>OX637312.1:15669600-18069600 GCA_951799385.1 Hyppa rectilinea | reverse complement strand
TTTGCAGTGATCAGGATGAACGTTGCAGTTGGATTTTAACTATATCATCCCAAGATAAAGAGAAATCGGATAAGAAAGACGAAAAATCCCAAAGCGAAGACGAAGATTTTTCTAATATTTATGATTATGATTAGATCTAACTGTGTCCACTAAGCTAGATTTCGAATATTATTTGAAATCTTAGTTCGTTAAAGTAAATTGTTATTTTACTGATAGATTAATCATTAGGTTAAGAAAACATGCGTACACTAATTCATGTACTTAGTTACGCAATTACAGAACAGTACTACCTACCTACATTATAGTTATGCGTTTCGGCAATTATCGTGCTTCCGAATAATTATAAAGCTCCCTACTAATTTTAAGAGCGGTGTCGCACCTCGTCGTCTGACACTGCTTTAATAAGTGAGTTCTAGGGCTGGTTCGAGAGCCAGTAGAGCTACAACTACATTATTATTAAGATGTTGATTGGTGAGTGCTGAGGCGCATTGAATTGGTATTGAATATATTTAATTTTAGATGTTGAATGTATCGTTGAACGTAGATATGCCCGATTCTCGTGCAACACTGTGATGCATGACTCTCTTTATATTACTTACTTATGTTACTGGATACCGGAGGATTCTTTTCATTGACCTTTTTCTTTTAATTGATTAATGTTATATTTTAGTATCGTAAAGGTGGACAGGTACAACTTTTATACAGGATGATCCATCAAGACATGTCAGGCTTGGAAAAATCTGAGAAGTAGTTTTTATGAGAGGTAGAAAAACAAAACTATTAAACGACGTCGTGAGTTTCACAGAAAAATGAAAAGTGTATCCGTGCAACTGTAGCATGACAGAAGGGTCGACCCTGATTGTAATTGTGAAACCCAATTGAAGTTCATAAGGTATTTCTTCGGGTGTCGTAATAGAAAGCGATCGTTGCGACCAGTTGTTCGGCGAGCTCGAACAAATTCTACGTAGGTACCTACCTCAGATTTTTCCGTATCCATCTTAACGGATCAACCAGTATAAACTTAAATCAAATTTCAATCATTTAGTGATGGATTGTTGACGCATGGAAATTTATCATAAATACTTTTTTTTTACGTAAGAAATACGTCTTAGATACTCGTATCGTTTTTTTTTTATTTCTTTAATAAATACTATTAATAATAAACTTCACTTTTATTCAAAAACCAAGTCATCAGAACCATCAATATACCCAATTCAGCTTGTATCATTATCATAAGAAAAAAAATATATATATCATGAATCAGTAAAAGTCCCAAAACTTAAATTTAGACATTTATTACAAAAATTATTAAAATAAATAGAAGTTCTATAAAACTTACAAAACAGTCTTAAACAATTGATAATGTTCATTGACAAAGTATCTATGATTCTAGCAAGTAGACACCCAAATTTAAAAATCACGAGAGTATTAGATAAAATTATTAATTAATAGCGAGGCAGACCGGGGCTGTAACAATCTTTACATAAGCATTAAAATTTCGCACCGCACAAACGAATAGTACAAAATCACACCTATCATAGTTCCCTGTTGAATGAGTAAATATGGCCCAACTGGACCCTTGGTCTAGAAACCCATAAATAAACCTTGAACAATGTTTAGAGATTGACAATGTTAATAATAATGGCCAGACATGAGCGACGCGAAGTATCGGATGGCTGGTTCTGAGATTGCGACAAACGGTCGCCCCTGCGCAGACTCGGGCCGTCTCTAGCCGGACGTACCGGCTTTTATAGCAGCTATCTCTTTTAGCTTTGTATTCTCAGACACCAGCGCCTGTACCCTTTGTTCATATTTCCCTCTCAGTTCCTGTTAAAGAAAGTAAAAACATTCGTTTAAATAAATGCATTTATGAAATTCCTCATTTGTGCCACAGTGTGCTAAAATTCTGGTCTTAAGCTAAACAATTATATACCTTGAATATAGCGAGCTGGGTTTCATACTCCTTCTTCAAGTCATCGTTAAGGGTAGTGCTCGTTTGAGCCCGCTGTAGTACCAGGCCGTATCTGTCCTTCTCAGCCTTAAATCTGGCTTCCATTGCCAACAGGCGGTCCTGGAACATACAAAAGACGAGTTGTTAGTTCAGGTTGACGCCAGGACGAATTTTCTCCCAAAAAGCAGGATCCCATAAACAATTTGAATGTAGGGTGTAGTGGTTTGTTTGTGGTAAAATTGTTGTGCTGGTAATAATTAACCACACCTGCCTTGGTCCCAGATACTGTACAGTAGCCAAGCGGCAATGAGCACATCAGAAAGAAGTCATTTGTTCAAACTAGGCTGAAATTCAGCACTTTTTGAAGGTCAAAATTACATTAGACAGTGCCCAAAACGGTTCTTCACTACTTCTTAGCGCTTTAGCTGGAAGAAAAAGGGGCGCAACAAACTCCGCAGCAGCACAGCTGCCTGTTCAAATTGTGTTTTGTTGAGCATTGGCTGGCGTTCGACATGCGTCCGGGATGGCGTGGACGTTGGCGCTCAGTCGTTTAGAAACTTGTCATTATCATAAGAATACATTTTTGCTTTCTCAACTTGATCGGGCCCCTGGCTAAACTCCAAATAAACCCAACGGTTTCAACAGTTTTATTCACTTCTGCTGAATATTTAATTTTACTTGATAGGTAAACAAGACTAATTACTCTGGCAACGTCACAAATTCCATCAGACACAGACTAATTCAAGCATCTTCAACAAACGAGACCCACCTCCATAGCCTTAACTTCAGAATTTCTAATTTCCAGCAGGTCTTTTGTAATTACGTTGATATCCTTGAGGGACTGTACTTGCGTCGTTAAAGCTTCAATCTGGAGTTCTTGATTTTTTACCATCTTGGTCTTGTCAAAAATCATGCCACGCGCTTTGCTCAGCAACTGAAACAATACAACATCGAATAATTTCAACATGATTCCGTGTCTGGATGTATGAAAAGCCTAATCAATTAAAGCTAACCTCTTCATGCTGCTGTTTGATATTTTCAATCATCTCGTGGTTCTTTCCGCTGGGTTTGGACAAAGCCGCTTGCAGTTCCGTTTCCAAATTTCGCACCCTTGCTTTGAGGAGATCGATCTCTTCTTCCCGGACCTGTGTATGGAGGATAGGCTTAAGTTAACGTTTCACAAAGCCTCAGCAATTTACAACTGACGGATAGTAATAGATTCAAAACAAATCATTTATTATTTGTATCATTGTTTATTGTGTCACCTTCAGTTCTAGTTTAACTCCGTCTGCGCTCCTCTCGTTCTTTACCTTCTCCAATTGTTCAATCTTCTTCAAAAGCTCTTGTTCTCTTTGTTGCCAATCACCCTGTAAAAATAATAGACATTGTAGGAGGAGGACCTTATTTTACTTCAATACTTGTTATCAGATGAATTCATAACGCGGCGGCATTCGAGCATGCTCGACCGTGCACTCATAGGCGCCACAGCACATGAATAAGTGACAAAGAAGGAGACTGAGAACTCTTTATGGTTTATTCTATGACAACGATAGCGCAAGCGAGCATCCGCGAGGCTGTTCGAATGCGAGCACAATTGCTGCTTTGTCTACGCTGACCCTAGGACTCGCGAAAATGACGATTCGACTTAATGCCCTGATATTGTGATAAATTGTAGGAGATCTCGGAATATAACTGAAGATGTGTAACATTAGGCCGTACCCCGTAAGATCACCTATTGTTTTGCCCCGTGGCAAACTGGAAACGCTTCTACTTCTTCTACCTCAACACACTGGTGGACCTGTGGCATTATCCGCGCCCGCCACACTACCGCCCACGCAGTCGATTCTGCTTTATGCTGCCGCAAAATGAAAGAAAGAGTCTCAGAATGCATTAACCCAACTTTTAGGAATGGAACTTCCTTTAACATACTTACGTTGATTTTGACATTGTAGTTTCCCTTACTTACTTTGTCTTGGACATTGCTCATCACTTCATTAATGCCAGTCGTAGTGTTGACGCCGTGCTCAGCAGGCTGGCTTTCTTTTACTTCTTCTTGTACCTTCTTTGTTTCTTCAGGTTGTATAACCGGCTCTGCGGTCGACGGTTCAATCTATAAAGCAATTTTATTCGATTGAATTTGTTTTAAAAGGGAGTGGTATTGGATATAATGAGTATATAATCTTCATCTTTCTTTTAAAAATAATTGCCTATTCCAAAAACTTTTATAGTGTAAGATTTGTCCACCGCAGCCGTCACCATGACGTCACTGAGAAACGAGATTGGTAAAACCGAACGTGAAGTCCCGGTGACGGCGATCGTTTGTGCACCGCGACCGAACTAGAGAAGTGGAAAAGATTTGTCCACGTAGCTGATGCCGGTAGCGATTGAATGGTGATTATTTAAAAACCACTTCAACAAGAACGAGCTTAGGCGTAGGGAACTTGAATAATTTAGCACCTCGGTTTAATTATGTAGGAGTTACTTTGAGAACTTAAATAGAGTAGCTTTCTCGACTTCAGAACTGAAGAATTAAGAGTCGCAAGAAAGAGCGAAGCGAGCTCGAATACTTCCCGCCTCGGGGAAATTACATTTCGTTTGACCACTGGTACATTCCGGTGGTTTTGGTACCAAAACTTGTTTTTTTTTGTAAGACAAAGTGCGGGCCCTGTGCTACACCTGCTAAGTGGCCAATCCGGCTCTGGTGTTAAACATTACTAAACCTGTAGAAAAGCAAAAATTAAAACTACTTACAATTTGATTCTGTTCTGCACTAATGGGTAATTGATTGGTAGGCGGTGTTGTGGTGGTTTCCTTACTGTCCTCTAACTCACCAGACTTTTGAGCTTGGCTCTGAACTTGGTCTGCCTGGAAACAAAAAAAAAATTGTGAAAACCTTAGTTCTGTCAAAGAATCTGAATAAGTACGATTATTAGAACAACAAGATTAGCATCCGTCGTCATACCTAACTTAGGTACCTATGACCTAAGCAAGTTGGTTTGTTGAAGGAATTTGGTGATCTCAACTATACACAATGCTTAGTTTCAGAAATCGATTATTTTTCCAGTCGCGAGTCGTAAGTAATCCTTTTACATTTTTTTTTTAATTTGCTGCGTCTGTTTGCGTCGGTTAGGGCCACAGATAGACCTATCTGTGTTCTCTCTGTATGGATTTGAGCACAAAGAGCTGACGAAGTTAGTACTTTACGGTCCGGGAACAATTGTGTTGCGGAGTTTCTGAATAGTTTTTTGTGATCACTTTCAGGACAGTTCTCTAGAGTTCTCTCCAGACCAAGAAAATGCGTTTTGGCAGCACATCCCCATATGTAAAATATTGGATATGACTGACATAGCGCTGTAGGTGTGTAAAGATGGTCACCCATCCACGACCAACCCTGGCAAGCGTAGCTTAACCTGATGGATCGACCTGTGCGGCAATTAGTACTTAGCCACGAGCTCCTCTCAGTAAATAGATAGGTATCAATTTAAAATTATACCGACTACGGCAAAGCCAAAAGGAAGGGTTATGTTTTCTGTGCTTAATTTTAGCGACAAAGAAAGCGTCATCATGCGTTTATCCAAGAAGTCCCGAGGGCCCCTAGAACACCCGAGAGACATACATACTTATTTATTAATCTGTGTGCACATCAAAAGTACAAAGATAAAAAGGCGGACTTAATGCCTCAGTTGCAAGCCCGGTTAAGCAGTAGACAACCAGGTTGAACTGCGAGATATGCACATTCAAAAAAAAAATTAATGCCTCAGACATTCAATCGCCAAATGTCACTTCGTTATGGTCGAGTCATCTTGTTCATTCAGTTTACCTATTGGTTATGCTCCATTTAGACTTATTCTTGAGAAACTATTATTGCGGGCATGTTTGTATAAATTATGTAGTTAATCGTGGTGGTACGTGCCTACATATTTACATAACTAACCTGCGCTATAGTTTGCATACAAGGCGCCTACCTAGTTATGTAGGTTAGGAAATACTTATAAATATTCTGAAAGTTACGAAAACGGTCGTTATAGTTCCATCAAAACAACACATATGTGCGTCCACTTGAATCTATATTTAACTTAATAGGAATGAGCTTGCAATTCGAATTTAAGGCAATGAGAAAGTAGAAAATATATTGCGCTTTGCAGTTTGTTAAAAGGTATATTTACCCTCGGTACTTCCTCGTAACCACGGACTCTAGTCCATATAGATCTCATATTAGGTCACTAGCAACAGTCCATAAAGGTATATTGAAAGCTTGATGTGTTTTTTCATTACAATTCATACAGTTACATTACCCATTCGCGAGCAAGAATTTTGACAAAAATGAAATTCAACTGACAAGAATCGACAATTTTCATCTGTGTAGAAGTAAAAAGTTTTACTCACCATTGTATAGGTTTTTGATTAGGTTTATTTGCACTGAAAAATCACTAGCAAAGAATCACGTTCAAAAGCCGTGTGAATGTACATTAAACTACCTATATTCAAAACTTGAACGTCTATTTTTGGGAGTGCAGGCGCACTGATATAAAAATAGAAAATACAGAGCGTCGTGAAATTCATAAAATTTTCCCGCGTTTGTTTCAAATGATTGAAACTGCGCGGCAGTATATTATTACCCCCGACGCAAAGAAGGGTGTTTTAAGTTTGATCGCTATGGGTGTGTGTGTGTCTCTCTGTGGCATCGTGGCTCTTAAACGGGTGAACCGATTTGGATGCATACCTACAATTATCTTAACCTTTCTATGTATGTATGTACTACCTATACTCATGAATCAAAACTGATAAATTAATTGAATAAACACATACAACACACATTATAACATTTTTTTTACCCGCCGATCCAATTCTTAGGCATATTTTTATTTATCACCTACGAGTCCTATGTATATTTAAAAAGATCCAAAACCCAACTTTAACATTAATTAACCAAAATTAGCATTTAGTCATGGAGGATAATGCTATTAATTTACAGGGGTGCACAAAGACGACATCCTTATCAATTTCCATCAGGTAAGATCAATCCTACTGAAAATAAATGTAGGTGTAAAAGGGATTTTACATTAAGGCGGAGACGGTTTTTCAATCGCCAGTTAACCGACGAATATGTTTATCTTTTTGACAGTTTTTGTGTGGACTATCTGTCAAAAAGTCACAATGAAAAATACCCGAAAAATGAATATCGAATGATTAAAAAATCGGCCCTTAACTAATTGAAGTTAAAACTAACTAAAGTGATGAAACCCGACCCCAAATAATGGGACTAGAGAGAACTAGAGCTTGACTAGAGACGGAGTGGGATAACTAATCTTTTAGATTTCTGACAAGCTGAAAACGGCGGATTTATTTTAAAGCTTAAAATAATTATCTGCCGTCTCTCAGTCAATACGGTTAAAAACTGAATAACGCTCGCGTGATGGTAGCTCTGTTGAATTATTCAAATTGTATTGAAAACTAAAATCAAACTCACCAGTAATGATGGTGTAAGGGAGTTATATAAATAAAAAAACGTCATTAAACATATTTCCGTCATGTAAGGCATAAATCGCATAGACTAAATGTGACTTATCGGTTATACGAAAACTGATTTTGTTGTTGTTTTGTAAAACGAAATTAAACCTTACCTAATTCAATACACCATCTCTGATCCTCCTAATAATAAAGGTGCACATAGCGGGAATACAAATCAGAAGTGGTGGGGTGGGCCTTGGCGACACGCGAGTGCAGCGCCGCCCGGCATGACGCCGACGCTTTGTGTTGTATGGTTTACATATTTAGTCCCAGTTCTGTGAGTTCCGCTGCCGGCGAGGTGTGAACACGTCGCGTTGGGTGAGACGGAGCGTGAAAGTGATTTTGTATTGTTTCACGAAAATGGAAGTCGAAAAACGAATGTGTTCGTGCTAACGTATGTTTGTAACTCAATCAAGTAAAAGTGGCTGAACGTATTTGGATGAAATTTGGCACAAAGTTAGTTTATTACCGGTAGTATATTACCGGCTAAACCGCTGGCAAATATGAAATCAATAAAACTCTGTTTAGTAAAGTAAAAATATGGTGTCCTCTAGTAAGTTATTTTCTATTAAAACCTCTAGCAGGTAAATTGGAAGTAAGGTTAAAATTTATTATCTTAAAAATGGGTAGTCCATTGGCTGTGAAAACATTGGTTGGTATTGGCCATAGAATTAGTACTTATGTCATTCTAAAAACCTAAGAGAAAACTTTTGGCCATCTATAATAATTACACTTACTTTCCTATTGCACCTTAGAGCATTTAACCTAAATGCTCTAAGTATTGCACCTACCACTGTTAATCTCTGCATCACCCATAGGTTGACTGGTAGAAAATGCCTATGGCATTATGTCTATGTCCGCCTCTGTACATTTCTGTGCTAGTATTAAATAAATAAATGACAGTGACAGTAAAGTGTCACTTGTCATATCCATAACGTCAACTTGTCAAGTGCTGTACTTTGAAAGAACGATTGTATTGTATTGTATTGTTTTGATGTGAAATTAGAAGTTATTCTATTAAATAATAACTGTTCGTCCCACAAAATAAAGAAGTAAAAGTGTAGATCAAGATTCAATTCTGCAGACGGTAAATCTAACTTTTTAAGTTTACCTTCAGCGTGTAGTTTGTATTAATAAAATACAAGTTTAATAACGATTGCTTTAACAGTTTTAGGAAATCAAAATGACATCAGAAAAGAATGCCCAGGTGGGTCAAGCGCGTGAAGCTTTTCAGATGATGTATCAGATATCTCAACTCCTCTGCACGGGGTTAGATGCAGATACTCTTTCAATTTGCATAAGGCTGTGTGAACTAGGCGTTGATCCGGAAGTGCTAGCCCACGTTATCAAGGAAATCAGAAAAATGGGTGATACTGCCGCACAAAACAGACCTGTTCATTTACAACCATAAAACTGATGTTTACAATTAACTAACAAATTGCCCCAATTTAATACTTAAGATAAACTAATTAACTATTTTTGTACACTATTTAATATCAGAGTAAAAAGTTGTAAGCAAACCTTTTCTGCAAAACTCTTAGATTGTATTGTCATAGTATGGTGGTTCATTATTCAAGCCTCAGTATCTTTTTGCCTTAAAATAAAGAACTGCATTGCACTCTCGTGGTACCTTGTGAGAATCAATGCAGTTCAGTTTTTTTTCTTATTTTCATTGAGAGAAAAGTGTTACAATGTATTTTGTTTGTGGTCAAGTTTACTGTTTACCTATATTTATTGTAAAATGTGTCACAATACATCATCTGTAGTTGAGACTGTAGTCTTGATATTACTTCTTACCATGTCAGTTTGTTTGGGCATTGTTTTCGAGGTATGAAAGTTTAAATGATTTCAAATAAATAAATAAGGAACAATACCTAAGGATTTAAAAAAAAGATAGCTTATTTTGAGACAAAAAAGGACAAAATACTATTTTCATTAGATGTTTCGTCTATTTTTCTAATTAGTTAGAATTTTAACTTGCCAGATCTTATTGATATTAATAACTCACGTCAGCTACATAAATAATGTAATGTAAAAAGTTCAGTTACTGTGTATTTGCCCCAAATTACTATACTTATTACTATATTAATGTAATGTATGCCCCAAAACTATCATTATAATACTTTAATAGTAATGAGTATCAAATAAAGAACATGTAAATATATTAAACATTTTAATTTAGTTAGGATAACATTGCTTGAAAAACAAAATAAAAATGCAATATTTATAAAAAAGTCTTTATTTTTTTATAAATTCTATGTTCTCAACAAATTTCACAGAAAATTACCTACCTGCAAATTTGCAATAACAATTTTTAACAGCTAAATTTAAGATGGCACAAATAATCTTCATAATCAGCCAGTAATAAACTGATACTGCAGGTCCTCTATCTTTATGGGAACAAATAATTAAGTAGAGGCGATTCAAGTGGGTAATATTCTGTGAAATACCAAATTAATAATGATAAATTAATGTTGCATTGTGCTTTGCAGGAACAAAATAATGTTATTGAAAACTAATAACCAATGGATAAATAACAAAACCATTTCGAGTGAAATTATAAACAATCAGTACAGGACTGAAAATATCACAGATGCAAATAATTCACTCATACAAAAAAAAAACTAAAAGTTGTTGTCTTGTTAGCTAGAGATTTGTTTTCAATTTAATTTGTACAGCCAAGCCCTTTACAATAATTATTGTAATTATTCCAGTCACATATAATTTAAAGTAGTTGCGCAATAAAGAAATTCTCTTTATCAACATATTTGCAGTTCAGACTTTAATGGGAAATTTTCTAAGGTGTAAAAAGATTCTGTGAGTTACATAGTCCAGGTAACTTTGAATGATCAAGTAAGGCTGTAAAACCACAACAATCCTACTCTTAACACCTAACTATTGGAAAGTTTGACTCTGTGCTTGTCCTTGGTTTCCTAACACTGAAGGGTCTTCAAATATTGGTTGCTGTGGTTTGAATTGTTCTGCTGTGATCCTAGAGAACATAATACCTATGCCTTCTATTAATGCCAAAAGAATGCCACCAACAAGAGCACTGCCAGCCATCGCAGGGACACCTGGAAGTATTGTAAGGTTAGTTGTTACAGGTAATATCATAAGGTTAGTTTGTTCTTCAAGTTTCAAATTGTAAACTATCTTGGTCAGGAAAAGACAACTTTTACATTACATCCAACTTCTCAGAAGTTGGATGTAATTAAACAATCCAAGTTAGCAATTAACAATCCAACTCCAAATAGTTGTTAATGGTTTAACAAACATACTGACTACACCACAATAATTAACAGGTTTTGTGGGGCCTTGTTTACATTTATGAATGTTATTACTACATCCTCATGAGTGTTCATGTGATTGATAGTTCATAGTTAATTATGAATATTACCAATAAACCCTAAAACTATAAGTTCCAATACAATTCAAAATATTTACCATTCCTAGCTGCAAGAATTCCACCAGTGAGTGCACCGCTCATGATGGAGTTCCAAGGGTCCTCCTTCTGCCTCAAGTATACTAGAGAACAATCGATGGTTGAGAACATACCACCCCATACTGCAAAGTTACCACCCACAATAGGAGAGCGTTCTTTCAATGCTGCTACACTTCCAAGCTAAAAATAAGAATTAAAACAATGAATCAGACGGCGAATATAATAACCGCTTCACAGTTTAGTAGAGAACATACCATTTTTCTGCTCAATCCCACAGGCGCATTCCTAAAACCCTTTATCGAATGAAATATGCCACCACCGATAGCTCCCATGATAAACGCACCACCGGAATCGTCAAGGATACGCCAAGGGCAAGGTTCTCTTGTGTATTCGTCCATGTCTTATGTTTGTTGATTTTATGGATCCTGGAATTAAGGTGTTAGGTAAGAAAGATAACCTCAAAATCTAAACTAAAAAGTAGACAGGTCTCAGAATATATTTTTGTACACACTGGTCAGATGTTATTGTTGTGATTTACACTTGACTAAACAACTGCTATACAATTTGAGGCTTTTAATTATATAAAGAATGTATCACGATTTTTGCACCATGGTTCTCGTTTTTCCATCAGTTTTCAATCACAGATTATACAAAACTAAGGTCCCCTAACTAATGATAAAAACCACAGACTCATTTAATAATCAAGATGAATACGCAAAGATAGCAATTTGCAGGTCAGTAGGTAACACGTTGTATCTTGATCAAAATATAATTCGCGACCATACTAAATATGTATTTAAGTATTTATATCGCACTTTAGAGCTAAATCCCCTTTTGGGCCATTCGTTTTCGTTGACAGTGCTAAGGTTAATACTTACTATACTCTTTGCTAGAAACTGTGGTGTTGGTGTTGTCTTCGTTAATATTGTCCATGTCATACTCAGAATGTCATGCACAAAAAGTATAATAAATATAAAGTCATGCATTTAGCCATTGAAACGTCTGGGTCTCTCGGGTTGGTATGTCAGGTTAACTCTTTTGTTGGTATCTAGTTGTCATTTCATTGTCATTATTCATTATTGTCAATAATGTCAATGTCAATTTGATGATAAATATAAAAAAATACAATTGCATCAATAAGGCACACAAGGTTTTCTTGTTCTAATTATTTTAGATAAATAATATTCCAAATAATACGCTACATATAAGTGTACCTAAGTAATAAGTAGTATTTTCAGTATTGACTCACAAGGGTCGTAAGCACCATAAAGTAGTTATGACGATTTACAATTTATACATTTTCGACCGATACGGCACGTTACTGTATTACGGCGAATGGAACAGGTCGAAACAATCGGGAATGTCGAGGGAGGAGGTAAGTCGCTGTATACTACCTAGTTTTTGTTGTATTTTTTATAAACTAGATGACAAAACCCACCACTAAGATGACACTGACTCAGTATAGTTACTTCTACGATCGTTCATAATTAATATAGTATTAATTATGAACGATCGTAGAAGTAACTATACTATTAACTATAATATTATACTTCTTCATCGTTCCCTCGATTAGAATCGCAACTATATACTACACCTATAGATAATGCAAAACTCGTACTTAAGTTTTTGACTGACATGATCGAAACTACTATCAATATAGGATTAAAAAGAAGAAACATTCATGTACAGGGCAAGATTATTTATTTATGCTCCCACTGGAACACCATACAGAAGTAATCCTCGCACGGAGCCAAAAATTTCATGTCTTGAAAATAATTTGTATCTGATTTATAGCAGAAAGAATTAATTAACAAACTGCAATTTTAAGTACTTAGCTGTTTAGGTGATCTTAGAAAGAAATAAAAATCTTATAAGAATTTCATGCATAGTTAACAAAATAATTTTGACATGACTGTGCTGTGACAATAGAACTTATGTAAAAAAAAACCTTAATTTTTTTGTGTTTTTTCAGGAGGGGAAATTGATGTACGGGATGCTATTCTCAATTAAATCATTTGTCGCCAAAATATCTCCACTGGATCCAAAAGATGGTTTTATGAATTACAAAACTTCAAAGTACACACTGCATTGTCTTGAAACTCCATCAGGTTTAAAATTTGTTATGAATACAGACAACCAAGCTCAGGGAGTCAGAGATTTATTGAAGAAGATCTACGGAGAAATCTATGTGAAGTATGCTGTAAGGAATCCCATGTGTGGTATCGGAGAGCCCATTACTAGTGAATTATTTAAAAACAAACTGGATGCCTTTGTCAAGCAAACCCCCATCCATGTTAGAGCCTCATGATAAACTCTTCTCCATAATTTATTGTAATTCATCATTGTAATTTAAGCTTTGAGATTTCCAAGTTTAGAAATATGTACATTTAGGAATAATTGAATTAACACAACAGTAGAAAGCAAAGTCGCTTCCCGTGTCTTTCTTAATGTCTGTTTGTATATACATACTTACTTTAGCTTAGATCTTTAAAACTAGACAACGGATTTTGTTGCAGTTTTTTTTAATAGATAAGAGTGATTCAAGAGGAGGGTTTATATGTATAATAACATGCAATTTCCGTCATCCACGCGGACGAAGCCGCAGGCAGAAGCTAGTATATTATATGTAATTAAATAAACTCATTAAATGGTAACAATAAATCTTCAATATGGAATCATTTGTCTAGCCCATACACTGCCAAGAACACCTATGTGTTTTGAAGGCACTGAGCTTAGAATAGCACAAAAAATAGTGGCAGTGTTTGTACTGGAGTTCATAAATACTTCCACACATTTATCAATTTTTTTTTTTTTTTTTTGATAAATATCCCTGATTTCCGTGGGGTGTGGACCTGGTGATCTGTAATCCATCAAGGTCTACACCTATAACAGACATTCAGCTGGCTTTACATTGTTCCTTGAAGTAAGTTGTATTTGTATTTTATCATAGGATCATGTTTTGTGAAGAGAAATAAAGATTATTTATTATATCTATAGCTTTACCCCATCCGGCTTGACACGGGTAGCACTAAGTACTTATTACCTACCCACCCACTTACTTATCTACCTACATTCCTACTTTTCCAGTGCATTTTCCAAAAATGTTTCATACAAACATTGTCTTGACAATTACGAAAACCTACAACAAAAAAACCGAACATGTGCTATACGAACTCTGTCACCGAAGGTTCCGTACAAATTTTTAGGTACTAATAATTCGTTCCGATTGTTTTATGGTTTAATTACAAGTGGCTAGTTTTCAGATTTCTTACTATACTTTTAATATAAGTCGATATTACTGGCCAAATTCATAGTTCTAGTTCAACGGAAAGCTTCAAGGAAGCTTTCAAGCTTCAAGGTACTCTTGACCTGAGTATGGTTTTAATTTCAACTTGATCCCTCTCCGCTTTCCCGAGATAAAAAACTTGACAGACAGACGGACGGACAACAAAGTGATCCTATAAACGTTCCGTTTTTTTTTCCTTTTGAGGCACGGAACCCTAAGAAAATCGGTCGAGCATTTAACCTATGGAGATGGCAAGCGGCGAATCATCGAATAACTTTTTCTGCCACTTTTTGCGGGGGGCGAGGAAACCACATACAGCACACTTCTTAAATTTGACAACCACACACAGAGACATGCTTCCTATTGCTACAAACGCTCACAATGGTATTTCATTTCATGAATGAACGAATAAAAAATTCTGTTTTCTTTTATTGGAAAAAATACGTTTCATGATTAGTGCCTGCGAAACTACGTAGGTAGCCGCCAGTAATCACAAAACAATTTATAGTGCTATAGAAAAAGAACGATTGTATTTATTTTTATGGTCATTTTTTTTTCTTATTTCTCAATAATATTAAGTATATTGATAGCTCATTCTGCATTTAGGGTCGGCAATTCGGAATTCATAACCCATTCTTTAAAACGGGCTTGCATTTATATACACGTGTCAAAAATTTAGAAAGGGGACAATATCAATACATACGGTAGTATAAAACAAAGTCGCTTTCTCTGTCCCTATATCCCTATGTATGCTTAACCCTTACATGCATATTGTTGCCATATGTAATCATACCCTTTTTACTTTTTTATTACAAAGAGTGAAAGTTATGTGTTACTGAACGATACGTAACAACTATCATAAAACCACAGAGTACCGAATGAAATAAAAAAAAAACTCGGTTTTGGCGCGAGTTTTTTGACAGTTTGTATTTATTGTCAACTGAGGTGAAAAAGTTAGTAGATTACGATTTGTGATCAATTTTATGTTTTGCTGTTGGTGCTTATTTGATTGGAAAAATTGTTATTGACTAAGAAAAAGGTTAGTTATCGATATATTCTATATTTTCTTTAGTATTTACTTGGAATGATGCGATATCCTGCTAAATTGCTATGTTGCCAAAAGTCTACATTATGCGTTTAGCGCTTATGATTTCATCCTGTTTTGAGTATTTTGGTGGTGGAGGGGTTTTGGGTAATTTTGCATTATTTTCCAGCTTGCTTGGCAATATGCGGGACAAAGATATTGAGGAAATGCTGTCAGCCTTAGAAGACGGCTATGTTTCTGAAGACGGCAGTGATATAGGCGATGAAAATGACATCGATTACTATATGAGCCAAAGGGAATTATTGCATGAGCTGGAGAATGATGATGTCGACGACCATGAAGATGAAAATATCTCAGATGACCCTCCTCTATTTACCGAAGAGCATCATGAAGGGACTTCATCAGAACCTTTACCAGGACCTTCGTCTAGTCAACCGGTTGCTGGTATTCTCGGTGTTGCTGCTTGGAGAACACGAAGTAGGCATCTCATATGGAAAAAACGCCATCTGGATTGGAATGACGAGCGTATTACTTTTTTAGGTAAATCAGATCTTCCCTCAGACGTGGCACAACTAGAGACGCCATTTGAATTCTTTTCCCAAATTATAAATGAGGATATACTTACCAAAATAGTGAATGAGACGAATTTATATATTACCCAAAAGACAATTAGCAACTGTCCTCCTGTAAATGTGTTAGAAATCCGCCAGTTTCTTGGCATTATTATATTCATGTCTGTGTATCACTATCCCAGCGTCAGGTCTTACTGGTCAAAGTATGGTTTTCCTAATATAATGCAGACAATGAATTTGAACAGATTTGAGAAAATACGCTCAGTCATTCATTTCAATGACAATGCAGAACACAAACCTGTTGGTCACCCTCAACACGATCGTCTATACAAAATAAGACCTCTAGTAGAACATCTCAATAAAACATTTACAAGAGTTGCCCCATATGAGCAGAGGTTGTCACTTGATGAGCAAATGTGTGCTACGAAAGTAGCACATTTCATGAAGCAGTACCTCCCGAATAAACCGCATAAGTGGGGGTTCAAGCTGTTCGTACTATGCTCTCTGTCAGGATATGCATATAACTTTGAAATTTATTCTGGTAAGCACGACCTTGACAACCTGCCAGGCGAACCAGATCTTGGCGCTGTAGGAAACACGGTCATTCGATTGTGCCGCCATGTCCCACGAAGTGCAAACCACATTATTTACTTCGACAATTTTTACACCTCGATTCCCTTGCTTCAGTACCTTGACAGTCAGGGCATATATGCTCTTGGTACGATCCAAAGAAACCGTCTCGGTAAAAACTGTAAATTGCCAACACAAAAAGATTACATGAAAGACTCTGTACCTCGAGGGTCGTATGAAGAGCAAGTTGCCGACTATGAAGGCGTGGACATTTCAGTTACCTGTTGGAAGGATAACAAGCTCGTTACATTGGCTTCTACGTATGTCGGTGCTGAACCAGTAGGTTCAGTGAACAGATACGACAAAAAAGAAAAGAAGACGATCACTATCCTCTGCCCGAAAATAATCAAAGACTATAACGCGCATATGGGAGGCGTCGACCTAATGGATAGCTTTTTAGGAAGACATAGGATTAGGATAAAAAGTCGAAAATGGTATATTCGTTTATTTTATCACATGACTGATATGGCTATTATAAACTCATGGGTTTTATATAAAAAAGCCAACATCCAAAGGGGGATCCACAAAAGCCTTAGTTTAGGTGAGTACAGATCCGAGTTGGCAGAGACTTTATGTAATTATTATAAAAAAAGTGCTGAAAACAAAAGAGGACGACCCTCCTCAAGTAGTATCGACAAAGAACTTGAAGCAAAGAAACATCGTGGACCTATGAAAGCCGTCCCACCTAAAGATGTTAGGACTGATGGAATTGGCCATAATGAACAAAGATGTGCCAACAAAAATAGATGCAAACTACCAGGATGCAAAGGCTACTCACGCACAGAATGCACCAAATGCAAGGTTGCTCTTTGCCATACTTATGATAGAAATTGCTTTGCTGCATTCCATTCATCATAAATAAGTATATAAGTATAGTTAAGGTAGTATATGCATATTGTTGCCAAATGGCAACATAGTGTTTTTTTATTATAATATATCAATATGTTTGACTATGATTTTTTTTATTATTTTTCCCGACCTCTTTACATAATAACGTACCCTATAACATTTTTTCCACAAAAAAAAAAAAAATCATGCATGTAAGGGTTAAATCTTTAAAACTACGCAACGGATTTTGATGCGGTTTTTGTAATAGATAGAGTGATTCAAGAGGAAGGTTTATGTGTATAATTTGTCGGCATATTTTGCGGGCGAAGCCACGGGCGGAAGCTAGTAAATAATAAAATAAGACAGTCAATCAGATGCAGGGCTCTGAACCGGTTTAAAAAGAGCGGTTAATTTCGATGAAATACCGGTAAACATATCGTTCCTTTATTAACCGGTTAAACAAGTGAACTGTTCATATGTAACCCAAATGATAAAGGTTACCGGTTACATAAGCACAAACGGTTTTGACACCCGAATTAACCGGTTAATTCCGTAAGTCGTAAATATTTTTCGTCTACTTTTTTAACACTTCCAACAAGTTACGAAATTTGGTGAAGGAAGACGGTGGCGGCGACGTTGAGAACTTGCATGCGACTTGATGCGACTATTTTGTAACTAAATGACATCGCAACGTCTTGACCGTGCTTGTGAGTGGCGGGGGCGGGGGTGTTCAAATTTGGTTTTAACCGGTTAATTTTCACTTTCAAAACCAAAATTCATTAAAAACCGGTTTCCCACATATACCGGTAAAAACCGGTAAAGTGCAAACCTTAACCTAAATCGATTTCGGTTTGGGGTCAATGACCGTAACCGGTTAAGAATTTCAACCGGTTTCCGAGCCCTGATCAGATGTACTTTTATTATTTTGTTAAGAATGACAGTTTTACACATCGGTTTTATTGTTTTGCAGTCCGGTGTTGCAAAGCTAAATGATGTCAAAGTTAAAGTCACATCATTTATGTCAAATAGGCACAAGAAAGGCACTTTTGAACGTGCTCACATACACACATCAAAAGTGTCTAGGGATCAACATATATTTTTGCAATAACTTTTCTCTTGATTGATATTAATTTAAATTTTCTTTAAGGATTCATCAAATAAAGTGTTTTCGTTTGTCACAGTAACGATAAACCAAGTCACCTTTGCATTAATAAAGAAATTTGCCATTTTCCTAATAAAGGGATTTTTGACATTTGAACCACTAACATTAAAGTTCGAAAAAAAGACTGAAATAACAGTTTTCTTTAAAATTTTATTGGGTAACTTAAACAATTAATAATCCGTGTTTCTACCGCGAACACTAACAACACAAGAACATCGGTTTGGCATACTCAAAATGAGTTCATCCAAATCACGCTGTGGAATGGCCGCCCATGTTCGTTGCAACAACAAAAAAAGGTCTTCTTGCAACTGGATACCCTCCATATTCGGCAGAGCTCTTCTCTGTAGCATATCCCATGCATGCTCAATCGGGTTCAAGTCTGGCGACACGGAGACAAGACCGATACATTCAAATCTTAACTCGAAGAGCTCCAACAATAACCGCCATGATGTTAGCCGTGAGGCTTCATCACTCTTCAGGGAACTTAATTAGCGACCAAACAGTCAGAAACCGCTTGCATGAAGTGAACCTTCATTCCCGAAGACCGCTACGGGTACCACCTATAGCAATGCACAATCGTAGGATTCGATATCAATGGGCTCTTGAACACAGAAATTGGGCAGAAGAACAATGGCGTTTCGTGTGCTTTTCTGATGAGTCTCGTTTTGGTATGAGACCGGATACAAGACGTATACGACACTGGAGAACCCCTGGACGCCAACAGCGATTAAAATCCTGCCAGGAAGTCCATCCTTATAGTGGTGGAACCATCATGGTATGGGCGGGTATTTGGATCGGCGGAAGAACTGAGTTGATTTGGATCAGAGGCAACCTCAACGCTCAAATTTATGCTGAGACGATTGTATCTGACGTCATCGTTCCTCTACAAGTGCAAATCGGTCCCTTATTTCAGTTAATGCATGATAATGCACGACCGCACACCGCAAGAGTTGTAAGACAGACTCTCGCCGCAGCTAACATCAATGTCCTGCCCTGGCCTGCTCAGTCGCCAGACTTGAACCCGATTGAGCATGCATGGGATATGCTACAGAGAAGAGCTCTGCCGAATATGGAGGGTATCCAGTTGCAAGAAGACCTTTTTTTGTTGTTGCAACGAACATGGGCGGCCATTCCACAGCGTGATTTGGATGAACTCATTTTGAGTATGCCAAACCGATGTTCTTGTGTTGTTAGTGTTCGCGGTAGAAACACGGATTATTAATTGTTTAAGTTACCCAATAAAATTTTAAAGAAAACTGTTATTTCAGTCTTTTTTTCGAACTTTAATGTTAGTGGTTCAAATGTCAAAAATCCCTTTATTAGGAAAATGGCAAATTTCTTTATTAATGCAAAGGTGACTTGGTTTATCGTTACTGTGACAAACGAAAACACTTTATTTGATGAATCCAGAAAATTTAAATTAATATCAATCAAGAGAAAAGTTATTGCAAAAATATATGTTGATCCCTAGACACTTTTGATGTGTGTATTTACAAACATTCTAAAAGTGAATAATAATAAATCAATCAATGTGAGAGGTAAAGTTATTCCAAAATGTTAAAATATGTACTAAGGTACAACATTATAAATTATTTATTACCTAATTTACTAAGCAACCAGTTTGATTTTGTCTGGACACTAGATTGTCCTGTGGAGCAGGACCAGTATGTTTCCAAGCATCCTTATCCTTTATATAATCCTTTAATTTGTTATAAGCTTGTTTACAAAGTATACTTTTAATATGAGTTTAAAATTTTCTGTCATTTAGTTGCAATACAATTCTGTTATTTTGTTTTTCCGTCTTAGAGCATTTAGGTTAAATGCTCTAAGTTTTCCGTCTGTATTTCACGTAGTAACATTTGTTGATATTTAGTACCATTTTGTTATCGTTACACCGTCGACTTAACGCGTCGATATCGCTTTGAAGAAGTTCATTATCGTCACTAGACTCGAAACTCTAGAGAATTTGAGATCGTCCGCGTATGTACATATTACATTCCGAATATTTGAGGCAGTGCTGGCGATTGTACTACGTTTTTTTAACAGCGTACCTACGCGGTCCGCGGTGGATTATTAGATTTCGACGTCATATTTAGCTATCTATTTTAATTATTGTTTCTTTTTCAAATCGCATGTGCTACAAAAACTCACTACGAAATGAACAATCTATTATTCTTTTATTATCCTCAACATACAATGAAAATAATTTAAATTGACTTCCAAAGAACTTTTACTGTTATTTTTTTTTATTTCAAGCTGACTTGTCCAGATACATACACTAAAAACTGGTTACTGAACCTATTGACTGAAAAATCATTTAATTGGCAAATCATTCATTCGCGTTGTCCCAGCACTATGCAAATCCTACGCCTGTACTACTTTAGCGCTACCTACGTACCAATGTATTTTTTCTATCTTTACGTCAATAACGATTACTTCAGCATTGTACGTAATTAAAAATATTTCAATGCATAATTTATATGTATTTACAAGTGATAGGAAACACCATGGTTTCGAAAATTTGAATTGGCAGATCGCTTTTTGCACGAGGATACTGCACAATTAACCATTTCTTAGGAGGACTTCCTTGTTGCGACACAATACAATACATAATGGCGGCGGTTGGCGAATGAACTAGTTTTATAGAACGTGTATGGCCGTATGACCAATCGGTCATGGCAGAGGGGTACGCTTAGCTATGCCATCTCCATAGGTTAAATGGTCTAAGACGCTTAGTTGTGGCCAGGGGTAGGACAATTCCATACATTGACAGATTTGGGGTAATGTTTAAAAAATGCGACATCTGTTATCTCCATCCAAAAACAATTAGTTACTTTATGTCACCGCAGATGGCGCCACCACCGATACAAATGTAATATGTGACAAAAAATAAATTAATTAAAAATTAATTTCACTACCTAATCATTTTATTTAACACGTATTATAATTATTTGCAAATATTTGTGGAGATTACAAGCCGCGTCATAATTACGATAGCAACACAGAGAATTATTGAGTTGTTATTGATTGTCAAATTATTAGATCACAAATTCACAACATTTTTTTATGTTTTAAGTCGTGGTCGTTGTTTTGTGTGTCATGTTTGTGCTTTTCTGCATAAAAATTAATCCGCCGGTCCTCGAATCCTCCTCCGTAGTGAACCTGAACCTGACAACCAGCCCATGGGATACGCTCACGCATTGGACCCCGAGACGCATCGAGAATGGGAAGAAGCTGCTTACGATGATAATGACGACGAGTTACCTAAATGGGATGCCCTGTACAAGTTCCTACTGTCCAAGTTCCGCACAATCGACCTTATCACGCCTGCAAATAGAGAGAAGCCTACTCCTAAGGGAAAAGAATACGCAGTTCACGTGTCCACACCGAATACTACCTCTTCAAAACCAAGAAGCTGCGCTATGTGCGAAAAGGACCATACATTATGTCATTGTGAGGAATTCATAAAACTTAATCCAGCTGAAAGGTGCGAGTACCAGAAAAAACACAACCTATGCTATAATTGTCTGGCCCCAGGACATTCCGCTTATAGATGTCGCCTGAAGATGTGCTGCCAAAAATGTCACAAACGTTATCACACGCTCACGCATCAATCCACACCATATCAACCAGACAATAAGAAACAACAAAACAATGAAGTTGAAACTAATCAAGATTCTGCAAAGTCAGCGGAAACCAATGTTACACTTTCATCGCATCTCGCTGCAAATTTGTCCACTGCATTACTGGACACAGCTCTTGTACCAGTAAGAAATCATGACTCGGGACAAGAGACAGTGCTATGGCTTTGATTGACCACAGCTCTCAAGCAACGTTCATGAGTGAAAGAGCGGCCCAGATGTAACGATTGAACATCAGCCACACCTTTTGTATATTAACACACAAATTAATTTGAATTAAAATTTACAAATAAAGCAAGTAATTTTGTAAAAGAAAAGGATGTTTCCTTTATGTATCCGCTGTGTAACTTTTGAAATTACAATAGTGCCTATACTTAAGCTTCCTTACTAATTTGCCTCTTTTTAATTTGATAAAGTTTTACTATGATAACAAAATCATAGTAAAACTTTATCAATAAACAAGCAAATTAGTAAGGAAGCTTAAGTATAGGCACTATAGCATAGGTAGTACCTATAGCTAGCTAGCTATAGCTACCTGTAGCTAGCTATAGCTATAGCTATACATGACAAGTTTGTGGATGGTGATAATAGATGGCGCCGATCAATTGACATTAGCATTAGCTGCAAGAGGGCTCTCTATACCCGATATATTACTTTCCTCTATGGTTGTGGCCTTGTTGTGGCTCGACGACCTTTTTCGTCTGTGTGTCACCTTAAAAACGCGTACTTTAAAATTGCCGCGCAAGTTCGCTGGCGATACAACCGGTTTAAAATCTTACTCGAACCTCGTCTCGGTTCGTACGTGTGGCAGTACTGCGAGCCGCAGCATTTACAGGTGAACCCGGTATAAAACCTAGGTGAACTGCGAGATGTTCCTTCCAAAAAAAAACAGGTTCATACTATTTTAGAGCGGATGGCTTTTTTACAGCGGATATAAATTTCTATGTAGTCTGTGTTCCATTTGGTTCGTCCCTCAAGTTAATTGTCATTCTGACTTTTGACATTAAAATTTATGTCATTGTCATCCATCCATCCAATCCCAGTGTGTGGGGCCCGCTGGGGTAGTATTGGGTACGCAAACAATAAACAAGCGAAAACGGTTGACCGAGCGATTGTATTTTTAGTTGACAATTTCAGCTTTAGCCTATCGTTATAGCTAAATAGGTTTTAATAATATTGTGTAAATAAAATAATGGCTTGTGATTGTGTAAAGGCAAAAAGTTTAGTTTGTTGTGATGAGTGAGACCGATGACACTGATGTTCTCTTACTGATACCACCTAATTTCTTTTTGGTGCAAAGCTCTGGTTCCGAGGAGGATTCTTTGCTGGAATCTTCTAGGACTGTTGTACATAAGCCTACATCCTGCACTGCACAAGTACTCGGAAAATTGGTAAACCAAGTTCACACATTAGAGTCGAGGTTGGAAAGTTTGGAGTTCAACAGTGATGCATCGAGTCTCGGCACTATAAGGAGGCCTAAGACTTGGGATACCACCGACAGCATTGACAGCCGAAGCGTAGATCGCAAGTGTTTTACATTTCCGCGCAGGCGTAAAAGGAAAACCGCTAAGAAGATAAGAAGCCGTGATTTGTCTCTGACCAGCTTAGATTCTGCCAGTACGCGCGTGAGAACCGTCCCGCCTTTGAAATTAGATGATTTTGAAACTTTTTGCTCTAAACCTGCCGAAGTAATAAATGATATACAAAGTATGGATGGTGATATTAGCAGTATAGTTTCAACACCAAGTAAAAAAAATGACAAATTGCTTTTACATGAAATAGATGAATTTCTTTCAAAAGTTGAAAACTATGAGAGTCCCGACACAAAATTCAAAGATCAAGAGCCAGCAATTAGTGCAGAAAATGTAATTAGGGCAACGGGAGATTATATTTCACAAAAACTAGACTCAACAAGCAATGTAGAGGAAGTTAAACTTCCAAGTGGCAGGGTTGTGCCAAGTCATTTATTTGATAAATACATTTACTTAGTTAAAAATAATACAGCAACATCTAAAGCAGAAAAGCCCTTTCCTTCTATGAATAGCAAGAGTCACAACGAGGAACCTAGTGCTAACCATGGTGAAAGTACTCATATTGGGTCACAAGATGCATCTAAACAGGGCACTCGCAGTCCAACTATTAGAAAACTGAACTTCTCAGATAAAGATGTGCATCCAACATCGACTCCGAAAAGACCACAAACAAGCTACTTGGACACATTCAGGCCTTCATCAAATAAGATATATGACAGGGCATCAAAAGTTTTAGAGCAATACAAGTCTCAGAGCTACAGCAGGAATACACAGGGATCCATGACAGACAGCTATTTATCACCTAAGAAGGACGAGTTCAGGATGCCGCAAATGAGGCCTTATAACCCAGAAAAAAAGGACAGTGTCAAGCTCGGCTCACTGCAGAATAAATACTTGGAGTCCATAGACACAGATCTGTTGAGTTTGAGTGAACTCTGGGGGGAGAGGGGGGATCGCACTGAAAGAATGGACAGTGTGAAGCTTGAAGAGGAAAGACTTAAGAGAGAGGTTAGTTAATGCTATAATCTCATACTAAAGTTCATTATGTTAGTAGGATAATGCATACTATAATATTAAACAATTTGTTTTATAAAGTGATTATATCCATACACTAAAACTAATAGTTATACTGTGCGTTAAGTCCGCTTTTGTACTTTTTATTGTGTGCGATTAGTTAAATTAAATAAATACTTTTTTATTATTGACTTACCGCTTTCCCAGCACTGCGAATCCATGATACAAGCCCTACAAAAAAAGATTTTAGAACAACAAGAAAAATTAGCGGTGGCTATCAAGGTAGACCGTGCAAAAGATACAGCCATTGGCAAACTTCGAGAAGCCTGGTTGCGTCTCACCAGCAACTTAGACAAGGCGGAGGAAAGGCACCGAGGGGCACTGGACAAGATGGTCAGAGAAGTAGACAACTTTAGAATGGTTGCAGATGAGGCTCAAAAGGTATGGTTTAATATTCATTTTAACTTTTTTTTATAAATATTTAATAGAAAGGGGTTGTGACCATCAATATTACACATAAAAACACATGCGTTCTATTTAAACTTATACGTTTGTTTAAAAAAAAAATATTACATGTTAAATTTTATAAGATGGTATGAAACCATGTGGCCTGTTTTTAATACAAATAATATCTATGATGAAAAGTAGCCTATGTCTTTCGCCAGGGCCCAGGCCACCTATCAGTCAAGTGTCTTGTATGTAAGCCAGCAGTCTAGAGATAATAATTAGAAACATAATAGTAATAACTACATATCCTATTAATAGTCACAATGTTTTTCTAATGAAAACCGTGGTCTCTTGTAAAACTCAGTCCAATTCTCCATATCTGTGGTATCTACCTACTTAAAAATATAATTTTATTGTTTATACCAAATGTTTTATCCCCGTCCCGACCCTAGCTCGAGCCAACCCGCGCCGCTGAGCCTGTAGCATTAAATTCACCCCTAAATAATCTTATATCAGCCGATCCAGCCTGTCCCTTGCTGTCCTCCTTCAGCGACGCCCTAAGCCGAGGTCCGTACACTAAAGGGATGCCCTTAGCGTCGCGCGTCACAGTCGCTTGGTTTGTAAGTTTTTAAGCCGTGGCTGGAGGCCTTAATTGCATTTAGGCATCCACAGGCAAGCCCGGTTAAGCAGAAGACAACCTCCTAGGTTGAATTGCGAGAGGCCATTCACAAAAATAAATAAAGTTTTAAGACGAGATTTGGCAGATTCATAAGATGTGGGCAAGTGTTTGGTCCAAATATTTTTTATAACAAATATTGTGTTGAGGGCATGAATACGTAAAAGATAGACAGATTTTCGTATTTATAATATTAGTCTGGACGAACAAGTGCTTTCTACTACCCACACAGAACCATAAAAAAATCCTAAAAAAAAAACATTTTGTAGAAAACGAGTCACTTTGAAGCAGAGCTGTACAAAGCCTTAGACCTGGCACACGATTACCAAGAAAAGTGCAAGCAACTGACTGCAGAGAAAACCGAACTCGAACTGAGACTGCAGAATGCTGCGGTGGACAGAGATGACACCATTACAAAGAAAGACAAAGAGATTGCAGCGTTGAAGGAAAACTACGAAACTGTCATGAGACTAAACAAGCAGTCTACCGACTGTGTGAAACATTTAGAAGATGCTTTGGAAAAGGTACACGACAATTTTGTATTGGTAATTTGTATTATTTATATGCCACCCGCGACTTGTTCTGCGTCTTTAAAAAAATAATAATATTTGCATTATTCCTAGATGAGACGTAGCAATTGTCCTTTTCCGGTTAAATTTCATAACGATCGCTTCGGTAGTTTAGACGTGAAAACGTAACTGACAGAAAATATTACTTTCGCATTAAGCTGCAAAACAATATGATATTATTAGAAATGGGTCGACAGCCCATTAGTCAGTAACAAAAAGGCCGATTAGTCGGCTGACTAGTCGGCCAAACCTGTGATCGTTTTCCACTGAAAACGATCATAGGTTTGGCCGACTAGGTCTAGCCGGAGCTCGGGTGTACAATTACAACGTCGACAAAAAAATTAAGTAAAGTCAAAGTAAAATCATTTATTTTTTATGTCATGCTCCCTGTAATGTCTCACTGATGGTGATGCGTATGTTGGATCATTTAGCTCCCATCAAAATGGTTGAGCTGAATGGTGCTAATCCATGTGTCATGTTCATGAACGAGCGCCGTCAGTAGGGACTGGTCACCTCTTAGCTGCCACGGCTGTTTTAAAATTAAAATAATTTTGAATTGTTTTTTTAAAACTTGTAATTATGGACGCTTTTATTAAGTTCTGCATCGTTCTCACGTGTAATTTCAACATGAATGATGTAACACAGTTTTTGTAAACATATTTTGATTTAAAAGAGTGTCCATGGAGTTTCTTGCCCGTTCTTCTCCATAGGTACCTACTGCTTTGGAATGGGCAACTAGCTTCATCTTTCTGACTGACCGACCCCTTGACAATTCAAAAGTGCCTGTAATTGGTTTATTTGAAATAAATGCTTTGAGTTTGAGTTTATTTCAAATAGGCACAAGTAAGGCACTTTTGAACGTCAAATGAACAAGAAATAGAATTGATTCTAGTCGCCCCTTCCAAAAGGTAGTTTCGTGTGGAGAAGAATGGGAAACTAACTCCACCGTTACTCTTTTTGTATACATGAATTATAACATTATATGTTAAGACGATGCACCCAGAATAAAAACACTACATCACAAAAGGTGAAAAGAAAAACACATATAGTAATGGCAGGTAAACTTAAGTATGTCATAAGTACATGGTGCTGACATATATTACAAACATTCTAAAAGTTAATAATAATTAATCAATCAATTTGTGAGAAGTTATTTCAATATGTTGAAATAGTATTTTGCAATTAAGACGCATATATCATTGTTATGTAGGTATATTTTTTTTTATATTCCAGGAAAAATCGGATCATGGTGACACGAAGCGTAAGTTAAGTGAGTTGAGTGGTAAGCTTCAGTCCTTGGAACATGGCGTGTCGCAGGCGGCGGGGAAGGAGAGCTTGCTGCAGGGGAGGGTTGACGAGGAGCGGGCGCGGAGCCACTCGCTGCAGCAGCAGCTGGCGGACCAGCAAAGTCAAACCACCGAGCTCGTGCAACAATGTGTAAGTCCACTTTACTATCTTATCAAAGTCAAACCACCGAGCTCGTGCAACAATGTGTAAGTCCACTTTACTATCTTATCAAAGTCAAACCACCGAGCTCGTGCAACAATGTGTAAGTCCACTTTACTATCTTATCAAAGTCAAACCACCGAGCTCGTGCAACAATGTGTAAGTCCACTTTACTATCTTATCAAAGTCAAACCACCGAGCTCGTGCAACAATGTGTAAGTCCACTTTACTATCTTATCATTTTCTTCTCTCTTTCTCCACACGAAACCACCTTTTGGAAGTGGCAACGAGCTAAAATAAATAAATAACTTGACTTTGATCTTGGTAACACCGAGGCTTGTCTACTGCCCGTATTACAGAACCTCACTCAATACTCAAGCATTGCTTGAGTCTCGATTAAAGCCATTGGTTAAAACTAGTTTCAAGTAATGCTTGGGTCTTGAGTGAGGTTCTGTAATACGGACTTACGAGTGACCATGTGACACCAGCACGACAACACTAAACTTCTCTCTCACTCTTGTGAACAGACTTGAGCTAGCTCGAAATCAATAAAGGGAAACTTGCTCGAACTACGTCAAATTGCCCGCCTTACCGTCACCAATTTCTCAATTTCCTATGTATCACCTAGAACGCAGCCAATGGCCAGATCATGGCGACTAACGTTTTACGTTTTATTGGCAAAACTTTTATCGATGAGACCATAGCCGCAATTATATGAATTCTATTAATTATCGGTACTTTTGGGTACAGTTCGTATTGTTAGAAGCAGGGCTCTAATTCTGGCCCGCGAGGAGATGGTGGGGACTCTGGACAGAGATCCATGGGGGCGCCCATATAAAATGGTGCGGAACAAGCTCCGCACCTGGGCCCCCCCACTGACGCAGAGTCTCCGCCCACAGCTGGTGGAGGAGGTGGTGAGCACTCTGTTCCCTTCACGCGGGGAGCACACTCCCCCGCCTATGGCTCCGCCCGAAGCGGACCACGAGGACGACGACGACATCCCCGAAGTGACCGAGGTAGATCTGAGAGCGGCGGTTGGAAGGCTCAAGGCCAAGAATACCGCCCCAGGACCCGACGGCTTGCCTGGTAAAGCCTGGGTCCTGGCCTCAGGGGCTCTCGGGCCCCGACTGGAGGCGCTCTTTAGCGCATGCATGGAAAGAGGCCAGTTTCCGCTCCGTTGGAAGACGGGGAAGCTGGTCCTTATACAGAAGCCAGGGCGCCCTGCGGACTCTCCGTCCGCATTCCGGCCCATAGTGCTGCTCGACGAGGTCGGCAAACTCTTCGAGAGAATTATTGCGGGCCGCCTCGTCGGGCACCTTGGAAGGACGGGGCCGGACCTTGCGGACTGCCAGTTTGGCTTCCGCAAGGGGCGCTCGACGGTGGACGCCATCATGCGCGTTAGAGCCCTCACGACGGGGGACGCGGTGTCCCAGGGTAGGGTCGTCGTGGCGGTGTCACTCGACATCGCCAACGCTTTCAACACCCTGCCCTGGAGTTGCATTGGGGAAGCACTCCGGTATCACCGGGTGCCGACCTACCTCCGTCGAATAGTCGGGGCGTACCTGACGGACAGAGCCGTCATCTACCCCGGTCGCGATGGGGAATGGAACCGGCGAGAGATGTCGTGCGGTGTCCCACAGGGATCGGTTCTGGGGCCGCACCTGTGGGACATCGGCTACGACTGGGTGCTGCGGGCCGACCTCCCTGACGGCGTCAGCGTAATTTGTTACGCTGACGACACGCTGGTCTTGGCGCAGGGAAGGTCGCATCAGGCGGCGGCCGACGCGATGACACGCGGTGTTGCGATAGTCGTTGAGAGGATCCGGCAGTTGGGTCTCGAGGTGGCATTGCACAAATCCGAGGCCATGTCCTTTCATGGGCCTCGGAATAGGCCACCATCGGGATCCCAACTTACGGTAGGAGGGGTTCACATCGGCGTCGAGACCACGATGAAATACCTGGGTCTGGTCCTCGACAGCCGATGGAATTTCGTGGAGCATTTCCGACGTTTGGCCCCCAAGCTGGAACGGACTGGGGCCGCCTTAAAGCGGCTCTTGCCCAATTTGAGGGGGCCAAACGCCTCCTGCCGGAGGCTTTACGCGGGAGTCGTGCGGTCCATGGCCCTTTACGGGGCCCCGGTGTGGGCGCGTTCATTGCGGCGGCGAGCCGCCCACTACCTGAACGCGCCCCAAAAGGTGGTAGCCATTCGGCTAATCCGGGGGTACCGCACGATCTCGGGCGAGGCGGCGAGCCTCCTTGCCGGACTGCCGCCGTGGGATCTGGAGGCGATAGTCCTCGCGCGCCTGTACGAGTGGCGCGCGGAGGTACTAAGCCGGGGGGAAACTCCGTTTCCGCAGCAAATTGCGGCGGAGCGGACGGACCTCCGGCGCGATCTCATGGCGGCCTGGAATCAGCGACTGTCGCAACCCAGCGCAGGGCACGCCACGATAGTGGCGGTAAGGCCCCTCTTTGAGGAGTGGCTAGAGAGGCGTCACGGCGCCCTCACCTTCCGCCTGACGCAGGTCCTCACCGGACATGGATGTTTCGGGAGGTTCCTGCACATCATCAGGCGGGAGGAAACGCCCGGGTGTCACCACTGCGAGGATCGCCCAGAGGACACGGTAGAGCACACGGTGCAAACCTGCCCCGCTTGGGCGGAGCACCGCCGTGTCCTCGTAGAGGCGATCGGCGGCGGCGACCTCTCGCGCCCGGCCCTGGTGCAAGCCATGGTCCGGGGCGAGAGGGAGTGGGAGGCAGTCACCTCCTTCTGCGAAAAAGTTATGCTCGCGAAGGAGGTGGCGGGATGGGAGAGAGAAAGGTCCTCCCGTCCCAGCCGCCGCGGGAGACGCTCCGGGCGTCGGGAGCCACGTGACGACTCCCGGCCACCGTAGGCGCGGGCCTGCGGACGGTGAGTAATGGGTGACTCGCCGTCCGATCAGCACCAGACCCGTGCCGTACGGCGCGTATATGTTCCACGCGCGCCTCAAAGAGATGTCAGCATATGAAGGGGCCCCTCAGGGCCAAGCCTGCCGGGTAAGCGGGATTGTCCGAAAGGGTTACCGCTACCCCGGAACATAAAGGGCTACGGAAGGAACATGGATGGGTTTTAGTCAGTAAGAGTCTGACACTCCCTTCCGCTCCACCCAGAGCGGGAGCAGTCATTGGATGATTTCCCAGCCTTAAAAAAAAAAAAAAAAAAAAAGGGCTCTAATTCTGGTTAAATTTTCATACCGTTATTATGTACTCTACGCAAACTAATAAGTGTCATCATGTACACCATTCAGGACAACTTGGAGATGGAAGCGAAGAATCTTCGAAAGCACTTGGAGCTTCAGAAGACAGAGCTGAAGGGTCATTACCAGAAGCAGTTGGAGGACGCGGTGCTGTGCAAGCTGCAGGAGTTCCAGCAGCAGCTGGACGCGGCTGAGAGGGAGGCGCGGGAGGACGCGCGTGCCAAGGAGGCCGCGCTCATCGACTCCTACCACAAGCAGCTCGCGAGGATACAGGAACAGTGAGTCGTACATAACATTGCCCACATTTCGCCAGTTTTGTTTAAGTCCAGTATTAGAAGGCGAGCCTTCTGCCATCAACCGGGCACAGATTCAGGCGCAAGTTTGCTACGCTACGGTGAAACTCCAGATGGAAACATTTAATAACACATTGCACATCTCGGGAATCGAACTCAGCGCCCTAATTGCATAACACACTATCAATGACATTCTGAATTATTTTGAAAGATAATCTATACTTTGATATGTTGAAAAATATGGATTATTAGGAACATACGCGACTCAGGCTCGACCTTAACTAGTCTGCGAGTTACGCGACGTAAAGGTTGCAGATCGTCGTTTAGAAAAGCGGACACGAAGGGTCCGTACCACCGTACAATATTTAACAATACATTATTTTTCGTAGCGTATAAGTCAGTCCTTAGTGCTCCAAATTTGGAACCATGTTGGAATGATAATGTTATTGTATAATTTTTCAGACACAAACTGGAAGTGAATGTTTTGGAAGAGAAGCAGAGAGAAGAAATCAAACTATACAGGCTGCAACTGGCGCAGGCTAGTGAAAAGATCGGCCTGCTCGAGGTAATGATTAGATAATAATAATAATAATTTATTCTTCTTCTTTTCGTGTGGTTAGCGACTAACCTGGTGTCAGAGCTTTTAAGCTGCCCATGGGCCTCTGACTTAGCTTCACATGCTGTTGAGAAATATCTCTCAGACATGCTTTTTTTTTTTAAGGCTGGGAAATCATCCTATGACTGCTCCCGCTCTGGGTGGAGGGGAAGGGAGTGTCAGACTCTTACTGACTAAAAACCCATCCATGTTCCTTCCGTAGCTCATTATATTCCGAGGTAGCGGTAACCCTTTCGGACGATCCCGCTTACATGTCTGCACCCTTGGTTTTAAATCGAGGTCTGAAGCTAGGCTTAATTCTAATAGGAAAATGCTGGTTTCCTCACGATGTTTTCCTTCACCGTATTTAAGCAATTAATAATTGTACTTATTATTGAAGTTATTATAATTTTATTTATATTCTTCCACAATATATTTTATTTTTAAAGTGAAAATAATACAAATTAAAGGAAGTAAGCAGTATGAAGACTGAGACACGCCCCATACCTAGTCAATTTCTTTATAAAAGAGTTCAACCTTTCGGGCAATCCCACTGGTGTTTTCCTGCGCTCTCCGACGACTTTTGTCCGAAATAAGATGATTCTGAAAACGGAAGTTGTGGAGAAGTTCTTGCAGTATTCGAATGAAAATCTTAACGAAAATAACCTTGTAGAACTCTACAAGGTTTTTTTCGTTAAGATTTTATGTCGTAGGAAACCCTAACGCTACAACTGTAGCGTTAGGGTTTCCTACGACAGTGGCCGGCACTTTTTTTTGATATTAAGTTTTGTGTTGTAAGCAAAGTTAGATTTTTTTACTGCAGGTAGCCGGCCCTGATCGCTTAGCAAAGACACAGTAAGCTGTAGACAGATATGCGTATTTTTTGTAATATCGCTTGTCTTAAGATTGACGGTAAATTCTCCGTCGTAGATGGAAAGGTCTGTAGTTAAAAGAGTTGTAGATATATCGTCGTGTCGGTGAAACATTTAGTAGCTGGAAAGGGCTGTCGTCGAAAGTGACGCATATGAAAGGTTCTGTTGGTGAAATGTCCGTAGATGAAAGACTCTGCTGGGGAAACGGTAATAAATGAATCATCCTGTCGACGAACAGTCCAATGGCGAATCGGTCTTAGGAGAACGGTTGCTGAATTGACTTTACGCTCTAACAACGCTCTCTAGGCAAATACACCAACTTTCTTAAATAAGATGTCAGTGACATCACAAGACGGTAAATTGCGGCGTCTTAGGAAACCGTCACCTTCATTGTATGTATATGAAGCATGCATGTTTTTTAAAAAACACAAAGAACTATTTAAAACTGCAGAGGAAGTAAGCTCTCGAAGTCGGCGTGACCAATGCAGACTTGTGCTGGATGTGCTGCCTCGATCAGCGAAATGTAATAAAAACTCTCTGGCTACGTCTCTATAATAAATTATCAAAAATGTTTAAAACATTAAATTGTAAATTATTGAAAATCCAGTTATATAAGGTGACTGGGAGTTAGTGACCGATATTTAACGTGATTGTACTCATGATTACAATCAACTTTCCCAAAGAAACTTTTTTTGTATACTCAATAGTTTTATTTTTATCACAATAACAATACAACTGGCGCGCGCAAAGTTCAATGAACTAGCATTAATGATTTTTTTTATTAAGAATTCAATGTAATTTATTTCAATATCATAATGTATCTTTAGTAAGTAAGTTTGCATGCTTTAGTATTAAGCAAAACATGTCCGATCGAATGTTTTTTAATAACACATTATCTTAACCCTAACTGAGTGTGTTTCTGTCCTTGCTGGCACGTGTCGCGTGTGCGCAGAGCAAGCTGGAGTCGTTCCGGCGGCGGCGCGGCCAGCTGGCGGCGCAGCTGCACGCCGTCATGCAGGCGCAGTGGCGCCAGGCGCTCGCTATTCTCACGCACGGACACGCACCGACCCGTACGTACTGCCAAACAATCACATGAAATTAATACACCAACTAAAAAAGACGATTAGTGACAAAATTTAAAGAATCCATGAAAAAATAAAGAAGTTACACGCTTTTAAAACAATGTTTCTACATTTACGCATAACGATCGTTGTACTGAATGGCGCAAAATTAATATTGTGACCTGAGTGCCTAGTGCTAGTTGGTTTTACGTTAACGCGATCGCCACGTTTATGACGTTCGACGCTCTGATTGGCCCGCTCCAAGCTCTTAACCAATCAGAGAGCCAAACGCAGTAAACGTTGAGATTGCGTTAACGTAGAAACAACTCGCACTAGGCACCCTGGTGCTCCTGTTGTGACGTCAGGTGCTAGTGCTGCATCTGTCTAGTAAGTATATACTTTAAAAAAAATACTTAAATATTTGCCATTTTTTGTAATTTCATACTTTATTATAAGACTTTTAATTGTATTCAGTAACTTGACAGTTGGCTTGACTTACACTTGAACTTTGACTTGAACTTTGCGGGGAAGATACAATGCAGATTTCATTTAATAACTTAAGTCAAATCATTTATTTCAAATAGGCACAAGTAAGGCACTTTTGAACGTCAAAATGAACAAGAAATAGAATTCAAAATCAAAAGTCATTTATTCAAATTAGGCTGAAGATCAGCACTTTTTGAAGGTCAAAGTTACATAAGACAGTCCCCCAAAAACGCCCACCCTTCACCACTTCCTAGTGCTTTAGCTGGGAAGAAGAAGTGGCGCAACAAACTCCCCAGCAGCACAGCTGTCTGATTAGTTGGAAGAACTTGACTCTACACACTTATCGTATGAGAAGTAATTAACATTACGAAACACATCACATTAAAATCAATAATTTGCCACATGTCAGCTAGCACACGTCAATATACCAATTAAAACTGACTGTACTCAAGCGTAAATAAAAAAATAAAATAAAAAAAATAGCCTCCAGGTAAAAGTGCGTGCCCGCTTGCATGTGTGCAATGCTGTACTATGTCCATACAGCCGTAACTCGAAGTTACAAATGATAAACTAGGACCATCGAAGTAAAATCAATCAATTAATGGTTAATGAGTACTAACTAAGATCAGGATAAATAAATATGATCAACTGTCGAGGTCTCTAGCTAACCACATTTTGCAATACAACTCAATAAAAAAAACATTGTAGTGAGTAGATTATGTCAACAATAAATAGATAGTAAAAATAAAAAAAAACAACCAAAACACAATGAATAGAATACATAATAAAAATAATTTTTTGAAGCTAATTCTGGAGAAAGAATATAAACATTGTCTTGTGTTAATCATAGCGACCAACTATTCTTGTCGTTTAAGTAGTCGTTGGTAGTATAGTAAGCCTTTGAACAAAGGATAGATTTTACTTTAGTTTTAAACGTATTAAAAGGCAATTCTAGCAAAGAAGAGGGTAGCTTGTTATAAAAGGTTATACCAAGCCCCACAAATGAGTTGTGAACCTTATGAAGCCGATGAAATGGAGCACGTAGTTTTTGTCTATTAGTAGTAGTAATTGATTCTAGTCGCCCCTTCCAAAAGGTAGTTTCGTGTGGAGAAGAATGGGCAAGAAACTCCACCGTTACTCTTTTAAAATGTTTTACAATGTTTTGTATACATGACTTATAACATTATATGTGAAGACGATGCACCCAGAATAAAAACACTACACCACAAAAGGTGAAAAGAAAAACACATATAGTAATGGCAGGTAAACTTAAGTATGTCAAAAGTACATGGTGCTCACATATTCACAAACATTCTAAAAGTTAATAATAATAAATCAATCAATGTGTGAGAAGTTATTTCAACATGTTAAAATAGTATTTTACGAATAATAAATTATTACCTAATTTACTTAGCAACCAGTTTGATTTTGTCTAGGTATATGGTTTGTCTTATACTTGGTAATCATTACATTCGTTTATAAAATACTTAAGTATAATGAGTAAAGACTGATTTTAAGTACACTACCCAATACTTACAGCTACAACACTATAGTTTTCGTATGGTATCTGATAAGGGCGACTAGAATCAATTCTATTTCTTGTTCATTTTTGACGTTCAAATTGCCTTTTTTGAAATAAATGATTTGATTTTGAATGGTATGATTATTTTGCTTCGAACTGTCAATCAACGTACTGCTGAATACAAAAATAAAGGTCCAAATAGAGGTTTCAAATTCTTAAAAAAAACAGTCAAACACATTACGCTATACAAGAGTACCTCGCACAATACCAGTCTTATAACTCAACAGAATTGCTTGTTTCGAAAATGGTAACCCGTGTTATTACAAAACGTAGTTTAATGATAAGAAATCAAGTGAACTCGCTTGTAGTGTCGAGCTCGGGGCCGGAGTTTGCGAAAGTGCCGCCGCTGACGTTGCCGGAGCGCGGCCTCGTGCGGGCGGACGGGCGCAGCGACGGCAAGCCGGCCGGGCCCGCGCAGGAGCGGCGCGACAAACTCAACTTTGACGGACTTAGCGACAATGAGCTGCAACAGTACGTTAGACTGGTAATTGTACACCTTTTTTTTTGTTTTATTTCACACTCACATTTTTTCAACTACTGTGATTATGAGACAGACTTTCCCGGTACCACTGCAATATCCCATGACAATTTTGTTCTCTATGAATTCAGGTGATAGTGTAGTTCTTATCTTCATTTATCACATACCTACTAGGTTTAGAAGCCACAACCTGGTGGTATTCATTCTACAAAATATTGTTTACATTATCCATATTGAAATTATAGGTGCATTATTGTGGGATAAAACAAAATACGTATACCCACGAACAGCGGAGCGATTGTGCAGCACTAATTTAGTATGAAAATATCACGCGTTCCAGCTTTTAACGAAACCACCTAACTTGGACGGTAGTGGAGACGTGTCCGAGTTCCACCGCGCACTGAGCGAGGAGCCCACGAGCGACCGGCCCGAGCGCGCCGCGCCCGAGCCGCCCGAGGACCCCGAGCGGCCCGAGGGCGCCGAGCCCTCCGAGCGGCCCGAGCGCCGCGAGCGACGCCGCGCCGGGTACAAGCCGCCCTGGAAGGCGTAGCACGCGGCGGTACACGTCCTCTGCTGGACATGACACAGGCTTAGCGGCAGGTCTAGAAATAATGCTGCATAATATAATATTGCAAAACTCCCAATTTGTCATAGTGAATTTTAAAGATGGTGATCCACATCCTCATTCAATTAAACCAGTTAATCCATTTTAATCATCATTTGTATGTTTTATGACATGGATCATAAATATTGTGTGAATGCTTTTTTGTTCTGGTGAAACAGGTGATTGAAAAATCAGACCTTAGTTAGATGTACTGAATTGCCTAGATTTCAAGTTGGTGATGGGTCTTTTACACAATATTCAAGGTGTAACTAAAATAATTGAAAACCTCATAGCAGTTCCATCATTGTTATTATTGACATTAAGAAAAAATATCAGCTGTTTTTCCTACATTTTGTAACAAAAATTAGTTTACATGAGTTTTCAGTTGTTTCAATTACGCTTTTTGTAATAATGAATAAGTAAAGACTCGAACACGTGCGTTGTTGCTTTAGAACCGGCAGAACAGCTTGTCTCACAATAACTGAAATTCAATTGAACTCATGCCGTCTTTAAACAAATGTTCAAATTATCATAGACTATAATTTGTGATAATTATTTTGTAGTACAAAAAATATGAAACAGGGACATATTTTAATTTCACATTGTTTAATATAATTAATTATTTATTAGTCTGAGGTTTATAAGATTTAATTTATTCAGGAGCTGATACAAATACTTGCTTGAATGTTTTATATCAGTAGATAAAATAATCTATAATAAAATTTAAAAGCTAACAACTTAAACTATACTTAAATTAAATATAGTTATGTATACAAATAAATACAAGAACCGAAAGGACACTTGGCGTTAAGGTACTCATCCGCATCGCTGTCGTCCGGAAACGTGCCCAGAAGACTGGCAGCATTGCCACGTTGAATGGCAATGCTAATTCTTTGACCAAAGAACAATCCAGTCCTCTGGATAGATAAAATTGTGTTTTACAAACAAAAAACTTACCTAACCTATTGTCATTATAGACAGCTGAAAACAATCCGCCATTCCTGTTTTAACATTGATGTGAAGGCAAGGGACTTATAGTAGGGGAGCCCAAGAAGGGATTTCGGGATTTACTAAAGCGCGGCAGATTAATATACAGGGGGATACCTTGTACCCGGTTAAGTACCTCCACGAAACATGAGGCCCATATATAAGGCCGCCCGTGAAGGATACAGAATCAGATTAGTAAAAAAAAATTGACCATCAGAAATTCTCGAGCGCGTCAGATTAAGGTAGGGTTAGTTAATTACATCCTAAAAAGTATATATTCCACTAATCTGACAATTTGAGAGTGACGTAAAGAAAGGGGAGGGCAACAAAGTTGTAAAAAAAAAACGTTATCTCGACATTCTCGAGCGTAGCTAAATTTTTTTTTATTTTGAAGTAAATAATTCAAGAATAATGAAAAATATATAATCTGACGATTTCCGCAAGCCGAAATAACAAAAATTCGTCGATAAAGTTAAATGCATGCAGCTGCGTGATGCCTACATTTCCTTCTCCGCGTTTCTATTCCTCTCTCACTCTTTCTCTATATCTCTCACTCCGTCCCGCTGCTGATCATAAAGACTCGTTCGTGGCATACTGTTTACAACGTGTTTCCAACGTTTTGGCTTTTTTTGCTATTTTAATATTATTTGTGTGAATTAAAGTTTATAAATATTTAATATGAGTAATATTAATTTATTGGTTGATCCATTCAAAACTTATTACGGTTTGAAAATTCCAAAAATAGTGTTCTATGAAACTTCTATCAGACTTTCGAGCTGAGAGAGCTCAATTGCATAGAAATATTATTTCTTTGAACTCAGCGAGCTCAAAATATCACATAAATTATATTTTGAGCTCAAAAATGTCATAAGTACAATTTTAAGTGCCCAGGAATGGAATTAGCGGGAAGTTGCAGGGATGGCCTTTAAGATGAACCGTTTTTCTAATTTTTTTTTGTCAGATCAGTCGAATCCCTCTAGATAATCGTCAGATTATGAGACAGTACGTTTAGAACATAAAGATGAACCATATATATCTTAATCTGACGCGCTTGAGTATTTCAAAATGGCGAATTTTTTTTGCACATTATGAAAATGGCCACGAGTTTGCGTCCCATCGAAATCGTCAGATTAGTGAATTAGAGCTTTTTTTTGGTGCACTTAACACTCCCTTAGAAAATCTGACGCGCTCGATTAAATTTTTTTTTTTTCATTTTCGACCCTTACATACAACCACCCGCATCATGCAAACGATCAGATTAACATACGTACATTATTAAAAATACGTAGGGCATTGATGCTATCAATATCTGACGCGCTCGAGGATGTCCATGCAACAGTTTTTTTTCACATATTTAAAAATCTATATCCGCTTCCCCCACCGATGTAAAGGTATATATCATATAACATATTTTTCTTCTTATTAACTAAGCTTTGCAACCCAATAGGTCTTTACGACGCTCGAGTAAATCCCCATTTAGCATCGTGGGCTCCCCTACTATTACTGTCCCCTGATGTAAAATAAAAGGTTCACATTGAAGTGTCGTTGATATAGTGGTCACAAGTGCGGTTGTCGTGACCCCCGTGGTCCCGGGTTCGGTTCTTAGGTCGGCCAAAGTTTATACAGTGTGTTAGATTACACAAGGGACATACTTTAAGGGGGTACAATACTCATGAAAATGAACAACTTTAACAGTTGAACTACACTAGAAATCATGAAAAAGAAAATCAGCTGTTCAGTATATTTGGTACATTTATGTTCGCATAATTGTGTTATGTAGCACTGTCGAAAAAGGCGCGGTACTAAGTGTGCATGTATGAAATAACCTTTTGAACGCCAGAGCCTAACCGCACGGGCGTGCCCTCCGCGCCAAGCTACAAATTTATTTCTTCTTGTTATCATGAATTTCCCAATATCCATGGTGTCTTTTAATTTCTTTCATGTCATTAAATACGTACGAGAGTTTAAATTTTTAAGATATCTATATAAACACTGATAAGTAGTGATTTAATTGTTTATTTTGTGTTATAGTGTTGTTGCCTTTGTCACATATTTGTGTCGTTGGCGTACAGGGCATGCGCTTGCTTGTCACGTATATGTGACAATGGTGTTCAAAAGGCGTATGGTGAAATGTAGCGTTGTACTTCTATATAAATGCGATAGTTTGGATGGACGGATGTTTGTTACTCAATCACACCAGAACGGCCGAACGAATCTGGATGAAATTTGATTTACAGATAGTTTATAACCTGGATTAACACATAGGATCTTTTTTTGATCCCAGTAGTATTCCCGTGGGATAGTTTCCGACAACCACGCGGGCGAAGCCGCTGGCTGAAGCCAGTATAAAATATTATGATAGGCAGCTAACTTATGAAGGCATCGTCCCTCAACATCCTAGGCTAGTGTTGCCACGTACTTATAATCCCAGTATGCCCACCGATTTTTCTGTTTGATATCGATTCTAAGTCGTCGTCTTCGTCCTTCGGCATAAGTTTTTATTTATAGTTTTTTAAGAGTTTATTTAGAGCTACAAGAATGATATGTATCTGTAAAGTAGAAACATGTTTTTATGAAGACTTTAAAGTAAGGCATATTATTATCATAATTTTGTATTCAATTTTGTTATGAAGTTAAACATTCCTGATTGCACTCCATATTTTAATGTTGATAAAATAAATTATATTTTTTAAAGTGATATATATTTTTTCTTATCAGTTCCCTGCTATCCATACGTACAACTACAAAAGTATACCTCGACCATCTGAGACCGTTTCCGGTAGTGCTATTCTGTAAAAATCTCACCGCGATAACTTGGGTGAAGTGACCATGAAGTGAGCTGTGGTTCCACCTACTGCTAGGGATTGACACTATTGACAGCTCACTTTAAACTCACTTCACCTACATTTTCACGGTGGGATTTTTTACAGAATAGCACTACTGAGGTAGCTGCGCGGTGGGAAAGGCTGTAGTGACGCGACGCTCAGCTGATTCGATTGATCGACGCTACCGTAGGCACGTTCAAAACATTTAATAGGATTGAGGTCCAGAGAAGAGTTTGATGAAAGAAAACTTGTTTGTAACAAATAATTTAAATAGTAGGAGCCAAGCCAATACTTGTTAAATCGGAACAAACACTTCATGACCTACAACAACCAGGAGCCCAATGACTGCACGTCTTAGTGATGTACTACCCGTTGCTTTTGCCTGGCTTTGCCTTAGTCTTGTATACCCTTAATGTTATATTAAACAAAATAAAATTAACCTTTAAATTGTTCAAAGTGTGTAACATTGAGATTAATCCTTTTTATGTAACTAAATTAAACAGCAAATACTCCTCAGATTGTTATGTAACCGTAACATACCACATCACACCCTATGACTGGACTATACATTCCACAACAAACAAAACGTATTCACATACATCACAGCTTTACACACATACATTTTCAAAAACATTCTTCTTCAGCAAGACATTTCGACTGCACTACTTCATAGTATTATATTGTTTCGTAATGCCAAAAGACTATCTTTTTATAATTCACTAGCATCTGCCCGCGACTTCGTCCGCGGAAAATTGCGATATACTGTAACTGTTTAGGCAGCGCATGCAAATAATTCTGTTTTCGGAGGTATTTTTTTCCGACTTGCTAGACGAAAATCGCGATAGCTCGGCTAATATGTATGATATAAATATAATTTATAGCCTATAGCACTCAGGAATAATGTAGCTTTCTATCAGTGAAAAAAAATTTGAAATTGGATCATTAGTTTCGGAGATTACCCCCTACATACAAACTTACAAATTTTACCTCTTTATAACATTAGTATAGACTATCTTTTGTTTAGAGTTCCTATTGAAAACATGCATACACGGTCCATAGCTTTTTCCAGTATCTCTTGTGTGATTTATTCCTGCATATTGTTCTAAGCTTAACCAAGACCATTAAAGTATTTTAATATTAAAATTCAATAACTTATTAGAGATAGCTAATGACCTCGATGAACTAGCTGTCGCAACTTCATCCTATGGTACTGTTGATTCCTTTTCTCATAAAAATCCTCACCAAACTTCTTTCAAAATGGTTTGTCAGAATATAAGAAGTATTAGTTGTAATTTGCCCAGTTTCATGACATTATTGGAAAGATCGCATACAAAATGGGAGCTCGTCGTACTAACAGAATGTTGGCTTCCCCGCACTCATTCTGTTCCACAGCTACAGGACTACGAATACTTTAGTACACTTAATAATTTGACACAGAATGAAGGAGTGGTGGTCTACTATAAGCCATCATTACGCTTAAAATCTGAGGAGCCTATACTTATGGACGCCAACTGCCTCATGTTAGAAATTAACGAAAATACCGTTGTTCTTGCAATATATAGACCGGCTGGCTTTAGAAATATAGCAAGATTTATTGAGTCACTTAATACACTTTTAATTAAATATTCCGCTTACTCAAACATCATACTTATAGGAGATATTAATGTCGACATTACACCTCATAACACTGACCCCAACTCGTCTTCGTACTTAAACTTATTAGCTTTCCATGGTATGATGCCAGCACATACACTCCCCACACACAGCCGGACATGTCTAGACCATGTCATGCTTAAGACAAGGCTACCTGCTTATTGTTACATAGCGGAAAGTTCTATAACTGACCATGATTCTATATTTTTAGCAATTGAACTAAATCCTCGAAACCATAGTCCTTGTTTGAAATCAACTAAAAAAATAAACTATAGTACTTTGGACAATGACATGAGCTTGATCGACCTTTCTTCAATATTTAGCGATGGTGATATCAATACAGCTACAAACTGTTTTATTTCCACCCTGAATCAAGCAATTCAAAATAATACTTCTACGATAAAAACCTCTAATAGGAAAATTATAAAAAAACCTTGGATCACTAAGGGTTTGTTAAAGTGTATGAGGAACCGTGACAATATGCATCAAAAACTTAAGGAACTTAAAAAAAAAGACCAACATAACGAAACGCTAGAAGTAACGTACAAAAGATATCGGAATTTCTGCAATGATCTTTTAAAAAACATAAGAACAAAATATGAGAGATTGGAAATCAGCAAGGCTGCCGCTATCAGCAGCAAAAAGCTGTGGGAAGCCGTAAAGACAGTCACCAATACAAAAACATACAAGGACGTTCCTACTGAACTAATAACTAAAAGCCATCCCCGCGACGACTTGAACAAGATAAACTCATTTTTTGCAGGCATGGGCAAGGATCTTGCTGATAAAATTCTACCTAGCAATAATCGATTCCCTGAGATACGCACTAAAAACACGTTCGCACAATCTTTTGTTTTACTGCCCACCGATATAGCTGAGGTTGAACAAATCATCCAAGGCCTCAAAAACAACTGTGCGGTTGGCCGTGACAACATCCCTGCTGTCTTCCTAAAGCGTTATAAAGACATTATACTGCCACCTTTGACTTACATTTGTAATCTTGCCTTTTCGACTGGCGCTTTCCCAAACTCTCTGAAACTTGCTGAAATTCACCCTATACATAAGGGGGGCGACAGGGGCTGTGTCAATAACTTTAGACCTATTTCTATTTTGCCAACGGTATCCAAGATTCTAGAAAGATTAATAAATAAACGATTAACTAAATATCTCGAGTCAAACAAACTGTTATCACCTTCTCAGTTTGGTTTCCGATCCGGAAATTCAACCAGTGATGCCGTCCAAGAACTAGTGAACTTTGTTTCCATAAATCTCGATGGCAAACAAAAGGTGCTGGCGATCTTTCTGGACTTAGCAAAAGCTTTTGACACAGTCTCTGCCCCGCTCCTCCTCGAGAAGCTGGAGGGGCTTGGAGTGAGAGGCACGCAACTTAAATTATTTTCTGATTACCTTACAAATCGCATGCAGAGAGTAAGGCTTGGTGATATGTGCAGTGATGATCTTGACATTACCTATGGGGTACCACAGGGCAGTATCCTTGGCCCCACATTGTTCTTGATGTATATCAACGATCTTTGTAACCTCAAATTACATGGTGGTAGGATCATCACGTTTGCGGATGACACAGCTCTGCTTGTTCACGCGGACTCATGGGAAGAAGTTTATTCAAACGCTCAGCTCGGTGTCGACATGGTCGCGGAGTGGTTAAAAAATAACAAACTCACTCTTAACGTGTCTAAATCGATGTATATTCCCTTTAACATGAAAAATCACGCGATCCCATCTTATACAAATCTTTCTATAACATCCCACACTTGCTCTTCCGTGCAAGGCAATCCTTGCTCATGTCCTGTTCTCAAAAAAACGGCTGTAATTAAATATTTGGGTATTCAGATTGACGATCGTCTCAGTTTTCAGCCGCACATAGACACACTTACAGCGAGAACGCGAAAATTGATATATGTTTTCAAGAAGCTACGCCATGTAGCGGAAACTGGGACCATCGACACCGTGTACTATGCACTAGTTCAGTCAATCTTATCATATTGCATAACGGCTTGGGGCGGAGCCCCAAAGACATCCTTGCTGAAGTTGGAAAGAGCTCAGAGAGCTGTTCTGAAAGTAAGTCGTAAACTTCCCTTTTTCTTTCCAACGAAAGAACTTTACCAGCAGTGTAAAGTACTGACAGTTCACCAATTATTCATTTTAAGTACAATCATTCGTAGGCATTCTCAACTTCCATACAATCCTGTCGAAATCCTTACCAAAAGACGCAAACACACAGTCTGTAAATCAAGGTCCTTCAAAACCAGCTTCAGTCGTAAATACTTTTGTTTCCTAGGAGATTACCTTTACAATAAAGTCAATAAAGCCATTTTCATCTACTCCTTATCCATATTCAATTGTAAAACTAAAGTTCGAAATTGGCTTCAATCTCACGATTATGAAGCCACTGAGAGACTCTTGGAAGTCGCCTCATAAAAGCAGCGCAAAATGTCCACAATAGATATACCATTATTATTAAGACAAGCTTTGAATACCACACGCACATTCACTACGCACCCACACCCACACACCCACACTCATGCACTCACACCCACACCTACAGACCCTTTTTTGCTGTCTAATTTATCAAATAATTTATCAATTATTTGCTTTTATTTTTCTTTGCTGTTATGTAATTATTATTTTTTATTTTTATTGTTCACCCCATTATGGTTACCATCTGTAATTATAAATGTCTACCAGTGCGACTTGTCCGTGTAGTTTGGAGGCCTGGAGACCTGTAACACAGGTATTCCTAGTACAGGCTCCAGTCTCCACAACATCAATGTATTTTTTTTTTTGTATACACAATTATGTAGGTATTATACCAATTTTTCATTATGTGGTGGAGAAAATAAACGTTTTTATTATTATATTATTATTAATTAAATAATCGTACACGCAGTTACCTCACTTATTCCCGTATTACAGAACCTCACTCAATACTCAAGCATTGCTGGAGACTCGATTAAAGCCATTTGGATTGGTTAAAACTAGTTTTAACTAATGCTTGGGACTTGAGTGAGGTTCTGTAATACGGGCCTTAGTCAACAACAGCCGAAATCCTGATATGATCGCTGACTGTCTAATACTTTTGTATTATGTATACAGTTTTACACTCCAAACGCATGCCACAATTAGGGAATGCAATTCTGTCCCTACTATAAAATAAAAACGAAGTCAAAACTGCACATGAATATGCAAAAACGGCAGAACAGATTTGAATGAAATTTGGTGTAAAGATAGTTTAAAACTTACACTAACAAATACTCATACTTGTAATCGGTAGTATGTTCCTGTAGGATATTTTGCGAAATTGGCGCAGACGAAGCCGCGGGTAAAAGATAGTTTTCAATATAAGATTAATAGACTTTGTTTCGAAATTTGATTGATGTTTCTTTTTTCTAAAATTTAACCAGACTACCCAAAATAGGCGGTTTCTTTTTTAATTCTGTAAGAAGATTTAAAAATATATAATAAACGCCTTATCTAAAAAAGTAGGCGGCATCTCTTTTGTATTCTCTAGTGCCCATACACTGCCATGAACACGGCTTTTTCTGTTCAATCTCACAGTTCCCTCCACACATATGTACAGTCACGAGCATCAATATGTATACACTTAGAAACATTCAAAAGCTATTTTCTCGTGGAATAACGATAACTTAGTTATAATAAAACCTATTTCATATTAGTATGGGTTCCCAGATACTATGTCCGTAACGACATAAAATTACAATAAATGCAGAATGAGAAAATAACTTTTTAAAGTTGCTCAGTGTATACATATTGGTGCGCGTGACTACGTGCTCAGTACATTTTGATCCATTCTAAGCCAGTGCCTTCAACAGAAATATGTGTTTATTGTCCATACACTTCGATGCGTGTTGAAGGAATTCAGTAGTGATTTTGGCAACACGTATGCCTGTTGCACTGAGCTTAGAATAGCACCTGACAAAATATATAGTGGCAGTGTATGCGGCCGGGTAAGCGGGATCGTCTGAAAGGGTTACCGCTACCCCGGAACATAAAGGGCTAAGGAAGGAACATGGATGGGTTTAAGTCAGTAAGTCTGACACTCCCTCCCGCTCCACCCAGAGCGGGAGAAGATGATGGATTTGGAGGATATGGAGGTCGGATGATTTCCAAACTTCAAAAAAAAAAAAAGGGTTCTGCGGTAGTCTAGTTACGGGTGTATTAAGCGTAAAATTATCACCACCGCAGGCTACCAGAGCTGTGGACAGATCAATTGAATAAAACGAAATTTTTATGTAACGATTATTTATTTATGAAGGTAAATGCGATTTAAAAATATATTCCAATTTAATTATGATGGCATCATGATCTTTATACAACACTAAATGTACACTTATTACATAAAAAAACAATACTTCATTCACATAGGGCAAGAACTTAACGAAAATAATTTTGTTTAGTCTATAAAAGAAAACACAGCCTAAAATATAAATATACATTTAACATTTTATCCTAACTATATTATACAATTTAGTGTGATAAGTAACGTAAGTATATTTATCGGTGAAGAATATTAATAAAAGATAAAAAAACAGTATTATATAATAATAACAGATGTAAAGGGTAAAATCCTGAGCTAATTCGGGTGGTTCTTTAGCTTTCTGTGTCTCTAGCTTATGGAACAGTTTTTTAAAGGCCTCGTTCAATAGGACTGACCGCTTCCGGCACTAGTGACATGTACGGTCAGTCAATATTTTACTGGAACAAAAGCTAAGAGCCATCAAACTCCTCCAACACATTAAATTGAGCCTACAACGACAAAATCAGAATGCCTTAGAAGAATGAGAGAAGACATCTTTGCCGATAAATATACATGTACTAGGTATCAGTTATTGAGATAGGAACGAAACATGTCGCAGAACATACGAAAACTAATCGAGACTATACACTTAACAGCAATGACATTTAACATAGGCAAATACAAAATTTAGAAGAATCGAATGTATCTTTAACTAAGTTAAATTGAGTGAATATAAAAATTGGAAAATAAAAGTAAATTAATTCGAGGAAGAAAAGCATAGAACATTTACAATTCGATTTATTTTTTTCTTTCCAATTATACGTACGGCATAAGTCGTGCTCCTGTCCTTTTCTGTCGGCAGGCGACAGGCTTAGCAACTCCTGGCGCAGCCTGTCAGGTAAGGAGCCTTGGGACCGCGGATTAGTCCCGTATGCTTCAAATGGTACAGCTACGCTTATAACTCATGTAGGTTAGCTTATGTTCTGAGATACATGATTTATAACAATGGTCGCGGTAAACATAGTGATTAATTAATACCCGGTTACAACCAACCATAATACATTCGAAACAGGGAAAATACCATGGGTTACAATAACAACACGTCTTTATGTCCTAGTACCTAGTGCGAGTTTGTTTTACGTTAACGCGTTCGATACGTTTATGACGTTCGGCGCTCCGATTGGCCCGCTCCAAGCTCTTAACCAATCAGAGATACAAACGCGGTAAACGTTTCAGCGTTAACGTAAAAACAACTCGCACTATGCACCCAGCACATTCTGACCATGTGTCAGACGTACCGGCCACATAAATTGATGATGGATAGGTACTAATTATTGATATTAGTAATGCGATCTGACAGCCAATTGACTTAATGTGGATCAGTTTACTTATAGTTTGAAAGGGTAAGCCGCCACGGAATACTAACTAACTCTGTCTACGAACACTTACGCTGAGATAATTAAACGTTACTTAGTGCATGCTATTGCTAAGCAGTATACCTGTCACTGTCGCGCAACTTTTAAACTACAAGAGAGAGAGAGAGAGAGAGATAGAGACAGAGACGGGAGCTAAGAATATTTTAGCTTAGCTCTATTCTCTTTGTCTCTCTTGTAGTTAGTAGCCAGACCAATGTTAAGAGGTGCATTTTGAAAGTTGATTACGTCGCAAATAACTGTCAAATATTTCACCATTTTGATAACTAAATGAATTTATGAACTATCGCTCTTTGTATTACTAAAATATTGATTTTGAATTTTATTATCTAATATCATTATACAACATTTTGTTTTAAGTGTAAAAATAAACTTTGGACAGATTATAAATGATAATTTGCATTTAAAGTTGCAAACACCTAATCTAGTGTTATTATTGAAATTCATAATCGATATTTAATAGGTACAGAGGCCAGCACATCAAGTTACCACAATCTGTCAAATTTCTTTGATAGTATTTCAACTTTATTGCAAAGACATAAGGTTCATTTTTAATTGAGAAAGTTTGACAGTTAGGGATAGCTTGATGTGCTGGCATACAACACAGCGATATATCATAGTTTAATTTAATAATATACATTTACTAGCTTCTGACATGTTCCCGCCGCATTTGCCGCCCCGATATTACTTAGTTTTAGTTTAGCGTTATTTTTAACTTCTATTAAGGAAAGTTAGCCCTTTTAAAGTTTCGTCCCGATTCACCCCTGCATCCTTATTCACCTCGTTTAACGGTACCTATAAACCTTTCATATAAATCTATCCTAATATTATAAGAGGTAAAATTTGTAAGTTTGTATGTAGGGGGTAATCTCCGGAACGAATAATCCAATTTCAAAATTTTTTCAAAATTTTAAAAGTCACTGATAGAAAGCTACATTATTCCTGAGAGCTATAGGCTATAAATTATATTTATATCATACATATTAGCCGAGCTATCGTAATTTTCGTCTAGTTAGTCGGAAAGAAATACCTCCGAAAACAGAATTATTTGCATGCGCTGCCTAAACAGTTGTTTAAAATTGAAAGCTATAATTTCCTACATACACGCGGGCGAAGCCGCTGGCAAAAGCTAGTTAGGCTATAAAATGCAAACATATTTTTTCAAGCCGATTTGTATTTTGTAGTTTCAGAGATAAGCGCGTTCAAACTAACAAACTCGAGCTTTATTATAATACATATTTATATACAGTATAGATATAATTAATTCAAAACAACGAAATATTCTACAGCTATTTGCGACGTAGCAAACTTTTAGAATGCACACCCCTAGGCAATGTTTACTTATCTCGGCCTTACAAACACATAATTTTACGACTGGTGCGATACAAGTCGGCTGTCATCACACAAGTACCCGGGTATACATACATATACTACCCGGGTGTAAACATGAAGAAAGACACTGAGAGCGTCATCTCTGTTAAAATATTTTTGTCTTACAAAGGGACGCGCGCTTTACTTGTGGTTACCAAGCGTACAAACACGCTGTGAATGTGTTTGTGAGCGCAGGATGTCTTAGTAACGTCAAGACAATGGCGAAGTCGTAAGCGTGTGTGTGTGTCCCCTGGCTACTCGTCTTCGCGCACACATTGACAGCGCGTTTGCACACTTGGTTACCACGTTTAAAGCGCGCGTCGATTCGTTAGACAAAACTACTTTGTCAAAAATGACGCTCTGCAAAGACGAACCATTTCTAAATCTCGCTGTGTGTATAAACTTAAAGATTTAACACTAAAGGTATAAAATAAATTGCACAAACATTTTTTTAACTAAAAATATTCACGATTTGCGACATATCGTCTATACGTATAATACAAACGCAACGCGTAGTTTTAACTTATTAATATGCCGATCAGTTATTTGCCGCGATCTACGTAAATAATTGTTACAAAAAATTGTTCGAGACTATATGCCATAATATTTGAAACGGTATTTACATTTTGAGAATATCAAATAATAAACTTCTAAACGATTGTCGCCATCTTCAATACATCAAATAGAATAAAATTTCCCTTCAAAATATTTTCTTCTTAGATCGAGGTGTCTGCTGACGGCTGTTGATATTTAATATCGTTGAAAGTTCTGTTTTCATACTTGAACCTTGGTATCTCGTCACTACATATTACGACGATGTAACTAAGATTTATCACACTTTTCTAAAATACAGCCAAAAGTGGTGTCTTATAGTTTCTCACGTGGATTAATTTGGCTTTATTCTTCCAATTTCTGTCGTTGACTTATTTTGGGTATAGCTGTCCTTCGGGAATGATTTAACAAGAAACCTTGAAGGCCGTTCGACACCCTTGGGCACATCTCAGAATTGTCTTAACAAACTCTTAGAAAAATATTTTTATAAAATAGGCTCCATAGATCTCCAAGCTCCGTCATTATTTGGCATTTATTTATCGAATACTAGCTGTGTTCGCGGCTCTGCCTGTGTGACAGAATGTTTCAGTCCTATGAAGCAATGGAAACTTAATATCCTTCAAAACCCTCAGATTTTGATTGAAAGCGTATTACGAAAAAAGCGAGTTGGGTGTAAATCTGGTGCGTGTATGCGCTTGCGCAACGGGGAAGTCGGTCAATTCAAAGGCGACCGATGCGTGACGATCGTACCCTTAGAGCTACACATGATCAGTTCCAACTTTCAGATCCGTCTGTTCCGGCCAAACATGGTCTCATCCGATTACATCGAACGGATGCAAATTTCAGTTTGACGTCTTTATTGTAAATCTAGCGACTCTCTACGGAAAATACGCCGCTAAAGTTCGGCGTGTTTGCCTACAACGCTTTCTAAATGAACAATAACACAACAGGCCTATATTACGTTGCGTTTTGGGGTAAAATCGGTCGTTTGGAAGTTAGGCAGCGACATCTTTGGATTTTTAAGGGAAATACGACGCGTGATTTTGATTATGGTGTGTCGACATACAGTCGTACAGTCACAGTCAAAATATGTTCTCCTTAAGGGTTATTTTTGTCTGCAGATTGCAGGATAGAATCTTTTTTATCGACTCAGCATTATATGTATATTGAGTCGTATTGTAAATAATGTCATAACTTCAGAATGATATTGTATATGATACATGACATTTAAATAACTTTTTTTTTGTTCATAATTCAAATAACGGTCAGGCCAGGAAATGTTTCAGCTGGATATCAACTCGACATTGGTCAAAAGTGAATGCTATTTTCATCTTTTTTATCAAGTAAAGTTTTCTATGCCTATAGTCTGTTCCGTGTCGTAGCTTCGAAACGTAGTTTGCGGCCTGGCTTGATAAAGGAAAGAATTTGAAAACCGACCCAAGATATAAAAGACTGGACTATAAATTTGGCAGGTGTCAGGCACACTGTCAGGTCTGCGGCCAGGGTGCCCAGCAGGCCGTGAGAGTGGCGGAGCTATGGGCCGACAAAGTTTTACAAACTGTCGTGGGAGAGGAGTGGTTCAGGCGAGCGCGGAGGCCGGCAGCGAGGAGTGCTTGGGCTTGGCTTTGTGCATGAACACCTTGATGCAGCCGTTGAAGTCAGCGCTGACCAGCACGTGCCCGGTCTGGGACGACGACACCATGCCGCCCTCGGCGCCTTTCTGCAATATAAACATCAAACTAGCACACATTCCACAACATAACGACACGTCTGTAAGCTCCGAAGGGTTACGTATATAAGATGACTGGTAATTAGTGACCGATATTTAAACACGTGATTGTACTCATGATTACAATCAACTTTCCCAAAGAAACTTTTTTTTTATACTCAATAGCTGCTAACTGCTGATCGGCGCGAAGTTCATTGAACTTTGCGCGCGCCAGTTGTATTGTTATTGTGATAAAAATAAAACTATTGAGTATACAAAAAAAGTGTCTTCCACTTTTCGCGTTTAAGACCTATCTAATAGAAGGCGAGTCTATTGCTATCAGCCGGACACAAATTCAGATGCCTGGTTGTTACTGAGAAATTCCTAGTGGAAAAACTCAATAACACTTGTTTCGTTCTGGGAATTGAACCCATCCTCATGCTCAGCAGCAGCGCTTGCTACCACTAGACCAACGAGGTATTTATTTGAATTTTACTATTTAACCTTTGAATTGTCAAGAAGTTGGTTAGTCAGAAGCATGAAGCCTAACGCGTAGTAGGTTCCTAATGGAGAACATGGTGGATGTAAAACATCTAGAGGCGCGCCTTGAACTCTTACAGCGTGACGTTTAAAGGTCACAGTTTATTAGAGCCACCCGGCTCCACTCCGTACCGCCTCGCTTCTTGCGGCTAGTATTCTTTATATGGACTTGTATGGGTATGCGCTCACTACTTCAACTCCGTGGCGTCACCGGATCGCCTCGGTTGTAAGCCCTCCACGCGCGGACGGCGGGATCTCTCGGTGACAACTCGCTGCTCGTATGCTTTGCTTGCCTTGCATTCACTCCACTGCGAATTGCGAGTTCTACTAAGTGACCGCGCGATGTTTATTGCTGATAACGCGGCGTCCACCCGTGGACTACCTGTCGACAACGAGTGGACGCCGTGCGACGAGGCGGTGCGGGGTGGGTGCCGGGTGGTATTGTCTTAGCAGAACCATAGTAGAATAACCAGCAAAGTACGCACCACGTCGTCCTTGTCGTCCTCCCGCGCGGCCCGCGCCTCCCGCTGGCCCAGCGCGCGGATCATGTGCTCGGGGTTGGGCGCGAACACCGCGCACGTCACGAGCGCGTTGTGCGCCTTGATGCCCTCCCAGAAGTCGTTCCGGTCGCGCCGCACAGACGTGAACTTGGAGTAGTCGTGGTACGTCTTCCAGATGTAGATGCACTGGTTCTCCGAGCCGCTCACGATGTATTTGCCGTCGTGGGAGAAGGACGCTTTGATCTGACTAGACACGTTGACGTAGCCTTTGTACTTGCAGGACAGGTTCAGGTCCCGGAGGTCGTACAGTCGGATCCTGCTGTCGTTGGAAGTGACGAGGATCTTGTCGTCATTCGGCATGGGCTCGATTCCGCTGATCTTTCGGCCTGTGGAGTTCTTCCCTCGTGTGGACCGCACGTCGATCTGCGTGTGGTACTTCAGCTGGTCCGTAGTGTAAAAGATGCAGCGTCCGTCGTACGTGCCGACCACCGCGAATTTGCCGTTTTGGCAGAAGTTGGCAGCGGTTATCAACTTAGTTTTGCCGTCCACTTCGTTCCATACGGCGACCTGCGGAGCAATAAGGAGAAGTTGTCCAACAATATGTTATGTACAGATAATCGCACGTCTATTACAACAATTTGACTTTTAAAGCGCTTCTACAGCCACAGAAATGGTAGTGATCTTAGTTCAGACGGTCTATTCTGAAAAATCTCGTGAGAACTTAGGTGAAGGGAGCTGTTAATAGTGGCAACCACTACTATCCAGTGGAATGACAGCTCACTTCAAGTGTTGCAGGGCGTACCTTCTTGTCAGGAATATTCCACAGCCGCAGCTTGCCGTCCAGACTGCCGGACAGGAAGTACCTGTCGTCCCGCGGGTGGAACACGATGGCGGTGACGAAGTCGATGTGCTGGAAGCAGCAGAGGCACTCGCCGCGCGAGATGTGCCACAGGCGGACCGTCTTGTCCATGGAGCTGGACAGGATGAAGTAGTTCTTGGACCAGGACACGTCCAGCAGGTCGGACGAGTGGCCCGAGTACACGCAGAAGGGCGCGGGCGCGAAGGGCGCGGCGGGCGCGGGCTCGGGCGGCGCCGCCTCGCCCGCCGCGTGCTGCTCCAGGTTGTACTTGGTGCGCATGTCCTGCAAGGGCAGGGAGACCACTTTCTTTTATTTTACCTTTGACAGCTCAAACACAAACTCAAAGTATTTATTTCAAATAAACCAATTACAGGCAATTTTGAATTGTGAAGGGGTCGGTCAGTCAAAGTGATGAAGCTAGTTACCCACACTCTCAGCCGCCAGGGCACAATCAAGTCAATGAAAGACGTACCCAGTAAATGGTGGCTTTATAGTAGGTACATAGTACTCACATATGTGCTAAGCAATTATACAATATTAAGAGATTGAAATAATACAATGCAAAGACAGTTTTTTTGTTATTGATATTCCGAAGCTCCAACAGTTTTTAGAAATCTTATCAATTAGTTGATGCGCCCTTGTGACTGAGCAGGACTAGCATTGATCCAAGCATTTTTATCAGCGATGTAATCTCCCAATTTATAATATGCTTGGCTGCACAGTGTGCGTTTTATACAACATTTAAATTTTGTTTAATTTAGTTCAAGAATGTGAGGAGGTATTTTATTGTAACATTTAAACAATACCCCATGAAAGATGAATCTACTTTAGCCAGCCTGAAACCTGGTTGAACTAATTGGTGAGGGACCAATTAGTTCGACCAGGTTTCAGTGTGTTTTCTATCCTATTTCTAGTGAAATAATTGTGTCTTTCACCTGTTTTACTAAAAAGATGTAGATGTTGTTGTTTATGTTTTCGTAGATATATTGACAAGGTACAGTCATGATGTTAATAACCTTAAACCGTTCCCTTAGTGAATCGCGCCTACGAAGACTATATATGGCTCTGAGGGCTCTTTTCTGCGGAATAAAAATAGACTCGATGTCTGCAGCACGTCCCCAAAGTAAAATACCGTAAGACATGATACTATGAAAATAACTAAAATAGACTAGCCTCGCGGTATCTACATCAGTATATTGACGGATCTTTCTGACAGCATATGCTGCAGAACTTAGCCGTCCTGCAAGAGATGTTAAATGAGGACCCCATTGTAGCCTTGAGTCGAGCGTGATCCCCAGGAAAACAGTTTTATCGACAAATTCTAGTTTCTCTTGATTCAATACTATCTCACAATCTCAATTTTTTACATTTGGTAAAGAAATCTTATGCACTTATTTTTTTTCTCCATTTAATACTAAATTATTAGAAGTGAACCAATTTTAGACCTGCAGTAGGGCGTTATTTACGTCGTCAAAAATTTTAGCACGTATCGTCAGCAAATAACACCGTCTTTGGTTGTTTTTTTTATTAATGGAGAAGATCATTAATATATACTAGAAAAGAGGCAAAGACCCAATATAGAACCTTGAGGCACACCCATTTTTACTTTAAAACCGAGTGAATTGACACCTTTTATTAGAACTTGCTGTTGTCTTTCATTTAAATAAGATTTTACCAAACTAAGCGCAAGTTTTCCAAGTCCGTGATGCTCTAGCTTTAACAACAAGATTTTGTGATCAACACAATCAAATGCCTTGGAGAGGTCACAAAAGATTCCTATGGCGTCTTAAGCCTCTTCCCACGCATTGAAAATGTGTTTTAATAAGGTCACAACGGCGTCAGACGACAACGTCCTTTGGTGAAACCATACTATTGATCGTTAAGGATTTTATTCGTACTAAAATGATTAAGTGGATACGGGTCTATAATTAAATATTCTATAATTACATATAAATTAAATATTAAGGCTAAGTAAGGTGCTGTTGTCTCAATGATCGAGGTGCAGACTTTACTGGACATTCCCGAAAGATCTTCGGTCGATTTGATTTTGATTTGCTTAAAAGTTTTAATTACTATTATGGGGTTAGTATGTTTAAAGTTGAATTCAATCAAGCAGGCTGAAACATTCCCCTTTACTAAATCAAAAGAGAGGGAAGGCGAGAAATTTAGGGTTTCGGCAGCAATCCAACAGTGACATTCTTGTAACATTAATGAATTTTGCCAATGATGCAATATCAGAGGTCAAAGAACGTTAGTTACGTGCACTATTTAACTGGGGCATCTGGGTGATATGACACTTTAGGATACCATATTACTGGTATTTTTTTTAATGCAAGTACTAGAGTATTGATTGAAGAGGAAAATGGCGATAATGACTATGCCAGCTTCTATAAATAAATGTTAAACTCCTGTGTGTTTTTAAATGAGCTTATATTATGTGCCAACGTTAAAAGATTTCATTGTTTATCTTCAGCAGGAACGAAACTTGGCAAATAAAGTGCAAAAATGTGAATGTTTACTAAAAGAAAACAATTTATACTCTTATTTAAGTCTTAAAGAGTTACACACTAATTTCATCACTATTGGATTTTATTCGCTACTAGCTTCTGCCCGCGACTTCGTACGCGTATCCAGTTGCTTATGCCAGCGACAACAGGGTCGTCAAAATCGAAGATCTGAATCACGATCAGCGGTCAGTCGCGCATCACGTTCCCCACTTGTCTAGACCTAGAAGTCGATGCGTAGATACGCTTGGAACTTAAGCCTAATTCTCTATCCATGAACGTATCCGATTCGCGAGACAATGCATGACTTTCACGATCAGCGGTCAGTCGCGCATCACGTTCCGCACTTGTCTCTAGAGACCTCGAAGTCGATGTGGATATACGCTTGGAACTCGACCGTAATTCTCTTTCCGTGAACGTCTCCGACTCGCGAGACAATGCATGACGATCGATCAGCGGTCAGTCGCGCATCATATTCTTCACTGGTCTTTAGAGACCTGAATGTAGATGCGTAAATACGCTGAGAACGCAGGCGTGCTTCGCGATCCGAAGAAGTTTAAACGGAGCGAGTTGCAGCCGGATGTTCTCGAACAGCATCAAGTTCATCATGACGCTCTGTGGTAGATTCTTGGGATCTTATGATCTTCAATCTTTTAGCTCTTTTGGAACATTGGGAAAGATTTGACCTCTTTCTAGGCATGGTTATAGTTTTATTGTGAATATACCTGATCAATTAAAATCTAAGTGACTGCTCCCCTGCGTTTTTAGATAGGCTACTGTGTCACGAAGATAAATAGAAAAGGAAATTAAACACTCAAATAACATAAGACCGAAGGCATATTTTTTCGATAAAATAAAAAAATGAATGGGAGTTTTGGCCAGTAGAGTCAAATTTTCAATGATATACCACTGTTACCGCCTTCACCGCGTGGAAGTACTCCCAGCTTATGTTATTTTATAATTATACAGTGAAATTAGCTTTGCTTTCCACATCAGATGTTTCTGATCTTCGATTTTGTCAATAGGAAATGACCATTAGACCGAAAAACTTTTGCTTAGACGTCATTCCTATATGTGTTATGGTGTAGCTGGGCTCTTGGAGTTCTACAACAGGTGTTCCAGATCTTCGATCTTTATAAGTCAACAGAAAGTGCTCATCAGATTGGACAACTTTTGCTAAGACGTCATTCCTATATATGTTATAGTGTACCTGGGCTCTTGGAGTTCCACATCAGGTGTTCCAGATATTCAGATTTATTCTCTCAGCAGAAAATGCTCATCACGCGGTACAATTTTTGCTATGGTACTATTTATGTATCTCTTATAGTTTAGCTGGTCTGTTGCGGTTCTGCATCAGGTGTTCAAGTTTCCAAGATAAATTATAGTCTATATGTTGCCCAGACTTAATACATTCACATCAAAAAATCATTCAAATCCGTCTAGTAGTTCCGAAGATTAGTGTGTACAAACAAACAGACAAACAGATAGAATTTTTTTTTTGGATTCGTGCTCTATTACTGTTTCTAAATCCCCTCAATTTTTTTTTAATATATTGAATGTACAGACACAGTTTTTTGACTGTTTTATTATATTATAGATAGATTTTAAAGAAAATAAAGAAAAAGAACCTAACCTACAAACTCTAAAATATAAATAAATGAAATATGCAAACAGTCAGTATTCAAGTGAATCGCAATAATCAAATGCAACTATACGCCTATACTCTCCAGGATACCTGCTTTTGCTACGAATAACTTAATCCTTATGGCAGTGGCGCGTTTTTTTTTATAACGGCATCTCGTAGTTCAACCATAGGGTTGGCTACTACTTAGCCGGACTTGCCTGTGGATGCCACAAAAGAATTGTAGCCTCCAGGGCTTATAAAAACTTACAAACTAAGCGACGACGTTAAGGGCACCCCCTGTGGGGTACGGACCTCGGCTTGGGGCGTCGCTGGGGGAGGACAGCAAGGGGCGGCTGGTGAGGGGGTAACAGCGGCGCGGCTCTCAGCGCGCTTTATACAGCCACGGACGCGCAGGCGCGATGCGTATACGTACTCTGATAGAATACCTTAACAAATGTTCGCCGTGATTCTTTAAATTGACATAACTTTTTTATTTTTGAACCGATTGACATGAAATAAACACTAAATGTTACTAACGATAATAACCGCATCTGAATCGAATAAGCCGTTTCTGATATTAGCGTGCACAAACACACAGACAAATAGACAAAAAAAAAATACAATTTCGGGTTCGGCATCGATATAATAACAACCCCTGCTACTTCTTTTTATATATTTCTATTGTACAGACACCACTTTTCTACAAATTTATTATATGTATAGATTCTCCAAAAGCTATAAAAGAGGTTTGTTTTGATTGTTGTCCTTGGTTTAGAAACAGTAAATATTCCATCATCTGCGTGTAATTAACACACAGACGGTGGAATGCTTGAGTAAATGCCAGTGCAGCAGGCACCACGCGCACGCACCTGGAACATGTGGTAGGCGTCCCTGGTGACCCACACGCGCAGCAGCTTGTCCTGGCCGGCCGTGGCCAGCAGGCGGCCGCACACGCTGAACTTGCAGCACCACACCGCGCCCACGTGCGCCGAGCCCATCTCCTGCGGGCAGGCTCATAAGAGTTGGCTTCGACCAAAGGGCCGGGACCTCATTGTCCCGAGATACGCAAAAAGCTTAAAAAAATATTGTTGAGTAATGAAAATACATAACACAACACAACCTTTCAGGCAAACAAGGAATGAAGTTATCTTATACATTCAGTTAAAAAAAGTATCGGGAACGGATGATTTGTTTATGGTTCCAAATTCAAATTTTTGTTTTTTTTGTAGTTGTTACATTGGCACAACTGTTTTCCATTTTGGCGCGGAGTTTGAGTTGCATCTGTTATTTATATTAAATACAGTGCTGGTTTTAGTAATATCATATATAGTGAGTATTGTGAATTTCATAATGGACAAAAATATCGAACAAAGAGTTTGTCTTAAATTTTGCACCGCCAATGGAAATTCGTGTTCGGAGTCACTGAAAATGTTACAGAAGGCTTACGGTGAATCGACTTTATCAAAAACTCGTGCTTATCTCGACCGCTTTTGAATGCTTTGAACCACTCGTTCAAAGCATTCAAAAGCGGTCGAGATGTGATGGAAGATTTGCCTCGCTCTGGTAGGCCGTCAACGTCTGCAACTAAAGTTAACATCGCAACAGTGAAGAAAATAGTGACTGAAAATCCCCATTCAACTCTGAGAGAGATAGCCGCCGAACTTTCTGTATCTCACGAGTCGATCCGTACCATTTTAACTAATCATTTGGGTATGAAACATGTCGCTGCTTGGCTAGTCCCAAAAGATCTGAATTTTCTCCAAAAACTCAATCGCATGAAAGTCGCTGAGGACATGCTAGAACGAGTCAGTTCGGGCCCAACATTCATGAAACGCATTGTTACTGGTGACGAGACGTGGGTTTACGAGTTTGACATTAAAACTAGTCAACAAGCTTCGGAGTGGCGCCTTCCAACTGAACCGAAACCGAAAAAACCACGCCAAAGTCGATCAAAAGTCAAAGTCATGTTGACTGTTTTCTTCGACTATCGCGGTGTTGTGCACTCTGCAACTTACCGCACTTACCGGAAGGTCTAACGGTAAATAAAGAGTATTATTTGAGCGTTATGCGGCGTTTAAGAGAGCAAATTCGACGAAAAAGGCCAGATTTGTGGAAAGAAACTTCTTGGATTTTGCACCACGACAATGCGCCTTCGCACAAGGCTATCATTGTGAACGAATTTTTGACCAAAAACTCAACAAATACCATCCAGCAACCACCATATTCACCAGATATGGCTCCTGCTGACTTTTTTCTTTTTCCTAAACTCAAATTACCACTTCGTGGCACCCGTTTTCAATCGATAGAAGACATAAAGGAGAATTCGCGGCGAGAACTGAACTCAATTCCGGAAGCAGCGTTTAAAAAATGTTTTGATGAATGGATTATTCGTTGGCGAAAGTGTATCGTTTCTAAAGGAGCATACTTTGAAGGTGATAAAATAAATTTGGATGAATAACAGACATTTTGTGTATTATTGATCTTTTCCCGGTACTTTCTTGACAGAGTAGTATATTCTCGGGTCACAATGTTAGTTAAGATACTGCTTCGAAACGGCTTGACCGATATTTATGACATTTTATATGTATATTCAGTAGGTAGGTATCATAGTTAAGGCAGGACAACGTCAGTCGGGTCAGCTAGTATTATATAGAAATTAAAAGAAGTAAGTGAGCACAAACTTGAACATGTCTAACGCATCCGTCGAAGTCGTACGGTCCCTTATGCGAGTTGGAGGCCTTGAGCTTGATGTTGTGCTCGCCTCTGACGTCATCGGCGATGTCCGCCACGTCCTCCTTGTGCCGCGCGTGCGACACCTCCTGCGCTAGAGACTTCGCGGCGTCGACTGTTTTCTTTACCGTACTGCCGAAGAAACGCTTTAGCCTGGAAGGGGTTATCATATTATAAGTCTTAAAGGGAAGATCTATAAAAGCATGGTTAGATCTGCCGTCCTGTATGGATCATGCAGAGTGTTGGGCCGCAAAAGGAGTTAATGAAAGACAATTGCATGCAGCTGAGATGAGAATGCTAAGAGGGATGTGTGGTGTTACCCGAATGGATAGAATACGGAATGAGTATATAAGAGCAAGTCTAAAAGAGACACCGGTGACAGAAAAATTGTGTGGAAATCGGTTGTCAGGTATAGGCATGTTATGCAGAGGAATGAGGAAAATGTTGTCAGGAAAGTTGTGAGTATGAATGTGGATGGCTATAGAAGTAGAGGGAGACCAAAGAAACGATGGATGGATTGTGTGAAAGATGTTACGGCTAGAAAGGACTGACTACCGAGATGACGACTAATAGAGAAGTATGGAAGAAAAAGACATGTTGCGCCGAGCCCAAAAAAATTGGGGTAAGGGCAGGAGAATGATGATGAGATCGGACTAGATGGTGCGATGTGAGGTTAACGATATTTAAAATATTATGTTAGTATGCATCAGCCTGCGGGATTCATTGTGCCAATCCCGGGATATTAGTACTTTTATGTCAATATTATCAAATCGACATCGTCATGAAATACCACGAAATTGTATCGGTGATAGTCAGTTGGCCATCAAAGGTGCGACTCGAATCAACAGCGGTGAGCGAAGCAACATCGGCCAATTGAAATGAAATTAACTCATATCATATTAAAATTAGTCGTAATAATTAAACTTAATGAATCAAACTTATTATGTTTTATGTACCGTTTACTGGTTTTACAGTTAGTGGGATAAGTGGAATGAGGTTACGGATGCATTTGCCCTGCACAAATGGTAGGCGAAATAATAAGAATTATTTATTAACACGAAAACTTAATAAAAATTAAAGCATTAAAACACACTTTTTAAATTTTCATGTGACACATTACACAGCAATACTTGATACTCCCTTTTCCTCCCACGTTTTCTCTAATTAGGTATTTGAAAGGGTAGTCAATAACGTCACATACTTCTAATATTAAAACCACTGGCGGGAATTACTTTAATAAAATCCCAACTGTTATTATTTTCAAACTGAATGAAACCTTCAAGAGTTATAATTAAAAGTAAAGCGTGAGAGCGTTTCCACATTAGCCGGCGTCCAATAACGACATCTAATCGATATGTTACGATACCGGGACGCGTAAATACAAAAGCGGTTGCGACCCAGACAATAGCTGCTCTGTAACGCAGTCGCGTCTTTATGAATAAAGTGTTACAAACACATTACACCTCAGACATTTGAAAAGTATCTGCAATGTGCTCGGCTCCGAAAGACATTGTTTTAACACCAAACGACTGCAATACAGTTTATAAGTACTCGCTCGCTAGTGAGCGCGTTTCGATCCTAGGTTGTCTATACACGGTGATTTTTAATTCACTATTAACCTTTCAGGGCGTGACAGTACCGATGATTATGAACAACTTTCGCTATAACACCAACGAAATACCAAAAAAAAACCATCTGTTTCATACATTTTCATCAATTAAAATTTGCATTTTTGTATGAAAAAACCGTTTTTTTTCTCGATATTTTAGAGTTGGTCTCATAGTGAAAGTTGCTCATAATCTATATACTGTCACGCCCTGAAAGGTTAATAGTGAATTAAAAATCACCGTGTATACTGCTTCACCTAATAAAGCTTCAAGTGATTCGCAATATAATGTAACACACACTATGCGTCTGCGTTGGATCCGCCATTGCATTGCTTCATACAAATAAATGCGGCACTACAAACCGCTGTGTTGCAACTGGATTCAAACGAACTATAAGGCCCAGCACATACGGCGCAACGCAACTGCAACTAAACCCTTTTGAAATTATTAGTTTGAAACCAGTTTCAATCGTTTTCCACACACGTTGTAACCTCACGAAAAAAGACGCCAAACCAGGGTTGCCAACTTTATTTTTTAGGAGATCGTGCCATACACTAGAAAAGATCGTATTTTGCTAAGAATTCAAAAATAAAAAAGTACGCATGGCAATTTCAATAAAACATTGGTAAAAATGTGATGTTGTTATAAATTCAAAGCAAAATTTAACATTTTGGATATAACACTGCGTCAAACCCGATGAAACGCAAATATGTACGAGTTTCCTGCACGCCGCCCCGGTTCCAATGCAACTGTTTTGCAATGCGTTTCAAACTAGTTTCAAAATGGTCGCGTAATGTGCGGTCTCTCAAAGGAGTCAATGGCATAAACTCTAATAAAACTAGAAGTTGCAGTTGCGTTACGCCGTATGTGCTGGGCCTTACTGCATTAAGCCATTCACAAGATAATACAGCACTGACTATGGGTGTCTGTGTTGCATCCGCCTTTGTATTTACGCTACCGGGACGATGTCCAATAACGATATCGAGTCGGATAATGTGCATATATTCTGATGGTTACGCGTTAGTCGCCAAACTGTCACCTGAAGTTCATATCGTGTGTCAATCTCTTGTTTATGTTGTCCTGCGAATGACTTTTTACCAGTTTCGATGTGATCCTAGAGTTAGAAATCATTACTATATATTCTTAGATCTTTAATAACGTCTTGCTGTTCCGAAGTGTTAGGCAGTGTTACCCATAGTGGGTACACCCAAAATTCGCCAGTTATGTTTAAGTCCTATGTTCTAGGGGGAGAGTCAGTCATCAACCGGCACAAATCCAAACTCCGGGATGCTACGAAGAAATTCCTAATGGTAAAAGCTAATAACAGTGCCCGATCTGGGAAACGAACCCAGAACCTCGCAGTAACTCTTGCGACCACTATATACGCTAACAAGATCTTTTTTTGATACAGGAATGAAACTTTACTTTAATAAGCACATCAAGCTATCCCTAACTGTCAAATTTTCTCAATTAAAAATGAACCATATGTCTTTGCAATAAAGTTGAAATACTATCAAAGAAATTTGACAGATTGTGGTAACTTGATGAGCTGGCCTCTGTACCTAACTAATTTATAAATTAATGTCTATGGTGGTTCATAGACATTCTCAAAAAGATCTTGTTAGCGTAGTGGTCGCAAGAGTTACTAAAGAATGTCTATGAACCGCCATAGACATTCTTAAATAATACGAGTTATCAACCGTGTGAGTCTGTAAATATCTCACCGTGGAAACTTAGGTGAAGTGAGCTGCCAATGGTGTCAATCCCTAGCATCAGCTGGGATGACAACTCACTGCACGCTCACTTCACTTAAAGTTTTCACAGTAAGATTTTGACAGAATAGCCAGGCTGTTCTGTAACTTAGGCCTTTCGTTAGTTAAGAACTTAGCACTTTTAGTGGATGAAAGCACTCCGTATAACAATCCCTTTAATTTTTCAATTCATTCAACAATATTATTTACGCCATGCTCGCTGTCGAGCTGACAATATAATAATAATAATATCCTTAGACATTTCACCCAACACCATATCACGTTCATTGCCACGTCACGCGACGTCGCGCGAAGGGGCCTATTACGCTGTGGCTGGTCACGCGACGTCGCGTGATGGTGCCTTACAATTGTATATGAGCCACAAAATAGCGGCCGCAGCGTATTGGATTCTGGTATTTGTTTTGGCCACTAGGGAAGGAAATTACCTATCTATTTGTGGGCGTGGCCTGCGGTTAGCCATCTTGAATTTTTTGTTTCGCGTGCAGCTAGCCGCGCACTAGTTTGTTCTGTGCAGCCACGTGGGGCAGGAGTGTTTTTGTTATTTCTCGGCTGTTTTCGTTTTGTTTACATCAAAACTTTGTATTTATAATGAGTAATAATCCGACAAAAAGGTCATCAAAGCCTAGATCGCGAGTTGCAAGAAGAAAACGACTAAAAAGGTCGGAAATGGAAGAACTTTTACGGGACTCAGACGAAGATGTTTATGCAGGGAGTGATGTAGATGATTTAGACTACATAGCCGACAAAGGTGATGCAAGTTCAGAATCTGCAGGAGACGAGGTGGAGGAGGAAAACGTGGAGGCTGTGCCTGAACAACGTTTCGATGCCTCTAGTGATCAGACTCCATCGTCGCCACCGACTGACCTTCAGCAGCCATCCAGAACAGCATCTACGACACGTTGGACCACCGATTCTAGTTCGATGAGAGATATTTCTTTCACGAAGACAAATGAACTGCTTGTGCCACCGCCAGACAGTCCTAGAGGGTATGTTGATTTATTTCTTACTGATGAATATCTACAAAAAATCGTCGATTGTACTAATAGAAATGCAGAAAACATAAGGAATTCTACGCAGTTTCGCAGGTCTCGTATTACGAATTGGAAACCACTAACTATAGAAGAATTGAGAATATTTATTGGTTTACTTTATCACACTGGCACAGCGAAAATGAACCGCTTGGTTGATTACTGGAAATCGCATCGATTGTATAAGTCAGTTTTCTCTGAACATATGTCGAGAAACAGGTTCTAACTTATTTTGCGATGCCTACATTTTGTTGAAGAAGGTGAAGATCCTGCCCGCATGAATAAATGCAAAATGATAATAAATACTTTCAATGAAACAATGGACAGGATTTATTATCCCGGTAGAAATTTGTCCTTGGACGAATCGGTTTTATTTCGTGGCCGCCTGATATTTCGGCAATACATAAAAGGAAAAAGACACAAAAACGGAATAAAACTTTATATATTGGCAGAACCAAATGGAACTATTATAAGAGTTCATGTTTTTGCCAGTACAATGGACGAAACTTCTGGCACAGGACACACAGAAAAAATTGTAGAAAAGTTATTGCAAAATAATTTAGATTCCGGCCACGCTGTCTTTATGGACAATTTCTATAACAGCTATAGCTTAGCTACCAAATTATTGAACAGGAATACCTACTGCACTGGCACATTGAACAAGAAACGCAAAGATAATCCATCAGAAGTGATTTCCAAAAAACTAAAAAAAGGTGAAAATATTTCACGCTATCGTAACGGTGTTCATATAGGAAAATGGAAGGACAAAAGAGAACTAAATTATATCTCATCGCAATTCGCGGATCAAATGCAGGAAATTACCAACAAACGCGGCATTCTTGTATTAAAACCATTACCTGTCCTACAATATAATCAAAACATGTCAGGCGTAGACTTACAAGATCAAATGCTCAGCTATTACCCCTGTGGAAGAAAAACTCTAAGGTGGTATGTGAAAATTTTCATACATGGTATAATGATGAGCATGATAAATGCTCGGCAACTTTACAACAAATTCTCAGGCAAGCCTAGCTTATCGTTATATGATTTTAGAGAAAAAGTCATTGAGTCATTTTTGCCTGAACGTCAAGTTGAGCCACAAGTGTCGCAGGCGTCGCAGCAATCTATAAACCAAAAGAAAAAGAAAAAAAAAAAAAAAAAAAAAAAAAAAAAAAAAAAAAAAAAAGAAAAAAAAAAAAGAGAAAAAAAAAAAAAAAAAAAAAGAAAAAAAAAAAAAAAAAAAAAAAAAAAAGAGAAAAAAAAAGAGAAATCTAAAGAGCGTCTTTTCAGTACTGGTAGAAAAGCTACTGTAACGGCCAGAAAGGATTGTCGAAATTGTTATTCGAATAAAAAAAGGGTAAGGAGGAGTCATTTTTGCCTGAACGTCAAGTTGAGCCACAAGTGTCGCTGGCGTCGCAGCAATCTATAAACCAAAAGAAAAAGAAAAAAAAAAAAAATAAAAAAAAAAAAAAAAAAAAAAAAAAAGAAAAAAAAAAAAGAGAAAAAAAAAAAAAAAAAAAAGAAAAAAAAAAAAAAAAAAAAAAAAAAAAAGAGAAAAAAATAGAGAAATCTAAAGAGCGTCTTTTCAGTACTGGTAGAAAAGCTACTGTAACGGCCAGAAAGGATTGTCGAAATTGTTATTCGAATAAAAAAAGGGTAAATACTACTTTGGAATGTAAGCAATGCCCTGATTCCCCCCCGTTTTGTATTGATTGTTTTTTTGACCTGCACAAGTTTGCTGGTTTTTCTAATAAGTAAAATCACCTACCAAAGTGTAATTTTTGTTTTTCTTAGTCTATCTATAAGTTCATTGTTACCTATAAGTTACATGTTTCTACATTATTATAAGAAGTGATTTTGATCTCTAATAAAAGTTTATTACAAAATGCATTTTAATGTTTTTTTTTACTAATAAAAGCCTATTTTGCCATGTAAATATACAAATCACGCGAATTCGCGTTACCGGCCATGTGGGCAATATGTATATAATAAATGCGTCCCGTATGGCCGATGACACGTCTTCGCGTGATAAAAATATACACATATATTTATGGACTTATATATTATATAATGGTAGATTCCTTATATAAAAGCATTACTGGCACAATAAAAACCACATCCAACGTTTTTTTTAAATTTGGCCATCTATGTAAGTTCAGCATTTTGGCTTGCCAATGAACGTGATATAGTCCCAAATTAAGTAACTGTTATGGTAACGAGATGGCTGATAAACTACTTATATACATTTAATTTATCAAATTTATTAGAGAGATTTCATCCTTATAATTGCTCCTAACGATCGATGCAATAAAAGTACAGGTTGCCATTTTTACAGATTATAGTCGGTTCGATTCCCGGGTGTGGCGAGCGATTTTTTTAAAATCTTTGAATGCAGTTTTGTTTCAATTCAAAAATAAAGAAATGTTTTCTTTGAGTAAAATTTTCTATCTACAGTATTAAGAGTACTTTCCCTCCAGGTGGCATTACAAAATTCCACCCTGTATATAGAGAAACACCCAGACCCGGAACAAATACTTGTAGGTCGTACAAATATCCACCCTGTACATATAGAAACACCCAGACCCGGAACAAATACTTGTAGGTCGTACAAATATCCACCCTGTATATAGAGAAACACCCAGACCCGGAACAAATACTTGTAGGTCGTACAAATATTTGTTAAAGCTATAGCTAATATGAAGAGAAATATGTGTGCAGTAGCTGCATCTGACTTACTTTTCCGTCTTCCTTTTGATGGCGGTCGTTTGTCTGTCGGTGGACTCTCGCTTCATCTCCTTGGCCTCGTCCTCCGCGCCGCCCGCGCACACACTCTCGCTCTCTTCGTCCGTTTCTCTGCAAATACACAGCGTTATATCTATTAATAAGGCCGAGTAAAGACGAAAATTTTATTTAATTTTTTTTAAGGAATTCTATCGGTAATAAACACTCAAACGCATTGTTTTTATAACCTTAGAACAGGATTTTACGTATATTCATAATAATTAATAATACACCATTATTACGAATTTAGTCAATCATGTGCTGTCGACTAATTCAGTTTAAAATATAGGACTTGTACAAAAAGGCGCAAGTTGTATGTACCGTAATATGGGGTGAATAGGGATGCAGTGTTGAATCGAGACAAAGTTTAAAAGGGATTTTAACAGTGAAATATTACAGTTTGTGAGCAAAAAGGACTCGTATATGTTTACTGTATTATATTGAACAATTAGGTGTCCTTGTTGGCAACTATATTATTTCAACGTTAAATTCTATTATGAAGTTTCTTTCCAAATCAATCTTGCATCCCTATACACCCCGTTTTACTATAAAAAGCGACATTACACTATACCTACAAAAAACTGTCAAAATACTGATCCAAATGTGTAGCTATTTTACATGATAAGGATAAATATTGACTAAGCTGAAAAACAGGCGTACATTTTGAATTGGCAGTAATATAACAATCGCTGGTGGTAAATAAAAACAAGCTGCGTTTTATTGTATAATCATGTTATTAATAAAACATTCCAAAATATAAGGGTTTGAGTTAGGATCAATTTTATTATAGCCACAAATGTATTTTTATCGCGTGGATGCAAATTGCTCGTGCAAAATGCAGTAATGCTTTACAAAACTATGCTTAATTTCTGCCACTTGAAAATTTTGTTTAAAAAAAAACGATATTCAGGGCAACCCCATTATGAAGCGTCCGCCAATTAAAGTGTAACATCAGACGTCGCATAAAGGTACTTATCAAAATACCAAAGAGAATTTTAGTTGGTTCTCTGTGAAGAAGAATTGAAAATCTTAATCATATTGCTGCAAATATCCCAAATTACGAAAATCGGACAGCCCTGCTACAAATATTATTCTGGAATGTACAAATTCGACACCACTCAGTACAAATACGTTACTGAGAGAAACGTATCTTGAAATTATGTTGTTGTATTGCAGTTTTGAATATTAATAAACTTTTGTTGCTGTTAAATTAGTTTTAACTTTGTTCACAAAAATCTCACTTTGTTCAGTTCAGCCTTTAATGCAAACATTATGAGTGTACAAGCTATGAAACTTCAAGTAGGGTTGCCAGACGGTAAAAGGGTTTTATTATTTAATATTATGCACTTATGCGCAATAATATAAAATGCCAAAGTGACTGTTTCGATTTCACAGTTACACCGTTGAAACGATTTTGATTAAATTTGGACATACATAAATAAAACTACAAGGACGAGCTCGCAGGTAATACGCAACTTCCATAAAAAAAAATGATAATGCACTAATTAATGTGGGGCATAATGGACTATTTACACTACTACAGGATCAACATTCTGAACTACCCCTACAATTAGGCTGGACACATAACTGACTTAAAGAGATCTAAGTCTTTTTCCTCAGTCCTCAAATACCGCACAAAACAATTTTCAACCAAAACGTTGCTAATTGAAAAAAAAAGTGATGGCATTTGTCTGGCAACCCTAACCGCAAGCGGCAAACTAAGCAGTGACAAAAAGATTGATAAATAATGGACCTAGTCGCTAGACTGAGGTTGGACGAGTGCTCAGACTTCCACGCGAGGTTTAGAGAGGACATGTTCAGGCGACGCCGCCACGACAGCCGGCGCTTGCTGTCAACTCTGAAAATGCACCAATGACAACCGCATTTTATGTCAACGCAATGTCCATTCCATAGGCCTGGAAGAGATCGCGGAAAACGATAAAGCCTATTATGCGTTTTGTAAATTTAATATATTTTTTGTTACTTATTGGTTTACAATAAATAGTAAATATTAATATATAAATGTAATTTCTGATTTCCATTTCATTCCGTGAGCTAAGAACAAACGGGTCACATACAACGCTTACAAAGAAAGGGAGAGCAAAATCAGTGACAAAACAAATGGACTTTTATACACGGACTGAAGTGTACATCGACGCGCAGACTGGTACCATGAATTATTCAGCACATGCTTCTAGAAGCCACGAGGTATATATATTGCGTCGGTTATAAAAAAAATAGCTACACCGTCAAAATGTATAGACCGGCGAAAGATTTCAATTCTCGTGGGACTAGACTCTAGAATCGGGCACTGAATTCATGGAAACAATTTGGGTCGCTGTCATTTACACCCTGTTTGTTTTCTAAACTTTGACGTTAGACAAGATAAGGCCGTTTACTAAACACTGAGGAAACGTTTTGTAACGGTACATCCAGTCTACGGCACAAGTCACAGCAGTCAATGGATCAAGGACTTTAGAATATCGTATCAATTCAAATATGTCTTAGAGAAGAAAAGACGTAAGAGATTTGTAGAGAAATGTTCTGTTACTGTGAAAAAGCCCCCTTTTTTCGGGTAGATAATAACTTAAATGTTTGCCAAAATCTCAAGTTAAGGATTTTTTAAGTTAACGGCTCAGCATAGTATTGAAGAGCAAAAGTTGCACAATATTTATTGAGCAACATGCACATAGTGTTGCTGTAACATTGTTACGCCACTTTGTTAACCTTTACCATGTTGTTAACATCAACAAAATTCACTTAATAAAGACAACGCATAGGCTCAACTCCCAGCAGTTGAACTTCTTTTTCTTTTCGTGTGGTTAGTGACTAACCTGGTGTCAGAGTTTTTATGCTGCCCATGGGCCTCTGACTTAGCTTCACTTGCTGTTGAGAAATATCTCTCAGACATGCTGGTTTCCTCACGATGTTTTCCTTCACTGATTTTTAAGCAAGTGATAATTTATACAATACGCAAATGAATTGGTAAATTCAGAGGTGCGTGTCTTGGGTTGAACTCGAGACCTATGACTTGGCAGTCCGACGGTCACACCACTAGGCTATCACTGCTGTTGAGCTTATGCGTATCTAGAAGTATGACAATTAATGGTCTAAAAGAAGCATGAAAAAAGGGATGGAAATTTATACAATTGTTCTATAACGAAATGGGAAGGATATTTGAAATTTCAGTCCCTGCAGGGGTGAAATAGGGGATGAAATTTTATAATATTTTGAGGATGGGGACCCTCATAGAGCGCAGGTCTAGAAAAGAAAATAAATAGAGAAAAGTGTGATGATTACCTTGCGTTGTCGTCGTCGTTGGCGCGTCCGATGTACTCCGAGGTGAGGCGCATGATGTGCAAGCTCAGCGGGTTAATGCACTGAGGCAGCTTGTGCTCCGCCACGCTCAGCGGGACGCGCTCGCCTGCGGGCACGGATTTTTTTTTTATATTGGCATTTCACAGTTCAACCATAGGGTTGTCTACTGCTTAACCGGACTAGCCTGTGAGAAATGTAGCCTCCAGCCAGGGCTTAAAATAAACTTACAAACTAAGCGACTACACGCTAAGGGCACCCTCTGTTGGGTACGGACCTCGGCTTAGGGCGTCGCTGGGGGGGGGGGGGACAGCAAGGGACAGCTGGGTCGGGGGTATTTTAAACTTTTAATTGGGTTTTGTACGGAAAAAAGGAAATGATAAAACAAAGCCGTGTTTCGTTCGTATTTTAGTGACTGTTATTGTTTTTAGAAGAAGTATGCCAGGGCTAGAGTCCCGAGTTGCTGATAACGTGATTGTGACTCCATATCGAAGCCGTGCTCTCTTTGGGCAGCATAGACTTAAAAATACAAATATCGTGAGCATTTTTTTAATTATTTCAACAATTTTTTTTTACTGTGGGTTATTTTTATTTAAATCGAAGAATCAAATAAGTACTAAAATACAGTCAAAGCGACTTTAATTTATAATCTGTATCTATAATCAAGATCCTAGACCGTCTAGCGACCGCAGAAGGGCGTTAGCCGCGTGTGCGCACTGACCGGTGTCGAGGTTGAGCACGGTGACCTGCTCCAGGATCTCGATGTCGGACAGCTGCTGGCCCGACACCGTGCGCGTGCGCAGCGCCAGGCCCAGCGCCGCCTCGTCACCCGCCGAGCGCCTTCGCGCGCCGCCCAGCGACTCCGACGTGCTGCGTCTGGGCCGCCACGGGCATGTATCAATACTTACATTCATGTATTTTTTAGTTTTATAAAAATATATTTTATAAAATGTATTTTATTTTGTTACAAAGGAAATGAAAAATGCATAAACACGCTATAAAAGATGGTAAACGTACAATTTATAACAAAACATGTGTTCGGGAGTCTCCGGGAATCATCGGCAGCGGCAACTCGAGGTGCGGCGCGTGAGACGACCAACGACCACTTCGCAACCGATCTCTATTGACGGCACACGCGTGCACTCCTTATTATTGCCAATCGATGTGTTATTAAACCTATTGGGAATATAATTATTATAAACTACAGTCCACTGTTTTAATTCTAAAGTCCTGAGATAGGTCCCTAACTTATGGTCCTTCGAGCCGGATCATATGTTAGGGTCGATGGAGATTGGTTGCGAAGTGGTCATTGGTCGTCCCGCGCGCCGCACCTCGTGTCGCCGCTGCCGATAATTCCCAGAGATGCCCGTACCTATACATTTTTACCCATATCATATACAAGCAAAATTTTTCAATTATGTTACATTAAAACGAAAGCGAAAAGTTACCCCGCGAAATTCATATGTTCTCACGTTTTATGCAAGCTGCAGTTCAGTACCTATTACATTGATATTAGTCTAAATATGATTCGCGAGTTGTATCGATGATTTTACGGGTTATAACTCTAGAAATACATCAATCATACTTTGATGAACATACATGACACAACCCAATTTGCAAAAACGTAAGACACATGGATTTCGCGGGCTTCTTAGCACAGCTCCTTCAGGTCATCAATGCAAAGTTAAGCAACAAGTGTGCAAGGAAAATGAGGCGATTAATATAGGTAAGTCCAGCACGTACCTGGCGGCGGGCGCGCGCGGTGCGGGCAGCGAGCGGCCCTCGCTGTGTGTGCGCACGCCGCGCTCCGCCTCGCCCGCTGCCGCGCGGACAGGCAAGGGAATGACACTCCATTTCAGTAGGTATTAAAGCTTATTATTGCATGTAACATACATCCAGCCCATTCAAAAGCGATCGGATGTGATCCACATTCATACTGCATTCTGATAGTGATAAGTGATAACCTAGTGGTGTGACCGTCGGACTGCCAAGTGGTAGGTCTTGAGTTCGAACCCAAGGCATGCACCTCTGATTTTAGGGATTCATGTGCGTATTGTATAATTATCAATAATTGCTTAAAATCGGTGAAGGAAAACATCGTGAGGAAACCAGCATGTCTAAGAAATATTTCTTGACAGCATGTGAATGTACAATTATTAGTACTATTTATTATGAAATGAAATTTAATGATGTTTTTCTATTTATAAATTTGTAATAATGTTCCATGCTGGATTATTTCGAACGCAGTGTAAATTGCTACTGAATAAATTGATTTGAATTGAAGCTAAGTCAGATTACAAGCAAAGTTATATGGCGAGTTCTGTGACTGTACTTCACTTCTTACTGCGGTATTATTTTAACAATGCTTTAATGTGAGAAAGAGATGGAGCTATACATCACGTATAAATTCTCCCACGGTGAAATTATCTAATTAATACAAATCCAAAAACAAACCCCTAAAGAAACTTCTTTAGGGGTGTGTTTTTAAAATACATCTTAAAGAATGATATTTTGAATGGAAATTCGTCATTTTTACCAATGAGAATCCCATCTGCTACACGGTTTGAATTAAAATGCCACAACTACATGTACGTGCTGCGTGTACCTGCGTGCTCGTGCGGCGGCGAGTCCCCGGAGCGCTCGCTGGAGCGCGACTCGTGCAGGCTCAGCGAACATCTGTCGCTCGCTAACAACACCACCACACACATTACTTAAAATGCATACTTAAAACTAATTTTAACCAAACAAAAGGCTTTAATCAAGACTCAAGCAATGCTTGAGTATTGAGTGAGGTTCTGTAATACGGGCATAAGAGGGATGAATTTACACAATTATAAATTAAATAATTTCATTAGATATGTCATAAGCAGAGGACGAAATTAGTTTAGTTATTTATGTACCTATTTGCATCGAAATGTTGATATTAATTGGATCTTCCCGGATTTCCCGGGACTTATAATACAATCCCGTGTGGCCAACAATATTACAAATAAATAATAATAAAACCCTCACAGATAGAAAAGACGAATAGAACAAAGATAATTAACATACAATTTTTATTAGTATAATTCACAATACATTTTTTTTTTATTTACGTTGCCCCGCACTAGGTTTTTTCCCTGTAACGTGGATGCGTTTGCAAAGATGTAAACTCACACATACACAAATACCCAGTCCCGGAACAACTACTTATAGATCATACAAATATTTGTTCCGTGCGGGAATCGAACCCGCAACACGCAGCGTAGCAGTTAATCGCTCAGCAACTGTCGGATGGTTTAAATTGTGTAAAAGTAAATAACTTTTCTATTTGGTAAATCACGGGATTTTTGTGGTCTTTATATTTAATCCCGGGATTAGAGGCATATCCACTTTATTCTTTCGCTGTATGAAATCAGTGTAAGTACATAAATAACTCTACCTAATTCCGACCTCTGGTCATAAGTTATCATAATATGTGACGGTTGGGGTAAAGGTGAAAGTAAGTTTGTTATATTATGCTAGATGGCGTCACTGAGACATGGGATGGACAGTTTCTAGAACATTTCTTCTGATAGCGTCTCTATAGTATCTAAAATCTCTTTGATAAGTAGTATGTTGGACTGTAGTTAGTACGTTACCGTATTTAGAGTGAGACAGCTCTAGCGAGTCCTGGAACTCCCTGGTGAGCGACTCGATGGTGCTGGCGGGACTGGGCAGCGCCATGGACTGGTTGAGCGCGCTCGGCGGCGGCGGCTGCGGGCACACACACTTGTAGCGCGGCACTACTTCATAGAACACGAGTAAATGACCTGCGACCGAATAAGGCCTTCCCGAAAGTGTACGAACAAGGAGCTAACCTTGTCAGAGACTTGGTGCCTGGTGCCAGGTGCCTGAGGAAGCTTTACATGAGTACCTGGGCCCCTGGTGACCAGTAATAACAGGTCCGCTTGCGGCAGATGCCTGTGTTTTGGACCATAATACCTATCAATGATGGATACTAAACTTAGGTTGAATTAAGGAACTTTACCTGTGGCGACATCTATCCAGCCACATATAGAACTAGCGATATACTATATGATAGCGAGCGAAGTACCTAAAAGCCGTCATGTGAAGACTCTACTACGTCACACAAATCCTACATCACGCAAGCAGAGTTTACCGCGCGATGTAACATATATACTCAGCTCCGACTAAGAGTTGTCGGACAGTAGCCCGCCAGACGCAACACCTGTCTGGTTGGAGGATCCCCCTTTTCAATGGAGGGACTTTCCACCCTGTTCCTCCATTCCCACTAAATACCCAATTAAAAAAAGGAGTGGAAATACCAGAGAGTGGGTCAGTGGCGTAACTATACCACCTGAAGCCCTTGGCAAATCCATTGCATTGGGCCCCAAATTTATATTTTTTACTTAATTTTGTTAAAATGTTATGTCACTTTTGAGCCCGCAGCCGAGGCCGGGGGCCCCTTCAGGCCGGGGGCCCGTGGCATTTTGCCAGTCCTGCCACCCTAAAGTTACGCCACTGGAGTGGGTGATTAACCGGAGAAAGTGTATGCAGGAGATCTAAAACATAAGGTACTATGAAGACTCACCTCGACGACCAGAGAGTCCAGCTGCGGCTTGTCGAGCCGCCGCGCGACGTACCGGTACTCGTCCGTGTCGGTAGTGCACACGCTCAGGTTGTCGCCGTCCGTCGTGGACAGCGACTGCGAGCCGTGCAGCTTGTCTGCACACACCATAACAATAATTATAATTATAGTCCGTAAGATAGATTATTAAAAAAGATTGGACACGTATTTTTTCTTTTTTTACGTAATTTAAATAACAACGTCATTTAATTAAAATCTGGCATGACGTTACAAGTATGTAGTTTTTATACTTGTGACGTAGCGAGCCCCACTCCCCAACTTTAACGCGTTTAATCTAAGTAATTTTATATTAATATGATAAAGCAAAAAATGAAGAGGAAGAGGTGGCGAGACGACCTAGACGCATACCATAGACCAAGGGATGGATCGAGGAGGCTCAAGAGAAAGATATCTGGAAGGATTTGGGGGAGGCCTTTGCTCAGCAGTGGGACAGTGTAGGCTAAGTAAAAAAAAGCAAAAAATACGTGTCAATATTTTTGTATTATCTGATTGACGGACTAAATATAAATTCTTTTTTTTTACCTAGGCATCATCCTGATTATGTCAAATTAAATACTCTGCAGATGTGATGGGTACAGATATGATAACATGATAAAACAAAATTGTGGGGTCAACAGACTTGGGTAGTGTACTTACATGAAAAATTAGTTCAAAAATCTTTTCATTTTTGTGTAAACCGTAAAGCCACGATGGGTTAAACACGATAACACGAAACATATTTTCTCAACTCAATTTTCAAATAAGTTTAGACTAGCGGTCGTTAACCTTCAAAAAAAGTTATCAAATCATGTTGCGTTTGGAGTTATCGAAATCCATCACGTGGGTCGAGGTTCGCTAGCTAATTTGAACCTATACAGGGTGTAACCGAAGGGGTACATACATACAAAAGGATTTGCTACAGACCACCAAACTGAACAACTTTTACTATGGCATCAACTCCGAAATCGTGAAAAAAAATCAGCTGTTCCCTACCTTTCGACGAGTCACGTGACCAAAAATGTATAGAACAGCTGATTTTTATTTTGCGATTTCGAAGATTGTCCCATACAGGCAGCCGTACTTAGAGAAGAGGTGTGTAGATGTTTGGTGGGTTGTGCTGTAGTGTATGTGTAGTGAATGTATAAATAAAATATCTATTAGATCTCAGTTTATTTATAAAGTAATTTTGGGTTCTTTCTGTCTTTTGGGTGTGTTGTGTGGGGTATACCTATTGTGTAATGTGTGCTACAGTGTATTGAGTCAAGCCAGTGTAAACTGTAGTACTACTAATATAGTGTTAAGCTTTATTTATTACTTAACGGGCAATATTTTATGGGGCCATTGTACTTATCATTACGAAGAACTTTTACTGTGGGAACAAATCAGAAATCGCGAAAAAGAAATCTGCTGTTCCATACCATTATGCTCGCTCTCGTCAAAATGTAGGAAACAGCTGATTATTTGTTTCGCGACCCCTTAAAGTTTGCTCATGAATTCAATTTTACACCGTATAATAAAAATATAGATAAAGGTTTTTATCTATGAGCCTGTGTCGCCTGAAACAAATGATATGAATATGAACAATACGCACTGCGCTTCTTCCTGCGCGGCGGCGCCACGGGCCCGCGCGCCTGGCCCGCGCCGCTCACGGCCACGGCCGCGCGCACCAGCTTCAGGCTGTTGGCCTTCGTGCTGGCGATCACGTCCGGCTCCATCGCCAGCGCTGCGCCAACACACGGTGAGCTGCCTGGCAGCCACACGAGGGCGCCGCACCGCCGGCACACGAGCGGTGCGGCGCCGCAACGTTGACAGTAATCACAATAAACAAAATACTAAGAAAAAGGAGCGAGCTTGTGCTCTTCCTTGTGACGCATAAACAAGTGAACGGCAACACTCCAACGTCGCAACACATTCCCCCCTCCTCGTCTCACTGGTTGCATGTCCGGTGCGGCGCCGCAACGCATCGTGTCACGCTACAGATATATCAATGTAAGACGACGCAGCGACACCGCTCCGACGCCGCAACGCATCGTGTGCTCCCGCTTTTAGTGCCAGACTGCGGTCGATCAAACGTTAACCGTCACCGCGTTGTCTTGAAATAACGGGGGTAAAAGCACCCCTAACGAGAATCACTTATTTATTCATATTCCCGTTAATACATTTTTGGAACGAAGTTTCTTATCGCGCGTTGCGAAAGGGGGCTATTACCAAAAATTGAAACGACACTTTGTTTGCAGTAAAATATGATGTCTTTTTAATCAATATTTTTTGATTGGTTAATTTTAGATGAGATATTTTTTATTTGGATTTTAGATCAGATTTTTTTTGGATTATTATAACCTAAAAGAAATAAAATTTTATTACAATTCCTTCACTAATCGATCGAAAGGAACTTCGTTCCATCCGGGTGTCCCTTGACACCTCTCAAGTTTTTTTTTGTACAGGACTATTCCTGGGAACCTTCTGCTTACGGATATGAAGAACTAAGTTATATTAGAACATTGAAAACAAAAGTTGGGTAATTTGTGAATGGAACACGAATGATGTTTGCTTAATTTCTATTTAGCAATATGGTGCTCATCAAAAACACAAAGATTCAACTTCAGGCGACCACAACTAGCTATATTCTATTAAATAGTTAAGTTTTTATACTCTTATAAATTAAAGTATATGCAGTCAACCACATGGTAACACAAATGGCACAGCGATTTCATTTCGTAGTTGTATGCGCGTTTCGTAGGTACACCTAGAATTATTTTCTCACATCTTTAAAAAAAGGCCCGCTATGACTTGAAAATGCGCCTCTACGCTGCATGCGTTAGCCATTACTATAATCTATGTTACTACAAAGACTATAATCTATGTTTATACCATACGTTCCTCAAATTGTAATATCGTTATTGCGACAGCTCAAGATGTTTGCCAGCTAAAATACCTAGTCAGAATCACCTACAACGGCGCCTTTTGTACTAACCATTCTGAGTTCTAGTTTCAACGGAGAGTTGTTCGTCGGATATGGTGGAGGGCTCTCTCGACGACACCGATGGTACCGGCGCGGCATCACGGATATTCGCTGCGCACAGACATCAATCATATTAAAGTGGATGCCGCCAAATTATTATTTTTCTTTTTTACAGAATTTTTAATTTATTTATAGAATCGTAATAGGTATTTAACATGAATCATCAATAAAACTCTCTAACATACTACTCTGTCAAGAAAGTACCGGGAAAAGATCAATAATACACAAAATGTCTGTTATTCATCCAAATTTATTTTATCACCTTCAAAGTATGCTCCTTTAGAAACGATACACTTGCGCCAACGAATAATCCATTCATCAAAACATTTTTTAAACGCTGCATCCGGAATTGAGTTCAGTTCTCACCGCGAATTCTCCTTTATGTCTTCTATCGATTGAAAACGGGTGCCACGAAGTGGTAATTTGAGTTTAGGAAAAAGAAAAAAGCAGGAGCCATATCTGGCGAATATGGTGGTTGCTGGATGGTATTTGTTGAGTGTTTGGTCAAAAAGCGACTTTCATGCGATTGAGTTTTTGGAGAAAATTCAGATCTTTTGGGACTAGCCGAGCAGCAACATGTTTCATACCCAAATGATTAGTTAAAATGGTACGGATCGACTCGTGAGATACAGAAAGTTCGGCGGCTATCTCTCTCAGAGTTGAATGGGGATTTTCAGTCACTATTTTCTTCACTTTTGCGATGTTAACTTCAGTTGCAGACGTTGACGGCCTACCAGAGCGAGGCAAATCTTCCATCACATCTCGACCGCTTTTGAACGCTTTGAACCACTCATAAGCACGAGTTTTTGATAAAGTCGATTCACCGTAAGCCTTCTGTAACATTTTCAGTGACTCCGAACACGAAATTCCATTGGCGATGCAAAATTTAAGACAAACTCTTTGTTCGATATTTTTGTCCATTATGAAATTCGGAATACACACTATATATGATATTACTAAAACCAGCACTGTATTTAATATAAATAACAGACGCAACTCAAACTCCGCGCCAAAATGGAAAACAGTTGTGCCAATCTAACAACTACAAAAAAAACAAAAATTTGAATTTGGAACTATAAACAAATCATCCATTCCCGATACTTTTTTGACTGAATGTATAATTGACCTTTAGCCTAATGATTTCATGAAATAATAATCCCACCAAAAATATTTCATATAAAGTAGCTTCCCTAAGTTTACATAAAGCTTTTACTATTAAAAAGTTATCATATCTAAGATGGGTTTTAGTCAGTAAGAGTCTGACACTCCCTTTTGCTCCACCAAGACCGGGAGAAGTCATTTGATAACTACTCACCCTAAAAAAAAAATATTTTAGCCGGATATATGTCCACAGGATACGACCAATCGGAACCTAGCTTCTGACGTTTCAAGTAACCATGTAGGTTGATGTGTTTTTTTTTTTAACTAATGACTAACTTACAGTGAGACTCTGAGGCGCCGCTGAGTATTCTACCGATCCTGCCGAGAGACGTCATACTCTGCAGGCTCATGGTGTCATGTGCTATTATCCTGCAAATATTAAAGATATCTACTTAATAAATATATCATACATTCATTCATTCACTGACGAACAACACAGCCTCAGGGGTTTCTGCTCCAGGTAAGCGAGATTGTCCGAAAGGGTTACCGCTACACCGGAACATAAAGGGCTAAGGAAGGAACATGGATGGGTTTTAGTTAGAAAAAGGCTGACATTCCCTTCCGCTCCACCCAGAGCGGGAGAAGTCAATGGATGATTTCCCAGCCTTAAAAAAAGGGGTTTCCGCCTATTAGACCTAATACATTCATCATAAGCCGTTTGCGAGAAGTGTTTTGTATGGCTTCTACACAGCAAAATTAATGTATGCTGTTGTAAAATAACTTACCTAAATTACTAAATTTTCACCTTTTGTGGTGTAGTATTTTTATTCTGGGTGCATCATCTTCACATATAATTTTATAATTCTTCTTCTTAGCAATCTAAATGTACTCAGCCCAGAATTCGGCTAATTCATGTAAACAAAACATTTTAAAAGAGTAATGGTGGATTTTCTTGCCCGACAAGAATCAATTCTATTTCTAGTGCCTTTTTTGTGCCTATTTGAAATAAATGATTTGACTTTGAGTTAAAGCTGCTGTTTGATTCCTGTTTTGATTAGCCATCCCCTTAAAGTTAAGTGATAATAATGATTTTAATAAACCTACTTGAATGGGTGTTCAGATGTGAATGTCTGCTGGTCTACTGATCCGGTGGCATCAGTCACGCCCTCGTCTTCCTCCTCAGTCTGCATGCAGCGACGTAACTCCTGGAATCTCCGACGGCCTTGTACAACCTGCAAATAGAAATATATCCACTGATGTATCATCTGCCTAGCCGGATGCAGCTGAATCCCAGTATTATACATGGAGCGACTGCCTATCTGACCTCCACAACCCAGTAACTGAGCAATACGATACCCCTTGGTAAGACTGGCTGTGAGATTTTCGGGCTTCTGACGACCTATAACGACTGTCAAAGATGCACAAATCACAGCCGGGACCAACGGCTTATCGTGCTTTCCGAGGCACGGAGGTGTCTCGGTATGTAAAGATGGTCACCCATCCACGGCCAACCCCGGCAATCGTGGCTTCACCTGATGGAACGACCTGTACGACCTGCAGCAAGCTCTATCCTCTATAACAGCACTGCAGTATTAACTTTTTAAAAATTGCTTGGTCCTGCTTGATAATTTATATTGTTTTCATTTTCTGAACAATATGTTTACAAAGGACTAAACATTCTGACTTTAGAATTTTGCTATGAAATTTCTCAATAGTAAGTAAGTTTTTTTATGAAAAAGCTTATAGTTTGTGGTAAAAAAAAATCATTGTTTTTTGTTTTCTGAGTAAATATAGTAAATTAAAAAATATAATATTACCTGGTTTATTAATGTACAGGGGAAATATGGTTAATAATGATATACACATTGTATTATTCCGTTTTCTTCTGTATTTTACACTTTAAATTTTTATTTAGCATAGCTTTAACTGCCCAAATTTCATTTCAATAACATATTTGGTGCAGTTTAAAAGCGTCCGTTACGCATGTCAGTTTTCGAGTCCCTGTCTGCATCATTTTTTAGTAGAGTAAATGTAAATTGTAGTAGAGCTAGACTTACACTTTTCACAGTAGTCCTGTCATCTTCTGCTGCTGCAGGTTCTGTGGCAAGGCTGCTGGTGGTTTCTGGGCCTGGTAAAGCGGAGTCTGTCTTCAACACTGGTCCCTTGTCCTTGTTTGGAGCATCGCCACTCTCTGTTATGTTTAAATTTTTGCATAGTGATGATCTTCTGAAATTGTCAATTCATTTAATTTTAATGGAAGTTTGCATAAAAAATGTTCATCTCAACTTCATTTAAAAATATATCCTACCAATGAAATAAAAACAGACAATGTTATGATTATATCTTACAACAAAGACATTGATTCTCACCGCTTACATCAGTATCTAAGTGAAAACATTGTCAATACTGCATCCATAAGTGGGACAAGTAATTAATACTTAACATGTAAACCATCAACTTATTGGTCAATCATGATGTGGTCTATTAACTCATTGTTCTAGTCAAACGAGCGAGTCTCGCACCGATGGATGACTGTTTTTTATTTGCTTTAGCCTGTCGCTAGCGCCAAGGACGCATATCAATAGTAAAATTAAACATCTGTTCGAACCATACAATACCTATATCAAAACAGATTACCAACGCGGTTTTTCTTGAAAATCACAACTCCTGATTAAACATTCATGTTCCTATATAATCTAGTGTGCATTAGAAGGTTGTACATTAAACCTACAACAATAAACCAGCAGAATTTATAACGTTTTCACTACTTACTTGGAACCTTTACTGGGTGTGAATTCTTCAGCGTCGTAAAACTCCTCGGAATCACTGCTGTCGCCCATTGTGAACTGGAAAACGTGTAGCAGCACACACAGACCACAATTTTACGTAAAAATATTTACATTATCATTAATTGAAATGTTACTTTTTTATAATTATGAAAGTTAAAACCCGAACCAAAATCACTCAACTCATTTGACACTTGTATGACAATTGTGACAGCTGACATTGACACTGACTGCCTGTTGACAATTTGAGTTTTGCAGTATGACATTAGAGCTTCACACTGTTCCTTTTCACTTTCCTTTTACATTTGTAACCTAATCATAACTACACTTAGAGCATTTAAGTAACTACATAATGCTAAATATTTATAAAAATATGTACAGAAATAATATGTATGTATAATAATCAAAGAGCATTAAAAATTTCATCCAAATCGCTGTCAACAGGAAAAGTTCCTAAAAGGCTGCATTGCCGCGTAATATGGCAATGCTGGTCATGTGTTGAGTCGATCAACCGCTTGGCGATGTCTCGAAAAACATAGTGGGCACTCAGACCCCATGCCCCTAGTGTTTCAACCCCAAACCGCTCGTACATGTAAGTCATAAGGTTGCAATATTTGCCGTTTAAGGTTTTCTGCACCAGCAGCGGCTGCCCCAGCACAGCCCGCCGTACTAGAAAGATGGGATGGTGCAATGGTGTCGACACACGTTGCATCCCACACCAAAGGCATTAGTGTCATTCCGTCTGGTCTCTTTCCATCCACACTTTCAACTTCACTTTCCTTTTATATTCTGTGATTATCGTCATTAGTTATGTAACTCATAATAGGCAGTCTGCCTAGTTTTCTCTCAAATATATTGGGGTCGGCTTCCAGTCTAACCGGATCCACCTAAATACCAGTAATTTATATGGAACGAGTGCCTTTTCACCTCCACTACTCAGTTACTGGTTATCACGGTACCCCTTGGAAGGACTGATTGTCAGACTTTGTGGATTCTTACTTCAAAATTTTCAAATGATAGCCGGGATCAATAAATTCTCTCATTTCTTTCCGAGAGAATTTATCTAATTATTACTTACTAGCACTTTGCCCGCGGCTTCGCTCCCGTGGTCTTTCCCGTGGGACCCGTTATTTTTCCCGGGATAAAAAGTAGCCTATGTTACTCCTAGAAAACTAAGCTTTCCAACGGTGAAAGAATTTTTAAAATCGGTCCAGTAGTTTTTGAGCCTATTCATTACAACCAAACAAACAAACAAAGTTTTCCTCTTTATAATATTAAGTATAGATGATTTTCAAAAATATGTTAGAAACTTTGAAAATATGTTTTTGTGAATAGTGAATTATTAAACGAATCAAATGAAAACACGTACGTGACACTACAAATTGGCCTCCGCAGGTGCTGTTTACCCCGGGCGTCGGGAGCCACGTGACGACTCCCGGCCACCGTAGGCGCGGGCCTGCGGACGGTGAGTAATGGGTGACTCACCGTCCGATCAGCACCAGGCCCGTGCCGGACGGCGCGTATATGTTCCACGCGCGCCTCAAAGAGATGTCAGCATATGAAGGGGCCCCTCAGGGCCAAGCCTGCCGGGTAAGCGGGATTGTCCGAAAGGGTTACCGCTACCTCGGAACATAAAGGGCTACGGAAGGAACATGGATGGGTTTTAGTCAGTAAGAGTCTGACACTCCCTTCCGCTCCAGCCAGCGCGGGAGCAGTCATTGGATGATTTCCCAGCCATAAAAAAAAGGTGCAATTTACTACATAGATTATGTCGTATATTTACGTACCTACCTACTTACCTACCATCTACTTTCTATTAATTGACGCGTTTGTGGGCCTGCTAACTCAGCAAGTTAAAAGGGCTAAAGAAGGAACATGGATGGGTTTTAGTCAGTAAGAGTCTGACACTCCCTTCAGCTCCACCCAGAGTGGGCCACTTGACGATTTCCCACCCTCAAAAAAAAAAGGCTAAAGCTTTACTACAAACTCTTTCTACTGAGCGAAGGATAATGGAAGCAAATTACTAATAAGTTACCTGAGACAGAAGTTTTTTCCAGTATTATGAAGTAATACATAAAAAATGGGTTTTCCCGCGAATAGTGGGTCGGTCATTTGTGGGTTTAATCGCCAAGAGGTGACACATTCTTAATGACGTCATTAAGCAAAGTGGTTTTCGTAGTTTTTACATTCATAGGATATCTCAAGGTCGCTATCAATTATTATTTTTTTTTTGTATATATTTATCCATACTTATGTTATTGAGCAGCAGGCGATAATAATCAAACTCACAGATTTTCTATAAAAATTTTGACAAAAGTAGACAGATGAACTACGTGCGAACTGTGAATCTTGTCTAGAATCTATAGAATTTAATTATTTCCTCCTGTTACCTGCATCGCCGAACATCGTTTTAGTTGAATGACTCCAAGCTTTAGCATTTGATTGGTGCGTATTTTATCACCTGAATTTCCCTATCATCATCATTTCTGCCTTCTGACATCCACTGCCGTTCATGGTCTTTCAACTAGATCCTCAGGTACCGTCTCCCATCCCCTAACAAGCAAAGATCTGTGCTGCACCTGGCCTGATCTTACGTAGTCTTGTACGCAAAATTTGCGGTCGTTGACGGCTACTTGATCCTGTGCTAGTCGAATATCCAACGTGTGTATATAGGTACCTACTTGAAAACATAAATTAAGGGTTCTGGACTGATGCCATTTTGGCCTCGCCTAGGCAAAGCCGCAAACTCTGCGTAGAACTCACTATTTGTGGTTATAATAGGTGTAAGTTTATTTTTTCTCTACCATGTTGTATAGCTAGAGAACTACATAAGCGACCTAAAAAGCTGGACGGGGACTGCAAACTCCTACAAAGAGATATTGCCGCCATCTTTGAGTAGAGCATTGTGAACCAATGGCGAAAGCACCATATTTAACAGCAACTCTACCGCAATTGGAAAATGGCACAATCAATAGTGACAAGTATTGCCAAAAATTATAGTAGCTATGGTGTTCAATTCTGTAAAGGAAAGACTTGTATTTTTAAGTTAATAAATTAATTTTGACTTTATTGATAAGGCAGTAAGTTAAAACTGGCTTCATTTCGGCTTCCCTCTTACAAAAATTTGCACCTTGCCGCTGTCGTGAACAAGCAATTTTTTAATACTCAAGCAAGTGCTACGTCCGCCATGGTGACGTACTGTAGAGACTAATCCATTACAACTTGGGTGGTGAAATAATTACCGGTACCCGTACCACCTACTTAAATGTCTTTCGACCACTGTCTGACAGAGATCACGTTTCTACCCTTGCTAAGTATTAGGTATTTCAGGCAGCTGGGATTTGTTTTCAGAAATGCTCTTGTCTTCTGTTTTGTACGCCAATCTGATTCAAAGCAAACTTGAGTCTGTTTGGCACCCCTAAGCTATACCGCAACCTAAATACTGAGGGTTGAAAAGGAACAGAAAACCTTTTAGAGAGGTTGGGCTTTTATTCGTTGGATGTGAGAAGAGGCCTTGATCAGCTAACTGTAGCCTGTAAAACCCTACATGGACGTTTCGACTAACCAGAGCTTTACACACCGTCAGAACCCCACAATCTGTTTGCGCAACCATCGTTCAAAACTAGCCAGAGCTGAATCTCCAGTCTGTCGTAGTACATAAAAGATGCACTTCTGACTGCCAACCCTAAATGTGATATGTGTTTTCAATTTCAGAATAAAAGACAATTTAATAATTTGACACCTTTTTTGAAAGACCTTATTAAATTCCCGTATTGTTCACGTTACGGTCGGCGCATGCGCCACCAACCCGAACACGAATGACCGGCCTCCACATCCTCGCTGCTGAGGTCACCTGACACCCGAGATCCTGAAGGCATTGGCCTAATGGGAAGGTCGTCCTTGCAACTAAATGTATAAGAAATACGTTTCTATTTAATTGAAAATTATAAAAGAGTATTGAAATGAAATGTTCCATGAAAGGTTCAATGCATCGACTGGTTCAGTGTCGAGTTCAGAAAAGTACCTCAAGTAACCACCTGAGCAATAAATGTAAAAAAAAAAAAATACATTTAGCACAAAAATAATGTCATAAATAGTTAAATCAGTTACACCGCTATTCATATCATAATATACTAACTATAATGTCGTGATGGCCCAGATCATGCAAGCGATCGTGGTATTAAATCCGGTCTAGCACCTATGTGATTTTCTCAATATATGTACTCACTTTTCAAGTTTATATATTGGAAATCACTGACATCGGTGAAGGGAAACATCGTGACGAAACCAGTAGTTATGATGTTCTGTAAAAATTTCACCGATGTTTTCACGGTGAATTTGAGTGAGTTGAAAGTGAGCTGTCAATTGTGAATCCCTCGCTGGTGGAACGCTAGTCACTTCAGCCTCAGTTCACCTAAGTTTTCATCACGGTGTTAGGTATTTACCTATACAAAATCAACCGACTGGACTCAGAATTAATTTAAGTCTGAAATCGCTGATTGATCCGCCTTGGGGAGTGTGCTAATTGTTATTCGTAAATGCCGTCTTTGTTACATGAGAAGAGCCCTTTGCTCTGCAGTGAGAAAATAAATAATACAAAATAGTAATTAAAATCACCCTTATTATTATATTATTAGCAGTAGCACAGCAGCAGTTTACCGAAGTTTATGTTTTCTCTTCTCTACTCACGGAAACGATCGACTTTTGTACGTTTTTACAGGCTTTTCGTAGTTTTTGCTAGTTTTTTACTGTTAGGCACCTCGATGCTCTTAATTAATTATGTAATCCCAAGCCATTCAAGCGGGGTTAAAAGTTAAATACAACAACGGCTTTTTGCCCAATAAAAATTAGGAAACTCCAACAATTTTCTATACTACAGTTCTGTCGTGGTCATTATGTGATGTCATTTACCACGATACCGTTTTGTTTAACACCTGTTTCTTAAATTATACAGTGGTAGTACCTACTAGAGTACTAGACAATGATGTAGACGTCTCCTATCACAGAACAAAGATATTGATTAATCAAACTACTAATACTTGACCTACTATCAAATGATGATCAATATAATCAATATACATGTTTCTCAAAAGTATGTGATGCTCAATCAGAGGCCCATGGGCAGCATTAAAACTCTGACTGGACACCAGGTTAGTCACTAACCACACGAAAAGAAGAAGAAGATCAAATGAATACAGTTAATAGGTACCTACGTACAAAGTGTTCTTTTATTGGGTTTTTCTTTCAAGAATTACTCAGTAGCAGCTCGGAGACTGAATTTGGGTCCGGTTGATGGCAATAGGCTGGCCCCCTATTACGTGGGCCTTACACATAGCTGACGAAATGTGGGTGTAGGTACTATAGGTAGCCTTTTTTTTAAGACTGGGATTCATCCAATGACTTCTCCCGCTCTGGGTGGAGCGGAAGGGAGTGTCAGACTCTTACTGACTAAAACCCATCCATGTTCCTTCCTTTTCCTTAGCCCTTTATGTTCCAGGGTAGCGGTAACCCTTTCGGACAATGACGATTAACTTTAGGTAGCCTGCCCAACCCTTCGCGAAAACAAGGCATGATGTTTATGTATGAAAAGTGTTTGTTTGTTACTCATGAAAATGGTAACGTTAACGTTAGTACAACAAAAAAAAATTGGGTTGTCTATCAGTCTATTTATTCACTCGGGCCGAGCTACGAAACAGGTGACCCGATTCTGACGGGACTTTCACTGGCAGATAGCCGATATTTTATGCAGTAACATTTAATAAATAAAAAGAATTAGGGTCCACTTTACACACGTAAATACTTAGTAGCAATCGATAAAGGTTGAGATAGCCTTGAGTCGTCTTCAGGAGTACCTACAACAGTGTAAAATACAGAGGCCAGCACATCAAGTTACCCCAATCTATCAAATATCTTTGATGTGTTTTCAACTTTATAACTATCAAGCTTAAAGTTCATTTTCAATTGGGGAATTTTTACAGTTTGGAATAGTTTGATGTGCTAGCGTCTGTACAATAACACTTGTAACTTTAGTATCTAAAGTGGGCAGTAACAGTTCAACTCTTATCAACTTATCACAAAGTAGGTAGGTATGTAGGACAGTATTATGCTGTTAACAGAGACGAAAGTGTATCTTAAAAAAGTAGAGGTAAAAAAGAAAATAGAGGTAAAATAGAGGAGGCTAAATTAAGTTAACCATAAGTACTTAATTTAAATTACCTATCTTCTAAAGCCGAAAACAAGATAAAAGTCGGCCAAGAGTAAGTCGCACTTTCATACGAAGGGTTCCGTAAGAAGGTTTTGTGGTTGAATTTGAGTTGAGTTTTGAGTTTGAGTTTGACAGACGGACGGACGCACGAACAGCTGAGGCTTAGTTAGGGTTCCGTTTGGCACCCTTCTACTATGGAAACTTAAAACGGTTTGTTTATTAATAATCTAAACCTAAAGTATCTACTTCCAAGTCTTCGTTAGTATGAGCTTGGTACAGTCGACCGCACGTCTTTTGTATGACTTTGACCTTGCGCTCGTCTGGCAAAAACACTGCCAGCTTAGAATGGCACAAAAAATAGTAGCAGAGTTTGTGCTAGCGTAGTGCAGTTCAAATAGACTAGGAAGCCAGTTTATATACTGGCTATTCTACCACGGACGTCCAGCATATTGTAGGGTACGTGAAGGTCACTTATCGCATCTTCCTGCTTATATTACAACTCGCTGCTGCCGCTCGGTTTCACCCGCTGCTCGGCTCCTATTGGTCGTAGCGTGATGTTACATAGCCTATAGCCTTCCTAGATAAATGGACTATCCAACACAAAAATATTTTTTCAATTCAGACCAGTAGTTCCACAGAGCGCGTTCAAACAAACAAACTCTTCAGCTTTATAATATTAGTATAGATGGAGGTATTTGGGGCGTGTGCTACACGTCTTACATGAGACATCACTATTAGCCGTGTATCAGAGATCTCGTCCCTCCACACAGTACTTTATACTATCTTCCTTCTAGCTATCCATAGATCTTGCTTGCATAGCCATCCATCTTTTTCCGCCGGCCATTTTACTTACCTAGTTACTTAGGTAAGTATCGATCATGTTGTTACTTAGACATTGTACGTACTTTACTACTGTAGTAAGAATTAAATAATAGGCACATTGGTTGGAGGGAGATCAGGCTGTTTTGTCCTCGACATGCGTCATGCATTCGACGCTGGTATATAACAGTTGACCTCCCCTCTCGCAGTTATTATGTCTGACGGTTCGGAGTCGACTGCTCGCATCGCGTAGTGTTTGTGGTCAAAAATAAACAGTTTAAAAAAAACGTAAGTTTATTTTGTTACTTTTTTGTGTAGTGATGATGGATTTTCATAAAAACGGTACATTTCCTTGTTTTAGAGTTAAACGTTATGGTATCGCGAAAGGAAACAAGTTTTGAGGCTATTTTCTATCCAATTAAAGTTATTACTGAATCAATTAAAACTAATTGGAGTGTAGGCTTAGTCTAAAAATATGTGTAGGTAAAATATAGTAGTACATTAGGTAAAGTATCCATTTAGGTAATAAAATTTCTAGTAGATTTAGGAAAAAAACTAGACGTTCAGATTTTCTTATGTTTATTCGCACGCAATAAAACAATAACTAGTTAGCATGTTCCAGTTTCTACTTTTCACATTATTTCGTTACTATTAGATATTATGGCTTTACACCAACACGCAAATAACATTGATTGAATTGGTCAAGCGCAGTGAAAGGCTGAAAGTATTCTAGTCCAATTGGTTTGTAACTAAAGAACAAGTCAAAAGTAGAACAAACTTCCCACACGTTTACAGCTACAGTAAAACTTTAGTAGTTTTAAGAAAGTGCCTAATCTACATTCGCGGTAAATGAGACATTGTACCTACTTGCTTTGAATTTTAATTGATTGGGTGGGATAGCCACTTTAGATTAGAGCACTTGGTGTTAAAGTCTGTATAGCAACTTCATAAATTAAATAACTTCGAAGTATTCTCACCTTAACTTTTATAAAGTAATTTAGCTAATTTCTGGTTTCTATTTTACTTGATTAAATATGCTTATAAACCTACTACAGTGCAACCTCGATATAACAAATCGGAAGGGAACAAGTAAATATTCGTTATATCAAGTAATTCGTTAAACTGAGGTTTGTTATGTTGAGGTTACGTTGGTCTAAACTTTGTTATAAAGAGGTTAAAACATAGTTTTACATAAATCACATACCTACTATGGGATTAAGGGTCATACATTGGTGGGAACGTTACATAAAGGTTTTGGGTTGACAAAATTCGTTAATTAGAGGTATTTACACTTTTTCTTGATAGTTGAAAATTCGTTATAAAGAGGTTATTCGCAAAAATGTTTGCAATGTAAAGGTATATTTTACATTGACTCTTATAGACAATTCAAGGGGATTACGAAGAATTTGTTAAATCGAGGAAATCGTTATATTGAGGTACGTTATATTAAGGTTGCACTGTACAAAGTCCTCTTCCGAGTTTCTTTCGGCCTATTTTCTCAGATAGGAAACGTCGACACCATTACATTTATTTATAAAAAAAAACTTCTGACAGAATAAATAATTACATTTAATTTCATTATTGTAAAATCAATAAGTCCTATTTTGGGCAGTCGTCGTATTTGTTGGTACCTATGTTGAATGTACAGACGCCAACACATCAAGCTATTCTTAACTGTCAAATTTTCCCAATTGAAAATGAACCTTAAACTTTTGGAATCAAGTTGAAAAACTATCAAAGAAAGTTGACAGATTGGAGAAACTTGATGTGCTGGCCTCTGTATAAAGCGTAACGTATTCCAATAATATTGTGGCTAGTAAAAAATGTTAAGATAGTATACAACGACTTAGTTCTTATTCAAAAATCTAGCAGAAACTTTAATTGGGCTAGCTAACTAAATATACCTGTTTCCCTAGTTTTATCATCAGCAATATTCATCAGAAATTTCCTTTAATAAAAAACGCTAACAGCTAGTTTTTGCCGGCAATTTAATCTAACGACAGAAATCATCAGAAGACCACAGTGTCGAGTGATGTCATCAGAAGCGCATTTGCAACGGATATGTAGCTATTTATGTAGGTACTACGAATAATAAATATTTGTTTTATTTATGAACTAGCTTCTGCCCGTGGCTTCGCCCGCGTGGATGACGAAAATTCCATGTTATTTTACATATATATATAAACCTTCCTCTTGAATCACTCTTATCTATTAAAAAACTGCATCAAAATCCGTTGTGTAGTTTTAAAGATCTAAGCATACATTATACTATGTAGTGATAAATGATCTCGTAGCTAAGTAATAACAGCAGCACGGATCGATTCATCAGGTTAAGCCACGGTTGCCGGGGTTGGTCTGTGGATGGGTGACCATCTTCAGATATCGAGACTCGTCCGTGTCTCGGAAAACACGTTAAGCCGTTGGTCCCGGCTTTCATTCGTGGATCTGTGACAGTCCTTACGGGTAGTTAGAAGCCCGAAAGTCTGACGGCCAGTCTTACCAAGGGGTATATATCGTATTACCCAGTTACTGACTGGGTTGTGGAGGTCAGATATGCAGTCGCTCCATGTAAAATACTGGTATTCAGCTGCATCCGGTTAGACTGGAAGCCGATCGCAATATAGTTGGGAATAGGCTAGGTAGATTGATTGTATGAATAAATAATCAGTTTTTGTTACGTACATACCTACCTAGCCCTATCTAAATAACACATGCCTGTAAAAAAAACTAAAAATAACGTCATATCATGATGACTGTGGCTTGAGCATTTAGGTATTTACTTTGTAGGTGCAGTTTATTTGTCGAATAAAGATAAATTTCATATAGTAACTATGACTCCATTAAATCTTTGACAAATAACGGCAAGATAACGACAGTTATTGTGTTATATTGTTTGAAATTACCGCACTTTAGAGTTATTTATTAATGTACATAGTTAATAGATGACTTTACTTTGTACTTATCCTGAAAAGAACGAAGTTTATTACGTTTATAATGAAATAACGATAGGGTAAAGTTATAATAAATGAGTATATAGAGATTTACGGAAAATACGCGCATTGCCGTGGAGTTACGGACGATTCCAATGAATTAAGTAAAAAATTTGACAGACAGACGGACGAACGGACAACAAAACAATTCTATAAGGATTCCATTTAAATTACGGAACCCTAAAAACTGACAGCAACTACTTAAGGTGAATCCTCCAACCAGCCCGCGAAATTCAAATTTTCTTAAGTTTTTTGCAATTTGCAAGCCAGTGATAGGTTGTATGTTGATGAACATTTGATTCGCGGCTGTAAGACGTATGTATTTACAGAATTATAATCATCAAAATCATTAATACAACCCTCCGAGCTCATAAAGGTGTAAAAATTACTTTTTACAAGGTCAAAGTCATTCCGGAACCTTTATGAGCTCGGAGGGTTGTATTAATGATTTTGATGATTATAATTCTGTAACTATACAGCCGCGAATCAAATGTTCATCAACATACAACCTATCACTGGCCTGCAAATTGCAAAAAACTTAAGAAAATTTGAATTTCGCGGGCTACCCTGGAACATCAACCTTAAACAATTTATTATAAACAGGCTCACGTTCGAAGCATTCTGATGCAGGCCTAAAATCTGAAATAACTGCCAGCTACTGCACCAGAATGCTTGCAAGGTATGCTTGTCTTGAACTTTTTAGTAGAATTTTCATTGTTTCAAATTTTGTTTAACAATAAAGTGCATTGTCATGGCGACTATAGTTTTCAATATAATCAACCGCACAAGGTCGCAATGAACACGGGGCCGGAGTGCCGGACACAATCCACACAGCAGACTAACGCCTTTTTTTAAGGTTCCGTACTGAAGGTTGCCAAATGAAACCCTATTACAAAGGCTCCTCTATCCTCTTGGACCGTAATAGATAGAGAAATAAAACTTACAATTCAATATTTGTTTTCATTTTCGTTCTTTTTTCATTAGTACACAATATAAAAATAAAATGAAGTTAACAATTAAAGAGGAGCGATTAAAAGAAACTTGTTTGTTTAAACCGATGTATTTTTTTTAATATGGAACGTTTAATCACCGTTAAATACTGTACGGTGGAACGGAAACCTTCGTGCGCGAGTGCGACTCGCACTTGGCCAGTTTTTTACATGAATTAGCCGAGCTATGGCAAAAACTAATTATTATTTTTTTGTTGATATTCCAACCAGATGTAGATATGTTATGTTATCTTATGTCTGTTATATGGAGATCTACTGTGAATTTATAATAAATCATAGTCATATTGCTCTAAGTTACGCTTGCCGCGATAAGTCCGAGGATGGGTGATCATCTTAACATACCGAGGCCCCTTCGTGGCTCGGAAACAAAGAGTATAGTAAGTACCTATTAACCTGACCGGAAAGCACGTAAAAGCGTTGGTCCCGGCTGTCATTCTTGGATCCTTGGTCCTCAGATGGCCCGACCGTCTGACAGCCAGTCTTACCAAGGGTATATAGGTATATAGGCAGTCGCTCCATGTTATTCAGCTGCAATCGGTCATTCTTTACTTTCAGCATTGAAAACTCGCGTCACATGTAAATGATGTAAGGTAAAACTACCCCAAACATGAAAAGTTATTTTGGATATCCATTAACAATTCTCCAGTGACTCAGCTACTTCCACTTCCCACTACAATCTAAACAAACAAAACTAGTTCTACACCCTTTAATATCTACAAGGGCAAATATTTTAATTATAATAAGTAATACCTACCACAATCAATTGTATTGCAGGTACTATAGATTGGTATTGATTTAAAATTGTAACATGTCATGTAACAAAGTCATTTTCAATAATTATTTATTCTTAGAGTGGCCTTAAAAGACGAAAATGGAACCCCTATAATAGGTACAGGTTCATTTCTTTGTCTGTCTGTCTCTCAGTCTGTCAAGTAAGACAAGACCCTATTGGTCAGTAACGCGCGGAGAGATCAAGTTGAAATTAGTATCTAATACGTAGATCTACAATCCCTTGGAGGTTTATAAAATTATGCTTCTAAGTCACCGCAATTGAAAAATACTACGACGTAATTAATTGATACTCGCAAATAAATGAAAACCTGTCTAAGGTTCTTCCCGTTGATATAGAATCCTGTGATTTGGCAAGAAGCAAGGTAGGAAAAATCCAAATAGCGTTAATTTGTAGTTTTATCGCATTCAAAATATTTTCTTGCGATTGGTAACGTGTGATGTCTGGGAGAGCATGTTTCTAAGCGACAATATGAAGTTTGATTTAGGGATCCCAATTAAAAGAGCACCCTCCAACATGCGAGGTCCGACGTGTGATATCAAAACTTTTTAGAGTGCTAATGAAAGACTATGGGACCAAAAAGGTGTTTTTCCTTTGGGTTATGGATCTGCTAGATAGAGCGTATAGCAAAGAGTAATATAATAAGCCTTATTATTTTACTCTTTGATAATAAGACTGATCGCGTATAGTCTATAATTTGTCAGTCAGAAACGGTCTGAAAATATTTTGCGTTTTGTGTTGTTTTTTTAATGTGTTGTGAAAAGCAAGTTAATTTACTCTAAAAAGCAACCATGGCTGGTGAAGCAGTCAATTTCCCTAGGTGTTTAGTAATTACTTATTAGTTTCCACGTCAAACCACTGACTAGCGCTTCCTGTCCAAAGTATCTACTTGCAATAGTCTCCATGCAAAGAGATTTAAGTTACGTATGGCAGTGTGGAGGCAAAGATCAACCTAAAGAGAGCTTTAGGTTGATCATTGCCTCCACACTGCCTGGCTTCGATTACAGAACTCATCTCTTGTTCAATGTTGTACCCACTGACAGCAACTGCGCAGTAACGGCAGCCCTTTAAAATATCTAAGCAGGCAGACCTTACAGACACCAGTCTGTAAGGTCTGCCTGTTTAGATATTTTACTGGTGACCACACCAAGACAAGAACTATGCCAAAACGTGGTGTAAGTTACGTAATGGTTGTGCGCCATATCAGAAGAAGTAGGAAGTGAATTGAAAACATTAAAATACTTGAGTGACTCGAGCCATTTCACCAATTTTCCGCGTGACCTTAAAAGCTTTTTATAGCACTCGTTACTCATTTTGTTTAACCTGACCTTACTTTTTGTCACAGCATTCAATTACAGCTGTTTAGAGACTATGTTTGATTAGTTGTACACGTCAATGCCGAGGTTTTTTGTCTATTTTTTATTGTTGTGCGGTGCCGTTGAGAATGGCAGGAAAGGTAAGAGGCCATATCTATTGCACGGGGCGATTCCGACCTGAAAGGACGTTCAATTGCTGTCAAATTCTCTTGTAAAGGTCAATAGATCATAGATTATTATTGCCCTCATAATCATCGTCGTCATAAATGACAGCCCAGAGGGTGCGCTTGGCGTGTAACTCAATATTGCCAAACGAGTAGGTAAGCTAAGTAACTGGTACCTACAATGTACCTCATCTTCATCAGTTTACAGGATGTAAAATACTTACAGACCTATTTCGTATTTACCTTACCCTATGTGGACTACGGATGATATTTTGTTTTATTCTCAACATATTTTTAAAAATATGAACCCAAAACATGGTTAAAATAAGGAATGATTCAATCGTATTATATGTTGGTATGGTTAGGTTACATAAGGAACAAGTTTATTGATTTATGCGCGATTAGATCTCTCAAGCTCGTTTTGAATGTCTTCTATACAACAGCATTTTTTTCTAGCTGTCTAAGTTTTTGAGGTTTAATTTATTTATTTATCCTTTATTTCAGGCAACGAAGGCCCATAAAATAGAGTACATGTTTAAAATAATAACTATAAACTATTACATAATTTAAAAAATAAACAAGTTATAAACTACTGCACTCGTTGAAACGGCGTCGAGTTACGCTTCGAGGTGTCGCGTATCCGGCCGCGGAAACGCCGATACAGCACACCTTTCGGCCAAAACTCTTCCTTGGGGAAGGTCACCAAATGGTGAGTTGGAACGCGCACCACGAACGACTTGAAATTTGTGTTATGGCGCGCCTCCAACTTCTCCACCCTCAAGGTCCATTTGGTCTTCACCCGTATGTACTCTACAACGTCCTCAGCTTGCGTAGAGTGGTGCAAACGGGACACGTACAACTGCGTCGTCGGCACTGCAGGACGTAGCAGCACGTTACATCCAGCCGGCGCCGTCCCGCACTGGTTGCGATACGTAGGCTTCCTCTTCTTTCTCTCCACCTTGATGAAGCCGTCATCATCGCAAGTGTTCTTGCGTGGAACCTGATGTTCGTGGTCCATCACAGCGCCTTTCTTCACGCTCGATGCTGAGCGACTCTGCTTTCCCCCTTTCAGATTGACTGCTGGTCGTTTAGTGTCTGACCCAGCAGATTTCTGATTCTTTATTCTTTATTTTTTTTTTCTGGTGCTTTATTTAATTTATACTATTCAGCTGCATCCGATTATACTGGAAGCCGACATCAACATAGTTTGGCAAAGGCTAGGCAGATCATGAATTAGGTAGGTAGGTTGTCTGTAATTCTGCAAAGTCCAGCATCCACTATGATGACAATGATTCATTGTGCTTTTATAACTTCTAACGTGATGACCTCGTGGACAACGTCTACGTATCAACTTCTCCTTGTTGTCGTGATGTGGCATCACGACAACAAGGAGAAGTTGATAATATCGTCACGTAATAAACGATGCGCACTTAGAAAAATTTAGCAGGTTTCATGTTTTCTTTATTTCCAGCGACATGCCCATCGATCTGTACTACGTGCCGGGCTCCGCCCCCTGCCGCGCCGTGCTACTCACTGCGAAGGCGCTCAACCTCAACCTGAACCTGAAACTAGTGGATCTGCACCACGGAGACCACCTCAAGCCCGAGTATTTGAAGGTGAGGGTTGTAAATAGTTGGACTTCCTCAGAGAGGTTACTTCGTTACTAAAAAGGGTCAGTTTTGAATATATCTTCTTCTCAGATGATTCTGTCTCTAAAATGCACGACTTTAACAGCTTTATGTCTATAATGCGCTACACGCTAGCTACACGTATTAGATGTTGTATATCAAATATTGATCAAAGGTATGGTGGTGTGATTATTATTGAGTTCTTGATACAAGACAGCTTGCTTCAGGAGTGGGCAGGAAGTTCTAAGCACGGTCTACTTTGGTTTGGTAATGTAGCGGTTGCGATTATCAAAAAACTTTGGCAAAAAATCCTAACGGCGCCAGCGCGCCGCGCGCCGCCGCCTTCTTTAAAATTTACAATATGTGCTCCAACATCCGTATCTAGCTAGATACTTTGTTTATTTAATTAAACCCCATAGGTATCGCGTTTGTGGTCAGGATTCAGGAAAACTTCCTCTTTATGAATCACTAGCACTTTGCCCGCGGCTTCGCTCCCGTGGTCTTTCCCGTGGGACCCGTTATTTTTCCCGGGATAAAAAGTAGCCTATGTTACTCCTAGAAAACTAAGCTTTCCAACGGTGAAAGAATTTTTAAAATCGGTCCAGTAGTTTTTGAGCCTATTCATTACAACCAAACAAACAAACAAACAAACAAAGTTTTCCTCTTTATAATATTATTATAGTATAGATAACATAATTCGAATAACAATGGTGTTTTTCCTGTACCTATATTAGCAGACTAATTGACTGCTTTACGGGTACGGATGAGTTTAGGGTAACCTATTACCTACCTACCAAGTTGAGGTATACCTATTTTGGTCTACTTATAGTCGTATCACTTCAGTCTTCAATATCAGGGCAGAATGTAATAACATATAATATGTATAAAGTCAAAATGTAATAAAAGTGAAAATAGGCCACAACCGTGTTTGCTCTATCCGTGGGTTTGGTTAAGTACCAGGTATCGTCTCTTTCAGTCTCCTGGGCTTTTAGCCTGTGTTATCCCACTGTAGGAGAAAGGCTTTCTCCTTTGCGGAGGCAAAGGAGAAAGCCTTTCTCCTACCTACCTCTCTCTTTCGAGCTAGTGTGGTGTGGACCAATCCTGCCTGTAGGCAACAAGCTCGTCTCACCATCTTCTCCTGAGCCTGCTTCAATGTCGAAGGACGTTTTCTGGGATTCGCATGGTTGTAGATTAGGCCCATGACTCGTTCAATATACGGCAAACATCTCCGATGCAGTCAACACTAAAGCTTTGCTGGTTTCTGGGTGACACGGCCATTTGTGTTTTGCGCTGCGCTGTGTTACTAACTCGGTCTGTTAGTCTGAGGCTTTATTATATATATTTTTTAAGAATACAAGTCACTGCCAAACGACATTATAAAACTAGACACATTAGAATTGAAAAATAAAACCTAAGCCAGTGGAAAAACCGGAGGATTAAAAGATACCAACTATTGAAATATATAACCTAAAACTATCTACTTATCTATTTAAGTGGCCTGCTGTTTCGATTTCAAAGTCTCATACAATTTCGTAACCTAGTACAGAATGCTAGGAACCCATGGCAGTCGGCCAGCGTTTCCTATCGAGGCACATAATCTAGGTTGCCATTAGCAACCTGTTTTCAACTCTAAACCCGATAGTATTAGATGCAAAATACCTTAGAAGTAGTTGAAGGTCGCACATAGATAGTCAGTGATGTAATTTCGTAGTAGGAATTTAGAGTCATTGAACCTTAATGAGGACAATGACTGCGTTTCCATTTGACTATTATAAAGTTTGTTATTTAAGAAAATATATTTACTTCTGCACTAATATCGGCGCATATGATAAAGTTTCATGTACGGTCGTTGGGACTATAGCAGATTTTATACGTATCAATATCAAAATTAAAGGTAGATTTTGAAAATAATGATTACATTACATTTGTAGTTTAGAAATATTTGTTTTAAAGTTACAGTTGGTACAACTACATAGATATCGTACTAGATAATTTCTCACTCTGGTTGGGAATGGTTTCTTGAACTCAGGAGGCGACTCAGAACAAAATGGCATGCATCCACTTCATTTTAAGAAAGTTAAAATCTAGCGGTAGGGAATACTGACGGTGGAACCTTATTATTATGGGCATAAAATTGAAAACTGATCAGACGTAAAGGTCCGCGGTTATACCTAAAATAAAAACATGAACACGACTGTGGGGCCACCTTGCGCAGGTAATCAAAATCTAAAGTCGAACCGGTTGCTGTCGAAAATGTAATGACTTTGGAACGGAATGCGCAGATTCAGACGATACGAGTTTCAACCGAACGAGTTTCTAAGAAAACGTAAAAGAAGTAATCATTATCTCATCTTATCCGAGATTCGTGTTTGCCGTAGTTGTGCCAAAATAAAAAATTTCGGTGCATTCCAGTACAAATTAAAAATAGTCTGTTTATGTGCTATAGTTTACCAGCCAGGGTTCAAAGGACAACTATTATAGATTTATAGACTTCTTCCCATCTATGTAATCAACCGTTAGGTAATGTTCTTACTTCTGGGAGACACGCCTTCCACTCTATGAGAGACCGTGTGGTTACTAAAACACGTCGCGTCTTTGAAATTTTGGTTCTATCTAGGACATGTCGGGTTTGTGATGGCCCATCGGTAACAGCGCCGTGGTGTTACCAATCGGTCACAACTGCTCTGCTAAGTATAGACAACTGTTACTGGCTAATCAGCTTTTTAGAATGCCTTGTGTTGTAAGTCCAGCTGTGAACCTATGGATGATGTTGATGAAGAAGAACATTCGTTCATTTACCTCGTGAGACTAACAGGCGCATGTAGGTAGACACGGTAGACCTTGTGAAAGTGGCATGAAGTCGAGAATCTGCTTCGTGGGAGAAGCATAGGTCCGGTTGTTAAGGCGATGAATGATGGACGTCTTCCATAATATTGTTGATGAGACTAACAGTGTTCTTCATTCCCCAGCTCAATCCCCAACACACAGTGCCGACCCTGGTAGACGATGGCCTATCCATCTGGGAATCACGAGCCATCATCACATACCTGGTGAACAAATACGGCAAGGGAAGTAGCTTGTATCCTGAGGAGCCGAAGGCGAGGGCTCTGGTGGACCAACGCCTGTACTTCGATATCGGCACGCTGTACCAGAGATTTGCTGATTACTTCGTGAGTATTCATTTTGGAAGATTATCTGCAATGATGATACTGTAGAGACCCAAACCAACGCCAAAACACGCAACCAATTACACGCTCTACCACTGAGCCCCCTCAGTAGAAGGTCTTCAACCTTCTACAATACCTACACTCACAAAAATGCACCCTGAAGCACATGTGAACATTAGTCGGTTTGCCCTTCCTATGCTGCTGTTAAAGCTGTTTTTCAGTAGCAGAAATCTTTTTACAAGATTGTTACCTATCTATTATTGAGCATTCAAATCGCCCGCTTCATTATTTGCCACACAATCTCGGGCCTCTTATTGTAACATAAAACAGGCTATTTGATCAAGGATATTCTTATTATTACTACTAGCTTCCACCCGCGGCTTCACCCGCATAATACGTCGACAAATTATACACATAAACCTTACTCTTGAATCACTCTATCTATTAAAAGAAACTGCATCAAAATCCGTAGGGTAAGTAGTTTTAAATATCTAAGCATACATACAGACATTAGGACGCGGGAAGCGACTTTGCTTTATACTATGTAGTGATTATTACTAACGAACTATGTCTTTAGTACCCACAAGTCTTCGGTGGCGCGCCCGCTGACAAGGAAAAGCTGGCGAAGATCGAAGATGCTCTGCAGCTCCTCAACACATTCCTGGAGGGTCAGAAGTTCGTCGCCGGCCCTACCCTCACGGTCGCTGACCTGAGTCTCATCGCGGGCGTGTCCAGCTTCGAAGCCTCTGACGTAGACTTCAAGAAGTTCCCTAATATTAAAAGGTATCATTCCGTACATGAGTGATGTAAACATAGGGTAGGACTTGGGCTGTGTGGAGCGACGATATTCGCAGGGTGGCTGGTAGAAGATGGATGAGAGTAGCTGATCGAATTAAATGAAGTAGACTATGTACAGGTCTGTACGGTTATGTAATACTTACCTACTTACATAGTTATTTAACTGTGTAAAAATCCAGTCAACAAGACGTGTTTTTCTTGTGTTGCAGTTATTTTAGTCTTGCCAGAAAAAAAATTGAACCCTGAATATGTGGTGAATATACGGAGTCTAAATAACTTCACATATAAACAGCATGGTATGGTGAAGTCTAATCAATTAGTCGATGTTGGGCATTATGATAGGTTATCTGGATTGTTTACTGGATATGAGGTTTTTGGATTAGAATATTAAATCAATTTTATATTGATTGCATTTGCATTTTGTTCCATTAGATCAGATACAGATTCCATTAGAGTATGAATATCAATCTTCGATCAGTTTTCGTAATTTGGAGTTTCTAGGGAAGATAATTTGAAAGATATCGCTAATCCATTGCTTTATATTATGATCGAAAAATTTGTCTGCTTATCAACGTAAATAACTGATTGAATGTTGATGGCACTGTCAAAACATGAGTCATTACTACTGTATGTGTTACGCAATTACACTGCAGAGATTGTATCTGATATCATACCTTTTTTAAGGGTGGAAAGAAAGATGTCTGGAAGGATTTGGGGGAGGCCTTTGCTCAGCAGTGCGACAGTGTAGGCAAAGTAAAAAAAAGGGTGGAATGTCATCAAATGAGCCCCGTTCCCCCTTCCCCTTCTCTGGGTAGACCAGAAGGGAGTTTCGACTTCTACTGCCTAAAACCATCCATGTTCCTTCCGTAGCCCTTTGTGTTCCGGAGCAGCGGAACCTTTTCGGACAATCCCGGTGAAGATATCATATCCGATAGTTGTGTCACTTTAATAATAAGAGATCTGTATCCAATTCTTACGATGCAATTGACTTGCAGATGGTACGAGACAGTGAAAAGCACTGCGCCCGGCTACCAGGAGGCCAACGAGAAAGGTCTAGATGCCTTCAAGGGCCTCGTCAACAGCATGCTGAAGAAGTAACCCACATATACCCGAGGCATTCACTCCATTCGTTTATACAGATGACGAGTCCTACGAAGGCACAATAAAGGCATAGAATTCATGTAACAGTTCTCATGAAAACTGAGGTTTTATTGTACCTTCGTTGGTCCACAAAACTTTGCACCTAAGTATTCAGACTTTCATAGATTTCTTGATCAAAGTCTTGTTGGGAAGCTGAATATTTCATAAATCGATAGATTTTGGATAAATGGATGGAGCTTGGTCGTATTTCCGATACACAATACATAATGCTGTCACTTTCACAAGTGTTGTTTTTCAAGTTACACCGTTTTACATTCTCAATTTATTATTATAAGATTAAGTTATAAGGCACGAATAAAAGATAAAATATAATTTAGGCGTTTTATTTAACGTATACAATAAAAAGTTCTTAGTGATAAATTCAGTCACTTCGTGTAAAATATAAAGTTGAATTGAAGTAAAACGAATAAGTAATACATGTTTGAAACAATTATCTATCCATGAGTGTGGTATAGAAGGATAATAATATGAGTAGGTATACCCATTACTTATACATATGTTGATACCTACACGTATAAAATAGATATTTTGAAACTTACAGTTCAGTTTTAGCTTTTAATTGAGCTATAAAATCTCTGAATGCTTGTATGCCAGGTTCATTGGCTTCGTTGTATCCCGGAGCAGTAGTCTTGACCAGCTCGAACCACCTGGATGAGGAATATAACATATTTGGTTTAGTCATCGATGATACAATGGACTTGTATTGGAACGAATCCACCCAAGGCACGCACCTTCGATATATCCGATGCATGTGCGTATAGTATAATTAACACTTGCTTAAAAATCGTTCAAGGAAAAAATCGTGATGAAAAAAATCGGCATGTCTGAGAGATATTTCTCAACAACATGTGAACCTAAGTCAGAGGCCAATGGGCAGCATAAAAACTCTGACACCAGGTTAGTCACTAACCACACGCAGAAGAAGAAATATGTATAAATAAAGTAAATGATAACTTACTTCTGAACATTAGAATAGGTTTCCAAGATGATGCCCGCTGCTTCGATGGTGGAGACCGTCGCCACGAGCCCTAGGTCAGCCAGGGTCAGCTGCTCCCCCACGGCATACGTGCGGCCTTCCAGGAAAGTGTTCAAGAAGCCCAGCGCTTCTTCTAACTTCTTAAACTGAGCCTCGTCCGCCTTCGCTCCTCCGAAAATTTGGGGATACTAGGAGTAAGATTACAATATAGTTATTGTGGGAGGTTACGAAGAAATAATAACTACATGTGCATTTGGCAATAAAGAAGGCGATTATGGCAGTAATGATTTGGATAGCTGCAAAGTTGGATAATATGCTAAACGCTACGATATCATTCTTACTTCTTATGCACAATTATATAATTATAATCTATAATATAGGTAAGTACTATATCCCAGAGTACCTACATACCTACTATAGTAGGTATCTACTATGATTAACTGCATACAAGAGATAATGTTTAAAAAAATCTCTTCCTTAATTTTAACGATCATAATATAATATCCTTGGACATTTCACACAGCGCCGTATCGTCCCAAGCTAAGCAACCTAATGCTTGTGTTATGGTAACGAGATGGCTGATATACTACTTATATACATTTTTTTATTTTGTAAATACATACATATTATAGATAGAAAAACACCCAGACTCGTAACAAATACTTGCAGGTCGTACAAATATTTGTTCCGTGCGGGAATCGAACCCGCGACATAGTGCGCAGCAGTCAATCGCTCAACCACTACGCCAACCGTGTCGTCATCATTGCGTAATAAATAACCCACAATCAACCTTCAAAGTTACTTTTTGAACTTGTAAAGTGTAATTATCATCTTTCGTCTGTCCTTTTATCAATTTGGGGCAGGCGCCACAGTATGTCTTTTTCTTCCATACTTCTTTATTAGTCGAAGGGAAGAACCTATAAGTTATAGTTCTTTTTTGAACCGTCATTATGTCGTAAAAAAATGATCAAATTTTGAAATTCAAATATTAGGTACTGACGTGCGGTTGAATGTAGTGGAAAAATACTTACAAAGTATTGCCCAAATCTTGGATACAACGTTCCCAAGTCGAAGTCCAGTCTTTGATCGACAAGCGCTCTTGCGCTCGGTTCTGTAGGGTACAAGCTACTATCGCCACCATATTTGTTCACCAAGTACTTGGCAATGGCCCGAGATTCCCATAGTGAGAAGTCGCCGTCGACTATTGTGGGCACTGTGTGTTGGGGGTTGAGCTGAAAGAGAGTATAGTATGTTTGTTAGTGTGGTAGTAGTTAGGTAGGGTCAAGCCGTGGTAAAAAAAAAAGTTAAACATCTATTCTGTAGTTTTCATGAACTAAGCTTCAAATAGACAGACACGAACGGCGACTTTGTGTTAACTTTGTAAGTAAATAAAAGAAAACCGTGACTGACTGATCTGTCAACACATAGCTCAAACAACTGAACAGATTAGGCTGGAATTTTGGATACAGTTAGTTATAATGACTTAAGCATAATGCTTTTCTACGCGAACGAAGTCACGTGTCACAAGTGAGTGTAAGTATATAGACTTGCCTTCAAAAAGTCCGCTGGTCGCCTCCTCTCAGGTCCATGAGGTTCAGGTCCAGTTGGATGTTGAGCGCGGCCGCCACGAGCAGCACCAGGCGGCACGGCGCCGACCCAGGCGTGTAGAACAGGGCTATCGACATTCTGTATCTGACAAAACAAACATACTAATTTAAATATCCTTTAACCTATTGGATGTTCGCCTATAAGAAGCCGTTTCGAGAGATTTTTTCTTATGAACCTGTGGGGTTCCTACGACATTTGATAAAGACTGTAAACATATTATTTTACAATACCTAATTCATGCAAGAATAATGCCACCGGGCATCACTACAAACTCCTGGAGAGGATATAAATGATAATAATACTGCCCGACCTGGGAATTGTGTTAAACCAACAATCGTACTTCCGTCAGGGTATTTAAGTTCTGAGGTCGTACTGCAACGAGTGCTCTGAATACGAATACCCTGGTGTAGCTAGTGCTAGCTACACCAACGAGATAGTCGAAGCATTGTTTAAAAAAAAAGTTAGGTATTTTTTTAAATATGATTTACAACGTCTTGGGGGCTCGATAACGATAATATTCTTATTTACCTATTCTTTAACAAATAGGTGTTAACTCGTGTGACAGTGTATTTTAGTGAATTATTTATCTAATCACTTATCAAGCACGTACAGTCAGCGTACACACAAGTCGTTGATCATTTCGAAATTGTTTTATTGAGCAGTTAATTATAGAATATTAATAGTAACTAGACTAAAAGTATAATTTTAAATAATTATTAGTCACAAAAAAGTTTATTAGCAAGTTTACATTTACCTAATCTCTTCAGTACCTATTGCTATTCTGTAACAATTTCACCGTGACAATGTAGGTGAAGTGAGTTGTCAATAGTGTCAATCCCTAGCAGTAGGTGGAACGGCAGCACACGTCACTTATATTTTCACGGTAAGATTTTTACGGAATCGACCGACTGAAATTACTGATGTTAACCTACTTTTGTTGTTGACAGTACCAAAACTCAATTCGACTTTTCTTTTCAAGATCAATGTATGGAGTAAGGTACAAACGCGAGCACATCAAGATAATAATATCCCAAATTTTCAAATATTCCCAATTGAAACAGAACCTTATCCTTTTGCAATAAGGTTAATATCTATCAAAGAAATTTGACAGATTGGGATAGCTTGACGTGCTGGCCTCTGTACATGTAGCAATTTTAACTCTTTGGTAGATCTAATTTAAAGGTTGTCTTTAAAACTTGATGGCGCCATAGGACCGCCCATTGTGTCACCCCTTGTAAAATGATCTTTGATATCTGTAATTTTTATGGTGTGCATAAAGAATACTTATTCTATTATATTTTTGGCAAATGGCGATTTTTTCGTCATCATCCTTGATTCCAGCGTCCTTGATATCTCTGGTTCATTGACAATGTTAAAATATCTTAGTGGAACGTTTCTCCCTGCTCATAACTGACAGAACCAACATTTTGGAGGAAATCTCACCTTCTGAACATACCTACCTATCGCTATAAATTTAGAACTAGTACCTACTTACAAGCCTTAAATTATTGAACAACAAGGAGTAAGTACTGATTGTAGAAGTAAAATTTGTTTAAAATACTTACGAAAAACAAATAATTTAAACGTTAAATCGATTCGTTGCCAATTCAATTACTACCTACTTCTGTAAAAACATTAGGTACGTTAGAAAATCTCAAAAATCTTACGTGGTAGACTGGTAGTGGAGTTTTTAATTATGAATAGAATCAACCATTACTATTACTAATGGTACCATATGATCGGACACAATGATCTAGCCACGATTGCATATTAACTGTAGACTACCTATTGATTATTATTGGAAAATTATTTCTTTTCTTAAGGCTTTACTGTACATTGTATTGGGTAGGTACTTATATGCCATTTTGAACAGCGCAAGGTATCAGTTAACTAGAAACGCCGGCGCCATGAATAAAGTAAAGGTTTATAGATTTACTTACAGAAATAAATATCATATCAGCGACAGAAAATAGGTACCTACTCTTTCTCATCTATCGTTAATGAAACATCCTAGGGTCATGTTTAATACCAAGGGGCACTTTCAGGATCCATTGTCAACGAAGCCGGTACATCAGTGTTATTGAAAGCATATACAACGTAAGTACTTATAAAGTTATTTTTTTTCAAAAACAACAAGAAACATCAAATTTTGGGTAAGTAACAACATAATAACTGTATCTATTACTGCAATATTTTATTAAATATGATGAATTTATCACTTACTTTATCGTGCACTCTGTGTTCAACGTAAAGAGTTACTGCGGGCGAACGAAGTTGGTCGTACAAAATCCGGCCAGCCTTGGACTTGTGTTATTAGCCTTTTAACTCGACTGAATCAAAAAGTTTATAGATAATGCTGAATGACAAGAACTAACATTATTTAGTCGGGTTTTACTGCTAAACGCAATAAGTACATTTTATGAAGTACCTAATGATGAAGCAATAGATTTTTTTGTTAAGATATATTAATGAGGTGAGTCAGCGAATTTGAAACGGATTACCCAATTTTTCCTATGTTTAAAACCTTAACTTGATATAATCATAGCCAGCTAACATCACCCGATGACGAAGGTAGCTCTTATAATCAGTTAATGTAGCTGTTAGACTCCTAATGGCGTGGTCATGGGATCTGAGGCGATAGTCCTCGCGCGCTTAGCGCGATAGTTCTGCCAACTAAACAGACAGCTGTGCTGCTGGGGAGTTTGTTGCCGCCACTTCTTCTTCCCTAAAGCATTAGGAAGTGGTGAAGGGTGGACGTTTTTGGGGGATTGTATTATGTAACTTTGACCTTCAAAATGTGCTGATTTTCAGCCTAATTTGAATAAGTGACTTTTGCTTTAAATTTTGCGCCTGTACGAGTGGCGCGCGGAGTTACTAAGCCTGGGGGAAACGGAGTTTGATCCGGTGGTACCGCACGATCTCGGGCGAGGCGGCAAGCCTCCTTGCCGGACAGCCGCTGTGGGATCTGGAGGCGATAGTCCTCGCGCGCCTGTACAAGTGGCGCGCGTAGGTACTTAGCCGGGGGGAAACTCCGTTATTTCGGCTGAGCGGACGGACCTCCGGCGTGATCTCATGGCAGCTTGGAAACAGCGACTGTCGCAACCCAGCGCGGGGCACGCTACGACAGTGGCGGTAAGACCCTCTTTGAAGAGCGGCTAGAGAGGCGTCACGGCGCCCTCAAGTACTGCCTGACTCAGGTCCTCACCGGACATGGATGTTTCGGGAGGTTCCTGCACATAATCAGGCGGGAGGAAACGCCCGTGTGTCACCACTGTGGGAATCGCCCAGAGGGTACAGTGGAGCACAAAGTGGAGATCTGCCCAGCATGGGCGGCACCGCCGTGTTCTCGTAGAGGCGATTGGCGGCGGCGGCGACCTCGCGTCCAGCCCTGGTCTGGAGCGAGAGGGAGTGGGAGGCAGTCACCTCCTTCTGTGAAGCAGTTATGCTGGCGAAGGAGGTGCCGGGATGGGGAAAGGACCTCCCGTCCCAGCCGATGCTGGAGACGTCCGGAGCCACGTGACGTCTCCCGGCCACCATAGGCGCGGGCCAGCGGATGGTGAGTAATGGGTAGCTTATCGTCCGATCAGGACCAGTCCCATGCCGGACGGCGTGTACCTACGTGTTCCACGCGCGCCTCAAAAAGATGTCAGCATTTGAAGAGGCCAGCTGGGGCCGAGGCTTGCCGTGTAAGCGGGATTGTCCGAAAGGGTTACCGCTACCCCGGAACTGATTATGTGCAGGAACCTCCCGAAACATCCATGTCCGGTGAGGTCAGGCGGTAGGTGAGGGCGCCGTGACGCATCTCTAGCCACTCCTCAAAGAGGGGCCTTACCGCCACTATCGTGGCGTTCCCTGCGCTTGTTTTGCCACAGTCGCTGCTTCCAGGCCGCCATGAGATCACGCCGGAGGTCCGTCCGCTCCGCCGAAATAACGGAGTTTCCCCCCTGCTAAGTCATCAATAATAATTGCAATCAGGTTACTACTTAGTTTTAATTAATCACTAGAAATAATCATTTTAAAAATAAAAATCTAAAAAGTCATCAAGAGATAATATCTGTTCATCTGATATTCTGTTTAAACAATCAAGATAATCGTTTTTGGCCAGAAAGTGAGATCTTAAGGAAAGCAAAGCATCTAGAGTTGAATCGTTAAGACGAGACCGTCAGTTAAATGTTACCAAATTACTAATGCTACAATAAACAACACGTCAAGAAAATGCGAGTCAATCTCGAGTCAGTCTATAAAAAACTTTTTCCACAAATAAAGAATTTTGAATCTTTTCATTAGCAACCGTTGGCAACGTTTGGTAACTGACACGTGGTGTTGGATGTTGCCATTAGAAAATAATAAAAAACTCGAAAAACCGGAAACGTGATAAAAAAACCGGTTTTATTAATAATTTCAAATATTCCGAAAAACCGGGTTGTCGGTTTTCGGTGATACTGGTTTGCATTCCCTATTCCTGACGTAGCTGCGCGGTGCGGGTGAGGTGGCGACGTGACGCGAGAGATCACTGAGGCTGGGACTCCACCAAAACGGAGACGAGACGAGCGGAGATATGTTTTTTAAACAACCAATAGAATTGTGTTATTGACACATCTCCTCTCCGCTCAGCTGCAGTGGAGATCGCTGTGCGGAGATGTGTAATATTTGTATGGCGCGATGGAAGCGGAGGTGTAAGCGGCGTGCGTGCGCGCGCGTACTGAGCACTCAACGCCTCGCACCCGCGCTAAAAATATCTCTTGTCGCACAGCACACATCTCCGCTTTGGTGGAGTCCCCGGAGCTGAAGAACATCTCTTCGTACAGCACACTGCACACCGCATACATCTCTGCGTAGGCGAAGTCCCAGCCTGATTCTTCAACTTGGGACATCTGTCATCCCTGCCGCACTTTCATCAAAATGGCGATTATCACATTTACAGACATGGATTTTATAAAGGTAAATTAATGAACTTGTGCGCTATAATTAAGTTTGAATGGCGTTAACACGAGATTTTATACAACTCTCTAAATCATTAACTGCCACGCAGCAGACACAATAGAAAAACTATTGTTTGTCGGACACACGGTGACCGCGTTGGCGTTCAACGTGTTAATTAACACATATTCATAAGATTTGAGGGGTAGCAAAATAAATAATAACAATCAATCTACAGTTTCGCATGACGTCAGTCTGTTTGGGTGTGTGGTTTGTGTGTTTGGATCCTTTAGGGGGCGCTTCTGAACTAATATCATAATCTGTATATTGAGGAGTAGGATTTGGAACTTTATGTGTTAGGTAGGAAAATGCTCTTCATTGTTAAAAAAGAAAACGCCAAGAAATTTACATTATATTTTATTATCTTTGTCTTTAATAAAGTAATTACAGGTAGGCACTAAAAAAATAATCATGCATATTGAAGACCATAATACAATAACATATTTCTTAGATACAACAAACACCGCATCCTCACTTGAGAAATAAACCAGCCAGAGGCCTTAGTGCCGACGGTTTGAAAACATTCGCTGACCGTATAGTAATGGCACGGGGCCGGGAACACTTGACTGAGTATTGTGTTCCTGTAGCGAATCGAGGGCAGTTAACAATGATATTATCCCAAAGAGATAGATAGCGAACATCAAGCGTGCTTGCAGACTAGCGGCGGGCCCCGACATCTCCTAACAGTAACAGCGCTAGCGCCCGCCCACAGCCCGAAACAATAACTTCAACATGAGGCAAAAGTAAACAATAAAAGCTTCAATAAAATGTACATGTCACGCCGTTTCCATAAAGGCACGTATTCGTAAAAGAAAAAAAAAAGGATTCCCTTTTTAAAAAAGCTATCTCGTTACTTAGTAAAAACTACCAGCTAGTGTATTACAAAACAATTAGACGTACTTTAATTATGAAGCTATGATTTGTGTGCTATTAAACAGTGAACATTTCGCGAATTCCGTTTACCAGCCCAATTATTGCTCATTTTTTAGGAATTTACGCCTAATACTATGGAAAAAATATATAAATTATAACGGTTTTTAGTAACTTTTCTTCATTATTTATTTCACTAAATAAATAGCATTTAACATGAATTATCTACTAACGAAAAATATGGTTTACCCCTAAATAAAAAAAGATAAATTCAGGTATAAATTACACAGGTATAGTGTGTCTAGCGCCAAAATGAATAAACTCCGGTGCTTTCTCTATAACCAAAGCATGGTTCCTTTACTAAGTTGTGTTATATTGTATCGTCTCTTCACGTTACGACCTTTTATTATATATTTCTTTAACTTTATTCGTTCGGACACTAAATATCAATAATTACACAAAGCTATCTACATGAGCCACTCTTAACCGTTTTTGTGTTAGTGTTGCCAGATTGAAATATATGTCGTGCCATAGACAACATAATATGACAAACTTCATGGATATAAGATTTCATCTTTAGTGTGAGACGGTATATTTTAGCCCTGGCAACCTAGTTATTATGTTGGTAAACACCATTGTCTGGGAATGATTCGTAATGATTGCATTTATATCTCCAGCCGCATCTCTCTTTCCGGCTCCGACGTAAACTGGACTTTCTAAAAACAAAACAGAAGACGATTATCAGTACAGTCGTGTACAGTAAGTTATAGTCAAAATAAGTTCGTCTTCTTAAGGTTTATTTTTTTGTCTGCTAAAGCAAGGTAGAATTGGCTTTAGCGACTTAACATTTTGAATTCTGTCGTATGTTAATTCAGGTGAATTTCAGTCAGCTATCTTCTTTACTTGCCAGACTGAGACAAATAATAAATATACACTGACAATTATTACATTTAAAAAATGATATTATATATTACAGAAAATGGCCAGACTATCAAAGTCAACTCGACATTGGTGAAAGGTGTTACTTTGAATTTTTTTTAATGTGAATAAAGACATAAAAGAATTTAATTTACTCACTATAGAAGTGGTGCGACTACTGGCAACACTGCTTGCGCACGTTATCGGTGTGCGAGGGCCGCACGTCCGTAGGCTCCGCGTCCGGCCGGATGACGTCACCCTCTGGCGGGTCGCGCATCTGCTTCTGAGATACGATCCTGTAGATTTCTGGAAAACACCATTTATTATGTTAGTTGAGATCCGCTCCTGCTTCACCTTCACAAAAAATTAGATTTCTTTATTACAGGCCCGGTCGGATCTCCTATCGGCAAAAGCGACTTTAATTCATAATAATTATCCATCTTTGCCCGCGACTTTGTCCGCGTGAAGTTCGGTTATATCGCAATTTTTGAAACAAGAAGTAGGCTATGTCCTTCACCGGGATGCATCTCTCTCTCTGTAAAATTTTATCGAAGTCCGTTTAGTGGTTTAGGCGTGAAAAGGTAACATACACAGATGGACAGAGTTACTTTCGAATTTATAATATCAGTATGGATAGTATGGATCTATGTATAGATGCTGTATGTTAGATAAACAACTCGCTATGTGCGAATTCCCGTGTCGCACGTGTCTGAAGTAGCCTACGGCTTCAGGGCGACAGGTACGCACAGTTTTGCTTTATACGAAGCATTATTCTGCTTGCACCTTCTTTGAAAAGAAAACGATCAACGACGACAAAGATCTTCCATTGATCTGTGACATTAATAAGCCTGCATGTTTAAAAAAAAATTAAAACTTCTCGGCCTTCCCCAGCTTAAAAAAACTGCAGTAAAATCAGTAGGCGCTATGAAGATAGACTCACGGGGCTTCTAACCGAAAACATCCCCGTTATTTTTTCTACGATAATAAATACACACATCAAAAGAGTTTCCTTTGTCTGTCCCAACAATAACATACACAAGCAATATATCACTTGACCTCACTACCGCGTCACATCGAGTGAAATGACCCCTAAATAGTTGACATTGTAATGCGTGGCAGAGAGATCTAAATATAGCCCATGACCGGTGTCAACGACGCCCCAAACTGACGTACGGACGTTCACATCCATATTGATTTTATCCACGTGAAGAACGTCCAGTGTAACTGTGTAATATGGTCAGAAGAAATGGGTCGATCTACAAGATTAAGCAGCGCTTGCCGTGGGTGCATATCCATTACATATTATTATAGACTTCTCCATGCCGTTGGTGTTGTCTATCAATTATAGACCTTTGACAGTCGTTACGGTTAGTCAAGCTCGATTATTCAGTCATATCAAGAGCTATCGAGTTACCCAATATCTGGGTTTTGGAGGTCAGATCGGCAGTCACATGCGTGTAAAATTCTGGTGTTTAGACACATCCGGTTAGAATTGAAGCCGAACCCAACTTAGTTGGAAAAAGACTAGGCAGATGATGATACAGTAAATCGTGCTCGGTACCTATGTGTTTACAGCCTTTACAAGCATCGATACTAAAGTACGTCCAGCGCAGCCTACCAGGCCAGACTAGCCAATTTCGCTCACAGTTCGCTCGCAACACGAGACAAGAAAATACATAAATCGTACAATAGACCAAGGATTACGTGCATTGTATTTTAGAGTGTATACTCTTTAATATAGTGATGTTAATTGAGATAGTATTTGCCTTTTAACGAAGTATAATTACCAGTTAGAATATTCTGGAATGCAGGCTCGACGTTAGTTGAGTCGAGAGCGGACGTTTCAATAAAACTAAGACCGTTCCTTTCTGCGAATGCCTTGGCTTCCTCTGTTGGGATGGATCTGTGGAATTACGACAAATAACATTTAAGTAAATATTGTAGAAGATTGATATTTAGGAGGTAGAGGTAGCTCTTTAGTTAAATGTAATGGCATTTTTGGGACACCTTTCACGAATGCCCCGAATGAGCCAACAAGTTACCTAGAAGCAGTCTAAACACTCTTATAATAATTTAATTGTCTACGAAGCAGCCACAATAGCCCATGGAATACGTGGTTTAAGGGAATTCGGACAAATGACAAGGCCGGACCTATCTGGTATTTTTGACCAAAAAAGGAAATTAAAAAATAATGTTAGGCGGCGGCAGAAGGTGTTATTTAGTGTCTTGCTACCCGTATAGTTAGAAGGTTTATATACATAAACCTTCTAACTATACATTAAAAAGCTTAATGATATCTGAAAAAAGAAAATGTAAAATGGCAATTTTTTTTTAAATTTTGAAATGGTAACACTGAAAGGGGGACTCCAGGAATAGTAAAACACAAACCTGAGATGCCTAAGATCGCTCTTGTTACCAACAAGCATGATCAGTATATTCTGATCGGCGTGATCACGCAGCTCGCGCAACCATCGCTCGACGTTCTCGTACGACAGATGCTTGGCTATGTCGTAGACGAGCAGCGCGCCGACGGCGCCGCGATAGTACGCCGAAGTGATCGCACGGTATCTCTCCTGACCGGCCGTGTCCCATATCTGGGCTTTTATGGTTTTGCCGTCCACCTGATGACAAAAAATAAACATTTGCTGTATTAATCTTTGGTAATATTATAAAGCTGAAGAGTTTGCTTGTTTGAACGCGCTAATCTCTGGAACTACTGGTCCGAATTGAAAAATTATGTTTGTGTTGGATAGTCCTTTTATCGAGGAAGGCTATAGGCTATACAGGGTGGAATTTTGTAATGCCCCCTGGAGGGAAAGTACTCTTAATACTGTAGATAGAAAATTTTACTCAAAGGAAACATTCCTTTATTTTTGAATAGAAAGAAAACTGCATTCAAAGATTTCCAAAAAATCGCTTGCCACACCCGGGAATCGAACTGACTAAAATCTGCAAAAAGTACACACTGTACTTTTATTGCCGCGATCGTTAGTATCAATTATAAGGATGAAATCTCTCGAACAAACTTGATAAATTAAATGATAGGAAAACCATGAAATCTTTAATTATTTACAAAAAATTGTAAACTAATTAATTAGTTGCTCGAAATGGGCTCCATTTTCTTGGATACACAAATGTATTCTTCTAAAAAATTCATTTCTTGTAACCTTTAATAACGTGTTGTGGTGAATATTATAAATCGTATTCTGAACTCTCAACTCGTTTACATTCGCATAAGATTTAATGTAAATTTGGTTTTTAACATATCCCCATAAAAAAAATCTAAAGGGGTGAGAACTGGTGATCTCGCAGGTCATCTGATTGTGCCGTTTGTACCAATCCAGGTATTAAAGGTATTTATTTAGAAGAACACATTTGTGTATCCAAGAAAATGGAGCCCATTTCGAGCAACTAATTAATTAGTTTACAGTTTTTTGTAAATAATTAAAGATTTCATAGTTTTCCTATCATTTAATTTATCAAGTTTGTTCGAGAGATTTCATCCTTATAATTGATACTAACGATCGCGGCAATAAAAGTACAGTGTGTACTTTTTGCAGATTTTAGTCAGTTCGATTCCCGGGTGTGGCAAGCGATTTTTTGGCAATCTTTGAATGCAGTTTTCTTTCTATTCAAAAATAAAGGAATGTTTCCTTTGAGTAAAATTTTCTATCTACAGTATTAAGAGTACTTTCCCTCCAGGGGGCATTACAAAATTCCACCCTGTATAACATCACGCTACGACCAATAAGACGAGCAGCGGGTGAAACCGCGCGGGAGCAGCTAGTTGTAATTACAATGAAACGGGTATCATTTAAGCTATCGCCAATTTAATTAGTTTTGTGTTTCTTAAATAATAGGGTTTGTCCTCAAAATAGTAGATCTGTCACCAAAATGTAGTCACCAAACAATGCAAAATCAGTTCCACAATAAATCACCTAAAATCCTGAGATATAAGGTCTAGTACCAAATAAATGTTTTTGTATGTATTATAATAGGTGTGTCCTAATAAGTATTTAAGCAAACTAATTTAAAGAGATCACCAATAAATCATATTATGTTACTAGAAAATTGCATTAAGTTCCGTATTTACAACGGCGTCTGTCAAATAAAATTTCCATCGATTTATGGTGCGGGGATGTCCGGGGCCCCCCTTGTACCTGTGGGGGATGCCCCCTCCACTCTGGCACCACTCCCATGATAAGGTAACTCACCATTTCCGAGAAAAATGACTTTTCCTAACTTAACCTCAAAACACTCAAAAGTTGCTCAAAAAGCGTAGTCTGAGCCCCGCTTCGCGGGGCTCAATGGTTTAAAAAAGAATAACCTGTCCGAGTCGGGGTAGGGCAAGGCGGTTTTGGATACCCATCGTTGAGGCCGGATTGGTCAATTTTTAAAGCGCGCCAATTTGTCTCCGCCCCTTTGATCATTTTTTCATTAAAATTATAAATTGATGTATTAAATTGGTAACGAATACTATTAATTTAATATCTGAACGAAATAAAATGTTACTACTGTATTGGTGACAAAATATCAAATAAAAAGGAGTCGCAGTCAGGGATCGATAATCGATTTATTTGGTGACAGATCTACCATTCTGAGCACAGAGCTATTATTTAAGTAACAAAACTGTTATTATAAGAACGAAGTTTATATTCATGTAATGCAATATAATTTTATTGGTTATCGATCTCTTATTTTACACATATATTAACATTAATTTGATAATTCATACCTGGGAACAATTTTTGTTTATCTGAGAACGAAAATATTTCGTGGCGATAGATCTATTTATTAGGTGATACAACTTGATGACAAATATAAATTTTGGTGATAGAAAATATAGTTCCCCAATGAAACATACCATAACTACCTATAAATCTGTATGACATTATGATTTGGTTAGACTAACAGCTACATTGAAAGAACAACTTGCTTCTGCCCGGGACTTCTTCCGCGTGGAAGTTGTACTGTCTTAGTATCCCAATATACTATACAAATAACAGCCGCATATCTCACCTGCCTTATTACTTTGTTTTTCCCATGTGTTTTGATTGACTTATTTGAACAAAAAACGGTTGTAACTAAACTATAATAGATAGACATATAGCCTCCTCCGTGCCTCGGAAAGCACGTTAAGCCGTTGGTCCCGGCTGTCATTTGCGCATCCTTGACAGTCGTTACGAGTCGTCGGAAGCCCGAAAATCTGACAGCCAGTCTTACCAAGGGGTATCGTATTGCCCAGTTACTGGGTTGTGGAGGTCAGATAGGAAGTCGCTCCATGGTATTCAGCTGCATCCGGTTAAACTGGAAGCCGACCCAAACATATGTAGTTGGGAAAAGGCTAGGGATGATGATAGCCTCGCGGACTTTTTTTTCGGGTAATGAGTAGTATAAACATGATCAAAAGTGTCTAGGAACAAAGGTAACAAAATATATATTATAATACAAAATATATATATATCGCCCTATTGAAGTTACATAAAAATGTGTCATCTTGTGACCCAGGGGGGCTGGCTTTTACCTTGGCCAGAGGATACGCCCTATTGAAGTTAAATAAAAATGTGTCATCTTGTGACCCAGGGGGGCTGGCTTTTACCTTGGCCAGAGGCTAAGCATTGGCATTCAACGTGGCAATGCTGTTGCCAGTCTCTTCCAAAAACGTGTTTGATCCGTAGACACTTGATAGACATTATTTGTCATGCGCTGCTAAAACTATTGATGATAGACGTACTACGTCATTTTTATGCATCATTATTATTTTTATTGTGTAGTTTTCGTAGCGCACAACAAATAATGACACTTATGGGAAAATTTTTGATACCTAGGGACGTTAGTAGGTACGATTAGTCATTTTTCATTTTCCAGCACAACCCAGGTGCGCTGCAGCGGTTACACCTATCGGTTCCGGACAGGTACGTGTGGAGGCGGCGGCGCCCGTCACTGCTAGTCGTGCCAGCAGCCAGGACCAACCTACTGGCCAAGGCTCCTCTGACACGCGCAATTCGCACCATAAACTTAGTCCATGAGAAAATTAATATATTTACATGCAACATGAGTGAATTCGCTAAAGTACTGTTGTTTGTGTTGTGTTATACCAGTGAGATTTAGATGATAGGCAGTAGTTAGTTAGTTTAGTAGTATTAGTAGATTACATTTTAAAATTGTTATTGTTTTATATGATGTGTATAATACTTTATTATTACTGTTATTATTAGGGTTAAGGTTTATTAATAAATAGATATGTAAGTATATATCATTATTATGTTTAAGACTAGGCTATCGAATTAGGTTAAGAAACCTGTAATGGTAGTTTATTAAGGCTTTTAAATAAATAAATAAATAATTTTTTTGTGCCTTGGATTACATCAGTGCTATTTTTATAGTGATATATATTTTTTTAAACACAGTCCATATTATTCGCTGGGTGAAATAATAATTAAAATCAAATCTTTTCGCTTAATAATATTAGGAGTTTATATTAAAGTAAAGAAACCTGCGGTCACGTTTGTATAACTAGAACTACCTAGATTGTTGAATGTTATTTTCTTTGTAAGAAACCTTAAAAAGTATGAAACTACAAATTCCTCCATGTTACGAACTTAGACGTGGCTTTTCGCTTTTCTAATACAGGGTGTGTAGCGATGGACAATAGAATTGTTAGGGGAGGTCGTCGCCCCATGCGGTTATGCCAACGAACACCTTAGCGACCCCATTTTGTTCATCCACCCAGCATTATTTACTTAGCCTTCAAAGACAAGCGATGAAGCGACTTAAATGTGCCCTTTCTATTTCAGCTTTTAAGTGTAATCACCAAATTATGAATTTTCCAGGTGTTTTTATTTGAATTAAGCAGGTGGCAGACATAGTTTCAGACCTCGATTTAAAGCCAAAGAGTGCAGACAATGCAGACATGAACCAATACCCCACACATCGCCACTTTGAAAGTATTTGCGTATTTGAAGCGCCACACACAGCGCATGCACTAGAAATTGTGTTCGCTAGAGACTATTGGTGCCTCTAAAACTCGCATTCATAAATCACATTGGATAATTCGATCAATAGCGAGTCCACGTAACGGCACATCGTATGGGGGTCATTGGTTTAGCGATGTATCGGAGTGTTGCCGGCATAGTAACGTCACGGTTCGAACATTATGTTTGTTCTGATACTGAGACGGCAAAGCATTAACGTTAGTATATCATTGAAAGTGTAAGAAAATATCAACCTACCCTGCAGAGGTTTCGTGACTGCGATTTCGATCTTCCCTCGGAAAGAACAGAATGTAACAATAATGTCTGATTCTATCTGACTGAGTTACAAATGCGACACTGTATTCAGTCTTAGAGTTTCAAAGGCCAGTCGAAAACTTTTGTTGTTGTTCGTTCAGAGCCCTTACGTGTAGCATCCCAGTCTAACCACAAACGACTATGTTTATGTAAAAAAGAAAATGAGGTCGCACGTACTTTAATTACATTATTTACGAGGGTTCACACATAATTACTAAGTTTAGTGATGACGTCAACGGTATTACAGTTTATTTGTAGTCTTTGTAGTCTGCTTAGTGAATAGTGACTCGCTGATCCGCCTGTGTCAACACCACAGAGGTTTAATCAAATACAAGTAAATGTAAACAATCATGTAGTTATGGATATTGTTTTGTAATATTCTTTCTACATCAAAGCTTACTTCTCCATAGTCTTAGTTTAAATTTAAAACTATTAGTTCGAACAGTGGTGGCCCAGTGGTATCGGCGACGACTTACGAATTGTAGGTCGTGAGTTCGAACCCAAATAGGGGCTTTACTTTGTGTACCTATTTAATTTCATCACCACTGCTCTCGAAACGGTGAAAACAACGCGAAGAAACCGGCATGTTCTAGAACCAAAAAATCGAAGACATGTGACATCCGCCAACCTGTACTAGGCCTGCGTGGTGGTTTATGGCCCACTCCCTCTCTTAGAGACCCACCAGTGTGAACATTGCCTATAGGCTGATTATGTATGTACGTATGTATTAGTTCGATTGGTTTATATTGAGTGCAGTATAGCAGAAGCAAGCCCGACCAATTTTATGTATTAGTAATGAACGACCCGCATTAGTCTTGCACGAAGGCAATTTGAAAGAACAACTAGGTATCTGTTTTCGTACGATTTACTTTCGACAGTGAAATAAATAGAAATCGGCGACCCCGATATACTAAACATTAAATCTTATACCATCAGCTGAATCCTCCTAATTAAAAGATCTATATATGTATATCATTTTATACCTAGTTGTATGGAAGAAAGTTCTCAGCTTTTAAATGATGTAAACGTCTGACAGCTTCATTTCGGACAAAGAAATCTTGATCTTTGCCATGAAAGTGACGTGACGTGAGCGGATTATGCATGGGTATCGATTTCTTTAGTCATTTTGATATTTAACACTGGAAAGAGACGGCGGAAATGAATTTTGTTTCGACTGTTCCGTACCGGAAGTTCTGGCTACCGGCAGGACTTGGTAGGAATATCAATGAAAAGCTGTTAACATACGAAATTCCAGCTAGTAATATACAGTGGTGTCTCAAGCGGTTAAATCTGGGGAGCTTCTTAATCTTAACCAATTAAATCTCGTTGTCTAAATATCTGTGTATTAGCCTAAATGATGATGGTGACAGTCTTAATTAATTAGCAGGATCTGGTACGAGATGCGACTGCATGTTGGTAGTCAATCAAAGTGATGATTATTCAAGCAGATAACTTCCAACAAATTTTACTTATTGCGCGCGTATGCGTGTGGGCCGATTGGTCTAGTCTTTGACGGCGCTCTGAATGTAAAAAGAAGTTATTTTGCATATAGAAATAATGGATTTTAAGACCAGATATGTTTGTTTAATTATTGTCAATAAGAAATCTTTTGTGTCTGCTGCGTGTGACGGGTTAAATCCACTTGCTGATTAATTACTCTTTTTATTATTCACTGATACAGTTAAACACACAATCCACGACTAGCCATAGACTAAAGAGAAGCCTTGACACTGAGATCTTGAAGTCATGACAAACTTAAACATAAATTAACTTTGTGTTGCCATAAACACCTATGTATACTGTAACGTTTTCTTTGTGTGTCTTCTACAACATCCCTAGATGCATGGATACGTGATTAAGCGAGGTATACTTTAGTCGCTGAGTCGCCATGTTATCAACTACTGATAACAGTGAAATTGATTACGTTGGAATATTTTAAATTGTAGATAGATATTAATTTATGTTCAGTGATACTGTTTAATTAATGATAAAAACACTGCTCCTTAATCAGGTTGCATGGTATGTATTATGGTCCAAAAAGTGGACATTCACATATCAGGCAAGTATTAGATTTGCGTATTATGAAAGCAGTCCTTCATTTGCCCTATCCATTATTAATATTACACAAACCTAAATAATTTAACACTCAGTGAAACTAATCACAAAAATAAACAAGGAATCGTGTATGCAGAGGACGGAAAGGCTTTCAAATAATGTAATCACAAATAATCATTTATTTTTCCTTGAAAAGAATAACTATTAAATGATACTGCCACGTTGGTGGTCGCAAGCGCTACTGCTGAGCAAGGGATTCAATTCCTAGGTAGGACAAATTGTTATTGGGTTTTTCCATTAGGAATTTCTCATCTCAGAATCTCGATGGTACGGAATCGTACAGATTGTGCCTGGTTGATAGCAATAGGTTCGCCCTCTAATACATGGTGCTTAAAGATAACTGGCGAAATATGGGTGGGTGCACCTATTATCAGAGTTAGAGTAGGTGCAAAGTTGTACCCATACAACTCTGCCTAACCCTTCAAGAACTCAAGGCGTCACGGCGCCATCACCTACCGCCTGACGCAGGTTCTCACCGGACATGGATGTTTCCAAAGGTTCCAGCACACCATCAGGAAGTGAGGAAACGCCCGGGTCTTACCATTGTGACGATCGCCCAGAGGACACGGTGAAGCATACGGTGGAGATCTGGCCTGCTTGGGCGAAGCACCGCCGTGTCCTCGTAGAGGCGAATGGACGGCCCGGATAGAAGCCATGGTCCGGAGCGAGAGGGAGTTGGAGGCAGTCACCTCCTTCTGCAAAGCAGTTATGCTCGCGAAGGAGGTGGCGGGATCGGAGAGGGAAAGCTGCCAGCGGCAGCGGGAAACGCCCCGGGCGTCGAGAGCCGCGTGATGACTCCTGGTCACCGTAGGCGCGGGCCTGCGGACGGTGAGTAATGGGTAGCTCACCGTCCAATCAGGACCAGGCCCGTGCCGGACGGCGCGTACGTATTCCACGCGCGGCTCAAAGATATGTTAACATTTGAAGTGGCCCGTCAGGGCCGAGGCCTGCCGTGTAAGCGGGATTGTCCGAAAGGGTTACCGCTACCCCGGAACATTAAGGGCTAAGGAAGCAACATGGATGAGTTTTAGTCAGTAAGAGTCTGACACTCCCTGTCGCTCCACCCAAAGCGTGAGAAGTCATTTGAAGATTTCCCAACATCAAAAAAAAAAAGGAGTGATGTTATGTTCATGTACGTTAGTGATACTAGTTACGAGTAATAATTGACTTCCATGTAAACTGACAAAAGAATTCTCCTTTAACATGTTCGGATTAAAGACTCTTATCTAATGTAACATAAATTTGAAATCAATTGAACATAATTGACGCCCAAGATTACAGTTAATTAACAAGTGATTCAACTGATTTATTTTGATTTGCCATTACTGTGTTACCGAGTGATTAATTAGGTAATATAAAATAATACATTATGCTACGTTATTATCTAGAAACTTCGTTTTTTTTTTTAAATAATTATATTGTGAAAACGGGAGTCATTACTATTTTTAATTTATTTACTGTAGAAGTGCATCTTAATTTACTCTAAAGCTAAGGATTTTATTTAAGAAATGCATTTTCAATGGTTTTCGATATAAAAATAATAATTTCATAATGATTTGACAATTAGGCGGAGTCTGCCTTGTAGTTGTGACGCGGCCTACCTACCGCTCCATTCAATCAGCACTTGAAAGGGTGCTTATTTTTACTTAAGGTAACATGAAAATGCTTCTAACAGAGCACTTACGGTATTTATTAACTTGCAATTTTTGTCAGTTTTTAATAGTCAGAACTTATTTTTTTTATTTTAACTAAGTATACAAATTTATAATAAGTAAAATTGTGACATGTATTGTAGTTTAAAATCGTAAACTATTAATAAACGTATTAATTAAAAATTAAACCAATTTCTCTCTTTCAGTCGTCAGAAATTTGACATTTCAAAGAAGAAGACAAATCATTGTGTAACTATACAGAGCCTATACAATGTGTATTAGTATTAGTAAGCGGATTAGTATCCATTTATAAATATACTTATTTACTATAACCTATAACTATAACCACAGTGATAAGTGGAGGCCGAATTATTCAGAAATGCCCCTCTAATGGTACCTCTTTATATCAAAACTCAGTGAGTTAGAAAGTAAAAGAATCTTTGTTGTTAAGTTCACTTGTGGGTGAACAATGCTATGAATTTTTTATTGTGTGAATGCAGTGATGTAGACTCATAAATTCAGGTGATTTCACGACGATTTGCGTGAGCATGCAAAATTAACCTATAAGACTAGACCACTTAGTATAAAAATAAAAATTAATTATTGATGATGATAGAGACGTAGAGGAAGGCCAAAGAAAAGATGGCAACTTCGATGAATGTTATGGCATAGATCCTCTAGCATTAGGATATGGCATTTCCCATCCAAATCATTATTATCAAACAGGAAACAGAGTTTAATGATGATTTTGTCATCATAAGTCAAATGACCAAAATCAAGATAATTTACATGTTTATGGTACTAAAGGAAGAGAATGATGTACTTGAAATACAGTATTATTATAAAATATATTTGTTAATCACAGTTTATAGACAAGTGAACAGACATTTTCAAAAACAAAAATAAAGGAATTTGTTTTCAGTAATACTCTTTTTTTTCCCTATACTGTAAATAATACTGTCTGGTCATTAAGGTCATTTGAAATAGTTTGAATAACAGTTGTAACTATTCACTGAGTAATGCAATAGAAATAAGAATGGTTTAATTTATATTAATCAAAAACTGTGTAGCCATAAAACCATAATAAAATTGGTGAAGCATTGATCTCATTACTTTTGATAATTATTATTATTATTCGGGTAGGGCTATTCCGGGCTATGGTGGCCCTCCTGCCAATGCAACTGTTTCTGATTTATTGTGATTGCCTGCTACTACAATTCTCAGTCAAGTCCTCTTACAATGACGACAAACTGTAGGATGTGTTTGCCCAAGATAGATTTGATAATTAAGAGAGAATGTATTAGTAACCTTTTATAAATTTAATATATAAATAGTTTCTAAGTATTTGGGAATATGCCACAGTTAATATTTTAATACAGCGACCAAGCATGAGTGACACAGGATAAAGTATTTGTGGTTTTTCCTCCTTCTTGTCTCATTTGCCTTAATACCGTGTTTTTGATCGATTTTAATGATCAGAAATGTGAATGCAGAGAGTAGTGTATTATAAGTTTAAAAAGGCTTATTACTTATAATTATTGGAGTACTACACATGCACTCATTCACCCCACTGCAACAGGATGCCATAGGCACAATCACAATGTCTTTGCCTAGTTTTTATTTTGTTGTATATTGACCTAGACAGCTAATCGTAAAAACTTGTAATATATTGATTAATGAGTTGAGGTATAGTCTATGTGAGTGCATAGGCGTCACACTGATCAGGACACAGACCCTCGGAAGACCCAGATCTTTCACAGATATACTACACAGGTCAGGAGACGTGATCAACTTCTGGACGGAGGTGGGCTGGCTGGAATAACCACCAAAGGCCACCATGGCCCACGCACAATGGTCCGCCTAGGGACTGAGTGCGGAAACCAAAACCTCAAGATAAATAGAAGTGATAGGTGGAATTTAGATATTCCAGTAGTGAAAGCTCTGAAAAGTGCCTTTCATGATGGTCCTGGGGGGGATAGTAAAGAATAATTGTGGTGAGAAGATTGCCCAGCTGGATCCTGCATTACTGAGTGCCAGCTAATAATCAAGGTGCACCGGGCATTTTCCCTGGACACCACTCGAAGAGCTTCACATGCATAATAAATACTAGCACACATGCATAATAAGTAATTTTTATTTGAATGAATTGAAAGCACTCAGACAATAGAGTCGTTTAAGTTGAACTTATAGATTATTAGTGAACCCTACTATGTGAGATGCCATTGTTGTTGCCAAGAGTGACACTACCTTATCTATTATTTAATTATTATTAGTTCAATCCTACTACTATTATAAAGGCGAAAGTTTGTAAGTATGGATGTATGGATGTTTGTTACTCTTTCACGTAAAAACTACTGTATAGATTTGGATGAAATTTGACACAGAGATGGTTTATATCCTGGATTAACACATAGGATATTTTTTATCCCGGTAGAACATTCCTGTGGGATAATTTCCGACCTACACGCGAGCGAAGCCGCGGGCAGAAGCTAGTATAATTTAAGTATGTCATAATTTCTCCTATAATGTGTCATTGCCTATAATTTTGGGATAGGGGCAAGAGCATGATGATGTTGATGATTTTTAAAAGCATTTGCTTTGTTCTAACTTTATTCATAAAGTGAGGAAATTTATTAAAATTGGCTTTAAATAGTTTAATTAGGTACTTATCAATAAAAACCAGGAAATCCTGTTAAGTTTTAAATATTTTAAGAGGATGTTGACTCATATTTTACTTATTTAAATGATATTAATACTGTTTCAGTCAGTAAGCCATAGATAATATTAGTAGCATAATGAACAGACCCTTTGTCTTATTTCAGGCAAATTACAAATAATCATATAATAAACTGCTTTCTAATACATTATGAAATCAGCAGGTCTTGTAAAGCGTACTAAATAATAATGAAAACACAACTAGTAAACAAAAGAAATAAAGAGTTTTCCCTGCTAACAATGGGTCCAGGTTATTAACATGCCATTTAACATAATCTGTGATACAAAACAAAAAATGTATTTACCTCTATACTTCTTGTAGCGAATTCCACGCCAATTGTGGATTTAGACTCTAAGTTAAATTCATTTCTAGTGAAACGTGATAGGAGACTGCTTTTACCGACCCCAGAATCACCTATTAGAACAACTGAAACAAAGAACAACAGCAAACATTACCAAACGCAAGTTAGCACGAAATACCTGTTAGTAGCCACAAATTTATGTTAGCAACGTAACAGTTAATGATTAGATCATACCAGAGCTGGAAGGTGACTCACTAATAACGAAAATTTACGAGAAATCGATCGATATGACTCAATCAGCTGATGTGATACTAACTTATTTGTTTCGTAGTAAATACGCGTTAAATAAACATTTCGTCACATCTCATACTTAAATTACTAAAATTTAAGGGTACTTTATTACAAAAGCTAGAGGAAAATCATATCAATCACTTTTTTCCTACGTCATTCGGAGATGAAACAATGGTTTTGAGAAGTTACATTACGAATCAAAAACATATCGTTGTGGACAGCAATAGGACTGGAAGGTATCCACTCCAGAATAGAAACAACGTTACCTTTAAACAAATAATCGTATTCGTCCTCTCTCGTGCCCATTTTGATTTATCTAGAGCTCTCTTTTAATCGACGTCAAAATCGGTCAACTATAAAACGTCAAGATGAAACGTAAACAAAAATAACTGGAGACACAAATATCACAGTTTTTATAAACACTGCACTGTTTCCGGAATATCACTTTTAGGTAAAGATTAATTAGATTTATTCTGGTTTCAAACTATTAAAATCCTAAATTGTCATAGGGACAAAATGGCGGATTGTTTTACGCCCCACTTGGGTGCGTTCGGAACATAAGACCGGAAAAAAGAAATCTACCAATTATTGTAATAATAGAAAAATGCGTTGTTTTTAACAATAACACTACGATTGGCTGCGGTGATTGTAATTATATTATATTATCAATCAGATTTGATTTTTAGGCGTTTATTAAAAGTATTTTATTCGTTCTTTTGGTGGATGCCGTATTTCGCTATTTTTATTCTCGTTAAAAATGTTTCAATCACTGAGATTTAAATCTTAAAATCCTAACAGAAAAATAATTTATTCGATATCTAAGTTAGTTTCAGAACGCACTTTTGTGAAGTCAGTTCAAACGTGACATTAAATTTGCTACCTGCCAACATAATAAGAATGCGTTCACGTTCACAGAATAGAGCAATCTGCCTAGCCTTTTACCAACTTTGGGGTCGACTTCCAGTCTAACCGATGCAGCTGTATACCCGTATTTTACATGGAGCGACTGCCTATCTGACCACAACCCAGTAACTGGGTAATACGGTACTCCTTGGTAAGACTTGTTGTCAGACTTTCGGACGACCCGCAACAACTGTCAAAGATATACGATCCACAGCTGGGGCCAACTGTATAACATGCTTTCCAATGCTTTCCGAGGTTCCAATAATAAGAACGTGTGAAAGAATAAAACAAATTAGCAATTTATTAAATATTTATTGTAATTTACACATTCTTATCACTAATATACTACAAGACTTCTTAAAAGTATCACGCTGTAGCGGCGACGGCTTCTCCTTCATCGTCACTATCTTCTTGTACCTCTTTAGACAATGTTTTATCAACATAAACAAATGGGTCAATTTTGAGTTTTTCTATTGATGGCGGACTGACAATCAAGCACCTGTTAAAAAGAACTGTAATTAATCATAGTTTGGCTAAATTAAATGAGAAAATTACCATAATCAAGAGATAATCATGTATTAGGGCCGAGTCACACCGGAATGGCAGTGGCCGGCAGCGACGCGGCAAGCACTTCAAGTGTGAAATAATTTTAAACTTTACCTACATACTTGAAAGACCAGTATCGCTTGAAAAGCTTGAAAAGTTCGCGAGGCCGCCCAATAGTCAAGAGGAGCCTAGGTGCGTGGGGTCGAGCGCTGGTAGCCACGGGAAAACCATCGAAAAGACGCGCGTGGCGGGCGGCCGCTCGCGTCACGGCGGGCGGCCTCGCGACCTTTTCAAGCGATACTGGTCTTTTAAATATATAGATAAAGTTTAAAATTATTATACACTTAAAGTGCTGGCTGCGTCGCTGCCGGCCGCTGCCATTCCAGTGTGACTCCGTCCTTAAGTTAACATAATGTGGTGTCATCACCTTGTAATGTACAGGCCATCTCGTTTTGGCCGCGCCGACTGCAGGTCCTTAAGCAAAGCTTCTAGGTTTTCTGCTACAAGCTTTGGTTCCATATTTAGCTGTAAGAAAGAAATGGTCGAATCAAAGACAAGTAGAGTTCTAGATTCAGGCTATTTTGATGGCAAATTTGGTAGGTGATTTGAAAAATATTAATTTGTATGTACTAATTACAGATGAGTTGTTTCGAGTCAGGCTGTACCCTCCACATATTGAAATTTGTTTGAAAACGTATATATACCTAATGAAGGAGATTATCTTAAATACCTACGGTATAAAAATAATAGTAACTATTATTTATTTTCAATTTTTTAGTTCAGCTAACTACAGAAGTGACTTTTTTTTAATCATCTATTAATTCCGTGATTACTATTAGTAACTGTAATATTATGACTATTGCCTTAACTATTGTGCCGAGCCGAGTGCTCGAATCAGAAAGGTACGCATGCGCAAGACCACGCGATTGCCCTATCTCTCTTGCTCTCACGCAAAGGATGCGAGAAATAATCATTTAATCCTGACGATCCTAATTAAGATAATGAAATAATCGTATCAAATTAGTGTATTGTCATCGCTCATCAATAAGTCTACGAGTTTCAATGAAATCTGAGTGATTGCGGTGGGTCAAAATCAAGTCCAAAGGAGTCGACTCCTTTGGAATCCGATTACAAACATTCAAGTGGAGCTAATACTAAAAAAAAAGAGCGTGTGAAAAAGAAATTACCCTTCCAATAGGCACTTGGACAGAGCCAAAGTTCTCTTGAGCGTCGTCTTTCACGACTCTGTACTGGACCCCGCCAGAGAACTTCCTGACTAGCTCCTTAAGGTTGGGGTCTAAGGTGCCTGCGCGTAGGTTAGGGAACCTCCTCTTCATCAACCCTCGGATGGGCACCAGGTCTGTGAGAACATTGGGATGTGCTAGCACGTAGTCGTAATCACCGAGCTTGACTTGGCCTTCCTGTGGAAAAATATAAAGATACAGCTTAGTAGTAGGTGTGTGAAAGGAATGAAATGAGTTGGAATGGGAGTTGTAATTAAGGAAACGGATCAGTCAGTTTGTCTGCCTCATAAAAATGATCATATCCATTGTGTGTAGTAGGACCGCCCTACAATGCGATAATATTATTTTGAACGCTATTTGTTAAGCGATTGGATTGGAACCAAAAGGTCTGATAGCAGTAATACAGAACAATATTACGATTTCGTGATACGCCGTATTATCTTCATAATAAGCCCGCGTTCTAACCAGAAGCAATAGTCGAGTGACGATTATGTTTGTATGTACAGACGCGACTTGATTAATCACGCGAGTAAGTAATCATATTCATATAAAAGTTCGTAATGACATCGTACTTGCGCGAGGATCGCTTTTAGTTAGGACGCGGCCTTAGACTTTACCATTCACCTGTATTTTCTTAACAAGGTCGTTGCCACCCGCAATAGAAGCTCCTGCATCCATAGCTTCCTTGATTAGCTCGGGACCCTTAACGAACGCGAGGATCGTACGCTCCTCATCACGAGGGAACAGGTTTGGCAGCAACGAGAGCCTAGTGAAGCTCTCTAGGAAGCGGTTCTGTTAATAAGAAAACACATGATGAATTATGTAAGTGCTGCTTAGTGACAAATGACACTCTCAATATAATTGCCAAAAATACATTACAAAATTCTGGTTAAAGAGATGCTCTGTGATGCGACATATAAACTAATCGATCGAAACTCTATTTTTAGCCGAAACTGTAACCGAATATTCAGCTCTTCATCTGACCTGAGATGACCGACCGAAACTTATGAAGTTACTTATATTTAATTTTTCGAACCCATCGTTCTTCGTATGTTTGTAACAAATAATCATTCTAAGGGCTTCATTTTGCAATGAGGGATTTTCTTTTTAACTCTTCCCTAGTTGTTGGATAGATGGCGCTGACCTTTGGCAAGTTACTACAAGGAACGCATGTCACATAATTTCACTTGGATGTAATTTTGAGATCGTAAAACAAAAACCGGTCAAGTGCGAGTTGGACTCGCGCACCGAGGGTTCCGTACAAACCTGTAGGCGCTTCAAAATTGACAATTTTTTTTTTCAAATTTATTTTTTTATATGATGTACTAAAAATTTACGGTTTTCGTAATTTTTCCTTTATCTGTACTATAAGACGTGACTTCGTACTAAATTTCAAGATTCTAAGTTCACGGGAAGTACCCTGTGGGTTTTGATTCCCGTGCGAGTTTCGAAAATTTGCGGCCTAAATGGCTGTATCTTTTGATTGCGTTGGCTTAGAAGTTTGTTTTTTTCAGTTTGATACCTCCACGCGTTTCTGAGAAAAACGGTCTTGACAGACGGACGGACGGACAACAAAGAGATCCTATAACGGTTCCGTTTTTTCCTTTTGAGGTACGGAACCCTAAAAAGTACATAGAAAAGTACACGGATCAACGAAAGTGTCGGTCAACGAGCGTATATGACGTGACACTTTATTACAAGCGTTTTGGCTTTGGCAACTAGTAACGTAGTCAGTTCACTACACTGCATTTAAGGCCCAAAAGAGATGCATTAGATCTATGTTTGGGCTGAAAACGATTGATACGTGTAAACCATATTTTAAAAAGTACAAGATATTAACTCTTCCGTGTCTATATATCCTTGAAACCGCAATGTTTGTTAAAACAAACCCCAATCGATTCTCACGTCTACAGGACATTGTACCGCGTAACAGGCGGGATATGACCACTCTTCGCGTCTACCGAGCAAAAACGGCACTCATGCGCAAGAGTATCGTCTGCAATATTTAACATACTGCCTAAACGTTGGAAGGAGCGAAATAGTAATGCATTCAAGCGTCAATTAAAAATGTTTCTTTCGCAAAAAGCTTATTATAGTGTCTCGGAATTTCTAGCCGAAAAGGTTTTTGATTGAATAATTTTATCTTTTTCCGGACACTAGTATTATATTGATGTGAATATGGCTGTAGTTTTAGTTTTTATTTATTTATAGCGTGTAATTTCTGACATTAATCTTGTAATTTTGACATCAATCCTGTAAACTTGAAATCTTTTAATTTTGACATCATGTAGTAACTTTGACATTATTCTTGTATTTTATCGACATTAAAGACTTTTGCCTTATTTTCAATTCTTATATTACAACATAAAAATAATTTGTAACTTGTAAAATTTCTAAATTAATATCTTTGTAAGTGCACTTTATATTTTTTTCGATATAAATTTTATTCATTGTTATGGAAATATTTGTACCTACGCCGATACTTTCGGCTAAACATGATTGGACTCGAAACGATGTAATATCTTGCATGCTCTTGTATGTATACAATGTTTACACAAATAAAGAAATCTTATCTTATCTTCAACGCCATCTACACAGTTCTTGGAAACTTTTTTTTTTTAATACTCAAAAAACCTCTCATTATCAGATTATTTTGGGCGACTAATCAGTAATCATATATTTTGAGCATCAGCAATCAGCAAATGCGGTTTTCGAAAGCTTGTTACAGCGAGAACGTATAGCATCGTAGGGTCAGCCCACACGTCCCGTTGCGTCATCGCAACGCAAATATTTTGACGCATAACTGGCCACACAGGCGCTGCGCCATCGCAGTGTTACTACGACGCCGTTGTAACGTACCGTTGCGGCGACGCACAGTCAGTAACAGCAAGCATTTTGGAAAACGAGATGAGCTTGCGTGTGCCCTCCCTATCAACGCTCAAACAACTTAGACAACTTAGCTACCGTTCCGGCACCGCAATAAGTACACCCCCGCCTTCGTCTCAGGGGCTGCAGTTAAGTAGTGCGTGCTTTGGACGCAGCGCATCCTATGTGGGTACATAGTGTTATGATTATTAGTTTGTAAAACGATGCAGCGACAGCGCTATGTCGACGCAACGCTGACGGAACGCGCTGTGTGAACAATACGCGTTGCGTCGAGGATTTTAATTAATGTCCGAAACATGTGATTTTGCTATCAAGACCTAATACAGTAACTGACATGCATCCGCTGTTATCCGAAACCGATTCTTCGGTTGGACACTAATTGTAAGCTAGGATACAAACCTTTTTTGCAGCAGCCATGTTCAATTCAATCTGTGCATATACTAATGCATCAGGCACATTGTACATACTAGGGTGGTGTGTTTGTTGATGTGCTCTGACCGCATCTTCTGCAGTGTAGACAACCCAACGGTAGTACTTCAGTGGGTACACATCATCTTTGGGTATCGGCTTGTATGTATCATCCGAATGTTTACTGACATTCGACTTTACAGTCCTGGAATGAATAAGTAATCATAAAAATATTATACACTACTTTGTACATATATAACAAAGTTGCTAAGAATTTATATGATTTGTATTGTAAAACAAACAAATAAAAAGAATGATTTTAATAATACTTCTCTTTGTTTTTACTTCAGAGAATGCACAAGCCTGTTAAAATTTAGTTACACAAGCTAGGACTCAAAATTTAATGAAGTATATTATTTATTATGAGATTTTTGTAAAACATACTTATCCTTGCCCCTCTGGTTGTGTGGGATGAAGCCTACTTTGGTGACTTCAACCTTCACCTTCTTTGCGCGGGCCTTTGCCCTAGTGCCTTTGCGAGCTGCATAGGACACAGTTGCAGTGTGCAGCGACCTCTGAAAGTATGGTACAAAAATATAATTAATTAAATAACTGTATTCAGACTTTCACATAACGATACCATACAACAATCGACTGTTCCGGTTACTGTCGCTTACTAGCAATGATTAAAATAAATATTTGTTACCAGGTTTTCCTGTGAGAGGATTATACCTCCACAAGAAACCTATTTTACGTAGGCTTCTAATACATAAAACTAGTCTAGTTAAGAGTAAGTACATATAACATATTACTTCATCCATCATCAGGTTATCGAATGGAGCACAAATAATATTTTCGTATTTGTTTCCGCTTCATTGTAATATTTATAATTTCGCTACAGGGAAATTAAGTACAGCAGTAATTAATTCAAGACTCACCAAATTTGTAGTGTTACATTTATAAAATGTCAAGGTATTTGTGAACATGGAACCTGGAAAAAAAAACAATTTAATCAATTTTTTATATGAAATACATAATGAAAGCATGAATAAGCATTTTGAACGAACTTACGGAACAGAGTTCCAGCCATGATATCAGTTTATTTATTAAATTTAATAGTATTAAAACAATTTGTTTTGACGAATTTTAATTCTGTGAATTCGAGTTTCGACATTTAAACTTTCAGGTTAACCAGAAGTCCAGAAACAAACTCTGATGACAGTAGTTTTTTTTATGGTAATGGATAAATAGGCCATGGAGGCCTACGATTTTGTATGCCATACACGTTAAGCCGTTGGTCCCGGCTGTATACTTGATTACTTTAGAACGAAATTAGGTCAATAAATACATATATTATTTTAAAAGCTCATAATATTTTAAAAGCTAAAAGGATTCAAATCCAAAAAATAACGGATTATCTTTGAGTCTAAAGTGCTGCCAGCTTACAGAGTGTACCCTTATTGTAAGGTATTTTAAAAATAAATAGAATATCTCTAAATCATGTCAGTGTCAAACCGATGTAACTTACGGTTTTTTTTTCCAAAAATTATTTTATTAGATTTATATGAGGTTCCTTTGCATTGCCCATCTTACAAATATTAAAAGCTTTTACCTCACTGAAAACCTCAGGAGTAATCTTTTATTTACAAGAATATGGAATTGATTCTAGTTGCCCCTTAAAAGTTAGTTTTGTATGGAGAATAAACGCCACACTTGCTCTTCTAGAATGTTTATAAGTAATATATAATACTTATTGTATTCATTTATTCTCCTGCCCGTGGTGAACTTCACAGTCGCCACATAAAGACTCTTTTGTGTCTTGCTTTCTAGAAGCTTGCTAGAAGCTTATTACTAGTTATTATCTATGTCACCCTTGTTTTGGCTGGAAAATCATCCAATGACTTCTTCCGCTCTGGGTGGAGCGGAAGGGAGTGTCAGATTCTTATTGACTAAAACCCATCCATGTTTCTTCCGTAGCCCTTGAAGTTCTGTGGTAGCGGTAACCCTTTCGGACAATCCCGGTCACATCTATGTTACCTTAAATGTTTAGATTGAATAAAGCTAACATTTGGTTCTATTCCAGGATTTTAGTTTCAGAACACTGCCTCAAAGTATTAATTCTGAAACTATTACAGTATCGAAATGAAAATTTTATGTAAAAATTAAAGTTGTAATTGGCCTTCTCCTAACTAATAATTCTGGCTACTCGAATGTATTAGCTGAAATTTTTAAAATGGATAAAATAGAATAATTATGTGTTGTACACTAATTGTACTTGTAATGCGATGGAAAATTTTAATTATAATTGGTAACATTGTTAACAAGCAGTCAAGCACTTTCAATTCAAAACATTACTAACCAACACTTGGATCGCGCATTTGCGCGAGGTGTTTGTTAGTTATTACAGAGATCTAGATCGAGTATACAACGGTTATGAATTAAACCAGTAAGCTAAAGTTCAATAAATAAATAAGTGTAAACACTAACAATGGAGAGAGTAAACTGGAGTTTACTGGCGATATCACTTTGTGCTTTGTTGTGGGGTGTGGCCGGCCAATATGAATGGCAAATTCGCGATGCTTTTGACGAAGTTCGAGGAAAAATTGACAAGGTATCCGCGGATAACTGCTTCATAACACATCTAGATGACCTGTATTTACCAGACGATTCGGTATCCCACCACCCTGATGTGAAAGATTTCAACATAAATCCAGTGTTTCCGAATCGTACAGCGATGTTGCATTTACACAACATGGCTATGAACCGAGCATTTTTCTGGAGTTACATTCTGCAGTCACGTTTCATCAGGCCGGCCATCAACGACACCTACGACCCCGGCATGATGTACTACTTTTTATCGTCGGTTGCCGATGTGTCAGCGAATCCTTACATAAACGCTAGTTCCTTATATTTCTCTCCGAATATGTCATATACGTCGTCGTACAGAGGATTCTTCAATAAAACTATGCCACGATTTGCACCAAGAGCTTTCCGGGCAGATGACTTCAATGACCCAGTACATTTGCAAAAGATTTCCACGATGAACACATTCCATGTTGAAGATCTCGGTGCTTTTGACCCAGAGAGCTTGTCTAAGGATTATACATCGGAGTTCTATAGGACTAACGAGTGGTACAAAAGATGGCTGCCAGACAGAGTAGCTAAGCGTCACGACACTAAAACTACGTACCAAGTGGAGATTAGATATGCAAATAATACAAATGAGACTTTTACATTTCACGGACCACCTGGCAATGATGAGGTTTGTATAGATTTTATATTTTCGTACTTTTTCCTGTTCATGTGCCTGAGCTGCACTAAGGTAGAATTAATTTCACCTGCTGTTTAAATATTCTGTAAATAATTTGTATTCTTTGTGTAGTGCTTTACATCTGCAAGTTAAGTTAGGTAGTTTTATATATATTCCTGAAGTCTCAGAAGTTTGACTAAGACTTACTTTGCTTGTGAGACAAAGTTTCATTGTATCTTAATCTAGTTTGAGAAGAAGATACAATAAAGCTTCGTTATTATAGTTTGTTAAAATTATTTGATCAATTTATAATGTACAATGAGCCCCACTCAATCTGATTGCGGCAAAGCCAAAAAGTAGAGTTATTTTTTCTTACTTCTTCTATTAAAAAATATGGATAAAAAGACATGGTGATCACAAAACAGCAGGACAGAGTTGTATCATGGATTAAATGAAAAACAGATATTTTCGAACTTCTACACAGACCTAATCTCACACACAGCTAAATTAGTAATATTTATATTTCAGAATCCTGGCCCAGTGAATTGGACTCGTCCATATTTTGACTGTGGCAGGCTCAACAAATGGTTGGTGGCAGCAGTGTCTCCTGTAGCTGATATCTACCCTCGTCACACACAGTTTAGACATATTGAATATCCTACGTGAGTACTTTCTACCTTATCTAGTATCTGCACAAACTGTATAAGAATAGGTCTGAATATGGGTAAAATACAGGGTGTCACAAGCAAGAACTCATAAAAAATGCTAGTAAAACACTGGAATGCTAGTAAAACACTGGAATGCTACTAAAACTAGATACAATGATTGTAGAACAACGTAATGTTCCTAGATACATATAGACCAATATTTTAAGCGCAAATCTGGAGATTCGAATAACAAGAGGTGAGACAATAATGACAACTGTGGTATGGCGATGATTTATGAATGATGATGACACTCTATACATGAGTTTAAAGTATATACAAATGGATTAGAATTATAATCTTTTATAAAAATCTAACAAAATATTCAAATTTTATTGTAGAATGCCAGTTATTTTCTAACCAACCAGTTAGGTTCAACATAAGCTTTCACCTAGGCTCTACAGTACTTTACAGATGGTGGTAAACTAGTACTTATGGGCAAGTCTGATTTGTTGGATTGACACTTAGGTTTAATTAGTATATAAATGTTCTTTAAATAAGAAGATAATGAGGTCTGATAATAACAGTCTTATTAACCGACTTCTAAAAAAGGAGGAGGTTCTCAATTCGACTGTATATATTTTTTTATTTTTTTTTACGTTTGTTCGCGCATAACTCCGTTGCTTGCCAACCGATTTGAAAAAATCTTTTTTTGTTGCAAAGGGTATACTTCCCAAATGGTCCCAGAAATTTTTTATCGAAATCGGATAAGCGGTTTTTGAAAAATCAACAAAAATCTAAAAAAATCCTACTTAATGTATGTGGATGATGTTCTAATAAGTTCCTGTCACTGTAATTTACATACCAGGTAGTGGTATTAAAATTTGGGGGGGAGGGGGTGGGTTGTGTAGGTACCACAACTAAAAAGTGAAAAATAAAAACTTTTTTACAAAAAATAAAACCGACTTCCAAAAAAACACTACAAAGTAAAAAATAATTTTGATTTCGGAAGTCGGTGGCAAAAAATGAAAATACAAAACCGAAGACACCGACTTCCGAAATCAAAATTATTTTTTTACATATGTCTCATATTTATCTTATCATATTTGTCAGGTCAGTTAGGTTAAGACGAAAATACTTTAATTTGAGCTAGATACGAGGGCGGGTCAATAAGTCCGTGACTTTTGGAATAAAACACAGATTTTTTGATAAATAAATCATTTTATTTTTCAACATAGTCTCCCTTGAGCTCTATACACTTTGTCCAACGCTTCTCCAATTTTTTTATCCCTTCCAAAAAATATGATTTGTCGAGGTCCTCAAAATAGGCTTTTATTGCGAGATGACTTCATCATTGGAGTCAAATCTTTTTCCACCAAGCCATTTCTTCAGGTTTGGGAACAAGAAGTAGTCACTCGGAGCCAAATCTGGAGAATAGGGCGGATGAGGGAGCAATTCATAGCCCAATTCATGGATTTTTGCCATGGCAACTGCACATGCGTGCACCCTTGCATTGTCTTGGTGGAAAAGAACTTTTTTCTTGACCAAATGAGGTCGGTTTTTTTTCAAATCGTCATTGAATCGGTCCAATAAGTTGGCATAATATTCCCCATTGATTGTTCTTCCCTTTTGAAGGTAGTCAATGTGGATTATCCCGCGTGCATCCCAAAAAACAGTCGCCATAACTTTATTGGCTGACAAACCCTCCTTGGCCTTCTTTGGCGCCGATTCACCCTTAGAAACCCACTGTTTTGACTGTTGTTTGGTCTCTGGTGTGTTGTGATGGATCCATGTTTCATCCACGGTCACAAAACGGCGCAAAAACTCCTCCATATTGCGATTAAACAACGCCAAACCTTCCTGTGAAGTTGTTACACGATTGCGTTTGTGGTCGACTGTGAGCAAACGCGGCACCCATCTTGCGGAAAGCTTTCTCATGCCCAAGTGATCATTCAAAATTGAAACCACTGAGCCATGCGAGATCCCTACGGCTTCCACAATCTCTTGCACTTTCAATCTTCGGTCGGCCAACACCATATCGTAAATTTTATCGATTGTTTCGGGTGAAGAGACCTCAACTGGGCGTCCAGGACGTTCGGCATCTTCAGTGCTTGTACGGTCACAACGAAATTCAGTAAACCATTTTTTTACCATTGAAATCGATGGTGCAGAGTCCCCATAGTATTTATCAAGCTTAGCTTTGGTCTCGGTAATGGTTTTTTTTTCGCAAAAAATAATGCTTAATAAGCACACGAAATTCACTTTTTTCCATTTTTTCCTCAAATTATTGGGTAGTCTGATAAAGATAGCTGTCAAACACAAACTAACTGACGCAGCAAGTTCAAATTTTGACAGGAGTCAACTGACAGATGCCTGTTGACAGGAGTACAAAAGTACTCCGTACTTGTGTACTTACTTGTAGTACTTTGTAGTGTTGCTTTTTCAGTAAAGAGGTCAGAAATTCAAAAAGTCACGGACTTATTGACCCGCCCTCGTATTTTGAGCTCTAGGAAGAACAGATAATTCTATGAGAATACAATAAACAGATACACAGATACAATAAACAGATTTCGTTTTATTAACGTCCATACAGTTTTTTTCTATTAAGCCTTAGTCCAAATTGTAGTACAAAATATTATAATGACGGGAAGTATAAGCGAGTCTCGACATCGCTAAGCATCATTTTTTATGAGCCAGTCACTTAGGCCGGGACTCCACCAAAGCGGAGACCAGACGAGCGGAGAGATGTTTTTAAACAAGCAATAGAATTTCGTTATTCACCCATCTCGTCTCCATTCAGCATAACTTAGTGGTTGTTTAAAAAACATCTCCTCTCCACTCGCCCCGTCTCTGCTTTGGTGAAGTCCGGGCCTTAGAGCCCACTAAACCATAGCTCTGGTGGATATACATCGCTATTATTTGCAATTATAAGTAGAGGCTATGGTATCACATAAATAACAGAAGATAAAGAGTTAGTTTCTTGCTTGTGGTTTAATGAGCGGATTTTAAAATGAAGTTAAGAATGCACCATATTGTCCATATTCTGGGAAACGAAAGGCGCTTCACAGAATATGGACATTTGTAAATAAAGAAAAGTGAGTTGTTTTCCATACAATCCTTGTATGTTGTATACAATTTTTGTTATTCAGGTACACGGCAGCTGTTGTGATGGAGTTAGACTACGACAGGATAGACATAAACCAGTGTCCGCCGAGCTTAGGAAACGATCGACCGAATAGATTTGCGTCGACGGCGCGGTGCAAAGAAACCACAGAGGTGACCTTCATTCTTTATTAAATAAATATTTTTCAGACAATACAATTTAATACATAATACAATTTGAATCTTAGAAGATATTGTGGTGGTACAAAATTTGATGCCTGTACAAAGAGAGATCCGTACTTGAATTTCATTCATAAGCAGCAAGTCTGCAATTTCCATCACTTATAAATAAATTAGTCAAATTAGTATTATTACCGTTGCGAATCACATTTTAATTCGACGACACGGTTGGCGCAGTGGTTGAGCGATTGACTGTTGCGCACTATGTCGCGGGTTCGATTCCTGCACGGAACAAGTATTTGTACGACCTGCAAGTATTTGTTACGAGTCTGGGTGCTTTTCTATCTATAATATGTATGTATTTACAAAAAAAATATTATATAAGTAGTATATCAGCCATCTCGTTACCATAACACAAGCATTAGGTTGCTTAGCTTGGGACGATATGACGTTGTGTGAAATGTCCAAGGATATATTATTATTATAATAGGTCTTTACCTATGAAATTGCCGTTTTGTATGAAAAAATTTAAACGATTTTTTTTCATGTATTTTTTATTTGTATTACTTAATCGAAGTAATCACCCATGCAATCAATGCATCTTTGCCAACGCAGTGGCAGTTTATTGATGCCCTTCTTAAAGAAATCAGCTGGACGGGAGGCAACAAATTCTTCAAAGGCATTTTGTACTGCCTCTCGGGTATTTAATTTTTTTCCCGCCAAGAAGTTATCCAAATTCTGGAAAAAGTAGTAGTCTGTAGGCGCAAGGTCTGGTGAGTAGGGCGGATGACGGAGAGCTTCCAACCCCAGTTCTTGCAACTTGGAGACCGTCTGCTGTGCAGTATGAGGTCGCGCGTTGTCGTGCAGGAGCAGCGGAGACGAGCGATTGACCAATGCTGGTTGGAGATGTGCCAGCTTCTCCATCATTGTGTTCAGTTCTTCACAGTACACATCTGCAGTAATGCTCACCCCGTTTGGTAAGAAGCTGTGATGAATCACACCGGCGCTAGACCACCAAACAGTGACCATCACTTTTCTAGGGGTAAGTTTTCGTTTAGGGCATTGTTTAGGTGCTGAACCAGGATCCAACCAACTTGCTGAGCGCTTGCGGTTATCAAACAGAATCCATTTTTCATCGCAGGTAACAATGCGGTTCAAAATTCCTTCATTTGTGTGTCTGTTGAGAAGTGCAAGGCACGTCTTGACGCGTACTTCGCGCGTGCGATCATTGAGTTCGTGGGACACCCATTTGTCAAGCTTTTTTACCTTGCCAATTTGACGCAAATGGACCAATATTGTTTTGACGCTAACGTCGAAAGCTGCTGCTAATTCAGCCGTAGATTGTGTATCATCAGCTTCCACAAGCGCCTTTAATTCGTCATTGTCGAGCAAAGTCTTCGGACGACCGCGAGGTTCATTTTTCAGGTCGAAATTTCCAGAACGAAAGCGAGCAAACCAATAACAGGTGGTGCGTTGGTTTGTAGTGTTAGCTCCGTAAACGTCGTTGATGTTGCGTGCCGCTTGTGCCGCGTTGCTACCACGACGGTACTCATATTCCATAATTACTCGAATTTTTAACGTATCCGTGATGACGAAAAAGATTGAAATGCGATGAAAAAGTAACACTAATCAATAAACAAATGACTACTTTTGGAAAAAAAAACCATGTTTTTAAAATAAAATTAACTTGAAATTAGAATTCTTAGCCAAACAAAAATTATTTTGATTTGAAATGGCCAGTACTGCAGAACGGCATTTTCATAAGTAAAGACCTAATATTATATTATATTAATTAACACACAATGTAATACTACGTAAGATTTGAATTTTGCGGGATGGCATTCTTTTGGGTAACGGTTGACCAGTATCGCCTTAAAAATTATCTTATGGGAAGGTATCACTGGGATAAAAAGTATTCCAAACTATCTCTGCGCCAAAGAAGATAACTTTTTTGGGTCTTTTCTGAAAGTGCCAACTAAAAATAATGGTCGGTATGTGTGGTTAGTAATAAACATTTGGAGCAATAGTTAAAACGGCACATAAATTGTAGGATTGCTCTCAGCCAAGTTATACAACTTCGATGGTTTGTCATTTTTCATACATTTATTATTTTTATTCGCGATGAATCATGTAAAATAATGGTTTTAATACTAATGTATATTTATACTAATAATAACATTGATTTCTGAACTTGGATAACTTGACTGAGAGTAATCCTACAACTTTTATGCCATATTATTTACTATTACTCCAAATGCCTAGTTCTAACTGTACGTATCACTTTTATTTCATTAAAATTTAAAAAAATATCGTTCAGGCTCCATATACATATTTTCTGCAAGTGCCAGGTCAACGAAAAAATTGTTTAGTGTATAAGTTATACAAGTGCTCGCGTACAAGTTTAATCATTGTGCCTAGGTCGCATTTGATAAACTCTTCACATGTACACAATGGATGATACGCATTTCGCGCATGTAACCTTATCTTGTTTATTTGATTTACTCGACCCGCTGCACGCTGGAAACAGTACAGTGTGACATGATTATTATAACATTTAGAATGTTGTTTTTTGTTGTTGTAGCTTCTTTGCTAAGTTAACGCTGTATTGCCTCCAGAATAACTGCTTTGTTGTGCAAAAAGTTTATTAAAACATCCACTTATAGAATTGTGAGATTCTCTCTTTCAGTTATTATTTTATCTAACCCTTAGGCCCCTCGCCCACGGCGACTTTTTGAAGCGATGCAGTAGCGATACTGTCGCGCATACGCATCGTTACAGTCGCGAAGCGGTTGCTAGCTATGTGCCCTCGCCCACGGGCCCAGATTCAGTCGCGATACTGTCGCGATGCAAACGCGATTCCGTTGAGGCAACATTAGTCACGTTGTCTTCGATGCTGCTTTTACGTAAGCAGCCGAAGCGTAGGCAACGAGAGCAGCGTCAATATTGGGTGCACCCATTTAATAAAGAGATTACTTTGTGTTACTCGGTTCTCCACTCACGCGCACCCTCCCTCCGTTCTCTCCGCGATGTCGTCCGCCGCCGTCGCGCGTTTGCATCGATACAGTCGCGATGCAGTAGCGCGTTGGTAGCACGTTGGCATCGCTATTGTAGCGCGTTGCAAATGCTACTCTCAAGCGTTAGTAGCGATGCAGGCACGCGTTAACTAAACGCGCGACGGCATCGCTACAAAAAGTCGCCGTGGGCGAGGGGCCTTAATGATTAAAATATCCAAATAGTTTGTAGGCTCACCTAGGACCTTAAGAGGGCTACATCACCCGCCTAGCCTTTTCCCAACTATGTTGGGGTCGGCTTCTAGTCTAACCGGATGCAGCTGAATAGCAGTATTTTACATGGATCGACTGCCTATCTAACCTCCATAACCCAGACAGTAACTGGGCAATACGATACACCTTGGTAAGACTGGCTGTCAGACTTTCAGGCTTCTGACTACCCGTAACGACTGTCACAGATCCACGAATGACAGCCGGGACCAACCGCTTAACGTGCTTTCCGAGTCACGGAGATATGTAAAGATGGTCACCCATCGACGGCCAACCCCGGCAAGCGTAGCTTAACCTGATGGATCGACCTGTGCGGCTCTTAGTACTTAGCCACGAGCTTCTCCTCCTCCTTCTCGCTAGAGTAGAAACATTTATTAATAAGTTTTTATTCGCTCATTCGTTTACGGTTGGTATGTCCGTTCCAGTGCGAGCCGCTGCACGGCTGGGGCTTCCGGCGCGGCGGCTACCAGTGCCGCTGCGCGCCCGGCTACCGGCTGCCCGGCCTGGTGCGCCGCCCCTACCTGGGCGAGATCATCGAGCGCGCCACCTCCGACCAGTACTACAACAATTTTGACTGCAAGAAGATTGGATGTAAGTCATACTCTTTATATACCCTACTAGTCATTTTACAGTCTCATTATCAGTTGTATTGCTTATTATTAATTGTTTCTGGAAATCATTAGAAAAAATATGGGCTAATCTTCTTTTACATAAGATTTTAACATATCTCTGTCGATATGCGAGTGGTTGGTGCGACACATCTCTTACTAGGTAACGCAACTTCAATTCCATATTGGCAACACGAGATCTCGCGTGCTAAGTAGCAAAATTTTCAAAATCGAGATATGGCCTACTTTCTGTAATAATGCGTTTTAAAATAAAACGATGTTTACTTTCATCAAAACGAAAACTACTCCTATATAGAAATCATCATTTAGGGATTTAACCCATACACTGCCTTGAACACGTATGTGTGTTGAAGGCAGTGAGCTTAGAATAGCACAAAAAATAGTGGCAGTGTTTGTGTTAAATGGGGAGATGGTTTACCCACGAGATTGAATCACGAAAAAGAGACCTCGCTTTTTCTCGAATCGAAATTGTTCTACTTACCTGCATAGTACATGATATATGAACTATTAGAGCTCGCAGTTAATTGAAGGATGAGGTTAACGTGCCATTGGTGCCAGGGATCCAGCGCCTGCCCGTGCAGTGGGAGCGCGCGGACCCGTCCCTGCGCGCCCTGTACACGGACCGCCACCACGAGTACGTCAACGCCACGGCCGGGCCCGCCGCGCTGCACACCGAGCGCGTCAACGTGTACGAGGTGCTCAACTTCATCAGAGGTGTGCAGCCCCACAACTGTTCCAAGTAAGTGCTACCCTCAGATAGTTTCACATAATCTATGAAAATTATTTTATACTAGCTTCTGCCCGCGGCTTCGCTCGCGTGGAGGTCGGAAATTATCCCACAGGAATGTTCTACCGGGATAAAAAATATCCTATGTGTTAATCCAGGATATAAACCATCTCTGTGTCAAATTTCATCCAAATCTATACAGTAGTTTTTACGTGAAAGAGTAACAAACATCCATACATCCATACTTACAAACTTTCGCCTTTATAATAGTAGTAGGATAATGTCACTAATTACCAGTGACCGATATTTAAACACGTGATTGTACATGATTACAATCAACTTTCCCAAAAAAACTTTTTTTGTATATGACGGCACAGGATCAGACATATTGTAAAATAGAAGACGTTAGGTTAACAGTAAGAAATAGAATTATTTGATCAATGAATTTTACAGCTACTCACTTAATCAGTTTTCAGGGAATAATTAATTCAACACCTTATAATAATAGCCACGACACCTCAGTAATACAGTAACAGCTTAGTTCACACAAAATAGCAAGAATGTACAGAGAGGCAGAGTAACAATAATTAAGAGCAATACAACCTGTGCACCGGGCGACGCCTGTAGTCAGAATGCCGTTTTACCGCCGTGCGGCCCCTTTTATACGCAGTGCTACGACGTAGCGCATACTAACTCCGCCCCGTAGCAAGGAGGCGGGAGAATGACGCAGCGCGCTACGGTGCTACGGCGCCACCGCGTGTTGTTTATAATGCGACGCCGACACGGCCATGCTGACGTGCGGACGTCCTCGTACGCTTAGCTTATAATGTCATATCTAGAACAGAAAACTGATTAGGCACCGTTTGGTCATCCTGCTATATTTTTTTTTTTTTTTTTTTGCCCGGTCTTCTTAGACCCTTCAAAGTAATCCCTTCAGAGTAATAATCTGGTCCGGTCTATCGACCCTTCAGAATTATTACTGCTTGGTCATACATGACCCTTCAAGGCTTGTTTCTTGGTCCGGTCAACTTTTGACCCTACAAGATGAGCTCCTTTTTTTTCTATTTTTTTTTTTTTTTTTTTCTTTTCATTTTTTTTTTTTTTTTTTTAATGTCCCTGGTCCGGCTACTGCCCTTCAGGTATATCCCTTCAGTTAAACTGGACCGGATTTACTCCCTGGTCCGGCAACTGCCCTTCAGGTGTATCCCTTCAGTTAAACTGGACCGGATCCTTTTTTTTTTTTGTATCCCTTCAGTTAAACTGGACCGGATCCTTCTTTTTTTCTTTTGTATCCCTTCAGTTAAACTGGACCGGATCCTTTTTTTTTGTATCCCTTCAGTTAAACTGGACCGGATCCTTTTTTTTTTGTATCCCTTCAGTTAAACTGGACCGGATCTTTTTTTTTTGTATCCCTTCAGTTAGACTGGACCGGATCTTTTTTTTTTTTTTTTTTTTTTTGAACTGGTAGATATAGTGTGACTTTTAGCAGACATGGTATCACTATTGACAGAGAAAGTATCACTATTATCAGACTGAATATCATCATTGCTAATCTGGTGCCTAGTCTCATGAACCTCTGTGTTATTATTCGCCGACACGTCATCCTCATCATAATTTTCCGAAAAGAATGACTGACCACGTGGTACTTCTCGCAAGTTTTCGTGAGAGTATTTGTAGACTATTGTTTCCATTAATGTGTTTTAATTCGTACCTATCATTTTCCAAAATAGCGGTTATTTTAAAGGGGCCTTTGTATTTACGGTCTAATTTCGTTTGGTGTCTTTCCTCGCATTTAACAAAGACAAACAACCAAAGACAAAGTCACCTACTGAAAAAGGTTTTACTATAGCTTTACCCCTGTTAAATCGACTTATGTCATATTGGGCCAGCCTTTTTATACTAGCAGAAGCATCGGATCGAATGGTTTCGAGGTTTAACCTGTCTTCATCAGGATGATGGGTAGATACTTTTGATATCCCTAATGAACTTCTCTTAATACCAAACATTAATTCCAAGGGCGTGAACCCTGTTACTCTACAACGAGTACTATTGAGAGCCAATTGGATATCGCCTACATGATGTTGCCATAAGCTATCGGTATCTGTGTCAGCATACTTTTCAAGGTCCTCATGACACGCTTGACCTGGCCATTGGCCCTACTGGAACCAGTGGCTATTAAATGTAAATCAATACGATTATCTTTGCAAAATTCTTAAATTCAGTATTGTCGTATGACCTACCACGATCTGCAACTATTCTTTTAGGAGCGCCAAACAAGTTCAATGCATTTTTAAGTGATTTAATAGCATCTGATGCATTTAGGGTTAAGGTATGTTCTAACAAGACGAATTTTGTAAAACCGTCAATAATCACGGAACAATACTCCTTACGCTCGCTTTTTCCGCTGAGTTTGCCAGTTAAATCTAAATGAATTGTATGCCATGGAACGGCCAATTTAGGGTTTGGATGTAGACGGACCTTTGGAAGTTTTACAAACGACGCATGAATCTACAAATAGATCGTATAATTTATCTAGTGTTTTTTTTCATAACCAAGGTGTTTAATTTCGCTGTGTACGTGATTAATCATTGACTAGGTTAAAGAGTGTGGCAATATTGGTAACCATTTAGTGGTTTTATTACGTTCGATTTTACTATAAAGTACGCCCTGTTTAATATCGCATGTGTGTGACATTTCAGATGGCAAGTCATTTGAACGGAATTTAGAAATAATGTCTGATATTTCAGAATCACGTTGTTGTTCCTCAGATAACCAACTTCTCTCCAGTTCAGATAAATTTACAATTTTAGCTGGCTTATGAGTAAAAGATGGGTCAGCATGATTACGTGAAAGGAAATCTGCATGTGCCATATTTTTCCCCTCCTTATAGATGATATCAAAGATCTGTGTCAATCGAATTAATGTCAACAGGCATTTCTAATTTAGAGCTAGGACATGAAATTGGTTTTTTTTTTTTTTTTTTTTTTTTGAAAAAGTTAAGGCATCGTTACTAACCACAACGGGTATTCCTTGCCTCAAAATATCGCGACCTAATAATATGTTATCATTGAGACATTCATCAGGTAATACACGATAATCGATATGTAACATCGAGAAGACAGTTTTGTACCATGGTTGGACATTTTATTTGGAGGGAGCAATTAACGTTATTAGAACCAACTTAAACTTGTTAATGAAATTTTCCACCAGTAATAAGATCACAGTTACTTTCTTTCATAAGGCTACACTCGGATATGAAAGGAAATTGCATACTGGGTGTCATGTGGTGAGGTGTCATATTATCTGCTATTTTTTTTTTTTTTTAAATAGATTCCATACTAGCCGAAAAAAAGAACGACATTTGTTCCAGCATTAAATTGCCGGCAGTCCCAGATATAGGTGGGAGTGGGTCTGATCCCACTTCTGATGACGGCACAGGATCAGACATATTGTAAAATAGAAGACGTTAGGTTAACAGTAAGAAATAGAATTATTTGATCAATGAATTTTACAGCTACTCACTTAATCAGTTTTCAGGGAATAATTAATTCAACACCTTATAATAATAGCCACGACACCTCAGTAATACAGTAACAGCTTAGTTCACACAAAATAGCAAGAATGTACAGAGAGGCAGAGTAACAATAATTAAGAGCAATACAACCTGTGCACCGGGCGACGCCTGTAGTCAGAATGCCGTTTTACCGCCGTGCGGCCCCTTTTATACGCAGTGCTACGACGTAGCGCATACTAACTCCGCCCCGTAGCAAGGAGGCGGGAGAATGACGCAGCGCGCTACGGTGCTACGGCGCCACCGCGTGTTGTTTATAATGCGACGCCGACATATACTTAATAGTTTTATTTTATCACAATAACAATATAACTGGCGCGCGCAAAGTTCAATGAACCTCACTCATTTGTGCATCTTTGACAGTCGTTACGGGTCGTCAGAAACCCGAAAATCTGATAGCCAGTCTTACCAAGGGGTATCGTATTGCCCAGTTACTACGTTGTGGAGGTCAGATCGGCAGTCGCTCCATGTAAAATACTGGTATTTAACTGCATCCGGTTAGACTGGAACACGACCCCAACATAGTTGTGAAAAGGCTAGGCAGATGATGATGACTCGTACATTATAACATACCAGACTACAATAGCATAGTTACAGTAAGTCTGATTTAGGTAAAAAATGAGTTAGATATACTGTTACACCATAGTTAAATCCATTCATTATATCCCTACGAGGTTTGCAATACCATGTAGAGTTCGGCATATTTTCTTCCAAAAGAATTGTGATTTATATTGTACTAGCTGCTCACGCGCGGTTTGACCCGCTGCTCGGCTCCTATTGGTCGTAGCGTGATGTTAGCCTTCCTCGATAAATGGACTATCCAACACAAAAAGAATTTTTCAATTCGCACCAGTAGTTCCTGAGATTAGCGCGTTCAAACAAACAAACAAACTCTTCAGCTTTATAATATTAGTATAGATTATGTGTACCTATCAATTTAATTGACAATGAATATAGGCGAGACTCACACATAAGTGTTTTCCAATGTGAATAACGCCGTGGACATTATATTTATTATTTTTGTTACAGGTACAACCCAACTGATTTATTCCTCAACGGCGATATAGCATTCGGTCACGAAGAACAGTTAGAAAATCAAGCAAAGATGGCCGTCCGACTGGCGAATTTTATCAGCGCGTTTTTACAGGTAAGATGTAAATTGTGCTGTATAGATTTTGGATTAGGAATGCTTAGTTCATCATAAAAAAAAAAATCCTACCTTTGAGATTTTTTTTCACATTTGATGCAAAAATTTATTTCTGCCTATTCAACTTTTAATGCAAGGCAATTAATATCAAAGATTTTTATCATACTTACAACATTTTCCTTTTTATGGGTACGCTATAACAACAAATACTAAAAAACTATAAAATAAATATTAGGTAAGGGGGCTCCCATACAACAAACGTGATGTTTATGCCGTTTTTGTAGATTATGGTACGGAACCCTTCGTGCGCGAGGCCGACTCGCACTTAGTTGTTTTTTTTCTTGGGATCTCCTTAATAAATTCTCTTATTGTATCAGGTATCAGACCCCCAAGAAGTGTTCAGCGGTAACCGCGTGGCAGACAAACCTCTTACTGAAGACCAGATGATAGGAGAAACCCTCGCCATCGTGCTCGGAGACTCCAAGATATGGTCGGCTGGTGAGTGTCAATGATAAATGATATTTCTGTATGTAAATTTGTTAATAAAACACTTTTATGTCAAAAATAAAATATTTTTAAACTAGATGAGTAGTTGACGGGTTACATTCACTCTCTTGGCTGTGTTTGTGGTACAGCGAAACCATACGATGCATTGCCAAAGCGTATTCGGCGTTACGACACTGGTTTACCCGTGGGGAATTCCATTTCGAATGGTGTTTGGTAATTAGAGATGTCGCAGGCATTCTGGCGAGATCTCTACATCGACATTCATCCACTTTTAATGGCATGATATGCTCCTTTCTTTGGCCCCCCATTTTATAAAAAACCAATGCGATTTAATACCTATAGCTTCTGCCAGCGTCTTCGCCCGCGTGTGTGTCTGAAATTATCCCCCGGAAACGTACCACTAGACGAAAAAGTATCTTATGTGTTAATCCGGGTTTTAAACTAAATTTGTGCCAAATTTCATCTGGATCTGATCAGTAGTTTTTGCTTGAAAGAGTAACAAAAATTCATCCATCCATCCTCCCTGGCCACCGTAGGAACATGGATGGGTTTTAGTCAGTAAAAGTCTGACACTGCCTTCCGCTCCACCCAGAGCGGGAGAAGTCATTGGATGATTTCACCTCCCAAAAAAAAATCCATTCATCCTCACAAACTTTCGCGTTTATAATATTAGGTTATCTGCTTGTTAGCAAAGAAATACAAATAAACCTGCGCATTTCCAACAAACCATTATGACTTCTATTCGAACATTTTACGGTTACATTTCAATCAACTCATCCTGACATATTTACAGGTACGTATTGGGACAGGAACAAGTTCACCAACAGAACCTTCTTTGCGCCATTCGCTTACAAGAATGAGTTGAACACGAGGAAGTTCAAACTCGAAGACCTGGCACGCTTGAATAAGACCGGTGAGTTGTGTTGAAGCAATCGTTGATGGTTATTTGAGAAGGGTTTTGGTTTTTTCTATGTAAGTAGAGATAAACTACGATAACATGGCGAAGAGTGTCCATTGAGTTTCTTGCCCGTTCTTCTCCATAGGTACCTACTGCTTTGGAATGGGCAACTAGCTTCATCTCTCTGACTGACCGACCCCTTGACAGTTCAAAAGTGCCTGTAATTGGTTTATTTGAAATAAATGCTTTGAGTTTGAGCGCCTCACCAAATTACTGTTTCAATGTTTCTAGTCACGTCCTTACGAAACAGTTTGTATGTACTCGTAACATACGTTGTGAGTCTTGTCGGGCTTTTAATTCACTTTCAGAAATACTTTCAAACATTTTGAAATGTAGAGCGGCGGGCCATGTTAGGGGCCGTCCATTAATCACGAGATATTTAGCATTTTTTAACCCTCCCCTCCCCCTTTGTAATACGTGGTGACGTTTAAGACCCCCCTCAAGCTGAAATTACGTGTATTTTTACAAAAATACCTAATGCGCGCGGGGAGTTCGTTCGTTGCCTAGCAACGGCGAGTCAGGGTCACACTGCACGCCGCGTTTCGGTCTAGAAATCGCGTAGTTGACGAAAAAATATATACACGTGAAATCTTACTACATCCGGCCTTTCGAGCCTCACTTGATTAATGGACGGCCCCTTATCGTATCTCTGCTTATAACTAATTACGAAATTAATTCCTGCATGGTCAAGTCCTTTAAAAATGTGACCAGCATTTGTGTCAGTCTCACCAAACCTTGATGTGTTATTTACGCCTTGATTCTATAGTCACTTGACTAACACAAACGCATGCCCTGTTGACAGAGGAAGCCTACACCAACAAACCCTGGTTCCAATTCCTAAAGCAACGCTGGTCAACCAACTTCGACAGTCTTGAGCAATACTTTCTCAAAATGAAAATCAGAGATGACGAACTTGGGAAATACTTGAAGAAATACGAAAGGTTCCCTACGTTCTACCGGGCTGCGAACTTGAAGCACGGACATTGGACGAGGCCTTACTTCGACTGTGACGGGCATGTGAAGCAATGGGTCATTACATACGCCGCGCCTTTCTTCGGATGGGACAGTGTTAAAGTCAAGCTTGAATTCAAGTGAGTTAATCTTAAGAATAAGTCATCATCTGCCTAGCCTTTTCTCAACTATGTTGGGGTCGGCTGCCAGTCTAACCGGATGCAGCTGAATACCAGTATTTTACATGGAGCGACTGCCTATCTGACCTCCACAATCCAGTAACTGGGCAATACGATACCCCTTGGAAAGACTGGCTGTCAGATTTTAGAATTAATTTTAAGAATAGGTAAAATTTTCAAGTTGTTTCAAGACTATGCTAGTCAGACGCAGAACTACAGCTAGCGCCTGACGTCATAGCAATTTCACGCCATTCAGTAAAATGATTGTTTTCCGAAAAACAATTTCAAAAGTTTGTAACTTTCAATTTTTCCATCGATTCTATTAACCCATTAGATATTCGCCTATTAGAAGTCGTTTGCTTATAAGAGCTTAACGATTTATACGGTTATACTTCGAATTTTTCTATGGGGTTCATACGACATTTAAGGGGTAACGTCTGAACACAAAATGAATCAAAAGTGAATAATATGTTCATTACTGAACCGATCCAACGGTGCCTAGCGAATGATCAAATGTAGGTATACTAAAAATAGACCACTCTGAATCCACATCTGTTAATTAGCGGATTTTCCAGCATTATCACCGAACAAAAACTGAAGCGTCTGATAGCAGCTTCATAATCCTGTGTCTCTGACCTTATTCAAAATCATTTATTCGCATATATGGGTCAACAATGTGCTGGTAATAGTCATCACAATCTTGGTATTTTCATATTTTACCTTCCGGTATGCAAAATACAATAACAAATTTTGTAGACTAAACAGAAAAAAAATCAAGAATGAGATTAATAGTGTTAGTTTATGATAAGTATAAAAATAAATCCTATAATGTATCCTGCAAATATTCAGATACACTGTAGTATCCTTTTTTTTATTAAAAAAGATTTTTTTCCACATATTACACGATGAAAACTCCATTAAATATTTGGGTAGGTATACACGGGGAGCCATGCAAAATATACTATTATTTAGAATAGTTGTTTTATTATTGGGACTATTTGCCTTAATTCACATATATATAATTTCAGAGGAGTGGTCGCTGTCACCATGGCTCTGATGGCCCTAGACATCAACCAGTGCCCTGATAAATACTTCGCGCCGAACGCTTTCAAGGGCACTGATAAGTGCGACAGGAGTTCATCTTATGTAAGTAGTATTTATGCTGGCTTACCTAAATTGTCCATAAAGTATGCAATGTTTTTTTTTACACGTAAGCACAGACGCCAGACTTCAAGCTATCCCTAACTGTCAAATTTTCTCAATTCAAAATGAACCTTATGTCTTGGCAATAAAGTTGAAATACTATCAAAGAAATCTGGCAGATTGTGGTAACTTGATGTGCTGGCCTCTGTACCTATTTTATAAATAGTTTCAATAATGTAGAAGTAGAAAGATTTTTTTTAGTTTATTTCCAATAACTGTGTCACATACAAAAAATGAAGCACGCGGGAACAAACTGTAGCACTTCTTTTAAAAAGCATTATTTTTAAATAAACCAATTACAAGCACTTTCGAATCAGGTCAGTCAGAATTTTAGTTGTCCATCTTTCTGACTTCAACATCAAAATTGCATATCTAAAACTGGCCAGTATTTAACGTTACCCTTACGTAGAGTTTCAATGCACGGGAGAGGCTCGTGGCTAATAACAGCCGCACGGATTGATCGAAGTTTGAGCTACGCTTGCCGAAGTCGGTCCGATGATGGGTGGCAATCGATTATAAATCGACTCCGTACCTCGGAAATCACGTTAAGGCGTTAACCGCGACTGTCGTGTTACAAACTATATTGTCCCAAAAAATCAGCTATATTAGGAGAATGGCTTGTACGTAACAGTTTATGGGAATTCACATTGTCTGCTAATAAGTTTAGAAGCTTGTTGATATATTAGCGGCTTTTAAAACAAGAGCGGTATACACAGTCTTCTTCTTTGCGTGTGGTTAGTGACTAACCTAGTGTCAGAGTTTTAATGCTACCTATGGGCCTCTGACTTAGCATCACATACTGTTGAGAAATATCTCTCAGGCAGTTATGTTTCATTCTTTGCTTCATTATTCTTTAAAAAAAAAATTGCTATTCCAGTGTGTCCCAATCCTGGGCCGTGGTTTCGAAGCCGGCGGCTACAAATGCGAGTGCCTCCAAGGGTTCGAGTATCCATTTGAGGACCCTATCACGTACTACGACGGACAGATTGTCGAAGCTGAGTTCCAGAACATTATTGCTGACAAGGAGACAAGGATTGACATGTTTAAGTGCAGGTTAGCTGGTGCTGCGGCAATACAGAGTAGCGCGGTCGTGTTGTTAAGCGTTCTGTTCCTGGTTTTTAAACTGAGGTAAATTGGTCTAATGTCAGTAATTCCCACTGCGTTTTGACGACAGACACGACCCTTTTCTAGAACCAAAACATCGACGCGGCAAGATCAAACGCAAGTCAAGTGATGCGATTGGCTGGTGGTAATTCATTCAATCAATCACATCTGCTTACGCGTTCTAGACAATGTTTTAGCTGATTTCTATCTTAATTTACCATCTTGAAACGGGGAGATATTCATAGTCATCTGGCAAAAGTGTTGAGGCGTATTAATTTTTTTTTCAAAGTTGCAATTAGTACCTAAATCGCGATTAATTTGACAGTGCGATCGTGATTTTTCTTACTATATTTTGTCGTCAGGATTCAGTGGGAACAACTACCGATACCGTCGTTAAGAATTGGGAACAGTGCCTTAAAAGAGATGTTCAGAGTAACAATGGCAGTTAGTTTTAAGTTCATCTATGTATATTTGGTATCAATCGTCTGAGGTGGTCATCGGTCAAGTTAGGCGGCCTTGTGGCAGGCCAGCAGACTTAGACCTGTATGACAGGTATTCACTACAACAGTGTACCGTCACATAATCTACTATAACACATATCAATATTATCATCCTTAAAGCACAGAATATTTAGAATTTTAGATATAGATTGTACTGAACACAAAGGGTTATTTGTAAATCACCGACAACCTTGCAGGACTGTATCAATATCATCATAAACAACAACTTTTTTTCTATGACTTCTAACAAAACAATAGATTTACCAAAAACAAACATTCAAGATTTCGTTGTCCTATCTAACACATTTTGACTCTGTATTTTGCTGTACCTATCTACACCTACCGCGCAATGTCCTCATCACAGAACAAATTTATTGTACAGTCCCCGTATTAATACTTTTGGGTTACTCAATACTCACTCTTTATTTGCATTCCACAATGTCTCCTCCGTGCCTCGCCATCCTCATAGCCCAGTTACTGGGTTGTGGAGGTCAGATAGGCAGTCGCTCCATGTAAAATACTGGTATTCAGCTGCATCCGGTTGGACGGAAACCGACCCCAACATAGTTGGGCAAAGGCTAGGCAGTTTGTATGGTACAAAATTGAGATTATTTATAAAAACGGGAAAAAAAATAAGTTGTCACGCTGCGAACTACCGGGTCGTGGAAGCCTGTTGTGTCGCCGTCGCGGTAGCCGCAGATTCTATTGTTGTGTTAGCAGAGGCTTACAATGTTATTGCGTCGTGATAGCTTATAGTGGCGTGGTAAGTTGTCATGCCATCTACGGTCGCGCCTTACTGTTTCATCACTGCGGGTGTGCTGTCACGCTGTACACGGTCACGCCTTACTGTTTGATCACTGTGGGGTCTCGTGGATGTCGGTGAGTATCGCGCACATAGCGTCTATATAATCACCATCACAACCAACACAAAGTTCACACCTAAAAAGTTACTGTTCATTCACTCGCAAAAGGACAGAAGAGCTTGTTTTTATTTGATTAAATGCCCAATAAATCTTTTCAATCAACATGTCGCGGCTTGTGATTACGCGACCCGTATACACCTATGTATGTCCCCATTAATAAAAGGCGTGATATCTGGCGATGTAGGAGGTCACACGGTCGCACGAGGTCCGCCACGTCCTATCCATGGACCAGGATATTTACTGTCTAATAAGTCTCTGACTCGGCGTGCATAATGCGCCGGCGCCCCGTCTTGTTGGAATTTACGTGGTATGTAGGTAACATACCACGTAAATCGCCGACTGGTATTTCTTCTTCTAATACCAGTAGCGTTTCGGTAAAAAATTGTTCGTAACTTTCACCGTTCAGTCTCCCCAAAAAATAGGGCCCATTATTGTGGAATTCAAAATTCCCGCCCATACATTTACACTAAACCTGTGTTGGTAATTATGTGGTCTGAGTTCGTGCGGGTTTTCATAACACCATAGATGGTCAGTTCGTGTATCAAATAAACCTTTGCTAAATGTAGCCTCGTCAGTCCATAAAATTGTATGCCGTTCAGCTAAGTACCAGTTGCAAAAAGCGACTCGTGCTGGATTGTCCGGTTCAGTCGACTCCTGCGCACGATGAAGGTGGTGAGGATATTTACCTGTACTATCGCTTTCTTTTGCTTCGCATTCATTTCTTGACATTTAGGGCGTTCAATTTAAATATTGTTTTTTGTATGAAAATCTGATGAACTAAAATATGAAGAATGAATTTTTTTAAAGTCCTAGAACATAACAAGAGGTATTTTTCTATAACTTTAAAAAAATCATGATTATTATGTTAGTAATATAGGTACTTATACCTGACAGGTTGTCGGTGTTTTACAAATAACCCTGCATAGATCTGTTTATTTTATATTATAAGTATTACTATCACAGACTGCAAGAAGCAATAATACACGGTAGATATTTTTAAAGCATTTTAAAAGAGGAAGAAATCTCTCTCCCATATAAATAGTGAATCTCATACATAAGGCATCTCCAATTATACGGAAGTCATCATTGTCTTAGTGTGGAAAAGGGACGACGCTATTCGATCTGTAAAGCTCCATCTCTTTCTCGCATTGGACTGGTGGAATGGTGTGATGGCTTTAACACTTCTTTAAGTTATGTTATGATAACCTAGCTGGTTTAGGTATCTCATCAGTACAAGGAATAAAACTCGCGTTATGAACTGAGTCTTAAATGTCAGTAGCTTTAAGAACGTACAACGCCTTGCGTCTCATCAACTGTTTGTCCACTGCATTCGCGTCTATAAATCAGGGCACATCACTACATAGTATAAAGCAAAGTTGTTACCCGCGTCATAATGTCTGTACAGGTCTCCAAAAGTGATAATGCGCATAGAAATCTTCGCCACTGTTCGGCAACGGTCGTATTTCCCGAGCGTCGGAAGACGATATGTATATAGAGTGGTTAAGTGCATTTTCTTCATGCATAATTTAGTGTGATTATGTGTTTTGTCCTAAAAGAGATAAATATTGATTTATCAGTAACGAAATTTGATTCAATATTTCCATGTAAGTAAATAGCGAGCTATAATTCATATAAGCCTAAATCTGATTTTTAATATGCTTTTTATAGTACTTAATATGTATTTTACGTTGGTATTTTTAATTTTTTAGTATTGAAAAAACGTGAAAAATGTTAGTATATGTATATATTTTACAAAATTAACTATTTCAATTTGAATAAGATAATTAAAGTTGAAATTAAATTCACCTTTAAAACAAAACCAAGAAAGGTGTGTAATAGTAGCTCTATATAATTCCAGACAAAGAGAACACGTGCAGTCACCACCAATATGACAAGACGACTGACGGACCTTGGACTGACCGCCGACCGCCCGAATTGTTTTCGATTGTGTACACATGAAATTGACTCCTATTTCTTTCGAACAAGGTGCAAAATGCAAGGGACTCGAACGATTCAATGATTCGGGTGTTTCCGGGAATACGACAATTATTAGCGAAGATCTGCATATGCATTATTAATTTGGGAGTACTGTATGTATGCTTAGATCTTTAAAACTACACAACGGATTTTGATGCAGTTTTTTTAATAGATAGAGTGATTCAAGAGGAAGGTTTATGTGTATAATTTGTCGACATATTATGCGGGCGAAGCTGCGGGCGGAAGCTAGTTTAAACAAAAATTGTAAACACTATTTCAATATCTTACCATGACATTTATCAGTATCCACTGTTACGCTCATCATATTTGCACTCCATAAACTCGTATAAGTGCGAGCAAGACAGATGTATACGATAAAAAAAATACACAATATTAATGTATGGCCGGATAACTCGGTTTTTAACGCGACTATAGCTCCCTTCGTCGATGCAGCTTTGAACCTTGGTAACTATTACGTACCTTATCTTCAGGATTATTTCCTAAATATTTTTATATTTTATTTTGATATTAATTTTATAGCAACTACTTTTAACGTTAGTACATGTAAAAGAAAGCCGTCAATTTTAGACTGAGTTTTTGTATTACAATGACTACATTCATAGTAACTGTAAGAATATTAACTGTAAGGTTGGTTAAGTATAGAATATTCTTAGTTTTAGTATTATATATTATAGTTATGGAGGATGGTGGAACTTGTTTTGCACAGATATTTTTTTTTTGGCGAAGCATCAGTTTCACTCGTTCTGGCTGCGAAAGTTTAGGTAAACGACAAATATAACCTGTTCTTGTTTTTATACTTCTGTTAAACTACTACACTCAGCAGCCGGAGCGTATCAAAGAGACTTACGCCCGTTTGCACCTAAACGAATGCCTTGATAAAAGCGTGCTGTTGGATTTTCCACTTTCGGCGCTTAGCTGAGCGTTATAAATCCAACAGCCCCGTTTCATTTAGGCATTCAAAGGTTTAAGTTTAGTATATGATCATCCATTATTACTCTAACTGTATGTAAAAGAAGATGAAGGCGGCAACTACAGTATCTACATAAATATTGAATTCCATAATATTGCACAATCGCTCAAATATATGGCAGCCACTTAATGAAGTAAGTTTAACATAGTGCTTAGAATGTATATTCAGATGTTTAGGATAAGGAAACTTTACCGATATTATTGAATTTATATTATTGTAGTTTTTGCCCGCGACATTGTGTGGAAATCATAAGACAGAATAATTATAAAAAAAATGTCTGCCATATTTTTATAAAACCTGAATAAGTTTTGTTCTGCAGACAAAATATTAAAAGTGACCGGACTGGTGATGCAAGAGCAAGCGAGGTGCAGCTGTCCGCGAGGAGAGCCGAACCCGCTGCTGCAGGGGGGGGGGGAGGGACAAACTCGGCCACTATAATATCCGCTGAGATCTGACCAAACAATCAAGTTTATTTATGTATTTTTAAAACATGAGTAGTCTCAAATACTACGTATATTCGTGAATAATATACGAAAAGTATTGTGTATAAAACAGGCAAAAAGCATAAGTAAGTTGCACAAGTTACTTTACTACTGAAACATTGTAAGTCAATTATATTCAGAGAAATATTATTAATAAGTAGCTACTTAAATATATTTTGTATATAAGTATAATAACTCAACTGTGACTACTGAGACACAATTACTTTTTCTATTGTTTTGAATTATATTTGATATTTCAACTCAGATCAGATTAACAAAAATTATGTTTTTCAATGACGTTATGGTAGCTTCAGCAAATGGTATCCTCGTTGCGAATTATGGTCCAAACAAATTAAAACAATATACAGTGTTAAACGTCATGAAAATGAACAACTTTGACTATGGCACCATCTCTGAATTATGAAAAAAAAAATCATCTGTTCAGTACATTTATGTTCGCATAATTCATCAAAATGCAAACAACAGATTTTTTTTCATGAGTTCTATACCCCTGAAAGTATGTCCCTCGTTTAACCGTACCCGCTGTATAATGTATTAGTTATTTTTGCCATTGACAGGATAAGAAGAATAAATGAAGTTATAAGTGGCTTTATTTAAAACGTTGCTTAACGGTCGGTATCAAGCGCGAGCAAAACAACGAACATTCGTTCGCGAGCTCAGTTATTACATGAATATTCGTGGCGTAACAAAAGCTTACGAAATTGCAAAACTAAACTCGCTAAGTAATGATTAACGGCTACTACATTTTTGACGTTTAAGCAACTCTTCTACTCAATATTTTAAATTTAAACCCTAAGGCGTCCTACACACTTGTTCGGGACATCGGATGCGGCACTATTTGTTGAGCAAAACCGGCCCGAAGCAATAACTACATAACGGGTGTAAAAAGACATCGAATCGAGTCCATTATACTGCACCGTCATTGTGATTTTTTTTATACTGGGTACGTGGGAACCTTCTGGTTACGGAGTCCAACTTTCCAATTTTTTTTATGACTTTCTGCTACAAACACAAGTCTTAAATGTTAACTTTACTTTAAATACCAACCGCAATTCCTGTACTATTGCTCCTATAAGCACAGCGTTACAGTAATTATTCACTCCAAAAATATTTTTTGAGCAAACATGAACAGAAACACAAAGAAACAAGTTTTGCTCAATGCCACAATGCGTAGTTAACGGTTATCTGTGATGAGTCTTTTTACACTCGGTATGTTATAGCGACTTTGCCGCACGGCTGTGCAGATCAATGCCGACCCGAAAGTGTGTAGCACGCTTTACAAATTAATTTATTATGCTTAAGAAGAGACCGATATTCGTACAGTCAACCTCGCCGTAATAAGGGTGGGTATTTTTTTGTAGTTTCCAGCTACTGACGTGCGGCTGACCATACGACGACCATAAATGACAGTTATTATCAAAAAAAATTGCTAAAGTGAACCAAATTTACAATGTAATATTAAAATTTATGTTTCTTTGTACTGAACACATCACCCTCATTTTGACAAAGTTTAAATTTTGATTTGGCATGTTTAAATTAATTTTTGGCATACTAATCGAAGATGGTGATGGTAGTGGCAGTGCTTCCTGCGTTTTGTTTTCTTCCCACATTCCATTATAACATTTGAAGTGTGTTTCGATGTTAAAATACCGTCCAATTAACAGTGCCTTTTTTGTAATATTTGTAATTAAAACTTCTTTAAAATATTCCTGAGTTTCATTGAGTGTAAGGTTCATCAGGTAAGCTGTAAAGTAAATAAATTAAAAATATTGTGAAAATACACACAGTTTTGAAATAAAATAAATCAAGAACGCAAGCACGAATGTTCAGAATGCCTTGATTACATTTAAGGCTACAATATTTTTCAAGCAGTAAAAGCTAGCAATGCATGTTAATTGAAATCTTTTCTAAACTATCGATTATAACCGATTTTATTGAGAAAGGTATTGTTCATTTCAGATGGGTAGTAAACTGTTAGACTGGAAGCCGACCCCAACATAGTAACATACTTGGGAAAAGGTCAGGCAGGTCATGACGTACCCTATTACCTAGTAATGAGATAAGCAATTAAAATGTTCTACGTACTTGCTGTCGAGTATGACGACGTTTCTAATATAAACTAGTACTGCGATTAGTCCGAAGTAAACTGCAACGAATATGATAATGTACGCAATGATGAGCATGCGGAGTAATCCCATGCTGCGCCCGGCACACACATTTTCTGTTTTCTCATATTTTACATGTGGTGTTACGTATTTTTGAAGGGATTTGCCATGTTTCGAAGATCTTGTCTATATACTTTTTAATGAATTAATAATTTCCATCGTCCTGAGTTGAAACTATATTTTGGTTGAATTGGTTGCAAATTTGACAAGCGGTATGACGTTATGTTTCAAAATTACCGCCGCGCTGAACGACAATTACACGTTTAGAAATAAAATTGTTAAACATACAAGCCGCGCCAGACCGCGCAAGAATGAAAACCCTATTATAGGTATGTACGTTTAATTTAGAGCTAGTATTTTGAGAGCTACGTTTGGGTAGTAAGTATTTCTATTTATCATACTGTTCGGGGGATTTGCAAAATATTATGTGCCTGTTAATTAATAAGTTATGAGACTGCCTGCTAGGCATAGGTGGGCCTAGAGGCTGTAAGTATATTTTTAATTCTCAGATTTATTTATTCAACTCTTTTGGTCCACAGACCACAATATTGTGACAGCAGTACTATGATATTCCTCGAACAAGTAATGTGACACGAACTGTCAAGATAACCTGGGCGCACTGTACTCTGTAGCTTATCAGCACTAGATTTTTATCAGTTTGACAGGACTTGGACAGGACGATCAAAGTGGAGACGATGTAGCCTATAGCGATGTAGGCAAGAAATCAAGGAGGTCAGGACATTTTCGAAGAAAACATTAAATAAATATTACGACTGAATAAAATAAAATACAGGTACGTGTTTTATTAATTATATGAGGTGTTTGGTGTTAACTTCAATAACGTATAGCCTTGACATACAATGAAAATGCCTGATTAATTAACATATGCGTAATGCACGCATTACTCTTGTTCATACATATCTATATTGGGTAACAATGAAATGAATTCAATGTCACCAAATACCTTCCCTAGAAAATGTTCATATTTAAATTCATTCATGCAGGTTTCTTTTATGCTCACTCCCTTCGTAGGCTCACGCGAAAGCAAAGGTCCGATAACAGTGACCTATTTAAAGTGAAGTTCATAGAACATTGACACACATGTTTAATGTAGAAAGCGGCAGCATTCCTCTGGTAGGAAATTATCCCCCAGGAATGTATTAAGTATCAGGATAAAATGTACATACAATTTCTTCTTTTACCTTACCTGTCCGTATGCCAAATCTATTCAACCTGCAACATTGTCTGCCTGCCATAATGACAGACAATAATGTTTACATTAGTGCCTCTGGAATGTAAATAGTTTGAATTGTGGCCTTGCCAGTTCATGCTCTCTCTCAAAATAATGTGTAAAATGTAGAAGGCCATATTAATTTAATGCATTATTTTGTTCTATTTCACAGTTTCAGTTACCTAAGTTGAATTTAGTAGAATATCCCAATTTTTTTTTCTTTTCAGTTACAATGAGTAGGGTTGTTGGTAATTTATTGAAACAGCTGAAAAGCAAGGAGTTTAGACAGTATTTAATGAGGTAAAGTTGATTTGATATATTTTAACCCCAGACTTGTTATATGAAATCAATACTTGAAACTTAACGTGGGAACAATCTTTTTTTTTCAGCACCCACTTCTGGGGTCCTGTAGCCAATTGGGGAATACCTCTAGCAGCTCTTGCAGATATACAAAAAGACCCAAGTTTTATAAGTGGAAAAATGACACTAGGTAAGTGAATACTTAGGGAAAGGTGGGGACCCTTCGTACGGTTTCCACATTTTATTTTTTAGTTTTTTTATTTTTTCATGAATCAATCGCTTGACAGCTTAAATTTATAGTCTAACTATCTGAGATTCATATAAAAAAATGACAGATGATTTCATCTGATGTTTCAACCATAACTATGATTTGAACTAAATCTGGAATATGTACGAATCTGCCCCAACAACGGGGCACCTATATACAGTGTTGGGGGTACCTCCGTACGTGCGATTAAAACGACACATATAAATCAAAATTCTTTTATTAGCAATGAAATTAAACACAAAAATAAAGGTTTAACTTCTATTAAACAAAAATAAAATACTTTTCTTATAGTCAACAAAAATTACATAGCTTTTCTTATGTAAATCAAAACTTGAATGACTTTTCTTAAAATTAACCAAAAATAAATTAGTTATCTTAAATTTACAATCACATTTTTCAATCTTTGGTGCGGATTAGCATTGCAAAAAGTTGTTGTTAATTAACAAGATAATAAAAACTATTGAACAGTAAAATTAGAAAAATTTACTGAAAAAGTGAAAAGTTTTGATGTTCGTACGCGTTCAAATGTGCCCCATCTAGTTCTGTCCGAAAGTACCCCACTAACTAAATAACAACAAAATATAACCTCTTTAAATATTAAAAGGAAAACGTCTTGAAAGAAGAAGAAGAAGAAAAAAAAAATAAGTATTGAAAACGTATCATATTTTGCTACTTACTGATAGAATACTCAACACGAAAACTTATTTTAGCTATGGTAACAATAGACAAAAACATTGATCAAAAAATTACTTACCGAGCGCGGAAACACGTTCGTTCCTGTCACTTCACTCTCACCAGTGCGAATGGCGCGAAACTACGTTGACGTCAAGTTGGTACAGACGCCAGCACATCAAGCTATCCCTAACTGTCAAATTTTCTCAATTAAAAATGAACCTTATGTCTTTGCAATAAAGTTGAAATGCTATCAAAGAAATCTGACAGATTGTGGTAACTTGATGTGCTGGCCTCTGTACCTCGACTCACGCACACATACGAAAGCAAGACCGTACGTTGTTTCGTTCAAGTTTTATTTTGACTGTATGAATGTGCCCCGCGTACGAAGGGTAACGATCTTCCCCTAAGTACCTACATTGTTTCATGACCTTTTTGGATAAAATTTTTGTAATGAATTTATAGACTTCACTAGCCGCGCCAGCAGTTGTCAGAATCTGAAAGTTTTTCTAAATGAATCCCAAAAACTTGTCACATATTGAATTAAGATAATGCATTCAGTCAAAAAAGTATCGGGAATGGATGATTTGTTTATGGTTCCAAATTCAAATTTTTGATTTTTTTGTAGTTGTTAGATTGGCACAACTGTTTTCCATTTGGGCGCGGAGTTTGAGTTGCATCTGTTATTTATATTAAACTAGCTGACCCGACAGACGTTGTCCTGTCTTAACTGTGATACCTACCCTACCTACCTACCTACCTGCCTACCTACCTACCTAGCTACCTACCCAACCTACCCTACCTACCCACCCTACCTACACCAGCTATATACCCTACCTACCTACCTACTGTTGAAGAATACTTAATTAAAGAGATGAAAGTTTAACAATTCGTTTTATTAACCGGTAAAGATTACAGCACATGAGAGCACACAGATAAGTAATACCATAGACAATAATCAATATACTAAAAGTTACATTCAGAGACTACAGTATAGATTTTAAGTTTACTATTTCAACATCCTCCCTTAAACTCAAATCAATCCCATCTTCGAAGCACAGTAGGCTAGTTTTGAATATGGTGTCGCTTTGGTTAATGCATCAGCTACCATCAAGTCAGTCTGAATGTACTGTACATTAATGGCCCCTTCAATGACTTTATCACGTACATAATGGTGTCTGACATCTATATGTTTTGTCCTGGAATAAAAACCATTGGATTCTGAAAGTTTAATAGAGCTCTGGTTATCGCTATAAATAGTCATAGCCTTATCCTTCAGTAGAGGCCAAAACGTTTCTTGAAGCTGCTTTAGCCACATAGCCTCTTGAACACAGGATGATAAAGACATATACTCTGCTTCAGTGGTCGAGAGAGCAACAGTAGGCTGGCGTTTAGAATTCCAGCTTATAGCTCCTCCCTGAAACAGAAATGCATACCCAGTGCAGGAACGCCGGTCATCCTCTGAGCTTGCCCAGTCTGCATCGCAAAAACCATGAGTCATATCTTCGTCTGAGTTTTGTTTGAAACTCAGTCTGTAATCTTCAGTACCTCTTAAATACCTCATAACTCGCTTCAATGACATCCAATGTGTCATTTCAGGTTTCTGATTGTACTTACTCAACAAATTTATGACATAGCTTATATCTGGACGAGTAATTTGTGAAATATACAATAAACAACCAATAATTTCTTGATAAGGGACTCCATTCAAGGTACTTGATTCTTCAGATATCCCTTTTAACTTCGTATTAGTGTCCATTGGAATCTTGACACTTTTGCAATCAGCCATGCCATATTTGTTTAGGACTTCTCTTATGTATTTTTTTTTATCTAAATATATGGCTCCATTCTTTCTATCTCTTGTAACATGTATGCCAATACAATAGTTTATATCCCCTAGATCTTTTATTTTAAATTGTTTCTTCAACTCTTCCTGAACATGTTTTTTTGACTCCATATTGTTTGTAAATAAGATTAAGTCATCAACATAAGTAGCTAAAAAAATCATGTTATTGGTGTCTACAATTTTGTAATAAATACAAGGATCTAAACTGTTCTGTGATAGACCTATTTTCTTAAGTGTACAACTTAGCTTTTTGTTCCATTGCCGGCTTGCCTGTTTTAATCCATACAATGATTTTTTTAAACGACATACTTGATTACCATTGCCATACAGTGGTGGTTGCATCATGTATATCTCCTCCTCTAAGTCGCCTTGTAAAAATGCTGATACGGCATCCATCTGGCAGATGTCTAAATCAAATTTAACTGCTAAGGCAAACAAGTATCTTAAAGAAGAATACCTTACCACTGGTGAAAATACTTCTGTGTAGTCCGCACCAGGTCTTTGTGAACAACCTTTAATTACAAGCCGTGCTTTATATTTAATTATTTCTCCATTTTCATCTGTTTTCCTCTTAAAGACCCATTTGCATGGTATGGGACGTTTGTTGTTTGGAAGAGTAGTGATGACCCAGGTATTATTCTCTAATAATAACTGAAATTCCTCATCCATTGCTGCTTTCCAATGTTCAGCATCAGAGCCAGACAAGGCTTCTTCAACAGTTTCTGGATTTGAAGTCTGTTGAACACACATGAAATTATTGTGTCTGTGATGAGATCTTAGTGTGATTTTTCTTGTAAAGTTATCATCACTACTATCATCATTGGAACTGGGATAATATGTTTCATCACTTCTATTATTCGCCACACAACTATCAAAAGATGTGTCAGTACTTGAGTGTGACATTGTATCTTGAGTCTCACTTTGCGTTGTATCATCATCAGATATCATTTGATTATTTCCTTCACTAAGAGGAACATCCACAAGCTCTTTAGTGAGTACAGGTTGATGTGGATCATTATTTAATAATTTTTCAATAAATATCACATCCCTGCTAATTATGATCTTTTTATTTACAGGATCATACAGCCTATAGCCTTTGGTATTCTCACAATATCCCACAAAAATTAATTCCCTGGACTTACGATCCCATTTTAGGCGGTTTTGCTTTGGAATATGTGCCATGGCCATGGACCCAAAAATCTTTAGATTAGATAGGTTTGGTTTCTTACCAGTCCACTTTTCAAAGGGAGTTACCTCAGCTAAAGCTTGTGATGGTGATCTGTTTATGACGTAGGCAGCAGTAGTAACCGCCTCTGCCCATAACTGTTTATGCAGCTTTGCTTCAAATAACATGCATTTTGCACGCTCCACCAACGACCGATTCATTCGCTCTGCTAGGCCGTTCTGTTCTGGTGTGTACGGGGTGCTGGTCTGATGTTTGATCCCGGAAGCTGCTAGAAAATCAGAGAGTTCTTTATTGCAGTATTCTTTTCCATTATCACTTCGTACTACTTTTATTTTCTTATCTAACTCATTTTCAACTTCTTGTTTGAATTTCTGAAACACAGACTTGATATCCATTTTGTTTTTGAGAAAATAAACATACACTTTACGGGTGTAGTCATCTATGAAAGTTATGAAGTATCTTGCACCACCGGCAGATGGTGTCTCCATCGGACCACACAGATCTGTATGTACTACTTCTAGTGATGTTTTTGCTCTTGAACCGGAATGTGGAAACGGTAAGCGTGTTTGTTTTGCTTCACAACATGGTATACAAACGCTATCAACATTTTTATTAGTGATAGTTATACCCTCAGCACAGGATTCTAACCTCTTTACGTCAGCCAAGTTTAAATGCCCCATTCTCTTATGCCATGTAATAATATCTGACTTACTTTCACAAGCAACAGCATAAGCATTCACAGAAATAATGTTTAGTTTATACATGTTGTTGGTCAGTCTTGCATTGGCTATAAGAATCTTATCTGGATTATATATGTTGCAGCCTTTATCAGTAAATTCTACTTTACAACCATTACGGGCCAATTGGCTAACTGATAACAAATTCACGCTTAGCTCAGGAATATATAGAACATTTCTCACCTGGATTGGACATTCATCTTTGCAAAAAGTAGTTTGAATGTTTACTTTACCCATATTTTGCACAGAGACAGCATCATTATTAGCCACCTTAATCTGCTGAACCGGAGATGCTTGCATATCATACATCCAGTCGGAACGTCTGGACATGTGCATTGTGGCACCTGAGTCGATATACCAATCATCTTTATCCACATTATTGTAAGCTGAAAAAACTGCTGAAAAACTGTTTTGATTAGATTTCTTCATTGTGCACTGATTTTTAAAATGTCCATATTTATTACAGTTAAAGCAGCGCGGGCCTTTTCCTTGCGACTTGGCATTATGTTTAGAGGTATTTTTGTGTTTTGTATATAGCACTGAAGACTCGGAAACTTTTACTTCCTGTAATAGTTTTGTCTTGACAAAGTCTGATGATATTTTAACGCCGGAACTTTCCAGACCCATGATCATTGGTTTATAGGTATCAGATAAACCTGCCAGCATGAGTGTTCCCAACCATTCGTCATCAACTTGAAAACCGATGTTTCGTAATTTGTATGCAGTACTCATAATTTTATTCACATATTCTTCGACGCTTGTGCAATTATCCAGTGTTGTATTGATTAAATCTCGCAATAAGCCGACTTTTCTCGATAGCCCTGAGTCTTGGAAAGCATTTTGTAAGTTTATCCATACTTCTCGAGATGACTGTGCATTTTCAATATGGACGTAATTTATTGGTTCCACCAACAAAATTATTTTAGACTTGGCCTTCACATCTTTCTTGGAGTCGACTTCGGTGCCGGGATCGATACATTCCCACAAATCTTCATGCTCAAGGTATGATTTAACCGCAAATTTCCACGTCGAATAGTTTTCCCGCCCGGCTAACTTCTCAATTTGCAGGTTAGACATAGCCATTTCACTCGGGGCGATTTTCGATGAAATTACGGAATATTAACCTCTGAACTACTCTTTATGTTAATAAAAATTAAACTTTCTTCTATTAGGTTTTAGACTGGGCCCATAACCTGTTGAAGAATACTTAATTAAAGAGATGAAAGTTTAACAATTCGTTTTATTAACCGGTAAAGAAAGATTACAGCACATGAGAGCACACAGATAAGTAATACCATAGACAATAATCAATAGACTAAAAGTTACATTCAGAGACTACAGTATAGATTTTAAGTTTACTATTTCAACACCTACCCTACCCACCTACCCTACCTACCCACCCTACCCACCCTACCTACCCTACCTACCTACCCTACCTACTTACCCTACCTACCCACCCTACCTACCCTACCTACCTACCTACCCTACCTACCCTACCTACCTACCTACCTACCTACCTACCCTACCTACCTACCCTACCTACCTACCTACCCTACCTACCTACCTACCCTACCCTACCTACCATATAGGAGGAAAATCAGCAGCTGATCGAAAAAAAAAAAAATTAAAATGTATTCTGCGATTCAGGGCGGAGACAAATCCAACGAAACAAAAACCATGAAAATTGGTCCAGCAGATCTCGAGTTATAACGAAGGGAACAAACCCGTCTTTCTTTTATATATATAGATACAGTGCTGGTTTTAGTAATATCATATATAGTGTGTATTGCGAATTTCATAATGGACAAAAATATCGAACAAAGAGTTTGTCTTAAATTTTGCATCGCCAATGGAATTTCGTGTTCGGAGTCACTGAAAATGTTACAGAAGGCTTACGGTGAATCAACTTTATCAAAAACTCGTGCTTATGTATGAGTGGTTCAAAGCGTTCAAAAGCGGTCGAGATGTGATGGAAGATTTGCCTCGCTCTGGCAGGCCGTCAACGTCTGCAACTGAAGTTAACATCGCAAAAGTGAAGAAAATAGTGACTGAAAATCCCCATTCAACTCTGAGAGAGATAGCCGCCGAACTTTCTGTATCTCACGAGTCGATCCGTACCATTTTAACTAATCATTTGGGTATGAAACATGTTGCTGCTCGGCTAGTCCCAAAAGATCTGAATTTTCTCCAAAAACTCAATCGCATGAAAGTCGCTGAGGACATGCTAGAACGAGTCAGTTCGGACCCAACATTCATGAAACGCATTGTTACTGGTGACGAGACGTGGGTTTACGAGTTTGACATGCAAACTAGTCAACAAGCTTCGGAGTGGCGCCTTCCAACTGAACCGAAACCGAAAAAACCACGCCAAAGTCGATCAAAAGTCAAAGTCATGTTGACTGTTTTCATTGACTATCGCGGTGTTGTGCACTCTGAATTCTTACCGGAAGGTCTAACGGTAAATAAAGAATATTATTTGAGCGTTATGCGGCGTTTAAGAGAGCAAATTCGACGAAAAAGGCCAGATTTGTGGAAAGAAAATTCTTGGATTTTGCACCACGACAATTCGCCTTCGCACAAGGCTATCATTGTGAACGAATTTTTGACCAAACACTCAACAAATACCATCCAGCAACCACCATATTCACCAGATATGGCTCCTGCTGACTTTTTTCTTTTTCCTAAACTCAAATTACCACTTCGTGGCACCCGTTTTCAATCGATAGAAGACATAAAGGAGAATTCGCGGCGAGAACTGAACTCAATTCCGGAAGCAGCGTTTAAAAAATGTTTTGATGAATGGATTATTCGTTGGGTCAAGTGTATCGTTTCTAAAGGAGCATACTTTGAAGGTGATAAAATAAATTTGGATGAATAACAGACATTTTGTGTATTATTGATCTTTTCCCGGTACTTTCTTGACAGAGTAGTATTTCGAGGCACTCTACACTGCTGCACTGGCTCATTACCACACACAGAGCCTCTCATACAGGCACCACTCATTTCCCTTTCAACCCTTTGTTTTCTGCCATTTCCTTAGAGCATTTAACCTTTGGAGATGGCAAGCGGCGACGAATCATCGAACGACTTTTTCTGCCACTTTTTGCGGGGGGCGAGGAAAACACATACAGCACACTTCTTCAATTTGACAACCACACACAGAGACATGCTTCCTATTGCTACAAACGCTCACAAAGAAATTATAGACACACAGTAAAAAACACATACACATTGACAAATTTGTGCGTATCTATGCAATTGTCCTACGACAACAAAAACAAACTACTAGTGTTGAGGCACAAGGAATGAGTGGTATTTCATTGCATGAATGAACGAATTCTTAATATTTTTCTTCTCAATAATTTATTATATTGATTGCCTATCATTTTGCATTTAGGGTCGGCAATTCGGAATTCATACCCCATTCTTTAAAACGGGCTTTCAATTTATATACACGTGTCAAAAAGTAAGAAAGGGGACAATATCACTCATAGTATAAAACAAAGTCGCTTTCTCTGTCCCTATATTCCTATGTAGGTATGCTTATATCTTCAAAACTTTTAAACGTTTGTTTTTAATAGATAGAGTGATTCAAGAGGAAGGTTTATGTGTATAATTTGTAGACATATTTTGCGGGCAAAGCCGCGGGCACAAGCTAGTAAATAATAAAATAAGAAGAAGAAGTTCATTATCGTCACTAGACTCAATAACTCTAGAGAATTTGAGATCTTCCGCGTAGGTACATATTGCATTCCGAATATTTGAGGCAGTGCTGGTGATTGTGTACTACGTTTTTTTAACAGCGTTCCTACGGTCCGCTGTGGATTATTAGATTTTGACGTCATAATTAGCTATCTATTCTAATTATTGTGTTTCTTTTTCAAATTGCATTTGAGCTACAAAAACTCACTACGAAACGAACAAACTACTATTATTCTTTTATTATCCTTAACTTACAAAAGAAAATTATGAGGAAGGTTATCTCAGGGAAAGTCACCTTTTTAGTAATAAAGTATATTTGGAGTAAACACAAGTAAAGTACACAGTAAAATAACACTGGGATCGAAAACCCTAAATAAAATTATAAGTTCGCGTAACAATATGGCGGCACGAGAGAGGCATGCGTGTAGCGACTTGCGCGGTACTTTAAGAAACGCGTCTACGCAGTAAGCGTGTGGGCAGCGGACTGGCGCGTGGATGCGCAACGCGCAACGCCTGTCTCATAACGCGTGCGAAAGGAACAGATACATTATTGTCGGTATCGTGACGGCACGCGACCGCGGGACGCTCGCACTGGACGCACTTGCGTATGGGTTGCTACATACTCCCCCTCCAGTCCTGGAGAACGCCCTCGGTCCTGGACTGGTATATCTACAGCAGCATTAGCTGGACGTCCGCGATTTCTTTTTGGATTAACGGGTTTTGGTAAGGAGTCGTCGCTACCTCGGTAACGTGTAAGGTCTTCGGAATGATACTTTCCTATATGTACATTTGGTTGTTCAGTACTCGCGATGGTATAAGTTGTTGGACTTACCTTTTTGTGATCCGGTAAGGTCCATCTCGGCGAGGGTAGAACTTAGAAGTGAGGTCTTTTGATCCTTTGCTTAATAAGTGAGATTTAAGCATGACTAAATCACCTACCTCGAACGAGTCAGTTGGTCGGCGTGAAGCGTCGGCATACAGTTTTGTCTTATCCTGCTGGATCTCGACGCGTTCTCGAACAGCTGACAGTGAATGTAGGAAGTTTTCAAGGTAAGGGGTCACTTGTGGGACAAAGTTTTCTTTGGCCCTGATGGCACGAACGTCGTGTACGACCTCTGTGGGTGACCGCATCTCTCTGCCAAAGGTTAAATAAGACGGTGATTGGCCCGTTGTGCGACATTTTGCGCTATTCAGAGCGAAACGGATCACTGGCAACTTCTTCGGCCATGAGGTGTGGTCATCTGCCACGAGATGGGCCAGCATAGCTTTAAGGTCGCGGTTTTTTCGCTCTGCAGGATTAGCTTGTGGATGATACAGTGGGACACAATTTTGTTTGATGTCGAGGACTGACATACATTGTTTCATCACAGCGGAAATGAACTGGACACCGTTGTCCGAAATAATCCTGCGAGGCAGACCGAACCGCATGAAATATTCCTCGATGAGGACATGAGCGCAGGCTTCTGCTGTTGCTTCTTTGAGAGCAAACAGTTCCGTCCATCGGGTAGCAGTGTCTTCAATAAGAAAGATCCACCGCTCCCCCTGGTCTCCTTCCGGAAGTGGACCGAACAGGTCCATGGCCAACACCTCGTTCCGCTGGCTCATGACTGGTGTCTGAAGTAAGCCTGTCGGTTTGGCGTTCTTGGCCTTATATCGCTGACATTGGATGCAGGCTAAGACATAATCGGTGATTATTCTCCGCATCCCTGTAAAATAATACAGCTGCGCTACCTTCTGGTAGGTTCTATCGATACCTGGGTGGCCAGCAGTTTGAGAGTCATATAACTCCTTCAAAATATCTGCAACTTGATCGCCAGGTATAACCAATTGAGGGGATTCACTCTCAGAGTCTGGATTGAGTCGATACAGGACTCCTTGATCCATGAGGTAACCCCTTTCTAACCATCTTTTAGATGCAACATCATCAGGTCCTTCTAGCTCCTTAATAATCTTTTCCACTTCAGGGTCCGATGTCTGTTCCAAGCGAAGCTGACTAGGTGTTTTCGCAGGAAGATCGCAGATGACAGTACAAATACCGCAACTGTCGCTTGTGTCGCTGGAACAGATCGGTCTACTCAGCGTATCTGCTACGACATTCGCCTTCCCTGGGGTATATTCGAAATGGATATCAAAAGATTGAAGCTTCAGAGCCCAACGGACTAATCTGCCTGCTGGTGATTTAAGTGATAGCAACCAGCGTAGAGGCTGATGATCGCTACCAATCACGACTGGTTGCCCATCTAGGTAAGGCCGGAAACGCTCCACCGCCCAAACTACAGCGAGTGCTTCACGTTCCGTGGTGGAGTAGTTACGTTCAGCTGCGTTGAGAAGTCGGCTAGCATATTCAATTGGCCTTTCCTGATTGCCGTCGCCCTGTAATAAAACGGCGCCCAAGGCGTAGTTACTTGCGTCTGTACGCAGAATGAAGGGACGACTGAAATCGGCTTGTACCAGTATTGGAGCTGTGGTCAGTAGAGTCTTCAGCTCATTAAATGCTTGGGTCTGTTCGGAGCCCCAAGACCATACTTGACTCTTCCTAGTCAAGCGTGTCAATGGTTCGGCAACTTTTGAGAAGTTGGGTATGAATTTTCTGAACCATGAACAAGTTTGTAAAAAGGTTCTCAGGTGCTTGAGACTTCCTGGAACCTTCATATCGAGTACAGCACTCACCTTCCCTGGGTCGGTGGAAACACCTTTTTGTGTTATAACGTGACCAAGATATTTAACGCTTTCACGAGCAAAAGCGCACTTCTCCCTATTCACATGGAGGTTAAACTCGGCCAAACGTTTAAAAACTGCCTCTACGTCTTGCAGATGCTGTTGGTATCCCTGAGATATTACCAACAGATCGTCTAAATAAGCTAATAAGGTTACATCTTGTAAAGCAGAGCAGGATCGAAGACGATCGATGAGACGCTGAAAGGTAGCTGGTGCGTTGCGGAGACCAAAAGGCATTCTTTTAAAACGGTAAGTCCCTAGAGGACGGACAAACGCCGTTTTGTCTCTATCAGCTTCTCTAACCCTCACCTGCCAGTATGAAGATCGAAGGTCTAGAGTACTCATATAGCAGTCTCGTTTTGTGCTCTGAAGTAGCTCGTCGATGCGTGGCATCGGATATGTATCGGCTTTGGTGACTGCATTCAAACGCCTGTAGTCGACGCAGAAGCGGATACCACCGTTGGACTTCGGCACCATTAGTGCCGGTGAACACCAAGCCGATTCACACTCCTCTATAATGTCGTCTTGTAACATCTTACCTATTTCAGCTTTCATCAACTCTTTCTTTGAAGGGTTTAGGCGGTAAGGAGGAACAGCAATTGGAGGGTGCTCACCTGTATCAATGCGGTGTTGGACCTCCCCCTGGTCTAAAGACACGTGCGTGTCTAATGAGGACATCAGCGAGCGCTTGACGCTCAGCTGGTTTAAGATGAGTACCCTCATCATCTCTAAGTATATCTGTAGAGGCGCAGGACACGTCACGCGAGGTAGGTTCGAAGCACAATTTATATTTTAAGGTAGCACATTTACTAAAATACCAAACTTCTTTGAAAAAATCAATTACTACTCCCGCGGCGGTTATAAAGTCGATACCTAATAACGTCTCGTTGTTTGTAGAGTCGGGAAAAATTAAGAATGGAATCGTAATAACTGTCGTTTCTAAGCACACCTTTAACGTGGTGGTAAGTACATCCATCGTACGGATTACACCGTCGGCAAGCTTAACTTCGCGTATCGAAGAGCTGAAGGGATGACCTTGACGTAGAAGGAGAGTATATAGCGTATGACCCGCAATGCTATGTTTGGCGGCCGTATCAATTAACGCGGTGCCGGAAAAACCCAAAATTTTTATATTAAAAATAGGTCGCAGTTCGCGAACACCGGAGGGTCCCGTACGGTCGTTACCACGGAACACAAAACCAGTGGAGAGAGCATCGGTACGTTTTTGTTCTAAATCAAAGTCACCAAACAACGGCGGGGGGAGAGGTAAGCTTCGCCCGCTGTGATTGGGTGACGAATTGACATCCAAATGACAGCCTATTCTCTAGGGATTCCAAAAAAGTAATTTCAAAAATATCGATATCGATTATTTTTCGTTTGATTAAGTATAAGGATTTGTTTGTGATACAGAGATTGCGGGTTCGATTTTGAAATAAAACAGGTGTTTATTAAATGGAAAAGGCTTAATTAAAATATTTATTCACTGGTTTTTAAAATGAATTAGTTTTGAATAAGTTTTTCTTATATAATCCTTTGGATTTGTATTATTTTTCGTAATAAATGTCAGTGGAGTATCAATATTTTTTTTTGCTACACACGAAGCTAAATCAATTAAGTGATTAGTAGATTCTACGTCAAATTGGTGAAAGTTTATATCGGGAAATAAATCATATCCCACAAAAGATTTAAGAACAACTATTGCGAAGTAATCTGGATTGTATTTAGATGTAAAAGTTTTTCCGCCGCATTCTGCCAAGGCTCTTTTGATGTAAATTTCACTTCGGCGACATATTGAAATCAAACTCTTCTTGCAATTCAACATCAAAATCGTCACCGGTTTCCGATGGATCCTTGCGCCGTGTAGTAATATTAATACGATCTAAAGCAGATGTACATTGCAAAATCGAAGTGAATATTATCGTTCTTTTAGAAGATTCATTCTTATCTGTTAATAGAGACGATTGATCTTGAGTGTTATTTGAATCATCTGTAAGTGTCTGTAAAAAATAAATATTTTAACAAAAAGTGAATGGCCAGCCCATGTAAAGCACTATCTATAAAAAAATACCCACCAGAGTAGGTAAACATAAAGTAGGCACTGACGACCTATATAATCGGCGTCTATTATTTTTTTAAACTTTCAAAGCAATCTGTCGTGAAATGTTTAGAACATACGACACTACACTTTGTTGGAAAAAAATTGTCTCTATGTGTAGCTTTGATCCCAATTTCTTTCTTCTCGATGTCATCGTTGGGAAATCTGCAAATTTTGCGAGCAAAGCCAAAAGCATAAGCATGTTTTAGATAAAGCAATATTAATACAATAAAAATATAAGATAAGTACCTATATTTTAAATTTTATCGATATAATCGTCGCGATGCTGCGAACAGGGCTATCGAGAAAAAAAGAGACAACTGCTAATGTGCAAATCAGTGTACCAGAAAGAGACAGCAATGCGAACATTCCAGAACTTAAAATATTTGATTTTATTTTTCATTTTTAATCAAACTGAATACATTGAATAGAAAACCACTTACCTGTGAAATGTTATCCCATCTTTTGTGTAACTTGAAGTAGTAGTACATTTCCCACACCATTTAATTGCACAACTAGGCATTACTTTTCGTTTTATTTGCTGTATAAACGGGAGCGCGTGACGTTCGTACGTAAGCCTACAATTGCTGCGACTGACCAAAATTCCGCCGTATACACTTGATATAGCGTATGTTTAGTGACTGCGGTAGCCTCCGCACGCGCTCTCCACTGGTTTTGTGCTCCGTGGTCGTTACACAAACAAAATTCGGTTAAACATAAATGGGCATTATTCTTATCATTAAAATCACCACATAAAATATTTTTATGACATGTATGGACATTGTCCTTTTGATTTTTACAATCGCTATACAAAACATTATTTTGACAAAAATGGCCATTCTCCTTTTGATTTTTTAAATTACTACACAAAATATCGTTATGACGTGGATGGGCAGGTTAAAATTGTTACGCACGTTTTTTGTTTGTGAGTTACTAAAATTATCACTATTATTGTTATGATGCTTTTGTTTATTAAAATAACACACATTTCTTTGCGGAATAAAATCGTTAGCAACATAAATAGAGTCTGACGCGATGTTTTTAGTAACTAAATGAGATTTTACGGAATAAAAACTTTGATGACTACTTTTATTTGGTTCACTCTCACCTTGATTCTGCAACTTACGACAATGTTCTTTGGTGTGGCCAAACCGCCTGCAGTATGTGCAGGAAGGCCGTGGCCGCTTTGCCGTGTCTTGTTTCGGTGGAGTAGGCGCGAACGGCGCGGCTGGAACAGGCACGGAGGGCGCGGGCGGAGCGGGCGTGCTCCGCGCCGCCGCGGCGCCGGCGGTCGCACCGTAGGCCTGCGCCCGTGCAGGGGCGAGATGGCGCGCGGGCGCGCGAACTTCGTCGCGCGCGGCGGCGGGTTGCGTGGACGTCGGTAATGTTGTCGGCGTTTGAGTTCGACGCTCACTCGCCGTCGGCGTTATGTTATGTACTTCGCCGAATGAATCTTCAATAATCCGTGCGAGGCGGAGTAACTCATAGAAACTACGGCACTCTTCTCTTCGTAGCCTTTTACGTATTCTGCTGTGGAGGAGGCCGTAGGTCATGTCTATTTGAGCCGACTCCGTGCCATCGTCTTTAGGTAAGCGTGCCATCAGGGCGCGGATGCGCGCTACGAACATATGTGTGTTTTCATTGCCCTGTGGCGACGCAAATATGTCCAGGTAAAGGCGGTGCGGTGGCCGGCGGTCACCATAGGCACTTATAAGGTTTTCCTTGGCTTCGTGCCATGACGACACAGAGTGTTTAATTCCTTGCCACCACGTGGCCGCATCATCCTTGAATAGGTAGGCTAAGCCGCGCAGAATGTTTGAGTCCGCCACTTGCGCGCAATCGCTATAGGCCTCTATAGCGTCGATAAATGCTTCAACCGACTCCTTCGGTCGGCCGGAGAACGTGGCTTTGCAGCGGGCTAGGGTGTTGTGCCCTAGCAGCGTCAGTGATTCTGGGGTCGATGCACTCGCCCGCGGCATCGAGTTGAGCAACTCCCTAAATGCTTCTGTTTGAGAGCGTTGGAGAGAGGCGATAATCGTCGCCACATTTTCATTGGAGAATGTAGCGTTAGCATCAATGCGCGGCGAGGAAAAGGACGCGGCGTCGTCGCCTACTTGGTAGACGGGCGCCGCGGTCGGCGTGCTTGGTCGCGAGGGGACGGGTAATGCGTCGTTAGCATCTTCCCTCCGGCTCCGAGTCAAACTAGCCGCTCTACTCCGAGTCACTGGCATTTTAGTTTAGTTCGTCACTGCAAAACTCACAACTATGCACTATATTGTCACACGAAAAATACGTTGGAGCGCCACATATGAGGAAGGTTATCTCAGGGAAAGTCACCTTTTAGTAATAAAGTATATTTGGAGTAAACACAAGTAAAGTACACAGTAAACACAGTAAAATAACACTGGGATCGAAAACCCTAAATAAAATTATAAGTTCGCGTAACAATATGGCGGCACGAGAGAGGCATGCGTGTAGCGACTTGCGCGGTACTTTAAGAAACGCGTCTACGCAGTAAGCGTGTGGGCAGCGGACTGGCGCGTGGATGCGCAACGCGCAACGCCTGTCTCATAACGCGTGCGAAAGGAACAGATACATTATTGTCGGTATCGTGACGGCACGCGACCGCGGGACGCTCGCACTGGACGCACTTGCGTATGGGTTGCTACAAAATAATTTAAATCGACTTGCAAAGAACTTTTATAGTTATATTTTTTTTTTATTTCAAGCTGACTTGTCCAGAAACATACACAAAAAACTGGTTACTGAACCTATTGACTGAAAAAAACATTTATTTGGCGAATCATTCATTCGCGTTGTCCCAGCACTATGCAAACCCTACCCCTGTACTGCTTTATCGCTACCTTCGTACCACTGTATTTTTTCTATCGTTACGTCAATAACGATTACTTCGACATTATACGTTAATAAAAATATTTTAATGTATAATTTATATTTACAAGTGATAGAAAACACCATGGTTTCGAAAATTTGAAGTGGCAGATCGCTTTTTGCACGAGGATACTGCACAATTAACCATTTTTTAGGAGGACGTCGTTGCGACACAATGCGATAGGTACACAATGGCGGCGGTTGGCAAATGAACTAGTTTTATAGAACTTGTCAAACCGTATGGCCAATCGGTCTTGGCAGAGGGGTACGTTAAATGCTCTAAGGCCATTTCTGGTGATTGACACATGCCTTATTTAGTGATAGGTACCTACATACCTCACTACTGATGTGCATGACTCATGCATGAGATATTGTTTACAATTATTATTTACAATAAAAGGATTTGGTACAGTTTCGCGAAAGATATTTGCCCGAATTCGCGAAACTGAGCTGCCTGTAGAGCTGCACTAAGAACAGTGTCTGGTTGTTCCAGCCCTGACGCTGTACTCCATGATGTTCATGCGGTTCGCGTGGCGCGTGCAGCCGCGCAACATGCTGCTGTTCGCGTGCCACATCACCAACACGGGCGCGCAGCTGACGCAGGGCGCGCGCTTCATCAACCACCACTACCTGCAGGATAACAAGGACAAGGTCTGTCCACTCAGTCAGACCACGGAACCTGGCGCGTCCAAATTAATTGTAAACCGAACTACAAGGGGACAGAATTGATATTTGGCGCCATTTACACGTGGATTTGAATCTACTACTTAATAGTACAAAGGGCCCACATATTTGTTGTATAAACTTGTTTGCGTCGACTAACGGCTGGGCCGATTTCGATGCCATAAGTAGGATCTTTGATAAATTCATCTCAGAATTGGAGCCAATAAGATCTAAATAAAAGATTACGGTAATTGAAAAGTTTAATCTACTACGTACCTAAAGGTAGTAGGTATCTTGCATTCGTGAGACCTCCCTTAATGAGTGTAAAAAAGGAAATTGGTTTTGAATAAGAGCCGTAACCTTAGAGCAGTTAATTAAATGCTTTAAGGCCGTAACATTGCCGTAACACATACCGCAGATCAGTTACTGGATAAATGCTGCTGACATGATGAGAATAATGTATTTGAATTTTGACGCCAACTCGACATTGGTCAAAGGTATATGCTAATTTGATCTTTATTATCAAGAAATTAAATATGGTTTTCCATACAATAGTAGGCATAGAGAAGTAGCTTCGAAAGGTTACCCTGCGTAAAAATGAGCCCCTTCGAATGCCTTCGATTGAATCTAAAACGAAAGAAAGTGACAAATAAATTATGAATTTGATTTGTTTATTTTGCATGAGTTTAAGATATGGCGATTTTGCTATAGCAATTATGTTGTATTTTTAAGTGTGAGTAAGCGAGGTAGTTAGTTTGTTGTACAAAATGTAGAAAATTATGTTATCATATTACAAAGGTATATTTTTAAATATTTATTGTGATTTTTATTAAGATTTATTATACTCTGTTGTTGATCTGTTTTTCGTTTTTTTTTTACTATTTTTCCGTGTACCTACCTACTTACTTAGGTACGTTCTTCGAACTATCACATTATAGTGAAAACCGGCCAATTGGGTATTTGAAAGGGTAGTCAATAACGTTACTTTTTATGAACTGTCAAAACGCGCCATTTGTACGTGATTTGTAACTAACTATCACGGTTCATGAGATACAGCCTGGTGACAGACGGACAGACGGATAGCGGAGTTTTAGTAATAGGGTTCCGTTTTCCCCTTTGGGTACGAAACCCTACAAATGTTAAAAAAGAAGCACAAAAATATCAATTTTTTAAATCTTTGCGAAGAACGCATGGCAATAGGTTCTATATTTAGAATTACAAAATTGAGTCTCTATTTTGGGGGTTCTGAACTTCTAAACAGGTGAATGGCTGCGCCTCGATAACAACTTATAATAAAATTAACAGATAAGGAAAAAAAAGACTTCATGAATGTTACCAAATCTGTAAATTTATTTAAAAAGCAGAAATGGATATCACGCGGTATAAAGACTTGCAGCAAAAAGAAGCGCCAATTATTATGGCAGGCCCGATTAAAACCAACTCAACAAAATAAGGACCGGTTTAAGAATTATTCTAGGTTATATAGAAAAATCATACAGTTAACTCAACGCGCACAAAACAATCACAAAATAACAACATCAAAAAATAAGTCGAAAGCTACTTGGCAAATAGTAAATCAAAACAAACTAAACATACCAAAGAACTATATTAATACGATTCAAGAAAATGACACAGCTATTGTAGATCCCAAACATATTGCAAATTTATTTAACAACTACTTTATTGATAAGATTCAACCGAGAATTAATTCCGGGACCAATGCCACAAAACACATTTTGAACAGAAAAAACTCCATGTTTATGGCCCCGTGTTTACCTTAGGATGTACTAAAAATAATTTCAAGCCTTAATAATACTTATAGCACAGGATATGATGGTATACAAACAAAAGTAATTAAATCAGTAGCGAAAGAGATATGTAAGCCATTAGCCCACATTATTAATTTATGCATTTGTGAAGGCACGTTTCCTGATGTTTTAAAAAAGTCAATAGTAAAACCATTATATAAAAAATCGGATAAAGAGTTAAAAGAAAACTACAGACCGATATCTCTAGTGTCAATATTTTCTAAAATAATTGAATCCTATATTTATAAAGAACTTAGTACGTATCTAGAAAAGCATAACATACTTTGTAACGAACAAAAAGGATTTAGAAAAAACAAAACCATTAATATGGCAATCTATGACTTTTTATATACAGTTATGACAAATGTAGATAGAAATAACCCAGTCTGTGCAATTTTTTGTGACATGTCGCAGGCTTTCGATTACGTACAACATGATATACTATTGCAAAAGCTTGAGACTTACGGTATTCGAGGAAACATACTAAAACTCTTACAATCTTACTTACTCGAGAGAAAACAAGTGACGGAAATCAGTAGGATAAACAGTGACACAAAACGAGAGGAAATATTCTTATCTGAAGAACGTAATGTTATCCATGGTGTACCGCAAGGAAGTGTACTAGGACCACCTCTCTTTACGCTTTATATAAATGATTTTCCAAAATCCATTAATCATCCTATGACACTATTCGCGGACGACAGTACGATTACTATACCTTGTCGCCATCGAGATTTGTATGAAGAAGATGTAAACAATACGTTAAATAAAACAATCGATTGGCTGGATAACAATAATTTGAAAATAAATATTAATAAAACAGTAATTATACATTTTGGCCAACGTGCATTGACATTTCCTAAATTTGACATTAAATATAATAATAATATTATTGACGTGGTACCTACTACAAAGTTTCTAGGTTTAATAATTGACCGTAATTTGAATTGGAAGACACATATTGAGACTGTTTGTAAAAAGATTAGTAGCAGTGCATTTGCACTGTACAAGCTATCATGGACACTTAATATAGATGCTTTGCTAACAGCGTACTATGGGCTAACCGAATCAATTTTAAGATACGGTGTGATCTTTTGGGGCAATTCAACCGACAAGGAAATTGCTTTTAAAGCCCAAAAGCGATGTATTAGGTCAATGTTTAGATTGGACATTACAGATTCTTGTAAGCCGTATTTCATTCGCTACAAGATTCTGACACTACCGTCCCTTTACATATTAGAAACAGCTTTATTTGTAAAACGGAATCCAAATCTATTTCCGCGTATGGCAGAAAGTTTTCCCCGAAATCGACGCGATAAAACTAAACTTTGTTTGCATGCGTCTAGGACTGCACTTATGCGCAAAAGTGTTATTTGCATGGCTCCAATTGTTTATAATAAATTTCCCAAAAGTTGGAAAGATCTAAGTAGCGACCAATTTAAGCAAAAAGTAAAATTATTTCTTGTTGAAAAAGCCTATTATAGTGTAAGTGACTTTTTAAATGATAAATTTGGTTCGATATAATTTAATACCCAATTAGACAAAAATAATAAGATTTAATATTATTATAATTATAAATATACCTTGACATTATATACATTAATTTAGAGACTGAATATTATTACTCATTAATATATAAATTTATATAATGTGAACTGTAATCCATATTAATTAATCAGAATTATATTTGCACGCCATTGTTCATGGCAGACATGTCTAGAACTCTCTCCAATTTAATATCTTGCATGCGATTGTTTATTGTATGTACACATGTGTTTAAGCAAATAAATAAATTATTATTATTATTATTATTATTATTACCAGCAGAATACGTTTATTATGACACATTTTGTAATAATTTTGACTTAAGTAGTATGTATGACGTTTGGTTTCTTAACCTAAATAACGTACCTACAATCTCTATTGAACCTAGTTACTGGCTTATAGACTCCACTTATTTAAAATATCGCATTTGTGGAGGTTTGGTATTTTTAGTAACTTTACTTCACAAAACGACGATATGTTCCCGAGACTTTTGCAACCAAATAGGTATCAATCCATAAAAAAATATGTCGCAATAATAATTTATATTTTTTTTTATTTTCAAATTTACACTCTTCGGTTTCTCTTCTCCCTTGTTCCTTTTCCGTTCCAGACAGCGCGATTTGGAAAATTGTCTCGAATTTGAAAATTGTCGGCATTGCGAGTCATTGAACAACAAGAAACAGCGCATCAATTAATTTAATAGGTAAGTATATTGAAACCCAACTTCATACTAGTACTTAATAAAAATTAAAATCTAAAAATTCTAAAAAATAATTTAAAATTGCGGGATCCTCCTACATAAATTTTCAAATAAACATTTCCAATTTACGTAAAAAGCTGTAATGAGGTGCGCCCAATTTCAAACAGGCATGTAATACCCACCGCGTCATTATATAGGCGAATTCTGCTGCATTTATTATAAAAAAACTGCACATTATAAAAGTAAGAAAACTATTCAATTATCACATGTAGTGATATTTAACAAACCGCACTCCCTGTATGATTTGTGCGGTGCAGTTAGTGAAGTGACAAAGAAACAGCAGCGTGTTGCGAGGAACAACCCTCAAAGCAAACCTCGAGAAACACAGCGAATATCCAAAGAGAGCTGAAAAATACAATTAAATACTTTGGTAAAGTCGAGAAAAATGGTATATTTATCAATTAGTTTCTTTTACTGTACTAGCTGTACTACATACACGCATCACATAAGTAATAAACAATTCATGAAAGGTCACCGATACCTTCGGTAGGTAGGTTGTCATTTCTTTTGCCAATGGCTATTTCAACAATGTGAACCGCTTTCGTATGGTAATGGTGGGTAGGCACTTAGGGAGCCAAATGCCCCTTCTATCCCCGGTAAAAGCCAATGTGATAATCTAGGTTAAACTGAAATTAATTAGGTACCTATTGTCATTTTCCCACTGATAATACTTGCAGGCTTTTGTGTATCAGCAAGAGCCGCTACAGGGAAAGACCAAGTGGTAACAGGGCCCCAGAAGTGGGTGCTGGAAAATTGAAAAACATTAGGTAGTTACTTATTGATGATTTTTAGCGCTTGATTTAGGTAAGCAAACGGATGTGTGCCCCGCAGAGTGGCACGTATGAGGCCCAATTCGGCAATCCGAATAGGTGAGCAATATCATATGACACGAAAAACGTACGTTACCTCAATAAATAGTCTCTCATTTCTTTGCTTTTCAGCTGCTTAATTAATCTCTTTATGAAAGTCATGATGAAGCACTGTTTTTTGCTAAAAATATAAGAAAAAGGGATTAATAAAGACAGATACCTACTAATAAAAACACCGAAACAAACCCCGCGGTGAAGGTTTCTTTTATTCCACACAATTTCAATGGTTATCTTGTTAGATCATATTTAATAATAGAACCACGTTGGCTAAGGGATAAACCACACTTATTCAGCTCGACAGCTCTGTTCATCTTTGGTCATTAAAAAGTACGATTTTGTGACGAGTTGCGCACGTGCCTGAATATACCCGGAAAGCTGCACGAATGCGTACGCATCTTCATACAAATTCGTTGTTTTCTATGGACATTAGCTGAATACCTAAGTGTGGTTAGTTGACGGTTTTTGGGGGACCAAAAGTATAATATATATTCAATTCGTCAGTCATCGTGTAGTTAGTTTTCAACTACCCAAAAAATACCCACCAAATAAAGTACAAATTTAAACCAATGCTTAGGTAGGCATTGCCAGCATCTGCGCTGGATGTCACATACCATTTTGGCGTTGCCCCATAAATTGCGGTACAATACTGAGCTAGTACCTAGGTAAATAGCCTATTTAAAAAATACTCACTCTCGCTCTCGGGATAACAACGCTATGACATGCACAAATGCACATTACCGATTTATATCTCTACACCGCACAAGTTGTAGATAACTGAACTTCGCACGACGAGATTGATCAGAACTGAATGGTGTTTAATATTGTGGCTGACTGTACCCGCCCGATTACGTATAGGTAGGTACTTTGTTCTTACTTCGAAGCGTATATTGTAAGATACTTATATTTTTTAAATGTTTTTTTGTGTTTATAAAAAAGGGATTATATTATATTTTTAGCGTTTTTTTGCTTTTTGTGTTCACGTGGTGATGGTTTTTAGTTCAATATTCTTTTGTCATACAAATATTGACAGACTGCATAAAGAGAAAAAAAAACAATATTAAATCCTCATTTAAATAAGGCGGTCTAGAGTTACGTCTACTAGTAGCTTAGAGCTTAGGTTAAATGCTCTATAACTAGTAGGCAAAAAAAAATTAAAGACAAGGCTTATTTGAAGAAAAAAAGCAAAAAGTTAAAGATTCACATACTTAATTTAATTACATTCTTCTCTTTTTCTCACAAACTATTGTACCTACATTTCTTTTTCACGTTTGCTTTCCATGGTCAGCTGTAAGATAATTTCTCAAGAAATACGCAGCAGCAAGCAATTTTTGTGTAACCTTTATAAAATGTCCAGTAGTCCTGTTTGCTTCTCCATCCAGCCTCATAGTTGAAGGCTTTTTTGTTTTAAGGCTGGGAAATCATCCAAAGACTTCTCCCGCTCTGGGTGGAGCGGAAGGGAGTGTCAGACTTTTACTGACTAAAACCCATCCATGTCCCTTCCTTAGCCCTTTATGTTCCGGGGTAGCGGTAACCCTTTCGGGCAATCCCGCTTACCATAGTTGAAGGCTTGACCTGTCCACATGCTGTCAAGCAGTGGTGAACAAATATAGTTTTACAAAAAAACAAATAACTCTAAAGTATCAAGTCATTCAGTTTATTCCAGGTAGGTACTTCATACAAATTTTAAGGCGGAGCTTTTTAAATTTGTCGTGCTTTTTCAGTCCCTACTTTCGTTTGCCGGACTCTAGCAAATGTTCGCAACAGAACGGTTGTTTTTAGCGCGAATGTCACGTACACCACATGACAACACAGTCTATGCGTTGGTTCCTTATAGCATTATTTTAACCTATAAATGCTCTAAGGTCTAAACTACCCTATATATTACTTTCCTCTATGGTCTAAACATAGGGCCCCACCTTAGAGCATAGGTTTGACAATTAGTATCACATCGCGCTGAGGTGGCTGGCAAAATTCAAATTTTTACGTTTTTTGCAACATGCAACAGAAAAAGAGTTGTATTGATAATTTAAATGATTTTAATAAGCATGCAACTTGATACCAGCAAATTGCAAAAACTTAAGAAAAAAATTATTTCGCGCGTTAGTCTGTAGTCTTACCATAATCATGGAATTAGTATGTACTATGTGCTTTTGGTGATAACTCATAATACCCACACACACATTCTTTTATGACATTTTATGCTATTGAGCGTATCTTGCTGGTGAAACCTGCAAGAAATTTAAAATGATGCCTACAAAATCAATAGCCGAACCCCCAACCGGACGCAAGTTGGTACTGTCAAACTGTCGTGATATATACTGGGCACGCTGTAGCTTATCATTACAGAAGTAGCTTATCAGTTATCAGTGTCTGACACTGACACTCACCTGACACTACTGACATTATCACATGACATTGGCACGCAAGAAATCAGTGAAGTCGATTGAAACTGACTGAAGACTTCAGAAACAGACAGAGGAACTTGAACTTTTTTGTGAAAATATAAGTTATTTCTTACTCTATCAGGATAAACCAGAAAACAGGCAAGTTTACTATTTATAAAGTGAGGTGTTCAATTAATTTGAAACTTATCCTAAACATAGCATAACCTTGACATTCAAGTGTATGTATACGTAATTATTTAAAATTAAATTAAGCATAACGCATGTTTCTCTTGATTTATCGTAAATAATCTCCGTATAACCTCAATCTACTGATTTCAAGGCTACACGCCGACCTAGCATTTTTACAGCCTGTGTTGGAATAAAAGACCTTTCATTTAAATCTTTTGCAACCTTTCTCCAATTTTGCCAGCCTCATTTGAAGCATTGAATGACATTAGACCAATGAATGTAACTGATGGTAAGAAATTTCAATTTCATTTTTTTTTTAAATTTCAGCCAGAATGAGTGCAGTCGTTGGAAATTTATTGAAACAGCTCAAGAGCAAGGAGTTTAGGCAGTACTTAATGAGGTAAAATCAATTCGACTTAACCTTGCAAAATCAATTTAATTGCTTGTTGATATAAAAGTTTGTTGTCATTTTCAGCACCCACTTCTGGGGTCCTGTAGCCAATTGGGGAATACCTCTCGCCGCTCTTGCAGATATACAAAAAGACCCAAGTTTTATTAGTGGAAAAATGACACTTGGTAAGTTACTATTTATCATTAAGATGCGGTTTCTAAGTACCTCACAGTGTGGCACAGATCAGGTACACAAGAATCACTAGGGCTTGTGACCAAATTAAAAATACAACCCAAAAGGGGTACAAATAAAATTCAGAGCCATTCAATAATTCCATGTAAAGTATTAATGAAAAAATTGTGTTTGATATAATGAAAACTAAAACTTTTAAGAATTTTTGTCTGTTTGTCTGTGCTTTTGCATGCCCTAATCTCAAAACCAGTAATGAATTTGAGTGAGATCACTTATGTGAAAGCGTATGCTATTCCAGACTATAGTCTATCTTTGTGCCAAGGTTAATCCAGATCCGTTAAGTAGTTTTTCAGTTTATTCGTTACAAACATACATACAAATCTTTCCTGTGTGGAAAGCTTCACCTTCATTGTCACAGTCTATGTTTTATTTCAATCGGTTCGTAAAAAAACACTCAACTATTACTACACTACTATACTGTAATAGTATAAAATTTATATAAGGTTTCCATGTACATTTCCAACATTCACGTGGATGAAGCCACTGGCAGAAGCTAGCAAAATATATTTTTTTACTTTTCAGTGGTCTCAAAAAACTAAAGAGGCCTATGCTATTTTCATATTTCAGTTAAATTAATCGGCTCTGTTAGGTAATTTAACAGATAACATACATTCAAAGCAATGACAAATGAGTTCATATGAACTCTATTATCTCCCTTTATGTGATAGTAATGGTATAATCATGACAGTACCTTTATTAAATACTTACTTTAGTCCGGGATTTCAGTCGATGAATTTCAGAGAGTATACAAAGAGAAGGTTACAAAATATCTGTTAATGAATTTTTATTGCCCCAATCCGGTAAACACATTCAGATAAACAGAAAAATACAAAGAATTCTCCATTACTATTTTATTATAATATGACATATTATTTTTTAATTATGTATTTACTCTATTACTTTAAAGTCTTTAGTAATTTTGATGGGTCATGTTTGTCTTAGGAAGATGGGAACCAACTATAAATAGCCCTTTATCAAGTGAGTGCCTGCCATAGGAAGCCATGTCCAATGACTATGTTATGCTATTTAAATAATGGAGAGATGATGGACATTAGAATATTATTTTCAAGGCTTCATCTACATAATTATCTGGTCTACCTACTTAGATAAATGACTTTGCATAAATAAATATCTTTTAGATCAAGCTAAACCTCAGACATAAAGATACAACTTGTTATCAGTGCAGTTCAATAAAGTTGATATCATTTCAAGCGCTTAATTCGTTATCAGTGTTGCTCATGCCATATACTATGTAGGATGAATCTTTTTTTATTTGGTTCTGGGGTTTATGAAGGAGGTTTATTTAATTAACCTCGACTGTTCTTGGTCTCTTGTTACTCCTGGTTGGACTCTTATTATACCTGCAAATGATATGATTGATCAAAAATTTCGGTCCACCGTCAGTATTAATTGCAAGCGGACACTCCTGCTGCCGTGCCTCCAGTCGAGCTGCACTAAGAACAGTGTCTGGTTGTTCCAGCCCTGACGCTGTACTCCATGATGTTCATGCGGTTCGCGTGGCGCGTGCAGCCGCGCAACATGCTGCTGTTCGCGTGCCACATCACCAACACGGGCGCGCAGCTGACGCAGGGCGCGCGCTTCATCAACCACCACTACCTGCAGGACAACAAGGACAAGGCCAGTCCACTCAGTCAGACCGCTGAACCGGTCGCGTCCTAATTGTACAGGTAGTAAGATATTTGGTGCAGTTTATAAGTAGAATTGGGTCTTGGCGAACTATTTAAGTAGTAAGGTCATTAAAGTCTGTTCACATATCTGTTGAGATCTTAGAAAAGCATGTACTTTCTTCCCAGAATTGAAACTACTCATAATAATATCAATTACATTTTACTACAACACAAATTACTAGATAAAGTAGTGCAATTTATGAAATACTCTTCAAATACTTTTTCTTAGTGTCCTTTAATTTAAAATCAAGCTATATTGACAATTTAAGAACTATTGTAATTCTTGCCTTACATAAAAATTGCACATGTTTATTGTAATATGCTTGTGATATTTAGAGAACATTTCATATGTACGGGTTAGTTAGGTAAATAAGTAAATATAAAGTTTAATATGTTTATATAAATATAAAGTATATAAAGTTGTAAATACCTGTAAAAACCTACAGTCCAATTATTATAGCATTAGACAAATAATGGTTAAATAACGAAAGTTACTGTGTAATATTGTTGAAATTACTGCAATTTAGAGGTTTTTTTTTTACACAAACGGCAAATAGATTACATTGCTTTGTATTTATCGAAAAATAACGGTGTTATACGTTTAGATCGAAATAACGAATGGGTGATAACCGTTATTTGTCTAATGTTATAATAAATGGAGTATAGTTCCCCTAGAAAAGTTAGTGAGAGTGCAGATTACTAATACATTAAACGAATAACTGAATCAAAAGGGGGCATTAAAGTAAGGATTATGTGACAACTAATGTGCAAACTAAAACTTTTAATGAACACCTTCTTAGATATAACTGTGTGAAATATAACAAAAAAGTAGCTCAATTTTTCTTCACAATAATATTAAATAGTTAGGTAATGTCTTATTAATAAATAAGGGTACGAAAACTCGAATAGGGTATGGAAACTGTTACAGTAACATTTTTTTGGGTTGCGTAAAACATTATGCTGGCAACATAGAATGTTGCCATGTTACCTGGCAACGTATAAAAAAATCGTATTAATTGTAAAATAAAGTTGCAAACTTGTTTCTCAATTTTTTTGCCAAGAAAAACGGGGCTTTAAATAATAATATACGCAGCGGGAGTCGTGCGTGAGAAACTCACGCAAGATTGTTTGGTTACAAGTGGATAGAAGAGAGCTCCGTGCACATTTGATCGTACAAGAATGTAGGTACAAAGTACCCTTTGATAATATTTCGATTAGATCGATGCATTGTCATTGCCCTAAAATATGATCTACTTTGATCGTATTTAGAATAACGTAAGAGTAGCCGCTTTGAACATAAATGTCTTTGATTTTTACATAAACGACTTACGACGACCTTTACATACTTTTGATTGTTATCTTTTTACGTGTGTTCGTCAGCCCTTAAGTTTAGAAGTAAGTACTAGTAGGTTGTACAAAATGTAGAAAATTACAGTGTAATGTATTGTTATCATTATACAAAGGTATATTTTTAAATATTTATTGTGAATTTTATTCTCATATTATACTTGTTGATCTGTTTTATGAGTTTAATTAGACACTTCAGTAACCTACCAATTTCAACAAAATATACCTACCCTCAAATATTTTACATTTTCAGCGGCAGAGCTAATGCAACTGCCGGGTAAGCGGGTGCCGGGTAAGCGGGATTGTCCGAAAGGGTTACCGCTACCCCGGAACATAAAGGGCTACGGAAGGAACATGGATGGGTTTTAGTCAGTAAAAGTCTGACACTCCCTTCCGCTCCACCCAGAGCGGGAGCAGTCATTGGATGATTTCCCAGCCTTAAAAAAAAAAAAAAAAAGAGCTAATGCAACTACGTAGATATTTGTGTCATAAAGTTTTCCTCTATTGGCTCTATGGTAGGAGGGCCATTGTTATTTCGTGATGAACAACTGTCAAGGGAAAGTTGCTACCATAGTTTCGAACATAACAAGGCATAGCAAGGAATTGACGAGAGATCCTCATTATCTAACTCACAAACAACCGCTAAACAATCTTCTAATAAAGTTATAATGATACGTTTATATATGTAGCAGCGATCTGTTGGTACGGAGGTAGGTAGGTAGGCAGGACAGAAACCCAAGAATACCTACAATAATAAATAACGTGCCTCTACCCACTTCAACGGTAACCTGTCAAAAACGAAGTAGGTTCACATCCATTTTTAAGAAAAAGAAAAGTGGCAGCAGCGTACTGTCTAAAGCAGGTGAGGCCGTGAGCTCAAACAGGCTTTCTTACCGCAAGCGTTAATATACCAAATGGTGTTCCACCACTCTTTAACATAAATAAAAATATTTCGAACAGCTGTATTTTATATGGTGCGACTTTCTATCTGACCTCCATAATCATTTACTGGGAAACACAATGCCCCTTGGTAAGACTAGTTGTCTTACTCTAACTCCTACAGCCACCATGCCTCTCCTGCTGGAGTGTCCTAAGTGCCCGGTCACCTGCACCTCCAATGACCTAAAGCATGCCACTGATGTCGCGATAAATGTGGCAACCTACTAGGCGCATTCAATTTAATAAAATAAAAATTAAAAAAATACCATCGGCACGAAAAGAAGAAGTAGCACTAAGTACACTACTACAGCCAATAATATTAACATATTTGGGATTATTGCGAATGCAGTATACTACTCGTCCCTAATTAAAGAAAATTAACGCCGACGTAAGAATAAATAGGTACCCCTGCTGAGCTGCCCGACTACTTAATTCTTAGGCGCACCGTACCATATGTGAGTGACTATGTCGCCGAGAGCGTTTACTTGGCACAATAGCTGGCGTTTAGAAGCGGTAACAATGACGGGCGTCTTCATTGTCTACCACAAGTGTTGGTGAATGCGCCCACGTTCTATTTCAGGTCGCGCTCTCACTTTATATGATGAAGTTGCATGAATGACTATGCAAATACTGAGCTTTGTTTTGGAACCTTGTTTTTCCCTCAGTGGAAGCCGTAAATGTTTGTTATTTTATTGAGATTTGCCTTCAGAATGAAGTCTTCAATTCAAAATCAAAATCAAAAGTCATTTATTCAAATTAGGCTGAAGATCAGCACTTTTTGAAGGTCAAAGTTACATAAGACAGTCCCCCAAAAACGCCCACCCTTCACCACTTCCTAGTGCTTTAGCTGGGAAGAAGAAGTGGCGCAACAAACTCCCCAGCAGCACAGCTGTCTGTTTAGTTGGAAGAACTTGACTCTACACATTTATCGTATGAGAAGTAATTAACGGGTCTCCCTTGTTTTACCGAAAAGAAATTGCCAAATTATCACTTCCCAAACAAATTTTCGCATAATTTCATTTGCCAAATTATTACTTACCAAAAAATCTCTTTACAAATAATTGTTACGAAAACCTATGTTTGGCAAGTGAATGTTTGATCAATAACTTGTTCACCAACTAGTACTTTTACCATTTTTTATCTAGTCAAATATTTCAGTTGGTATAACATATTTTACACAAAATTAAATAAGCCAAATATTTGGTGTCGTCAATTTTAAACTTAATAAGATCTAACGTTGAAGACGTTTTATTACAAGGGTGCTTTTTCCACTTGGGACAAATTCTAAACAGGTAATAATAATGTTATTATAATTATATTATTTCTCTCGATAGCCTCCTAAAAATAATCTCGTTTTTCCATATTTTTTTCTATATAATCTAGTCGTTTCTGGCACTCGCCGGCCGCTGCCGCGGCACCGCTCGCTTCGCTCGCTCGGCTCGTGCGTGGGTGGTCACAGTTTTAACCTAACCCAACCTAACCATTTTTTTAACATTAATAACCTACTGTAACTAGTTCCATAAATAACCTAATGTCTAGTAACCATAAATTTGACTTGTTTCAGACAAATTCAAGCACATAAGCTTACAAAGAAATACGCAAATGACATCAAATTTAACAAACAAGTAAAATGTTTATTTTTGCCTTTATATTTTTTGTCATAACAAATCATTTGACTAAACGTTTATTGTCTAAATATTGTTTGCTGTAATAAATCATTTGATTAAAGACCAAAAGCCTTAATGACATTATCCTTGGTAATAATCTGCCAAGTAAACATTTGACCAAATGAAAATGTGCGTACTAAAATTATTCCAAATATTACATTGGTATAAAAAAAGGTTGCTAAAATTTGTTTGGGTAATGAAAATTTGGCAAAATCTTTTCGGCAAAACGGCAGGATCCCGTAATTAACATTACGAAACACATCACATTAAAATCAATCATATGCCACATGTCAGCTAGCACACGTCAATATACCAATTAAAACATTAAAACTGACTGTACTCAAGCGTAAATTTAAAAAGAAAAAAAAAGAGCCTCCAGTTAAAAGTGCGTGCCCGCTTACATGTGCAATGCTGTAGGTACTATGTCCATACAGCCGTAACTCGAAGTTACAAATGATAAACTAGGACCATCGAAGTAAAATCAATCAATTAATTGCTAATGATTACTAACTAGGATCAAGATAAATAAATAATTATGATCAACTGTCGAGGTCTCTAGCTAACCACATTTTGCAATACAACTCATTAAAAAAAAACATTGTAATGAGTAGATTATGTCAACAATAAATGGCTAGTAAAAAAATAAAAAAACAACCAAAACACAATGAATTGAATACATAATAAAAATAATTTTATGAAGCTAATTCTGGAGAAAGAACATAAACATTGTCTTGTGTTAATCACAGCGACCAACTATTCTTGTCATTTAAGTAGTCGTTGGTAGTATAGTAAGCCTTTGAACAAAGGATAGATTTTACTTTAGTTTTAAACGTATTAAAAGGCAATTCTAGCAAAGAAGAGGGCAGCTTGTTATAAAAGGTTATACCAAGCCCCACAAATGAGTTATGAACCTTATGAAGCCGATGAAAGGGAGCACGTAGTTTAATTAGCATCCATTTTTGCAATAATCATAAGGTTCATAGGATAAATCTTGCTTCTTACTTTCTACCTGGGTTCCAAGGCTATTAGTCGTCGGGATATGTATCGCATAAAGTAGCAGTTTAATTATTCGGTACCTACCTATAAGTAAGTACATAGGTATGTTCCGGATTGTAGCAATCACCCAGACTAAGACTTCTACTAACCCTGGAACCCTAAGCAGGATTGTCCGAAAGGGTTACTGCTACCCCGGAACATAAAGGGCTAAGGAAGGAACATGAATGGTTTTTAGTCAGTAAGAGTCTGACACTCCCTTCCACTCCACCCAGAAGAAAAAAAAACCCTGGAACCCAGTGTACTAAAGGTAAGATGGTAGCCCCCAAAGTTATCGTTATCAGTTTTCGTCATCTTTTTAGGTTCAACACTAGGCTTGACACTTTTCAGCATCTAACATTACTGATACTGAATATTACAAGCTATAGCCGTTTAAGTTGGTTATTTAATCACGACTCGTTTTCATCAATTAACTCGGGTCGGATTTACATTCGCAACCACCAATTTGGTCCACTCAACGATCGCTGGTTTGCGCTGTCAACAAGTTTCACAATGACATTTTAATGCGTAGATACCTTCGTGGTAGTAATATTTAAACTATTGAATCAGGTAATAAAGGTAAACTAACATAATATCATTCAACTTACAATAATCATCACCATATGACATAGGCAGAATAGGCGACATCTGCTCAGTCGCCAAAGTAAAAAAAAAAAAAATAAGCATTCCAGTAAGCGCTCGTAGGGACATGACCATCTTCCGGGTTCTGGGATTGTTCTAAAAGTCTTGGACCGCAGGGCCCCTAGACGGCGAGCCGCCCACTATTTGAACGCGCCCCAAAAGGTGGTAGCCGTCAGGCTCATCCGAGGGTACCGCACGATCTCGGGCGAAGCGGCCGCCGTGGGATCTGTGGAGGCGATAGTCCTCGCGCGCCTATGCGAGTGGCGCGCGGAGGTACTATCGTTATGTCGTCGTATCGAAGTTCCTGCACATCATCAGGCTGGAGGAAACGCCTGGGTGTCGCCATTGTGACGATCGCCCAGAGGACATGGTGGAGATCTGCCCCGCTTGGGCGGAGCACCGCCGTGTCCTCGTAGAGGCGATTGGCGGCGGCGGCGACCTCTCGCGCCCGGCCCTGGTGCAAGCCACGGTCCAGAGCGAGAGGGAGTGGGAGGCAGTCACCTCCATTTGCGAAGCATTTATGTTTCTGAAGGAGGTGGTTGGATGGGAGAGGGAAATGTCTTCCCGTCCCAGCCGCCGTAGGGGACGCCCCAGGCGTCGGGAGCCGCGTGACGACTCCCGGCCACCATAGGCGCGTGCCTGCGGACGGTGAGTAATGGGTAGCTCACCATCCGATCAGGGCCAGGCCCTTGTGGGACGGCGCATACATGTTCCACGAGCGGCTTAAGGAGATGTCAGTATTTGAATAGGTCCGTAAGGGCCGAAGCCTGCCGGGTTAGCGGCATTGTCCGAAAAGGTTTCCGCTACTCCGAAACATAAAGGGCTAAGGAAGGAACATGGATGGGATTTAGTCAGTAAAAGTCTGTCACTCCCTTCCGCTACACCCAGAGCGGGTGGCATCATTTTATGATTTCCCACCCTCAAAAAAGGGCCCCGACGAAGACTGCAAAAAAATATTATATCTTTATTCAAGTAAACATGATTTATTTTTGTTAGTAACAAATGCCTTACCCCCTGTTAATAATCCTATTCTAATCACTTACCCTAAAACCATGAATACATGTGAATCGCTGCCACACGCCTAACACCGGACAGTGGACAGCTTGTGGCAGCTATTCATATATAGTCAATCGAGTCTGCTCACCACACAACGCAGGATAAGGTTGGGGCTGGCCCGCACGCGGCGCACAAGGGAAGCGCATCGTTTCCTCATAGTTGTATAAAAACAGTCGACTCGTGCTTCAGCAAACATCAGGGGTGCACTACAGAAGCGGGGCAACCCTAACAATATCCTGAACGCATTATTATATTGAACGCGAAGGACGCAGTACCGTATGATTTCTGCGTATAATCGGCCCACAGACTGCACGTGTAAAAAGGAAAGTACAATATGCACAAAATCTATCACATCATCATCTATGACATGGGACTTAAAACATAACTGGCGAAATGTGGAGTGTGAAAATATTAGTTAGATATTCTTTTTATCATTCCAAAAGAATAATTATGCTGCTTTGTCGACTTTTGAAAAAACTCTAAAATAAAACTCAGATTCTCATGATTTGAATCTAGAAGGCAAGAGCGAGCCAAGCGAGCCTGAAAATTTTAGCAACCCCCCAGCTTGTATAGGTGGTATTTTCTTTTGACCTTTATACAGAAAGAGTACTTACTTTGTCGAAGAAGAAAAGCTTAAACTCGTTTAATAAAGCAGTTTAAGTTTTCGAACCTTGCGTACGAGCGGGGTGCACAAATTTCCGAGTTAGTTTCGTTATGACTATGACGTGTTGGGCTTGTTATTGCTCAATGTTGGAGGTGTGATGCGTTTGATTGTGTGTGAGTAATGTTAATATTTTTAATTGGCAAATTATGTTTAATTATGAATTATGTTTATTACTTGTATGTTTTCACTTCTGTCGGGACTCCCCATAGCATAACTGCATACATTCATAATGTTTTTGTTTATGCCCCTCCGGGTCACTGTGGCTCAGGTTTAAGTTAGAACCATAAGTAATTGTTTGGAGAGGGAGGGGGTGGGGTGTCATGGGCCTGATCCCCATGTGGACCGCGTCTGGAAGATAAATATAGGTACCTTCAAGTCATAGTCAACACTATTCTAACAACGTCTATTTACAAAATCACAAACCTCCACTTAAATAAACCACACATTACATTTTATTTACCAAAGGTGACAACGAAATGCTAATTCCTGTCCGTGCTACTTCTACAGTTTCTTTTGTGAGACACGTAATGGCGTCGTGAAGGTGCAAGCCAACCTGAACACACACAGATACGTGTGTTTTAATTAAAACTAAATTGTGTACTCGCTAATGGTCGGATGCACTATATAAACGGAGTTAGTTACTCTAATTTTGGTTGACAATGGACGGAATAGAATTTGTGGTTCTGTGAGCTCACTAGAAGTAACTGACGCGTGGCGTTGGTCCGCTCAGTTTATTGTGTAACCCCGTTTTTTTAGAAACGAATTTGATTTAGTTTGCGATGAAAAAAGGAGCATTTAAAGTATAGAGAAATGTGGAGGCTCCTTTTCTTTAGAGTAGGTTTCCGTGTTATGTATATCATTGTATTATATTGTAGTGCAGTAGCGGTATATCATAAGTAACTACGATGGGTTCACAGGTGACAAAAAATAGAAACATTGAAACATTTCGTGATTTTAAACAGAGCAACTGCCACGAAAACAGAATGGTCTGCAACAGAACTAAATGTAACACTGTTACTTTTGCATAATGTCAAAATAGTACCTAATATGATTACCGACATTACTTTTCAGTACCTATGTCATGTTTGTATTAGCTGAGTCAATCAACTGACACAAACCAGCTCAAACTGATTGTTTAATAATAGTTATTTGTTATGCAAGGCTGCAAAGTTGTTTTTTGGCGCGAGTACTTCTATTGAAACCTGAGTAAGCGAAGGATTCTAGGGTTGAATATAGAATCTTGAGCGTAACGAAGGTTTCAAAGGTACGAGACGCAGAAAAGCTTTTGCGGCCGAGCGCAACACACAATTTTTCACCTCACTACAGCGAGGAAACTGCTAGGTGCAAGAAAACAGGTGTTATATGTTGAGTTTTATTTTGTTCGAGCGTCTCAGATACATTGACGCATGTGAAGAAAATAACAGATACTTGGCAATGTATCTTATGAGTTACATAGAATAGGTATCTCCAAAATTAAATACCCTGTATTTTGTTCTATATCCTACTTGTCCTCTAAGGAGAATGAAAGAAAAAAACAAATTTATTACAAATAACTCACTAATTTAATTGAATACCTACATATTTCTTATTGCCAAGAAAAGGATTAACAACAACAAGGGTTAACATATAATATTAGTATTATAATGGTGGCGATGGAATAAAACCAACGTTGATGACAAATAGGAGTTTATTCTCTTTACTTCAACACTTGACAGATTATAGCAAAACAAAAGTTAGACTAAGGTAAGACCTATTGGTGGACCTAGGGATGGACTGCGGGGCTATCCTATCCCTTCACCTCCTAGCTAGGCTGTTCCTGAGGGCGACGGGGCCTCCGCTCAGGGCAAGCTTATGACAACAGTGGTGACTGCGGGGCTATCGACCGCTGTGCCTTCTAAGTAGCGAGTGAGTTCTGGTTTTTTATTTTGATATGACCACTCGCAGATCAGCCTAGGGAGGCTGTTGACTGCTTAACCGGACTATCCTGTGGTGGCCAAAAATTACTTTAAGGCCCCCAGCCAGGGCTTACAAACTAAGGATAATTAAATGAACGTTCACTAAGGGCACCCCCTGCGGGGTTCGGGCCTAGGCTTAGTGCGTCATTGAGGGAGAGCAACAGGTTGGCTGGGTCGATATTATTTAGGGAATTTTAACATTACATGCTCAGCGGCGCGGGCTGGCTTGTCGAGCAAGGGTCGGGCGTTATTTCTATTGGGGGTCGCGGTGGGCCTCGTCGGCGGGGCCGGGGACGGTTACGCGGTTTGTATTTGTGTTTTCTGATTGTGCTGGTGGCCCTACTACTTTCCTGGAGGATTGTGATGGGGTCGTCAGGTTCTTCTAAAGTGAGCCTAGGTCGGCGAATCTTGGATATTTTGGAGGGGACATATCGGGCAGCCGATGAGACGAGGGGGTTGGGGTGATTCGTGGCCGAATCCATGAAGCGCTTTGTGAGGCGCTTCATGCACTGTTTAATAGTGGGGATCTTAAGGTCGACATGTAGTCGTTCATTCCTTACAAACCAGGGGGAACCCGTGGCCCTTCGGAGAAAGCGGTTTTGAAGGGTCTGCATCCTATGGATTAGGTGGGGCTTGGCATGTGCGAACACGGGGCAGGCATATGCCATAATGGGCCGAATGCACGCGGTGTAGATACGCAACTTGCACTGAAGTGACAATTTGCTGCGTGCATTCAGCACGGAGTGGAGCCTTCCGAGGGCGAACGCGGTGCGCGAGCGTACCGTCGTTATGTGCCCTCTGAAGGAAAGGCGTCTATCTAGGGTGACCCCCAGGTATTTGGCTTGCTTCTCCCAAGGGATTGGCTTGCCAAACATGGTGATCGGACTGGGGAGGTTGGGGTAGGGTCGGCGGGGGCTGGAGAAGAGGACCGCCTGGCTCTTGTCGGGATTGACTTCGATTCTCCATTTCCGGAACCAATCGCCTAAGGCTCTTGCGGATTTTTGGAGAATCTCTCTTATCGTGTCGGGGTTTCTACCCGAGTAATAAATGGCCGTATCGTCGGCGAAAAGCGCCAACTGGGCTAGTTTATTCACAGGGATATCGCTAGTGTACAGCGTGAAGGCGAGGGGGGATATCACGGAGCCTTGCGGGACTCCGGCGCGTATCGGATGAGGAGAGGAAAGCGCTCCTTCAATGCGGTATTGGAAGGTGCGGTTCGACAGGAAGTCTCGTAGGATGAGCACGAGTCGATCAGGCACACCGAGCTGGTATAGCTTGTATATCAGCCCGTTGTGCCAGACCTTGTCAAACGCTTTCGCGATATCGAAGAACAGGGCACCGGTCAGCCGGCCGTGCTGGTAGTGGCCACTGATGTGTTCTACTATTCGGTGCACCTGTTGGACACAAGAGTGTTTGGTTCTGAAGCCAAACTGCTCTTTGGGAATTAAACTCTTCGCCTCGGCATAGTCTTTGAGGCGCTTATAAATAAGCCTCTCGTAGATTTTGCCCAAGACGTTGAGGAGACTGATGGGGCGGTAGCTGCTTGGGAAAGACTTAGGCTTGCCCGGTTTAGGGATACCGATAACGGTAGCTCGCTTCCATTGCTGAGGAAATATATTATTTGCCATGGCGCTATTGAAGATAGCAGTCATTAGCACTATGAGAGCGGGGGATAGGAGTTTGAACACCTTATTGGTGATTCCGTCGGAGCCAGGGGCCTTTCGATGTTTGAGGCCCTTGATAATCCCCTGCACCTCGTCTGGAGTGACGGGGGAAAGGGGACTATCCGGGTCCTCTTCGGGAGGGAGTGAGGTCCGGCGTTCGACTTCAGCGTCCACTTCAGCGAGGTGGGCTGGGTCTACCGGTTGGGTGCTTGGGGAGCATTGGGTCTCCAAGCTGTCGGCTAGGCATTCCGCTTTTTCATCGTCGTTGAAGGCGACGGTGTTATCATTACGAATGAGAGGGGGCATGGAAGAGATCCCAGAGGAGCGTAGTTTCCTCTGCAGGTCCCAGAAGGCCAGATGGTTGGGTGTTAGTTCATCGAGCATCTTATCCCATTGGTCGTCACGCAGCTCTTTGACACGATTGCTTACTTTACGCTGTAAGTTACGCATAAAAGCTTTGTTGCTGGCACATGGGAAGGATCTGTAGGCGCGAATGGCGGCGTTCTTCTCGGTCACGAGATCACGTACGTCGTCAGGAAGCTTCCAGCGGTTGTCCACCGCCGGGGCTTCCTTCGAGCAATCCTTCAGAACGGATTGCACGTGTTCCGTGAACGAGTCGATCGCCGCTTCCGCGTCGGCTACAGTTTCGATTTTATCTGGTATTTTATCTAAGTGGGGGGACTCGGTGGATTTCAGCGCTTCGCTTACTTTCACCCAGTCCGTGACCGTTTTGATAGCGGGAGATTGGGCTGGATCGAGGGGGCCAGCGTTAGGAGCTAGCTCCAGGACGACTGGCCTGTGATCCGAGTTGAGTTCGTCTATCGTTTCTACAGAATGTAATCGTAAGTTTACATTCCTTAGAAGCGCGACGTCGAGCACATCAGAGCTCTGGGTGGGGTCGTGTGGGAAGTGAGTGTGATGCATCGGGGCGATGACATCGAAGTTGAGTGTGTTGCAAAGGTCAAACAGTACCCGGCCTCTTGTGTTTGTCATACGACAGTTCCAAGAGGGGTGCTTTGCATTTAGGTCTCCTGCCAGAAGGACGGAGTCACTCAGGTTAAAGAGGGCGGAGAGGTCGTCTCTTAGGGTAGCGTTGCCCTCCCCTGGGTTGGTGGGGGGGAGGTACGCAGAGACTATTGTAATGGGCTGATGGCCCGTCATGCCCAGCCTACAGACAGAGACCTCAAGGTTCCTGAGGGGTGGGGGATCCATAGGGATGCAGTATAGACTGGATCTATAATAAATGAGAGTACCTCCTTTGTGACAACGCGTCCTGTCATTGCGAACTATCCGATAGTTGGCGATTCTCGGGTCGCGCTGTTGGGGCTTTAGGAAGGTCTCTTGGACTAGAAGTATGTCTAGGTGATGGTCGCGGAGGAACAAGGCGATCTCATCCCGTTGGTTACTCAAACCGTCTGCGTTGAACGTCCCTATTTTTAGGGATTTCGGTTTGAGTCTACAGGGGGGGACTTTATCCATTACGGTTAAAGTGAGGAAGGTTTAGGATGGATTGAGTGACGTCTGCGTACGCACTCATGATGCCGGCGAGTTTCACGAAGTCGCCATTGCTGGCGATTATTTCGCTCGACATTTCTAGGGCTCTAGGGGAATAATACGCACCGATGGTGCTTGAGAGGACCCTGATGGGGTCTAGGGGGTTATTTGCCTGTTTGGTTGGAGGCATGGGTTGGGGCAGGGGGCCGAAGGTGAACGGGAAGGGTGTTCTGGGAGCCTGGGTGTGGGCTTGGGGATGAGGGAGAGGCGCTGAAGGCGCCTGGACTTTAGGTGACGGTCCAGCTGGGGAAGGGGCCGCTTGGGTAGCGGGCCTGTTAATTCTTGGGTCCCTGATGGGGTTACCCATTAGTGGGGGGATTGCTGGGCAGTGCAGCGATTTTGGGGGACCCAGGGCCGGGAATTGGGTTTGGTGATTTAACGCGTTCCACGGGTTGGGGCGTTGGGGACTGAGTGGGACCAGAGATGGGCACTCTCTCAGCTGCCTTTCATGGCCGCGTTTGGCCAGTTTGGGGGCCGAGGATTTAGGGGCTTTAGGGCACCCGCGGTAGTTGGCGGGGTGTCCTTTTTCGCCGCATAGTACGCAGCTGGGAGGCTCCGTACATTGGGTGCGGTCTTTGGGACGGGGGCAGTCAGAGGTGCCGTGGTCACCCAGGCACTTGACACAACGAGGTTTGCCGAAGCAATTCCTCTGGGCGTGTCCATAAAGTTGGCAGCGGTGACACTGGGAAATAGTGCCACTCGCGTGTGGTTTTTCTATCCTGATGCCGGATAGGCCACAAATCTTGGTGATTTTGAATATTGGGTGATACCCATTTAGGTGCCTACAGATCACTAGGATCATGTTGAAGGAGTCCCCGTTTCTGCGGTGCATACGGTGCACCTCAGTGAGTTCTGGTTCCTCGGTGCGGGTTTATATAGGCGGTTTGACAGATGACAGTGTGTGTCTTCACCATCTCATGCTTGTATGTGGTTGTAGCCTTTGTTGACGTCACGGACACTTCTCACGTCTAATTTAGATGTCACTAGTAGTCTGTTAGTACTGTTGATATTATTGTGTTATCGATGACTGATCTTGTGTAAGTTGTGATCTACTCCGAATCCGGTAGATGGCGTAAGGCGTCGTGTTATATTCTCCCCCTCTGGTACTCTATGGTCGTCCCGACTGAGTACCAGCACCAGTTTGTTTCCGCGGCCGTCCTCTTCGGCGTATCGGATAAGTTGGTTTGGATATCACGTTGTCTCTCTTTTCAAACTTCGTTATTGCTGACGTATGATACTTTCCAATAGGCTTGTCTGGAGTTTCTGAGTGAGCAATTTCATAAGTAGGGGTTCCATGTTTCTTTAATATAACATACGGTCCATCTCGTCGAGGAGCAAATTTTGAAGTAAACTGTTTATCGATATTGCTAACGGGATGAGACTCTATCAAGACTAAGTCTCCAACTTCGTAGTCTGGGTCAGGTCTTCTCTTGTTATTTGCTCTTTGGCGTGTCGCTTCTTTGTTACGCTCTATATTTTCTTTTGCTAGCTGTAAATCTTGGGCTAGTTGTTTTAACTTTGGGGTGATTTCTGCGACAAAGTTTTCTGATTCTACAACCGAGCTTAGGTCATGTGTCAACTCATATGGTGTACGCAATTCTCTCCCAAATGTTAGGTATGATGGTAAGAAGCCTGTGGTTTGACACTTAGCTGTATTCATTGCGAATCTTATTGTTGGCAAAGTCGATGGCCAATTCTTATGTTTGTCTTTAACCATAATTGCAATTTGTGACTTCATGTCCCTATTCTTCCTTTCAACCACATTTGGTTCAGGGTGATATACGGGTGTGAATATTTGTTGAATTTCTAAGCAATATGCTAGTTTTTGCATTATCGCTGATATAAATTGTACTCCATTGTCGCTGATAATTTTCCTTGGCAACCCATAGCGAAGAAAAATTTCATTGAGTAAAATGATGGCACAATTTTCACTAGTTGCTTCATTTATTGGGAATAATTCTACCCATCTTGAAGTAGTATCTTCTATGATCAAAATCCACTTTTCTCCTGTTGGTCCCTTTGGTAAAGGTCCAAAAAGATCAATGGACAATAGCTCAAATCGTTTAGAGTTTGGGGTGGACTGGTATAAGCCTGCTGGCTTCTTATTAGTGGGCTTATATTTTTGGCATTCGACACATGTTTTTATGTATTTTATGACATCTTTTCGTAGTCCCGTCCAATAAAAATTATTTGTTATACGTTGTATTGTTCTTTCTACTCCCATATGACCAGCAGTAGGTGAGTCATGGTAAGTGTTCAGAACGTTTTGTATTTCATGACGTGGAACTACTAACTTTGCATTGTCGTTTTCTTGTTCTGGCATGTAAAGATATAGGACACCTTTATGCACTAGGTACCCTTTCTTAATGTATTCTACATAACTTGGTATTTCTTTCCCTTCTTCTAATATTTTTATGATATTTTGAAGGATGTCATCTTTTATTTGTTCATTTCTTAACTGTTTTTCATTGTATCTTGGTAGATCTAGCTCTGTGGTGCATATTATGCATAATCCATCATGCTGCTCACACGGTGGTCGAGACAATGTATCAGCTACTACATTAGTTCGTCCTGGAGTATATTCGATTTTGAACTCGTATGGTTGCAGCTGTAGTGCCCATCGTGCTAAGCGACCAGTAGGTGTTTTAAGATTCATTAACCATTTCAACGGTTGATGGTCTGTAATAGTTATGAACTTTGTTCCTTCTATATAGCCACGAAATTTTGCAATTGCCCAAACTATGGCTAGTGCTTCTTTTTCTGTGACACTGTAATTGCGTTCAGCTTGTGTTAAAAGTCTACTTGCGTATTCAACAGGGTGCTCATTGTCCCCCTCCCCCTGCACTAAAGCTGCGCCAATGGCATACTGACTGGCATCAGTCTTGATAGCAAAGGGTAAATCGTCACTTGCCTGTTTTAAAACTGGTGACGTAGTCAAGGCATTTTTTAATTTCATAAATGCTTCTTGTTGCTCTCGTTCCCACTTCCAGCTTATTTTCTTCTTCGTTAGGTTAGTAAGTGGTCTAGCAATATCTGCAAAATTATGAATAAATCTCCGATACCATGATGCGGTTTGTAAAAATGATATTAACTGTTTTAGGTTTTTAGGCGCCTGACGGTTTGCAATAGCAGAGATTTTCTCTGGGTCTGTTTTGATACCGTCAGAAACTATAAGGTGGCCCAGATATTTAATTTCTGAACACATACATTTACATTTCTTTCTGTTGGCTCGAAGCTTGTATTCTCTCAGTTTAATAAATATTTCTCTTAAGTCTTCTATATGTTGACTGAAAGTACTAGATCTTATAATTAGATCATCCAAATAACATAATACACACTTCGCGTGCAATCCTTGTATGAATTTGTCCATTAATCTTTGGAACGTAGCGGGCGCGTTTCGTAGACCGAACGGCATACGCTTGAAACGGAACGTTCCAAATGGTGATACAAAGCTTGTTTTATCGTAATCATCTGGATGTACCATTATTTGCCAGTAACTTGACTGTAAATCAATTGTTGACATGTATGGCATCGCTTTTGCCTGATGTAATAAGTCATCAATTCGAGGCAACGGATATCTGTCTGGTTTAGTTATCTCGTTGAGCCTTCGATAATCTACGCAAACTCGAACATCAGTTTCTCCTTTTGGAACTAGAATTACAGGTGCTGACCATGGGGAATCGCATTCCTCGATTACGTCATCATTTATCATATCATCCAACTTTTCTCTTAATTGCTTTTGCCTTGTTGATGACAACCTATAAGGCTTAACACTAATTGGAGGATGATTGCCTGTGTCGATTCTATGTTGTGTAAATGGAGTTGCTTCCGTGTTTTTCTCAAAGATGTCGCTGTGCTCAATTAACAATTCATTGAACATTTTTTGCTCATTGTTTGTAAGTAGGGTTCCTTCATCGGATTTTAAATGAAGATCAACAGAATACAAAGAAGTTGGGTTTATTGGTAAGTAACCAATACGTGGATCGATACAATATTCGTTGTCATTGTTTAGTTGATCGAAGTCGTATGTTGTTTCTGGTTCGTCAATAAAATTCCAACAGCGTTGTGGTGCGTTAAGTATTATTCCTGCCTGTTCTAGGAATTCTATACCTAACAACGTACGGTTGTCAACAGCTTCTGATATGACTGACAATGTTATTGGTAATGTGCGTTTTCCAATTCGTATGTCAGTTGTCGTTGTTAACAAGTTTGATTTCTTCACCGTTCCATCTGCCAATTTGATGTCGGTTACTTGCTGGTCAAACTGTGTTCCCTTACGTAACAACGTCTTATATAGTTGCATACTGGCGATACTGCGACGGGCAGCAGTATCTATGTATACATAGCCTTCTTCGCCTTTAATATTTACCTTTATTGTCGGTATTTTGGCTTGTATTTTCAAGGTATTTTGTACTGTACAAAATGCAACAGGCTTTGGTGGCGTTTCCTTTGTTTTACAGGTACTGCAGCTGCTCCTGTAAACACCAGGTGTTCCACATCCATAGCACGTGATGACTGGCTTCTTTTCAGCTTGAGAAACTGCCGTTTCTTTTTGCTCTGCCAACCTTTTGCGACATACGTCAAATAGATGACCCTTCTTGCCACAAAAAGAGCATCTTTTGAGCGGCTTTCGTTCCGGTTGTGATGAGGCCGTTACGTCACCAGCTTCCTTGCGCAGACTCTCAATATGCCGACCACGGTCCAGGAGTTCTGCGAATGTCTTCACATCCGTGCGAGCAATCTCCTTTTTATAGGTTATGTTGAGAAGTCCGTATACATAATCTAAGTGTTCGTCTTCCTTGTGTCGTTTTGCTGGCAATTGTGCGAGTAAGGCACGTTTTTCACACACAAACGTGTCTATTGTCTCTGTTGTTTGCCTCTTCGAATACACTTCCAAATAAATTTCATGGGGCTGCATTTTCGGCGCAAAAGCAGATTTAATGGCGTCGAGAGCTTGTGACCACTTTTTAATGTCACTTTTCACACCGTTCCACCACGTAGCAGCAGTGCCAGACAATAACAAAGTTAAACCTTCCAAGGCGTCTTCGTCCCTGATTTTCTCAATCTTTTTATAAACTGAGATACTGGTCACAAATTCTTCTACAGTATTAAAATTTCGTTCACCGTCGTAACGCTTTGTGCACGCAGCAAAACTTTTCGAATGTATATTCCCACTTTCGTTCGCTTCTGTCACTTTTGTTATGAGTGCAGTGAATTGCTCCTGAGTCAACATCACCATTTCTTGTTTTTTCTCAGACATGTCAATACTGACAAAACAATATAAATGCTCTTGAGGGTAGGCTCCTGTTTATCCGCCAATATGTGGGTACACCGTCAGAAATGTGGGTACTCCGATATAATTGTTGCGGGTAGAAGAAGATTTTTACGTTGGGCGCCAATATAATGGTGGCGATGGAATAAAACCAACGTTGATGACAAATAGGAGTTTATTCTCTTTACTTCAACACTTGACAGATTATAGCAAAACAAAAGTTAGACTAAGGTAAGACCTATTGGTGGACCTAGGGATGGACTGCGGGGCTATCCTATCCCTTCACCTCCTAGCTAGGCTGTTCCTGAGGGCGACGGGGCCTCCGCTCAGGGCAAGCTTATGACAACAGTGGTGACTGCGGGGCTATCGACCACTGTGCCTTCTAAGTAGCGAGTGAGTTCTGGTTCCTCGGTGCGGGTTTATATAGGCGGTTTGACAGATGACAGTGTGTGTCTTCACCATCTCATGCTTGTATGTGGTTGTAGCCTTTGTTGACGTCACGGACACTTCTCACGTCTAATTAAGATGTCACTAGTAGTCTGTTAGTACTGTTGATATTATTGTGTTATCGATGACTGATCTTGTGTAAGTTGTGATCTACTCCGAATCCGGTAGATGGCGTAAGGCGTCGTGTTATAGTATCTATTTTATTTACAAAAATAAACTTAAATTACTGCAACTACTACTGGGTATTTGACAGGGTAGTATTTTAATAGAATATTCAAATGTGACGTCACAGATTGTTTTAATCAAAGGGAATAATTTTACAATTATATCTTCGCAAAATGTTTAGTTTCTGTACAGTGATGTAAGTTTTTAAGGTGAGCGGTATTATTTCTACGTGATTTAATATTTAATTTTAGTCATGCATTTTGCCGTGGACTGGCAGTATAGAAAATTATTGAATAGAAAGGTTCGATTTTAAAAACTCTTTCCACGCTAGCGCGCAAAATGCAATTTTTCGCTCGGATTTCGAATAACAAACAGACTCTTTCCGAGCCTGTGAGGTGAAAAACTATTTTTGTTGCAGAACTATCTAGAATAGTAGAGCCAATGAAATATTGGTTTTCAGTTCGTTTTTGTTCGTTCATCTGTTTGTATTTCTACTTTGTGATTTTTTTTTGCTTCATGTTTACCGCATTTTCATTACATTTTATTACTTCCTAGTTTGTTATAAAATAGATATATACTGTAGACGTTTGAGCCTGCAAGGCTTTCCCATACAATATCTATGTACCTATGGGTATTTTATAAGTTAAATAGCTTCTGTCCACGACCTCCTTCGTGTGGAAGACGCGAATAACCACAATACTGTACCTATATTAGATATATATTTTTCTGAGCTAGGTTCTTATGACTGTCTAATTCGCCTCGTTCAGCGACCAATGGCCTGCAAAACTCTATCTACTTACCACACGAAAACTATTCGCTATGACAAACTGCTTTATATTATCACCATTACGCACACAGGAAGGAAGGATAACACTAAAATTTGTTCAAGCAGTCTTGGATACGTTTCAAATGTAAATAAGTCGGAAAAACAGCGATAAACCGCCATCGTTCGCGTGCCGTCATACGATTTCGTATGCAGTAAACAAACATATTAGACTCGCATTATCCAGCCCTATACCTATTTCTATTAGATTTTTTTTCTCGCCGTCGATCAAGAGTTGTCGTCTGTGAAGCGAACGGTTCAGTAATGCGATATAATGAGATCCGTTTTAGGATACATTTGCAAATAATAATTTTCATGTTTTTTTAGGCGTAGTTCGGAATAAAAAAAAACAAAAAAATAATGCTATGCTAGTAGGCTATGACTAATAGAATGTCGGAACCGAAAGTCAAGTAGTTACGTAACTCTTGCACTACTTTGCGTATCGATGGCAATCTAAATGGCCTCGGCCCAGAATTCAGCTTCGTATTTACCTCCATCACTAGCGTCCATCAGTTCCTGTAACGTGCAGACGACAGGACGCGCAGGGCACGATATTAAGGTTGATGTTCCAGGGTAGCCCGCGAAATTCAAATTTTCTTAAGTTTCTTGCAATTTGCAGGCCAGTGATAGGTTGTATGTTGATGAACATTTGATTCGCGGCTGTAAGACGTATGTAGTTACAGAATTATAATCATCAAAATCATTAATACAACCCTCCGAGCTCATAAAGGTGTAATGACTTTTTACAAGGTCAAAGTCATTCCGGAACCTTTTTGCAAAAAACTTAAGAAAATTTGAATTTCGCGGGCTGGTTGGAGGATTCACCTTAAGTGTCCCAGCGTTTGTGGCACCGCATTTACACTCCAAGGCGGAGTTCTCTACATGCACTACGAGAAACGTCCTTACTGCTGCGACATAAAGGCTATGTCAATGTCAAGTTGTGACGACTGATGTGCGGAACGATGTATTTTCGATGATTTTCTTTCAGATATATTGAAATACACGGTCACTTATATAAAAATAATTATGTTATTTTACACTAAACTATTCACTCTGCTTAGGTCGTTTTGCTTTTTGTGATTGCTACTTAGCTAACTACCAATCTTACCATGTTTTATGCAATAAATACTTACTTACTTACTTAAATAATTAAGTAATTAACTGTGTCTAAATACAGAAAGCATTGCTATTTCGGTACTCAGACTACTGTAAAGATTCTTTCCACAATTCCAGCGGAAGCAGTGGCAACCAAGCCAGCATTAACTACAATAGCATTCCAATAAGAAAGCACAACTCACAAAGAGCTGAGCGGGCGGAATGCCAGTTTAAAACATTTCTTTTTATTCCATCGTAGTGTAACTTATTCGTCTACTAAATAAAGTCCTCACACACGTTCACACTCGATTGAGTCTCAAGTGAGAGTTTGTGAACGCACCCGACCCGCCGTTTCCGGACGAGGCGCCGCCGTGACGCCGTCCGGTTCCGACACGGAGGCAACATGGCGGAGCGCGCGAAAAGAAAAAGATGGCGTCCACACCCATTACCGGCAGTTCTAGTGTGTTAGTTATTGCTTTGCATTTGTTCAACTGTCGCGTTTGAACGCTAAATAGCTGGGGATTGATGTGTTGCAGAAGTTGTGTCTCTACTGGAATGGATGATGGGAATAAATTGCGTAATATGTAAAGGCAGTAGGCGATTCATTTGAATTTTGAAGCGTGCAAAAATTACTTGGAGATGAGGATTATTTGAATATATTTTTTTGATGGACATGTTCGACAGGATGGAACAAGGCGTGCGGTCAAACACTACGAGTCCACTTTGAAGACTATTAATAGACTTCACATATATTTTCTTATAACCAATAAGTGTAGAACTATTTTCTGTCCTTTTTTTTCAAAATTTTAGGCTTGTTGGTTTCGGAGATAAGGGGTATGAACAATTTTCTGAAATAACTTTAACAATAATTATTTTAAGACTGAAGAGAAATAATATTTGGGACCCTCACAGTACGCCCTTTCATTTGATATGTCATACGGCACAGTTTGATTTATTTTTTCTTATTTGCCCCTAGATATTCAAATTTCAAATGCAGCATATAGCATAACACTGACACTCACTTCCGCTCCACCCAGAGCGGGGGGACATTTGATGATTTCGACCCTCATACAAGATTCCGTTATTGCCCATGAAATTCAAAATGACTTAGGCAATTGCAACCCAGCATAGACAAAGGGATAATATAAAATAACTGACACTTAATATTTGAAATCTCACCACAGCTTTCGTTACTTCGTAAAACTTTGCCGGAAAATTTAAAATTTTAATTAATTATTATTTAAATTCGAGCTGGAGAGATATATGTTGCCGCTTTTGTAATTGGTAGGTATGTTAATTGGGACACGTAAATTTTTAAATTGTTACGATTTCACGAGTATTTTTAGAGTATGAAATATTAAAACTACATTTAAAATGTATTGAATAATAGCTAGACTGTAATAAAATATTTATTAATAAATGAATCCATCAATTTAATTTTAAAGTAATAATTGATTAGTCTATTCTAAAAGTATGTAGACACTAAAGTCTCGCACCGTATGCACCTTTTTATCTTATTGAGACCTTCATCCATTTCTTTTCTTAATTTTTTTTTAAACCAGCTGTAAAACCTAAAATTAGTCAAATTGAATATTATTGTCAAAATAAATAGATGTTATGCCCACAAGTTCAGTCTATAAAAAATATTAAGCTATAAAAATAAGTAGCACTTCTTATGGGCAAAACTTTGCTAGTTAAGAAGTTAATTCCAGAAAATTAACTCGGCTTACTTTTACCCTAATTATTGAATAAAGTCCCCATAAACATATTTTAGTGTTTGGAATATTTTTACGACTGTTTTGTTTGTAGAGAAAAATAAGTTAAGCTGCTAAACCCCCTTATTAAACAATAATTGAAGCATATTACTCAACATGTTTATTTATCTACTTTCTTATTGTGTAGTGCGTCTTATTGGTTCCTTCATATTTATAATATTTTTTTATACGTAGGTATAAAAATCGAACAGCTCTAAACGTGACTCCAATTTTAAATGTCTGACACATTTTGATCCCATTTAAATTCACATACCTAATTTGTCTAACAGAATCATAATAATTCCATGAGAAACATGTGTGTACCAATACGTAGATACCTATTTAAAAAGAAGCGTCTAATTAATAATTCCATCATCTAAACTAGATGGCAGCACATGCAACGCAGAATCTTTTGAATTATTAAACACGCATCATCCGGCCCGTGTGTTGTTAATCTGTCTTTTGTCGACTGGCGACGGAAATTGCCCGGAGACTGGTAATGTTGCCAGTAGTGGTACGCCGCCTTTGTGATCGCCCCTAATACCTGTTTAAGGTGGTTTTGTGCTCGCAATTTGTGCAGTAGGAGTTTGAATTCAGTCCACAGTACAACTTTGTTCCGAGTTGTGTTTTGCTGGTGGTTATCTTTCGGAGTAACGTTTTGAGCGCTTTCTGTTCTGAATAGCTTGTTAAATAGGCCAGAAGATGTACGAATCTACTCATTTTATTTACCGTAATAAAAAAAAGAAATACAGAATCTTCCAAACAAGCTAACAATCTCGACAGAATCCATCTACACTTGAGCAACGAAGCGTACGATTTGTCAAACTTGTACCATCACAGCAATAAAGCAACACCGAACATTTTCTATTTGTACCGACCTAATTGATCAAACAGCGAGACGAGATAAAAGAAAAAATATTCCGTTTTTTTCCATTTCTTTTTTCTCTGTCATCCGAGTCTAGACAAAATCGTAATCCGGCAATCGCAGGCCGACGGACCGGCAACAATTACGGATACCCCTCGATTTCCCACCGGATATAAATTTTGATCAAGATATAAAATTGTCGATACATCAGTCGGCACTCTAATTGGTTCGAGCCCGTCGTTTCGAACAAAAAATGTGCCTCTAATTGGCGATGGATGAATTTCGTTATTTGGTCTCTTGGGCTGATTTCCATTTCTATTTACTTCCGCCGACATAATTGTGATAGAGAATTATAATCTATCATTTTCATTTTTGTGGTTGCTGTGGAGGCATCTACTTATTTTTATTACATTTAAGATCATTATCATTTATTTACTAATAATTGAATTTTCTAGATAAATATACTGAGGAAATAGCTTACTGCTTAACTACACTGATTTTACAAGAATAACCATTTAAAACGTACAATAACGTAATAAACATTTCCTACGAAATGCTAAAACCTTCATAGCCGAGCGGTTCATCACACAGAGGCCTTCAATTTGAACCTCAATTTAATTCCCAATACCATCTTTCTCTTTCAGACAAAAGCTTGCTCAATTAGTTAATATAATCCCCGATTTGTCGGCCATTATCAGTAAATGGCGGGCCAACTGTCACAATTACCGCTGCTGCCGTCAATAGGCACATAGGGAATGTGTGATGCGAGAAATTTCCGGTTGGTTCGGGCAATTATCGCGAGTCTGGTGTCCCGGGGGATGAGCTTCGATTGCCTGCTGAAACCACTGCGCTGTCAGGGCCGTCCCAGAGGTGCTTGGTGTTCGATAGCTGCAGTTTTTGTTAATTTTTTGCTATTAGATACGAACGGAGAGTACGTCATTTAGTTAAAAGCACCTCAATTTGGCTTCAATCAATGTTTGCGACGCTTGTTTGGTAGCCTAACTGTTTTTTAAGTGAAATACTACTTTCTTCTGCTGCAAATCAAAATTGCAATTCTGTCCTTATATACATGATAATGTTAGTAAGTAAATATACAGACATCTGTGCGTTCAGCTACCTTATATACCTACTATGTTGCTAGGTGCTGATATAATGGTATTAATTACGTATTAAGAGATTATAAGGCAGGGCTTTGGCCACTGTTATTGAATGTGGCTGCCGCTAATACTAATTAAACGCTAGTATAACTTTGGAGAGAATATAATAATATTCCAATATGTGACGGTGACCCTTTATACACGTGATCAGAAGGCAGTTGTCTCACAAGACCTTTATTTTACTATATTCGTCTAGAAAATCACATCTCATCATCTGCTTTTTGCCACCCACGTTGGGGTTGGCTTCCAGTCTTACCGCAAGCAGCTGAATACTAGTATTTTACCTAGAGCGGCTGCTTATCTAAACTACACAAGCTAGTTACAGGGTGACTGCAACCGTTGGAGGACTGCTTGTCAGTCGTTAATGATACATATCGATCTGAATAAATTATATTATAAGGAATATACAAAGATATACAAATCTAGCTGACCCGACAGACGTTGTTCTGTCTTAACTATGATACCTACCTACCTGCCCTATCTACCTACCTTACCAACCTATACTACATACCTACCCTACCTACCCCACCTACCTTCACTACAAACCTACCCTACCTACCTTACTAACCTACCGTACCTACTTACCATACCTATTCTAGCTACCTACCTACCTAACTTTTCTCACCTTTTAAACGTTTCCTGGACTACTACAAACATTTCAATACCAAAATCAGCTAAATCGGCCCAGCCATTCTCGAGTTTTAGCGAGACAAACGAACAGCAATAATAATTGATTTTTATATAATTATATATAGATAGATAGATAATATATTATACGGATTCCGATGTAAAATTTTCCAGTTATGAACAAAAAGGATATAATATTTCAGGAAATATGTCCATCTCAAACTAAACCGAACGACAAAATATTGTCATCCATGAAAAAAAATAACGCAACTGACTCAAAAACATTCCTTTTTAACCAAATCCAAAGTGATGGATATGGGTTAAACAGAACATCAAAGTGAAACGAAGCGTTTTGGCTTTTGATATGTTCGACACGTTTTTTTCCACATTTTTGTTCCATTGAGCTCACTGTGTGGCTACAATTTTGTCCACGTGCAAAATTTTTGAATAGAGGATTGAGTAATTGATTTTTAATAATAAATCACAAATCTATTTTTAAAAAAGTTTTTATTTTTCACTTTTTAGTTGTGGTACCTACACAAAAAAATTTAATACCACAACCTGGTATGTAAATTACAGTGACAGGAACTTATTAGAACATCGTCCACATAATATTAAGTAGGATTTTTTTTAGATTTTTCAAAAACCGCTTATCCGATTTCGATAAAAATTTTATGGGACCATTTGGGAAGTATACCCTTTCCAACAAAAAATTTTTCAAATCGGTTGGCAAGCAACGGAGTTATGCGCGAACAAACATAAAAAAAAATATATATAAGTACAGTCGAATTGAGAACCTCCTCCTTTTTTAGAAGTCGGTTAAAAATGGTATATTTCATTGGGTCAGAGCCCATTCGTCCCCTAAGATTCGCACCCTGTGCCCACTCGTCCCCTGGAACTTTTGAGGGGCCCATTCGTCTCCTGAAGAATATTTATTTTTATTCATTCTTCTACTGTATGTGTATACTGCAGCTTGGTAGTCCTGGTACAGTCGCGCAGAAAAGGCTATCATAAAAAATATAGTAATTCGGTGGATGTCATGTTTATTTCAAATAAGATTAACACAGACAAAATCACAATGTCCTAGAAACTAACAAAATACAACTCTTTTACAAAAATCAGCCTTGATTGACCATCATATAAATCAACATTAAATATAAAATATGCAAAAAAAATAGAACAAATATCAACAGTAAATAATCACTTCTTATTTTTTTGTATATTTACCAACTACATACATGCAAAATCATAATAACTTAAATCTAAAAAAAATTTACAGTACAAAAAAATACTAAAATCACAGTAATTATTGAAGACTAGATAAATCAACATATATTTTTTTTGTATATTAACCAACAACATGCAAAATCGTAATAACTTAAATCTAATAAATTGTAACTAGAAGTACCTACATAAAAATTACGAAGACGGATTGTCATTCATCATAGCTCTTTTTTAATGATCTGTTATGATTTATTAAATTAATTCCGTTAATAAACTGTTCATAAGTGTACTATGTTAACCGTTTCTTATGTAAAATATAGCTAATTTTATCTCAGGGGACCAATAGGCACCTGAATAGGTGCCGAATCTTTAACTTATATTGTATATATATTAGAGGGGACGAATGGGTACCTTAAAAATAGTATTTTTTATTAAAATATTAATTGGTCCCCTACCAGGAGACCAATGGGCACCTATATAGGGGCCGAATCTACAACTTTTATGCTGGGGGACGAATTATAGGGGACGAATGGGCTCTGACCCATTTCATTGTAGGTGATAAATATTTGACTACCGAACTAGGTAAACTCATCAATCAATTTAGAAAATTGATCTTTTGGCACTTTTTAGAAGTTAACAGTTAAAATTATCTATATTTAGTGTTTGTAAGGGAGCAGAACTACCGACGGCAAAATTATTTATAGAGATGATCCTTTAGCATTCTTACACTTAGCAAAATTCGTAGCTCCTGCGTAGCACCTACGTGCGTAGCGCTGGCGTAGCGTCGTAGCTGCTAATTTCCGGGTTCACACAGGCTGAGTCTGTAATCCAGCCCATTCATCTGTTAGCATAAAGCCTGGGTGTCCACGAGCTATTACCTTGTTTAGTTGACTGCGATCATGCAACCATTTGGTCCATTCTAAGATATTTAGTTAGTAGTACAAAAATGTATCATATTCGTTCTCATTTCATCTGTACACATTGAGATTGAACTTTTTAATGCCATTGTCACATATATGTAACAAGCAAGCGTATGCCCAGTGCGCCAACAACACAAATAATTATGTGAGAATGCGGTACACTATAAACACGAAATAAACAATTCAATCACTGACACTTTTGTTTGATTTAGATATCTAAATAAAATAAGCCCTCGTACTTATTTAATCACATTAAACAAATTAAAAGACACCATGGATATTAGGAAATTCATGATAAGAAGAAGAAATAAATGTGTAGCTACGCGCGTGCGTTTATGCTCTGGCTTTCAAAAGGTAAAAAAAAAATCTTAAGTATTAAACTTAGAACAAAAAAAAATTAAAGTCTCTTGCTACTAGCATTATTATAAAATAGTGAATATTAATAAGCGAACCAAATTAACAAATCAATCTTGCATCAAGCGAGGCTAACATCAGCTTTCAGAACACAGCTGACGAAAATTTCCTTTTTTTAATGACAACAGCTAATCTTATTCCCGGCAGCGCGCAGCGGCGAGTCAGTGCAGACTGCCAGTTTGATTTAATTCTGTTTTAATTCTGGCCTGAATCGCTGCTCCTAGGTAACAAAGTTAAGCTTCTTGCCTTTGCGTGGATAAACCGTGGATTTGAACGAAACTGCGAAGCTAGTCTGCATTGCACCACTGCAGTTTATCGGTGGTTTACGTGATTTTTCGAATCTAATATAAATTGTAACAGTATTTGTTTGTGGTTTTGTATGTGGGTATTCGGTCAGTTATTGGCATCGGAACAAATGCTTTTGGATTGTTAACAAGCTTCTATATTGTCTATGCAGTTACACAAGTTAGCTTTGTAACATGTTTCAGTACTTAAATTGACTTTTTTTTACTGTAAAGTGTAACCACGAACGTAAACAATTTACAAATATTAACGTTTTCATTTGGTTTCCGGGACAAAAATACATTGTCAAAAAAGTGTCTCTCTCTCGCAACACAAACACGAGACAGAGAAATCAGACCAAAGAGAGAAAGATCAGAGAACAGTTATAGAAAACAAGATACAGAAAGATGCACGCAAATTCAGCGAATTTACAAGTTGTTTTTTTTTCCTGCCAGTGTTTCTGGGTTCTAAACATGGTCATAGAGAAAAACGCTGAAACGAACTGAAAAAAAAAGTGATTTAAAAAATATAAAACGTTTCAATTTGGCCAAATTCGCACTTTTTCTCTCACGCAAGAAAAAGAAAGTCGTTTTTTGTCAGTTGACGAGTTGTTTCAATCAACACCTACCGCAAGCCGCGTTAAAGAATTTTCAAAGTCAAAGTCAAAACATTTATTTCAAATAGGCACAAGAATGGCACTTTTGAACGTCAAAATGAACAAGAAATAGAACTGATTCTAGTCGCCCCTTCCAAAAAGTAGTTTCGTGTGGAGAAGAATGGGCAAGAAACTCCACCGTTACTCTTTTAAAATGTTTCACAATGTTTTGTATACATGTATTATAACATTATATGTGAAGACGATGTACCCAGAATAAAAACAATACATCACAAAAGGTGAAAAGAAAAACACATGTAGCAGTGGCAAGTAAACTTAATTATGTCATAAGTGCATGGTGCTCACATATTTACAAACATTCTAAAAGTTAATAATAATAAATTAATCAATGTGTGAGAAGTTATTCCAATATAATAAAATAATATGGTACAAATTACCTAATTTACTTAGCAACCAGTTTGATTTTGTCTAGACACTAGATTGTCCTGTGGAGCAGGACCAGCATGTTTCCAAGCATCCTTATCTTTGATATAATCTTCTAATTTGTAATAAGCTTGTTTACAAAGTGTACTTTTAATATGAGTTTTAAATTTTCTTTCATTTAATTGCAGTATGTCACGAGGTATTTTGTTGTAACATTTAACACAGAACCCCATAAAAGATGTATGTACTTTTGACAATCGAAAAAATGGTTGAATTATTTTATCTTTATTTCTAGTATTAAAATTATGCCTATCACTTATTTTGTTAAAAAGATGTCTATTTTTTCTTACATACATAATATTTTCATAAATGAATTGGCAAGGTACTGTCATAATATTAATCCTTTTAAATAGATCCCTAAGCGATTCGCGACGACGAAGATTGTAAATAGCCCTGATCGCTCGCTTTTGCAAAATAAAAATGGATTCAATGTCAGCAGCCCGACCCCATAGTAAAATGCCATACGACATATTGTTCCAAAAATACAGGTCTACGATTAAAATGAATACGTTTGATGTGTTTCGAAGTGCGTTCGTGCGTTGAGTTTCATTCCCTGGAGGGTATTTACGATTTGCTCATTGAATCAATTAATAATAACGTTGGTGAGTGGACTGTGGATGAACTCATACTCACGTTATCTGAGGTCAGATTTAGAGTACAAAATATAAAGTATTCCGTATTTTTGTACTTCAATAAGTAATCTTACTTTGTTTAGCGCGCCCTGCCCTGGGTAGACAGAACTGGTGAAAGAAAAGCTGCCGGGTAAGCGGGATTGTCCGAAAGGGTTACCGCTACCCAGGAACATAAAGGGCTAAGGAAGGAACATAGATGGGTTTTTAGTCAGTAAGAGTTTGACTCTCCCTTCCGCTCCACCCAGAGTAGGAGTCATTTGATGACTTTACATCCTCAAAAAAAAAGTGTAATTAAAGCGCCAGTACTTTTGTAAGTACCTACCGACGATTTCTTTTTACAAACATGGCTAAAGCATAAATGTTGCTGAATGTGTATCGGCAACATTTATTAGAGTGGTTCTTAATTAAAATGTTTCATAATACTCTCACACGACCTTCCATGGTAGGGGCATTTAGGTGCATCGCAATCACTCGACTCTAATAACGTGTCTCCATTTCCGTTGCACTGATGAAAGCACCCAAACGGATTTCTGAACGCGACCTCTTTACGATCGCTAACTTGTTTTTGGTACTCCATTCAACCTCTTTGTATCGGAGACTCTTTTGAGAAAATATTTAGCGGGAAGAGCGTTAATGGCGGACGTTTTGGCGCCAATTCGGTGGAACGATCGGCGGCGTGTTGCTGTTTGTAAATTCGAATTTCGAAATTGTATGTTGGAATTCGTGGTCGAATTTTTCCTCGTCCATTTTTTTGTCGTCATCCATTTTTATTTTGAACTGTAAAATTGAGCTTTAGAAAACAATGTTTGTAAGTATAATCTGTGTGTGTAATCTATATTATCGAGTTCTCTGCTGTTTTCACATCAAAATAAATCATCAAAAACAACAACAAGGGTAAGTTGTAAAGCTATTTCCGTATTACACTACTGATATTGAGGGTCGAAGTGTACCAAAATATACCGTAAAGTTCAGCTTACTTTGTTATGGAAAAAAGAGGTGATCGATAGTTGGGTACTTCGCTTTATAGTCTTTATATGAGCGAGTTACGAGCACGGGCTTTAGTAGTAGCTATAATGTCCTTATTCGTGTGTATGTGTGCGTTTATGAGTTCTTATGTGCCTACCGATACGTTGCGTACGTATAATGCACACAGCATATTGATCCTGTATGTAGGTGTAGCTGTTGTTTATTTTGAAACTAGTTCTGCATGCTGTATCGACCCCTATTATTGTAACATCGTGTTAGTTGGTGCACGCCTTGGGCGCTACGCTGATACGGCATTCGTGGTAGCGTCGGAGTGTCATGACTAGCATCCGGCAACACGCATCCGTAGAGATAACGAGTTAGTATACTCGCAAATAAATCAAAACCTTTACGTTTTTCCGTTGACCTAAAATCATGAAAGGCGCACACATTCAGTTGGAGAATCCAAGACCCTGTTTTTCAACTACGATGTTCGTACCACTTACCTTCCTTCCTTCATTCTGTGTGGTCCGACACGCACTTGGCTGTTTTTTAATTATTATCATTATAAAACCCATGAAAACTTACACAATTATATTTATGAGAATTTATGTTCAGGGTTTCGTTTATATATACATAAATGAAAACGAAAACTACGAAATACTATAATCAATCACTTTTTAGTACTTACTTACATACTTAGACCACTTTTTAGTTATATCGTGTGCTACACAAAAACTGTAAGATTTTTGTGTTGTGTGTAAGCCACACACAACACCAAAATCTTTCAGTTTTTACCCCACACGGCCATGTTCTCAATAAACGATGTAAGAACATTAAATACAGAGAAACGACAACAGGCCTGGATTTTAAGGTCTTACATCTTAATATCTCTCCAGTTTGTCTGTGACAGGCCCTTTATAAAACGCTTCATAAAGATAAAGGTTTGTGATTTGTAACAATTATGATATAAAATACAGACTAATTGGTATCTCAATGTCGCATTTAATCTTAACTTAACATTTACAAACAATATTCTCTGTCTAAAATTGTTATACCACAATACCAACACCTTCTCAAAACGTTTCTAATCAAAATATTGGTAGTAATTATCCAAATTAACTTTCATGTGATTGTCATTTACTTTATCTTAATGACGGCATTCTGTATGATGTAAAAGTATCTTTACTGCATCACAATATAGTCTGAAATTGAGTGAAATTAGAATAGTACTAAGCTTCTTCGATTTCGTTTTCCAAATCGAAGACGTTACGATATTGTTTTGTAAGAAATCTAAAACACCGGTTATGTCCTTCGAAGAACAAGCTATAATGTGTCACAAATAGAGCTTAAATCAGTTTAACATAAAATGGACTTATATCCTTTTAAACTGGACTACAAAATCGAAGATGTTCGCAGTTACAAATCACATTTCACAGTCTCGTAGGGTTGTCAGCAATTTGCCGCCAACGTCTGTCACAACATAAATAAGACGTCTGGAACAAACCAACCGCCAAGTTTATCGCGACTTAGACGAAGCTTGTTTGTAGCTGATACCAATCGGAATCTAAGTTAATATTAATTGAGAACATTAGTTGTTCTGTGGCGTGTCTTTGATCTCTTTTTAAGATATCTGAAGAGGTGTGTATTTATTTTTGTGCGCACTTCGTGATTTAACTTTAATTTTATATCGCTTTTTGCAAAAAAAATATAGGTAGTAACCCAATAATCTACTATATATTATTATCTTTCTTCGAACTTCGACTTCGGCTTCTAAACATTGATTAATCAAACACTGACAGCCTCATTTGGTTAGTGGGGCAAACGCTATTGCTGCGCATGAGGTTATTGACAACATTATCATAAGAGTGTAAAACGGTAAAATCAACCCGCGTTGACGTATCTACAAGGCTATCAATAAATGTAATTCGAACCCCACTACCAGTGCGATAACGAAAAAAAAAAACAATAAAAACAATCCTCGCACCTAATCCTGCATGCAACATCGATGTATCGAGTCCAGCATCGATAATTGGTTTAATTCGATAGTGTATCGATATCTGTTTGCTCGCGGTCACCTCGGACCCGTCAGTGTTGCCAATTAGCACGCTCGGATTTGTTTACCAATTCTGTTGTAGCCGATATTATTGAATATTGTATTAAAATTTGGTTGTTTATCGGATTTTTGTTTGTGGCAATACTTTAATTGATATTCAGTGTTATCATTAATGTATAACTAGTTTACAATAATTTTGGTACTGCACGTATAATTTAAATGAAATAGTTAAAAAATTCCAATGCGATGTTTTCGTAAAATACCTATCAACTCATAATGGCATGTGATGATTGAAAGATTTTGCAAATATTAAATACATAAATTCAATTTAAATAATTCCAAATCGTTGACGAATTCCTGAATGTTTTCTAATCTTTTCCAATTATATTTTCATTTGCCCGTAGCAAACAAATGATAACAACAAGAATCAAATAACATAAACCTGAGAAGATTCGAAATCCAAACGATAACAAAGACAGGAAGTGATTTTTAATTTTTATTTCTGTTAAAACTGCTTTGTAATTTTAAGTCTCGGGGCCGCGTGACCTTTTGTTTTCCTTCTATTTACTTTCTTTTTTCCCTTTAATTGTGCCTACAGAGCGGAACCGGGCGAATTATTGAAAAAGTTCGCATTATTCTACATCGCACCGCACCGCTGCGCTGCCTTGGATATAGACGGGCGTTTTTTAAGTAATCAATTGAGAAATTAAGAATTTAAAGAATCTTTGTCATAAAAATACTCAGCTAAAATTATTTTTATTAAAATAAACTATACGAATATAAAGGATCGAGAATAGATTACTGTACACATTGGTTAGTCTATGGGTATTGCTCGCTACGCGGTCGTAGCGCCATAGATATTTTATAGCTACGGGGTTAGCTCTAAAACAGCTACGTCGTCGTAGCTGCCGTATAGGCTTCATATAACACGAATTGGTAATTTTGGGTCGGGGTAATTTAATGATTGTTTACATTTACATTAACATTAGTCATTAATCATTAACAATAGTTTGTATCTGAATCAACATAAAATGATTAATAAAACTAATTTTACGAAATTAATTTAATGGCATAAATCATAGAGAATAATTTAAATCAGATAAGAAATGCAAATCTTCAATGGCATAGATGTCTACATGCAAATAAACTAAAACATAGATTTTTTGAGTTTGTTTATGAAGAATACTGCGGAACATGCTTTTCAGATCTAAAAGCAACCTATTAGGTTATTATCGTTATAGGCTATAGCAAATCTTTAGTAGCATTAACATTAAATCTGACGGTAAATTCTAGCTAGCCGGAAGCCCGTCTACATTGCACTAAGGCGGAATCACACCGAGTCCGAATCGTTTGTGCTCCACCTTACCAGTACGTAATAGTCGTGAGAATCGTAAGGAAAACAACTTTGCCCATTACACAGACCTTCCGTGCACTCTGTCCATGTCACAAGCGGTAGCAGGGCGATTTGTAAAGCGGAGAGAAAGGATTTGTGAAGGGTGATTTTTGGGGGACTGTCTCATGTAACTTTGTCCTTCAAAATGATGTGCTGATTTTCAGCCTAATTTGAATAAATGGCTTTTGATTTGATTTAGAGCGTTTAAAATTAGTGCTATTATTAAGTCGCGTTTAGTGTTAATAATAATTGAAAACAAAAGTTTATAGCTATAGGTACCAACCCTATTACAAATGTAAAGTGTTATGTTTATGTTTTATAGTTTCATGCACTCATTAAGATTGCTGGAGATAAAATTAATTATTTGAAAAAAAAAATTTGAAAACTTAATATAGTTAGTTTTCCATTGTTTTTTTAACACTTCAATGAATAAACACCCGTGTAGTTATTATGAACAACCTGTTTATAGTGAAAACATTAATCAAGTTTTTTTTTATAATATATAGTTTATTTATAAGGTACCTATATTAGGTTATTTGGTGATCTATCAAAGAGGTTTATAATAATGCAGATCACTGTTTATAAGAAGTCGGTCTCGCTTATGAAATTGACCACTCACTAATGGCGCTTCCAAACCGGGGTCCGATTTTAGAGCAAAAATCTAAATGTACTATTAAAATGAATTGGTTACTTCAGGAACTCTTTCATGGGTTCCGGTAATAGTAATTTAAGTTTTTGCATTAAATATCATAAAATAAAGCTCTTTCACAAACTACGCGGAGTTAGAGTATAATTACTTTTTTTATTAAAAGCTAGTGACTTCGTCTGCGTACAATTTCTTTTTTGTAACAAGATTTATCCCATAGTTTTATATATATATTTTTTTTAATGAGAAACTATCGAATGACGCCTCCTCCATATGTGTTCCGGGGTAGTGGCAACCATTTCGGATAGTAATAATAATAATAATAATATTTATTTCTCAATAAAGGCATATACATTATTTCCCCACATAGTCCCGCTGAATATCCTAAAGCTGTGCTCAAGAGCTTGGTAGCTAAAAAAATATTGCATATCTAAGGATAGATGCCACAAACCTTTTAGAAAACAAAAAACCTTGGGATTACGTAATAAAACTTGTTATAATGCAAAATCCACTCCATTTTCTATTCACATCGACATTGCTAAATTTAATTATATTAACAAAATGACATGAATATGTACATTGAAAAGTAATATAATTACTTATGTCATTGCGAATGCGAGGACTTCGTGGGTCATTATTTTTTAATATCCGATTGACTTTTTTTGATTAAGATTTTGACTCCATCTAGCTTATTTTTATACATTTTCAAATGATTTAAATGTGATGTCCTATCTAGAGAATTAACAATTTAATTTCATAAAATTACTTGGGCGTTTAGTTCAGTTCAGTTCATCTGCCAAGATGTGGCTGTTAATAAAGACACAATACTTAACATTTTCTTTTGTTCAGTTACTCAAATAATGTATAAACAATGAACTTAACACTTACAGCACTGCTTATATTATTTTTATTTCACTGTGCATAATAAGGAAGTTTCCATTTTACCAAAAATAAAAAATACTTACTATAAATTGTAAAACTAGGTTATTAAATATATATGGTGAAAGAATTATTTTAATATCTTGAAAAATGACAAAATGAATCCACTTTTACTGAATCCCGCACGAATTTTGAAATGCGCGTGGAGCATTTGGTCTGTGACGTCACAAGTCCCAACGGTACGGGTTGGGCTGAAAGCGCTCGGCTGTTTTGAGTGTTTCGTCGTTTGTTGCGCACAGTAAGTACATGGAAAGCGGTGTGTGAGTATCTGTGTGAAGTATTATGTAACCTTATTAATATATTTCTCATAATATACATCTTATAAATAAGTAATAACTAGATTAAAGTAAAATTTAGACGATGGAGAATGGATTTGTGCGTGGACAGTCTAATAATTTGCCAAAAGTGAACATGGTTATGGTCTTGGATTTTCTGGCAAACAATCCACTGTTCACAAGTGCAGAGGTCAGAGGAGTGAAACTTTCAACGTACGTACCTACCTACCTATAAAGTAATGATTTTAATTAACCGTAACAATCGCCGTACGGAATAACTTCTCATCAGTTTGCTGCAGCTTTTATTCGTTTTAGGTAAATCGGTGTACTCCGCCTAACTTTGTTTAAAGTTTTATTCACCATTGATTGATAATATAAACATTAATAAAACATTGTGTCTTTAATTTATTAAAGAAACACTTATATGTAGTAAGAGTCGGCAAAATCTCGCTGCCTCCAGGGATTTGTTTTATTTATATTTTATGGCCCAGTGATTTAAAGGTACTAGAGAATGAATAACCAAAAATATCGATATCGATATTCCTACATTGACATAGGTACATGTTTAGTTTATAATATGTTTGATATTGTGACTCACGTAGAGATTGAATAACTAGAATATCGATATCGATTTTTCTGAATATAATTTATGTAAATTATTTAATTCCGAACCAACAACGTTTCAATAAAACGAAGCTTTTTTGTAGATCTGCACGAGAAAGCTACGGTGACGACGCCATTGGGTATGTGCAGGTGCAAAGACAAGGCCAATCATGCACAGTAAAAGCGAGAGTTACTCCAGAGCACAAAGTTAAAAATAAGCCATATCGTTGTACCTTACTGAACACATTATAGTGTGTGTTGCGAAGATTGTGCTGCCAGCCAGGGAGGATGTAAGCATGCTATAGCTCTTATTATGTGGCTACGATACAATATTTATAATGTACTTTAACATCAGTTTGCAAAGTTTCCATTATGATTCCACAACACAAACACAAAACTAATAACCGTCTGAGGAGACCGCGCATCGACGACTACTCGCTCGACTCGAGCGAGTCCTGGGACTTGTGACGTCACGAAGCTTTTGACCGGCCGCGCGCCGAGAAGTTTAAAGCGGACGGGAAAAGTATCATAACTTCGTCATTTATGAAGATAATTTAAAAAAAAAACAATGGGCTTTATTTCAAGCTTAGAACTATTTAAAAAAAAATATATAAAAAAATTGAAACTTCCTTATTGTTAAAGACAAACTTGTTGATAGAAACTTGCTCGACACATTAAAACTGTAACATTATTATGGTCGAGATGTATCACAATTTAGGGGCACAGAGACGTTTCTATTATTCAATATTATCCCAAGATTTTGCCCAAAATCCTACTGAGTTCGTAGAAAGTGTTAATTTTTCAGTGGTGGGATAAAAATTCAATGCCCAAAGCTGTTTTGAGGTTGTACGGGCGCAAAATCTGTAGGGGAAAGCTCAATCTTTATTCACGTGATTTATAATATTGCAATGTGCCATTGTTATTCTTTGCTTTTTTAAGATACACACACCTACCTTCTTTTAATTCCGTTTTTTGTCCAAGGCGCCTATAAACTCAAAACTCAAACTCAAAGCATTTATTTCAAATAAACCAATGCACTTTTGAATTGTCAAGGGGTCGGTCAGTCAGAAAGATGAACCTAGTTTCCCATTACAAAGCAGTAGGTAAATATGGAGAAGAACGGGCAAGAAACTCCATGGACACTCTCCCATAACACACGTCGATGTTAAAAATAAAGGTATTTCATTTACATGGTCATATTTAATGACCGTTTATGTTTTATGAAACGATGGATGGACTACGTGAAAGATTATATGAATGGAAATATTAAGATGAAGAAGAATTAGGTGTGGAATAAGCATACATGAGGCGTCAGCCCCAGATAAATTGGGGTAAGGACAAGAGAATGATGATCATGTTAAGTGATAGTGATTTTGGTAGGAAATGCTGTACTCCATTTACAATATACCAGTAGCAAAAGTAGGAGTAATTGGGATGTATACCACTGACTACGGAAGATAATAACATAATAATATCCTTGGACATTTCACACAACGCCATATAGTCCCAAGCTAAGCAACCTAATGCTTGTGTTATGGTAACGAGATGGCTGATAAACTACTTATATACATTTTTTTTGTAATTACATACATATTATTGATAGAAAATCACCCAGACCCGGAACAAATACTTAATAATAATAATAATAATAATAACTTGCAGAGGTCGTACACATATCTGTTCCGTGCGGGAATCGAACCCGCGACATACTGCGAAGCAGTCAATCGTTCAACCACTGCGCCAACCGTGTCGTCAAAAGGTCGATATTAATCAGCTTAAAATTATTTTTTTACTTAATTGTATTCTGGAGCAGTTATTTCAACGCATAACTTTTAGGGAACCTACTTACACTAGTTTCTTAAAAAAAAAACACACAAATATCGAAAAAGCCACTTAGCGTGCCCACACTATCTCTACAAGTGCGTATGTTTCCAAAAACTCTCAGTTAATTTTCGGGATCCCAACTTACGGTAGGAGGGGTTCACATCGGCGTCGAGACCACGATGAAATACCTGGGTCTGGTCCTCGACAGCCGATGGAATTTCGTGGAGCATTTCCGACGTTTGGCCCCCAAGCTGGAACGGACTGGGGCCGCCTTCAAGCGGCTCTTGCCCAATTTGAGGGGGCCAAACGCCTCCTGCCGGAGGCTTTACGCGGGAGTCGTGCGGTCCATGGCCCTTTACGGGGCCCCGGTGTGGGCGCGTTCACTGCGGCGGCGAGCCGCCCATTATCTGAACGCGCCCCAAAAGGTGGTAGCCATACGGCTTATCCGGGGGTACCGCACGATCTCGGGCGAGGCGGCAAGCCTCCTTGCCGGACTGCCGCCGTGGGATCTGGAGGCGATAGTCCTCGCGCGCCTGTTCGAGTGGCGCGCGGAGGTACTAAGCCGGGGGGAAACTCCGTTTCCGCAGCAAATTGCGGCGGAGCGGACGGACCTCCGGCGCGATCTCATGGCGGCCTGGAATCAGCGACTGTCGCAACCCAGCGCAGGGCACGTCACGATAGTGGCGGTAAGGCCCCTCTTTGAGGAGTGGCTAGAGAGGCGTCACGGCGCCCTCACCTACCGCCTGACGCAGGTCCTCACCAGACATGGATGTTTCGGGAGGTTCCTGCACATCATCAGGCGGGAGGAAACGCCCGGGTGTCACCACTGCGAGGATCGCCCAGAGGACACGGTAGAGCACACGGTGCAAACCTGCCCAGCATGGGCAGAGCACCGCCGTGTCCTCGTAGAGGCGATCGGCGGCGGCGACCTCTCGCGCCCGGCCCTGGTGCAAGCCATGGTCCGGGGCGAGAGGGAGTGGGAGGCAGTCACCTCCTTCTGCGAAAAAGTCATGCTCGCGAAGGAGGTGGTGGGATGGGAGAGAGAAATGTCCTCCCGTCCCAGCCGCCGCAGGAGACGCCCCGGGCGTCGGGAGCCACGTGACGACTCCCGGCCACCGTAGGCGCGGGCCTGCGGGCGGTGAGTAATGGGTGACTCACCGTCCGATCAGCACCAGACCCGTGCCGTACGGCGCGTATATGTTCCACGCGCGCCTCAAAGAGATGTCAGCATATGAAGGGGCCCCCGAGGGCCAAGCCTGCCGGGTAAGCGGGATTGTCCGAAAGGGTTACCGCTACCCCGGAACATAAAGGGCTACGGAAGGAACATGGATGGGTTTTAGTCAGGAAGAGTCTGACACTCCCTTCCGCTCCACCCAGAGCGGGAGCAGTCATTGGATGATTTGCCAGACTTAAAAAAAAAAAAAAAAAAAGCGTGCCCACACTATCTCTACAAGTGCGTATGTTTCCAAAAACTCTCAGTTAATTTTTAATGTAAATATCATTATGGTGTTGCCTTAACGAGATTGACTCCCCGTTGGTTTGTTTCTGAATATTTCCTCTGCATTTTTATTATGAAAGGGCTCGCTCTAATCAAATTAATGTAAGAAAGTAATTTATTTAATAATGGACTTGTAACCTTTTTGGGGTTAAAATGTGTGACTGAGGGATAAACTCACTTAAAGATTTAAAACCAAAATAAGTGTTTGAAATCCTTATGACTTTTTCAAAACTTATTATCCAGTATGCAATTAATAAAATAACTAACACTCAATGGAAGTGAAAGACTAATACAGTCTGAAGTAACAGTACTGTGAGGTTTGTTTACTGCACATTTCCAATATGCCAATCATCATTCTCCTGCCCTTATACCAATTTATTTGGTCTCGGCGCAACATGTCTTTTTATTCCATACTTTTCTATTAGTCGTCATCTCGGTAGTCACTCCCTTCCTAGCCATATCATATTTCACACAATCTATCCATCGTTTCTTCGATCTCCCTCTACTTGTATAGCCATCCACATAACATGCCCATACCATGACAACCGATTTCCACACAACTTTTCAGTCACCGGTGTCACTTTCAGACTTCCTCTTATATACTTCTTCCGTATTCTATCCATTCGCCAATATGCCAAGCCCACGTGGTGTATTATGGTTTGGTCCCTCTCACATATAGGAGGCCTGTGCCTCAGTAGTAGGAACATTATAGGAACATACTTAAAACTAAATCTTGAACTAAATGATCAAAGAATTCCACGCACTTACTTCAGATACCTTCCTAGTTCAGATCCTCATCGCGTCTAACAAACAACAGATCGAGCCCTTTGATACCTACTACTTACCCTACTACAAAGAAAACGCAATTAAAAAAGAGGAGTTCATACAATACTGGTTCAGCCCCAAACCACGAAAGAACCATCATACTGGTGGCTCTAGGGTTCCCACAAAGAACTTCGCCCTAATTACTAAAGTACATGTGTTTATCTATTTATCTCAAGTTTTAGTATCCCTGGGCTGCGGGCCCTAAGTTGGTTACACACAAATAATAATAAACCAGACAGTTACAACGTCTTTTCGTTTGTTTTTTACGTTCAAATAGAGTACAGTTGGCAATTTCTTTGGGAGCAGGTGTAATACAAGGCTCGGTCGTAAAATTTAATTAGCGAGAATTATTTGAGATTATAAGGATTTTTCTAATTAGCATTCGGGGCTGCGACTGTTTCGGGATGTCTCGTTAGATAGTAAGTTTAGCTTTTTAAACGGTTTTGTATTTGTTAAGCTTTTCGCAAATTGTCTTGCGAAAATATATTTATAACGTTCTTCTTCGTCTTCGTGTAGTTAGTGACTAACCTGGTGTCAGAGTTTTAATGCTGCCCATGGGCCTCTGACTGAGCATCACATGCTGTTGAGAAATATCTCTCAAGCATGCCGGTTTCCTCACGATAACGATAACGTTTTAAGCCGTGAAACAACAAATACTTAAATCATCTTTGAGGTTGTTTTTAGAAATATACATATTATAAAACTTTGCCATAGAATTTTAAACCAGCGGGTCACCACAACTTTTTTGTTCCTAATCCGACTTTAAATGGAGCTCGTGCTTCACCTACAAAATCACCAATAGTTTTCCAATCGCTAAGTAAAAGTTTATTAACTGGCTATTTCATCGTTCAACTTAGTTCTAGCGTACCAGCAAGTTTTTAGTTAATATACAGTGTGTTAGGTTAAACGAGGGATATACATTCAAGTTGTATAGTACTCATGAAAATCCACAACTTTTTCCATGGGACCAACTCTGAAATGTGGAAAAAAAATATCAGCTGTTCCATACATTTGGACGAATTATGCGAACATAAATTTAGGTATCTACTGAACAGCTGATTTTTTCGTGATTTCAGGTATAGTTCCATAGTCAAAGTTGTTCATTTTCATGAGTATAGTAACCCCTGAAAATATGTTCCTCGTTTAACCTAACACACTGTTTAAAAAATAGGAAGAACTAGGAATAGGACCTAAGTATAAAAGATAGGATTGATAATTCAATGCTCGTTTATACAAAGTGATATAGGAAGTAGACCGTTCTGCCCTTATTTACCTTAGAGTTTATTACAAATCGATGGAACGTGATCTCGACCACCACCACAGCAATACATTTTTAGGTCTTGGCGAAATAATAATGATATTTCCATATTCATTGCCATATTCGTCCTACATCCTTCTAATCTATGTCTAACACTGTCAATGTAGGTAATGGTCTATTTTACCATCATCATCTGCCCAGCCATTTCCCAACGTTGTTTAGGTCGTGTTCTTGTCTAACCGGATGCATATACCTGAATTCCAGTATTTTACATGCAGTGACTGCCTATCTGACCTCCACAACCCAGTTACTAGACACGATAACAATTGGTAATAATTTTCTTTACCATGTTTCGATTTTTTTTAACTTTCTCCTCCATCTTTTTTGAAGTCTCCCAAGGTTTGTTCCCAACAATCTCGTAAACATGGCGTCACGTCGACAAGACGTGTTATATCGCAACAAAGTAGGAGGATCCAGGTGAGATTTACAAAGACACAAGCTTTGTTCCTGACTATATTCGAGCTAATTAAACTAGTGACGAAGTAACCGTCTGGCTTTTGTACTGAGAACTGGCATTATAGAGCTTCTAGCACAGATACGTTGTATAGTTGAAAGGGCTTCATTTCAACTTTCTCTTTCTGACCAACTTTGTATGTTTTTGTAATCACACTTGATGACATAATTATATCTAAAGTGGTTTTTCCTTACATGTTTGTTATTAAGTAAGATTTAAAAAATAAAATAAAATAACTTTATTTTAGACCTTGATCCATATGATGTTACACACTACTTATAACACAAAAACAAGATTTAATTCATATATCTGCTGCACTCACTAGACGCATCGGGTATATGTACATGTACACGTACCCAACGCGCCATTTTAACAACGACTTCTGAGTTTTGTTGTCCAGTCAGGAAAAAAAATATTCTGGATAATAGTCTGGATTTGTTCCCAGTTCATGGTATTAAGTTCGCCCCCTATTACATGGGACTTTAACATAACTAGCAGCATGCGTGTGCGCTATACTAGGTGTCCCACCTTTGCCTTCGAGACAAAATGCTATAGTTCTAAGTCTAGGAACTCGACTTAATATATTTTTCTTAATATTTAATTTAACACACTTTCTGTGGCAAAAAACATCGCCAGAAACCTGAATAATACCTTACATAATTTTTATTTTGCTCAGGGATCTCTAAAAAAAATGAACAAGGAACTCTGAAAGTTTCTGTCTAATGAACTTCCCTAACAAGCTCGCTTGACTTTCAGTTAATTTGTGCCGGTGTGTGTTGACCCTATGTATTAAGGTCGTTTCGTATTTTGAGGACGTTTGAGATTTTCTTTTGATTTGTTCGAGGGTTGATGAAATCTTCAAGATGTTTAGTTGTGGTTTTTTTATTTAATTATTTTACTTCAACGTAAAACGGTGATCAGTCAATACATTACATTTTACATTTCGTGATATCCGTCAGTTTAAGGAATTGACGATGAGTTCTTTCTTTGGTGTTCATAGCAATTCTATAGCGGTAAATAATTTGATACCTCGACATTGAGTCATTCTTAAAATCTCACATTTATAAATACCAGACGGTTCAGACAAGAGTTTCGTATTTCTTGACTTCCAACGGTATTGACATAATAAATTATAGGTTTCCTTAGGTCATGTCATTGCCACACATTTTTGATGTTTCCATGGTCGTTTTTGCTGATAGGACGACACTTCGTTGTTTCAAACGGACAGTAGAGGCAAATGGGCAAAGAAATAAATTTGGAGAACAACGACAAGGTGCTTAAGAACACGAGTTTACACGAATCTTCTGCCAGGTATTATTGTTTTCAATTTTGTGCACCTGCAAACGACTGCGTTTAGCTCTGTTTTTAAGAAAAACCGAACAGTGGTTTAAATTGTTTCAAATTAACGTGTAGTCGAAGCTAATGTTTCAATTAGCCAGTTATGGCTAATATCAAGTATCTTAGAGACTGAAGGTTTTTTTTTGGGGGTTGGAAATCATCAAATGACTCCTCTTGCTCTGGGTGGAGCGGAAGGGAGTGTCAGACTTTTACTGAATGAAACCAATCCATGTTCCTTCCTTAGCCCTTTATGTTCCGGGGAAGCAGTAACCCTTTCGGACAATCCCGCTTTAAGAGACTGAAGTTAAGTGGAGCAGACCTTTATGCTCAATCATAAATGACCTCAAACCATGCTCGGTATTCATAACAACACGCTAAATTATACATAAAAAAATATAATTAATATTCATTGCTTAAATTCGTAATAAGAAACACAAAGTTTCCAAAATTCTCAACATTTCTAAGCAAGTCAAAACATTTCAAAATGTAAACGAAAAGTTTGGAGCGAAAACAATACGTCCTTTAGGCCCTTATTCATATTCAATGGAGACCGACAGAGCCGAACGATCCTCGGTGGAAGTTTAGCAGATAACCCACGAGTTTATCTGTTCCCACAAAATACGAGGAATTTAAAATATTTTTGTATTATTAAGTATAGAGAAAAAATTGAATTTTTGAGATAATTACGGGCAAATGGAAAGCACGGGTAATGTAGACTTTCTTCTTAATTTTTCTAGTACTTACTTACGATCGGATTATGTGTCCGCTGAAAGTTAAGGCCAAATCTACGGCAGATACTGCACTACTCAAGAAATTCCACTCGTAACAAAACTTACACCTCACGACACGATATCCGCACGATTAATCGTACATCCAAAAAATCCTCCAAGTTATTTATATCGCGAGGGCAATCGAAAGTATTCGGGATAAAAAGGCGAAGGCTGCAATATTCGCGGTATTGGCCAAGTTTTCTCATATTTTCGTCATGCACAGGGCTCTTTACATTAAGCACTGTTGCCAACTTAGCCTCTTTAAGTTTGGCGGAATAGTCGTTTATGCGATTGGTGGATTGATTTGGAAAAGTTTGAGTACCTATGTAGTGTGTGTTCATAGAGTACCTTCAAAAAGGAGATGACCATAGATTTTAAATACTTATTGTAGGTACTCTATCGTCCCCAAACTTGGGCGCGAATCTAATAATAATAAAAATATTCTTTCATTTGATGGAAACCAAAATTTGTGTAGTGTTTTTCTTAAAATTTGTCATGCAAACAAGAAAATGGTTTATTAATTTTCGTAGGTATACCTTGGTTAGCAAACGGGACCAAGGTTAGTCACAATACAATAATTGAACAGACGATTAGAACAAACAGAAATGCTTTGGCCGAGCCTGTAGCAGCCTGTATTAGCCTGTAACTAGTTATTTACGAGAGCAGCAGATTGTTCTCCGGATTTATCGACATATTGTTATCGATACGTTGCGGGTAATAGCTCGGCGCGACCCTAAAGTACGTAATAAAAAGCAGATAAAGATTTGCTGAAATGTTTCTGTTATTTTGTGATTATATTTCTGGTAGACGAGTGTGTGCCATGTGTGTGTGGAGGTTCCTTGTGAGAGAGTTTCGTATCCACTTTAGATTTAATGCAGAACTTTTTATAACATTATCAGTTGTGGAAATTACTGGTTCATAATGCTCTAGATAATGATGTGGATGGCTATACAAGTAGAGGGAGACCAAAGAAACGATGGATGGATTGTGTGAAAGATGATATGGCCAGGAAGGGAGTGACTACCGAGATGACGACTGATAGAGAAGTATGGAAGAAAAAGACATGTTGCGCCGAGCCCAAATAAATTGGGATAAGGGCAGGAGAATGATGAATGCTCAAGATAATATCACTCACAAAGTCACTAGTAACATGATTTATCCATAGTTTTCTGTAGTATTTACACTGCTAGGACACAGGCCTCCTGTTGGTGAGAGGAAGCTGGCCCTAATCCACCACGCGGGCCCCAATTTTACTTATAGATGTCATGTCTTCGTTTTCCTCCACCGTTTTGACAGCAGTGGTGATGAAATAATTTACACAAGGTGAAGCGCCGGTCTAGAACAGAATACAAAACGGCTATGAAATAGTCTCAGAAGACATCTGGGCATCCTTCCGACTGAGTCCGACCACCGGACAAGATCAAGACCGGTCCGTCCGGTCTTGCATAAAGTTTAACTTTAGCTCTAAATAGTCTACTGTTGAAAACCGACCCGCCCAACGACTATTATGTACACATATTATATTTCAAATAAAGAATATAAGAAAGGATTAATTGTTATAACACTATACTTGTGAGTCGTTGGAAGACAGTGACCGTAGTTGGTTCTCTGCACCAGAGAAAGAGGACGAAGGCGATTTTTCATTTATTTATTAAACCATATTTTATGTACTTACACACAAAAAAACAGTCAATTTTTAATTTAATCCGTCAGTGACTTTTCACGACACCCGTAAGAAGCATTTGGCCGTCATATTATGTGCTAAAACAAACATCAGGATAAAAAAGAAATAAAAACTTCACCTTAATATATAAACTGAAAACCTGCTACATTTAACCCTATGCGCGTAGTTTCCGAAAGAAAGGCCGCAAAATGTGTGAGCTAGGGAAAATTTTCCACCGGATGGGAGCATTTTGAAAGAAAAATGCTTGTTGCATTCTACGAGTAAGGTAAGAGACGATAGTGCGGGACAGTGGAGCTAGTCGACCAGGGTTAGGGCTATAGTTTGACCTAAGTAACTTAAATTTTAAGTTAAGAAATTATTCAGCAGTGCCATTCAGCGTGGCAATGCTGCCAGCATTGGACAAAGTTATTGATGACAATGAGCTTTTCTCCTTTTTCATTGTACACATATATTTATCATACAGCAGCCAAACTGTTAATAAGTTCAGTAAGAGCTTGAACTTTGAAAATAATACAAAAACATATTTATTAAATGTATTTTTTTTGTTTTTTGTAATGTTTTGTTTTGTTTAATTGTTTTTTTTTGTTATGTTTTGTTTCTTATTATTCGCAGAGACTGATATTGACTTCACTTTATATATGTACTTTCATTGGTAAGCTTCCGTGTGATCTGTCATGTACAGACGCCAGCACATCAAGCTATCCCTAACTGTCTAATTTTCTCTATTAAAAATGAACCTTATGTCTTTGCAATAAAGTTGAAATACTATCAAAGAAATTTGACAGATTGGGGTAACTCGATGTGCTGGCCTCTGTACATTATAATGCGGGATTTTTTTAGTTTAGTTTAGTTTGTGTTCTTTAAATATAAAATAGTAATGGTTTTTATTAAAGGTACTTCACCCACTGCTGACAACAGTGGTGCTATTCTGTAAAAATCTCACCGTAATAACGTAAGTGAAGTGAGTTTAAAATGAGCTATCAATAGTGTCAATCCCGAGCATTAGGTGGAACGACAGCTCACTTTAACCTAAGTAGTAAATTCTTCGACCGACTGGCTTCTCTTTTCACGTGGCTATCCTCACGTTCTTTTGCCAGTCTCATCCAGGTTCTATCTGCGATGGTATCGTCCGCTCATCTCGCCACTGCCGGACGACTAGCGCATCGTCTTCCAGTCCTTGAACACTACTCGGTCACTGCCTTACTCCTGTTATCACTGCGCTTTGCCAGGGGTCCTGCCGAACGCCATTTGAGTTCCATAGCCCGCTTTCCGATATCACAAACCTCGTACATCTGCGGATATTAATAAAATATTACCCATACCGCTTTATCTTAAGTGGTAATGCATAAGAACAATAAAATTTCCAGATGTAGGAATAAATTTCGACCAGGGAATTTATTTCAAAGCAAACATTCAATTAGGTAACTATCCTTGAAATAGAAAACATCCAGAATAAATAACTAAACTTTTAGTCGACTGTTCACTATCGAGTGGCGTCCCATCCCTAAACCACCTCAAACTGCATTGAGTTCGCTCCAGCTCTATATAGGTTTTGTTTCTGTTTTTAGTGTTATGCAGTGAAATTTGTGTTTACTTAATTAAATTCCAGTCTTAAGTATGTTGTTGTAATACTGCTTAGGCGTGGGGAGTTTCGGTTAACTTCCAATAAACATATGTCAGGAGGCAGATATTTAACCGCGTCTGAAAGCCGACCACCACTGGTAAAGTTTAGGAGAATGCAATGCTAGCACTGGTTCTTTGCAGAAAATACTTTTATAACAACCTACGGGTATTTGACATCTCCCGATCTATCCTGTAAAAATTTCAGCGTGAAAATTTAAGTTAAGTGAACAGTTATTCTACCTGACGCTAGGAATTGAATACATCGGCAGTTGTGCCTATATTTGCAGTTTAGGCGATTAACACACGGCACCGCTCGACCGCGCGGTAGGAGCAGTTTGTGGTAGAAACGAGCAACGCTCGACCGCGCGGTCGGGCGGTGTACGTGTGTTAGGCATCAACCGCTTCACCGCCTAGCGCGGTGCCGTGTATAAATCGCCTTATGGATGAAAATTGATGCACAAAAAGAACAAGAGTATTTTTGTGTGGTAGTGTGAAGTCGGGGAATAATACGTAATACATCCATGGAGGACCCTTATAACAGTTTCCATAATTTTAGCTTCAGTTAAAATGTAGGCTCACACTAGTCAGATATTTTTCTTTCATCTATATGAGTCGTGATATTGTCATGTAGTTGTGAAAAGATTCGCTACTCACAAAGGTTGGTAGCGAATTCGCCTGCCAGGCGTATCTAAGTAACTTTTCCTTAACCCAGCTTCGTACGGGCGATTATTTTACATGGGGTAGGTACTGGGTTTTCAACCCTCGGTGCGAGATATGTATTGACAAACCAACAGAGTGCATCCCAGCGCGTCCAAAAATTACACTGTTGGGATATTAACTGTTGGCGTTAAGCAGCGCCTTGCAAATCCATCCAAAATATCGCCGCGTTAAACATTGCTTGAAAAAGCTCACCCTATAAACCAAAATAAACTAGCGTATTCAAAATGACAAACAATAATATCAACAATTACCACGATCATGTAACCATTAACCACTGGCTGTAATTAGTTTTTGCGGAATTTTAATTGCGATGTAAATGTTTGTGAGCCAGTAGTATGTGGCGGGCTCTGATGGTTTCACGGGGTATTAAATGAACCGAATAAGCTTAGTTAGTGCTTGGAAGCTAATAATTGACTGTTAATATATAGTTTTGTTTGTTATTACTAGTGAAATGTAGGTGTGTTACAACCATACAAATTAAAAAAGATATCTATGAATAGGCGTGGCCATTTATTATTGTTATACGCAGACTCTACTGGATGCTTGGTTTTTTTATGGTTTCAAAATTCCAACTGTCCAGATCACCGCGAAGCAGTTATAATTTGACTTGCATAGGTAAGTGCCACACAATACGCAATATTCATCTATACTAATATTATAAAGTTGAAGAGTTTGTTTGTTTGAACGCGTTAAGCTCTGGAACTACTGGTCCGAATTGAAAAATTCTTTTTGTGTTGAATAATAATAATAATAATAATATCCTTGGACATTTCACACAGCGCCGTATCGTCCCAAGCTAAGCAACCTAATGCTTGTGTTATGGTAACGAGATGGCTGATATACTAATATAATAATCCACTTATCGAGGAAGGCTATGAAACACGCTACGACCAATAGGTGAAACCACGCGGGAGCAGCAAGTTAATATATAAATTTGTTTATTCGGTTTTTGATTCTCTTCAGAATCTGACTAACACTCGTCCTGCCACTTGAACCAAAAATTGAGGAGGTCAAGCTTTTTTAATGCACAACGCTTTTTTCATTGCTGCTAGAGTTCTATTATATAAGGTGTTAAAAAATTAACTCTAAGAATTTTGTGGGAGCATTGTACTCATCGTTACGAACAACTTTTACTATGGGATGAACCCTGAAATCGCGAAAAAAATTTGAGCTGTTCCATACATTTTATAGAGTTACCTGTGCATAAATGTATGGAACAGCTCAAATTTTTTTCGCGATTTCAGGGTTCATCCCATAGTAAAAGTTGTTCGTAACGATGAGTACAATGCTCCCACGAAATTCTTAGAGTTAATTTTTTAACACCTTATATATATTGTTTCAAATAACATCTTACATATTATGCATCCGATTGTGTTATGTGTTCCTAGGTTTCCTGGCATACCCGGATTTATGTTTTAAATGAAAAGCCGCGGCTTTTCCATAATTCCATAGCCAAAAATATATTTTAAAACGAATATCCGATCTTCAGTTATAAGATATAGATAAATCAACCTTTGATTTTATTGCGGCTTCCATAAAACCACCAACCACTTAAAAGGAACCCGACATAAAAACCATAACTTGCGTAATACATTAAATAAATAAAATGAGAAGCAGATGGAAGTCGCGGAGTTTATTGTAATATCTAAAACAAATGAGTCGATCGCTCGTCGAAACGTTCTCCTTCTACGGTCAATTTGGGATCCAATTACGTTCGGCTTAGTGGGAAAAAGTCCCGGGTAATCCCGCTCTTAAGATGTGGTATGAGTTATGAGAGAATCGCGTCGTATCTAAAATTCTTAAAGATACTCAAAAAAGTTTGTAAAATGATTTTTCTGTTATTAATTGTACAATGCGGTTCACTGGCCAGCCCAGGCTCAAAATATGACCACCGACAGGCAACCGTACTCGTACATAGTTACGTACAATGCAACGCAAATGTAATCCTTTTCAGCAATTGATTCTGCATTCTTGAGGGATACGGCACTGTTTCTCTTTACTACAGGCTATTATGTACAGTACCCCAACCATTAATGTTGTATACCAGTGTTTATTCGTAAAGTGCAACTGTTTTTATTGTATTTACTGCAACACCTTTTATGCAACGAAGTTCTTTTTTTTTTTCAACAACAAGTTTCCTATGACATGAAAAGCATCGATTATTTATATAAATAGACTTGTTATACAGTATTTTTTTTTTGTAACTGCGGATTTCTATTCAAATTGAGAAAAAAAAGAAAACGGAGTTCCTGGTCTTTCCCTCAGTCATTTTGTTAATTTTAATGCAACCATGGTTGCTCAAGACTCCTCTCCACTGTGGAAACTGGCTTTTGTTTTGCTAGTCGAGCGAGTCTCAATTTATTAATACGTTACTTTCGGTTTTGCATTATGGATTATAACCCAGCATATCTAACCTGTGCAGTATCTAATATGCAGAGCGCGTTGACATCTTTCTAAACCCTTCTTGTTGATGGGAAATCATCAATTGACTCCTTCCAGGAGCGGAATGGAGTGTCAGACTCTTACTGACTAAAGCCCATTCATGTTTTTTTCTTTAGGCCTTTGTTTTCCAGGGCAGTGGTAACCCTTGACGACAATCGCGCTATCCCGCTTCAGTCTCGAGTTTATAAAACGTCCAGTGTCCAGGGTCCCGGCACGAGATTCGTCCGTTGAGTCCCGCATCAAAACACAATCAGCCCCGCCGGAAAGGTAAAGAAGGATTAAGATCACTTCCACGCAACTATATGACGTTTTGTTTTTTTATGAATTATTTATGTGTTATTATTAACCGTACTTCTTAGTGGGTTAAAAAAATTCGTAAATGTTTCACAATTTGTAAACCAACTAATACTGTATGTATCTACACAATTGTGTTATTTTACCCTCTAGGTAAAAAAAATAAACAATTGGCTCGTCGGGTAACAACCGCTTTTGTTCGATTAAAGTCCTCTAGATTAGGTATATCAGTATATAATCTAAGACTCAATTGTCATTTCCAAATCGAAAGTAATGGAAGTTTGTGTAACGATATTGTACATAGCAAAATAAACTTTATGTCAATTGTGTAACGTACAAACTAGATAGTGCTTGTAACTGCGGGAGTAACCGAGAATGCGCGAGAATTCTCTAGAAAACGCTCAACCTGTTATTTGGCATCCTGTTATTTCGTATCTAGTTTGTATGTTACACAATCTTCACAAAGTCCATTATGCTTTGAACAAAAAAAATCGCTTTTATTCTGTTCCACGGCAATATAAATTGAGTCAAGATATCAGCGATATTAAAAACAGAATAGATGACCCTATTATTTACCAACACTTGTTCACCTCTTCACCTACATTTTCCACTCAAAAGCATAGACTTTCAAATCGATAGACTCGTAATGAAGCAGAAGGCATCAGCTCTGCGAACAAACAGTCCGCTTGGCACCTCTCCAAGCAATTAAGCCATCCGCACTGACGGATGCGCGCAGGGAATCCCCGCTCCTCATTACTGCTTAGCTCCCTTCCTCACTTGTTACGGTTTATTAGAAAAGAAGCTGGTATTAGTAGCCCCGATAATATGGCACGTGATGTTTTAGAAAACGTTCAGTATTGCTACACATAACCGGTCTATTTTGTAATAATCCGACCTTAAAGTGAACTGTCAATCCAATGTGGAATGACAGCTTATTTCAAGTTTATTACACTTAAGTTGTCACGGTGTGTGCTTTGTTTACAAACGTTTCGGTTACTGTACAGGCTCTCTGGTATGTACCGGGAAACAACCTTGGACAAATTTTGTCAAAGGAATGAATGAATGATTTATTTGCGAAAATATAGGTACATACATGGTAAAATAATTAGAGTCTCACTATATTCGACTTAATAGCCGTGCAAATATTTTAGTTTTACAGTCATGCTTTGCTAGTATTCATTAAATTAATTACATTAAATTAAAAATATCAAGTACATTAGTTTGTTACATTTGTTATAGTCAAGACAGTCAATTTTATTAGAACTTCTTTGTCATCTCATTAAAATGATCGGTAATATTATTATTTGTTAATTTATTGATTAATTTGTCATCTCATTAAAATTGTCGGTAATATTAACAAATAATAATATTACCGTTAATTTTAATGTGATGACAAAGTTAATGTAATAATGTGTTAATTTTAATGTCGTTATGGGTAGTCAGGAGCCCGAAAGTCTGATAGCAAGTCTTACCAAGGGGTATCGTATTACCCAGTTAGTGGGCTGTGGAGGTCAGATAGGCAGTCGCTCCATGTAAAATGCTGGTATTCAGCTGCATTCAGTTAGACTGGAAGCCGACCCCAACATAGTTGGGAAAAGGCTAAGCAGATTGATTGGTTATTATTTGTTAATCAATTACATAGTTTAAATGAGGCTTTACCGCATCACGACACTATCAATGGTTGAACGGAAGAAATAGCCGCAATACCGAACGAATAGATAAGGATGTAAAATAACCTAACCTATAAATTCGCCATTTTGGTTTTTATCACCTACTAGCTTCTGCCCGCGACTTCGTCCGCGGAAAATTGCGATATACTGTAACTGTTTAGGCAGCGCATGCAAATAATTCTGTTTTCGGAGGTATTTCTTTCCGACTTGCTAGACGAAAATTGCGATAGCTCGGCTAATATGTATGATATAAATATAATTTATAGCCTATTATATAGCACTCAGGAATAAAGTAGCTTTCCATCAGTGAAAAAAATTTTGAAATTGGATCATTAGTTCCGGAGATTACCCCCTACATACAAACTTACAAACTTACTTTTACCTCTTTATAATATTAGTATAGATTTTCAATGAACAACAACATCCATTGCAAGTTTATATAGTTTCTCAGTTAACTGAACAATGCGGGTGAATGGATTTCTTGCCACCATAGCCTGGCGTTTGTTGCCTCCGAATAGTTTTAGTGCAGGTGTATATTAGTTTTATACTCGCAGTTACACTCGCTTGTGTGAACAGAAAGTGGCAAGAAATGGATAGTGTTTTGACATACATTTTTCTCTTAAGTGGCTTGTGATTTTATTTATTTAAAACTTTAGAAGACTTACAGCTAAATACAATGGTCATAGATTACAATATAATATCTGGCAGCCAATTACAGGTCTTCACGTCTAGAGCTTGTCTGGAATAAAATACTTTGGAACTGCATATACTGCCAAATAATGCCAATAAAATAAAAATATGCATTTTATTATACATAAACACTTGGAAAAAATATTTTCTACTTCAAATAAATTGTCGAGAAGTCAAACATTGCTAAAAGATGTCTACTGTAACGTGTTCAGTGCTACAACATATCTAACCAGAATCTCACATTTACCAACACTCCAACACAGGTTATCTATCCCTAGTTCAAACAGACATTAGTTCTGCCTGAGGATCGAACCGAAGATCATTTCAGTAGTGAGGATATACAACTAATTTAATTGCGCTAATTTAATCTTTAATTTTTATAACGTTTCAACAACTATTTAAGTAAATAGGTACTTTTCACTGTCGCAATTTAGAATTTTGATTTCAATATCATAATCGTCACCAGCGTCCAAACAAGGTAAGCAGCCGCCATCTTGGATTTTAATTTTGACCAAATTCGAACTTGTAGTCTCACCGTCACTTTCTATTGTAAGCTAAAAACTATACTGACAAACCAAAACCACACTTAAACTGATGGCATAACGCATTTGAAAAAAAAAATGCCAGTACCACAAGCTGTGTTAAATAACTTCGTTCCAATAACGAAGAACAGTTAAACATACATAAACGCCCGCATTTTTTCATGTAAGTAGAATGTACAGAACGCCACCTGCTACGATTCTTGCATAAGTACTTCTTTTGCTTTCATAATAAATTAAATTACTTTTATATTCCAAAAATCTGCGACTCTATATATGTATAATTCAAGGAATATACTGTAGTTAACACTAAATAACTCGTTATCACTGTTTTTCTTTTATCCCATCACAAAGGTACAACGTACGCCCTTAAAAAAACAATGAGAAAACATTTTGTGTCGACAGCTGCCGAGTTGTCGAAGATGTCTCCTTGTAAGACATAGGGGAAGCAAACAGAGCCCACAGTGTCCATAAACAATATAAATAAAACCGCCACGAGAGAAAATACTGACCAGAAAGACAAAGTTCCCGGTAAAGATATCATGTTTCCAATCATCAGTGCTTTTTTCTTATGTCGTGTTGGTTTGCGCTTCTACACCACACAATCTTCCCAAATAATTTATTTAAAATGCCCATTTACGAGCCATTTACCATATGAAGGAATTCAAGAGGCTACAAACATAAATATAGCTTCACACCTGGGTTTGAAAAAGGGCATGTATAAATCTACTCATATTTCGCAAGTTGGGTAACTATAAAGATATATTGTAAGCCCTATTAACCTTTGGCTCTGTTTATTGAAAAAAAGGCCATTACTCTTTAACTATTATTACCTCATTGACTGCCTCGTTGGTCCAGTGGTCGCAAGCACTACTGCTGAAGAGATCATGGTTCGGTTCCCAGGTTAGTCAAATTGTTATTAGGTTTTTGCATCTCAATAGCAACTCTGAGTTTGGATTTGTGCACAGTTAATGGCAATAGGCATGCTTCCTGTTATATGGGACCCGAACATAACTGGTGAAATGTTGATGTACCTACTATGGGTATACTTTTGCCTACCCGTTCAGGAAAACTAGGCGTGATATTATATTTTTTAATGAGTTCCTAGTTTAACCTTTCCATATGACGAACCTGTATGAAGCCAATCGATTTTAGTCATAAACGTACTGGCCAGTGTAACAAAATTAGAACTACAATAGTTATTTGTTATGCAAGGCTGGAAAGTTGATTTTTGGCGCGAGTACTTCTATTGAAACCTGAGTAAGCGAAGGATTCTAGGGTTGAACCATGAGCGAAGCGAGTGGTTCAAATATAGAATCCTGAGCGTAACGAAGGTTTCAAAGGTACGAGACGCAGAAAAGCTTTGCTGCCGAGCGCAACACACAAGTTTTCACCTCAATACAGCGAGGAAACTGCTAGGTGCAAGAAAACAGGTGTTGTTGAGTTTTATTTTGTTCGAGCGTCTCAGATACATTGACTCATGTGAAGAAAATAACAGATACTTGGCAATGTATCTTATGAGTTACATAGAATATCTCCAAAATTAAATACCCTGTATTTTGTTCCATATCCTACTAACTTGTCCTCTAAGGAGAATGAAAGAAAAAAACTAATTTAATACAATTATCTAACTAATTTAATACATATTTATTTTTGCCAAGCAAAGGATTAAATAACATATTATATTAGTATTTATTTTATTTAAAAAATTAAACTTAAATTACTACACAATTGGGTATTTGACAGGGTAGTATTTTTATGGCATATTCGAATGTGACGTCACAGATTTTTTTAATCAAATTGAATACTTATTAACATTAATTCCAATTTTACAATTATATCCTCGCAAAATATTTAAATTCTGTACTGTGATGGAAGTTTTTAAGGTGAGCGGTATTATTTAATATTTTATTTTAGACCGTGTCATGCATTTTCAGTGGACTGGCAGTATAGAAAATTATGAAATAGAAAGGTTCGAATTTTAAAAACTCTTTCCACGCTAGAGAGCAAAAGTCAATTTTCGGCTCAGATTTCGAATGACAAACAGACTCTTTCCGAGCCTGTGAGGTGAAATAAAATTTTACCTGCCTACGCATGTTCATGTTATACGTATTTTAAATATGGAAAAATTTATGGTTTTTTAGATATTCGATATCATAAACACTAAATTTGTTGTATTTTTGCGTAAGTCTAACTTCTGAAAGTCACATGCTTTCAAAACTCTACGTAATGGTGCACACAAAATAAATGTTTTGCATAGAACACAAAAAAACTCAGGCTTTTTTTCAAACGGTGCTTTGTCATGTTTAAATGTTTCCAAAGATAACAGACTATTGTAATGTGTAAACAAACTTTAATAGATAATATAATAGTAAAAAGATCAAGAGTTAATTGATTATTCTCGCACAGGAAATCAACACATAACTAAAACCAAACGTGAGTAAACCAGCATCCCTGAGAGATATTTCTCAACAGATGCTCAACAGTATGTGAAGCTAAGCCCATGGACAGCATAAAAACTCTGACACCAGGTTAGCCAATACCCAAATGAAAAAGAATAGAAAGAAAGTAGACCAATACTTTGGTCCACCACAGTTTATAACAATTCTCTAATATTTTACCAAAAAAAAAACGAAAACTCATCTTAATCATTTCTTTAAGACGTATCTAATATCGTGCAATAATTCATCTTGCTGAGTATGATGCCGCAGATTCCGCGCGACACTATTTTATTTCGCACGACACTTTAAATTGGTTTCGCAGGAGTTCGCGCGACAAGCGACGTCGCGCGTCACCGCTGAGGGGTGAATTGTTTCCCAAGTTTTATTGTTTAATTGAAATCACCGTCTTTGTTCAACGAACAATTCTTGGGTTTATTTTTTTGTTGGGGTTTAGTAATAAGGAAATGCTCTGGGAGGAAAAGAATTGTTGCTCTGATTCTGTTGACAAAGTTGCAAATGTTTTATGTATAGGATCGATTAATATGTGATTGAAATGATTCACCTCTTTTTCAGGACTGTTTTCTATATTCTTTTTGGTTTAAAAACGAGAAGTTAATTAAACACGATGTCATGTTAACCAATTGTTTCTTCAGCTGTAAGAATATGTAGTAGGTAGTAAATATGAGCATGCCTCATCTTTTCGCTTACTCATAAATATTTAATTAGTATTCCTAAAACTGATAGTTGTCAAGCGTCATTTCCTCATCCGTGTAATTAATTGAGAAAATCCCAGTAACAAAATTAACCGCGTTATGTTGACCTGTCTAAATAATCAGAAGAGGCAAAATTATGTCAAAATTTATTACGAATAATTTTCTTCCTTTATTTTTAAGTAAAAAAGAAACCAAAATATTATGATTTTTATCACGGCTTGTGCCTGTTTCTAACGAAAGACTTGAGAATTGTCTCACAAGTTTTTTTCATCGCAGCGTGTTTAAATTGCATGATCAATGTATATTTATAAAATATTGTAAACACATTTTAAAAGATTACTTTCTTATCCATTCTTCTCCATACGAAACTACCTCTTGGAAGGGGCAACTAATTTTTTTACGTTCAAATGTTCCTTTCCATTGCATTGCATTGCATTGAACCAAATGATTAGACTATGAATTATTAATAGAATCATTTTGCATTCAACGTTATGCTTGATGACGCATTCTGCTATGATTCAGAAGGTTTAATGATATGAAAAAAAAATCGCGTTATGCAGTCACGTCAGGACAAGCGAGTGAATACTTTACATTGCAAAAAATATTTTTATGCCTGACACGTTCTTACCAGGATCATGGTATGATATGGTGTAGCGGGCGAGACTCTTTAATTAATTACAAAATCAAGTCATTTATTCAAACTAGGCTGTAAATCAGCACCTTTTTGAAGGTCAAAGTTACATAAGACAGTCCCCCAAAAACGCCCACCCTTCACCACTTCCTAGTGCTTTAGCTGGGAAGAAGAAGTGGCGCAACAAACTCTCTAGCAGCACAGCTGTCTGTTTAGTTGGAAGGACTTGATTCCACACATATGAGATTACAGATGCATAAAGTTGAATTACACCTTATTAGAGACGTAAGTGTAATGTAGTCATGTATGCGTTCAAAGCACTAATTGGCATCAAAGCATATGATTCGGTAAGGGGGAGACACCTAATCAGGTGGAATTCAGTACGGAGATTTAATTTTGTCTGATATTTGCTGTTCGCTTCAATGATGGCGGTTGTTTTAGTGTTTAATTCTGATACACCTGCTTGTCCTAGAACATATATAAGTACTTTGACAGTTCGCTACGGCGTTTGAATTGTTCGATATACTATGTTATATATTATGTAATAGTCGTAACAAGAGGATGGATGGCGCCGTCGAAGCCGACTCGAGAAGAAGTGGCGAGACGACCTAGACGCATACCGCAAAGGATGGATCGAGGTGGTTCAAGAGAAAGATGTCTGGAAGGATTTTGGGGAGGCCGTTTGCTCAGCAGTGGGACAGTGTAGGCTAAGTAAAAAAAAAATGTGGGCCGTCACGGGACGCCTGGCAGATGTGAAACATCGACATTATTTTCAACCGACTTCAAAAAGGAGGAGGTTCTCAATTCGGATGTTTGCTTTTTTTTTTTTTTATGTTTGTTCGCGCATAACTCCGTTGCTTGCCAACCGATTTGAAAAATTCTTTTTTTGATGGAAAGGGTATACTTCCCAAATGGTCCCATAAAATTTTATCGAAATCGGATAAGCGGTTTTTGAAAAATCAACAAAAATCTAAAAAAATCCTACTTAATATATGTGGATGATGTTCTAATAACTTCCTGTCACTGTAATTTACATACCAGGTAGTGGTATTAAAATTTGGGGGGGGGAGGGATTGTGTAGGTACCACAACTAAAAAGTGAAAAATAAAAACTTTTTTACAAAAAATAAAACCGACTTCCAAAACAAACACTACAAAGTGAAAAATAATATTGATTTCGGAAGTCGGTGGCAAAAAATGAAAATACAAAACCGAAGACACCGACTTCCGAAATCAATATTATTTTTCACTTTGTAGTGTTTGTTTTGGAAGTCGGTTTTATTTTTTGTAAAAAAGTTTTTATGTAAAAGTAATATGATTGAAAAGAACAGATTGCGATAGAAACTAAATATGGCATAATCACGCGCCACACAGTACACACTACTGTATATATACACCATCATATAGCGTGACGACGCGTCGCCACGGCATGCGTCGCCACGCCAGAAATTAGTTTTACGTGCGGCTATAGATCACATCAAAATGTGAAATGTCGTTTGTCAAAATACAAATATTGGATATTATGAAATTATTTTAGGAATTTATTATTGGAAATCATGCCTAGCAATGTAAGGTATCTAAAGCTATCTTATTTTATGTTCCATTCTCATCTGTAATTGCATTGAATTCGTTTGGTTGATGGTCTCAATCAATCGAATAAAGCGCTGTAATCGATTCCACCTAAATTGATATCAATCGATATGGATGAGGTACAAAAATAATTGCATTTAATTTGTTCGCTCGTTGTTGCCAAATTACTCTGTTCTCGATCCGAAATTCGTTTTCAAAGTACCCTTTACGAGAGATAATGAATATTTGATACAGCGCTCGCATTGGCTTGTTGCTACATAGATGTTAGAAATTAGTTTTTTTATTTAATTCTTTTGGATGTGTTACTTTTGACGTTTGTTCTTTGACATCAATAACTGGTAATGATAGAAAATAACAATATCGTTGGGAAATCTGATCTTGTGATAATTCGAAAAATACAAAGCCTCATTCAGCATTATAATCTTCAGCTTAAATCTGTCCGGTAGTTTCATCCGTCTATGAGAAAAACCATATTATTTGCTGTGCAGTCATACAAATACAGCTTAGTACCGTATATCCTCTACTAAATGCCACATCACAAGCGACGGCGATCGCAGTTAGATGGCGATCCACGTTCCCGAACTACTGGTTTACGTAAGTAATTATTTTGGAAATCCGCCAAATAATAACAGAACCTATGGCTAAAGGTGCTCCTAGATTTGGCAGTATATCCTACGGTTGTATCATATTTTGTATCTTCGTTTGCATTGAAAATATAAATCAATTTTATTCAATAGAGGTGTAATGAAATGAGCCAAATTTTAGCATAACCCTTTTGATTTGGTTTGGTTGTCAGAAGCATTGAATAATTTCTTCATTAAATCTTGTTCACATAATATTTACATACCTAAAACTACTTAAAACATTAATAATAACTATGTACAAGTATATTAATTCCTGTACCTATACAATAATAGGTACATATGAAGTGTCGTATTATTTTGTTAATAAGTTGTAAAATTAATATTTGTATATATTATAAAATGAGTGTGGCAAGCTTCTTTGAATACATAAAGGGATAAGTGGGGCTAAGGAAGGAACATGGATGGGTTTTAGTCAGTAAGAGTCTGACACTCCCTTCCGCTCCACCCAGAGCGGGAGCAGTCATTGGATGATTTACCAGCCTTAAAAAAAAAAAGCCTCTTTGAATAGGATCTCACTTTTGAAATGAATAATTAGAAATATATTGCGTTGTACCTAATATTTTACCATCTTGATTATAGGTATCTTTATCTTTGTAAAATGATCACTGGATCACTGGAGCAAACATTATGCTCCTTCCTTACTAAACAAATATTGAACAAATAGAACATTTTTTTCAATTATCCATTTTATGTGGTACTTACCTACTAAAGAAGTTTCCTGAACTAGTTTTTTTTTATAGTTTACCGACAACTTCGTATAGCTTTTTCTTACGTCCATAAAATCTATGAAACATAAAAGTAAGGGCAAAGCAACTTTAGTTGTGAGCACCGACAGTAAGTAAAGATTTAGGGGTTATTCGAACTCGCAAGCACTTCAGAAAAACACCCTCAAAGGTAGACTAATAATTTCCATCAAACAAACCTTTAATGGAAGTGGATTCCACATTCCTCATGCCAAAGTAGTTGCATAATCATATATAATCAGCCTATAATGTTCCCAGTGCTGGGCTGGGACCCTGGCTTGAGACAGTCAGTGCTGACTATCACTGGCGTAACATGCATGCAGTCCACCCCTCAAATGTAGGTTTTAAACAATTTAGCTTCCGATTTATTTATTTATTTATCCTTCCACTGGAACGCCATACAGCAATTACACCAATGGAATAAAAATTACTTCATGTGCTGCTTTCCATCCATCCTGTGCGCGCTGGACATCGAACGGGCGCCGATGAATTATCCACGCTCACATTGTCACGCAGCGTCAAGTGCGCCGGTGTTTCATAATTTCATCCATATTGTGCTCCTTCTTTGCGTTTTTAGAGGCTTAATGTATTTAAAACAATAAAACATATATATGTATACACTGAAATACAAAAAAACAGAAAATTTTAATGTCCTGCCGTTTCATGTTTGACTTTTACGATAGAGTGATAGGAGTGATAGAGTGAGCTTTGGGTATCTGTTTAATTACAAATAGCATATAGCCTATAATGTTCCCACTGTCGCGACAGGTCTCTTCTATATAAGAGGGAGTGGGCCGTAACCCACCATAGGGCTCAGTGCGGACTGGCAGATGTCACAGGTCTTCTATATAAGAGGGAGTGGGCCGTAACCCACCATAGGGCTCAGTGCGGACTGGCAGATGTCACAGGTCTTCTATATAAGAGGGAGTGGGCCGTAACCCACCATAGGGCTCAGTGCGGACTGGCAGATGTCACAGGTCTTCTATATAAGAGGGAGTGGGCCGTAACCCACCATAGGGCTCAGTGCGGACTGGCAGATGTCACAGGTCTTCTATATAAGAGGGAGTGGGCCGTAACCCACCATAGGGCTCAGTGCGGACTGGCAGATGTCACAGGTCTTCTATATAAGAGGGAGTGGGCCGTAACCCACCATAGGGCTCAGTGCGGACTGGCAGATGTCACAGGTCTTCTATATAAGAGGGAGTGGGCCGTAACCCACCATAGGGCTCAGTGCGGACTGGCAGATGTCACAGGTCTTCTATATAAGAGGGAGTGGGCCGTAACCCACCATAGGGCTCAGTGCGGACTGGCAGATGTCACAGGTCTTCAAATTTTTGGACATGCCGGTTACCTCACGATGTTCCAGTTGCCAAAGTCAAAGTCAAATCATTTATTTTAATTAGGCACAAGAAAGGCACTTTTGAACGTCAAAATGAACAAGAAATAGAATTGATTTTAGTGGCCCCTTCCAATAAGTAGTTTCGTGTGGAGAAGAATGGGCAAGAAACTCCACCGTTACTCTTTTAAAATGTCGTAGGATAAGACCATGTTTGAGGTGGTAATTTTACCAACCATATGGATACGTACATAACCACCATATGGATTATATACTTGATTGATTTACTAACACTATGAGTCTTGTTGCTTGAAAATAAAATGATTATTATTATATTTTTCAAACCGAAACGCAGCACCTTTGCTGCCCCGTAATAAGAATAGACGTACTTCCCTATACGAACTCTTTCACTAGTAGCCCAACTGCTAATAAAATGAAAGTGTGATTAGTCCTTTAGGGTGGGGTTGCACTACATCGTACCGGTCGGTGGTCGCTGGAAATGCTACGGCATCAGATCTTATACCTTCTACGACCCGCGACCCTCGCGCAGTCAGCCCCGCTCCTGGCTTGCAGACTTATGATAACCCAGAGTCACAATACACCACAGGTGGCGGTATAACTCGATTTTCCCAACACCCACTGTAAACGTAATAATCCCAAGGTCTTTTAACAAGTCTCATAATAAATTATTATGCATGCAGTCCTCGCTGCGATATGGACTTATTGTATGGGGCAATAGTACCGACCATAACAGAGCATTTATCGCTCAAAAGAAATGTGTTCGAGCTATTCAGGGCATTCCACCGGACGTATCTTGTCGAACAATATTTAAAAAACTCTGTTTGCTACCACTACCTTCACTATATCTGTATGAAACATGTACATTATGTTTGTACGGAAACACAAAGATCTTTTCAGGACCGCAGCGGAAGTAAGCTCTAGGAATCGGCGTGACAAATTTAGACTTGTTTTAGATGAATTCCTTCGATTAACAAAATATAGTGAAAGCAGTGTAGGTATGGCTGTGCGTATATACATATAAAAAATTACCATGTAAACTTGAATTACTAAATACCAGACTGTTCAAAATTCACTTGTTTAAATGGCTAAATGATAATAATTTTTATAGCACTAAGGTACTTTGAACATAAGTTGTACTAATCTTTTTGCATGCTTTAGTCTTAAGCAAAACATGTATGTTCTCATCCTAACTTATGTAACACCTTTATATACCATGTTTTATGCAATTCAATAAATAAATAAATAATAATTGTATTAACAATGAAACAATTTTTCTTTCTCATTTTCATCATCATCCGAACGCAATACGATACAGCTAGGTTAGACTCAACCCTAATCCACAGGCGATGACGTCACGAATCTTAAAGCCGTTTGCCCACCACCACGTCAACGGGACGTCAACCCGAATGAAATGACGGCGCTTAAGTAACCGGTAACGTTATACACGTGACCCCCGCACAGTGGCGTGCACACAGTTTTAAGACAGGGTAGGCAGAAAATTTACTCACCAAAAATACTACACGTTGGTTTTGGTTCGTCGTCTTGTCGATTGATGATGTAGGTAATTACCAAATGCCAACTCAAATATCCATAGATTGACTGATTTTATAGACATATCAATTTACGGATATTCGAAGTGGCCTTTCGCCGCGTTTGTTTGATGTTTTGTAATGTTTGTGTAATTTGCAAAATTTAAATAAAATCATTGAAAAGATGGTGGTGTGAGTATACTAAGTATATAGGATTGTTATATTAAATCTACACGCCTATCTTTCTGTAAGAATATCTGCAATATGGAATCGTAAAACATTACGTTTTCGTTTTGGCCGCCCTGTGCTTATTTTTACGCTTCAATAATTAATTCAAACCTAGATCTGAATTATTCCAAAAACGATTCAAAGTCCCTATTTTTTTTGATGCAATAAGTCACATCTGATGTCTTTTTTTGCATAATTTCGTAAAATTAAAATTTATTTTTATTATACCTATTAAAATTATGAATATCAGCGTAACCGATGTCGTTCCAGACGGTTTTATTATTTGAAAATAATAGACAAACGAAGCAAAATAACCGATTACTGTGTATGCAACCTGTCAGCCAATGAAATGAATCATATTGTTTTGTATTGAATTTACGATTAACTTTACCTTTAGTTTGTATTAATTGCAAATCCGGTGTTGGACGACCTATCTCGATAACTTGTTTTTTTTCACTGAAATATAGTTTTGAAAACGCATCATATTTTATTTTCTCAATACACGCACCATCTGAACAACTTTTGCAGACAATATTATCCATTTTTCACTCTAATAACAATGTTAAAATCCTAAATATCTGATAGCGCAAGTCACAAACACAACACACATAAAACAATATGGCTTCTATTGACTATAAAGTAATTACGTAGTAAAAAGGAAAATTTAATACGACAAAAAAATGATGGCCATCTAAATACTATATATAAAATTCAATGAAACAATGTTACTTCTTAAAATATTTGCACTGCGTAGCAAACTTTCTTCGGAAATGTTCGGTACGGATCGTAATTCTTCGTAAGATAGACACTGGCTATTCATGCAGTTGTGTGCGTGAAATTTGGCATTGTGTGTCAGCAAAGCCCACGTAGCTATAGAAACGTACACACATGAAAATCCGCATAACCACGACTTTGCACTGAGCACACATACAAAACATTCAGAGACGAATAGTTTGTGTCTTTGCCGAATGCCGTGGCGCTAGTGCAGCGCGAATCGGTGATGCGAAATTACTTGAACGATCTTAATGATAACACCGGCACTGACTCGATAGGTGGCGCTGATTTAAGATTTTTATGTTGTTTTGTTTATTGATAAAATAATATTAGATCTATTATCAGAACTAGGGTAGGCAGTGTCTTTTTGTCTTTATGAAACGCACGCCACTGCCCCCGCACGTCTGTCTACAGAACGTCACCTTCGGCACTATCTCGTTTCTCGTTGAGGTCCCGTTGACGGTGGTGGTGGACAAACGCTGTAAGGTATAGTCGTAAAGAGTTGGTCGGCTGGCTACGAATGGCTTCCACGTCGATTTACTGCTAGTACACAGTAACTACATAGTTAAAGGGCTTGCTATACTGTGTTCGTGTTAGACCGTAGGTTAGTGATATTTTTAGATATTTGGAAGTGGGTGAAGGTTGAATCTAGGCAGGCTTGGGAGCGAAAACAACTTACGGACATAAAATAAAATCTTAAGGTCTTCGCTCTCCTTTATCAAGGTCCACGGTGGCACAAAGACCTTTCAATTGTCTCTGTAATTACAGCATTCAACTGGTTATTGAAGACTGAGCCTTGGTATCTCGATACTTGGATGTTAGAGGGTAGTAGAGCCTTAGACATTACCCTGCATTTTAGTTGTAAAACTGTTTGTGAAAACCTCATCATTCTCCTGCCCTTATCCCAATTTATTTCTTCTATACTTCTCTATTAGTCGTCAATTTACAAAATTGAAATCATTTATCAATAAAATCATTTATCATTTATGACTTGATGTCATGTTATGGCTTTTACAGACAATGATCTTTGATTTTTTTCGGAAGGAAACACCGCCTAGTTTTAATAAAATAATTAAGGTGTTATTGTGTTATTATTAACATAATTACAAAGTAAATTATTTTTATCATTCAGGGAAGCACGCTGCTGTGAGACAAAACAGATCTGTGATAATTTGGTCGACACAAATATTCATTTTTATCGGTTTACCATTGTTGATTTCGAATTTAGGCAATTTTTTTTGGTTTTGATCTAGCTAAGAAAAATAAAACTTTTTTTTTTGAGGGTGGAACATCTTCCAATGACTTCTCCCGCTCTGGGTGGAGCGGAAGGGAGTGACAAACTAAAACCCCTTTTACTGACTTAAACCCGTCCATGTTCTTTCCTTAGCCCTTTATGTTCCGGGGTAGCGGTAACCCTTTCAGACAAAAGAAAAATAAACCCTGACTAATCCAGTCGCATTAGCTAAAGTCAGGTAGATTTAAATTGCTTTGAAAATGTTATCCCACCTACTTATTGTTAGGAAAACTTCACGCTAGAACGTAAACCAAGGAGTATGGAGCGTCTACTTAATAGCTAACTCACAAAACTTTGCTGAACCACTCAAAAAGAGTAATAAGCTCGTAAAATGGCTTGTTCCTTTACTTACCTTATATTTAGGAGTCTAGACTCAAGCTACCTGTATGACATAACATCACGTCAGATTTCTACGACGTTGTCGGCAGACTTGCATAGTTCTTTCACATTTTACTAGCGGTGATAAGTCCTATTTAATAGGGAGGTAACTGTTTTGTTTTCGATCGATTTGAATGTTAGTATATCATGAGCGTAATGGCGCAGCAAGAGGACAACAACTAGAGTTGTTACAAAGGAATCAGTTTCCAAAGCCAACAATTTAAAAAAAACATAGTTATTGGAATTACCAAAAAGGTAAGGAGTTCGAACCCAAGGCACGCTCCTCTGATTTTACGGATTCATGTGCGTATTGTATAATTATCACTTGCTTAAAAATCGGTGAAGGAAAACGTCGTGAGGAAACCGGCATGCCTGAGAGATATTTCTCAACAGCATGTGAAGCATAGTCAAAGACCCATGGGCAGCTTAAAAACTCTGACACCAGGTTACTCACTAACCACACGAAAAGAAGAAGAAGACCAAAAAGGTCAAATAAAACTGACACTGGCTGGTGACTGTCACATTGACGGAGCGTCACATTGTCGCCGTATTGGTTGTTTACTGATCACAGATGATGTCAAGAGAGCTGCTGCCGTACCACGTCGGCGACGTACTGTTCTATTCCGGTACGATTCTGATGCTATCAAAGCTGCTGAACCACTAATGAAGCCGGTGATGTTGAAGCCGCTGACCACTTATAAGAACACTACAAAGAAGGTTCATTGCACTAATTTATATATATTTTGTAGTAGCTATACAGTACCCACAAGTAACTAGGCTGATTAGATATCTACATCGTTTGAACTAATACGTCCATTGTCATACAATATCTACAAGCAATTCAAACCCAGGCTTAGCAAATAACAAACGCTAATAACCAGGTCCTATGGGCAATCCTGTTAATTTATACGTGCTCGATAATATTACAACTGAGCACATTCACCAGTTTTACTGGACCTCTGATTAGCTAAACATTGTCCCCTATCCAATGGCTATGTTGGGTTCAAGAGGGGAGGGAAGGCTCAAGTTTCATTGGGCCTTAGCGGTATAGTCGTAATTAGCACCTGCGTTTCGCTAAGTTTGCAACGCGTAACTTTATACGAATTTCGAACTGTTACACGGAAGATACCGTGCTGACACTGCAGTTAAATACCGAAGATAAAACCGACACAGTGTCGCAGTTTTGCGTGTAGCTGGAAAACAAAAGTTCAGTCGGATTGCGGGACATCTAATTGTTTCGGAGTTAACGTTCTGTTAATTGAATGATTAAAGATTATTGGAAATTAGTGACGTGTACTAATGTGGTGCTTAGGTACTTGTGTTACATATCAATCATTTTATCTGGCATAGATTGGTGAATCATCATTATCATGATATTACGTCGTCTGAACGCTCAAACGATCAGGTCAATTATTGGTATTGAATACATTGGTTGATCAACAAACACGTGAATAAAAGATGTAATTTATTTCACAACAATATAAATTGTGTAGAAATTGATATTGCAATAATAAAAATAGAATATCAAATATGAATTAAAAAAAAACCGACCAACTGCGAGTCGGACTCGCGCACTACGGGTAGGTACAGAGGCCAGCACATCAAGTTACCACTAACTGTCAAATTTCTTTGATAGTATTTCAACTTTATTGCAAAGACATGAGGTTCATTTTTAAATGAGAAAATTTGACAATCTTTGGATTTCGTAAAAAAATAAAAAATAAGTGTCCAATATTTTTTAATAAACTAGCTCGCGGACTAAATAAAATAAATTAGGCATCATCCCTACTGTAGGAAGTTGGTACCGGTGAAATTACAGCACAGGAGACAAGCTCTGCTAATATAAGCTTTGCATAAGTCTTGTTATCTAATGTCAAACAAAGGTGGGTTGCGAGACAGGGTGTATAATCTGTGGGTTAGTGTTGTTGTGACCAACATCGGGCAGATATAGAGCTCTTTGCCCATTTAGATGTATGTTGTAGGTTTTTCGTTGTAGGTTGTTTAGGCATGTAATGCGGAACAGTGAGGAAATGTCGATGTCGTAAGGAAAGTTTTGAGTATGAATGTGGACGGCTATGGGAAGACCAAAGAAGCGATGGATGGACTGTGTGTGATATGGCTAGAAAGAAGTATAGAAAAAAAAATATGTTGCGCCGACCCTTAATAAATTGGGATAGATAGAGTGATTCAAGAGGAAGGTTTTTATGTATAAAAACATGTTTAATACACTCGAGAGCAATGAATCCGGGTCACTTAAAGAATGTTAAAAATCTCGGAAACTAAAAATGATAGGTTAATGCAATAAATTGTATTTAATAGACAATGTAATACTCCTTAACACTTTGAACGCCAACGCGGTCACCGTGTGTCCGACAAACAATAGTTTTTCTATTGTGTCTGCTGCGTGGCAGTCAATGACTTAAATGAAAGTAAAAAAAATATGAGTCACCATACATTTTATTAACACAAAATTACTTAAAGAAAAAAACTGCTGATCTCTCCTTAAAACAAAAATAGGAAACATGAAATTTTTGAACTTTATTACGATTTTCTTGAATTTTAATACTTCGTATTGCCTCCTCGTGCTTCCATTACTGCGTTTACGCGGTTTGGCATGCTGTACACCAAGTTCCTTATACGATTTTGGGGAATATTCTCCCATTCCTCTGTGAGAGCAATTTTGAGCTCACGAAGCGTGATTGGGGGAGGGTTTCGTTGTTTTACGCATCTGCCTAGCTCGTCCCAAGCATGCTCGATCGGGTTGATATCCGGGCTGCGCGCTGGCCACTCCATACGAGTAATGTTCATCTCTTGAAGGTAGTCATTCACAATCCTACCTGTATGAGGTCGGGCATTGTCATGCATAAATATAGCATCCTCACCTAAATTGACCATAAATGGACCAACGTGATCATTGAGGATTTCTTCCACATATCTTACGCTAGTTAAAGAGCCGTTTTCTATGATCACCAGCTCTGTGCGACTTTCAGAAGAAATTCCGGCCCACACAAGTACAGACCCACCACCGTAGGCTACTTTTTCTTCGATGCATGCTTGCTTGAATCTTTCCCCTGGTCTTCGATACACTCTGTGTCTTCCATCGTGCTTGTAGAGCATAAATTTTGATTCGTCGGAGAACATAACTTTTGACCAATCTTCAATACTCCAATTTACGTGGCCCTGGGCATATCTTAGTCTTGAAATACGATGCCCACGCTCCAGTTTAGGGCCGTTTGCAGGTCTAAGGGGTTTAAAGTTAGATTCAGCAAGCCGACGTCTTACTGTCCATGCACTTGGGTTACTTCCTCCGAGGTGTCGAAACTGATTTGTGAGTTCAGTTCCTGTGAGAAAGCGATTTCGAAGTATGGTGTTCACCAAGTATCGGTCTTCTCGTGCTGTGGTACACCTGGTTCTGCCCGTTCCTGGTCTGCGTAGGTTAGAACCAGTTTCTTCGTAACGTCGGAGAACTCTTTGTACTGTTGACAGCGACACACCGACAGTCCTGGCTGTATCGCGCTGACTCCGGCCGGTTTCCAGCATTGTAAGTATTCTGGTGCATTCTTCAGGCGTACCTAAGCGACATAATTTCAGCTTGAATAATGAATATAGAGCACTATCAACATGGTTTATGTACCCACATAAATGATAGATTACAAACAAAAGCAAAACCAAATGCTGTAATTTCGTAGTTCCATCTTCGAAAGTGGCCCTTTTTCAAATTTGATTTTTTTATGATATAACTTTACAATAACTAAGAAGTTTTAATACCTTCATTTAAGGAGTATTACATTGTCTATTAAATACAATTTATTGCATTAACCTAGCATTTTTAGTTTCCGAGATTTTTAGGATTCTTTAAGTGACCCGGATTCATTGCTCTCGAGTGTATATTAGAGAACCATTGATAATTTCAAGATTTCTAATACGAAGTCGGAAATAAACACATTTTTTTGCGCTTACATTGAAAAAAATATAAGGAAAGGGGAATCTAAATAAATTGGGATAAGGGCAGGATATGATGAAATGCAACCTATCATTAATTTATCACTAACAAACACACTCACAGTATGATGACTCGCATAGATGTATGGGTGTTCAGTGACATACACTCCTCCGTAATTTCCTAACATTAACTTTTCCGTCCGCCTCTTGAACAAAAAAAGTCGCCATAAACGGAAAGTTTACCCCCACTCTCCTCACTCTTGCTCTCATTAAAAGTTGGAGTAGTTTTGACTAATTACTGAACGCGACACACGACTGATGTCTGCAATTTGTTACTGCAACTTTGCCTGCTCTCCCCGTTATGCATAAAGTAAGGGGGAATTTCAACAAAATTGATTTTGCCGGCGGAATTTATGTTGTTTTTAAATCACAAGTGGATTTTCTGATTTTCTGGGAGCTTGAGAAGTTTATTACGTTGAAAAATGGCGTGCATTTAAAAGCTGTTTTGTAAAATAAGGGTAGAGTGTAGTTTTTTACAGACCAAGGTTGTAGTAAATGCCTATGATTTACCTTTTTTTTTTAAGGCTGGGAAATCATCCAATTACTGCTCCCGCTCTGGGTGGAGCGGAAGGGAGTGTCAGACTCTTACTGACTAAAACCCATCCATGTTCCTTCCGTAGCCCTGTATGTTCCGGGGTAGCGGTAACCCTTTCGGACAATCCCGCTTAACCTATGATTTACCTAAGGTATAAACAACATTTTATTTAAAAGAAAAAGTTCAGCCAGTTGAATAAAACGACATTGATTTTATTAATGTCGTAAAACGTATCAGTGGTTTTATGGTTTCTGACTAAACTGTGTCAAAATCATCATGATTAAACACGTCATGATGAAAATTTAAAACAATATAAACCAATATTCGATATTTAAAAGGTATTATTTTAATTTATTGCTTGTTAATTGGTTTGGGGCATCACTACCAGATGGCGTTCTTACGGTTTTATTAAAATTGTCCCCTCACTACCTGAGTTTAGGGTGACTGTAATGTTTAAAATAAACAAGGATAAAATTGCATTATTACCTTTGATCGAAGATTATTACCTAAATATAATTTGCAAAATGAATCAAGAATGTGGTGATTGTGTCAATGTCCATATTTTAATGTAAAACATAATCATCATCATCTGCCTAGCCTTTTCTCAACTATGTTGGGGTTGGCTTCCAGTCGAACCGGATGCAGCTGAATACCAGTATTTTACATGGAGCGACTGCCTATCTGACTTCCACAACTCAGTAACTGGGCAATACGATACCCCTTGGTAAGACTGGCTGTCAGATTTTCGGTCTGCTGGCGACCCGTAACGACTGTCAAAGATGCACAAATGACAGCCGGGACAGACGGCTTAACGTGTTTTCCGAGCCAAAAAGGATTCTCGTTATGTAAAGATGGTCACCCATCTACGGCCAACCCATTTTAATGTAAAAACATACTGTGAAGTATTAAAAGTTCTTATATGAACCAAAGCATGAATTAAAATAGTATTTTTCATTTTCCGATGATAGGTTTGTCCTGCTTTTTTCAAAATGGTTACCCTACTCGTACGGCAATTATAAGTTTCAGCACGTAACAGTGACAAAATTTGCTTTTAAAAGCTAAAGATTAAATAAAGTAAAAATAAAATGGGCGTTCAAAATGTAATGTTCGTGTTTTCTTAACCTTCAAGATTTGTGTTATGGGAGGCTGGCAGGTGTTGAATTTTAATAGGATTTTGGTAAATAAAAAGTAAATGTAATTTTAATTAATTTTGGAAGGTACAGTCAAGGAATGAATATGTTGAGCACGTTGAAGTTAATTAATTATTATTCGTACCACTTATTGCAAACATTGCAATACCACTTATTGCAATTATCACTTGCTTATAATCGGTGAAGGAAAACATCGTGAGGAAACCGGCATGCCTGAGAGATATTTCTCAACAGCATGTGATGCTAAGTCAGAGGCCCATGGGCAGCATTAAAACTCTGACACCAGGTTAGTCACCAACCACACGATGAAGAAGAAGATTGCAAACATTTTGAATTAACATGACGGTTTCAAAAAGGTGACAAGCGCCGATTCTATGCGAAAAGAATTTAAAGGTTTTTTAATTTTGTCTACAGATTTTGTCTCAAAAAACATCGGGAGTAGAACAAGCCCATGTCCTAGAACCAACAATTCGAAGATAATTATGTGACATCCACCAACACACTGGGCCCGCGTGGTGTATTACGGCCGGTAATAATAATAATAATAATGGCCAGTCGTTACGGGTCGTCAGCAGACCGAAAATCTGACAGCCAGTCTTACCAAGGGGCACATATTGCCCAGTTACTGAGTTGTGGAAGTCAGATAGGCAGTCGCTCCATGTAAAATACTGGTATTCAGCTGCATCCGGTTAGACTGGAAGCCGACCCCAACATAGTTGAGAAAAAGCTAGGCAGATGATGATGATGATGTTTTACATTAAAATGGTTGGTGTTATAATGTTCCCTTATAGGCTGATTTTGCTTATGCTTATGCTGAAGATCGCTTAACTTTTTCGCTCCTTGACTTAACACACATCGGTATGACTTACGTTTGTCTTATTTCATAAATATCACAATTAGCTACTCAAATATCAGCTATTGGAATCAGTGAACCGAAAACTGCGCTTGGATCATTCATTGATGGACTGTACAACACTCGAAGTGTGAAACAAGGTTGTCGAAATGAAATTCGGGATATTTATTTTTCTGCACCAGAAACCCATTTATTTATCTAGTAGATTGTTAAGCGTTACAGCACATTGATACATATATACCTATTTACCTGATTCTTCTTAATTTCGTGTGGTTAGTGACTAACCTGGTGTCAGAGTTTGTATGCTGCTCATGCCTCTGACTTAGGTTCACATGCTGTTGAGAAATATCTGATTGATAATAGGACAAAGCTCCTCCAAGATGGTTGCAGTTATTTGGCTATTTAGTATTATTAGGACCCCAAAATAGGAATTATTTCACAAAAAAAGGAGCAATTATTCTGTTAAAGCGCTCCATATTATTTTTAGGAATGCAAATCGAACACGATTAAATGATAAACTTGCCATTGCTGATCAGTTAATTGTGTTTTAAATTTAAAAAATGAAGAATGTAAGGTTTTTATTAAATTCTTTTATCGTTCTTTACAGTATATTTAAGAACTTGTATTTCTATTAAACTGCATATTATCCAGATATGCAATTTAAACAAACCGATCTAGTGTCACCCTGCATGTGAAATTATTCAGGTAAGCATCCCAGCTAGGACCGACAGCTACGAATATTTACTTCAAATTGAAACCTAGATCCAAAAATCCTAATATTTCCCGCAAACAGTAAACAGTGCACAACCCTACTCAGGTAGCAGTCAATTTGTGGCGATCGAGGGTTCTTTCAAACGTCCGTTTGAAACCAGGTACGGACCTGTATCCGGCCTTCTTTTGAGGCTCGCCATACCGTGAAATTGACCCGCTCGATTGTCTGTCCGATTTAAAAGACTTGTTTGGTGAACGATCGCGGCTGTTTCCTATTCTTTCGTAATTTCGATAATCTTGACTTCTATTGGAGGTAATCTTTTGTCAATATAATTGTTTGTTCGTTAGGAGTAGAACTGTAACTTACTGGTTTGTGACCCCTGAGTTTTTGGATCACCATGTATACATACAAAAGACTTGAATTTGTGGGGTGTATTCTCAGTGGCGCAGAAAGAGTCCAGGAATAGTTTCAGAGAGGCAATTAAATAGCCAATCAGCGGGACTTTAGGGTGATTTAAAAAAAGCATTGGAGTTAAATATTATTAAGTTGCTTTCGGAACTTGAGGTTTTGTTATATCACCAGAAGATAAAACGATTTTTTTTTAACATTAATCATTCATTTATTTGGACTCGACGCAACATATTGTGTTTTTACTCTATTTATCGTCATCTCGGTCGTCACTCCCTTTATAATCATCGTTTTTTGATGTTCCCCTACCTGCTATCGCCATTCACATTGATACTCAAAACTTTCCTCACGATGTTTTCCTCATTTCAGTCTTCGCATAAAATACCATGACAACCGAATCCATCAAAATAAGAATAAACGATTTTTTTTTAACATTAATCATTCATTTATTTGGACTCGACGCAACATATTGTGTTTTTACTCTATTTATCGTCATCTCGGTCGTCACTCCCTTTATAATCATCGTTTTTTGATGTTCCCCTACCTGCTATCGCCATTCACATTGATACTCAAAACTTTTCTCACGATGTTTTCCTCATTTCAGTCTTCGCATAAAATACCATGACAACCGAATCCATCAAAATAAGAATACAAAAACTGGCAGGATTGTCCTTTAACGTGGCAGTTTTTTTAATGTTTATTTGTATATACTTATCTAATAAATAAGTCATTTTACCCATTGCCTGCCGGGATGCAGATCTATACGAGACAATGGCTTTAAAATTGTGTCCGTCATTACGGTATAGGTACGAAAGGTTAATTAAGTACCTAGTGCAAATACATATTTTGTTTCAATCATTTTAATGTTTTTGAAACAGAATACAAAACCAACTATTTATATAGAAGACGTTACAGCCTTTATAAAAATAATGAAACCTGACTAAATGGATGATATTAAAAGCCTAGTAACTTTTAAAGACGACTGGGACCCAACCACCATGTCTTCAAGCAGTATTAATTCAATATCGCTTCACATTGGGAAAGAGATAGAGCTTTACTTCCTGTATAGCATCATCTCTTTCTTGCACTGAAGTAATATCAAAATAATACTGTTGTTTAAGATGATGGTTTGCTCCCAGACCTGTGTATATTTATTCAATTGTTTGTAGATGATAAAAATGCTGACGTTATTAAGCGTAAAACAGCGTAAATAATTCTCTTTTACGCACAAGCTACCACGTCATCGTCGACAAATATTTGTCTGACTAAAAACTAATATTATAACAAGAGTATCACAATATGTTTTACTTACTCTACGATTCTTAAGAAGCACAAATAAAATTTTTCACAAAGATTTAGTTCTTAAAAAAAAAAGACCACTCTACAGTTGCCCAGTCGATCACGCCTATATCCAATCGGACACTGACTTGGCACTGAAATAATTAACGGAGCATTAACACAATTTCCTTTTTCATCTTTCACAGCACCTTCAGGACACTTCAATACAGCTCCATCTTCATCATCCTCCGCATCTGCAACTATCTGTTTGCCATGATACTTCGGTTCTATGATTTCTACGTCATCGTTAAGACTATCCCATTCGGAGTCATGTACAACTCCGGTGTTGTCCTCAGTTGTTGTTCCATCGATCGCGTAATCCGGCTCCTCGGCCTTCGTCGCCCATCTATCGTAAATACAGTTCTTGTAAAACAGCATCACTTGACTGAAGCACGCCACTATAATATTTGTGGTCTTCGACGGCTTACTATCTTCTTTATATATCTCGTTGTCGTTCACTTTATGGAATGAGAATATCTTTATTCTGTTCACTAATACGTCTGCCAGCATCTCGTTCCACGTCAAAGGTTTCTCATCTTTCGGGTCTTGAAAATTTTGCAATTTTCTTAAGAGTGTCCTTTGTTCCTCTAAAATTTTAATGCTCGTGGTGTCTTCAATGAAACACTCTGTTTCGCCCATAAGTATGATTATGCCGAAAATGTATATGTATTTCATTTTTTTAATGTGAGTTTGGTACAACGCGGACACAATAGTGCAGCCGACTGAGAGATTTTAGTAAGATAAGGTGGTGCTTTGTACTGTCGGTAACAACAGTGTTTGCGCAATAAAGATAAATTTCCAACATTTTAATATTATTGTGATTTTATTAAAATCTAGTATCACGAGATTCGCTGAAAACCAGGTTAATATAAATTTTCCAACGCATGACATTGCTTTTAATACTTTGCGTGGGTGTTAGTTGGGAAATAATGATGTATTTCTGAGGTGGGATGTTATTTTTTTGAAATAATTTTTAGGAATGTTTATATTGTGAAATTATATTCACCCAACGTCTTCTATAAATTCATAAATAAATAAATTGCCATTCTCCACGACTGTACCCCGTTATCACTTTGATAAGGATAACAGCTACACCAAATATTGACCCAGTGACGTTCAGTTAACGGAAAAAACTATTTAATACACACACCGTACTCGATGAAAACAAAATCTTAATCTCAAGTGCCTAAAAATGTATCAAGGACATTGATAGTGGATCATGTTTTAACTTTAAACTTATTATAGTCTTTAACTTGTTATTGTAGTCCGTGTGAGTACTATAGTACGTATTTCAAAACTTAAAAGCTGATGGATTGTTTGTTGTCTGATTTTTTTTGAGACTCCTCTCGCTCTGGGTGTAGCGGGAAGGGAGTGTCAGACTCTTACTGACTAAAACCTATCCATGTTCCTTCCTTAGCCCTTTATGTTCCGGGGTGGCGGTAACCCTTTCGGACAATCCCGCTTATTGTCATGTGTCTGTAAGTGCGCTTATAACTCGAAAACCACTTACTTACCCGATTTTCGTGTTTATTTTAGACTAGCTTCTGCCCGCGACTTCGTCCTCACGATTTTTTTTTATTTAACTTACGAATAACGGCGATACTTTATGTAGCTTCCCATTTTGAAAGAATTTTCGGAATCGGATAAGTACTTTCGAAGATAATGTCATACATACAAATTTGACATTTGACTGGTGCGTAGTAGAGGAGGTGGAGACCTACTCCGATCACCGGTATATCCGGTTCGACGTCTCCACCCAGACCTCAAGCGCGCCGGTCCGACAGGCCCCGAGTGGTCCGCGGTGGGCGCTGAAGCAGCTGGACCGGGAGCTTCTCCTGGAAGCCTCGATCGTGCAGGCCTGGGTCTCATCACCGGTCAGGCCTGCCGACATCAACGACGAGGCAGAGTGGTTCCGGGAGGCCATGTCGGAGATTTGTGACGTGGCAATGCCCCGAGTCCGGCCAGGATGCGCCCGACGTCAGGTGTACTGGTGGTCGCAGGATATAGAAATGCTTCGCAAGGCGTGCGTCGAGGTGCGCCACCTGTACACCAGGCACCGCAGGCTCCGCATCCGCCCTCCGGATGCGGCAGCCACGGAGGCGGAGCTGTACGAGGGGTACAGAGCGGCGAAGACCGCCCTCCAAGAGGCTGTCCAGCGGGCCAAGGATGTGGCCCGCGAGGAGATGGTGGGGAATCTGGACCTAGATCCATGGGGGCGCCCATATAAAATGGTGCGGAACAAGCTCCGCACCTGGGCCCCCCCTCTGACGCAGAGTCTTCGCCCCCAGCTGGTGGAGGAGGTGGTGAGCGCTCTGTTCCCCTCACGGAGGGAGCATACTCCCCCCCCTATGGCTCCGCCCGAAGCGGACCACGAGGACGACGACGACATCCCCGAAGTGACCGAGGTAGATCTGAGAGCGGCGGTTGGAAGGCTCAAAGCCAAGAATACCGCCCCAGGACCCGACGGCTTACTAGGTAAAGCCTGGGTCCTGGCCTCAGGGGCTCTCGGGCCCCGACTGGAGGCGCTCTTTAGCGCATGCATGGAAAGAGGCCAGTTTCCGCTCCGTTGGAAGACGGGGAAGCTGGTCCTTATACAGAAGCCTGGGCGCCCTGCGGACTCTCCGTCCGCATTCCGGCCCATAGTGCTGCTCGACGAGGTCGGCAAACTCTTCGAGAGAATTATTGCGGGCCACCTCGTCGGGCAGCTTGGAAGGACGGGGCCGGACCTTGCGGACTGCCAGTTTGGCTTCCGCAAGGGGCGCTCGCAGAGCCGTCATCTACCCCGGTCGCGATGGGGAATGGAACCGGCGAGAGATGTCGTGCGGTGTCCCACAGGGATCGGTTCTGGGGCCGCACCTGTGGGACATCGGCTACGACTGGGTGCTGCGGGCCGACCTCCCTGACGGCGTCAGCGTAATTTGTTACGCTGACGACACGCTGGTCCTGGCGCAGGGGAGGTCGCATCAGGCGGCGGCCGACGCGATGACACGCGGGGTTGCGACAGTCGTTGAGAGGATTCGGCAGTTGGGTCTCGAGGTGGCATTGCACAAATCCGAGGCCATGTCCTTTCATGGGCCTCGGAATAGGCCACCATCGGGATCCCAACTTACGGTAGGAGGGGTTCACATCGGCGTCGAGGCCACGATGAAATACCTGGGTCTGGTCCTCGACAGCCGATGGAATTTCGTGGAGCATTTCCGACGTTTGGCCCCCAAGCTGGAACGGACTGGGGCCGCCTTCAAGCGGCTCTTGCCCAATTCGAGGGGGCCAAACCCGCCTGCCGGAGGCTTTACGCGGGAGTCGTGCGGTCCATGGCCCTTTACGGGGCCCCGGTGTGGGCGCGCTCATTGCGGCGGCGAGCCGCCCACTACCTGAACGCGCCCCAAAAGGTGGTAGCCATTCGGCTAATCCGGGGGTACCGCACGATCTCGGGCGAGGCGGCAAGCTTCCTTGCCGGACTGCCGCCGTGGGATCTGGAGGCGATAGTCCTCGCGCGCCTGTACGAGTGGCGCGCGGAGGTACTAAGCCGGGGGGAAACTCCATTTCCGCAGCAAATTGCAGCGGAGCGGACGGACCTCCGGCGCGATCTCATGGCGGCCTGGAAGCAGCGACTGTCGCAACCCAGCGCAGGGCACGCCACGATAGTGGTGGTAAGGCCCCTCTTTGAGGAGTGGCTAGAGAGGCGTCACGGCGCCCTCACCTACCGCCTGACGCAGGTCCTCACTGGACATGGATGTTTCAGGAGGTTCCTGCACATCATCAGGCGGGAGGAAACGCCCGGGTGTCACCACTGCGAGGATCGCCCAGAGGACACGGTAGAGCACACGGTGCAAACCTGCTCCGCATGGGCGGAGCACCGCCGTGTCCTCGTAGAGGCGATCGGCGGCGGCGACCTCTCGCGCCTGGCCCTGGTGCAAGCCATGGTCCGGGGCGAGAGGGAGTGGGAGGCAGTCACCTCCTTCTGCGAAAAAGTAATGCTCGCGAAGGAGGTGGCGGGATGGGAGAGAGAAAGGTCCTCCCGTCCCAGCCGCCGCAGGAGACGCCCCGGGCGTCGGGAGCCACGTGACGACTCCCGGCCACCGTAGGCGCGGGCCTGCGGACGGTGGGTAATGGGTGACTCACCGTCCGATCAGCACCAGACCCGTGTCGTACGGCGCGTATATGTTCCACGCGCGCCTCAAAGAGATGTCAGCATATGAAGGGGCCCCTCAGGGCCAAGCCTGCCGGGTAAGCGGGATTGTCCGAAAGGGTTACCGCTACCCCGGAACATAAAGGGCTACGGAAGGAACATGGATGGGTTTTAGTCAGTAAGAGTCTGACACTCCCTTCCGCTCCACCCAGAGCGGGAGCAGTCATTGGATGATTTCCCAGCCTTAAAAAAAAAAAAATACATACAAACTATTTATAGTATTTTTAGTATAGATATCATATGTTTTGATGCACTGGGTCTTAGCAGACATGACAGTTTTTAGTATCAGCGATAAGGCCACTGCATTGCGGCATCGTGTCTGCTGTTACTACACGCTGGTGGTGCCGTGAGCATAAAGCTAGTTTAAACGCGTCCACAACACATGCTCAAACAGGCTCAGTCAACATCAGGCGAGCACCAATAACATTGAAAATGCAACAAACGATCGAATTTTATTCCCTTTTCATCGCGCTCACGCTAGGGTTGGCACTGTTTTATTAGTCGCCTGATTTTTTTATTAAAAAGCGTGTTGGTTAATGTATTTTTCATCGTTCTGGTTTATTGTACCATGAGTAGTTTTTGTTCAGTGTCCAATAATTATTGGAAATTGATGATTTTTATACTGTGTTTTTATGTGTTTGACGTTTTACTTTTTTGTTTGGTTTATTGTAGCATAGTACGGTCAGCTTTGGCAGTAGTAAGGTTAAGGGTACTATATTGAGCTAATTTTACTGTGTAGGAATCAAGATGGTATTCTGAAGCGATTTAAACTCTGTATTATATTATTTAACAACTACAACATTATTCAATAAAATATCCGTAGATTTTCTACGGTTACCAAATGTAATTTACATAAATAAAAAGTAATGAGTAGCAGCCCTAACAGCAATCCTCTAAGGGACTCCGCGTTACGTTCACTTCTTACACTTCCACTCGCGTGTTTGTATTTATTTGAGTTAATTGAAATCTTGTTGTATACAAATGTATTAGCTGTAGATTTTCTACTATCTGTTCCAAAAGTATGAGATGAAAATGTAAACAAACACTGTTCAGGTTGAATTGTTATGCAATCACTCATTAAAGAACATTCGTAACACATTTACCAGTATTTAAAAGGTATCATAAGGTATCCTTTATATGTCACCTTTTTTCCAACAATTCAAAATAACATTATTCAATTGTAATCGAAAAATTATCGACGATCATTGAGATTACAAAATTAATCTCAACTATCAAATAAAAAACATCATCTAAACTTTGAGTGGCAATTTGTAAGTGGCACTACAAATTGGTATTACAGTGTATGTTTTCCGATCCATTTGCTTACATTTAATCGGAATGTTTGTACAAGAGCACACTATTTTCTTCGAAATTCGAATTACTTATTTAAAGCGGCAACGGCCAAAGACGGCAGTTAAAGGACTGAGTAGGTATTATGCTGTGAATTAACGTCTTCTTTCATATCGGCACGAACTAAGTATAAGAATCACTAATTCCGTAAAACACACAATCTGTAGTTAAATGACAAAATGATTCGTAGACTATCTATGAAATGGCTATTACAAAAAGACTAAATCTCCTCCAAAGATACAGATTTAAGTCTTTGAGTTTTGTAATAAGAATTAAAAATCAAGGTTTTTTAAGACTCAGGTTTTATAGGAATACATTTTTTAAATTTTGAACATTGTTTCATACTACGGTAAAGTGCTTAATACAAAACTGACAAACTTAGTACTTGATACAAAGAACTGTACATTGCTACAGGTTTTTTTTGGCGCGTGGCCGTAATCGGAACTAACGGCGTCATCTTGTTTTGTCAATGCAATTTCACGAAAACATGTATTAACATTGCCCCCTTGTTAATGTCATTCAGACGTTAATAGATTTGTAGCGTTCTATTTCAATCAAAACGTTCTTATTACAAAAACTGTCTCAAGAAAAAGAAAAACTCGCTCCCCCTACCTCAAGGAGTTCGACGCGCACTACCTCGCGCTCAAGCCTCATAACAACTCTAGGAATCCCTGGTTTCAGGTGGTCACTCTACCTGTTTTGTAACATATTACACCGCTACTGTTACCCCGGCACTTAAATGGGTAAGGAGGGAACATTGATGAGTTTAATCAGTAAGAGTCTGACAATCCCTTCCGCACCACCCAGAGTGGGAGGAGTCAGTTAGTCAGAGCTATTGAGAATTTTTTTGATTCGGTATTGAGAAATTCCAGATGGAACCCAACAACACAAACCCGGCCCGGGAATCGACCCAAAGATCCAGTGCTCAGCAGTAGTACCTGTGCTTACTAAGCCAACGAGACAGGCAGGTATATGATCGTTTAACACTAAAGAAGTTATAAACCAATATGATAAGACTCAAAATAGATGCCCGTCAATGTACCGCTGCTGAATGAAGATTGGCCACTGTGTAAATGACTTGTTACAACTTAACGATATCATAAAGTCGTGTGTACACAGAGGAAGCCTTCAAGACGGTGTGACTAACTGTCGTAACTTCTGCTTTATTGGTCCTAAAACTAAATGGGTTAATAATTGCGGTTTACTAAGTAGTCCATCAGAAGGAGTCTGTATTAGCTTCTTAAATTTTGTCTATACCTCTCTTATTAGTTTATGATTTTTACTCTTAATGGGGATGCGCCAGGATAGCCAAATTTTCTTACTCTGTTTGCACTTTGCAGGTCAGCGTTAGGTTGTATGTTAACGAAAATATGATATTCGTGGCCATAGCAAATATATATTTACAGATATGTAATAATTAGAATCATCAATTCAACTCTCTAAGTTAGAATCGCTTTCAAATGTCATGATTTCATGAAATGGAGCCAGTTTAAGAAATCCTTAGTGGGCCTAGAACACTACGACAGTACTATATCTTCGGCATTACATAAGAGATTTACTTGAGTCGGTTTTTAATGTTTGTGTTCTGATGAAGACTTTCATCGGTGATAGAGGATAAAAAAAACTATACAACCTAATATAATTACATCGATTTCTGTTCACTTCACCTCTCAAATGTCGTATGAACCCGATAGGTTTATCAGAAAAATTATCTCGAAACGACAATAAAAATAATTGTAAAAATAGTTGAGCTCTTAAAAGCAAACGGCTTCTGATAGGCGAACATCTAACAGGCTAACGGTCATCACAGAATGTTTCTCGCAAGCACATCGCCAAAAACCGCCCAAATCTCTGAAACAAACCGAGATAATTCAACGCAATACATAGCAATACATATATCATTTGTTTCCAAAACATTCAACAATAAAATAGAAATAGTTTTGCCGGTCGGTCTACCGGTCCGTATAATCGAGCCGGCCATCCGGACTCACTGACCGACAATATTGTTCGCAGCCAACGTGTGACCGACGCGGTCGCGTTGACGGTCCGAATTTTTTGCTGGCATATAGCATTTTTTGGAGCGAAATAGGAATTTTTGGAGCGCAACGCTTCTACCGGTGTGTTGATTTCTAAGCTCTCCGTGCACAGATCGCCTGCCCGCGCTCTTATGTAATTGTTCGATACGCGATAATCACGTCTACTATAGATAAGTAGATGGTTAGAATACACTTTACCACAACAAACAAAACCCCTACATAATTCCACTTAAAACTGTGTGAGCTTTCGTAAGTTTGGTCTTGGGAAAAAAATATTTTATGTAAAAGATAAAAATAAAAAACCAAAAACTTGGTTATTTGAACTTTTCACATAAATTTTGAGGTTATGTGAAAAAAGTGTGAATACAAAATTTGTAGATCTTTTTATTACCTACATTTTTGCTATAGGACTTGTAGTTTTGCCAGAAATCGAGATAAACCATTTTTTACCCTTAAAAACGCACCCCCATCCACTTCCCGACCTCAGATCGCCCGTAAATTATTTTTCCTTTGATGTTTGTTATATTCTCTTCCTTTTCCAATGGGTTTCATCCTACTATATTTTTTTTTGTTTTCAAAAATTATCGACACTGGTGAGTAAAAGGTAGTATAAGCATAAGCATAATTAGCCTATAATGTTCCCACTGGTGGGACACAGGCCTCCTCTCTTCGAGACAGAGTGGGCCGTAAACCACAACGCGGGGGCCCGCGTCGTGCGGGTATTATGGGAAAATTTAAAATACCGGCCTGTAATTTCTAAGATTCTTTCGGCTGTTCTCGTGTTTCAAATGATCCCTGATAAGAAGTTTGATTGTTAAAAATAGGGCAGCCAAAATAGGAAGATTCTTTCGGCTGTTCTCGTATTTCAAATGATCCGTGATAAGAAGTTTGAGTAAGGGAAATTAACGAAAATATGGCAAAATTAATATTAAAAATTACGGAACATACGTTCAAAACAGATACCTGTACGTAAAAGGTTTTCAAAGAGAATATTTTGTGAACGTGGGCCGGTGGCTGTAAAAGCTGTTAATACCAGGCAACAAATAAACTCGCCTTACTACTTAATTTTATGCCCGGCCGCCCTGAGGCTGTTAATGAGCGAGAGGCAAGGCGCCATTGTTAACCGGAGATGTATTATAAAAGAAACTTTAGTTGTAGTTCTAGGGATAAAGTTCGAAACCAGTAACGATCTTAAATGTAGTACGATACGACACGAAAAGTAACGATTCAGTTCGTGTCAAAATGTTCTATCAAAGTCGAAAGTCATTTATTCAAACTAGGCTGAAAACCACCACTTTTTGAAGGTCAAAGTTAGATAAGATAGTCCCCCAAAAACACCCTTCACCACTTCCTAGTGCTTTAGCTAGGAAGAAGAAGTGGTGCAACAAACTCCCCAGCAGCACAGCTATCTGTTCAGTTGGAAGAACTTGATTCTACACATGTATCGTCTGAGAAGTAATTAACATTACAAAACACATCACATTAAATTCCATTATTTAACACATGTCTATGTGCTCAGTACATCGTAATTATATTGAAAAGTTTATCGTTTAATAAACAGTTATTGAATTTCTATTTGCTTCATTGATGCACATGAAGACCTCGTGGATAAGTACTAACAGCCGCACAGGTCGATCCACCCGGTTAAGCTACGGTTGCCGGGGTTGGCCGTGGATTCGTGACCATCTTTACGTACCGAGACTCTTCCATGCCTCGGAAAGCACGTTAAGCCATTGGTCCCGGCTATCATTTGTGCATCTTTGACAGTCGTTACGGGTCGTCAGAAGCCCGAAAATCTGACAAACTCAAACTCAAAACTCCTAACTGTGTCCATCTGACAGATGTCAGTAACGCATTCTCTCCGTGGCCGGAATATAGGTAGGTACTATTCAATTGTTTTAGTCATAATCCTGACCAATACTCATGTCTAATCATGTCAAAATCGCTTTTGATCTCTGCCAAGTCATAGCATAGATCCTATCTTGATTCCAAATACAAGAGATTCATTTTTAATTCTTTTCAGCTGGGAGATATTTAAGCTTGCAGGCACAGCCGTGCGGTACAGCACCCTCCGGTACTCCCAAATTCTATTCCATTCGAAATCTCATTTATCTTAGAAGATAACAGATTTCAAAAACGTTGGCTATTTATAAAACTTCTGATTTCAATACATCTCTCACTGGATATTGGACTGAGCATACTCACGTTGAAAGTTCAAAGGAGTTACTACAATTCCCTAGAGGTAGGAATTGATTAAAATATTTGCATATTTCATCTCCAGTGTGAATTTTCTCTATTATATTTTTTGCTTCTCTATCTGGTTTCTTTAGATTCTGTGGTATATTTTTTGCTGCTTTACGTGTTCGGTACCTAATTGTTGTAAAATCTTTATGGCGTTTGTTGAAAGACTGATCATTTGACGAACCTCAGTGTACAACGAAAGATTATTTATTTTGATAAACCTTAGGCCCGCTTGTCTGTACAAGCGGCCTAAGCGGCCTCTGTAGGCCAGCACATCAAACTATCCCAAACCGTCAAATACTCCCAATTGAACATGAACTTGTTGTTGTTGTCCTTTTGTTATAAAGTTGAAAATCTATCAAAGAAGTATTTGACAGATTCGTCACTAAATACGTTCAGTGCTGACCGCATTCAAATTGTAATTCTTCCATAACTTTGCAGCTTTGCATAACTAGTTACTGTATATTGAGTACCGGATCTGACTGATGACGGATTAAATATACAACTCTGTAAAGAAAGTACCCAGGCATCATTTTGTTATAAAGTTGAAAATCTATCAAAGAAATATTTGACAGATTCGTCACTAAATACGTTCAGTGCTGACCGCATTCAAATTGTAATTCTTCCATAACTTTGCAGCTTTGCATAACTAGTAACTGTATATTGAGTACCGGATCTGACTGATCACGGATTAAATATACAACTCTGTAAAGAAAGTACCCAGGCATCATTTTGTTATAAAGTTGAAAATCTATCAAAGAAATATTTGACAGATTCGTCATTAAATACGTTCAGTGCTGACCGCATACAAAATGCAATTCTTCCATAACTTTGCAGCTTTGCATTACTAGTAACTGTATACTGAGTACCGTATCTGACTGATGACGGATTAAATATACAACTCTGTAAAGAAAGTACCCAGGCATCATTCCTATTGTCTTCTGTGCTATGGCATGCGTTGCTTGGTATGTTTGACCTGGGTCTATATGTTAAACATGTAAGATTTGTATGATTAAGAACACACACATGCCATAATTTATTATCAGCAAGTACTACACATACTGCTCACTGCTCAAGAAGAGAAGCTAAGAATTTCTCAGCAAACCTGTTCCTGTTTAAACATAATTTAAGTTAATATATTTAGTTGACGACTACATTCGTCTCCAGTTGTACTATCTGAATCTCTATATGAACTGAAGCCGTTTCAAGCGCCATCGAGACTGATGAAAGGAGAAACTCAGTCGTTTAGCTTTGAATTGAGCATCGTCATACAACTCCGACTACTTTGGTTTGTAACTGAAGCATTTGGGATATCAGGAATTTTTAATTGTACCAATTTTACCAACTTTACCATGAATGTTATATTTTTAAATCGTTGTTTAAATTTTTAATCATTTTACCTATTTGTAAATTTTGAAAATGTTAGCACTTATTACTCAGTAAGTTAGCTTATCTCAGTGATTTGTTATACTAAGCATGCTGTGTTTACCTGTAAGTAACTGATGCACTGTTATTCTACTTTTAAAATGTACGATGTGTTTGTATCAGTAGTGTAATCAGTTGTTGGTGAACCTAATAAAATAAAAATAAAATAAAAAAAATTTGGCAGCTTTGAGTAGGCAGAGATATAAACCTAGGCTAAATAATAAGAGCCGCAGGGGTCGATCTTCAGGGTTAAGCAACGCTTGCCGAAATCGGCCCGTGAATGGGTGACCATTCATTACATACCGAAATCCCTGCCCCGGGATTCGTAGATCTTTGACAGTCATTACGGGTATTTCATTTTATTTATCGCATTATTTTGTACCTACCAGAAAGTAGGTTCAAAGGTAGGTAAAAATTATTTATTTACATAGAAAGGCAAATAAATATTTTTTCTATTCTATTCTAACCAATGCAACAAACACCCTCACTCGAGAGTCGATTTGACTTGTGACCACTAAAAAGCTATTTCTTAAAAAGAAGGAGCAGTTCTATTGTCGTACGGTGACAAGTATAATCAGAAAATGCAGCGCCAGAATAATTATGGTGTGGTAGGATATGATAATGCAAGTCAAGTATCTAGTTTAGTCCACATTATGATACACCAAACCCTTCAAAGTCAATTCTTATTCGTAATAGGGATGATGGTCTTCCTTGATGATGATTCCCTTTTATAGGGATGATGAGATTTTTTTTTGTGCGTCAGCTAAATTATTAAAAATATTGGACACCTATTTTTCTTTTTTTACGTGGGTAATCAAAATATCGAAACATTGAGCTAAAATGTAACATGACGTCACCTAGTATATCCCAACTTTAATATATGCGTTTTATTTTTATTAAAATAAGATTTTTTTAGATTATAATGCTAATATTCCCAAAAATAAACTGCAAAACATGTTTTTTCTGCCAATGGCAAAAGGACAGTTTAGCTCATCGCACGGGTTTAAACTCAGCTCATTTCTCGCCTAGCTTAAGACGCCACTCCACCCTAACAAGAAAACTATTTTTGTCCGCCGAGTCATGCAGCTAAGTAGAATTGTTGGCTCGTTAGCGAATCACCATCAGTTTTAACTGACATTCGGCAAAGGTAATTAGTGGTTAGAATTAGGGAACTTTTGGACCTAATACTAAATAATCTGCTGCGTTAGTTTGGAGTTGGGTGCGTGATTTTATTATTTATTTCCTTGTCTATGGTATCTCATGTGCCTGTGAGCTGTGGTTGCCCAAGCGTAACGGCCGCGAGTAGCCTTAGTATGTAGAAGTAGGTCGAGGGTACCATGACAGTCAGAGAGAGTAACGTCTTTCTTCTCTTACGTGTAACAAAATGTGCCTAAACGTGACGCGACTTTAAAATGTCACTCTTAATTCTCGTCAAGTTATCGTATCGCCATTTAAAATTCGCTTCAAAATACATTTTTAGCTCAAACTGTATGTTACGTATGCTGTGAGGGTATTTATCTATAGTTGATTTTAATTTCTGTAGCCGGTGTTTTTGATGTTCGTTTTTTGCCACCGACTTTCGAAATTAAAGTTTTTTTTTTCACTTTTACCACTACCTGCTATGTAAATAATAGTGCCAGGAAGTTATTATAACGTCATCCATATATACCAAGTGGAAAAATACGTATTATTGAACCGGTATCAAAAACTGCTAGAACAGAATTAATTTATATGAGACTACCGCGCACTGCGACCTTCTTCTACCAAATGCAAAAAAAAAGTTTTTATTCGGTCAACAATATTGATGCAAAAATCGAAGAATATATAACCAACCTACAGATGAACATAGAACCTGCTCCTTTTTGAAGTTGAGAAACTAAATCGCGTACGTAGTATATATGCGTCACGCGCTATGAGAAGAAAACGTCTTATAGTATCTATCCGTAACTTAGACCTTGTATCTGATAAATTGAATAGTTCCAGTCCTACTTTTTTCAAGTAGTATTAGAAAGCGGACAACATTTACGAATAAACGAACTTAGGGTAGGTTCGTTTATTCGTAAATATTGACCGCTTTAAGCGAAGATGTCTGTTGGGATTGCAAAAGGTTTCGAAACTGTTTTAAACTAGTTTCACCTCAATATTAAGAAAAACTTAGTTTAGCTTTGTAGTTGTGAGAAGGGTTAAACTTAGTTTAGAAGTTCGCCAACCAATAAGAATAGGGTTAAAATAGTTTGCGGGTAACCCAAAAAAACACGGGTAACACAAATTTTCGTCGTTGACATACAAATAAATAACAGTATCAATATATTGGTGCAATAAGATGAAGTTGAAAAAAAAAATTGAATTAAAAAAAAATAACGATAGAGACTCTGCCAAAAGTGGATGGTATTACCACAGAAACATGGACATTAACAGAAGCAATGAAAGGTTTCGGCTGTTGATGCTACAGGGTTTGACCCTATCAGAATACCAGCGCGCCGGTATTTATTTATTTCTTAAGTATCGCAGCATTATGCTAAGATAGGCCTTCTCGGCCTCGCAAAAGTCTTTACTTTTTTTATTTTTGCCTTAATTTTTTGTTGTTATTTTTTTATAGGTATTTTATTTTGTTTTTAATTTTCGATGTGTATTTCAGAGTGTCCAGGAAAAAGTATTTCTTTTTCTTTTCTTTTTAAGATGACGTCATACCTAAAGATGGCGACATATGTCCACCACTGCAGCGCTAACATTGTACTCTCTAACGGGTCAGCATAAAACAATTTTATACCAAGTTGTTTACACCAAGTAATTACACAGCACGCGAAGACGTCCCCGGCTACCCCCAAGGGAAATTACACGTCAGACTGTCCCTCATACGTGGTTATTACGTCATGAAGATACGGCGACAAACGCTGATTCTATTTGACCTCTGAACATAAAATAGAAACGAAGAATTTTTATTTTTTTTCCGAAGGATTTTTGGTATATTTCGTAGTCGTACAAGGGGAGAAAATATAACAGAACAACTTGCTTGTAATACCCGAAGGAATATACAGAACTTTATTGCAGTCACGCAAAACCCTTTTCAATTAAAATCCTTTTCTATGGGCTTATTATAATTTTTTGGGTACAAGCCTAGACTCCAGGCTTATGCTGTGAAGGAATCCAAAAAGGTTTAGTACTGTAGTTACTCTAGAATCAAACTTACATGCTAAACACTCGTGCTTTATTGTCTCCCGGCTGCGTTGCATAGATCACCCGTAATCTAAGCGATTCTTCCTAAAAGATTCTTGTAGATTTTTTTAATTACTCATGTACCTAGTGGGATTTGTAGATATCCGTAAATGTGTCCGTGGCATAACAGCGGGCCCTATCAAAATACCAGCAGTGCAGTATTTTTTTTAATTTTTGCAGCATTATATTGAGACAGGAGCCTTTTTGGCCTGGCACTGGCCTTTATTATACAACAAAAGTTGTATATTTGTGTTTAGACTGTTAATTTTACTGTAAGTATATACTGTGTGAGTCCCAAATAGACATGATGCCTTGTTTCTTTCAGAATCATCATTTAAGCTATATTCACTGTTTTATTGCCAGGCTGGACTCGCCAATCCGCTTTGAGCAAGAGTGGTGATCAATGCTGCATTTTCTGTATGAGTAGAGGTCTCCGTCTCTGCAGAGTAACAACAATAGGCTTTTTTTTTTGAGGTTGGGAAATCATCCAATGACTTCTCCCGCTCTGGGTGGAGCGGAATGGAGTGTCAGATTCTTACTGACTAACCTAACCTAACCTATCCATGTTCCTTCCGTAGCCCTTTATGTTCCGGGGTAGCGGTAACCCTTTCGGCCAATCCCACATAGCCGGCAGGCTCGAACAATAATAGGTTGATATTATGATTTCATTATCAAGCTCGTTAATCTATTCGTTGGAGCCATTGAGCGATTAAAGAGGAAAATGAGATAGTTTAAATAGTATTTGAGTCGAATGTTTTATTGAATCTGTGAAGGATTGTGTGGGCGTTCTTTCAATCTCAAAAGTACACCACGCAGAAAGTAATTTTGTCTTCATTTTATTTCGCTCATAAAAAACTTTTGTAAAGTGCGTAATTTATTTCTGTAATAGAAGTATTTGATGGCGAATAACACGGGATTCATTACCTAAACTTCGAGTTTGTAAAGAAATAACTATTAAATAATTATAGAAGATGACAGGATGCAACGTTTTGATGATCTGTAAAATATTCTATTTGGTAAAAGACTAATAAAACTAGCTTGTAAAAATAAGTGCTTTATTTTACGAGCACCGTTAAACTGTTGGCTCGATAAAATGTTATCTTCAATCCTTAGCCTTTGCAGTGTAGGTAGGTAAAGGGTAGGACTTTTATGGACGAACGTGATCGAAATTATGTTCGGCTAAAGTCTCAAGTTTTTATTAGTACAAGTTGGATATTTTATTACTCTGTTTCTTCGTCTTTTGAATCCTGAGAGCTTGAGTTTTGCGATGTTTTCAACGAACTCTTGTTACTGAAGTTGACTGTTATATAACTTTTGACCTTTGTTATTTTGTGTGGATCCAGTTTATGACGATTTTTTCGGTTTATTTTTAATAGCATTTTAGCATGTTCATTAACTTTAAAAAAAATGGCTCGTGCTTTTTTGTTACATAATAATAATATTATTGCTATTAAAATTCCTCTTTCTGTCACTCATTAAAACGAAATCTCACCATGTATTCTGTAAAAAACAAAACACAAAAGCTCTCCATCATTGATATTCAAAGCCAGTCCTCCACCTGCAGTCGCCGTACATAGACAATATTCGAGAAGGTTCGATAGACGTGCTATGTAACCATAGAACATAATATCGCCGATAAGCTCTATAAGAATCTATATCTAAACGTAGGTTATTTGCCGCTGAGATATTTAGAAGTACAAATATCTGCGACCAATTGAATAAAAAAGTTAAAGAGGAACAGTAAAGCTAAAAGTCTTCTTGTTGTGTTACATTTAATGTTTCATTGCATACATTAGGACAGCTTATTGGTGTTACATAATTATTATGTAACGTTTTACCAATCTGTACCCGGCACCAAGTATTTACATAACATCATCAATGCTGTAATCTCCAGACCGTTAAGCAGAAGTGTACCTAAAGTACCTACACAAATTTTGCCAGATATATTAATTTGAATTCTATATAATAAGGGACGAACCTATTGCCATCAATCGGGAAAAAAATCCATATAGGAAACCCCAATGACACATAGCCCGACCCGGGAATCGAATCCATTACCTGATGCTCAGCAGTAGCGCTTGCGACCACTAGAGCTACGGAGCATCATTTATTTATAAGAATTAGACGGCTTCTCTACTCTGTGCAAATATACCTATTTCATAAAGTACCCAATATCATAAAGAATACAACTACTCGACAGTCATAGTTCTGCCGTGCTCTCAGTCTGATCAGTCTCATCTCAGCATTACCTTTATACATATTGCACAGCATCACCTGATCATTGACACGAGTTTTACTGCACAAATCCTTTGAGTCGGCTCCGTGCTTCACGATCGAACGGAGAATGCGTTCAGATCAAACGTGAATAGGTAGGTACTGCGCAAGAAGTATTTGGATAAAGGAAATTCTTTATAATCGTGTCTCATTTTGTATGAAATATCTTTTATTTTTGTTATTTGGTAGGTCACGCGATTGTATAAATAGAATTAATGAGAAGAAGTCTGAAAGTGGCTCGAGCCAAAAAACAAAATACCTACTTCTCCCTATAAAATATTTGTCGCAATGTAATAGTGCGTAATGTTTTATGGTGACCAAAAATTTTTTTTCTTCACTTTCAATTTTTTTTTACACAATTCAATATCTTTTAAATATAATTATAAAATTATTGGGTCTTATTTAATAAAACTACTAACTAAATAAACCGCCTCAAACTCCAAAAAAAAATGTCACATTTGAACCTAGTATTTTTGATTACCGGTAATACTAAAGTTCAAGGACCTGAGGAGGAGATTAAAAATATCTCGTCTCAAATGTCACTCTTCTATTACATTTTTCTAAACATTTAGTGGGTACTATGACGTAGCATTAGGAGGACTTAGTTGGGAGGTCATTAACGGCGTCTGACGTCATTAACGGGTGAGGGGAGCCGGAAATAGACTGCTTATTATTTTTCTTTCCTGCACGTAAAGGGATGTAATAGAATATAAGTGGTGCTCATTTTAGGTATAATTATGATATAACAAATAGTTGATTACTATTATTAATGTCGTTATTTCAGTACATTTTTTATATAAACGATTGTTAATTACGCAGTAGAATCGTTAGCTGCGTATATCAAGTATTTACGTTATTATAAAAAACATATATTCAAATGAAGCAAGTTACTATACAGCTTGTAAAAAGGTTATCACTTATCAACTTTCAAATTGTGTCTATGTCCAGAGCCACATGGAACCTAGGACCCTATTCTACACGTGGCACTGAACTGATTGAACTGAAAACTCACTATCCTTTCAGGAGTACATCTTAGAGGCTGTCAATCAAGTCAGCTTGTCGAGAACTGCCTTCCCTCTAGGACATTGGACCCCCCAGAGGGGTCGATGCTGAAGATTTAAGGTTTGTCACTTCAGATGTATTAATGAGCACAGATCCACCTGGCAGGGAGACACTACTTGTAGAGAAGGAAACAATAGTTAAATTGAGCTTTCAGACACGTCTAGTTTCACGGTGGTTGTTAACCAAATAAAAACAAAGTCATATAATTTACAGTATAACCGCTGACTTACAGAGGAGAGTATGTTACTATTATAACTTTAAGCTGATCATAAAAATTATCGTCAACTCCCAGGAAGCGAGGCTCCGTTAAAACTTAACAATCACTTAGATTTAGACTTAAAGTATGATACTTCACAGAATAATTACTTTACTTACACGTGGTATGACTTTTACGTTTATGGTGGCAATGTTATAGATGTATGTAGTAAGTAGGCATAATGTTTTTTTTTATGGTGGGAAATCATAAACCCCTCCCGGTCCACCCAGAGCAGGAGAGAGTGTCAGACTCTTATAACTGACTAAAACCCATCCATGTTTCTTCCTTAGGCCTTCATAATCCGGAGTATCCTTTCGGACAATCCCGCTGAGGTATAATGCTGCGAGGTCCTTTTGGCGCGTGGCACCATTTTTTGCCAACTAGCCCCGCCATCTTGTTTTTGGAATACATTTCACTAAACCACGTTTACCAACGGATATTTGAAGCAATGTGTAGTTTGACTCGTAAAAAAATAAACTTATTTTTGTTAACGTTAACAATAATAAGTTTTCTTTCATCAGTTATTATTTTCTTTTGGTATATTTTATTTGAATTTTAATACTAGATATTTTTTCTCATACATGAATTGGAAAGCCACCATCCAATGGTTTACTTAGCCGCGGTGCCTATCACCTCGATATTTGCAAACGCATACAATGTAGCACTTTCTAAGCGCGCTTCGTAGCGCTATAAGTTGTATGGAACTTTATTACCTAAGAATACTTTATAAAATTCAAATTAGGTCACCAACATCAGTATCATGTATCTCCGCGTGTGTGTACCGCCCTAATCCCTTCCCCTCCAACAAAGGGAGGGCTTCCCTCACATTATTTAGATAAAGCCCTACATCCCTCCCGTTGTTGTGCTATTAAGCTGTAGGTAATGAGTTGACATGTTCATTATAATGTAATTAATTATAACTGTATTAAGTCTTTGTTGTGTGCTGTTAGGGTAAGTGATATGTGTTGTATTGCTAACTTATTGTGTAGTGGTTGGTAGTGAAGTTATATTTAGCATCAGCACGTAAATTGATGTATTGCTGGAGATTGGCTTCCACTCTTGCAAAGAAACGTGCCTTTTCGTTACGCTAGTGTACAATGACATTCTGCACTTTTATAATTTTTACGTCCACGTTTATAAAATATGTGGAAAGCAACCAATTTCGTGAAAGAAAATTTAATTTCTACTGGGACTAATCGAAAGGGTATCTACATAAACTCCGAAATCGTGAAAAAAAATCAGCTGTTCCCTACATTTCGACGAGTCACGTGACCAAAAATGTATAGAACAGCTGTTTTTTTGCGATTTCGGAGTTGGTCCCATGGTAAAAGTTGTTCAGTCTGGTGGTCTGTGGCATATGCTTTTGTATGTACATACCCTTTCGGTTACACCCTATATATTGCATACAGTTTACTGAGCAGTGGTGGTCTAGAGGTCGAAATATAAGTCATAGGTTCGAACCCAGTAAGGCGTAAGGCGCTTTTCTTTGTGTACATGGTATTTTCGGCACTGTTCTCAAAAATGGTCCATTAAAACACCATGAAGAAACCGGCATGTCATAGAACCAATAAGGCCCGGACTCCACCAAAGCGGAGATGGGTCGAGCGGAGAGGAGATGTCTTTTAACAACCAATAAGTGAAGCTGAGCGGAGACGAGATGTGTGAATAGCGAAATTCGATTGGTCGTAAAAAAACATCTCCTCTCCGCTCGCCCCATCTCCGCTTTGGTGGAGTCCGGGCCTAATACGAAGCCTTGTGACATCTACCAACCCGCACTGTTCCTGCGTGGTGGATAACAGCCTACTCCCTCTTACAGAGAGGAGCCCTGTGTCCCAGCAGTGAGATCATTATAGGTTGATTGAATAAAAAACCATACATTTTACTTTCCTGTGTTATCGTGATGCCGTGACGTGGACGTCTACAATAATATCGCCATGTTAGAAATTATAAAAGGTTTTCGAAAAAGCACAGAATTTTATATATTTTATCTTTTGAGCTAAAGTTTTGATCAAACCTAGAGGCAGATGGTGCTTTTTTAAATAGCTTTAGAGCCTAAAGTTAAAAAAATATTTTGAAAGTTACCAGCCGACGACAGCGACGTGTTGAAACTTTTCAATTTTATTTATATAATTTATGACAAAAGGGGCGAGCTGAGCAGTGTATAATGCTATTATTCGGCTATAACCCTACTCTCATATAAAGTGTGAAATATTATTATAATAAGTAACCCTGTTAAAATTCCAACTCTTTTACATTGAAAAGTTATTTTTTAACTAAAAGCATCGTGGTTTATTAGTCTGATGGGCTATTATTCGTTTTTAAAAGTATTCAACTTTAATAAAGATAAACAATGTACAGACGCCAGCACATCAAGCTATCCCTAACTGTCAAATTTTCTCAATTAAAAATGAACCTTATGTCTTGGCAATAAAGTTGAAATACTATCAAAGAAATTTGACAGATTGTGGTAACTTGATGTGCTGGCCTCTGTACATCTTTTCATCACTGGCAGCCATGTTGTGTTTATACTCAAATCAGCATAGATTTGAAGCAGAACTGACTGCACAAGAAATGTAAAAATCATCCTATTCTATGCAATTTATGAATATGTATTAACACCAAATTAAATTCAGAAATATGATATCTGCTCACAGTAACACGATACGGTCATGTCACTATCCAATAACACGAATGTCACCAATTTCCAATATGCAATTTTTCAATTATCCGTTACAATTTCGTGTACCATTCCATTGTCAGATGAATTTATTAATGCAACAGAATAAAGCGTTTTCACAATAACATGCTCAATTTATGTGTCCATTCCTGAAATAACAATAGGTTTCAAACAGTCCACGGGGGCAGAGTTCTGAGGGCGAAAATGGCAACTTTTAATGGGCCCACCGGGCATACACCTTTGTGCATTTTGGAACAAATCCAACTTATATGCAAGTTGTATTCAAAACTTTGCAATATACATTATCCATTTACGGTTTTTCGTGTAAAAAGTTTATTGTGTTCTTATTATTTTAGCACGAGCGTTAAATTGTGCTTTCATTGTTAACTGCTGTTGAATTTGTGGTGATGTATTCGTTCATAAATGCCCATTGGAACGAGTTGAACGCCTGAAGCATTTATAAATGCTTCAAGTGTTCAGAAGTTATTTTTTTAATTCATGTTACTATTTACATAAATATGGGAAGTGCCTCCTGTCATAAAATCAAGGACTTAGTTAGGTATGAATGGCAATTCGTTTATTTGTACGTTCATTTTACGAGGCTCAGTGGAGGCTTACAGGAGGTAACATCTTTTTAAGACATTTTACATACCGAAGTTTGGTTCCAAATACTTTTATAATATGACCATTATTTACTCTGGCTTCCATGTAATTCTATCACCATTCACCGTTTTATATTGAATGGAATTTCGCATTCTCGCATCGACATCTGATATTGCCCCGAAACTGTTTGGGAATCACCGACGTGTAGGTAAATGAGGCTTTAGTTACTGAATTTCACGCAGTAAGTTTGATGCGTAATTCCAGTTTTGTGTTACATTGAGCTCGAAATTAAGTGTTAATGCAATGTCTGATTATTTCGTTTGGAATTTTGTTCTTTTTGACTGAATATTTTCGGTTAATAAACTATTTGAAGGAAATAAGGCTTATTTCCTCCACCATTAATCCGGAAAAATGTATGTTCTCGCATTGTATGTTAATTTGCATTTTGGCGAAAATCAATTGTATTATTCTTTGTAAACATAACATAAATGTAAATTTGTTTATTTCGGCTTTCTGCTTAAGGATCTAAGCCCGTTCACAATCTCGAGCAATGGCACTTCTGCATCAAGTGACACGTGCATTGCCGGGTAAGCGGGATTTGCCGGGTAAGCGGGATTGTCCGAAAGGGTTACCGTTACCCCGGAACATAATGGGCTAAGGAAGGAACATGGATGGGTTTTAGTCAGTAAGAGTCTGACACTCCCTTCCGCTTCACCCAGAGCGGGAAAAGTCATTGGATGATTTCCCAGCCTCAAATAAAAAGTGACACGTGCGGATCATCTGTTACCGTCGGTAGCCATGCAAGTCGCGGAGACTCATGGCATGCTCGGAACAACTCCTTTCATTAGGTTTTCCTCGCAGTAGCTGTCCTGGCCACGGGTTAATAAAAACAAAAGAAAACTACGTCGACATTTACCATTAAAGAAGTGACGGATAGGTAACATTATTCTTTCATTCATGGCCTGAAGAGTACTTTATTAAGTTATTCAAGATTCCACCAGCTGTGGGAACAAAGGAGGCTGTTTCATCTTAGTTCAGTGCTTCAATAGAGGCTTAGGGCTATAATTAATCATTGGCCTTTAGACGTTATTGTCCTCGACGATGAAGACGATCATTACGTCATGAAATTGACCTTTTGTGTTATGTCTTAGCTGAAGAATTAGCAGGAGCGAGTATTTTAGTTGATTAGCAGTTGGCCGCGACTTCGTCTGCGTTTGTTGTGTGTTTCATCATCTTTTAATCTGGGATGATTTGTGTGTGTGTCTTAAAGGTCCAAGGCTGCCTATCTGTAAAATTTCATAGTAGGTTTTGAGTGGAAAAGAGTTATTTTCGCATGTAAAATATTACTAGCTCCTACTTCACATGGTTTTACGACATGTCAAAACATCAAGATTTTTTATAAAATCGTCTGCCTATCCCAATAATTATCGGCTTCTAGTCTAACTGGATGAAGCTAAATAACAGAACTTTACATGGAACGACTGCCTATTTGCCCTCCACAACCCAGTTACTAGGTAATACCCTTTGGTGAGACTGGTTGTCAGGTTTTTGGGCTTCTGACGACCCGTAACGACTGTCAAAGATCCACAAATGACAGCCGGGAAAAGCAATTCAATCCGTTGGGGATTGAATTGCTTTTCGAGTCACGGATGAGTTTTACGGAGGAGATCACCCATCGACGGACCAACCCCGGCAAGCATAGCTTAACCTGAAAGATTGACCTGCGCTTCTGATATTGTTTGCAAAATATAAGTGCAAAATTAATGAGAGATAAATTCTCTTAATGAAAGCGAAAAGTCATTGCGTTTCGAAGAACAACGAGGTCTCATAGACAGACGCAAGAAGCGACTATAATTGTTAAGATTATGTATCTATAGAATAGATATAGGTTAAATTATGGATGTTATTTACCTTCGTGTGGGTTTATTGTCTTACGCAAAGCTCTGTTTTTATACAGAAAAGGACCAAGGACTGATCTTGTTTGATTACTGTATTTTGACGATAGTAAAGGCGATAACGCGTGTGAAACATTAACAAAAACATTTAAATAAACATTTTTTCTTTCTTTTTGAGTGGTGGCATGGCATCATGAGCTTGAAGTCCAGGGATCATCAATTCTTGGGTCGGGCAAAGTGTTTTTGGGTTTTCCATTAGGAATTTCTAAGTAAAAACCCGGAGTTTGGAAGTTGGCGATGGGATAATCCGCCATGCCTCGGCAAGCGCGTTTAGCCGTTGGATTTGCACCTGATCTTTCTCCGGTCATGTCGTATTGCCGTCTTATCGGACTATGAGATTGAGGAGAGAGTGAGTTCACCTGTGTTTGCGCACACACTTGTGCACTATAGTAATTATCTCCGCGTCGCTAAGATTGCCACCCATGCCGAAATTCGGGCTGGAGGTTAATAGCGGAGTAGGTATACCATCGATCCGAAAAAGAATAAAGCCACTGAGCCTTTTATCGAAACATTGGAAAGTTTTAATGCTTTTTCTTTTTATTAAGTTTTTTGACGACACGGTTGGCGCAGTGTTTGAGCGATTGACTGCTGCGCAGCATGTCGCGGGTTCGATTCCCACACGGAACAAATATTTGTACGACCTGCAAGTATTTGTTCCGGGTCTGGGTGTTTTTCTATCTATAATATGTAAGTATTTACAAAAAAAAAGTATGTAAGCAGTTTATCAGCCATCTCGTTACCATAACACAATCAGTAGCTTGCTTATAGCGTTGTGTGAAAATAACTGGGCCTGTAAATAGCTGGATTTAAGAACAGCATAATTCATAGTAAGCCACTTACCTACGCTAAAATAATATCCAGTAAATTCTGCATCTGTATCACCCAGCCATATGTTATCTGTGACAATGGACACATGATGTATCGGTGGCGCACTGTACCCGTATTTTAATGTCCTCCGTACGGTCTGTGATTAATCATTCTCGGGCAGAACCTTTGACCTTTGTCCTTCTATGGAGGTTATACCGTTCTTTGCAAAGGACATATTTATGGGAAAGACAAAATGGGGATTTGGAATCATTGTGCTTTTAGTAGGACATTTTTGATGCATGGTTTCTGTAAATATGTATTTGTTCTAATCTTTAAATTCTTCTTATACAATGTATAATGTAGATTGCTGAAGATACGGCTTCCAATCAATCACTAGTCAAACGGAATATTGACTACTACAACAACCACATCAGCTAGCCTAAGTAATTGGTTTGTAGTCGCAGTATGCAGTCCGATAAATTTTTTGTGATGGTCAGAATGCACAACAAAATGTGGGTAGAAATTATTAAAACTAGCTTCTGTCAGCGGCTTCGCCAGCGAGGACCTCGGAAATTATTATTACAGTCTCCTACGTCATAAGGTCGCCTTTCGCATAGAAAGTCTACAGGTGCACTTTTTTTTAATAGTATTAGTTGAAGCCAGCCGCTGGTTTTAGCAGTACATTCCTCATTTCTCGCGATATCATTATTCTACTGCTCATAACTTCCTTAGAAAATAATCTACGTAATCTCCTTTCCTCCCGAATTCCACGCTACAACAAGCAGCACAAAACCTCAACAAAAAATCACGGAATAAAGAGTCCGTTAACGCAATAATGAGAGGAAGCTGAGCATCCCCCCGTCCGGGTCAATTAGGACAGATGTCGCGGCTCGTCCACTTATTTACGTTGACCCTAATCGTATTTCAACTTAATTTGAGCCCGAATTTCTAACAAAATAGCTTAATTTGTATAGAATTCTGGGGACATTCGATTAGGTATGTTATGTATCGCAAGGAGAGTGGTTGCGATGGGGTGCAATAAAATAGCTACAGGAAGGACGATACTTATTCTTATAAACATGCAGAATGTTTGAGCTGATACTGGAGAAGAAGTAGCTCGACATTTGTGATGTTTGGGTAAGTATAGATAAATTATCAGGCGATTTGATAGAAGTACTGTTGAATGAATGTATGTGTGTTTTATTTTATAACATAATAGTGGCCGCAAGCGCTAGTATTGAGTGTGAGGTCTGGGCAGGGACTGGACAACCCCGCTGAGTTAAGCCTTTGAACAGATTAACCCGTACATGGGGTAACTCATATCGCAGTGTTACCTTTTGTTCGAGTTACATCCTCGAAACCCAGCGCAATGGTTAACACCTTTATTTAGGTTACCACCTGAAGGGGTTGAGTCGGGTGTTATTGGGTTTTTCATCTGGCCTTGACTGCCAGTCTTGATTTGTGCCCCGTTGATGCCAATAGGCTCATCCCCTAATACATGGGACTTATACATAACTGGCAATATATAGGTACTGCTAATGTATACTAGGTATACATTGCAGAGGTGCTCTACCTAACCCCTCAGGAAATACAGGCGTGGTTTTATGTAATATTTCAGTATAGTGCATCTTGTAGCTTCTCCTACACGACCAGCCTTACCATCAAGCCATCGCTATTTATTTAGGAAGAGACAATTAATCAGCTCGGAGTGTTTAGTGCCCGTTTAAATAACACTACTCTGTTTGAGATTCCGTCACTGACTTCATTTTCGACGCGTTTACGATTTGTTTGTCTCCTAAGTGGCTTTAGAGCTTCATTTGTTTGTGTAACAAGTGTGTTTTTAGTTGTCTTTTGTTTTCCTCGCTTTGGCTTCGGCTGAGTGTTGCCAGTTGTTGACATTATTCAAGTACGTTTTACGCTCTGGCTAATCTATACATATAATAAAACAGTAAAAAAACTGTGTCTGTACATTGAATATATTAAAAAAAAAATAATTGAGGGGGGTTTAGAAACAGTAATAGAGCACGAATCCAAAAAAAAAAATTTGTCTGTTTGTCTGTTTGTCTGTTTGTCTGTATGTCTGTTTGTCTGTTTGTCTGTTTGTCTGTTTGTCTGTTTGTTTGTACACGCTAATCTTCGGAACTACTGGACGGATTGGAATGATTTTTTTTTTGTTGTATAGGTATTAAGTCTGGGCAACATATAGGCTATAATTTATCTTGGAAACTTGAACACCTGATGCAGAACCGCAACAGACCAGCTAAACTATAAGAGATACAAAAATGATACCTTAGCAAAAATTGTTCCACGTGATTAGCATTTTCTGCTGAGAGAATAAATTTCAAGATCTGGAACACCTGATGTGGAACTCCAAGAGCCCAGCTACACTGTAACATATATAGGAATGACGTCTTAGCAAAAGTTGTTCGGTCTGATGGGCATTTCCTTTTGACTTATAAAAATCGAAGATCTGGAACACCTGTTGTGGAACTCCAAGAGCCTAGCTACACCATAACACATATAAGAATGACGTCTTAGCAAAAGTTGTTCAGCCTGATGAGCACTCTCTGTTGACGTATAAAAATTGAAGATCTGGAACACCTGTTGTGGAACTCCAAGAGCCTAGCTACACCATAACACATATAGGAATAACGTCTTAGCACAAGTTGTTCAATATGATGAGCACTCTCTGTTGACTTATAAAAATCGAAGATCTGGAACACCTGTTGTGGAACTCCAAGAGCCTAGCTACACTATAACATATATAGGAATGACGTCTTAGCAAAAGTTGTTCGGTTTGATGGGCATTTCCTGTTGACTTATAAAAATCGAAGATTAGGAACACCTGTTGTGGAACTCCAAGAGCCTAGCTACACCATAACACATATAAGAATGACGTCTTAGCAAAAGTTGTTCAACCTGATGAGCACTCTCTGTTGACGTATAAAAATTGAAGATCTGGAACACCTGTTGTGGACGTCCAAGAGCCTAGCTACACCATAACACATATAGGAATAAGGTTCTTAGCACAAGTGGTTCAATCTGATGAGCACTCTCTGTTGACTTATAAAAATTGAAGATCTGGAACACCTGTTGTGGAACTCCAAGAGCCTAGCTACACCATAACACATATTATAGGAATAACGTCTTAGCACAAGTTGTTAAATCTGATGAGCACTCTGTGTTGACTTATAAAAATCGAAGATCTGGAACACCTGTTGTGGAACTCCAAGAGCCTAGCTACACTATAACATATATAGGAATGACGTCTTAGCAAAAGTTGTTCGGTCTGATGGGCATTTCCTGTTGACTTATAAAAATCGAAGATCTGGAACACCTGTTGTGGAACTCCAAGAGCCTAGCTACAACATAACACATATAGGAATGACGTCTTTGACGTCTTTGTTGTTCAATATGATAGGCATTTCCTGTTGACTTATAAAAATCGAAGATCAGATCAGATCTGATGTGGAAATCAAAGCTATCACTAATTTTACTGTTTAACTATAAAATAACATAAACTGGGAGTACCTGCACGCGGTGAAGGCGTTAACAGTTTAGGACTGATTTTCGATGACGATGGTATATCATTGAAAATTTGACTCTACTGGCCAAAACTCCTATTTATTTTTTTATTTTATCGTATGAATATGCCTTCGGGCTTATGTTGTTTGAGTGTTTAATTTCCTTTTCCATTTATCTTCGTGACACGGTAGCCTACCCGGTAACGCAGGGGAGCAGTCATTTTAATTTAGATTTTTATTGATCAGGTATCTTCACAATGAAACTATGACCATGCCTAGAAAGAGGTCAAATCTTTCCCAATGTTCCAAGAGAACTAAAAGATTGAGGATCATAAGATCCCAAGAATCTACCGAAGAGCGTCAGGAGAGACTTGATGCTGTTCGAGAACATTAAGCTGCTACTCGCTCCGTGGAAACCTCTTCGGGTCGCGAAGCACGCCTGCGTTCTCAGCGTATTCATTAGGTCTCTAGAGACCAGTGAAGAATATGATGCGCGACTGACCGCTGATCGTGAACGTCATGTATTGTCTCGCGAGTCAGAGACGTTCTCGGAAAGAGAATTACGCTTGAGTTCCAAGCGTATCTACGCATCGACTTCTAGGTCTCTAGAGACAAGTGGGGCACGTGATGTGCGACTGACCGCTGATCGTGAACGTCATGTATTGTCTCGCGAGTTGGAGGCGTTCACGGATAGAGAATTGTGCTTGAGTTCCAACCGTATCTACGCATTGACTTCTAGGTCTCTAGAGACAAGTGGGGAATATAATAATGCGGTTGCCAAAATGAAAACGATGACAAATGGACTGTATGTTTTGGTGGTTGTTGGAATGAAATAAAACTAAAGCTCAGTGTGATAAAAGATTTAAATGGGAAAAATGATAAAAAATAACATAAATGGCGACCCCGTTGTCGCTGGCATAAGCAACAGGGTCCGCGTACGAAGTCGCGGGCAGAAGCTAGTGTATAATAAACACAACTTTATTTAAAGTGTATTTTTTTATTGAATTTTTACTAAACTCAAATTGACAAAGCCTTTTGTAATTTATCTAGCTTTTACCTCCGATGAAAGTAGATAGTTTTTTACTTAAAATGTTATACGTAATGTGCTTTCTCCATTTCAGATGAGGCCTTTGCGGTGCAATAGGCTGGTATTATGGGCAGAATTTATATGTTTAATAAACATGTAATCAAAATTAATAAAATTTCAAACCATATTGAGCATAAGGACAAGAGATAAAGGCAGGAGAATGATGATTGAGCACTAATAATAGTTTTTTAATACTAAATAATTTTCCTTTTATTGACATCTATGCGGGCGAAACCGCTACCAAAAGCTAGTAATTAAATAAAACACGTCGAACCATATAAATACTTCGATAAACACGCATCCACGGGTCTATACATAGCAGATATCCAGTTAGTATTTCACCTTTGCTCTTCAATCCTCATCTCATTAAGAATATTAAAGGCTAAGCTATTAATAACGCCACATAGGCTTACGCAAAGTTTAATCACCAAGACTGACAAGATACCCAAATACCTTTACAAATTCCCCGAACTCAACAACACCGTTTTGTAATCCTATTTGGTAAACAAGCAGCTTAATCCCATCCCTTCAAAATAAAACGTTTGTAATCCGAACGTCACTATTCCGATATAATATTCCCACAGCGTTACAGGTCATTAATGATTCCGTGTGAGTCCAGCTATGGAGGGTAATCCTAAATATTCGTAGGGATGGCCGTTTTGATGTAGGACAACTCGGAAGTAGCTTTGATATGAGGAATGTAGGGACACTCAATGAAAATTGTTACTTTTTATTTGTCTGAATATCCGGCCATATAAGAAGAATTAACCTTGATTTAAATTTGATTTGGAGAATAGAAATTTATGAAAGACATACGTAAAATTACATCTTTTTCCCATAGGACAGTATGCAAAAATTTCAAAACGCGACATGCTACTATCCTACAGCTAAAGTATAACTTGAAATGAGATCAGTGCAAGATTAAGGCTTAAGGTCAAAGGTTTAAACTATAATTACTGACAGCTAGCTTACTTAAATACTTTTTGTATACAAGCCATTGTGTGATTTGTGGTTATTGGATCAATTAACTATTAATTATTATTATTGATAATACATGTGGCTCATAATCATAATCATTTCAAGTCCACTGCTTTAATCTCCCATCTCTACGATAATTATTGCCTTTGATGTCTTTCGCATTAAATACATGATGTAAACTCGAAGGGAGCCGAACATCAAACGTGTGTCATGTTCGTCAGTTTCCGATTGGGACGGATTACTTGCGAGGCTTGTGACCGAACGTGTTGCTGCTACATAGAGGGGGGAGTCGAAACATGTTGTTGTTTGGTCCTGGGAGAATTCTTTGGTCCATGTTTACGGAAGTATTTCAATTTCTCGAAAGATGTTCAGAAATTAGTGCTTCTTTATATCTAAGTCAAAGAAGCAGGCCCGTGCCGGACGGACGCGTACGTGTTCCACGCGTGTTACCGCTACCCCGGAACATATAGGGCTAGCGAAGGAACATGGATGGGTTTTAGCCAGTAAAAGTCTGACACTCCTTTCCGCTCCAACCAGAGCGGGAGGATTAATGTGATGATTTCCCACATTATCAAAAAAAAAAAGTGCAGAAGTAGTCAGACAAATTTCGGGTTGCAGCCAGTTGAAAAGGGCCCTTAAATAATAGCAGCTGTAAGGCTTGATCGATTAGGTTAACCTATAGTAGCCGGGGTTGGCCCGTAGATGTGTTACCATCTTTACCACGAGACCCCGCCATGCATCGGAAAGCACTTTAAGCCATGGTTCCGGCTGTCATTTGGGGATTTTTGACAGTCGTTACGGGTTGGCCGAAGTCCGAAAGTTTGATAACCAGTCTATCAGGCAGCCAAGGGGTATCGTATTAGCCATTAACTGGGTTGTGGGGTTCAGATAGGCTCGTATAAAATACTGATATTAAGCTGCATCCAGTTAGACCAGAAGCCGACCCTAACATATTTGGGACAAGGAAAATTAAAAGGTCACTGTAAATAAGTCCTAAATTAAAAGGTCACTGAAAATAAGTCCTAAATCAGATTGGCGTTAACAAGGTCAAAGGTCTCGATTGAGAAGACGATGCTGCTGCCTTGTCTCTCTTTACCCTCTTACTGTGCATGAACGTTTGGAGTTTAAGAATAAAACTGTGAACCGAATAGGTACCTCGTCTTTCGCTTGTTATTTTCGTCTGCTTGACATATTTTTGAGGCGGTAAGGTCGGGTAAAACTTGCTCTCGTTTAGCGTTAGTACTATCAAAGTCTGTCTTAACTCTTTAGTTCAAGAGACTGCCATCTTTTAGTATTGTTGAGAAACGTTTACCCATTTATTGAGTACTTCTTACATTGACTTGAATGTGCCCTGGCGGCTGAGAGCATGTCATGAGCATGTCCCTGTAATGTCTCGCTGATGGTGGCGCGTATGTTGGATCCCATCAAAATGGTAGAGCTGAATGGTGCTAATCCATGCGTCATGTTCATGAACGGGCGCCGTCAGTAGGGAATGGTAACATCTTAGCTGCCACGGCTCTTTTAAAATTTAACTTAATTTTGAATTTAAATCTTGTTATTATGGACGTTTTTTTTACGTTCTGCATCGTTCTCACATGTATATTTTAACATGAATGATGTAACCCAGTTTTTATAAACATCTCTGACTGACCAACCCCTTGACAATTCAAAAGTGCCTGTAATTGGTTTATTTGAAACAAATGCTTTGAGTTTAATACAATCTTGAAGATTAATTTTGAAGAACTTACTTTTGAAGAACAATTAATATTATTTTTAATGAGTATGTGTATTGACTCCCAACACATAAGTTACCCCGTATGTCAACAGAAGTAAGTGTTAATTAACGCCATTAATAAGTACAACACAGCCCCGCCACCAAAGACTCAACAATCGAACACCTTCATACTAAATTAAACAAAATTAATTAGATTATAAATCATGGGGCATATCGCGAAGTTGGCACTTGTTACCCCTTTCATGTTAACGCAAATTAATCAATTACGTGATGTCACGACAATTTATTATAACGATAATTATATTTGAATTGTGTTCTCACACGAAGAGTCCCGGAACCCCAAAGTCCCGCAATCCCGCTGTATTTCACGAAGCTAGCGCTTAATTAATAATTCTAACAGTATCTAGAGAGTGAAAATAAAGCGCTTCTGTTATCGTATTCGCAAACATTTGACTTCGCAATCCGACGAAGAGTTGGAAGCCCCAATGTTTGGAGTGAGCGTTTCTGGAGAATGGTGATGCGTAGATGGCCTATGCATGTATGAGAGAAGATATTTAACGCCCTTAACTGGGATTGTGCCTTTTGTTAAGAAATGGCTGAATTAATTTTTACCTACTTGCCTACCTGTTTACCTACGTGGGCTGTACAGATATTAATTTCACTCTTGTGCTGTGCACTGAAATTCTTCTTCCTTTCGTGTGGTTAGTGACTAACCTGGTGTCAGAGTTTTTATGCTGCCCATCTACCCAGCTGCTAAGTCAGAGGCCCCATCCTCTGACTTAGCTTCACATGCTGTTGAGAAATATCTCAGACATGCTGGTTTCCTCACGATGTTTTCGTTCTTCACCGATTTTTAAGCAATTGATAATTATACAATACGCACATGAATCCGTAAATTCAGAGGTGCGTGCCTTGGGCCCGAACTCGAGACCCATGACGGCAATTTATTGTTTATATATTTTAATTAAAAGGGAGAAAATAAAGAACTAGAAACCCATTTTTGTAATCTAAATCAGGCTGAATCTAAAGCTGCAGCATGACTCAAACTTTAACACCAATAATAATTATCAATAGATACATTCATTCATTCCTTCTCTGTTACATAAAACAATTGTCCATTAAACGTAAACCTTTTAAAAATTACCAATCGCACAGTTTAACTGCAATCTATGACAGTTTGCGAATTCAAAGCAAATATTTTGTGTAAATAGTCCGCTCCAATTACATGAATGGCGATATGTATTCGACCATGTTAAAGTACATTATAATTTAGCAGCTCGCATTTCGCATTTCGCATTTCGTAATTCTGCACAGTCCACAATTTGAGTTGTCGGCAAATAATTAGCATTTTAATTGTACCGCGGCAAACAACGAATGAACGCGTGAACCGACGGCGACAGCGGGGTGAGGGCTCGGTGGCGAGGTGGGGCGGGGAGGGGGCGAGTTTATTAATACGGCTCTTCTAAAATGCTGATTCCATCCTTTATGTGCTTTCGTGTTTTGTGATATCAGGCCCGTTCCATACTTTAATTATAAACTGTACCTATTTATTATTGTGGGCTATGGTTGTGCGAGACTTTCTTGTCAAGTTGGCAGATATTTGAGAATTATTTATTTTAGAAGTTACTAGCGAAAACATCTACGTCAACATCAACATTATCTTAATTGTATCTAAGTTTAATATTAAAGTAGGTATTATGCAAAAAAAACATTTAGGAGTACATTCTTTGCTTATATCAAAATCAAAAGTTAATTATTCAAACTAGGCTAAAAATCAGCACTATTTCAAGATTTAGATTTCTCGAAGTGCTACCACACCTAAGCTGGGCTCTTAGGCCCGTATTACAGAACCTCACTCAAGACCCAAGCATTACTTAAAACTAGTTTTAACCAATCAAATGGCTTTAATCGAGACTCAAACAATGCTTGCGTATTGGGTGAGGTTCTTTAATACGGGCATTAGATTCTGTATGAAAGACGAGCCTTGAGATAAATAGCACCAAGAGGCATTTCTTGCAAGATTATTGTACCTTTTAAGAATAAAGCTTCCACCACGGCCTTCCTTCACTGTCCACATAAAAGCTAAATATTTAAAAACCGTAAAGTATGGAAAAAGAATTAAATATCTGAGTAAAACAGAAGGAGGTTGCATCACAAAATATGTATCCTTTTCTCATAAACCTATTGTTCAACCAAATCATACTGAGCAAATATTTTAAACAAACGATTTAATATCGAACAAAGTAAATACAGAATAACAATATCGTATGTTTGTTCCACTGATTGGAAACTGGGAAAAATCTCATTTCCTACGGGATATGAGGGGGATTCTTTGAAGGTCCCATCCGTAGGACAATGGGAGTTATACGTATTTATTTATTTACTAATCTCTGTGAAAACGGCGGAGGAAAACATTGTTAGAACAAAAAAATCGAAGAAGAGGCAAGCTCAAACTCAAACTCAAAGTATTTATTTCAAATAAACCAATTCCAGGCACTTTTGAATTGTCAGAGCGGGAGCAGTCATTGGATGATTTCCCAGCCTTCTACGGAAGGAACATGGATGGGTTTTAGTCAGTAAGAGTCTGACACTCCCTTCCGCTCCACCCAGAGCAGCAGCCTTAAAAAAAAAAGGGGCCGGTCAGTCAGAAAGATGAAGCTCGTTGCCCATTCCAAAGCAGTTGGTACCTATGGAGAAGAACGGGCAAGAAACTCCATGGACATTCTTTTAAACAAAATATGGTTACAAAATATTGGTTACATAGTTCATATTATTATTATACATGTGAGAACAATGCAGAACGTTAAAAGCATCCGATATAAAATATGTACAATTCAAAATTTAAATTAAAACAAGCCATAGCCGCTAAGAGATGACCAGGCCCTACTGACAGCGCCCTGTCACGAACATGACGCATGGACCATGGATGGCATCTATCAACCCGCACTGGGTTCACAATCAATAATCATAATAATCTATAAGTACTGTTTGTTTTGTTTGTTTACCTGTACCTGACTAATTTGTTTGTTTGACTTGAGAGTCAAATTGACACACTGTAAAATAGGTACTTAAGCATAAAAATTGTAATGCAAACATTGGGATTAAAAACATAAAATAAACAGGTGCTTAAAGTTGCAGACGAAAAATTGGTTGTGGTACAATTTATATCACTCCAACGAAATGTATTCTCAAATTGTTTAGGCTGTACTCCCTGTACACTTTTTACTGTGTTGGCAATACTTGTAGGTTTTCCTAGGAAGGTGAAACATTTCCTTTTATTTCATAACCTCACTAGCAACCCGCATTTGGTTCGCATTTTTTAAAACATCGAGATTTCTTTATAAGTTTAGTTTTAGAAAAGTAGAATGAATGGAAAAATACGGAACCCTAAAGTTTAAGTGAGAAAAAATGCTCATAGGGCGTCAAAAAATTCATCCCCATCGCTGTCAGTGGGAAATGTCCCCAAAAGGCTGGCAGCGTTGCCACGTTGGATGCCAATGCTGATTCTTTGACCATCTTGTTCGATTAGTATTCGATAACAGTCTATTTTTGCCTACTCTATGAGAACAAGAGAAAGCTCGCAGGGCTATGCAAGACACGTCTCACTCGAATTTACAGGCAATTCATTCGATATTGGATTATTAGGCATTGATCTTTTAAAAATTTCCCGATTTACTGCGGAATGTACGGACGATGAGAGCGTTGCTGACGGGAACGCGTGTTTTAAATTTTTTTTATGTTGTTTTCATAAAATGTTAAGTCTCTGTCGGAAGACAAATTCAGAGTTGAAACGACAGAGGGGCTTTCCTTTAACTGCCTATACTAGGTACCATTTTCAAGCTCTGTACCAAAAATCCATTGAATAGGAGCAGTAGTTTAGTCGCAAATGATTTTTTCAGGTTTTGTCCCGTTTGAACACGATGTATCTTTCCTAACAACTGATTATGCTTATACGCATACCTAGGTCGTTCACCTTAAAACGATAAATCTTAGTATAACCTACGATACGTTGTTACACGGTCAGTTTATTTATAAAGGTTGGTTGCGTTTTACTCTGATTTGTAAGCTATTTATTTAGTTTGTTTAAAAAAAATGTTTAGTTCTCTTTATTTTATACCGTATCGAATGAATATTATACCTAGTACAATTTCATGGCTTCCTGTCATATCAACTTTGTATTTATTCTATATTTAATTTAAAAATGAAATGCTGTTCCTTGGTAAGCGCATCACTTGCGAACTGCTGAACCGATTTGGCTATTTTTATTTTAAAATATTCGTCATGGTCCAAATTAGGTTTCTTAGAAGAGAAAAATTTGAAAATTTGCTCGCGAAAAACTGAAAGTGCTGTTTTCTGTGTTTTTTTCTTGTATCAAATCGATATTATATTGAAATTTGGACAAGATATCGTTTGTACGAAGTTATTGATGTAAAACCAGTGCCTTAAGCGTAAAAAAACCACTGTTTCATCGTTCCTCCCTGCTGAGGATTGCAGCCATAAATGCGATGTGAATCCACGGTATGCGGTCTTCCAACACTGTTCCAATACTACTACTCAAAATATGTTAACCCTCAAAAACTCATTGACTCATAATAATTTCATTACTTATTTATTTATCTTTAAGAGCCTAAGAGCTTTTGGTTTTATAATCAATGTTTGGTTCATACTTTTTCAAATGCTAAGAAGAAACAGGATACCTATGACATTTTGTTGAAGCCAAAAAGGTAATAAAAAAATTAAAACCTGACTGCGTTCCAAAAAAATATTCAAAATTAATTTAATAGGTACTGGACAACAAAAAAAAGTCTGAAATTTTGGGTAGAAGGCGGGACTCATTTTGAAATAAAGAACCATCATGAACGATTCGTAAGAAGAGTAAGTTTTTCAGCCAGTGTCACTCTTATCCAACCTTTTCGGTGATTCCAATAACTTCGTAACAAAATTCGATGGCGCCACTGTCTGCGCCGTCACACCTACCTATTTCTAGAAACGTAGTTCCGCGTTCCCGTCGTTCAGCCAGGCCCGTATGTTTTCACACGAGGCACAAGAGAACTGTACCCAAATCCCAATTTGGTTCAATGAGAAAATAATGTAAAACGATCCGATTGTACGCGTATAGAATTTTAAAAACTCACGCCTTTTTGTCATCGCTTTCTTTCACCTTTTTTCGGTAATCAAAAGCTTGTTAAGCTGGAAAGCTTCTACGAAATAAATTTATTTATACTCCGAATAAAGGTTTCTATTAAATTTATTTTTTTCCTATATCAATAACTTAGTAAATTCGCAGGCTTAAAGTTGTTTTTATTGAATTTTTCCTTATTTTGCGATATTGTCGGTAAATAGTGTCAATGGAGATTCAGATCGCGCCCGTTAAAATGCCTGGTTTTGTGAAGCGACGTATCGGTAACTCATTACTTGTGAAGTAAAGAACTCACTGTCTTTTGGTTTGGTAAATCAACCAATGAGTTAACATAAAAGAAGATTCAACATCTGCAGGTAATCAACCTAAATTTCAACTAAGTACGTCTCATTTCTCAAAGAAGTCTAAGCGATAACAATTGAGCACACTCGCCACATAGTATTATACGTCTGTTTATGAAAACTGCGTCAAGCACAGCAGAAGTGTGGGTGAACTTTTAATTAAACACTAATGCTATTCGCGAGCGAATTTACAATTAAAGTAGGGATGCGGGAAACAAGACGCGTCGATATAAAGGTTTATAAAGTTTTGATTTTTATTAGGTTTATACGGCAATGAAGTTTTTCAATTTAATTTGTGTATCTTTAAATAATCTGACCATTATGTTCCCACTGCTGAGAACAGCAGAAAGCGTATGGATACGAAAATGCAATGTGTTCCTAGTCATGTACAGATTTATTCAATAAATAAGGAGAAAACTGCTTTTAAAATTAGCTACTGTATACCTACATATTTTTGCTCGGGACTACCCACACGCCTAAGCAATAAAGGTGGGCTTATTGTCTTTAATTGGGCACAAATCTAGACTCCAAGCTTTTAAGCAGCATAATCAGACTATAAAGTTCCCACTGCTGGGAAACATGCCTCCTCTCTGTGAGAGTGACACCCACGCGGGCCCAGTGTAGATTGGTCGATGTTTCATGTCTTCAAATATTTGGTTGTAGGATATGCCTGTTGCCTCACGATATTTTCCTTCCTATGCTCCTTGATTATTAATATCTATCGAATAAAACAGCCATGGAAGAAATTTTAGTTTTTATCGATAACTTCGCATCCCTAGTACACGTACGGACGGAATGAAGAAATTAATTCATATTTTACTTGTTCTAATGAAACACCCGACTGACTTTCATTAACAACAACATCATTTTAATTTAACAACAACAATCGGTTTAGAGTTGTTGTTATTTTAACAATACTAAGTGTCTAAGCCTGGTAAGAATTTATCCAGTTCGTCCCGTCATCTCCTGCGTGGTCTGCCGCGACCCCGTCTCACTGTGCTGCACAGGGTACCAATTCTGTGCCATTTGGGCCCACAGCTTGTCTAACATACGGCAGACTAACAAGTTTAAATTGGGCAGCCTTTTAAACCGTCTTTTTTTTTAAGGCTGGGAAATCATCAAATGACTTCACCCGCTCTAGGTGGAGCGGAAGGGAGTGACAGACTCTCTTACTGACCAAAACCCATCCATGTTCGTTCCTTACCCCTTTATGCTCCGAGGTAGCGGTAACCCTTTCGGACAATCCCGCTTATTTAAGCCACGTCTGCTCTGCTGTTTTGGAGCGGAGAACTGTTTTCAATTTAACACCTAGTATACTGTTTTTAATTTAACGCATAGTATACTCCATTGCTAGTCGACAGATCTTGAGTTTGGACTTCTGGATGCTGTTCAAAGACCAAGTTTGTGCACCATAGCTTAAGACGGGAATTATACACCTGTCCATGAGCCTGCGTTTCAGTGCCATAGGTAACTTACCCTTAAATAGTTCCTTCGTGGACCAGTAGGTCTTCTAAGCGTTTTCCGTTCGTCTTGTGATTTCTTTATCTTGCCTCGCCGGTCGCCTGAAAGAGACCACTTGCCCCAAGTAAAGGTATTCCTGGACATGCTGTATTATATATAAAAGTACCAGATTGAACAACGTGTATTGTTTTTTTCACTGCAAATATTTTCTAAACCCCAAACCATACAAGCGACAGTCTCAAAGAGCTGTTAGTAATTTGTTATCCGGCTTTAAAGCAACATCTCAACTGGCAGCAATGGCAGGCGAGTTGGCACGCAGCAAAAAGTATCCACTCACTACGGAGTCGGTCGTTACGAGAAAATTAAATTGCCCCATTAAGTGGCAGCCGCCCGGATTATGCACTTTGCTTCAATTGGTTAGGTACCAGCAAGGGGATAAAATTCCCTAAGTTGCGCTTTTAGTGTACGCCAGTGTTTTAGGGTTGAATCTCCGCGTATGACGTGTTTTATTTCAGTTCTAAATATGTCTCACATTCATAGTAATGTTAAGCCATGTTAAGCCCACGGTAACACGTGCTATGAATTGGCACAAAAGCATGGTAATTTCGATAAAATGCTACCTCAATCAACAAACAGCTTAGGCTGTCCTAGTCCTCTTCTGGTCACGTCGAGGACTCTAAAAAGGTGACTGGGGTAGACTGGATGAGGAGAGTGGAGGACGGTGTTGTGGCGCAGCCTGGGAAATACTCCCTATTAGGACATAATTATTACGATCCAATTCGAAATCAAATTCATATACAAAAAGATTTCGATCATTTTACTCACATGGAGAGTATGTTAAACTTACTAGCAAACAAGCATACTTTTTATTACCAGCCTTTATCGTCGAATCTATGGGGGCTGTAAATGTATTCTATGCTTAGATAAGCATGTCTTGATATTAAACTAGATATCTGTAAGTCGTGTGAAATTGGACAACATTATTATGTTTATAAATATAGTCGCCGCTATAAACCTATAAGACTTATTATTTGCGAAATGTGGGTAGGACATTTCTACCTAAACCTTAGAGAAAAGTATCATGTGATGATATGGTTATGGTATGCCTCAAGAAATAATAAAAAAAAAGTATATTTGCATAAATATTGTTCTAGAAATCTATACTTACTGCATTATTATTATATATTATTCAAGTATTAGACATATAACGGTCATCCTTTCGTTATTTCAATACAAAATTATAACAAGCAAAAATACAAAGTTGTAATTTATTTATCATTTACACTAAAAATATAATTTAAAAGTGCAGTAAATTCAACAATATTATGTATTTAACCGTATTTGTCTAATTAAATGGAGTTTAAATACCAGTTAATATTTAAAAGTGCGATTTCTTAGTGGCCTCACATCACGATATCCGAATAACCCAACACGCTGCTAAATAAATCAGAATTCGTTGACGACGAACACGATTCCAAACCAAAATAAAATCACGTTTAAAAAAATCGGGATTAAACTTTTAAACCAGAAATAATGGTTCACTTTTGGTGCACATCTGTATTTTAGTGTTAAGTCCCTGCATATGACGTTTTTAATTTCGGCTTGGAGTTTATGTTTTCTTGTTATAATTTTTCATCTTTGTCACAAAACAATCCTGGGTTTAGCTTCTACACTAGGTCAGGTTCGTGTGATTACCTACCCCTTTCAAATGGATCGAGTTTTATAAGGCTGATACTTTTCCTATTAAATAATAACAGGGGGAGCTCGTGGCTAAGTAATAACAGCCGCACGTGTCGATCCATCAGGTTAAGCTACACTTGCCGGGGTTGGTTCGTAGATGGTTGACCATCTTTACATACCGGGACTCATCCGTGCCTCGGAAACCACGTTAAGTCGTTGGTTCCGGCTGTCATTAGTGCATCCTGGACAGTCTTTACGGGTCGTCAGAAGCCCGAAAGTCTGATAGCCAGTCTTACCAAGGGGTATCGTATTACCCAGGCAGTTGGTTGTCGAGGTCAAGTAGGCAGTCGCTCCATGTAAAATGTATATTATAGTGTTCAGCTATTCAGCTATATACATCCGGTTAGACTGGAAGCCGTCCTCAACATAGTAAGAAAAAGGCCAGGCACATTGATTGATTGATTCTTTCTATTTAATGCAATAAATTGAAATCTGTCCTGGGACATTCAGCAATAGGGAATTATGACGGAATACGTCGTTGGTCTAGTAGTCGCAGGCGCTACTGCTGAGCATAGGGTACTGGGTTTGACTCCCGGGTCAGGTAAAGTGATTTTGTGTTTTTCCATCCGGAATTTCTTAGTAGCAGCCGGGAAGCTGGATTTGTATCCATGATGGCACTAAGCTCGTCCCGTCATACCACTATACGTAGGGTAATACCTCTCTGCCTACTCCTTCCGTGTATACAGGTGTGATAATGTTATGCTATTATGATGGATTGGGAATAATTCGTTCATGACAATAATACTGCTTTTGGTACTTGTTACTAGGTAGTTAGTTAGAACAAGCGTTAGTTACTCAGTTTATTCTAATTACGTACAAAGTTTTGCTGCAATTAAATTTCCAAATTAGCTTGGATGTATTTATTAATGTTTTTAACGATAATTGCCATGTTGTTATTTCAAATAAACATTTAAACTGAATGTTAAAGTTTTCATTATCATCGTTGAACAGAATTTATAGACTTCTAATATCTTCTTTTCAGCATAGCAGAAACCTCTAGGGTTCAAAATATAGACCGATATATTCTTTAACAAATATAGGTAAGTAAATGGACTTAATATTTGCCGATTATTTTACTTTTCATCCCCAAATGGACGTAGAATAAACATTTTTATTATTCGCCTTATCTCCTAGTCATACCGTATTTGCTACTCGTTATTAGACAAACAGTATCATTGAAAGTTTTATTCTCAATAAAACAAGGAATGTTAACGAGATCGCCGAATAAATACAAACAAGGGGTGGCGGCCGGAAAAAACAGAATAGTTTTATTTTTTTACATCAAAACTTATTCGTACTGGCCTGTTACTTGCTTGTGCGAAAAATAAAACGAATTGCTTTTATTCTTTTGCTAGCTGCTGCCCTCGGCTCCACCCGCGTCAGTCTCTCCCGGGATGAAAAGTAACCTTTTTTATGAGGTCGGGAAATCATCAAATGACTCCTCCCGCTCTGGGTGGAGCGGAAGGGAGTGTTAGATTCTTACTGACTAAAACCCATCCATGTTCTTTCCTTAGCCCTTTATGTTCCGGGGTAGCGGTAACCTTTTCGGACAATCCCGCTTACCCGGCCAACTTTGGTCCTAACGGGCCCCTTCAAATGCTTACATCTTTTTGAGGCGCGCGTTGAACAAGTACGCGCCGTCCGGCACGGGCTTGGTCCTGATCGGACGGTGAGCTACCCATCACTCACCGTCCGTAGGCCCGCGCCTACGGTGGCCGGGAATGAAAAGTACACTATCTCTTGTTCCAGGATATGGTCTACCTGTATATTTTATAAATAGCATTGCATGGCGCAAGGAATAAATTTTTTCATACAAACTTCCACCCCCGTTTCACCTGTTTACGGGGAAAATTTTCTCAAATCTTAGCTGACGTCTCTCCTATTTATAATTTAACTCTGTGCCAAATTTCTTCTTCTTAGGTCCAGCAGTTTTTGAGATTTCGTGTTTAATCAGTCGCTTTAAGTATAAAACGACTGATTAAACACGAAATCTTAAAAACTCACACACACACTTACAGTAGTGCATGCTGTATTTATGAACATGTTTCGTGAAAATTGTCTTATGGTACAGATTGGTAAAGCGTAACATAACATAGGCACGTTGACGCAAATTCGCTAAGTGATTGGTGGTGGTGTTACATCTCGACGCGACGGTGGAAATTTCAAATATCGTAATCCCCTTTAAATCTGTGTAATATCCCTTGCGACATTTGAATTTTCCGCCGTCGAATTCTTGTAGCATTTTATACAATTAGTGCGGCTAATCTATTGTTGCATATCACGTTAAATTTCACTTGACTGTACCTAACCGTATTCTTGATGTTATGAAGATAGTGTTTTCACCTTCTCATAATAAATACATGTTTTATGTACTGGTAACGTTTTGGTAATTTCAAAACGGATCAGTAAAAGTTTAGAGTTCCGTTTGGTTCATGGTAAACCTTCAAAAACTTTTCTATTCGATCTCATAAAAAAACGTAACAAAACTAAAGCAAAACTCTGACATATCGTACCTACGTTATATGGATCATGTGGCATTACGATCGGAGACTCGCAAACAAATAAATATGTTGTGTTGCATGCTTGAAAAGACTGGCTGGGTATACAAAGGGGATATTTCATTTGTTTTCCTGGTTTCGAAAAAAGAAGGAGGTTTCATATTCGTCTGTATTTTTTTTTAAGTATGTTTGTTTTTATTTTTAGAAATTTAAAATTCTATAAATAGTTATATTATGTATACTTTTTGAGGGGTAAGTATGTACGATATGGTGAGATAGCGTGACGAACTGAACACCTATCTAAAGGATTGGCTAGATCTAGCAAGAGACGGGAAGCCTTTGCTCTGTAGTAGGACATAACAGGCTCATAAAAAAAATACAAAAAATATTTAAAAAGAAAAAAGCAGACGAGGGTTCCACTCCATACATGGTACTAGCTACTCCCTTGAACAGTTCCTACATGGACCTCTTGCAGGCGTTTTTCTTGCAGGCATTCGTCGTCTTGCCTCGCCTGGGAAGAGACTACTGGCCCAAGAAAGGTATTCCTGGACATGTTGTATTGTCTCCCCGTCTATTTCTATGCTTGTAGGTGTATCGTTGCGCATAACTTTGGTCTTCTACATATTCATCTTCAGTCCAATATCAAGGCTTTCATTACTGAGTTCTTGCAGCATGCGATCAAATTCAGTGGTTGAGAATGAAGAGGCAACAATGTGTTCGACTAAACGTTGATTTGTAACTCTCGCATTCTCGCCTTGCCGAAGGTAATAAAGAGTCAGTACCTGAATTATTATTACGATACCTACCGTTTTTATAAAGTACTAGCACTTTGCCCGCGGCTTCGCTCCCGTGGTCTTTCCCGTGGGACCCGTTATTTTTCCCGGGATACAAAGTAGCCTATGTTACTCCTAGAAAACTAAGCTTTCCAACGGTGAAAGAATTTTTAAAATCGGTCCAGTAGTTTTTGAGCCCATTACAACCAAACAAACAAACAAACAAAGTTTTCCTCTTTATAATATTATTATTATATTATAATATTATAAAGTATGTAAATGTAGCTAAACGAAATTAAATAGGTATCATGACGTCACGCCTACAGACCGTGTACAATAGAAACTGAAGAATACACAAATTCTAAGGTAGACTGGTTGCCTAATCGTCGTAATAATGAGTCTAAACAATACTTGTAAAGAATGGTCACCCATCTATGGACTGACAACAGCTTTAACTGTCATATAGTTTAGTCCGAGGGCTATTTAGGCACGAGCGAGCGATACAAACAAAAAACCCGCTGGTCGGAACGTATGGTCTAAAGACCTTTCTTCATGCTTCGATCACTTACGCTTACGCACCTTCACATGTCTAAATATTCTATCAATCAAATTGAATCAATCTAACCTTATACGGGTTAAGGGGGCTACAGGCTCGACAGGGCAGACCTCAAAGGTTAAGCATTCGGCTCCCTGTCGCACCTCAAATATTTAAGGAATGGGGTCGAGAATTTGAATTAAATTCCACCATGTTTGTACGTAGATCTAGTAGAAGTGATTGTATTTGGAAGAATATATTGGATGATACACGATATATAAAACCAAGTATTGGAATTTCACTCGTACTTATGTATAGCCAACCGCACTTTTTTTTTTGAGTGTGGGATGACTGCTCCTGCTCTGGGTGGAGCGTAGGGGAGTGTCGGACTCTTACTGACTAAAACCCATCCATGTTTTTTCCTTGGCCCTTTATGTTCCGGGGTAGCGGTAACCCTTTCGGAAAATCCCGCTTAAGCCAACCGCACGTTGTGGTAACACATGGACTACGAAAATCACTCCTAAGGCCTACTTATAATAAAGATCCTGTCAATGTCAAATGATTAACACTGATGTGCGAATGACAGTACTACTCTGTTAAACAACAAATGGCGCGCCGTTTCTCGGAAGGCATTTAACATTTATAATATCCATACCATTCTTACACTCTTGTTTCCTTCAGAGATACGTACAGATTTCTGAATAAATGACGTTACAGGGAAATAGCTTTAACCCCGTTCACTTAACGGAATGAGTGCCCGGTGAAGGTAACAAAAGTTTAATGTAAAAACCGCGTAAAAGTTTGACACTCAATTGTATGGGTTTTGAATTGTTTGTGCTTCCTGCCCGCATTATCTTTCGTATTAATAGGAAAACTGTTCTGGCATTGGGTTTGAGAAAATGTCGTCTGTTTTGAGAGTCAATATTTCTAAGCAGACTATTATGTTCCCACGACTGGAGTCCAGGACCGTATCCACCACGCGGGGACAATGCGGGTTGGGCGAAGTCACATGTCTTCGAATTTTTGGCTTTAGGACATACCAATTTCGTGAAAATGTTTTCCTTCAGCTTTAAAAAAAAAAAACAACTATACAATGACACGTGGCCAGAGGGCTGGTCAATTTTTAGGCCAAAGAATCAGCATTGCCATCTAACGTGGCAACGCTGCCAGCTTTTTGGGCACATCTTCCACTGACAGCGATGGGGATCAATTTTTTTACGCCCTATGAGCTCTTCCTCTTTGTACATAATATATATATTTTTTAGTTTGAGAAAATTACAATAAAAATATACTATACAATTAATAATTCTCTTTAAAACTGGAAAACGAGTAAATATTGGCAATAATCTTCAGTGACATGCGGACCTACTCCATAGATAGGCCCTACCTTGACGCCGCCACCCTCAGCCCTTTTAACCCTCCACCAAAACAATGAGCGATCCATAACTAAACCGTGCGATTATAACGCACAACTTGATAATGCCTCCTAAGAACATAAGTCTGATACTCCCAATATTTTACCAGTAACCCGAGTTCTAAGCCCGGTTCCATTATTATGTATGAAGTTTGAAGCATGTCTCAATTGTCCGTAAACAAACATAGGTACATTATGCGGAGGCACGATCAGTTTGCGATAGTCCGCACTAGGGACTTGCGTCTTAGACGCGTTCATACGTTACGTCGATGTGGGTGGCTGTTTAAGGCCCGGACACACTTACTTTTACTTACATACAAATTCTCTGGCGTGACTTCGGCAGCGGTATGCGGTGTAAGATACGCTCCGTATGTCCCGGGCCTTAGGGTTTGTGTTAAGTCTTAGCTGAATTTTGCTAGGTTTTGTCATACCTACAGGGTGACTTTTTTTTTTGAGGGTGGGAAATCCTCAAATGCCCCCTCCCGCTCTGGGTGAACCTACATGGTGTCTTAGGTCGTATTTTAAAAGAGTGTTATGGGATATTCCCAAAACATGTATAATTTTGAACCTAAAATCTCAATAAACTGATCCTTTTACACCTTCAAAAAGATATTTAATGAAACAAACACGCAGGACCAATACCGCTTTCTTGGAAATTATAGCTAAAACCTCTAGCCTCTTTCATATTTCCTACAAAAGTCTAGTTTTGTATTTTCTAGTGAGGTTATGAACGTCCAATTGGTTTGGAAAACCTTGCCAACTGCCACAGCCTACTTTGGCGTCCCGTTTTCAAGTCGCCTTCCCTGCATGGTCTAATACGCAGTGTATTTGAATGTTTTTATTTACATACAAATGCAACTGTTTTCATGCCATTTTCCGAACAGTGAAAAGCATTTTATTCTGTGAGGAGGGGAGGAGTTTCTTAGGTAAATAGTTTTCGGATAGTGTATACTGTATGCCGATAGTTGGGCGCTATATTTTATTGAACTTTACATATTTATTTAAGTACACTTGCATTATATTATCATTTTTATCTCAATACTCAATATATTTATTGCATTCCACAATGTGAACTGATCTATCTATTTTGGTATACGAGCTACGAGTATGTTTATTCATAAATTTAGATACAATTTTTGGCATTCATTTTATTTTTTGCTTACTTTGTACACCTTTAATGTTGCTAATTCCTTTTAAGCCTAATTTGAGAAGACACCTTCTGAAATGTATAATAAAGCAGCTCAATTATTTTACCATCCTTCTGATATTACTGTCACAAAACACGAGCATCGCGATAAATATAAAATATTTCTCGTTTGACAGAACATCAATGCTCTTAGCACCAAAAACGAGCATTTACTAGTAAAACGTAACAAAAGCTTCTAGCCCTTTTTCAGTTCAGAGACAGTATCTTCACACCTGTCGATAGTTGCCATACTTTCAGTATTTTTACGAGGTTGGACTTGCTTTATGTCTCCTCCGGGACCAGGACCCGGTTTCTTTTGTTCCTGAGATACGAGATCGGCAAGTTACGTGTTACACTGTATTTACTTAAAACAGTTATTGTTTTGTTCGCCTTTGTGGTTTCAGTAGCAGTTGTGGTAGATATTTTTAGAGGAAAACCTATGAAATGTTTGAATCTTTCAGCAACTATAATAGAGAACGTGTCAATCTCACTAAGAATACGGGCATGAAAGTTGCAGGACCTTCCTAGTTTGAAAGAGTCTTAGGGCGGATTGTACCAATGTAACTGAATGCGCTCAGCACGTGAACCCCGTTTAAGGGTTGTCAGTGTCATTACTTTTCTACGAAATATTGACACTGATAGGTGTTAAACGCAATTATATGTGCTGATCGCGTTCAGTTTCATTGGTGAAATTGTCACTCAGTGATCTGTAATAGCCCGTCCCTTATTGAAATATCGTTGTAAAATAAATGATTTGATTTGATTTGATTTGAAATCATGTAAATCTTTGTAAATCATTTTTGTTTACTTTAATTCGAACGTATTTATTTTTCATTTTTTTATTTCTAACACATGCTGCACCGGTTTGACGTCATCACGCCAAACCACGCCGGCTGTCGCTGAAAATCAGCGCTGTGGCCCTGTCTCGCATGGGGTCGAAGCATTATGCTTTGAGTTTGAGTTTGGCCGTTTTGCGCGGAAGTGACGCATATTTCCCCACAACTTGTTTTTTTTACTGCGTCATATTTGCCGCAAATAGACCAATCTTCTTCTTCTTCTTATTGATGTTATTGAGGCTAGGTTCTTTGGTAACAAATGATTACTTACTTCCTTATGTTAATATTCAACATAAAATAGCAGTTCAGGATAAGTAATGAAAAAAAATTTTGCTCATTTATTCCGCAATAAACTCTTCATTACTATAATACAATTCAGTGGGAGCACACAAACAAGAGACAGATATTTATGAATAAATTATTAGGTATCAGCGAATAATAATAACATTTTTAAACATTAACATAATTATTATATCGTAAATATCAATATTTACGATATAATAAATCTCCCACATAACCCAGATACAATGCAAAGCCAATATGTTAGAGAATTAAAATAATACCCGTATACCGTGTTCATTCCGCTATCGGGACATTGGAGCAATGCAATGGCAGTAATCAATTTAGTAAATTCACTAGCCCATGTAAACATGTCAGGTAAATTAATTAATATTGTAAACGATTGTAATTCGCTAATTGAATCGAATCTCGTTCGGAATAATAATTGAAGGCGCACTTAAGGTACAGACGTATAAATTGTAAATGATTTCAAAGTTTCATAATGTATTGTATCTGTGGAACGCGACTTGTGAAACGAGTTTTCCTCGAAAGTAGATACAGCTAAGTGTTCGATTTCTATGAAGAAGGTTAAATGTATATTTCTAAAGTTTTATTTAGACTACGTCAATCAATCTGCTTAGACGTTTTCTAACTTTGTTAGGGTCAGCTGCCAAACTAAGTGGATACAGCTGAATACCACTATTTTATATGGAGCGACTGCCTATCTGACCTCCACGACCCAGTAACTGGGCAATACGATAGATACCCCTTGGTAGGATTGGCTGTCAGACTTTCGGGCCTCTGACGACCCGTAACGCCTGTCAACGATCCACGAATGACAGCAACGGCTTCTCGTATGTAAAGATGGTCACCCATCTGCAAACCAACGCCGGATATCTTAACCTGATAGATTAGCCCGTACAGCTGTTATTACTTAGCCAATATTACATTAACACCGTTAAAGCGCTTTCAGTGTCATTATTGTCTATGGAATCGACATCGGAAAAAAAATAAAATAAAGAAAATATGTTTATTTGCGGTAAACATGACGCAGTAAAAAATAATAAAAAACAAGTTGTGGAGAAATATACGTCACATACGCGCATAACGGCCATCCATCACCCAGCATAATGCTTCGACCCCATGTGAGACGGAGCCACAGCGCTGATTTTCAGCGACAGCCGGCGTTGACGTGATGTCGTCAGACCGGTGCAGCATGTATTAAAAAAAAAATTAATACCCTAGAAAAAAACTAAACGAAAATTATTTACAAAGATTTACATTTCGGGCAATGACTCACGCGCTGTCTTTAAGGTCAAAATTGACTGACAAAGTAGGATATACGGAATGCCTTGATTTCGGATTTCGGCATTGCGTTGGGGCTTATCACACCTACTATAAACTCCTAGCCAAGGAGACTATTTTTGTACCCAAGCACTCTTCCTTGGGTACGGACAAGGCCTTGGCTAGAGTCAAAAATGATTTTACAATAATAGTAGATACCTATTGTAAAATGATTTCAATAAAATAAAAGGTGTAAAAAAATTATGTCCGACCCCAATGCGGGTTGTTCAGTGTCGTTATAGCAACACATATGTACATGTAATTGGCAGGTTAAACTTAAAAATTCAGATTTTTTTATCACAAATATTTTGTCACGTGACTACATTTTGTAAAGGGGATCGAAATCTTTTAATATTTTTTTTTAAGTTCAACAATCCCCATTCAGATTAGGCATGAGTTTTGCTACACCCCGTATAGCCCTTAACCATTGCTCATCCATCACAGTTTGGGGCAAACATCCAGCGACTTTAGAAACGTCCCCAGCTGTGTTAGTTATTTCGTTCAATGTTTACTTGTCAACAGAATTTGATTTATATGTTTTAAATTATTGCAATATTTTGAGGGTCAAAGTTTGATTGAAGTTGCTTTTCATGAGTAGAGACCTGAAAGGTGTTGAACATGGAACGCGCTTATAAATTGTATTAAAATGTTGATTGAAGGTTTGGACGTCTTTTGGTAATCTACTAGCCAAAACTTAAGTAAACTTAAATCAAATCAGCTGAAAGCTAAAAAAAAATTCTTTTCTCAGAAAATCACAGAATTGTCATATTTTTGTAAGACAAAGAAAATAAAACACAGCCATTACTTTGAGTAACACCTGATAGAAACACTAAAGATTGCCGCAATTACTGGCAGGTTATTAAAGTTTCCTACTTAGCGACCCTCCAACTTAATGATCCTGGCTTGAGTGAATAATCAAAACTTAGATTTGGGCATAACTGGAAGTGATGAGAAAATCGGTGTGCGCCAGGCATTAGCGCGCTCAACGAAAGAAGTCGTCCATAATCGACAAGACATTTGAATCCTCAAGCTAATGCAATTAAGGCTTCAACGTATTTGATAAATATAATCAGATGTACGTAAACGACGTAAAAGGAGTATATTAGGATCGTACCGTTCTATTGTTTGTACAAAGGCTAGCACATGAAGTTACCCCATCTGTCAAATTTCTTTGATGGATATTTAACTTTATTACAAAATCATAAGGTTCATTTTCAACGGCTAAAATGTGACAGTTTGGGATACCTTGATGTGCTGTACCTTTATGTATATCACTTTACGCCTTGTTTTCTCGGACGGTTAGGCAGAGGTAATCCCATAATAGGTATACCTACATTTCGACAGTTGTGATTAATTCCCATGTTTTAGGGAGCGAGCCTATTACTGGGTACGAATTCAGACTACGGGCTGCTACTGAGAAATTCCTAATGGAAAATCTCAATAACAATTTGCCCGACCTAGGAATTTAGCCCAGGACCAACCACAAGACAATCAGACATTATGTATGTATAAAATCAGTTTTCTTACAAAAAGGACCAAAATTATTTAAATGTAAATGCCACTTCCAGTCTCATTACAATGTAGGTTAAAAGCCCTCGAAAAGATACGGTAATGAGCCCCCTATCTCGCCCATTGACTCCGTGAGATTACTTGATAAGCCCCCAATATTTACTTAACGCATAAATTAATACAAATTAACTTTATTTTACATACATTTTGGGTGTTTTGGGAGTCTTATCAGACAAGGGCTTGAGAGGCATTCAGTCTTATCAAGATGTCTTAATTTTTTGAAAGAATGACGGCTAGACAGTTGTTTCATAATCATCAACCTACAGTAGTCCTCTGCTGAATATAGGACTCTCTTCGTCCCGTCACTAGTCTGTGCCTATTAGCTGCGAATCTTAATTAAGAGGAGGAGACCTTTGCCCTGCAGTGGGACAACACAAGGTAAAGATAAAATAAAATAGCGGCGCCATGGTCGGTTGTCAGAGCCTCGTTTGTTGTTCAGCAGGATGTACCATGAGCACGTGAGGTTGACTTGGAGCATTGTGATGGTAGAGTGCTCCCGTCACCCCTGTTACTTTTTTATTTATTTATTAGGTACACCAACACAGCAGTACATACAAAAAAAGAAAAAGAAAATAATAAAAATGCTGGTATGTACGCCTATTATACGTGTACACAGCAATTACCATAAAACAACATCTTAATTATCTAAAAAAAAGGAACAAATGAAACGAAAAACAATATCTAAACAAAAACTGTTACTTATTAATTTATTATATACTGAAATACTGGAACAGCATTCAGTTTGACTGGAAGCCGACCCCAATATAGGTTGGAAAAGGCTGTGCAGATGATGAGGTTATTTTGAAGAGTTTTAACATCAAAGGAAATAAGGAATACCTAAATTTGAGGTTCAACGTTTGATTACCACGCCCCCCCCCAGCTGTGGGCCGGTTGCCAGGTGCCAGGTGGACCGGTGACTTAAGAAGGTGGCTGGGAGACTAGATGCGGAAGGTGGAACACAGGGTGTAGTGGCGCAGCCTGGGAGAGGTCTATGTCCAACTGTGGACTGCGATAGGCTGAGTTGATTGATTGTTGTTGAAATTACTGCCGATGTCGTAAAAGAGACATGTTCAATAGATAGTAGCTGTAGGGTCAAGTATGTACAGAGATCATCGTCATTCTCCTGCCCTTATCCCAATTTATTTGGGGTTGGTGTAACATGTCTTTTTCTTCCATACTTCTCTATTAGTCGTCATCTCGGAAGTCACTCCCTTTCTAGCCATATCAACTTTCGCACAATCTGCCTTCGCAGGGTATATTGTAGTATACTAGTATGTGCGCTAGACACAGGTAAACTCTCTCTGGTTGCTATAAATTATGTTCAGAGGCATCGGTTACCACTTCCTATTAAATGGGGCGCCTGCATTATTGCCTACTAATAAAACAGGAAAAATATTTAGGCCAAAATCGTCAAATACCGGTGCCTTCGTATTTGCAAAAGGTATTTTTCTTTCCAAATACAAATACAGAGATATAACTTCAGCACATAAATTATCCTTACTCAATGTTTTAAGCAAGAACGCACTGAGTGGCAGAGCGGTTCCAAGTTTGTTTATAAATTTAACAAAAAGAAAAGTATGTCTCGGTCTTGCCCCTTGGAACTTCATCAAAGTTTTCCCTTTACATTTATTCCTGTTTTTGAGATACAACCTTCAGTAAAAATGAGAGATAGGTATGTTCGTGACGTAAATATTCTGTTTTACAAATATATTTTGCTTGACTCATTATGTAGTTTTGGGGTCCAAAAATTGACGGCGTTATGGAATAAGGATGTCATCACCATTGTGTTAAATCAAAAGCTAATCAATAATTACTTTGAAAGTATTATTCCACGTTTATATTAAAGCTTGTAAACTTAAAAATGTCACGGCAGTAACTAGCTTACCAAATCTACTTCAATAGCTTGTAAAGCCGTATTAAAATCTTAGTTTCCTACGTCAAAGCCACGTGTTCAAAGCTGCATTACAAATTTCATAATGAATACAAGTTTGCTTAGTCCCCCCGGGTTCTGTACCGTCACTTTGAGTGCAGCGCCACAGAATACATAGCTACAGAAGGTCCATGCAAGGAGCGATAACGCACACTCACGTAGCTGTAGATACGCTCTACGTACAGCGAGTACTTGCGCACTCGTGCGTGACAAGCATTCGTTTGACATCTCTCATTAAGTTGTCAAAGTCAAATGATTTATTTCAAATAGGCACAAAAATATTTATAATATTTATAATAATATTTCTTTCCGTCGATTTATTAATTTTAAGGATCGGCAAGTACACAGCTCCCCTAAAATGGGGGTGACTGAGGCTGGAACTGAGGCTGTAAAGAAAAGCGCCTAATTTATGATGGACACTACAAATAATCAGAATATCAAAATGATCAGTTTCAATTGCAAGTCTGTTACGAGATCCGTGGAGGGGATACAGGAGCTGTGTAAGACTGCACACGTTATTGCCCTGCAGGAGACATGGCTCCTGCCTCATGATACAGCATTCATTGGAAGCATCGATAAGAACTTCGAGTACACCAGTAAGTCAGCGGTGGATACATCGACAGGCGTGCTGCGTGGTCGGCCGTACGGTGGGGTGGCGCTGATGTGGCGAAAGGGTGTTTTCTCTTCCGTAACGGTTGTGCCGTGTAATAGCGCCAGACTGACAGCTATTAAGGTATGTGCTGGTGAGCGTAGTTCGTTAGTGTTTTCAGTGTACATGCCAACGGATAGTGCGGATAACTTATTAGAATTCACGGATGTGCTAAGTGAAATACATGCGGTAATTGAAAGTTGTGATATTGAATCCGCTATTATTCTCGGGGACTTTAATGCCCATCCAAGGGAGTTATTCTTTAAGGAATTAGCCAACTTTTGTGAGGAGCGAAGCTGGCTCTGTGCGGACGTGATGAAGTTGGACGTTTTGTCAGACACACACACTTTTATAAGTGATAGTCATGATAACTGTAAGCGATGGCTTGATCACTGTCTGACAACGGAGGCAGCTTGGCAATGTGTGACTGATATTAAGGTATGTTATGATGTTTTCTGGTCAGACCATTTTCCACTGGAAGTGTATTGCAACTTGGGAATATTACCATGCAAAGTGCAATATACAGGGAATATTTACAGTGAAGTGAAGTGGGGTGAGAGGGACGCTGAACAGATAAGACTATATGGGGAGCTGTGTACAGCTACATTAAGAGACATTGATTTCCCGGTGGAACTTGGTCTGTGTGCTGATAATGTTTGTTCTGATAATTCTCATCATGTAATTATTGATAAGTTGTATAATAGTATTGTTAGTTGTTTGACGGAAGCTTCGCGAAGGAGCCATACTGTAAGGAAAAGGACAACGCAAAAATATATTATTGGGTGGAACAAGCATGTACGACAGTTTCACGTAGACGCACGAAGCAGCTTTCAGGCCTGGTTGCTTCATGGCAAACCAGAGTCTGGTGATATATATATTATAATACTATGCGTGAAACCCGTAAGCGTTTTAAATCTAAGTTAAAATGGTGTCAAGATAATAAGGATAAAATTAAAATGGATATCTTAGCGACACACCACAAAGACAGAGATTTCAAAAACTTTTGGAAGCAGACCAAGAAACTGGAAGCTGGTTCGTGTGTCCCTGTGAGTGTTGAGGGTAGGAGCGAGCCCTGTCAAATAGCGGAATTATTTAAGGATCATTTTAGGGTAGTGTCTCCCCTAGGGTGTGTCCAGCAGCAGGTGCTCGATGCTGAGGTTGCAGGTAGTGAGTGGTTTAGATTTAAGGCGAAAGAAGTCGCCCATATTATCCAAAATATGACTAGAGGTAAATCTCCAGGACATGACGACCTTAGCATCGAGCACTTCCAGTTCGCTGGTGTGCATTTACCTAGGGTGTTGGTCATGTTTTTCAGTTTTTGTATAGGCCATTCATATTTACCCAGGGAGCTTATGAAGACCACTATTATACCTATACTTAAAAACAAGACGGGTGATGCCTCCGACAAGGACAACTACAGACCTATCTCATTGGCTACAGTGATAGCCAAGGTGCTGGATGGTTTGCTTGATAGTCGGATAAGTGAGCATATAGATCTCCACGAAGCTCAGTTTGGTTTCAGGGCTGGGCAATCGACTGAAACTGCGGTACTGCGACTCAAGCATACTGTCCAGTACTATGTGACGAGAAAGACGCCTGTTTACGGTTGTTTTTTGGACTTGTCGAAGGCATTTGACCTGGTGTCTTATGACGTGCTGTGGGATAAGCTCCAGGGGGAAACCAGCACAGCCAGAGAGGTAATCAATATATTGAGATATTGGTACGGCAACCAGATCAATAATGTTAGGTGGGCGGGATCATGTTCATCGGAGTACAGGTTGGAGTGTGGAGTGAGACAGGGAGGCCTGACTTCACCAAGACTCTTCAGCCTGTACGTCAATGGACTGATAGATGAGCTCAGCGGGGCCGGTGTCGGCTGTTGAGTGGATGGTGTATGTATGAACAACATTAGTTATGCCGACGACATGGTGCTGCTGAGCCCATCTGTCACAGCCCTTAACTACCTCATAGGGATCTGTGAGAGGTACGCGGGGTCACATGGCCTCAGGTATAACTGTAAGAAGAGTGAACTACTTATTTTCAAGGCGGGTAGTAAGAGTCCGAAAACCGTTCCACCGGTCAGGCTTGGAGGAATGCCGTTAAGTAGGGTCACCAAATTTAAGTACCTGGGGCACTGGGTCACCGAGGACCTCTCAGATTATTTAGATATTGAGCGGGAACGTAGGGCGTTGGCAGTGAGATACAATATGCTGGCGCGCAGGTTTGCACGGTGCACAAAAGATGTTAAAATTGCGCTTTTAAAAGCTTACTGCCAGACATTTTATACCTGCAGCCTGTGGGTCCGCTATACGCGTAGATCTTTCAATGCCCTGCGGGTCTTGTACAATAATGGTTTTAGGATGCTGTTGGGGTTACCTCGCTTTTGCAGTGCATCAGGTAAAACATACCTGATGCACTGCTGAGGCTAGCACTGACTGCTTTAGGGCTATAGTAAGGAAAAGAGTGGCCTCCCTGATGCGCCGCGTGCGGGGCAGCACCAACAGCCTTCTGAATACCATATTGGAAAGGGTTGATTGTCCAGTTGTGAGGCACTGGAATACCGTTCACGGATCTGGAGGGGTCCTTTTTAATGTAAAATAGTGTAATAATATATGTGTATGTGTTTTTTTTTTAGTGTAATAATGTATAATTAATAATGTGGACATTCAATAATAATATACTAACATAGTTATAAGTATGATTTACTAACAATGTATAGAATATTTTTGATTCTGAAATAAAATGAATAATAAAAAAAGGGAAGGGACATCAAAATGAACAAGAAATAGAATTCATTCTAGTCGCCCCTTCCAAAAGGTAGTTTCGTATGGAGAAGAATGGGCAAGAAACCCCATCGCAATTTTTTTAAATGTTTTACAATGTCATGTACCTATACATAAATTATAAAATTATATGTGAAGATGATGCACCCAGAATTAAAATACTATACCACAAAGGGTAAAAAGAAAAACACAAAAAAACAAGGGACACCCGGATGGAACGAAGTTCCTTTCGATTAATTAGTGAAGGAATTGTAATAAAAATTTATTTCTTTTAAGTTATAATAATCAAAAAAATCTGATAGAAAATGAACCAATCAAAAAATATTGATTAAAAAGACATCATTTTTTACTCCAAAAAAAGTGTCGTTTAACTTATAGTCTTATTTTTTTGCGTCTAGCCCCCTTTCGCAACGCGCGATAAGGAACTTCGTTCCAATTGATTATGTCATAAATACATGGTGCTCACATATATGTTGTATGCAGCCAGCCTTCTATAACTTTTTATTCTGTGGCGTAGTGGTCTAGGAAACAGCCGTTCACTTATTTAATTCTTTTGTACCAACACGTTAAGAAAATTGCTTCCGAGAAATCGTTGGCAAATGTTTACCCTCACTGAGAAACTATTCAATGGAGGAAAAGGATGTTTTTGGAGTTGGTTTTGTTTGAGTTTTGAAAGGCCTCGTTTGTTTTTTACTTGTTATAAGTTTCGACTGAACTGATTTGTTATATTCTGTCCTATCTTCTATATTTTTTTGTTGTGGATGTTATTAACACATTTAAAGTTAACAAAGGCAGCAGCAGTGTTAGCCCAGTGGCGTCACCGTCCGACTGCCAAGTCATACGTCTCGAGTTCGAACCCAAGACACGCAACTCTGATTCTATGGGTTCATGTGCGTATTGTATAATTATCACTTGCTTAAAAATCGGTGAAGGAAAACATCGTGAAGAAACCAGCATGTCTGAGAGATATTTCTCAACAGCATGTGAAGCTAAGTCAGAGGCCCATGGGCAGCATATATAAAAACTCTGACATCAGGTTAGTCACTAACCACACGAAAAGAAGAAGAAGGTGACAAAGTCATCATTCATACCATCTGATCCAACTTCATCTCTATGTTTCTTGCCTACTCCTTATTAAAATACCTATTCCCATGAACGGATTATATGTTAAGTTGGTTCAAAGCTACAAGATCCCTACCCGGCTTTGGTAGCGGATAGTATAAAATAGTTTAAGTTCAAATTATTTATGTCATAACAAAAATAAATTTGTGTCAACATATTTACAGAGTAGGCACACAAAAAGAAGCAATATAAACAGAAGTGACTGGTACAAATGTTACAGAAATACATATAATAAACATACTACTTTTTTTATCTGTCAATCTGGCTGAGGAGTTGAAGTAATTGACAAAGCATGTCCGTATATCCCCAGCGGGATATTACCACCTCAAAGAGCAGTATTGTTTTAATATTACTTCAGTGTGAGAGAGAGAGATGAACCTATACAGGATGTAAAACTCCATCTCTTTCCCAATGTGAAGCAATGTTCAAATAATATGGCGATATGAGGTCATTGATTGCCCCCTTTTTTTTGATGGTGGGAAATCATCAAACGACTCCTCCCGCTGTGGGTGGAGCGGAAGGGAGTGTCAGACTCTTACTGACTAAAACCCATCCATGTTCCTTCTTTAGCCCTTTATGTTCCGGGGTAACCCTTTCGGTCAATCTCACTTATTGATTGCCCCCTGGAATTCGTTGAACCTCTTTAAAAACGTCTGAAAATTAAAGCACGAAGGCTTTACTACCCATCTTCTAATGTGACAGTAGCACTACAAACCTATTTAGATACAACCTCTCACCTTATCAGTGGCGGTCGTGAATTATGACTGACTTGTCACATGTCTTTGTGAAGCGACAACGTCAGATAAACGTGGTGGAAGCTGTGAGACATGGCGCGGTGTCACTGATTGTAATAATGTTTTAGTACAGTGTACATGTTGGTGTCGGCTTCCACTCTAACCGGATGTAGCTGAATACCAGTGTTTTACATGGAGCGACTGCCTATCTGACCTCCACTATGGTTACGGGTAATACGATACCCCTTGGTAAGACTAGCTATCAGATTTTTGGGCTTCTGACGACCGTAACGATTTTTAGGTAATATACCGGTTTTTATGGACCATTAATTGTTTTTTTTAATTATAGTTTTGTGCATTAATTAATTCTTAAAGACATAACCCTCCTTTTGGGCTCCGCTGCAGTTAGATAAAAGGTCACATTTGCTGCTTTAAAATGGTTTTCTTGGAACTGAAATGATTAAAATCAACTGGTCCATGTAGGTGGCACATTCTCTCTAGCTCGGAAACGAATGCGTTCTATTGTTCTGATCCAACCCCCAAGGATATGCTTGTGACAGCAAACGTTATGAACTATCTCTATTGCCATTATCATGAAAATAATATGTATTTTATTCAACATCATTACGTAAATATGCATTCTTTATTAAATTTAAATTCGTGGTGCTTTACCACAGTTTTTTACAGCTTTTGCGTGGGCTTGATTGATGATATCACGATGAATTTGGTAATAAATATAATCACTTCAATAAGTACAAAATATTCGTAGAATTTATTTAAATGCTAAGGCCCCGTACACGTCGACTGCGTCGTTACGACTTATGTCAAGCGGCTCTCGCGCGCTTCACCTGGGGCTCAATTCTGTAAAATAACCAACTTGTCAATAGTGTGTCGGTAGTGTGTAAGTAGTGTCTTAATAGACTAATCATTGACATTTGGTAGTCTACAAATTATTTATTCTAATTTTTACCTAACCTAACATTATACCTGTAGTGTGTCAATGTCGTGTTGCTTAACCCAAAGTTAAAGAATTGGGCCCCTGTTCACGTCTGCTAATCGCATCGCGGTGACTCGTGGCGCTCAAAACTGCATCTTTCATTTGTTTTCCCCGCAGTCGCTGTCGCAAGTCGTTTTTTAACAGACGATCTACCTACTTATTCCAAACTATCCGATCACGGTAGCAAAGACCAAAATATGGGCTTCTATTTAACATTATTTTTGATAACAATTGTTTTTATTTCCATTTGGTATCGGAAGTCTAGCCACTGTTCTTCATAATTTATTTTAAACATGCATAACCATTGCTATGTTAGAAGGAAGCCACGTAGATAAACTCAATTTATTTGTTTTTGCGCACGTGTGACGGTGTGAGGCGTTTTAGAATAGCTAAAGAACGTGTTAATAAATTATAAGGAGAGATAAGATAAAGGCTTGTATTAGAAATAAAGCGGTTTAAAGGTAGGCTTATTCCACATTGATTGGCGCAAATATTTACTCTTCAAATGGGCTATGTCGATGAAGCTATTTCCATAGAAGAATGATGCGCTAGCCCACGAAATTGGGATTAGCGGGATTGTCCGAAAGGGTTACCGCTACCCCGAAACATAAAGGGCTACGGAAGGAACATGGATGGGTTTTAGTTAGTAAGAGTCTGACACTCCCTTCCGCTCAACCCAGAGCGGGCGGAGTCATTTGATGATTTCCCACCCTCAAAAAAAAAAAGAATGAACCTTATAAATAACACGATTACATGAAATAGTCATTCAGTAGGCTAAAATTTAAACATAGAGCCCACAAGACAAAAAAGTTTATCATACGTATTCATAAAACAGAACATATTGTAAGAAGTAAACATCCTTCGTAGTTAAATTCAATTTGCTTGTTTATGAACGCGTGCGGCATTTTAATCTTTATACGCGATCCTTGTCAGCGCCACGCTTTGCTACGTTTTAGCGGCGCAGCTGCGGTCTGCCTAGATGTGCGCCGTGTTTATAATTACAGCTTCAGTCTGCAGCTATTAGATACTTTTCATACTCATTTGCAGATGCTCAGGGTGGGAAAGTAGATTTACTGATTTAATGGTATTTATTTCTGTGACTGTATATAATTATTATTAAACTTCTGTTTCTATAGGATAATTAATACAATAAAACACTTTTACTATGAGAAAAGTTTTAACACTAGAGTTACCTTGTCTATGGATGTGATTGTATCTAAAAGGATAAGATGCCTAATATGTTGTCACAGCGCAGTGAAAATCTCGCAAAAAATTATTTGCTTTTTAATTTTTAGGGTTCCGTAGCCAAACCATACACCAGACATAACTTTTTTGCCGGTATTTTAGGTAATGTTACGGAACCCTTCGTTTGCGAGGCCGTTTGTATTTGGCCGGTTTGTTTAATATTTTTTTTTAGTTTGGAAACCTTTTAATGCATATTAAAAACAAACGTGCACAGTTCTAGTATGCTTCTAATGCTTTCTATTAATCATGACGAGATCCTCAGAAAACGTGAATGGCGGCCATTTTTCATGCAGTTGATTTAAGTTACGTTTCCACAACTAGGTACACGGTTTTTACTGTACGCCTACGATATGTCTTTCACAGAATTAAATATGAGCATCACACTAATATTATAAAGGCGAAAGTTTGTGAGTGAGTGTGTGTGTGAGTTTGAATGTTTGTTCGTCCTTCACGCTCAAACGGCTGAACGGATCTGGATGAAGGTTGACACAGAGATAGTTTATACCCTGTATTAACACATAGAATACTTTATATCCCAGTAGTTAGTTTCCTTTGGTATAATTTCTAACAACCACGCGGGCGAAGCTGCGGGCAGCAGCTAGGCATACAACGAAATAAAAAAATTATATTGCACAATTACATAACATGACGCCTTGTTTTCCCAAAGGGTTAGTCAGAGGTGTACTAGTCATATGTACACCCACATTAGTCAGTTATGTTTTAAGTCTAATATATGTACCTAATAGGGGGCAAGCCTATTGCCAACGAATTATATTGTACGTAATTTGTATTGGAACTCGTGGCTAAAAAGTACTAATAGCCGCAGCAGGTCGATCCATCATGCCGGGGTTTACATACCTCCGTGCCTCGGAAAGCACGTTAAGCCGTTGGTCCCGCCTGTCATTTGTGCATCTTTGACAGTCGTTACGAGTTGTCAGAAGCCCGAAAATCTGACAACCAGTCTTACTAAGGGGTATCGTATTGCCCAGTTATTGGATTGTGACGGTCAGACAGGCCTCCGGTTAGAAGCCGACCCCAAAATAGTTGGGAAAAGGCTAGGCAGATGATGTTATTTGTATTGGCTCATCATTGAATCATTGAGTAAGTAAACATGACTATTCAAGCAGAACTGATGATGTTTGCATCCTCTATTACAAACATGTCTATTACAAACATGTCTTACGGGTGTAAAATACCCTTAAAGAAGCTACTTGTTCTTCCTGGTATTATGATACCGTATTTGCATGCTCCCTTAGGCGCAATGTTTAGCGTGCGTTACATTGCGCACAGCCGTAAACAGCGAATTTTCACACCAAAAATAAAAGTTTATTTCCCAGTAATAATTTATGCACAAGTTTGATGTACAGAATGCTTATATGACGGCTTCGTGATTGGTATTTTTACGACCTGTTTACAGTGTGTAGGTTTAAACGAAGGGCATACTTTCAGGGACTGAAGTACTCAAGAAAATGGAAAACTTACAAAAAAAAAACATCTCATCATCATCAAGTTTCATACATTTTTGTTAGTATTGTGAAGGTGAGGAACCTTCAGGGTTTGTGTGTATAGGGATTTGCTATACTATAAATACAAACGCACAGAGCACGAATCATTAATTATATATTTACTTGCAACGAATGAATCTGTCAAGCCCCACGGCTCATGACAGACTTGTCACTTTTACGAAAAACCTATCAAGCTATTCCATTCATAATTTAAAGGTTCGAATGCCCTCAGATTATTACCAGCCATGTTCAACATAAGGTTTCATTCAGGCTCTACAGTATTGCACTTTTGTATGGAACAGCTGATTGTTTTTTTTCAGAATTGGGTTCATAATAAAAGTACTACACTTTCGGAAACACTTCTCTCCCTGGAAGTAGGTATGTCCCTCGTTTAACCTAAGTGTAGAGGATATATATATATGTATGTTTAGGTTAAGGTATCTATGGCCCTGCGTCTCCTGATACAAATAAATGAATAGGACCATTAACGTGAACGATAAATCTTGATCCACCAGTTTTCCTTTTGATTTGTGATGCCAATGGCCTCAGTCACTTCAGCAGATGTGCAATAAAACCTGGTTCAGATACGTAGATTGTAAAAATAAGATTGGGAACGTTGTGACGGCTCCACAGTTCACCGGAACACTTCGCGCTGGATGGCTCCAAGGACCAGGAGACAGCGATTTGGTAAATAAGAAACTAGAAAGAAACCTTTTTGGTCGTGAATTATTCAAAAGATAGTTATGAATAGTTGAATACTTATTATCGTTTTAGTTACATCTCATTCCTCTAAGTTTTTTACAGTGTGTAAGTACATAAATAATGAATAAGATAAATAAATAAGAAGGAAAGAGACAGAGGATCAATCAGATAGACAATATTTCATATAAAACCGTCACCAAACATGTGAGTAAACGGTCTATGGCGTGATCTATCTCGGGACGATTCGCTATATATTTTGGATGCAACTCCTTCATCCCTTTTAAACAGCTACAGTTCATTACTGAAATGACAACAGTATGAAGTTCTCATATCATAACATCTTCCGGCTTAAAAGTGATAAGATCAATCAACTATGTGTTAAGCAGAACAGAACTTTAAAATTTAATGTTTAAGGTATAATATTGATTTTAAAATTGATACTGCTGGGACATGGGTCTCCTTTCTTTGGGAAGAAAACGACTGTGATCTACTACGCGGGCCAAGGTTGACGTCAAACGTTTTCGATTTTTGGTTTCTAGAACATGACATGCCAGTTTTCTCACGATATTTTTCTTCACCGTTTTGAGAGCAGTTGTGATGAAATTATTTATACAGAGTAGAGCATGCCCACGAAAAATCGTATTTTATCTCAAAACTGTTGAATTGTATCTATTTTTTTTTACTTTTGTGATTCCTACAGGGTCCGTAATAGTACGTTAGCACCAATGTAGCTAGTCCGCTACCGCCAATGTCTTACTCCCCTCCCATCCGAAACGTGAACACAATATAATGAGGGAGTGGAGCTTCAGAGAGCAAAGTTTGGAGCGGACTCAAAAGTGCTCCCAGTAATTTTTCCTGCTTGATTTAAAACGATCGCATGGTAACAGAGTTTTGGTCATCCATTCTTGTTCGCAATTATGTTTTGTGGTTGTTATAAGAATGTTATAGAATATAAAAAAAAGTTTACACAGAACCTCAAATTTGCTGAAAATTATATTCTGCACATCCCTTTAACAGTACGCATTCCCAGCTTAATCTTACAACACAATTTGTCTATGTGAAAGTTATTATCTTGGCTTCTTTTTTGAGGTCGGGCAATCATCACATGTCTCCTCCCGCTCTGGGTGGAGCGGAAGGGACTGTCAGACTTTTACTGACTAAAACCCATCCATGTTACTTCATGTTCCGGGGTAGCGGTAACCCTTTCGGACAATCCCGCTTACCCGGCAAAGTTATTATCTTGGCTGGATAGACTTACAGCAGTGTCAGTGACGTAAGCGAGAACTGTATAAATTCTTTCTTGGAATTTAAAATGGACCGGCAAACCAAACCACCACGACTTTTAGATTGCAGGTAACGCCCCAATATAATTGTTATAACACCGGAGCATACCTAAGGCCCGAAAACCTAAATACCATTTCAACAGTGAATACAGAAAAATTCCTAACTATAAACATGATATTTATTTTAAAACTTAATCCCAACATTTCCTTCTAAATTACTCGATCAAATAATAAATACATCGAAAGTTTCCAAGCAATATGGCGTACAGGCGGCCCTAGAAATGCATGAAATGAAACATGTATGAAAAGTATTGCACAAAGGAATCGCCTTAATGCTTGAAGCACTAGCTGCGACGTTTCAGTATAATATTCTACTAAGACGCTACCAGGAGGAAATTGTTGAGGTTAGTCTCCACTAACCTCGACAATTTCCTAGTGCGACATTTTCCTAGCGTCTTTGAAGAGATTTTGAAGTAAAACGGTAAAATATAGACGTTTTAAAAGAAATAAGTCCTTGTATTAATGGTTCTTATTGACATTTAACAAGAAGTAGAACCTCTTTATAAACCAAATCTTCTTTGTTAGTGGTAGTGACATTTGCCATTGAATATGAGAATGATGAAGGAATTATTGGAAACGAGATTTTCCAACGTCAAACCATATGTATGTATGATCTGTTTACAAAAGTATGTGATAATAAAAGTATGTTTTCTGATCCATTTGTTTACTTTTCCATCCGACAATTTCGGAATAGATAATAGAACTGACCATTGGTGAAGCATTTTTCCAGACGCATTGGAATATCTTCACAGCTAGGCATGCTGAAATTAACCTTCTTGGCGCGGCCGTGAGGCACACACTGTTATTGTTTAAACCTTTTTTGATTTGTACTTTGTATGTCACCGACTAGGCGACTGTGTCCAAATAAATGTTCTTTCTTTCTTTCTATGGACGTGAAATTCGAAAAACCATTTCGATATCTTTTCTAGTAGGGAAGAGCCGTACACTAAATACAGTGCCTGTTTAATGTTAATATACACCGAACTTGGTAATTGTCCCCCGGCAGTTAGTCGGAGCGACCAATGTCTTCAATTGCCTTGTCGTACCTTTTAATCTAACTAGCGTGCCACTAAGAATGGTTTGCGCAGACAGAATGTTTAATCGTTCCCATTTATGTACGAATCACTTATACGGGCTTATAAGGCGATTCGAACGAATTTCCTCGCCCGAAATATGCGTATCAATACTTTTAAAGTTTATTTGTGACAAGGCCAAAAATTTGTATACGGCAACTTTTACGACATTTAGAGTAAAACTCTATTTTTCTGTGTATTTTTAATTAGCTTTATTGCTAAGAATTCGAAGCTTCACAAATGTGGCAAATGCCATTATTCACCATTCAATAAACTAATATTTTAAAATTCATGATTTAATGACGTCACAAATAATTCATAATCTAACAAGTGCGTGGCGTAAGAGTGGCGTAACTTCGGACGATTTTTGATCGAACATCATCTGCCTAGCCTTTTCCCAACTATGTTGGGGTCAGCTTTCAGTCTAACCGGATGCAGCTGAATACCAGTATTTTTGACCGAACATACAACCGAAATGCTATGGGAAGCATTTTGGTTTTCATTATTGCTTCAAGCACTATAAGTATCACCCAAAGGTAAGAAGAATAAGTTAATATTACGTGCGAAACGAGTATTGTTAACTATGAAATCTTTTGAATGGTCGTTGACGTCACTTGCTCGTGCTAGGCCCACGCCCCATTAAGCGGGATTGTCCGAAAGAGTTCCGCTACCCCGGAACATAAAGGGCTAAGGAAGGAACATGGATGAGTTTTAGTCAGTAAGAGTCTGTCACTCCCTTCCGCTCCACACAGAGCGGTGTCATTTGATGATTACCCACACTCAAAAAAAAGGCCCACTGATCATAAGAACAAAGCAGTCTTCTTGTCACACAGCTTACGTATGAGTGAAACTTAAACAAATCAATATTTAACGAAGGAAAGAAATCTTTTTCAAATTGCCACTCATTTCTGAGTAGCATTTGTACTACGGATAACCTTAGGAATAATGTTTGAGTTGCCAGTCTCTTATCTAGTGCCTTCCAACAGAATCAGTCTAGTTTAAAAGGCTTAATCGTAGTCTAAAGGATTACTACCAACTAACTCTGTAAAGCTTATGTAAAGGAAATCCTTGTCTATGAGAAAATATAATGTTCATTTAAAATTCACAATTTGACTTTTAAAAATATTTTACATTGCCATTTCACTTGGTATGTGATGCTTCAAAACGCTTTCGATGATTGAAAATGTTCTGACACATCATTACAGTTAAAAGATACGTTAATTAATAAAAGATTTTGGAATAAGGCCAGTTATCAATTCATGCCAGGAATATGTATACGTATACGTACCTTTTTTTTTTTGGGGGTGGGAAATCATTCAATGACCTCCCCTCTTACTGACTAAAACCCATCCATGTTCCTTCCTAAGCCCATTATATTCCGGGGTAGCGTTTACCCTTTCGGACAATCCCGCTTAATACGTATACGCCTAGCTTAATATTTCTCTTAATTCCTAACAACACGTTCAAACACTGTCGGCACAGACCACAGTCAGTCAGCTAAACTAACACTGAATCATATCTGTCTGCACCTTTAAAAGCCATGCGTCGCACACGTAAATCAGAATTACACCTCTCACGTTTGCTACCTCACAAATAGAGCTGGGTATGGGCAACAATTGACGATCGATATGTTTGGTAACATTGCAGGATATTTTGTTCACAACACTAACTACATTTTACAATACATACAGGATCTTTATTGTGTGTAAATATTTGTCACATAACGGCGTACACAAATCATGTGTATTCTTATACAGTAATTTAAATTGAATTATTAATTACATTAAGAAAAACATAGATTGCATAATTAACATTTGAATTAAAAATGAGTTGAATGTTAATTGCTCCAAATATTAAAATAACGGAAAAGAACTCTCTTCATCTCCTGGGGTCCCCAATTTTTGACGAATCTTTTCCAACTTTCATTGAAGAGAAAATTCAAAATTTTAATAACGTGTCGGAAAGACTTTTCAAAATTAACATCCATTCAGCCTTCACACTCCTTCGATACTGTTGTTTTGGTCCAAAATTTACATATAGCCTTCGTTCCTCCCCTCTTTGGAAGCATCCACAACTTTTAGAAAAAGTAGACCAAATTATTAGAAATACTCTAACTTCGATGCTAAATGTGGCCCTGGACGACCGAGCGTGGCAGCAAGCCACACTCCCCATTCGCCTGGGTGGTCTCGGTGTCCGCTAAATTTCAAGTATAAGTTTACCGGCCTTCCTCTCCTCGGTCCACAGTACCGATAAATTAACCAGGAATATTTTATCATCCTCACTGGTAAATTTTGAAGTACCGTGTTTGTCCGATGCGTTGAACGCTTGGAAAATGGCTTGTCCCAATACGGATTTGCCCGACAACCTGTCCTCCCAGAGACAGTGGGACGTGCCACTCTGCAGTATTATACGGGATAACCTAGTAAACACGTCACCTAATACTGTTGAGCGTGCCCGTCTGCTGGCTGTGGGAGAATGGGAGTCAGGCTTGTGGCTTCAGGCGCTCCCGTCATCCACCATAGGCACTATGATGGATGACTCATCGTTTCGGCTCGCTACGTGTCTCCGCTTGGGCGCACCTTGTGTTGCTCCGCATCGGTGTCACTGCGGTGAAGCTGTTGACAGTCTCGGGCACCATGGCCTGTCCTGCGGCAGGAGTGCAGGTCGCATATCACGTCACGCCAGCATCAACGACATTATTCGTCGAGCCCTTGCCACCGCCGGCGTACCAGCGGTATTAGAACCAAACGGCTTGGTACGTGACGATGGTAAGCGACCAGACGGAATGACTTTGTTGCCTTGGAAGGTGGGTAGGCCTCTGGTGTGGGACGCAACCTGTGTCGACACCCTTGCGCCATCTCATGTTCTTAGCACGGCGGGCTGTGCTGGCGCCGCTGCTGCCGCTGCTGAGACCCTCAAGCGGCGTAAATACAGTAACCTGATGTGTAACTACAGATTTGAGCCGTTTGGGGTCGAAACTCTAGGGTCATGGGGCCCGAGTGCGCAACTCCTTTTTAAGGAAATTTCTCGCCGATTGGTCGACACTTCGCGTGACCAGAGGGCTGGATTGTTCTTTGGCCAAAGAATTAGCATTGCCATTCAACGTGGCAATGCTGCCAGTCTTCTGGGCACGTTTCCTGATGACAGCGATGCGGATGAGTACTTCGACGCCTAAGTTTCCTTTTTGTCTTTTTTTTGGATTTATTTGTATATATAGTTAGTTAGATAGTCTTTTAATTTAAGTATGTATAAGTTTTTATTGTATTAGATTGTAGTAATAAATAACAAATTTATAAAAAATGAGTACATTTCCTTTGATTATTTTACGATACGTTATTTTAGATACGTCATCGCATAACATTGCACGATGACGCGAAGTACTCGTATTTTAGATACAATACGCGGACTATATGGCCGATCAACTTTCAGTAAGAAATATCTACGTAGGTGTAAAATACAGATTTGTATAGCGACACTCCTATCAATTGATAGGAGTGTCGCTATACAAATCTGTATTTTTTTCCAAACACAATGTGCTATATTATTGAGGAGCTTGTGGCTAAGTAATAACAGCCACACAGGACGATCTATCAGGTTATCCTACGCTTGTCGGGTTTGGCTGTGGATTAATCTTTACATACAGAGACTCCTCCGTGTCTCGGAAAGCACGTTATGTCGTTGGTCCTTGCAGTTATTTGTGCATCTTTGACAGTCGTTACGGGTCGCCAGAAGCTCGAATCTCTGACAGCCAGTCTTACCAAGGGGTATCGTATTACCCAGTTACTAGGTTGTGGAGGTTAGATAGGCAGTCGCTCCATGTTCAATACTGGTATTCAGCTGCTTCCGGTTATACTGGTTCCCGACCCCAACATAGTTGGGAAAAGGATAGGTAGATTGAATGTGCTATATTATTACTAGGGGTTACAAAATTAGCTTTGCCGCATAGAAAACATTACTTACCAAAAGGTGTACAAAAACAGCTTGGGCGACGGGGAGCTCTCGCAATCAGCCCCGTCATTACTATACTGGCTAAGGCTTTTACCACGGCTTTTGGCGTTCTACTTTGTCTTTCTTTTTTTTACGTGTGGTTAGTGACTAACCTGGTGTCAGTTTTTATGCTGCCCATGGGCCCTCTGACTTAGCTTTACATGCCGTTGAGAAGTATCTCTCAGACATGCCGGTTTCCTCACGATGTTTTACTTCACCGATTTTTAAACAAGTGACAATGTGTCCGAAAAATCAGAGGTGCATGCCTTGGGTTCGAATTCGAGACCTTAGACTTGGTAGTAGATCAAACCACTAGGCTATCACTGCTATTCTACTTCGAGCTAATACGAGAAAAGTAGAAACAGATTGATATTATATTGCGCAGTAACTGTTGTTGACTTGTCGGGCTTAAACTCCCCACTAAATCACATTCTAACATTGTGTGGCAAGCGCCTGTGTTACCCTGTCACGCCAAGGTAAGTTCAAACAAAATTTAATTGGTCCTCTATTTTACAAACAACCGTTGGAATCGAAACCAATTATCGTTTTCGCGTTCGAATATCGAAAGTTCGTAGCAGGTGCGCGAAACGTCTCGGTTTGAGGAAGAGGAGGTAGCGGACAGGTACCTCAGAGGTAATAGGTACCTCCGACACAGGTTAGGGTACAGGTACCCTGCCAGTGTGAATAGTAGTATGAAAGGGGCCCGATGCTGTGCGAAGGCGGTGTTATTTTTCCTTGGAATCCAATAAGGTACAGTATATGATTAGCCTATACCTACCTGCATACATACATAATAAATATTCTCATGACTTTGTCATACGTCTTTTGGTTCTTCGACGTTAACACTTGTATCCATATACGGAATATAAAATAAATGTTACACAAGTTCCCAAAAAAAAAAAAAATACCTGTACTTGAATCTGTGCACTAGCTGCGAGAACTGCCCACGTGATGTTTTTGAAGGACATTATATTCTACTGAAGCATTCAAATAGCAATCCCTAGCAAGCCACTTTAGCGTTCTCCTGTCTGCCAAATTCTGTTTCTAACAATATCTCCCTTGACCGTTCCCTAAAGAGATTGTTGGACCATTGCATCCAGCACAGGACGCATAAAGCTAAAATGTTGTTAGTCACCGCTGTTAGTACATAAATTATACCACATTTATAGCCGTCGGTGTCGGCATATAAATCACGATCGGCCAGGCTGCCCGAGTCATTAGTGGGCGACCGCGGTACCAAGTCAGATTGAATTGTGACCGTGTTTAGCGTCTACACCAGCTACCCGCCTACCCGGCTCCAGTAAGTGTTGTTAATACGCGCCTCGAGGTGCGTGGGGTTTGTATTGTTTTAATTGGATGGCCTTAATGGTATCAACAAAGTAATTAGTAGGTAAAGTAATAATGGAAATATATTAAGTAGGTATAAAGTTCAATTAAAAAAAAAATGTAGTGTTTAAATACATTTTAGTTAATAATCCAAAAAAAATAAAAATTAGTACGAAATAAATAGGCTTTTTTATTTTACCAATTTATTGCTTTTAGTAATTGAGACTTTTACTGTTGCTTCATTTGAAATACAGGTACTTATCTGCATCCTATTTGACTGGAAGTCGACCTCAACAAAGTTTGGAAAAGGCCAGGTAGATTGTTTTTTTTTTAACCATTGGCAAAAGCTTCTAATTATAGGTAGGTACAGATAATTAATGAGTATTGATGACTAAGCATGTTCACTCCGTGCTAACTTTTCAAGTACCAAAAGTAAATGACCTTAGCTAAAAAAATCTTCCATTCATGAACTTTACTAGAATAGCGAACAGAGAAATGTTGGCCAGAGTGTTGGTACCGCGGTTGATTACCGAAAAAGTACCAGACCAACGCTTAGTGAACTCTAAAGTCAAAGTCAAATCATTTATTTCAAATAGGCACAAGTAAGGTGAACGTCAAAATGAACAAGAAATAGAATTGATTCTAGTCGCCCCTTTCAAAAGGTAGTGTCGTGTGGAGAAGAATGGGCAAGAAACTCTACCGTTACTCTTTTAAAATGTTTGGAAAGATTATTTTTCCTTACCAAAATAAACCAACCTTTTATTGCCTAAAAAAGATTCAGCCGTACTTCAATACGAGAAAGGGAGGTTCTAGACAAGGACAGCATGATTTCACGTCGTTGACAATACAAACTCAATAACTCAATGGTGTCCAGCTAAGCCGCTTACTGCATGGGCCGGGATCTGTAGCGAACAGTGGGACAAAACGGTGCAGTCCCATTCATAGTGTTTTTGTATTTTTTGGAGATTTAAAATGCTTGACAGTGTAGATAAATTATATATTCTGGACATCGGTTTTAGTATGATTTTGAAAGAGTGTCCATGGAGTTTCTAGCCCGTTCTTCTCCTTAGATACCTACTGTTTTGTAATGGGCTAGCTTCATCTTTCTGACTGACCGAACCCTTGACAATTGAAAAGTGCCTGTAATTGGTTTATTAGTTATTGACTTGAATTTGGGGCAAAGTTTGAAGAAACGTTGCCGTTTCTTAATTGTCAAAGCTATGAAGTACTCAAACAGTCTGGTTCACCACCTATTTTTGGATTTAAGTGGTAAATTATGTAAATACTGAAACGAATACAGGCCTTTGATAAAACATCCAAAATATTTCAAACGCACGAGTCGACATAATGTAGAAAATAATCATCATCATCATCGACAACGCGACTTCATTCATTAATGGCCCACAGAATATATTTACAATAGTTCTCTCTCTGTGCCAATCCACACGTTCCTATCCAAGGTACACCTTTTTTTTCTACGGCTGAGCGGCTAAGGCTAAGTTGGAGTGGAAGGGAGTGTCAGTGTTACTGTGTTACTGACTAAAACCTATCCATTTTCCTTCCTTAGGCCTTTATGTTCCGGGGTAGCGGTAAGCCTTTCGGACAATCCCGCTGACCTGGATCCAAGGTACACCTGCCATGGCAATAATGTCGTGTGACTATCTTATTTACGGAGGATAAATACTCCTACGTCCATCACCCGGTCACAGCCTCACTCCGCCTTCCTTCACCACGCCTATTACACAAAGTTACAACCAAATAAAACCTAATCAACACCATAAACAATTGATTAAATCGGTATCTGATATATCTACAAGTTTCCTCAACAAAGTTCTCCAGTATTGGGTCAATGTACCGACACATTTGCTCTAACTACGTCAAATTACGAGCAAAGGGTTCCGTTGCGCGCTTCGATCTAATTGCGCCTTCGTGACTGCTCCTACCCTCTTCCATTAGCACCTCGTACTACGGAACCCTGTTAAGGAATAATATTTCGATGTCCACTGTATCCATCGATGCTTTTCATCCGAACGCCAGTGTTTCACACGATAGTTGGGAAGCGATGGATTAGAAATGATTTATGCGGATAAAATTCTCATCGTAACTTAACAACATCACGTTGGAATCGTTAAAAGTCTAGACACAGGGCGATTCAATTTCTTATTTACGTTGATTTCTATATATAAATGGCGTTTCAAATGTTGTGACTTATTCGTTCTAGTTTAATAAGAATCATGTTCAGATTACTTGAGTTTGAATTGATATCTAATTTTTCTGAGTGTTTTTGGATTAAGTTTCTCATTCTAGCGTTTATTGAGTTTTTTAAGAGGTTTCGGATTCTGAAATGGAGTAATATTGATCTGTAAACAGAATAACATCCAATAAACAAAATATCGTCTACTGCGGTCTCTGTAATAATGAAAATTCTTCCTTGAGTGCACGAATACATAGTCCTTGATAAAAAAAGTAAATAATAATAAAAAAAAACCCGACTGCAAAATACATATACAATTTAAAAGTAATGCACTAAAAGACTGGAACAACATTAAAAAAATAGAAAACAAAATTCATATAAACAAAGTAAACTCTACTTCCGTATAACAGACTATAGTATGAGCTGAAAGCCTTTTTTATTAAGGCTGGGAAATCATCCATTGACTTTTCCCGCTCTGGGTGAAGCGGAAGGGAGTGTCAGACTCTTATTGACTAAAACCCATCCATGTTCCTTCCTTAGCCCTTTGTGTTCCAGGGTAGCGGTAACCCTTTCGGACAATCCCGCTTAGAGCTGAAAGCCTAAGTTAAATAATTAAGTTTAGTAGCAAGTGGAACCCATCAATTTTCTTTCGGTTTATAATTTGCAATTTGCTTCCTTCTTGGAAAATACCGTAAAGAAAATGCCGGAGAGATATTTCTCAGCAGCATGTGAAGTCTGAGGCCCACGGGCAGCATAAAAACTGACATCAGGTTAGTCACTAACCACACGAAAAGAAAGAAGGAAGAACTCCCTTCCATAGCAGTCGGGTAAAAAGTAAAATAGAATATATTTTTTTTGTTAGTAGGTTTGTTCAAGCTAACAATCTTAAGGATTCCAATGGTCAATGGTCACCTCGGGTGTACAAATCCTTGAAACTCCAAATACAAGGTAACTTGTCACTGAGTTAGTGATTGAGGGGATTAACAAGATGAACAGTCCTGTAACCGGGCTAATGTCCCAATGGATTCGGAGTTTGGTCCCGGGAAAATATTGTGTCAGCTCTGTTCGCACCTTAAGGATATCTCTGCTAAACTTAATGGATCGGTCGTTCTAATAATTTATTATTATTTTGTGTTAGCATTTTTGGTTTAACTAAAGGCTGCCAAGCTAAAATGGAATTGGGCGGGTCACGTTAGCCGCATGCAGAGTGACCGCTGGGCAATAGTAGTCGCTACAAGGCGGGTGCCTGAGGATGGACGGCGCCGTCGAGGCCGGCCCAGGAAGAGCTAGCGAGACGACCTAGACGCATACCGCAAAGGATGGATCAAGGTGGCTCAAGAGAAAGATGTCTGGAAGGATTTGGGGGAGGCCTTTGCTCAGCAGAGGGACAGTGTAGGCTAAGTAAAAAAAAATGGACTACTCGTATTTTATAGTACGATTTATTATCTCCATAGTTGATAGATTGATTGACTCATCTGTAAACTCCAAGACTTAACCCTATTTTTTGTTAAGGATGGGAAATCATCACGTAACTTCTCCCACTGTGAGTGGAGCGGAAGGGAGTGTCAGACTATTACTGACTGAAACCAATCCATGTACCTTCCTTAGCCGTCTGTGTTCCACGGCACCCTTTCAAACAATTTTGTTGGTTACGTTTATGGATGGCTTTTATAGAATAATGAAAAAAAAACTGTTACATATTTTTTTTACTTCAAATAACTGACTCCCGCGCTGGACGGAGACTGGCTAAAACCCACTCGTGTTTTTAGAGTCACCGTGGTCCAGGGACCATGCTGGTGACTCTTTCGAACAAATCCACAACACATCTTTATTAGCTGTGGTCGAACATTAATAACCTAAATCTGCCTACATCTTTCACATAAAAACTGTATATGAAAAGCAATCTACTATGTAGGTACGGGTAAAGTTAACCTCAAGTATCACATATTATATTCCTCATTTTTCTCTCCATCAACTGAAACGAGTCGAGATTTAGAAGACACTTCCACAATTATATTCAGCCAAGTTTAAAACAGTCCCTCATAGCAGAGGGAAACTAATGTAACTTTCTTCGCACAAAGTTGAAACAGAAAAAAGTGTCTGCCTGACAGGATGAGAAGCATAAAGCTATATACTAAAGGCTTTACCATACGGGCGTTTGTCGGATGCATCGACTTTATACCGACTTTGAAGATTGGCGAGTTGGGTACCTACCTCATCAAACCCAAACGTTTCAATATCTAGTTATACGCAAATTATAGGTAGATTAGTAGTTATTTTAGTAGTTATTTTCCAAGCTTAAATGTAATATTAGTTGTTGGGAGTAATTAAAAAACCATGATTTTAGGGTGCAGCCCTGTTACGGAAACAAAACGCATTAATTAATGCAAAACAAAACGCATAAAATAGACGTATTACGTCAGTGTTGCCATACAATAAACCCAAATCAATTATGATGAGTTCTCATCTTTAGTGAAGAAGAAAAAAAAAATTATTCAATTAAATAAGTGCAATACAAGATAAATATGTGCAAACTCAAATATTTATAGATAAAAAAAATTAAACAACCTAAATCAGATTTGACGTAGTCACTCTTGAATGATTAGTATTTTAGTATTTCACAGGTGGTGTGATTTAAAAAAGTTAGAGAATGTTATGTTAAAAGGTAATCAATAATCACTTAAAAATGCGAAAAGGGATATTAATAGACTAATAGACGGCCAAAACAATTCCACAAGTATTATGCAAGTATGTTTTGGAAAGTATCTTTCGTGCAAATATTGTTCATTAAATAAAAAGAAAGAAGACCGATTTGATTCGAGAATGGATGCTCACTTTAAATAACATTTAATATTAAATAGCATTGCTTTTACTAAATTAATTTCGTATCGATTCGATGATTTTAATCGATTTGATTATTTTATCAATATTTGGCAAGACAGGTGTCACCTATGTCAAATACAAAAAAAAAACCGTCATGATATTTTTATTTCTTAAGTTATTCGTCGTTTGTGTTATTTGTAATGTTGTCTACATCTATAAAGTGAATTAATACATGGGTTGTGGAAGCTGTGAATGGCCAGATAAAGAGAGATTTCAAAATCTTTAGACAAGAATATTTCAATCGTGCGAGTCCACATCTTATGAAAGATTTAAAAAATCGCTTGTGCTGTATTGAATGCATTTGGAACTCGATTTACTGACCCAGAAAACGCTCAAATAATAGTAAATATAATATAAATGAACGTTTATTTGTCGACTAGCTTCTGCCCGCGACTTCGTACGCGGATCCTGTTGCTTATGCCAGCAACAACGGGGTCGCCATTTATGTTATTTTTTATAATTTTTTCCATTTAAATCTTTTATCACACTGAGCTTTAGTTTTATTTCATTCCAACAACCACCAAAACATACAGTCCATTTGTCATCGATTTCATTTTGGTAACCGCATTATTATATTCCCCACTTGTCTCTAGAGACCTAGAAGACAATGCGTTGATACGGTTAGAACTCAAGCACAATTCTCTCTCCGCGAACGTCTCCGACTCGCGAGACAATACAGTCATGACGTTCACGATCAGCGGTCAGTCGCACATCACGTGCCCCACTTGTCTATAGAGACCTAGAAGTCGATGCGTAGATACGCTTGGAACTCAAGCGGAATTCTCTTTCCTTGAACGTCTCTGACTCGCGAGGCAATACATGACGTTCACGATCAGCGGTCAGTCGCGCATCATATTCTTCACTGGTCTCTAGAGACCTAATGAATACGCTGAGAACGCAGACATGCTTCGCGACCCGAAGAGGTTTCCGCGGAGCGAGTTGCAGCCCAATGTTCACGAACAGCATCAAGTCTCTCCTGACGCTCTTCGGTAGATTCTTGGGATCTTATGATCCTCAATCTTTTAGCTCTCTTGGAACATTGGGAAAGATTTGACCTCTTTCTAGGCATGGTCATAGTTTTATTGTGAAGATACCTGATCAATAAAAATCTAAATTAAAATGAGTGCTCCCCTGCGTTACCGGGTAGGCTACCGTGTCACGAAGATAAATGGAAAAGGAAATTAAACACTCAAACAACACAAGCCCGAAGGCATATTCATACGATAAAATAAAAAAATAAATAGGAGTTTTGGTTAGTAGAGTCAAATTTTCAATGATATACCATCGTCATCAAAAATCAGTCCTAAAGTGTTACCGCCTTCACCGCGTGCAGGTACTCCCAGTTTATGTTATTTTATAATTACACAGTAAAATTAGTGATAGCTTTGATTTCCACATCATATGTTTCTGATCTTCGATTTTTATAAGTCAACAGGAAATGCCCATCAGATTGAACAACAAAGACGTCAAAGACGTCATTCCTATATGTGTTATGTTGTAGCTAGGCTCTTGGAGTTCCACAACAGGTGTTCCAGATCTTCGATTTTTATAAGTCAACAGAGACTGCTCATCAGGCTGAACAACTTTTGCTAAGACGTCATTCCTATATGTGTTATGGTGTAGCTAGGCTCTTGGAGTTCCACAACAGGTGTTCCAGATCTTCGATTTTTATAAATCAACAGGAAATGCCCATCAGACCGAACAACTTTTGCTAAGACGTCATTCCTATATGTGTTATAGTGTAGCTAGGCTCTTGGAGTTCCACAACAGGTGTTCCAGATCTTCAATTTTTATACGTCAACAGAGAGTGCTCATCAGGCTGAACAACTTTCGCTAAGACGTCATTCCTATATGTGTTATGGTGTAGCTAGGCTTTTGGAGTTCCACAACAGGTGTCCCAGATCTTCCATTTTTATAAGTCAACAGGAAATGCCTATCAGACCGAACAACTTTTGCTAAGACGTCATTCCTATAAATGTTATAGTGTAGCTAGGCTCTTGGAGTTCCGCAACAGGTGTTCCAGATCTTCAATTTTTATACGTCAACAAAGAGTGCTCATCAGGCTGAACAACTTTTGCTAAGACGTCATTCCTATATATTATGTTACAGTGTAGCTGGGCTCTTGGAGTTCCACATCAGGTGTTCCAGATCCTCAAATTTATTCTCTCAGCAGAAAATGCTAATCACGTGGAACAATTTTTGTATCTCTTTTAGTTTAGCTGGTCTGTTGCGGTTCTGCATCAGGTGTTCAAGTTTCCAAGATAAATTATAGCCTATATGTTGCCCAGACTTAATACCTATACAACAAAAAAAAAACATTCCAATCCGTCCAGTAGTTCCGAAGATTAGCGTGTACAAACAAACAGACAAACAGACATACAGACAAACAGACAATTTTTTTTTTTTGATTCATCCTCTATTGCTGTTTCTAAACCCCCCTCAATCATTATTTTTTTAATATATTCAATGTACAGACACAGTTTTTTTACTGTTTTATTATATGTATAGATATAGATAACGAATTAGCCGCGAATGTAGCCATGGAGCGCCTGAATCGTCGCAGTATTATGTTTATGAATATAGACGCCTCAAATATATTATTCCCACGGCTCTCCATGGAAGAATTGGTGTTGTTTGCGTCTGGCACATACCAGATCCGTCAAGCTAGGTCATACGTGGAGAACATTTCCGTTTTCACGGAATTTACACTCTAGAAATAGGTCGCGACCAGCTGAATTTGACCAGTTTAAGAGGAGAAAATCCCGTCATGTGGGACGTACCACATATTTTGTTTTCATAGCCGTCGAACGGGAACAGCAAGGTCGGAGCGCCATCATCGGCTACTGTTGTAATTGTATAGTAGGACTCCGAACCGCGGGCTGTTGTTCACATGTCATGAGTGTAATCTGGACGTATTTAGCTTACGCTCAACTCGAAAGAACAACCCCCCCTGCGGTATTTCTTGACAATGTATTGTTACCATTAGAATAAAAAGTTATTATAAATACTATGGTTTTTTTTTACCTATTCTATTTTTATTCATTATCTTTTATCCTGTTGACGACCATCTTATGGATGGACCATGGATCATCATGGATGCGGATGCGAATCCCGCAAATAGTACGCTAATTACTATTAAAAGTGACGTAACACAAAAATCCTATAGTTATTTAAAGTACGTACAATCTATCCACTTTATCTGATTGAAATGTATGATTTATAGGTTTGCCGTCGTCCTATTTGGCTAACCATCGTACGATTGAACGATGTGATTTCTTCGCACGACGAGATTAAACACACATTTCTTTAGAGCTTGCAAATCATCGCGCGAGCACAGGGTTTCGTCGATAAAGCTAATCTCGTCGTGCGACGAAATCACATCGTTCAATCGCATGATGGTTAGCCAAATAGGACGACGCCTAAGGGTCTGCCTTGAGTTACATAAGTAGGTTTAAGTATTATTATATTATTATTTTGGCGGTCCATTTTGAGGTTATGTATATAAATCATTTTAATATCCCCAAGTCTAATGTATGTCTTACCATTACATATTTTGTTATACTCTATTGCAGCATTCAAATCCATATATTCATTCTATGAAACGGTAAGCCTGTATGTGATACTGAAAATACATGGGTATTGCCAATCTCCTTTCGATGTTGACACTCGGATACGTAACTTCAGGAACAATTCATTGAGTCTTGTAACGTGTAACCAAGGGAAAGTTGAAAAGTCGGTTGGATAAAGCTAAAGTTGTCGCGACATTTTTGTTATTACAGATTTTGAAGGAGATGTAGTAGTACATAGGAAATGTCGACTCCATCCATCCCATATCCTATTTTTAGAATAAACAATTTCATTTAATAATAATGATAATAAATTTATTTCAGACCATAAGTCCATAACTACCGCCGTGGGATCTGGAGGCGATAGTCCTCGCGCGCCTGTACGAGTGGCGCGCGGAGGTACTAAGCCGGGGGGAAACTCCGTTTCCGCAGCAAATTGCGGCGGAGCGGACGGACCTCCGGCGCGATCTCATGGCGGCCTGGAATCAGCGACTGTCGCAACCCAGCGCAGGGCACGCCACGATAGTGGCGGTAAGGCCCCTCTTTGAGGAGTGGCTAGAGAGGCGTCACGGCGCCCTCACCTACCGCCTGACGCAGGTCCTCACCGGACATGGATGTTTCGGGAGGTTCCTGCACATCATCAGGCGGGAGGAAACGCCCGGGTGTCACCACTGCGAGGATCGCCCAGAGGACACGGTAGAGCACACGGTGCAAACCTGCCCCGCATGGGCAGAGCACCGCCGTGTCCTCGTAGAGGCGATCGGCGGCGGCGACCTCTCGCACCCGGCTCTGGTGCAAGCCATGGTCCGGGGTGAGAGGGAGTGGGAGGCAGTCACCTCCTTCTGCGAAAAAGTTATGCTCGCGAAGGAGGTGGCGGGATGGGAGAGAGAACGGTCCTCCCGTCCGAGCCGCCGCAGGAGACGCCCCGGGCGTCGGGAGCCACGTGACGACTCCCGGCCACCGTAGGCGCGGGCCTGCGGACGGTGAGTAATGGGTGACTCACCGTCCGATCAGCAACAGACCCGTGCCGTACGGCGCGTATATGTTCCACGCGCGCCTCAAAGAGATGTCAGCATATGAAGGGGCCCCTCAGGGCCAAGCCTGCCGGGTAAGCGGGATTGTCCGAAAGGGTTACCGCTACCCCGGAACATAAAGGGCTACGGAAGGAACATGGATGGGTTTTAGTCAGTAAGAGTCTGACACTCCCTTCCGCTCCACCCAGAGCGGGAGCAGTCATTGGATGATTTCCCAGCCTTAAAAAAAAAAAAAAAGTCCATAAACTACACATTAAAATTTTATACACAAAACATACACACATACATGAGAACACATACCTACACAAAAAATACACTAAAACAACTTATTTTAAATATTGGAATGACGCACGATAAATAATAATTATTATTATGCTTTATTTTAATTTGCACCTATGTACATTTTTAGTACGCAATTTACTTAGTCAGTTTAATTAAAGAATTGGTAGCTCTCCGATGAGGTCTGTTTTTCAGTCATGCGTTTCCATAATTCCAGCGATGCGTACGCGCGATAACCGCTACGCCAGTCTGATAGGAACTTAAACACCCCCCCGCCCCGGAAGCCGACGCTCCCTGACAAATTCACTTTTCCTGTCGACGAACGGAAACGAATCCAGAGCACCTTTATACCGTAATAATATTGTATTAAAGAGCCCTTAAGGACAGAAATCTTTTGTAGAATTTCCGCTTCGAGTGTGTGGCGAAGATTTTTCTATATTTTTTTTCTTCACTAGTCTGTGGTAAGTGTGTATGATGTGGGGTATTAAAATAGCCTTTAAGCGTGGATGTAATTGTTGTGTTTGTGCACAGCTTTTCATACAGAATAGTATCTCTGAATACTCCACCATCACTGATCCTTCCTCTGGTTCCAATATCAAAAAACATGATACAGAAATTTCGGTCCACAGCTGCCATTATAACAATACTGAATGAATGTTTATAATTGAAATAATCAGAACCGCTATGTATCGGTGCCACAAGAACCACATGTTTCCCATCAACGCTGCCTACGAAATGAGGAAATATTTATCTAAACTGGGCTTCCTTTTGTAACCACTCCCTCTCGTTGGCAGGAATCTGAAACAAAAAAGATACTGCATAAGTAGATATTTTAATTGTTTTTGCTATTTACATTGTTTCAGTCTCCTGAGGAAAATAGCACTGACAAAACTGTAAATGAATCATCGGAAGAGGTTTTATAAAACGAGTCAAATCCTGAACCGTCAACATCTTCAGGAAATTGCTTAAACAATAAACAAGAATCTGCGCCACTACCTGCAATAAATCGTCGAAATATTGAAACATTCAAGAGTTCTCATGTTCAGAACCGAAAATCCAAAACACCACCCGAATTAATTCATGCGAAAAAACAAATGGATGATGCATTTGAGCGTTTACAATCAATAACAAGTCATAAGAAAGAACAACTGGATATAGTATATCCAAAATAAGAAAATTGCGCAACCCAGATGACAAAGAACTTTTAATGCACTCAATTCAAAATTTAACATTTGAATTTTATAAAAAAAATAAACAGATTACACCATTAGCTCCATCAGCAACACAATCCCTAATTTCATCTTCGAGTGTGCAATCCAGTCCAATATATTTATATTGCCGTAGTGATGAAGAACATACTTATCACATACTGTCCACAGATGCAAATGTACAGTCCAGTATACGATCAGACACAACAAGGTTTATTGACAAATAATCCAAAGCAATCTGACATGACGATGACAGCCCCACCTGTACCTTCCACAATTTCAAATGAGACTTCTCAACGCGTACTATCCATTTCCGAGTCTGGATTGGTCCAAATTCTAAGTAATGAAGTAATAGGTCCTGCAAATGATAATGACAACACAATATGAAGCCAATTATTGATATCTTCCGTTATTGTCATACTAAACTTGTGATTGCGTTATGATTAAAATTGTTTGTTTTATTTAAGTCCTTACTTACCTTGATCATATTATCCAATTTAGTAACAAGGGCAAGGCAGACTTCTTTTATAATTTTTGAAATAACTTGATGGGATACTCGTATTTTAAATAAAAAATGTAAGCTTCTATAACTGTCTCCTGTAGCTAGATACCTCAGAGTCAATGCCAAACGAACTTTTGCTGGAATTGCCATGCAAAATTTTGTATCTCTTTTGGATATCAGCGTTTCCACCATTTTTAATACGATTTCAAAGTCACTGGCTGACATTCGCACAAAATTATAAAATTCCAAAGCATTTTCCGCCATTAGATCTGAAAATTGTTCCTCCATTGATGCGCTTAAATAATAAATAATTCCAGTGTTAGCAAAATATTATAATAATAAATTTTAAAAGTACATAGGTACAGACGCCAGCACATCAAGCTATCCCTAACTCTCAAATTTTCTCAATTAAAAATGAACATTATGACTTAGCAATAAAGTTGAAATACTATCAAAGAAATTTGACAGATTGTGGTAACTTGATGTGCTGGCCTCTTAGAGCATTTAACCTAGCTGGCCTCTGTACCTTGCATGCATTTAGCCACTTTCATGTTTACAATACACACGGAAGTGTCGAACTGATCTACTTGCATGAACGTAAACCGGGCTATATACTAAAGTTTAATATAGGTTTTCGCTTACCGAGTTCGACGACGATGAATTTTTATCATCCACCATCTTCTTTCTTTTCGTTTTTTCTCTGTTTTGAAATTACATAAATGCATAAAATAGTTTAAGACGCTCATTTTTGCAACTAGTGTAGCTGCTTCAAGCTCCATTGTGTGTCTAAGTTTAACCTCTTTAATGTGTGTTAACGCGTGACTTCATGAGGGATTAACTCTTTACGGCATTGTAACCTAAGTGTAGCCAACGTGCATTTTTAATGCCCTAATTAACGTGTAGTTGGCCATTGACATTAACTTTAACGCTAACGCAGATGGAGCAGTAGCATAAAAGTATTAGGCACAACTTAGATAGTCCTGACCGGCTAATTATTATACCACAAAATGAATCGACGTTTGTTCGTAACGTGATGATCGAAAAAATTGTATTTGTAATTACTGTTTTCATAAAAAATAAATCACTGATTTAATTTCGATTTATATGTGATATAGATTTATTTACACCGACAGGTAGGTTGGCTAACCTGTAACTGGTGTAGGCGCCAAGTGTGCGGTGACAGTTGAGTGAGTGAGAACACTTTTGAATCGGTCCGCCAGTCTGAGTGGACGTTCGTTACTCCACGCTAAACTACCCGCGTTCCTAAGTTTTTATTCGAGCCATATCTTAGGCATTCTTGATTATTTTGCATCCGGTGCGGGTAAGCAGGTAAAAAAAAGTGTTAACGAAGGTTTTGTGAGTGTTATTTCCGATGTCGCGACCCACTGACAACGAATCCCCATTATATACATAGGCGCGTACAGAGGCCGGCGCACGCGGCGGGTTTCGGCGGGGTGCAATCCCTGCGCTTCGGCCGTTTGCCGTCAGCCGGCATACCCGACAGTCTGCAAGCCCCCGCGATCGAGTAACGATTACGACGCGCGACGTGTCGAATGTTTTCACGTACAGAGGCCAGCACATCAAACTACCAAAAAATTTGGAAAAAATTCCAGTTCTGTGAGTTTGAAAATTTGACAGTTTACCATTGCTTGGTGTGCTCGCGTCTGCACCTACCGAATACGATGACATGGCTTTACGTTTCGTGAGTGTAACGAGATGGCGCGAGTGTTTTAAAGTGTTATTTTCGTAAATGTTTTTTAGAAAAAAATGGCGTTGATTAAAAGTCGTTTAAGTTTATTTTGTCATTTGCGCATTGCTTAAAAGTTTTTCCTATATTTAACCGTTATATTCAAATCGCTTTCTGTGCTGTGTGTGTAGTGTACTCGTGCTTCGTCATCTTTATCGAAGGGAGATGCCGTCGAAGGGAGGCTGCTCAGATCCAATTGGCTATTTATCCTGGTAGGTGCAGTGTCTTACAGTTTGTTTGTGATTGACGGACCTCTACCTCCAATTTTATTCCATGCAAATCTTGTCCTCAAACATGCAAACACAACATGATTTTACCAACATTATATCTATTATTATTATTATTAGGCCAGCCTGAGTTTTTCTTGTCGTCAGAGTAGTTAGATAGTCCGGACGCAGACCTCGTCAAGTTTTATAAAATACGTTTGTCGAGTAAAAGTGTTAATAGGGGTACCTATTAACACTTTTTGGAAATTAATAAAAAAATGAAATGGTTCATACAATACTTATTCTAAAAAATGTAGGTAACTGTAAAAAAAATACCAAGTACAACTAGACAAAGACGGTACGATGACAGAAGTGACGTTCCATCTTTGTAACTTCATACTAACTTGGACGAAAATAATTATTACAAATACCTTTTTAAATTTTATAGTTTCTTCAAAAATGATTCCCATCGATTTAAATGTTTTTTTGATAATCAATCTCATTCTACTCTGTCTCCTTTGAAATAACATTGTGTTCTTTTTTTTTAATGGCAGCTCTCAGTTCAATCTGGGAGGTTGTTTATTGCTTTAGGCGGCTTTCCTGTGGATACCTCAATTAACTACTTATAAGCTAAGCGACTACCCCCTATGGGGTAAGGACCTCGGTTTTGGGCTTCGCTCGGCTTTTCGGGGAGGACAACAAGAAAAAGTGGGACAGGCTTTGGGTTATGGGCGCATTTATAGCAATGTTCGAACACATACCTAATGAAGGGGTCATTAGGTATAAGTTCGAACATTTCTTATATTCGTCATCATTCCCACTCTGCCCTCACACGGGGGCTGACCTCAGTCTAGTAGCAACTATGTTCGCATAACCACGAGGGCTCAGTCTTCAAGGTTATTACCACGTCGGAAACAAAAACGCTGTTAAACAACTCGCTGAAACGAACACGTTGGCAGCAATACGTGGGAAAACAAAGCGACCGCCCCATCGTATTTTAAGTAATTCATTATTACAAATATATACGTGGAGCCATCGACTGGGAACAAACGTTGCCAAAGAACGTGAGAAACGTAAGCGCTGGAAACGTCGCGATGGGAACGCAAGACGTGAGTAACGAACATGTTGGAGTCACAAAGTTCCATGTGCTGAAGTCGGCCCTCGTGTAGCGACGCCCTAAGCCGAGGTCCGTACCCCACAGGGGTGTCCTTAGCGTGCTGGGTTGAATTGCGAGATGCCATTCAGAAAACAAACTCATGTACTCGTTCTGTTACCAAGCCGACCCCGTTTTGTCTTAAAAAAAAAACAATCTACTAGAACCGCTTTCATTCGACCACTATAAAAAAAAACACAGGCGCACAAGTTTTTCCGTACAACTTATTTTTGACAATGTCATATTCCCAAATTAATAAGAGTTTTTTGTTAAATATAGTTAGTGTGTATGCACCCCAGTCAGGATGTGAGGATAGTGTAAAAGAGAAATTTTGGGAGGACTTCGACCGTGTGATGATGGATGTACCAGAGAGTGAAGAAGTGTATGTGGGGTTGATTTTTAACGGGCATGTAGGAAGACAGAACGATGAGTATGAGAAAGTGCATGGCGGGTGGGGATACGGCGACCGTAACACTGATGGCGAGACAGTGCTGCAAGCTGCTTCTGCTTTCGACCTGGTAATAACAAATACGTGGTTTCAAAAGGCAAATTAACACCTTATTACCTATAAAAGTGGCCGCCACGCGACACAAATTGACTACTTGCTGGTTAGACGGAACAGCCTAAAATGTGTCAAAAACTGTAAAGTGCTGCCAGGCGAAGACTTAGTCTCACAACACAGACTTTTAATAATGGAGGTAAAATTCAGTGTCTCGTCCAGTAGGAACAAAGAACGGCCCCCACCCAAAACCAGATGGCGTATGATAGAACAAGAGGAATGTGCAAGTATGTTTAAGAGTCAAGTGGTAGATAGAATGATTGAAATGAAGGATATGGAAGGGAAAACTGTGAACGAATGTTGGGAAGAGATAGCGGATTGTATAAGAAGAGTAGCAAAAGATGTATTTGGAGAGTCGAAAGGGAAAGGTGTGATAGAAAAAGATACATGGTGGTGGAATGAAGACGTGCAAATGATGCTAAAAGAAAAGAAAGCTGCGTTTAAAGAATGGCAGGGTGTAGAAATCGGGAATAATGATTTGAAAGAAGATAAGAAGCGAATCTATAAAGAATGGAAGAGAAAGGCAAGAAAGGCGGTAGCAGTTTCCAGGGCTAAGGCGCAGGAGGAGTTGTATAACTCACTGGACAGCCCAAGAGGCCAGAAAGAGTTATACCAGATTACAAAAGCAAGAGAAAGAAGAAAGAGAGATATTGTGCAGATTAAGTGTATGAAAGACAACGCCGGTCAGATTCTGTCCAAAGATGGCGAAATAAAAGAACGATGGAAGGTATATTTTGAAGAGCTAATGAACGAAGAGAATGAATGGAATGGTGTGCTCAATGAAGTACAAGCAAATATGGGTTTGGTAAGGGAAATTCGCATGCATGAAGTAAGAAAGGCAGTTCAAAGTATAAAGAATGGGAAAGGCCATGGGCCCAGATGATATACCAGTAGAAGTATGGAAGTGTTTAAAAGAAGATGGATGTATGTGGCTGACTTTATTCTTCAATTAGTTGTTGCAAGAAGGAGTGATCCCACAAGAATAGTGCAATAGTTCGCTAGTGCCTATATTCAAAAATAAAGGTGATGTACAGGACTGCAACAACTATCGAGGGATAAAGCTCATGTCCCATAGTATGAAGGTATGGGAGAAAAGACTGCGAGAGGAGAGCGAGATTACCCCAAACCAGTTTGGGTTTATGCCAGGGCGAGGAACAATGGACGCCACCTTTGTACTCCGCCAATTTTGCGAGAAGTACAGACGTGCACACAAAAACTTGCACATGGTGTTCATTGATCTAGAGAAAGCGTATGATAGGGTACCTCGGGATATCGTGTGGTGGGCCTTGAAAGAGAAAGGTGTGCCCGGGAAGTATGTAGAGTTAATTCGTGCTATGTGCTGGCAACACCGACAAGTTCAATGTGGCGGTAGGCTTGCACCAGGGGTCGGCTTTAGCCCTTACCTCTTCCTTTTGATTATGGATGCTCTTACGGCGGACATACAGGAAGAGGCACCATGGTGCATGCTATTTGCCGATGACATCGTTCTTGTCGGTGAAGATGGACCTGAGATCCAGAGCAGACTGGAGAAATGGCAACGGAAACTGGAGATTGTTGGCCTGAAAATCAGTAGAACCAAAACGGAGTACATGTTCTGCGATTTCGGCGGTCTCTCCAGTTCTGGAGTCATAGCGCTTGATGGCGCGCTTCTCCCAGTTTGCTCTGACTTTCGGTATCTCGGTTCACTTGTGCAAAGCGATAGCGAAATACATCGGACTGTTAAGCATAGAATTAACACTGGGTGGATGAAATGGCGGCAGGTCACGGGAACAATTTGTGACTCCCGCATTCCCCTTAAACTCAAGGGGAAGATTTATAAAAGCATGGTTAGACCAGCCGTCTTGTATGGATCAGAGTGTTGGGCCACAAAAGGAATGAATGAAAGACAATTGCATGCAGCTGAGATGAGAATGCTAAGAGGGATGTGTGGTATTACCCGAATGGATAGAATACGGAATGAGTATATAAGAGGAAGTCTGAAAGTTACACCGGTGACTGAAAAGTTGTGTGGAAATCGGTTGTCTTGGTATGGGCATGTTATGCGGAGGAATGAGGAAAATGTTGTCAGGAAAGTTGTGAGCATGAATGTGGATGCTGTGGCTATACAAGTAGAGGGAGACCAAAGAAACGATGGATGGATTGTGTGAAAGATGACATGGCTAGGAAGGGAGTAACTACCGAGATGACGACTAATAGAGAAGTATGGAAGAAAGAGACATGTTGCGCCGACCCCAAATAAATTGGGATAAGGGCAGGAGAATGATGATGATAGATTTATTTACAAACTTACACGAACGAACAGTTAAGTACTACAATATATAAAACCAAAACTAAAAAGAATTCAAATATAAGCGACTAACTAAATACTTTTATAATTTATATTAGTTAAACTGCCTTAGTTGAAAATACAGAGTGTGTACCCAAGTATGTAGTAAAGAGTAAACTTTATTATTTGTAACAGATGCGGTGTCTACCTAAAGTAGGGTAGGCTTATAATATCGGGCTGTGGGTCGATAACTCGATACCTATGGCTTGAAAATACCATACCATCACGCATGCTTTCTCCGAAGGGTAAGGCTAAGGTGTATCTGTAGGAGACCAGCCGAATTCCTGATGTATGTACAGACGCCAGCACATCAAGCTATCCCAAACTAACAAATTTTCGTAATTGAAATTGAACCATAAACTTTTGTTATAAAGTTGAAAACCGCATAAAGCAATTTGACAGATTGGGGTAACTTGATGTGCGGACCTCTGTACAAGGCGTAGATAATAAAATAAAAAAATAAAAATATGTCATCACTACTTGAAGAGATTATTTTAATGCTATTATGGTTTTCAGGAACTAAAATCAATATAAAGAAGTAGTTAACTGTTATGAATGGTTGACTGAAAATAATTGATTATTTGAAAGCGTAGTCAATAACGTTACTTTTTATGAATTGTCAAAACGCGGAATTTGTACGTTATTTGTATGAAATATAACAATTTACGTCACAGATTTTTAGAATCAAATGGAATACTTATTAACATTAAATGCAATTTTACAATTACATCTTCGCATAATATTTAATTTCTGTGTGGTGATGGTAGTTTTTAAGACGAGCGGTCTTTCATCTACATAAATATGTGATTTCATATTTTATTTTTGACCGTTTCAAATAGTCAATTATCAATATCCAATGACAATAAATAACTAAAATCCCGACAAAACCCACAAAGCCATCCAACTCTAACGTCAATGCACCATAGAGTCGGTATAAAAATTCATAGGAACGGTAAAGTGAAGGCATAGGTACTTGAACAAATTCATTTTTCTTGTTATGCTCGCGCCTCGAGCGAGTGGCCCGGTAATCGAATCTCGTGCCTTGGTTCGCCGTAGACTATTCCACGCTTTTCTTATCAGCTATAGTTGGTATTTGTGGGAGACATCGTCAATGGAAGGAGTATCAGTTTGTTTAGAGACGATGATATTTCTATGGGATTTTTTCTGGAGACTTTCGTGATTGTCATTTTCCGTCTTATTAATACACGAATTCTCACTTTATTCACGTTCTTAATATAAAACGGAGAGCTTTGAATATTTTTTACAGACGGTTTTTGTAATTAGAACCTATACTTTGTCGGAATAAAGTTCGAAATACAAAAATGACTCAATGTTTTGTACCTGAGTCTAAGCCTAGGTATACCTTGTTTTGTAATAACTCCTGGATCTAATTCTATTGGATCCTGGATCTGAGTCTACTCATAGGTCCAGCAGAAAAGTCGGATTCTCGTAAAATGTTGTTTATAGAAAATGCAAATATTAACCACCTAACCTAACCTAATAAATGTTCAAATTAAAATTCTTTAATTTCACATAAAGAGACACTTTTAAAACGATGGATGTTAAGCGCACAGTTTCAATTTGTTATTTCTTATGGAGAAACCCGGCAAGATATTCCATGTTTTCTCATTGGGCTGTAATAGACCCTGTGTGATGTGGTTGCCTCAGTTCGAGAAAGCTTTTGAAGCTTTCCAATTTCCTCGAACTGTATACCCACAGGTGTCAAACACTTATCAAATACAATGTTGTAATTTTAGTCCTATTAACTTGTTTGACACACTAGGGCCATGGGGTCCAAGTGCCCACTATGTTTTTCGAGACATCGCCAAGCGGTTGGTGGAATCTTCACGTGACCAGAGGACTGGCCTATTTTTCGGTCAAAGAATCAGCATTGCCATATAACGTGGCAATGCTGCCAGCCTTTTGGGCACTTACAGCAATACACAGCAATGTGGATGAATTTTTGGATGACCTTTGATTTATTTCCCCTCCCGTTTTATATACTTGTATGTACCTATTATTATTAATATTTTAAGTCTTTTTAGGTATGTAAATATTTTATTTGTTTGATTTGTTAAATGATTGAGGAATGCAGGTTTGGTTTAATACATTACTTGGTTTGTGATGGATCGATGTCATCTTTTTACTAACCCGAAGTTTGATATCGTCTTCTATTGTGTCGACATGAGAGACAAAAGATTGGAATGCGCTTCTTCATGTGGTTAATGTCTAACTTGGTGTCAGAGGTTTTATGCTGACTTAGCTTCACATGCTGTTGAGGATTACTTCTCCGATTTCCGCATATTTTCCTTCACCGATTTTTCAAAAAATCCTGCTGTGCGTGCGTTGGGTTCAAACTCGAGACCTATGACTTGCGCTTATTATTATTTATTTATATTATTAAAGTAAAGTTTACAAAAAGTCTTAATTTATACTATGCCCCACAAAACCGTTATCACGGTTTGTCGGTTTGTTTGATAGAGATACAGACAGGGAAAGTTAAATGATGTTAGATAAGCAAATTGAAACCTCACGTTAATTTGACGATAAGCCATTTCATACTTTTAAAGGATAACAGTGTTGTCATTCTTATACGGACAATTTAATTTAAGTTGAGGGTAGCGTAACAAATAATTTTCCTTTTGACTTTACATCAAAATATTGGCACTTTTGGTAGCTATTTCATTTGTTTTATGTGATTTATATAATATGTAGTGCAATGCAATATTCAGCCGATAACTGTAGTTTCAAAACAGTTGTCTTTTTTTCGTCCACGGCATGAGTTTTTCACTCAAACCAGAAAATAATGGTATTAGAGAATATCTCACGCTGGTTGAACAGAAGAACGTCATGTTAATGTAAATCAATTAAGAATGATGGCTCGTTGTCGCCTATCGTCCCTTGTTCACTTGAACCAGTTAAATTGATTCCTCAGAAATTGGTAATTGAATTCATTCCGGGTAGCAGAAAATTGTTCAGCTGGAATTTATGAAGTAAAATGTTTTTGGTTGATTTTGCTTTTACAAAACGACTTAGGAACAGATGGACAGTCGGCACTAAAACATACTAATATTAAAACGTGAAAGTTTGTGAGAATGTATAGATGTTTGTTCATCTTTAAGGCAAAAACTAATGAATGGATCTGGATAAAATTTGGCACACAGATATTTTATAACCTGTGTTATTATTTTGTTATGGTAACAAAATCATTTGGTGTACAGCGCCACCTGCTGGTTATTTAATAAACTGTTCAGTTCGTCACGTCAACCGTTGTTTTAATTACAGGTTATGGGCCATGGGTTATGGGTTATGGGCAGTGGAAGCGTGGTATATGGCATCGACGCTTGGGACATATAAATAGTGACAGTTTAAACAAAATGAAGAATGGAGCTGTAGAAGGTATATCATTCCCAGAAAAAGCAAACATAAGTAAATATTCATGTACTATTTGTTGTGAAGGCAAGCAAGCCAGATTACCATTCCAGCATAGTACATCTAAGACTGAGGATGTACTGGAGGTGATTCACACAGATGTGGGAGGTCCTATGGAAAAACAATCCATCGGAGGATCGAGATATTATGTTTTGTTTGTGGATGATTACAGCAAGATGGCATTTGTGTATTTTATGAAAGAGAAAAGTGAGGTTCTCAAATATTTTAAAGAGTTCCAGAATATGACAGAAAAACAGAAAGGCAAAAAGATCAAAATTATAAGGACAGATAACGGAGGCGAATTCTGTAGTCTAGAATTTGAGAAGTATTTGAAGGAGAGAGGAATTGTTCACCAGAAGACAAATCCGTACACGCCCGAACAGAATGGTCTCTGTGAAAGGTTGAACAGGTCAGTAGTAGAAAAGGCCAGGTGTTTGATCTTTGATGCCAATTTGGATAAAAAGTTTTGGGCAGAAGCCGTCAATACTTCAGTATATTTGAGGAATAGATCTGTTGTCAAGGGACTGAATAACAAAACTCCATACCAAGTGTGGACAGGCCAGAAACCCGATATAAGCCATCTACGTATATTTGGTAGTAAGGTGATGGTGTACATCCCGAAACAGAGACGTTCAAAATGGGACAAGAAGTCCAAACGGCTGATTTTAGTAGGATATGCAGAGAATGTGAAGGGATACAGGGTGTATGATCCTAGTACTAATTCTGTAACAACTAGCAGAGACATTATCATCATGGAGGCTACCAGTGATCCAGAAATAGTTCAAATACCTATAGAATGCAAGGCTACAGCGGAGGACAATGAGTCTGAGGAAGAAAGTTACATCTCAGAGGAAGATGAAGAAGATAATAGAAAAGATCAGACATATGTGCCAGATATAGAAGCTTCTTCGGTAAGTGATTCTAGTGAAAGTTTCTTCGATACAACTGCAGACTCAGAGATCACATTGGTAGATTTAAATCAACGACAATCCAAGCCAAAGAGAGTAATACGTCCACCAGACCGTTATGGATTTAATAATTTTTGTATTGCAGAGTGTGAAAACTTCAATGACAGAGAAAATAATAACACTCGCAGAAGCTCTAAATGGACCAGAAAGTGAATTCTGGAGAGCAGCAATGAAGGAGGAGTTGGAATCTTTTGAAGAAAATGAGGCCTGGGAGCTTGTAGACCATCCTCAGGACAGTTCAGTGATTCAGCGCAAGTGGGTATTTAAAAAGAAATATGACAATGCAAGTAATGTGCGTTATCGAGCGAGATTAGTGGCAAAAGGTTTCTCGCAGAAACCAGGTGTTGACTTTCATGAGACATTCTCCCCTGTGCTTCGGTAGTCCACATTAAGACTATTATTTGCATTGGCAGCTAAATTAAACTTAGATATAAGTCATTTGGATGTAACCACTGCTTTTCTGAATGGTTTTTTAACTGAAACTGTATACATGAAAAAACCTATTATGTTTGAGTGTAATAATGGTAGTGATAAGAAAGTGTTAAAACTTAAGAGAGCCATATATGGTCTCAAGCAGTCTTCCAGGGCATGGTATCAAAGAATCAATGATTATTTAATTAATTTAGGCTATAAAAAGTCAGATTATGAGCCATGTTTATTTACAAAGTTCAAAGATAATGTTAAAATAATAATAGCATTACTTGTAGACGATTTTTTTGTATTCTCAAATTGTACCAAGGCTACAGAACAGATAGTTCAGGAATTGAGTAATAAATTTAAAATTAAAAACCTAGGTCAGGTAAAACATTGTTTAGGTGTAAGAGTTAAAATAACTGAAAATGAAATAACTCTTGATCAGGAACAGTATGTAGAGAATTTGTTAAAGAGATTCAATATGTCACACTGTAAAACTGCAGAAACTCCAATGGAGATGAACTTAAGATTAGAAAAATCAGAAAATGTTTGTCATATGTATCCTTATCAGCAACTTATTGGAGGACTAATGTATCTAGCTGATATAGCGTTTAGTATTAGTTATCTCAGTCAATTTAACAATTCATACAATGAGACTCACTGGAAACATGCAAAAAGAGTACTAAGGTATTTAAAAAATACAAAGAATTATGGTCTAGTTTTTAGAAAGGATAATTCTTATATTGAAGGCTTTGTAGATGCAGATTGGGGTTCAGATTCAGTAGACAGAAAGTCTTATTCCGGCTACTGTTTTAAATTGTCAAACACTGTTATATCTTTTGAATGTAGAAAACAAAGAAATGTAGCTTTGTCTAGTACAGAAGCGGAATATATTTCTATGTCTGAGGCTAGCAAAGAAGCTATCTATTTAAAGAATTTGTTGGGTGAAATTGTTAGAAAGTCTGATCCTATAGTTTTGTATAACGATTGTCAAAGTGCCCAAAAATTAGTTTTGAATCCTATGTATCATAGAAGATCCAAGCACATAGATATACGATATCATTTTGTTAGAGAAGCTGTGAGTAATAATTATGTAAAGATTTCCTATTTGCAAACTGCTGAAATGCCAGCTGACATTCTAACAAAAAGTTTGGGTTCTGTGAAACATTTCTATTTCATGAAAAAGTTAGGTATTTTGCCTGTTGTAAAAATATAAGTTTATTTTTTGATTTTGTTAAGCGGAGGTGTTATTATTTTGTTATGGTAACAAAATCATTTGGTGTACAGCGCCACCTGCTGGTTATTTAATAAACTGTTCAGTTCGTCACGTCAACCGTTGTTTTAATACAACCTGGATACTATTTATCCAGGTAGTAGGTTCCCGTGGGATAACTTCAGACAACCACGCGGGCGAAGTCGCTGGCCAAAGCAAGCTGGCAAGCTAGGAAAGATGTAATGTTTATTAACCCATTGGATGTTGTCCTATTAGAAGCCGTTTGCTTTTAGGAGCTCAACGATTTATACGGTTATATTTATTGTCTTTTCGAGAGAATTCTTCTTATGAACCTATGTGGTTCATACGACATTTGAGGGGTTAAGTAGTGGTTTGCCGGGCACCCCTTAGAAATATCTTCGGCATGCCCTCCATACCCAGTGTAGTGTTGAAATACTAATGCCGTGAAATTCTGGCTACTCATTAGTCAATTAGGTTTGTAAGTGTTTCTGGCTAGCGTCGTGGCCGATCAACCTAACACGCTAATAGAAAAACTCCTTACAGAAATACCTAGACATAAGAGCTGTAACAAACATGCCATGATAAATGGGGTCCAAAGGTAAGTTTAGTATAAAGCCGACGTTCTATTATGTTCAGTAAACGGGGAATAAAGCCACGCCCTAGTTATTATGGCCAAGTTATTTATTGCCAAGAAAATGTACTCGCTACAGTTGGTATGAACGATTTCAAAATGGTAGGGTATAATGTAACGTATGGGGTTTTGTTAGTCTCTCACGGTGGGTCAGTGTACATGCGGCGGTTGTGTGAAAAGGATTTGATATTTACTCTTTGCAGTCGTGGTTCAGAACGACGAAGAAACAGCCCCGACTTACTAGTTCGTGGGTTCGAATCTGGCCCTTTACTTTGTATAAATAATTTCATCACCACTGCTCCCAAAACGGTGAAAACGTCTGGAGGCAACCGGCATGTCTTAGAACCATAATTTGAAGACATGTGACATCTGCCAACCCGGTCTGGGCCCGCGTAGAGAGGAGTCCTTTATTGCAGCAGTGGAAACATTTTAGGCCGATTATATATTACATCTGTTTTTCCGATAGGCTTTTTAAAAGTTAGTTGTTTTTATTTATTTAAACTTTCCGCGCACAATAATGTTACAAAGAACCTAATGATTTAGGCATTCTCTACCAGACCAGAACCTGGGGTGGTGAAGAGATTAGACTGCTTTAATAATTTATATTTCGTCCAAAGCAGTCAATCACGAGATGACTTTCAAAATTATGACAACACCCTAACTAGACTACCCCAATTTTCTCAGTCAGAAACAGCGTCACATTTTAACATTATAATAAAGTAAGTGGAAGGTTTTCACTGCTATTCATTTTAAATCTTTAATAAATCAATCTTGGCAATTGCCTTAACAGTAGATAATAATTGGTTTCTCAAAACGGATCATTGCTCCTTCATGTTTACGTCACCATAGCTAATATGTACCTAATGCAGCCTTGCCATAGACAATGCTGTCTATCACTGGCTTAACATCTGTTTGTATCTGACACCACTCAACGGGAAATTGTAGGCATTAGTACTACAAACAATTGAGGAGCGTTTGGTACCTGTTTACTTACAGATACATAACAGGAACCTTTATGCCCTTTTTTGTAAGGGTGGCAAACCATCATATGACTCGTCTTGCTCTGGGTGGAGCGGAAGGGAGTGTCAGACTCTTACTGACTAAAACCCATCCATGTTCCTTCTTTAGCCCTTTATGTTCCGGGGTAGCGGTAACCATTTCGGACAATCCCGCTTAGCCCCTTCACATGTCTTTATTTTTTTTCTTTGTTATGTTTAAGTCCCATGTAAAAGGTTGCGAGCCTATTGCCATCAACCTGGATCAAATCTAAACTCTGGTTTGTGAAGAATTTCTGATATAAAAACCCAATAATACTTTTACACTTTTCTGTTCTTTTGATCAAAAAAACACAACCCCCCGACCTCATTACTGGGTTTGTCTCTTGGAAGACCTTCCATACTTCCCGTATTTTCTGTTCCTTTACACTAGTAAAGGATCAAAAAATACTGGAAGTTATTTATTAACCGATTATGCACACTAGTGTGTCGTGTAGTGGTCGAATAAATAAATAATTTGTATATACTTCTCCCGAACTGGACTCAAAGCCAGTTCGTCTTCGTTAAGTAGCTTCGTAGCTTTCAAACGCCCTAGCCATGGGTGTTTTAAATGTTTTTAATTTATTAAAACTTTTAAATGTATTCTACGCTCATTTATATACAAAACCATATTTCCCGAAGAACGTAGATCGATCTAAAAAGGTTCCGCCAAAAAACGCATAGCTCTCATTAGAAATAAACGTTTAAAACGCCACTTTTAAATGTAAAAAACTTTAATAAAAGCAAAAGAGTTGAGACTGGAAGAATAATGATCGCGTGATAACGACTCTTTTTCAGCTATTCAGTTCAGCTTAATGGCGCAATAGGACGAATACTGTTCACACTGATCACGAAATAGGCTGTGCAGTGAATAAAGGTAGTTAGTTATGATGCTGTGTTTTTTTTGGATTTTGAGGACGAAAATGAGACTCGATGATTACTAGTGAAATCACTTAATTTTATTCGTGTACCTTTTTTAATTTATAATTGGTGGTTCTATTTTGTTTATGGCAACACAATGTTTTACTTTATTTTTAATTGATGTTGTAAAACGTGGTCAAGTGAGTGAACAGTGGAGCGGACGGGAGTGTCAGGCTCTTACTGACTAAAACCAATCCATGTTCCTTCCTTAGCCCTATGTATGCCGGGGCAGCGGCAACCCTTTCGGACTATTATTCTTATTATTCTACGTGATGGTTCAGTTAATGTTGGCTAACCTAACGAACAAGGACTTATTCTGTGGAACTGAACACTTGAACCGTATATAATGTTTATTGGTGCCCTCTGGTGGCGGGCTGGTACGTAAATATGGTGGTACGTAGTGCCGTACGATGCTGTGCCACTAACTGCTCGTTTAGCGGTCACCAACTGGCCATGGAGGTTGCACAACTGGAAGTGGAAAGAACAAAACAAACGACGACGTTGGGGTGTTCACGGTTTATCTATTTAAACTTCTCGCACTCCAAAAAGGCCTTTATGCCTTAAAAAAGAAGAAATTAGATGGCACATGCCATCTAATTTCTGGTTGAGAGGAACAATGAATGAAAATTAAAAAAATACTATTCTACACCGGGTCAATGTCATGTGTGGACTCCTACGTGCTCGAGATCAAAGAGCTGGGTCTGCAAGATTCTGTAAATATGCCATTTTACTTAACTCGGCTGTAGAATATTTTTTTGAATATTACTGCTAAAAAAATACAATAGATTGCATTGACTTGCCAAATTAATATAACAGCCTTGCATAAAATGTCTAACAAATAGTAACTTCAGTATGCTGCTGCCAAAGTGAAAAATATCTTGATCAATTATCATTGAAAAAAAAAATACGATGGACATGAAAAGCATAGTATAATCAACCTATAATAAAACATTTATTTAAAAGTTAAACAGACTGTAATAGTAATAGTAACAATTTACTATCATCTATACATTAGTAATATTTACAAAAAAAAAAACGATTTTAATAACCAAACTCCCATTAACCGGTACATATTATGGCTTAATTAAGATAAGATAAGATAAGATAATATTTATTTGCATAAACATGTGTCATACATACAAGTAAATACGTGCATGCAAGATGGTAACAACATTATTAAGTACAAAGCATGTTTGCCACACGCTGTGACGTGCAAATGTCAAGAAATGTTATTAATAAAAACCTCTTAATAACAATAAATCAAGTAATTAAATAATAAAAGAGTAATAATATTCAAATTTAAATTAACAAAATCAAAGGCTGTTATACAATAATCATGTCAACAATTAAAATAAAATAAGGTAAATTCAAAAAAATATAAAAAGATCGAAAATTATTGAACTATTCTCTATTTTAAATAAACAAACACAAAAATTAATAATCAAATCAATTAAGCAACTATGTCAATACAAATTTTTCCTCTAGGAACTCGCTAACGCTATAGTATGCTTTATTTACTAAATATGTCTTCAGTTTTCTTTTCAAATGTACATTATTAAGCTCCTTCCATGTTTTAGGCAACTTGTTGTTGATTAGTACAGGATTGGGCAATCCAGTTTGCTAGCAATAAAAAGCAGGAGACTGTTGAAGCTGACACGAGTTCTGCGCACCACGGATGCTGCAACCATACCATAGGCGCGGGCCTGCGGACGGTGAATAATGGGTACTTCACCGTCCGATCAGGAACAGGCCCGTGCCGGACGGCTCGTACGTGTTCCACGCGCGCCTCAAAGAGATGTTAGCATGTGAAGGGGCCCTTAGGGCCGAAGCCTGCCGGGTAAGCGGGATTGTCCGAAAGGGATACCGCTACCCTGGAATATAATAGGCTAAACAAGGAACATGATTTCCCAATCTCAAAAAGCGTTGCAGACCCTACATCTATTACTGACTTCAGAAATAATACGAGAGCCGAATACAACGCAAGAATTTTTTTGTATTTTTGTAAAGATCTCTTCCAGTCGTCTAACATCCTTGTGCTATGTGTTCATTGGACAATTGAGGCAGCCATGAACACAATTAAACCGTTACTGCCCCAACATTGCATACTCCTTGCGTTTCCCTTCATTGCAGTACTGTATGTATTTTAGCTAGTATTTGAACTAAATGTTTTGGTTTGAACACGAACTTAGGATCTTTTATAAGACACTAGTGCAGCATCGGGAGTCCAGAACTTTGTCGTTGAGTATATAAACACAGTTTTAAGAACATAAATCGTAGTAACAGCCGCACGGGTCAATCTATGAGGTAAAGCTATGCTTGCCGTGGTTGGTCCATGAATGGGTCTTTACATACCGAGACCCCTCCGTCCCTCGGAAAGCACGTTAAGTCGCGTTGGATCTATAAATGACAGCATTCTTGCTCATTCTTGATCTTTGACAGTCGTAACGGGTCTTCATAAACCCGAAAGTCTGACGGCCAGTCTTACCAAGGTATCGCATTACCCAGATACTGGGTGGTCGCTCCATGTAAAATACTGGTATTCAGCTGCATCCAGTTAGACTGGCAGCCGACCCCAACATAGTTGAGAAAAGGCTAGTTGGAAAAATTGAATATTGGTATGTTCTCTTATTCATTTCATAATTTCTCCGTTTGATTGTTTCTCAACAGACTTATTTACAAAATAGCTCCAACGAAGTTGGCACAACACGTTAAGTTCGTCTGACTGTTAACTTTTATTTACCTGCAATAAATAACTATATTGATATAACCTTTAGTTGTAAAGTGACGATGGATATTTGTCCTATAAGTTGGAGTACGACAGCCTAGGAATATTGATGGCGTAATGACTTAAATGTCTGGCAACACATAAATAGGAGTAAAGGAAGTTTTTGGGGCGATTTTGCCTAACAGAGGGACAATGAAGGTTGATTACGAAACGTTTAAACTTTTTATTTATACGTTTTCTAACCTATACCATCAAACAAACGTCGGAAATGCATATTTCATCGTTTTTTGTACCTATGTGGTTTATCAGGAAAATAGAATAAATTGAGTGCGCCGAACCATAAACCGGTCCTGTCGGTAAACCGTTTTGCGGTGCAAATCAACTAATGATTATGAATCGTCGAATTTAAACAAGCTTCATAAGTTCCATTAGTGAAATTAGGTTTACACTATAAATGTAAATTCCGGGGATTGCTGTAAATGATATTATTGAGAGGGATGAGTTATGAACGCTTTCCGAGGTTTGTAATTACGGGTGTCTACCCGTCTGGGTAGACTTCAGTAGTTTTTAGAATTTTGTACAGACGCCAGCACATCAAGCTATCCCTAACTGTCAAATTTTCTCAATTAAAAATGAACCTTATGTCTTTGCAATAAAGTTGAAATACTATCAAAGAATTTTGACAGATTGTGGTAACTTGATGTGCTGGCCTCTGTACCTCATTGTACCTCATTTGAATTTATGTTTGCGAACACGCATGATTTAAATCGATCCTATTAACTATTTATGATATGGCACAGTTAAACAAACTGTTGGGTGCATAGAATTACCTCGAAATTACTTCGGAGGTTTCGGGTATGCACTGACCAGAGGAGTCTTACCAGAGGAGTCTTTATTCTAGAGCTCTCAGGGGGAAGAGCTCGTGTAATGTACTGTGTCTTTGTGTAAGATTGCCAAACCTACAAGGTAACTCGCTTATGAATTTACATTAAGAATATATCCGTTCAGTAGCACGCCTACTGACAGTCTTTTTGGAATTTGGAATCTTTTATAAAAAACCTATTTAAATGGATCTATCATTTTCAAAGCTGGAATGCTGCCAGTTATTTTCTAACCAACCGGCTAGGTTCCACATAAAGTGTCACCTAGGCTCTACAGTACCTACGTTTAATTCACCCTGTATAGTTTCGGGCAGCCAACTCTCTTGGATTTGCGAGACAGATCTTTGCTAGGTTTAGCTTTTGAGATTCGAATAAGCCAGGCTGGGCTAGACTCTCTCCAGATCGGCCTCCTAGAAACCCTTATAACTATTGAACCAGTGACCGACTAGCTCTGATATTTGGCGACTAATTTTGACTAATTAGCGACTCATTTTTTGTGTTATAAAAATTAAAGTCTCTGATGGTAGCCACGCCATGCTATGCCATGCATGTAATTGGCCTTGGTCTTTTTATGTTTTAATAAATAAATAAACTCTACTACGAAGCTTGAATTTCAGTAGAGCAAACTACTACAGGATATTTCAGACTGGACGACAGGACGTTTAAGTATCATCACTTATTAACTAAATTTTCGCTGATAGGTACTATGGATGACCTGTACGTACATACTTTAAAATATTCTGAGCTCTCAAAGCTAGCTCAAAATACTCCCCCATCATTCTTACGTATATTGTTCCTAGCGCTAACACAGTGTGAAGGTAGCAATAACGTAATGGTTGGTAAGATTACGGGCATGTCGGAGCATGTTGCGCGCACATGATTTACTACATCAACAACCCTGTTTACTGCTGCGATAGACTGCGGGTATTTTTGTAACATGTGTACTTCTGGGTATCGCCCTTTCATAATTTCAATCTGCCTAGCCTTTTCCCAACTATGTTGGGGTCGGCTTCCAGTCTAACCGGATGTAGCTCAATACCAGTATTTTACATGGAGCGACTGCCTATCTGACCTCCACAACTGTAACCGGGTAATATGATACTCCTTGGTAAGACTGGCTGTCAGACTTTCAGGCTTCTGACCACCCGTAACGACTGTCTAACATCCACGAATGACAACTTGGACCAACGGCTGAACGTGCTTTTCGAGGCGGAGGACTCTCGATATGTAAAGATGGTCACCCATCATCGGACCGAACCCGGCAAGCGTAGCTTAACCTGATGGATAGATCCACGCGGCTGCTATTACTTGGCCACCAATAATTATCATCTATAATAGCTGTTTGTGTCCCACAGCCAGGCAAAGGCATCATTTCCACGTAGGTATCCCTATATGGCCACATACAGGGATAAGTGGAAATGATGCCTTCCTGATCTTTAGGGAAAGAGTCGAGTTCGTCCCGATATCTCATTCTGAGTCTGCCGCGTTGCCCTATGCTGTTGACCTATTGTTTGATTATTTTAGCCTATATCCTCAGGAATGTTTTTTTTTCAATTGGGAACATTAATAACGGAAAACATAACACAATAAGATAAGAATATTTAGATCAAGCACTTTCCACATGGACTTATCGTCGCTAGCCATAATTTTTCTAGCTATCAATTTGGTGGTATCACGTGGGAGAAACTCACTCGGCCCAGAATTCTGCGACGTGTTTGGCGCCATCACTAACGTCCATCAGTTCCTGTAACGTGCATACGGCAGGACACGCAGGACACAATATTAGGTGTTAGTCTTGAAGCACAAATCACTTTTCATATAGTACAAAATGGAAGAACAATAATATCATCAAGGTTATTAATTTGCAGATCAAATTCCTGTCTAATTCAATCTAAAGAAAAATGTAAGCAGATATTACTTCAACATTTTCTTAAAGCCGTGCCTATATCTCAGAAATCATTTTCAATGAGCAAGCTCCTTCTCATAAGTGCCTAATAATAAGTCGTAAGATTAATTAAAAGCTCTACATGTAAAGTACGTCATAATTACCGAGGTAAGTACTTGCCTATAAAGGCGGTTTAAGTTTTTTGCGATAAAGCTGGGTACACAAAGTTGAGGGGCGACCGGAGCGTGAATAGGATTGCATTGTGCGAGTACTAATTGCGGTTTTTAAGCGGCAGTACCGTATGAGGCCAATTATGTGGGCCACGCTTTATATTTGGATGCAGTTCACACCGAAGTGAATTTGGAACGTCGATATAAAGTTTGAAATTTGTTCGATAGTCCGCTAAAGGCTGCATACATGTGTTGTCTGTGCTGTGTAAGTTCGGGATTTTGTCATTCGCAATAGACTATGAATAGTGATAATTCAGTGAAAGCAATAAACTTCGAAGAGTAAAAAAAAAATGTAATTTTGCAAATTTTCTGTGTACGTCAAGAAAATAACGGAATGTTTTATTAACTTCTAAATACAATTAAGTCCCACTCTTTACTTTGTAATTCAATCATAAAATTAATTATTCACAGCTGATAAAATATAATATAAAGAAAAATCTTGAGCCTTAATCGAAGTCTCAAGAAAATTAATCAACCCTTATTCTGAGAGTATTAGCCGTCTATAGAAAGTTGTTAGTTAATCAATTATGAACAGGTTGTAATGATAAGTCTAGAACTCTGGATAAATATCTAAGACTTATTATTAACTGGACTAGACCGTATAAAGTAAAAATAGATAAACTTGTTATTTAACCATTCTTTGGGACAATGAGAAATGCAAATTGGAATGATGTCCAAGAGTCGACCACTGTGTTGTACCATTCTTTAAATAGAGGAATATTGTTACATTGGCTTCCAGAAAAAAAAAATAATTGTATGAAGATGATAAAAAAAATGCGTTGTAGTTGATATGGCATCACACCGCCTTTTGTTATTTTTTTAATTCTTTTCGTATTCACAGAATAATCCTTTTCATTTTGTTACGCATCGGTGTGAATGCGGTGTTTCATTCAGCGTACATTAGAATAACGGCTGGTATATTAATTCAGGATTTTTCAAACCTCCCTATTATACCCAGTGGTGAGTGTGCTGCCCTATGTGTTACGGAAGCTCATTGAGATTACGTGAATGTGAGAATTTGGTTAGTAAGTACTATGAATACAGCGATACTGCATACGTCTAAAAACAAGTTTATTAAAAATATGTTCAATGGACCGTAATCTCGTATGAATACAGCGCTGCGTGCGTTTTAAAAAAAGTTAATTAAAAATATTTTCATTGAACCGTGTTCTCGTCAAATCCACCCAATATTACACGTTTATGTCGTTTATACAATAGCAAAAATAATGAAATAATTGAATACGGCTGTGTATCGTCGTTTGAATTCTCTATATACAATTACTAGCTGCTGCCCGCGGCTTCGCTCGCGTGGATGTCGGAAATTATGCCAAGGGAAGGTTCTGCCAGGATAAAAAGGTCATAAACTACCCCTGTACCAAGTTTCATCCAGATCCGTTCAGCCGTTTGAAGGTGAAGGACGGAAAAACAAACAAACCCACACACAAACGTTCGGCCTTATAATATTAGTGTGATGATAGTGTGATGTTAATATTAAAAAAAAACCTCGTTATTCTAACGTCTAAGCTATGATTAAAAAAAAATCAACAAGCACTAGGCACATTTAATGATAAATTCTAACCCCATTCTGAATGCCACCTAAAAACTCTCCACCATCAAAAATAACTAGACTGGAAAACTATAAACACAGTGAGTATTCAATAATAATAAATTTATTAACGCCCACAGACGCAGTGGCGACCGAACGAATAGAAAAACACATTACATACATTACGCAGTCCTCAATAAGAAATCATGTTATCACTCCGGTTCACGAAATGGTCGAAAACTTGCAAAAGGGAGTTTGGTTTGAGCTACAGGTGGTAGCGATTCAGTTTTCATCTGCCTTGAGCTGAATGGTAATCCATGCGTAATGTTCGTGAACGCGCGCCGTCAGTAGGGACTGGTCATCTCTTAGCTGCCACGGCTCCTTAAAAAATTTCATTTAATTTTTGAATTGGTTTTTTATGTCTTTTAATCATGGACGCTTGTTTACTCTTTGAATATTCATAAGTGCCTGTAATTGGTTTATTTGAAACTAGCTTCTGTCCGCGACTTCGTACGCGGACCCTGTTGCTTATGCCAGCGACAACGGGGTCGCCATTTATGTTATTTTTAATCATTTTTCCCATTTAAATATTTTATCACACTGAGCTTTAGTTTTATTTCATTCCAACAACCACCAAAACATACAGTCCATTTGTCATCGTTTTCATTTTGGTAACCGCATTATTATATTCCTCCTCTAGAGACCTAGAAGTCGATGCGTAGATACGCTTGGAACTCAAGCGTAATTCTCTTTCCGTGAACGTCTCTGACTCGCGAGACAATACATGACGTTCACGATCAGCGGTCAGTCGCGCATCATATTCTTCACTGGTCTCTAGAGACCTAATGAATACGCTGAGAACGCAGGCGTGCTTCGCGACCCGAAGAGGTTTCCACGGAGCAAGTTGCAGCCTAATGTTCTCGAACAACATCAAGTCTCTCCTGACGCTCTTCGGTAGATTCTTGGGATCTTATGATCCTCAATCTTTTAGCTCTCTTGGAACATTGGGAAAGATTTGACCTCTTTCTAGGCATGGTCATAGATTTATTGTGAAGATACCTGATCAATAAAAATCTAAATTAAAATGACTGCTCCCCTGCGTTACCGGGTAGGCTACAGTGTCACGAAGATAAATGGAAAAGGAAATTAAACACTCAAACAACATAAGCCCGAAGGCATATTCATACGATAAAATAAAAAAATTAATAGGAGTTTTGGCCAGTAGAGTCAAATTTTCAATGATATACCATCGTCATCGAAAATCAGTCCTAAACTGTTACCGCCTTCACCGCGTGCAGGTACTCCCAGTTTATGTTATTTTATAATTACACAGTAAAATTAGTGATAGCTTTGAGTTCCACATCAGATGTTTCTGATCTTCGATTTTTATAAGTCAACAGGAAATACCCATCATATTGAACAACAAAGACGTCATTCCTATATGTGTTATATTGTAGCTAGGCTCTTGGAGTTCCACAACAGGTGTTCCAGATCTTCGATTTTTATAAGTCAACAGAGAGTGCTCATCAGATTGAACAACTTGTGCTAAGACGTTATTCCTATATGTGTTATGGTGTAGCTAGGCTCTTGGAGTTCCACAACAGGTGTTCCAGATCTTCAATTTTTATACATCAATAGAGAGTGCACATCAGGCTGAACAACTTTCGCTAAGACGTCATTCCTATATGTGTTATGGTGTAGCTAGGCTCTTGGAGTTCCACAACAGGTGTTCCAGATCTTCGATTTTTATAAGTCAACAGGAAATGCCCATCAGACCGAACAACTTTTGCTAAGACGTCATTCCTATATAATGTTATAGTGTAGCTAGGCTCTTGGAGTTCCACAACAGGTGTTCCAGATCTTCGATTTTTATAAGTCAACAGGAAATGCCGATCAGACCGAACAACTTTTGCTAAGACGTCATTCCTATATATGTTACAGTGTAGCTGGGCTCTTGGAGTTCCACATCAGGTGTTCCAGATCTTCAAATTTATTCTCTCAGCAGAAAATGTTAATCACGTGGAACAATTTTTGCTAAGGTATCATTTTTGTATCTCTTATAGTTTAGCTGGTCTGTTGCGGTTCTGCATCAGGTGTTCCAGTTTCCAAGATAAATTATAGCCTATATGTTGCCCAGACTTAATACCTATACAACAAAAAAAAAACATTCCAATCCGTCCAGTAGTTCCGAAGATTAGCGTGTACAAACAAACAGACATACAGACAGACAAATTTTTTTTTTTGGATTCATGCTCTATTACTGTTTCTAAACCCCCCTCAATTATTATTTTTTTAATATATTCAATGTACAGACACAGTTTTTTTACTGTTTTATTATATGTACTAGCTGACCCGACAGACGCTGTCCTGTCTTAACTGTGATACCTACCCTACCTACCTACCTACCTGTCTACCTACCCTACCTACCTAGCTAGCTACCTACCCTACCTACCCTACCCTACCTACCCACCCTACTTACCCTACCTACCTACCCTACCTACCTACCTACCCTACCTACCTACCCTACCTACCTACCCTACCTACCTACCCTACCTACCTACCCTACCTACCTACCCTACCTACCTACCCTACCTACCTACCCTACCTACCTACCCTACCTACCTACCCTACCTACCTACCCTACCTACCTACCCTACCTACCTACCCTACCTACCTACCCTACCTACCTACCCTACCTACCTACCCTACCTACCTACCCTACCTACCTACCCTACCTACCTACCCTACCTACCTACCCTACCTACCTACCCTACCTACCTACCCTACCTACCTACCCTACCTACCTACCCTACCTACCTACCCTACCTACCTACCCTACCTACCTACCCTACCTACCTACCCTACCTACCTACCCTACCTACCTACCCTACCTACCTACCCTACCTACCTACCCTACCTACCTACCCTACCTACCTACCCTACCTACCTACCCTACCTACCTACCCTACCTACCTACCCTACCTACCTACCCTACCTACCTACCCTACCTACCTACCCTACCTACCTACCCTACCTACCTACCCTACCTACCTACCCTACCTACCTACCCTACCTACCTACCCTACCTACCTACCCTACCTACCTACCCTACCTACCTACCCTACCTACCTACCCTACCTACCTACCCTACCTACCTACCCTACCTACCTACCCTACCTACCTACCCTACCTACCTACCCTACCTACCTACCCTACCTACCTACCCTACCTACCTACCCTACCTACCTACCCTACCTACCTACCCTACCTACCTACCCTACCTACCTACCCTACCTACCTACCCTACCTACCTACCCTACCTACCTACCCTACCTACCTACCCTACCTACCTACCCTACCTACCTACCCTACCTACCTACCCTACCTACCTACCCTACCTACCTACCCTACCTACCTACCCTACCTACCTACCCTACCTACCTACCCTACCTACCTACCCTACCTACCTACCCTACCTACCTACCCTACCTACCTACCCTACCTACCTACCCTACCTACCTACCCTACCTACCTACCCTACCTACCTACCCTACCTACCTACCCTACCTACCTACCCTACCTACCTACCCTACCTACCTACCCTACCTACCTACCCTACCTACCTACCCTACCTACCTACCCTACCTACCTACCCTACCTACCTACCCTACCTACCTACCCTACCTACCTACCCTACCTACCTACCCTACCTACCTACCCTACCTACCTACCCTACCTACCTACCCTACCTACCTACCCTACCTACCTACCCTACCTACCTACCCTACCTACCTACCCTACCTACCTACCCTACCTACCTACCCTACCTACCTACCCTACCTACCTACCCTACCTACCTACCCTACCTACCTACCCTACCTACCTACCCTACCTACCTACCCTACCTACCTACCCTACCTACCTACCCTACCTACCTACCCTACCTACCTACCCTACCTACCTACCCTACCTACCTACCCTACCTACCTACCCTACCTACCTACCCTACCTACCTACCCTACCTACCTACCCTACCTACCTACCCTACCTACCTACCCTACCTACCTACCCTACCTACCTACCCTACCTACCTACCCTACCTACCTACCCTACCTACCTACCCTACCTACCTACCCTACCTACCTACCCTACCTACCTACCCTACCTACCTACCCTACCTACCTACCCTACCTACCTACCCTACCTACCTACCCTACCTACCTACCCTACCTACCTACCCTACCTACCTACCCTACCTACCTACCCTACCTACCTACCCTACCTACCTACCCTACCTACCTACCCTACCTACCTACCCTACCTACCTACCCTACCTACCTACCCTACCTACCTACCCTACCTACCTACCCTACCTACCTACCCTACCTACCTACCCTACCTACCTACCCTACCTACCTACCCTACCTACCTACCCTACCTACCTACCCTACCTACCTACCCTACCTACCTACCCTACCTACCTACCCTACCTACCTACCCTACCTACCTACCCTACCTACCTACCCTACCTACCTACCCTACCTACCTACCCTACCTACCTACCCTACCTACCTACCCTACCTACCTACCCTACCTACCTACCCTACCTACCTACCCTACCTACCTACCCTACCTACCTACCCTACCTACCTACCCTACCTACCTACCCTACCTACCTACCCTACCTACCTACCCTACCTACCTACTCTACCTACCCTACCTAAAAATAAATAAAAAAAAAAAAAAAATGTATTCTGCTATTCAGGGCGGAGACAAATCCAACGAAACAAAAACCATGAAAATTGGTCCAGCAGATCTCGAGTTATAACGAAGGGAACAAACCCGTCTTTCTTTTATATATATAGATATAGAATATAGATATAGATAAATGCTTTCAGTTTGAGTTTGATTAGGCAACGAAACCTGAAAATAAATCAAACTCGAAGCATTTATAAACTAATTCATCACAGCCACTTTATAATTTTCAAGGGGTCGGTCAGTCAGAAAGATGGAACTAGTTGCTCTTACGGGTAAGAAACTCCACAGACAGTCTTTCATATCAAAATGCTTATCAAAATATTGTTTTCTAACAATATTTTGATAAGCGTTAAAATAAAAAAAACAATTTTTTTTTTGTAAATATTAAAATAAATTAAAATTGTGAGAAGATTTGCATTAATTGGTGAAAGACTCCCTTTACTATTTTTCTTATAAGACGTGAAAAATCTTTGACTCCCTAAATCTTGTAACTTATACCTTATGACCGAGAAAGCATAATAAAAACTTTTTCGTATAAATAAATAATTCAAGACCATGGCTTGCGAAAGTCATGGTAAGGGCGATTTATATTAAATTTAATTTTACTTTAGCGTGTTGTTAATTATTCACTTTGTCACTCAACTGTTATCATTTCAACTGAAATTGTGGTCCCAGCGGGTTGAGAATTAGTCTGTGATACAGATATTTGATATTACGGCGAGCAAAATGTTTAAATTAAAATAATTCTCCTAATAGGATAATTTTCATAAAATGGATCCCTGATATCTTCTCACGCAAAACACGCTAAATTTTAAATAGGAGGCACTACATTATTGAAGATCTGAACAATGTATAAGTAGTTTCACAGTTTTATTTGGGGTGGTATTTTAAGCTTTTATGTATAAATCACAAGGTTAGATCTTTGCAAACTTTAGTAACAAAACTCCTGAAAATAGGTTTAATATTTTGACCGAAAACTATGTTCTTTTTCCAGTGTTTGGGAGATATACAGGGTGGAATTTTGTAATGCCACCTGAAGGGAAACTACTTTTAATACTGTAGATAGAAAATTTTACTCAAAGAAAACATTCCTTTATTTTTGAATAGAATTAAAACTGCATTCAAAGATGTTCGATAATTCGCTTGGATAAACAGATGCATCTTTGAGTTTAAGTGCTTTAACTCATAGCTTTATCTCATTGAATTTATTAGTCCAGATTTCATGGTTTTCTTTTCATTTAATTTATCAAGTTTCTTCATCCTTATAATGTATTGATCCTAACGATCAATGCAATAAAAGTACAAGTTGAGATTTTTACAGTGTGGCAAGCAAATTTTTGAAAATCTTTGTTTGCAGTTTGCTTTATATTTATATAAAGCAAACTATTTTAATAAAGGAATGATTTCTTTGAGTAAAGTTATCTATCTACAGTATTAAGAGTACAAAATTTCACTCTGTATAATGTTCTCCGTTGATGTTTGATGATTGCAGTATAATTATCTGTTTTACAATCATTAATGTGGACATGGTAACGTATGTCAGAATGAGAATAGGTACCTATACTATACCTACTGCTCCTTTTGTTTTCTGATGACATTTGACATCAATGACAGTGACAGCACATTACCTCGCAATACATACCTCTCATTCAACACACGTTTCAATACTGTTTATTCTTACAGCTTTGTTTCAACAACCGAGATCCACTTTTGTGGTATCAATTAAACAAATTAATTAATTAAATAAATTATCAAAACGGTAATCAAATATTATTTCTATAATTATATTAACTATTTCCATGTATTTACACTCTACATACCATTTAAATAGATCATTAAATATGTACAGTACATTTAGTTCAATTTCCGTCAAAATATTATAATTTATTGCGTGATTGCTTACACAATGTTAAGCAGTCACTCGGCACATTTGAACAAAGCTCCGTATTGCTGAATGGTAGAAACAAATGAATTCAATACTTTAGTATTAATCTCTAAAACATTTTAAGAGCGCTTACAATTGCATTTGAACATTCAACATCCAAACTACACTCAAAATAATAGCCTATAAACATAACATTGTACATTATTGCAGTAGCCGTCACACCGTTACCGTGGTCACAGTTCTGCGGCATTCTATTCGTCCCTTGGGCAGAATTGTTCGGTGTAGTTGCGGCCATACCTTGTTGTGAAATCTAAATTTTGTTTATTTTGTATTAAAATGTCTGCTGTGTAAACATTTTGATATTTATATTGCAAAGCGTTTAAATTGTTAATTTAATTTTGTAACTTTATATTTTCAAGCGTGTAGCGATAGCTAGAAGTTCGCTATTTCACTATCACTACATAGTATAAAGCAAAGTCGCTTCCCGCGTCTGTCCTAATGCTTGTATGTATGCTTAGATCTTTAAAACTACACAACGGATTTTGATGCAGTTTCTTATAATAGATAGAACGATTCAAGAGGAAGGTTTGTGTGTATAACTTATCGACATATTATGCGGGCGAAGCCGCGGGCGGAAGCTAGTTAGTGATTAACTAGCCGTTACCGTGACTTTACTTACATGGATATTTTCGGTCTAAAAGGGCTTGAAATGCTCTTCTTCAGTGCCAAAATGACGCACAATCTATAAATATTATAAATTAAAGTATATCTGTGGGATCACGTTGTTCTTCTAAACCACGCAACGGATGATCATTTTTTCAAGACGGTTTAAGTGTATAATACAATAATATTAATCTAACAAACAAAAAAAGAAATCTCGATGTTTTGTCTATTTGTAAGAACCATGCAAAGCAGATCCCTAGTAGATTAATAAAAGGTTTACAAAAATGGCCTTGCTCATAATTTATATAAACAAATACATTGCTATTACAAAAAAAAAACCAACATGGCTGTTTTTGCTGAATCCCTCACCCACCTAAAAAACAAGAACTACACGAATTATGTCAAGTTTAAACGAGTCTTGCAAATCCGCGGGTAGGATATATTTTTATATCTCTTGTTGGAGGTGACAAGGCGGCATCTTCACACTCCTAATAGAGTAATTGAGTTGACAGTAAAAGTTATGAAGAGAAAGGCGTCGTGGCGTCGCCTTGCCGGATATCAGCCCCCCCCTCCACCACTTTTCTTTACCCCCCCCCCCCCTACCCCTCTGCGGATACGAGCGTACTGGCAGCAAATAAGTTTAGCTTTATTTGCATTTTCTGTTGGACGGAATTTAGTTTGGTAACTATTAAATTGTGTATTTGAAAGGGATGAAATTTGAATCTGGTTTGAGGAAGTGTTGTTTGTTGTATTGAGTTTGAGAATAATTTTATTTGCGAAACGTATGGTGTAAAATGACTCGTTATTTATTGGAATTGTTATGAAATCTTGGGGCAATTATTATTTTAAATGATCTGCCTATCTTTTAAATGCATAAACGTAAACTTTTGTGACGATAAATTTGCATAATTATGACATTTTTGTCTTTTCTTTATCAATAATTTCTTGAGCAAGACGCAAAAAACTATAGATTCTACAACATCTATTACCTAGTGGAGTAGATATACCCATAATTAATTACAACCCAATTGTTTTGCAACTAGTACTTGTAGAGAACTCATTCTAAAGATCTTCCGATGAACTCAGAGTATAACTTATTCGTGGGAAGTGAGCCAGTCATTTATTTTTATACGGTCACTATAGCTTAGTCATTTCTCATCCGTACTAGAATACTGTAAATATTTTTTTTGTGTCCTCTCTTGCCCATAAGGTACAGCCTACGGCAATTTCCAGATGAAATTAATGAAGTATATTTTAAAGAGGATGCGCTGAGGTAACCCGCGAAAATCATTTTTTTTTACGATATTTTGAAAATTGCAAGTCATTGTCATGTTGATCAAAATACGTTTCGCGATCGTAAAAAATGTGTATTTATTTAATTAATATATTAAAATTTATCCATATAGCTCGAACTAAAAATTGACACAAAATGTCACGATTTCGTGAAATAATCATCTTACAACTAGATAATAATCTACAAATTGCAATAAAAGTAAGAATTGAATTGAATTCCGCGAGGTACCCTGTATTTCACCTAAGTTTCCAAACTTCTTTAATTCTTTTAAGGCATAAAAATAGGCTTAACTTACCAACATCGCGACTAAAAATGCACTCCACTAGTTCGTTGGTCATGTGCATACAAATTTATAATAAGTTACCCGAAGTATTAAAGAATCTAAATAAAAATAACACTTTTATCAATAAATTGAAGCTTTTTCTCTTAAGCAAATGCTTCTATAATATTAGCGAATACTTAAATGATAAATTATGAGTAATTATCTAATCTTCTCTAAAAATACTCGTTAAAGACGCGCACACCTACACATGATATGGAAAATAATATAATTATAAACTTTAGGGATAATAGAAATAAATTAATTACGTATTATATAAATAACAATAATAAGAAATTAATAAAACAATAATAAAAATAATGAATAATTAAAAAAATAAACGTTATTACAATGTTCTGATAAAAAAATCTTGGTATATAATTTTATAAAATAAAACGTAATGCATTAATAAATAAAAGGTTTATCAGTACTAACTGCAATAAACAGCCAGTAGTCTTCCTCCTCTCTCCTACCTTATCTATGCTGTGCCCGACAGGGTCCATAATTGTGACTAAATTTACTTTCCTTCCACCTTTATACATTATGGTACGCAATAAAGAATTGAGAATTGAACTTAAAAAAAAAGTTTCTCATAGTTTAAAGGTTTTAGCGCAAGCAGTTAAGCAGCCATTAACCACGCCGGCTGTTGGCGCCTCTCGCATGGTATGGGTACTTTTCCATAAAACAAAACAGATTATCTATTCTATACATATAATAAAACAGTAAAAAAACTGTGTCTGTACATTGAATATATTAAAAAAATAATAATTGAGGGGGGTTTAGAAACAGTAATAGAGCACGAATCCAAAAAAAAAGTTTTGTCTGTTTGTCTGTATGTCTGTTTGTCTGTTTGTTTGTACACGCTAATCTTCGGAACTACTGGACGGATTGGAATGATTATTTTTTTGTTGTATAGGTATTAAGTCTGGGCAACATATAGGCTATAATTTATCTTGGAAACTTGAACACCTGATGCAGAACCGCAACAGACCAGCTAAACTATAAGAGATACAAAAATGATACCTTAGCAAAAATTGTTCCACGTGATTAGCATTTTCTGCTGAGAGAATAAATTTGGAGATCTGGAACACCTGATGTGGAACTCCAAGAGCCCAGCTACACTGTAACATATATAGGACTGACGTCTTAGCAAAAGTTGTTGGTCTGATGGGCATTTCCTGTTGACTTATAAAAATCGAAGATCTGGAACACCTGTTGTGGAACTCCAAGAGCCTAGCTACACCATAACACATATAAGAATGACGTCTTAGCGAAAGTTGTTCAGCCTGATGAGCACTCTCTGTTGACGTATAAAAATTGAAGATCTGGAACACCTGTTGTGGAACTCCAAGAGCCTAGCTACACCATAACACATATAGGAATAACGTCTTAGCACAAGTTGTTCAATCTGATGAGCACTCTCTGTTAACTTATAAAAATCGAAGATCTGGAACACCTGTTGTGGACCTCCAAGAGCCTAGCTACAACATAACACATATAGGAATGACGTCTTTGACGTCTTTGTTGTTCAATATGATGGGCATTTCCTGTTGACTTATAAAAATCGATGATCAGAAACATCTGATGTGGAAATCAAAGCTATCACAAATTTTACTGTGTAATTATAAATTAACATAAACTGGGAGTACCTGCACGCGGTGAAGGCGGTAACAGTTTAGGACTGATTTTCGATGACGATGGTATTATCATTGAAAATTTTACTCTACTGGCCAAAACTCCTATTTTTTTTTATTTTATCGTATAAAATAAAAAAAAGAGCTTATGTGCTTTTGGGCTTATGTTGTTTGAGTGTTTAATTTTCTTTTCCATTTATCTTCATGACACGGTAGCCTACCCGGTAACGCAGGGGAGCAGTCATTTTAATTTAGATTTTTATTGATCAGGTATCATCACAATAAAACTATGACCATGCCTAGAAAGAGGTCAAATCTTTCCCAAAGTTCCAAGAGAGCTAAAAGATTGAGGATCATAAGATCCCAAGAATCTACCGAAGAGCTTCAGGAGAGACTTGATGCTGTTCGAGAACATTAGGCTGCAACTCGCTCCGTGGAAACCTCTTCGGGTCGCGAAGCACGCCTGCGTTCTCAGCGTATTCATTAGGTCTCTAGAGACCAGTGAAGAATATGATGCGCGACTGACCGCTGATCGTGAACGTTATGTATTGTCTCGCGAGTCGGAGACGTTCACGGATAGAGAATTGTGCTTGAGTTCCAACCGTATCTACGCATTGACTTCTAGGTCTCTAGAGACAAGTGGGGAATATAATAATGCGGTTACCAAAATGAAAACGATGACAAATGGACTGTATGTTTTGGTGGTTGTTGGAATGAAATAAAACTAAAGCTCAGTGTGATAAAAGATTTATATGGGAAAAATGATAAAAAATAACATAAATGGCGACCCCGTTGTCGCTGGCATAAGCAACATGGTCCGCGTACGAAGTCGCGGGCAGAAGCTAGTTCAAAATATAATTTGTCTATAAACAAGTAGGAATTTCGGAATACCTACACAATTACTTATTATAAGTAGAGTTTTATGAGATCTTGAGACATCAAAGCGTGTCTATATCTTTGTAAGGCTTCGCATTTATTTGTAAAAGAACTGACATTAAAGAGTCAAATAACAAGGTCGTGTCAGATGAAGGTCGTATAGCATCCGAAGAGTCGGCCAAGTGCCCGTTGAACCACGCACAATGAAAGGTTCCGTAGTTGGGATGTCCCAAATATACACATTTTAGTTGACACATAATAATATGTTCCGTGTATTTTTGGGTTTTCAAACTACAATTAATGATATTCAGACTTTTTACTTTACTTGTCCTGTGAGACGCTGCTTCTTGACAAATTTCATGGTCATAGATCAACGGGAAGTAGGTTTTGATTTATCCGCGAGTATAAAGATATAATAATAATAATAATAATATCCTTGGACATTTCACACAGCGCCGTATCGTCCCAAGCTAAGCAACCTAATGCTTGTGTTATGGTAACGAGATGGCTGATATACTACATATATACACTTTTTTTTTGTAAATACATACATATTATAGATAGAAAAACACCCAGACTCGTAACAAATACTTGCAGGTCGTACAAATACTTGTTCCGTGCGGGAATCGAACCCGCGACATAGTGCGCAGCAGTCAATCGCTCAACCACTACGCCAACCGTGTCGTCATATATGTGACATACATAACATAATCAGCCTATAATGATCCCTCTGATAGGACACAGATCTCCTCTCTAAGAGAGGGAGTGGGCCATAATCCACCACGCGGCCCCAGTGTGGGTTGGCGGATGCCACATATCTTCGTATTGTTGGTTCTAGGACTTGCCGGTTTCCTCACGATGTTTTCCTTCACCGTTTTGAGAGCAGTGGTGATGAAATCAATTACACAAAGTAAAGCGCCTGCTTGGGCGAGGTATGCCTTGGTATGTGACATAAATGGCCGCATTTTTTTGACAACTCAGTCAAAAAAATGCGGTCTAGAAACTTGATTTTTTTAGAACTCTAAGGTACCATTAGACGTTCTACGTATTAGATATTCATTTCAACTTTATATCTTGATACTTTTTCTCAGGAACGAGTGGATATAGTTCCTGAGAAAAAGAGTTCCCTTTTTCCTATTCAGGTATTGAACCCTAAAAATAAGCTGCCTTGTAAGTAGAGTCAAGACACGTTTGTCAGAGTACAACTATAGCATTTGGACCAACTCGGCTTGGTAATTTTCGGTTTTCAGTTTATAAAAAACTGATGGATCAGTTCCATCAGTTTTTTCAACGACGAACCTTAAAATGGCAATAATTTGAATAATATTTAAAAGCGATTAAAAAGGTCTCCGATACCTTCGTACATCACTGAGTTGGGCTGGTGATAGATCCAAGCTCCATCTACTTATACTTACACACAATGTATGTATCTGCCTAGCCTTTACCCAACTATGTTGGGGTCGGCTTCCAGTCTAACCGGATGCAGCTGAATACCAGTATTTTACATGGAGCGACTGCCTATCTGACCTCCACAACCCAGTAACTAGGCAATACGATACCACTTGCTAGACTGGCTGTTAGATTTTCGATTTTCTGACGACTCGTAACGACTGTCTAAGATGCACAAATGACATCCGGGACCGACGGCTTAACGTGCTTTCCGAGACACGGAGGAGTCTCGATATGTAATAATGGTCACCCATCCACGGCCAACCCCGGCAAGCATGGCTTAACCTGATGGATCGACCTGTGCGGCTGTTAGTACTTAGCCACGAGCTCCTCACACACTAAACCTAGAAATATTTAATTTATTTTTATTCTCCACTCAGCGCAAAATGTAAAATAACAAGTTGATCCTCTAGCTCTTTGAGAAAAGCTAGGCCACAAGCTTGTTAAGAGAAACATTATGAAATTCTCGCACATTTCTGATAAAAACTACTAAAAGGCTATTTATTGAAAATGGAGTACTTTTTTTCATTTTTCTTTGAAACAACTTCAAAGCAAAAGGACCTCTCTGTGATAATCCTTCGTTTTCTTAACTTTGTAAGTTGAAAATCTTAAATATTGAATCTTAGCGCTAAGTTAACTATATAAAGTAGAACTATGTAATATAACTAGTTATATGTTCGAGCCGTTTGGGGTCTGAGTGCTCATCGAGTCCTTCAGGATATCGCCCAGTGGTAGGTGGACTCTTCACGTGACCAGAGGGCCGGTCAATTTTTAGGCCTTACACTTACAAACTTAGGCCGAATTAATTCAATCTGCTTGGTATTTTCCTTAGGCTAGCTTTGACTTATATCTAAATACCGTGTCTCGTGATGACATAGAGTCAAGGTCGGGAAATTTGCTTCTCAAACACATGGGTGCAGTTTCGAACCTAGTTTATAGTGAAGAATATTTTTTTACTTAAGCCTGCTGTACATGGTGGTGTTTAAATTACTTGTGGCACATCATAAGTTGGAACAACGATAAAAGTTGCACCACCTTACCAGTGTTTAGACGATGCAAGTTATTTGTTGTTTCAACTTTAATGTACGCCACAGGGCAGGAACTTGGATTGTGTAAATGAGAATTTATGCTGATATCAAATTATTACAATTTGATATCAGCATAAATTCTCCCGTACTAGACAAGCTTGGTCATTAGTGCTCGTATATATAAGGTGACTGGTAATTAGTGACCGATATTTAAACAAAGAAACTTTTTTTGCATACTCAATAGCTGCTAACAGCTGATCGGCGCGAAGTTCATTGAACTTTGCGCGCGCCAGTTGTATTGTTATTGTGATAAAAATAAAACTATTGTGTATACAAAAAAAGTTTCTTTGGGAAAGTTGATTGTAATCATGAGTACAATCACGTGTTTAAATATCGGTCACTCATTACCAGTCACCTTATATAACACTTATGCCGTGCAGTATATTTGACACCGGTAAAGAACTACCATTCTATACCCTCATTACTGGACCCATACTTAACAAATTTTATCCCCAAGCAAAAGAAAAGTGTACCAAAGGACAGTCCATACAACGCGCCGGGACATTTTATCACCTATTTCCTTTACTAAACAGGCTCCCGGTGCTTTAGTGCCACGATATATATTCCCGATATAAAAAGGAAGGAGATTTCGAACCGGTACCTGCTTTGCGTCGGTCTCCACTAATGAAACACCATTTATCATTCTGACTGCCAAATAAAAGCTTGGAATAAGGGCTTGGGTTGAGTGATGCGAGGTAGCGATTGGCAAAATTAAGGCGGTGGTGGGGAAGCTGTGGAAATATCAGCGATTTTGTATGTATTTGGGATAAAACTTGGTCTGTAGCAAATGTGTGACACTTTCGAAAAATAAAAAACGTAGAAGACAAAAAATGCTGACTTACTTTTCAAGATCCACTCCTGTTTTGTCACTAGTGTACGGTCTAACTAAAATGACTGTATTCGTAAATACGCGACAAACGCGTTCAAAAGTAAAATAAATAAATATGTTCCATTTTTTTTCCTTCAAAAAACCTGAAGGCGCCCTCTGTCGGCGCAACGAGACTTTTTAATCCGCCGTGTTCGCGCAAACATTATTTTGCTTAGGACACGGCCTGACAAATGAGCAGAATAGCTAGAAAGCTTTACAACTTAATTAAAATACATGGTGAAGGTAACTCACGGCTGCGCCAAATCGGCCCAGCATAGACCAATAACCATTGATAATCTTCGATCTTTGCTTCATATCTTGCGGTACTTTGATAAGGCAGCAGTTTTTCTTATCCTCACTGCTGCAAGATATTTCTTCTACAAGTTGATCTGCGGAAAGAAACTGTTACAATGTTTTACCAGTTTCTGTAAGCGCATAAGTTAATATGGGGCTATGTTACCCGCACTAACGACTTTTCTTCCCTGGAACTCGCATCTTTATGGATCTTACTATAACTGATAGATGGCATCCCCGGTTGCATTATTTATTTTCCTTTCCGTCTTTTTCACTGGGAGCCTTCGCTAAATTAAATTGACCCACACAACTAATTAGCAACCGCTAACATTTCTTCCCTTGTACCACAACAAGAATTCAGAGTGCTCGCTATAACTTTAATTAGAACCCGGGGGCAAAGAAAACAGTCCGGGAAGGTGGACTTTCATAAAAATTGCTAGATTTCCAAGAAATTTTCCGTGACGTGAGCTACAAGAATGGTTGTGACGTCATAATTGGCTTGTTACGCTAGAATGGCTCATACAAGCTTTCAATGTTCTTTAGTTCGTGGTTGAAGTTGCCATATAAAGGATTTTTAAGACTAAGACAACATCACACGTGACTTATTCCGCGTTCATGTAAGTTATACTACATTGCTTGCTTAACCAAGTTGGAACTGCATGGAATAGGGTCCCTACAAATGGGGAGAGGGCTTCCACACTGAACTCGAACTCAAAGAATTTATTTCAATTAAACGATTTTGCATGCATTTTTCAATTGTTACAGAGTTTGTCAGTCAAAAATATGAAGCTAGCTTGGATATGGACTGCTTCCAGTAGTGCTATTCTGTAAAAATCTCACCGTGGAAATGTTGGTCAAGTGAGTTTAAAGTGAGCTATCAACAGCGTCAATTCTTAGCATTCGGTGGGACGAATTTTAGGGCTATGCTTACTTCACCTAAGTTTTCATAGTGAGATTTTTACAGAATCGACCGACTGACACGACTGCACACTCATCATCACTCATCAGGTGTATTAGAGCGATCTGTAACCTGCAAAACACTGAAAGCTGTAAACAATATTTTAAAAGTATGAACATTTTAACAGTGCGCCCTCATTGTACATTGTATATTCCAGACATGTCACACACTATGTTCGTCAAAAATTATATGTATAAATTTGACCGAGTAGGTAGTCAGCGTCGAGCTGACCGGCTACAAACTGTTGGATCTAAAACTGCTTTATACAAGAACAGTATTTTCGTAATGGCTCCAAAATTATACAATAAATTGCCAAAGTGTATCAGAAGTGAGGAAAATGTCAGCCATTTAAAAAAAAAGTTGCTCCTGTTTCTAGTTGAAAAGACGTATTACTCGATTAAAGACTTTTTAAATGACAAATTATGAATAAATTTAACTTTCTTTGACATTCTTAATAATTAATAATATAATTCAATTACTTTATTTTATGCGGCTCATGAAATTTTTTAATTGCTTCATTTCTTTTATCCTAGACTTTATTAATTATGATAGTAAAAATAACCTGCTTACTAATATTATAACTTGTATGCCGATTATTGGCCGAACATACAGATCAGCTAAAATGTATAAATAACACCTTTTTGTACTTATGTTCACAAATTAAGATTGATTTGATTTGATTTGATTTGATCAGTTAATTAGCTGCCAGTATGTCTTACCAAATAATAATAATTTCGTAATACAGTTGTTTGTTTGTGATTGTCTGCAATGTGGATTTGGTATCCATATTGCCGACAATCACAAACAAACAAGTCTTTACTTTTTTTTTGAAGCATAAAATACACTTCCAGCCAGAAAAAAAATTACATAAATTTACACTAATACTAATAAAATGCGACGGAAACTCTGCCGTCTGTCTGTTACCTTTCCACACCTAAATCAGAGTGTTAAGTTAGTGTGTTTCTAATCAAAGTGTTATGAAAGAAAGATACGTAGGCTGTAGCCTGAAGAAAGACATAGGCTAGTTTTCATCCTAGGCTACGAATATTATACTCAAAATACACGCAGACGAAGTCGCGAGCAACAGAAAGTATCACAAATAAATATTTCCCTTAACATGTAATGTATTACTGAAGTTTTTCCAACACCATAATATTTGTCGGGCCGAAGTAAACCCTCGTTATAATGGCCCGATTATTGGCAGCTTTCAATATGGGTGGGAGTCACGTGGGCTGCAGCCGGTGCCCGTAGCGTGACCCGCACCGGATTCGAACCTTGAAACGTATGGAAAAAATAATATATCGTTCAAGTGTTGAGGAGGGATCACGTTTGCGTTCGTCGGGATTCATAATAAATTGGTTTTGTTATAAAAGAATATAGTCAACACCATGACCACCATATGGGTTTTGAAAGAACTTACTTACTAGGAATATCTGGAAATATGCTTTGATCCCTCGATTTTTCTCCAAAAAACAAACATGTTAGGTACATAAATTGAACTGTTTATTTATAATTAGACTTAATTTTTTAACAAATAAATCAGGTACAAAACTACTTGGTTCTGTTTATTTTTGTTATTTAATACTGAGAAGGTTAAAATTGGACGCAATGCTTACAAGTTTTCAGTACCACCAACAATAAATTTTAAATAAAAATAAATAAATTTTATAAATAAAAATAAATAAATTTAATTCATTTTGTAAGCCTTAACAATTTATGAGAAGCTCAACAAAAGCTAAGCTATACACAACATTGCGCAAGAAACCTGCTGATTATGTATTCTCAAACAAAATTTCTTACATTAAGGTCAAACTCAGATCGTAGAAAATGAAGATATGCCAGAGACACGCTGAATACATTTTGTAAAGGAGCTTGATTACAGCAGGTGCTGTGGTTTTCCAAGAAATCTTATTCCCTTATTTATGAACATTATTATTGAAACTACTTTATAGTTAGCTGCTATCTTCATTAAATATTACAAGGATTTGTATTTAGCGTTTAAACGTTCCTGAATAAAGAAACACTTTGCTGGTAGTTTTTTTTATGCACACAATTTTGTTAGGAATAGTCACCGTTAGGGAGCACCAATACGAACACTGAGAAACTAAAATTATAAAAAAAAACTTTGTAATCAGCCACAATGTTCCCGCCGCTGGGATAAAGGCCTTCTCTATTCAAGAAGGAGAGGCCGGGGGAATGTCACATGTCTTGGAATTATTTTCGTTCTAGGAAACACAGGTTTCCTCAAGATCTTTTCCTCTACCGTTTTGAGACCAAGTATTGATGAAAGTAGTAAGCACAATACATTATTAAAAGACAGGAAAGTTTTTAGGAACCATATTGAAGTGTGTGTGTGTTTGTGTTGTATGTGTGTGTGTTGTTGTGTATGTGTTGTAGTGTGTGTGTTGTGTGTGTGTATGTCTTCACATATAATGTTATAATTCATGTATACAAAACACACACACACGAAACTACCTTTTGGAAGGGGCGACTAGAATCAATTCTATTACTTGTTCATTTTGACGTTCAAAAGTGCCTTACTTGTGCCTATTTGAATTAAATGATTTGATTTTGACTTTGACTTTATAAATATGTTAAGTTTTTTTGAATAAAATACACGTCATGACATATCCATAATTTCTTAAATCCATAAGGTCAACAAATCACTTGGTGCTGCCAAAAAAGTTAACTGCGAACTTGTAGCGAAGCAAAATCCACTGATCGGATGTAAACGAGCCGTCTCATAAATAAAGATGTGAAAACTTTAGACAGTCGACTTGATGTACGTACCTAGTAGGTAGGTACAACGCCGTGTTATTCATAGTACATGTGAGCAATCAAAACTTGGGCACGCCAAGCAAACATAGAGGTTCACATGTATTGTGTGATTTTTGACGCTGCGTTTTTCTGGCGTGTTTTGTTAAGGATTACTAAGGGAGACTATTGTAGGTTTTGTTTGATACAACTTGGCGATTTTTTTTGCATAACAAAAAACTGGGCATAGTATTTTGTTTGATAAAACTTTGGCGGTTTTTTCCATAAAAAAAACTGAGCATACACAGTCGGTAAATACATCTTTGCCCGATTAAGATGTGAGTGTTCTCTGCAGTGTGATGCGTTTTATGATGGAGATGTTTTAGAAAAATTTAGAATACTAACAGCCGCACAGGTCAATCCACCGGGTTAAGATACGCTTGCCGGGGTTGGCCGTGGATGGGTGACCATCTTTACATACCGAGACTCCTCCGTGCCTTCGAAAGCATGTTAAGCCGTTGGTCCCGGCAGTCATTTGCGCATCTTTGACAGTCGTTACGGGTCGTCAGAAGCCCGTAAATGTGACAGCCAGTCTTACCAAGGGATATCGTATTGCCCAGTTACAGGGTTGTTGAGGTCAGATAGGCAGTCGCTCTATGTTAAATACTGGTATTCAGCTGCATCCAGTTAGACTGGAAGGCGACCCCAACATTGTTGGGAAAAGGCTAGGCAGATGATGATGTGTTAGAGAAATTTAACACACCCACCCAGTTTAATATCGGTTAATGAAAACACTTACTATAAGTGTCATCTACATTTTACTAACTTTTAATCAACTTGCAATGTCTGTATGTGTTTGTTCGAGTCAAGTCATGCGACATAATTTTAAAGCAGTTTTCCTCAACCGATTGGGTTGCAATTTGGCGTACAGTTTGGATCACAATGCATGGTTAGGCTAAGTGACGTCATTCTAAATCCAATATGGCGAACCGCCCAACATGGCAGACTAGATACTTTTTATGCACTTTCATGATAAAGGTATGAAATTAAAGGGTTGGCTGAGAAGAATATAAATAAAGATTATTTTACGAATTCACGGACAAAGTCGCGAGCTGAAGCTTGTAAAGAATATGATTATAATAATGATTTGACATTAGCTCTTACACTTAAAGAAAGCCTCAAGCTATTGAAGACCTTATCGTTCTATGTTTAAAGCTTTATTTACACTTTTTAATTAATAAAAAGCTTAGTTTTTAAATTGTTTTTGAAATATTAATTTATTATGTAGAATTATTTTTGTTAATGCCTCCAAAATAAATGCTTGGCCGTTGTTCAGTGACATGTAGACGATATACACATAATACCTTAAGGAGAAACTATAAGACAGTGCCCAATACGCACTATCTTAGAACTAAACTACGCTATACATCATGTCAGTCATAAATACCGGACCGGAGTGACGTCACGTTAACTTGGCAATGGCGAAGCAATTACTTTGATGACCGGGACTTGATCAAGATATTGACGACGTTACTATAATTACGATCCGATATTATGGCACTGTATCGTATAAATTGAACAAGGAGTTGGTTTAACTTGAGAGTAGGGATGATGACAGGCGACAAAAAATAAATTATATTTAGTCCTTCAGACAAATAATAAAAAAAATATGAGACATGTATTTTTTCTTTATAAGTATATTAATAAAGACCAGATGGCGGATTGTTCTTTGGCCAAAGAATTACATTGCTATTCAACGTGGCATTGCTGCCAGTCTTCTGGGCACGTTTCCGGATGACAGCGATGCGGATGAGTACTTTGACGACTAAGTGTCCTTTTTGTTTTTATATTTATTTGTATATACCTAGTTAGTTAGAATTTAAGTATGAATAAGTTGTTATTATATTTTAAGTTATATTAAATTAAGTTATTTAGATTTGTTTAAAGAGAATTTGTGTAATAGTTAGATAAAAATGTCTAAGATAAAACGCATTAAAGTTGGGGAGTGGGGGTGCGTTACGTCACAGCTTAGTATAAAATCTACATAGGAGTGACGTTATGCAACATTTTAGTACAATTTATCGACGTAATATTTTGATTACGTGAAAAAAGAAAAAATACGTGTCAAATATTTTTAATAATAAAGCTGACGTACTAAAAATATATATTTTAGTCATCATCTCTATTATACCTATATAGAGACTACGTTATTTACATAATTTTTTTTTTTCTAGCAATCGCGAAGAGCTGAATTTCAAATAGTTCTTATTCTTTATTTGTGTTTTGTAATGGCTTTTGTTTTATAGTTCGGTACGGTATAAGGGTATTGAAATATAATAAGATATTTATGTGGATTTAATAAACTAAAATTCATGCTTATGGTAAGTATGAATTTGAAGACATTTAGAAGTTACTTGTGATTAATTTATGCCTTTATTTTGGATTTTTTGTTTACTTGTATTTACCGATAACTTGTGTGTGTGTGTTGTATCTTGTTGTGATGTTTAAAGTTAGTTATTAATAAACAAATAAAAAATATAAATAAATGTGACTACAACATAATAGTATTCGGCCTTATATAGAACATGGCGGGCTAAAGGAAACCTTCGCGATATAATTCATTTTAAAATACATACTTTATTTATTTATTTATTTACAAAAACTTTAGTTATCATTACAGGGTTAACCCTAATGCGACACTTAAGACCTTAACTACCTAAACTATACACTTACAAGAAACTAAAATTTAAAAAATAAAACACAACATTATTAAATTACTACACACAGAAAATATCAAATAATACTTACATAAACTAAACAATCATAAACACAAGTCTAACTACCTTAACATTAATATTTATTTAAACTTACACCCACTATCATTACAGGTCACCCTAATAAAATAGTGGGTGGGTGACTTACCTATCTGAGGTATAAAAAAAAAATCAACTAATAGGTATTACATAAAAATCTACTTAAAACTAAATTATAACAAAATCTTAACCTAAAGTAAATAATAACAAACAACAGAATAATATTTAAATGTTCAACAAACGAAATTCAACAATACTCTTGCGAATTCACTCAGATTGCACGAGAAGATGTCAATCCTCTCATGCACTTCATTAAGCACATGTATTGTGCGGGTTAGGGGTGTTTTAGATAGAAAGATAACCTACGTCTCAGTAGGTACCTACAGCCTACATTATGTATAAGATTTCTTCATTAGTGGAATTGCGAGTGTTGGAGTAACCCGCTCAAATTTTAATTTAGTTTGCGAGCATATTAAGTCATGTGTAAATAACTACAATCTAACAAGTTTTACAATTATGTTCGTCAGTTAAATCACCTTCATAATAAAATAGTTTGCTACGACCTTGCTACGGCGTAGTCGTTGCTTCGGCGTGGGCTGGTCTACGGCGTAGATTGTCTACAAAATCATGGAGCATTGCTTTTTGTTACAATTATCGAAGTTTATTAAACTTTAATGCTATTGAAGGATCGTTTAACAGATCCATTAATATAGTGTATTCGAAATTCGTTTACTGCAGACATACAAAGCCATTTAATAATTCCATTTCAATGAACAGTTGATTAACCAAGATCAACAGGCATGGCAGCAGATGTGCGAGCAGAGTTCTATCACATAAATTTCAAACTATAAGTAATTATTTCGCTGTTTCGTTTTCTTGTGGGTAGTGAAAGTGAAGTGAGAAGTGTATTAGTTGAGAGTGGCAAAAATCACAAAAACTCAAAATTTAAAGAAACTTATAAAGTCAAAGTCAAATCATTTATTTCAAATAGGCACAAGTAAGGCACCTCTGAACGTTAAAATGAGCAAGAAATAGAATAAATTCTAGTCGCCCATTCCAAAAGGTAGTTTCGTGTGGAGAATAATGGGCAAGAAACTCCACCGTTATAATTATCGTTTTCGTCACTGACAATTCCTACTGACAGGTAGTTGCAGAACATCTTTCGTTATACGAAATGGCGTAGAAAGTATTTACGAAGTCAAAGTCAAATCATTTATTCAAATAGGCACAAGAAAGAAACGTCAAAATAAACAAGAAATATAATTGATTCTAGTCACCCCTTCCAAAAGGTAGTTTCGTATGGAGAAGAATGGGCAAGAAACACCGTCTTTACTCTTTTAAACAGTAATATATATCTTAATATTAGTAGGTAGTATACAAAATGAACATCATAAACGACACAATACATTAGCTTTGTACAAAAATACGCTCCTACTTTAACATCGTTTTTGTGCGCAAATGTACAATCCGAAAAACTTTCACACAATACAACTTCGGGAGAGAGAAAAAAAATGTGTCGAATTGTTGTCGTGTAAATAAAAAAAACGGTTGTCAAAGCTTGTACAGATTTGAGATAAAACCTATATATTGTTTTATAAGAAAAAAATGCTGGTTTATACTTTATGCTTTAGGCCAGATTTTTCTTCTCATACACAGAAACAAATAGCCATAGATCACCTTGATAGATTCTTGCTTGCGACGTTTGATTAATTTCAAGCCATACAATCTAGGCTTCAAGACATGTTTTTTATTTGTGTAAAGCTAAGCTTGTGAACGCCAACGAACTACCAAATATATAAATAATTAGTCAACTTAAATTATAGTAGTGCCTAATGTCTGCTCCAATGGTATCTTATAAAAGTGTAAATAAACCCTTTTCTGGATTAATTATTACGCAATCACTCATTAACTAGAATTAGTAACACATCTGTTTCAAGAAGTTTTCAACGTAATCTTTTTTTTTTCTAACAATTTGGGTTTCAATTTCATTATTAAATTGAACGCACTCAATTGACCGTCCAACGTGATAACGCAGTGGGAAATGTGCCCAAAAGGTGCGCTCACTTCACGGTCACTGATTTCCCACTGACAGCATTGAGGAAGAATTTTCGGAAGTGCAACGAGACATACATAATATATTTAGTTTAGTTTAAGTTTGTATATTGCGTTTAAGATTAGCGTACAACAAAAAATAATAAAAACAATTTAAAATAAAATGAAGTAAATTCATGTCGATAAGGTGCGATATATTATGTTATACCTACTAAAAAAAACTTTAACTAAATAATGAAGCACCAAAGTCCAGTAATACAGTACAATCCCAACTCAAACATGATCTGAACTCGTCTTCAATCCATCCTCAGGGAATCCGGAGCTCGCCAACTTCGACACCAGTTTTTTGCCCGTATCCGTGTGATCGGACTTTATCTTATTTTTTTTCTCGATCTGTAGTTTGGGAAAAAACTTGATATATTTCTTATCTTGTACACTTGATAGGAACTTGTTTATGAGGGCTATTGGTTTGCAAAGATTTGCTGCGGTTGGTCTATGGATGGGTGACAGTAATTTTGTTCTTTTCCATATATATTGCTCTATGAAAACAAAGATGGCGCGCATATTCGCAACAGCTAAATTGTCTCTGGTGACACTGACACTGACTTACTTAGAATTTTCATTTTTTTTACTAATTAGAAATGTTACTAACAATTTATTATCGCAGTTTTCTTCTCCTTAAAGTTAAACTCAGCATTATGGAATAGTTTGTGAGACATTATTAATTTCAGTAATGTCTAGACATAAAATTGTACACTTATAAAATTTAATAATGAGCGAAATTTGAGCCTCAAATAAATTGTTTACTTATTCTACCTTATCTCTAAAATTAATTAGTGGAATGTGGAAAATAGTTTTTTGTAGGATGCTTGTACTATACTTTACCTACACTTTAAAATAATTCTAGCACAATCTTATACAACATTAAAACAAAGAAATGAAACAAAACGCAAACTTTTTTACTTCATCACACATTTTATTTTCACGCGTAGCACTTACCCTAACAACTGTACAATACAATCTAACTGCCCAAGTATTTTTGCATTTTATAATAACCACTCCTTTTAAATCCACTCAAATATCACCCTTACTCCTCAGTCATAAGATTCAGCCCCACTGCAAAATAAACTTGGTCTTACAACAAACTTACGACATTTTGCAGACAGTTGAAATTGGTCTTAATAGTGTTGTATTTAGAGTTGATAGAGTTGGTAAAGTTAAGTTTGCCAGCACATAATTTGGTTAGCTACGAGTCGTCACGTACAGGTTATCGTATCCGTGTCGCAGCATAACAACTGCCTGTAACTTGGACTCTAGGATAAGTGATAGGTATTTGCGCTTTTGAAATGGCTAGCTTTAAAGGAATATGGGTCATAAGGCATTATGTTTAAGTTTTAAATGTATTTCGTTTAGTTTTTAGCGCTGGGGGCGGCTCTTAGGAAGCTTATTTTAAGATGAAGATGTTAAGTTGCTGAAATAAGACTATTGCACTCGAGTTTTTCTTACAACATATTAACTCAGAGTTTAATATTTACAATACGATATCCATATATATAACACACTTAAATTGGTGAAATTAACGAACAGAATCAACATGATTATTAAACAATATTAATTCAATTTAGGTACTAATAATAAATAATATTATAATATATCATTTATTTCAGGTAACAAAGACCCATAACATAAATACCTTACTGACTATCATACATATTTATAAAAAAAAACTGATAGTAACTATTGTAATAACTATTGTACACGAAGTGACGGTGTCGTGTTGCACTGCGTGGTGTCGCGTAGCCTTCCGCGGAAACGCCGATACATGACACCCTTCGGCCAAAACTCTTCCTTGAGGAAGGTCTCAATATGATGAGTCGGAACTCGCACCACGAACGACTTGAAATTCGTGTTGTGGCGCGACTCCAACTTCTCAACCCTCAAGGTCCAGCTGGTCTTCGATCGGACATACTCCACGATCTCCTCAACCTTCGTGGTGTGATGTAACCGGGACACATAAAGCTGCGTCGTTGGTATTGCCGGACGCAGCACATTGGGTCCTGCCAGCGCGGTCCCGCACTGGTTCCGACGAGGGACCTTCTTCCTCTTCTTCCTCTCCACCTTCACGAAGCCCTCCTTGTCACACGTGCCCATAGCTGGGCCTTGCTGTTTCGAACCCTACTTTATTGTTCTCAATTTAGCATAAATTATTAAACTTAATATTTACATACCTGAAAAATTATTAATAACTATGTACAGAGGCCAGCACATCAAGTTACCACAATCTGTTAAATTTCTTCGACAGTATTTCAACTTTATTGCAGAGACATAAGGTTCATTTTTAATTGAGAAAATTTGACAGTTAGGGAGAGCTTGATGTTCTGGCGTCTGTACAAGTACCTATATAACAGGAGGGAAAAAAAAATCAAAGGGCAAATATTAACTTAGTTTTTACTGACATAAATAAGTTATGTTAAGTCCAATGGCATGAATACAATGATCCGGCTATATTAAAAATAATTCATCAAGTTCCTGCTAGAACAAGTACACTAAAAGTAAATAAATAAATCACAGGCAAAAAAAAACTGCATTAAAATCTATAAAACCACATCGAGATTTAAAAGTAAAAAGTGAATTTCCTTCTAGTGTGTTCCAAGTTTAGTAAAGCCAAGTTGATGCGTACTTAAGTTCAGATTTATGTTCGGGGAAAAACCAAGTTGTGCGCACTTTGGAAGTTCTTTGACTGCGAACAGGATAAGGGTGCTTATGTATAATATCGGAAGTGGCATATGTTCCGCGGTTACGAGAAACAAATGTGAGAAAAAGTTGGTATAATAAATATATGTTTTGTGGTATTTGTATCGAGAAATATGGTAAAGGCGTTTGAATAAGCATTTATAGGGATAACTGTGCCATTACTCATGTACTGAGATCACCCATCTGTCTGGTATGGCATATAAATGTGAATTTCTATACATACATATACCACCCATATCCACCGTATATCACCCATCTGTTGCTAAGGTTTATATACGTCAAATTCCCCTTTGATTATCTCTGGTATGTCCACATCCGTCTAAGGTGGTCAATAGTTTAGTGATGCAAAGAGCCAGTAGAACGTCTCAAATTAAGGGCGAAGTTGACTATTTAAACTGAACGTGATCAGCACATTGAGTATCGCGTTCAAGAGCTCTCAGTGTCATTAATTTTGTGGAATATTGACATTGACTACTATTAACTCGATTATGTCATTCAGTTTCATTAATAAAATTCGCCAAGACCACACACTATAATGATTTTGGTGTTCAAATTAAGACCTGTCCTCTTCAGTAACCAAACATTTAAAAACCGTTTTCACAAAGCCAAGACTGACTAATTGAATCTGTATATCTCACTGACAGGCAGACAATGTATTCTAGGACATTAAAATAAAATGAAAACAAAATTTATCTTTTACTTACCTCAAATTCAATCTGCCAAAAGGCTGAACGGGAACCGAGCATTTCATACGCTCAAAGGGGAGCAAAAAATCATTTGCAAGCAAAAAGAACTTCACCTCGTAACTTGAGATCCACATAGGGAGGGAAAAAATATTTTCACAGATTCCTGCCAAATTTAATATCGTCATTTTAGCGAAATGTTCTAAATTAGCATCGACAGCAGCGTCGATCGGTTTCACCTTCACTCCTAAATTCCAAATTTCATTTCACTTCGATTTTATTGGAAAAGTTAAGCAGTACCTGTAAGTAGTTTTACACACTGCTCGGGAGAATAGCATGCTTTTTTTAAATGAAAACTATACCTACATTATATTTCAAAATTTTTAGTATTGCTATTCTGTAAATTGTGTGGCTCTTATAATTTGTACCTACCATAAGTTTAATTTTAATTGCTTTGAATATTTATTATATTCTGTTGCACTATTGTGAATTAATTTCAAATTTTATGTAATGTGAGTTTTCCTTGAAATGAATGAATTTTATTTAGTATTTATTTTTATTTGTATCGTCGTCCAATAGAGTTACTTATGAAATATAGTATCGTAGGTAAATGATTTTCGCAAAATGAAACTGTGTGACTACGTTGGCAGTTGGTCAGCTGTACTGTCATAATCTGTGCACTGATAATAACATGCTGCGATTGCCATGCCATCGTATTATTAAATTTTTGTTGCATCTAGAGATCTCATTATTTAGGTTTAATTACAGGTGTGGATGGCTATAATTGTAGGGGAAGACCAAAGACACGATGGATGAACTGTGTGAAAGAGGATATGGTGATAAAATGGGGGTGACAACCGAAATGACGACTAAAGTAAGGCAGAAAAAGACAAGCTACGCTAACCACAAATAATTTGAGATAAGAGCAAGAGATTGATGATGAGTCAATTCACCTTGTGCTCGCCAAACAACGCACCAGTATGTAACAAAGACGTTAAAACAGAGCTCAAATTTCTTTCTGTCGCGTTTCTTTTATTGACTACCAAAGTTTATTAGTAAAATTTCACCTGAGGCCAGCCGCCGTGTCGGTGGGAGCTGAAACAAACTTTATTCACTAAGATCACTTTTTATGCGAGGCATCGACCGGGTTATGTAGAAGTTTCGACTGATCGCACTTTTATTATTTATGTTTTATCTTAACTTTAGTATCGTAGCTAGTAGGGTTCTGTACCTAAAGGGTAAAGATGTAACCACATTCAGCACCGTATGTGCCGGTATGGTGCCGCCAGTGCGTTTAATTTGATCTGCCACAGGGTTGCACTTTTATACGAAGAAGTTTGATGCAGCAATTTTGCTTTAAGATGCTTTGCTAAACTTTAATGTGATGACTAAAACAGAACTACCTTCCGTGTCACGTGCAATAGTTGTAGAGTCACCGTTTTCGCTCATAATTCTCTCTGTTTACGAGTTTTAAAGTGTCTAAAAGATATCAAACACGGTGGAATGACGATTCCTGGAATAGAATACGACGCGAACATCCTCTGCAAGTGTTGATAAGTGTTGTATCTAAATGTACGTCCAGCGCACTCGGGCAGTCAGCCCTGCTTGTTGCCTGGCGAATATTTTTACAACGGCAAAAGCCAGGCTGTTGTGGTGGTCGGCTGTAGGTGGGTTGGATACGTCACACGACTCCACAGGGCAAAGATCGTTACTCACTGGATGTCGGAGGGAAGACATCGCCTTCGCAGCTGTCCATGGCGAAGGGCGTGCGACGTTCTGATACGGTTTGCAGGGGCAACATGGCCAGAGATCGCACAAGACAGGGAGATTTGGATGGAAAAACAGGAGGACTTTGCCTAGTAGTGGAAACAAAAAAAAACTTTTAGACTTCAATTCAATTTATTTATTTTGTTAACATAGGTGGTTGTACTATCAATATCTATTGTACGAACTATGTCCCGCCTATAGGCATACAAAATTAGATTAATCATTAATGTCAAAGAATATACATTTTTTCGGGCCGATACCAGTAACAGAGGACCCATTCCATCTTATTACTAAAACCGCTCCCGCTGCCGCTCTTCACTCAAATATCATGCAAAAACGTTATTGTTTTAGGTCTCACCACCACCGTCTAAGTTTGCCAACTCTTTGGAATTTGAATAATCCATCAAAGCCAGCTGTTAGGGAGGGACAAAGTGTCATGTGCGGGCCACTGCGCAATTGTTATGTGATGAGGTCCATCGTTATATAACCTTTATGGTCGTCACGCCTTAAAGGCAGAGGTGTCTGTTTACAATGCATTTCATGGTGAATTGTCAGAGTCCGTGTCTTAAATTAAGGTTTTGTTATGGTGTAAAATATTGTTTCACACCAATTTACGTAGTAGCACGCTGGTTATGTCTACTTTAGGACATCAGGTTTTTAGAAAATATTGAGTTCTCGATGGACAAATAAATAATGATGTTCTACGGACCAACGATCTGGCACAATGTTCTTGTAAGCAAATACACTTCTCTACAAAAAACTAATTTTCGAACTAATAAACGTGAAAATATAAAAGTGAATTGTAATTAAAATAAATTATGTGACTTTCTTATTCAAAGTTATGTCCAGAAAACTTCAGAAAACGAAAGAGCTTGACTGATTAATTGCCGAAACAGTTAACCCAGACATTTTTATGTTGTTAGAGCCCATGTTTTGAAAATACGGGTTTACTTTTATCATCATTTGCCTAGCCTTTTCCCAACTATGTTGGGGTCAGCTTCCAGTCTAACCGGATACAGCTGAATACCAGTATTTTATATGGAGCGACTGCCTATCTGACCTTCACAACCCAGTAACTGGGCAATACGATAGATACCCCATGGTAAGAATGGTTGTTAGTTTTTCGGGCTTCTAACGTCCCGTAGCGATTGTCAAAGATGCACAAATGACAGCCGGGACCAACGGCTTAGCGTGCATTCCGAGGCACGTATGAGTCTTGGTATGTAAAGATGGTCACCCATCCAAGGTGACTCCGGCAAGCGTAGCTTAACTTGGTGGATCGACCTGTGCGGCTGTTAGTACTTAGCCAGGAGTTCCTCGGGTTTGCTTTTACGAGTAGCTCAAAATAACACCTCAATTATAATCGTCATGCTCCACATGACCCATAAAACAAAGCCACCGTGTACCCTGAAGCGCTTCAAAGCGATATCCATTAAAACAGGGACGCTATACACTTGAAACTCGTCGCCAACTTAGCGCTATAAAAACTTGAACAACAACGTTATAAGTTCGCTATCTCATTCGCTGAAGACTTACAACTTACCTGACTTGGATTACTTCACCATGCATTTGCTTTGTTGCTGGGAGTTTGTATGAATTGGTTTCTCATGCATTGTTGAAGTTCTGAAGTTATTTTTTATACCCGTTCTACTTATTCACTTCGGATGCCATGGCTTTTTATAGCAGTTCTATTCGTAAAAAATATAATCTGATAATTATAATGACTGCGTAGTTGGACGAGTGGTTGCTAGCGATACAGATGTGTATAAGGTCCTGGATTCGACTTCCAAGTTGGGCAAAGTGATATTTGGGTTTTCATTAAGGGTAACCAACCAGGTATTTCTCAGTAGTAACCAGGAGTCTTTTGCTCACGGTTGATGGTTATAGCCTTGTCACCTGACATGAGACTTACACAACCACATTTCAACCACTTTCAACGAGTGAAATGTGGTTGTACTACAGGTATACCTCTGCCCATGCCTTCGGGAATTACAAGCGTGATAGTATGTTAATGTTAATGCATCATCTTCACTTAAAATGTTATAATTCATGTATACAAAACATTATAAAACATTTAAAAAGAATAATGGTGGAGTTTCTTGCCCATTCTTCTCCACACGAAACTACCTTTTGGAATGGGCGACTAGAATCAATTCTATTTCTTGTTTACTTTGACGTTCAAAAGTGCCTTTCTTGTGCCTATTTGGAATAAATGATTTGACTTTGAATCAAAGTGTTGTTGTACTGTTACCGGGCAGGTTCGAAATCCCTTTTTAAAAAAAACTATTTTTAACGCTGAAAAGACTTTTATTCGAAAATGAATTGATTTTACAAATAATATGATTTTAGTGTGTCCGCCACGAAGTTCAAAGTATGACTGATGAAACTAATGTGACACAAAATGCATCAAGTGTGGGAAACGCTATATGACGCCTATGAGGCGTCAGCATTTATATTTTATATGGTTAGGGTTGTCTTACAATTTATAACAACCCCCCCGATAAGATTGATCATTACGATTAAGAGTGATGAGAAATCTAAGATGAAACGTTGAACTTCGCTTTGGTTACAAACTTGTATTTAGCTATAAGAAATATCATAACGTAAAGTTATTATTAGCCTTGAGACTAAACTAGAATTAGACATAGGAAATAGTATTAAGTAATACAAGTAAATTAAACGAAACATTAACTATCTTATAAGAATAGAGATTACATTTAATAGAGTCATTACAAAACTAAGTCATAACATTACGCCTTAGTGGAGTAGGCAGGGATTTGGATGAACTTTGGACATCTTCGTCAGACGACTCTATAAATTGATTGCTTATTGATTGAACAGACTGGACTGTTTGTTTCTTTTTAGTATAGCATTGATTAAACACTTGGATACAATATCGAGGTTTAGTTGAACAAAATAACTTTCTAGATCTATACAATAGATAAATAAGGACAATGGTAGAGATAATATATGTCAACGAGAGATAGTGAGTACCATATTTATGTAAGTGAGATGGTTGTTCAACTTTATTTAATTCTTTTTCAAATTCATTTAAATGCACACTTGCTTGTAACAAGGAGTCGAAATCGTTAACATTAGATAACTTTACAAAAGGGAGATGTCGTACTGTTTTATTTATTCTCTGATTGTCGCAGCAATCGTCTTTTATAATATTAAAATTAGATATATGATTAGTGACATTAGACGTAACATAGTCACTAGGCGTAAACTTTAAAGTTTTAAAGAAAGCTACACAATATTTTGGCAAGATCAGCATGCCTGTGCCGAAAAAGATCTCGTCGTAATTATTAGGTTCATTTTCACATGTAATATGAGCCTTCCCCGGCTCTGACTGTACAAACAACCATTTATTATTATTAAGTTTGAAAAACACATCGATTGAGCCATGTAATAGCTTAGCATTACAGGAGTCAGGTAACGAGCTTATAGCTTCGGTTAAGATAATTGTTTCACAGGTTGGATTCGCAATTGTAGAGTACACATTTCCTAAAGAACACACATAACACTCATTATGAATCACTTGACACTTATCCACTGACTCTAATAGTGAATAGAACATACGATCTATTGTTATAGCCACATAAGGTTTACTAGGAGCAATGAGTATATAAGTGTCAGGTTTGGAAATGTCGTAAGGAGCTGGAAGAGGAACGTTGTGATAAAGGTTATAAGTCTGTGGGAGGACGAGCGGGATTTTGGTAATAATAATAATCTTATTAGCATGATAATAACAAACTAAATCAGATATGTCTATAATGACATGTATATTCTCTAAAGACAAACTTGTAGGAAGTTCGCAGTGTTTAGGAAGCTTATCTTTTTGCAGGTCCAGTTCTTGGAATAATTGATAAGGACTTAGTACAGTTGGATGAAGAATGTTGAGCTTGCTAAATAAGATAGCATTGTTGACGTCATCAATGTCAAAGGACAAGGCTATAGTAATACTTTCTAGTGAGTTCAATAACATCATTAAATGATTTTTTATTTCGAACTTATCAGTTGAATTTGATATTCGCTCAAATGCTTTTTGAATAATCTCTAAATTTTGGTTTAATTGGTTTTGATTTTTGTTAACCTTTGACATCGTGTTATTGAAGGTTGAAATAGTAGACTGGATAACGTGAATATTATCTCTCATTAAGTGAGCCAGCTGTTTCTCATCTGACTGTACTTTAGTGATAGCATCCGAAAACTTTAAGGCATCTTCAGAGTCTAAAGTTCCGAAAATAGATTTTAATACTGAACCGCCAGCATCAATGAGCCCGCGTTTAAAACGGTTTTGTTTTTGGTCTTCGACAAGGTAGGATATCGACAAAAACTTACGAACATTGTTTAGATGTTGATTTTGTAAAGGCGATAGTAGGTTAGTACATTCTAGTTGAATTTTACTAGAAGAGCTAGTGATACAGAAATTAGACACTTCTTTGATTAGAGCTTCGACTTTATCCAGATGCGGTTTTATATGGCTAATATCTAAGTAGGTTACTACATTCCAGTGATCGTTTGTGAATTTAACATTTGGTAATTGGTCGAAGTATAGGCCTGGACTACCTATGATTGGAGTAACGAATTTGTGGCACGAGGATAGTTGAAGAAATAACCTGAAATAGAAAAGATTAGGCTAGTCATCTGTTGCAATTTTTATTTCGTCATAGTGGTGACGAACATATTTTCTATTGATTAAGAGTGTGACCGTATGGTTACCATTAATTTTGACAACTTTATAGGGGCCCTTCCATATAGGTGACATTGCTTTATTTTGTTTATGATGACACCGTAAATACACCATGTCACCTATTTTATACGTCACAGGTTTAGCATGAACATCGAAGCGTTGTTTAGATTTTTCTTTGGACGAGTGTATATTTTCTAAGGCTTTTTGTCTACTATAATATAACCTATGATTAAGCGCACGAATATAATCTGTATAGGTATTTAATTCTAAAGTGTCGGCACTTTGAGGCATGTAGGGTTTGAATCCAAACAATAGCTCCATCGGTTGAAAACCGGTAGTGGAATGGTTTATAGTATTATATGCTATCATGGCAGTTTGTAAATATAAGCTCCATGTATGTTGATTATCTTCAATATACGATCGCAGGTACTCCTTCAAGGTGGCATGGCTTCTCTCGAGAGCGCCACATGTTTGTGGATGATAAGGAGAGGCGAAGACGTGTTTAATGCCGAACAATCTCTCTAACTGTTTTAAAACGTCAGATGTAAAGTTTGTCCCTTGGTCGGTTACGATCATTCTGGGAATGCCTAGGTGAGAAATGAAGAGCACGAATTTATGGGCAGTCTCTTCGGCAGAACATGTTGTCATAGCATATGCTTGTGAATATTTGGTTAGATCGTCTTGCAACGTAAGGATAAACTTATAGCGATAATCGTGAGTTTCGGGTAATGGCCCTACTACGTCTAGGAATACCTTTTCCATAGGTTTTGTAGCTGAGGATGTGATTATCATGGGAGCACGGTTTGTTTGACGTAATGGTTTATTTATTTGGCAGGACTTACAACTTTTGACATAGTTCTCTATGTCTTGACGCATGTTTGTCCACCAGTAAAGAGTTTTTAACCTGTCGTACATGCGAGAAATACCTGGGTGTCCTGCTGAAGGTGAATCGTGGTTCTCTTTCAATATGCGAGGAACTTCAGCGGGGGTAGGAAATAGAATATTATTATGATAGATATGAACTTTGACACCCGTGTTATGGAATAGAAAACCTATAATATTGTATATTTTGGTAAACGACAGCTTTGTAAATGGATCTTGGAAATCGGAAATAGCAACTTCTTTTTCTTCCGAATACCATGCAGTAATCATTTCTCGATAATCTCTTAACATATTAAAAATATCTTTGTAAGTCATTTCGTCGTAGTGATGAACACGTAAGAATAAGTGTGTGAAAACGTGTTTTTCATTGGACGTACTTTGAAACGTATAAAGTTCCCTTTCTAAAGTTCGTATGTCAGGTAGGTCTTCATCGAACTTAGACATTTGTAGAATTTCAGAGCAGTACGGGATCGAGTCGTCTAAGTCGATGGCAGTAGGGTAAGTAATCATTTTACATTTTGTTTTCAGTAGTGATTCGTTATGTTCTTCTATAACAGTGTCATAAGAATTATTATGTTGTTGGCTAATTTGTAAATATTTTTCATAAGTTTCAGAAGTGGAAGGGACACTAGGGTCCATGGTAAGAACCGGGTTACGAGACAGGGAATCGGCGTTACAATTCATCTTGCCCTTTTTATGAACGACTTCATAATCGAACTCTTCTAACTTTAAGCGCCAGCGAACTAATTTTGAACTAGGATCTTTGCAATTGAATAACCACTGAAGTGGCTTGTGGTCCGTGACTACAATGAACTTGTTGCCGTATAAATAAGGTCTAAAGACCTTTGTACCGAAAATTATAGCTAAGCATTCTTTTTCAGTAGTGGAATAGTTTCCTTCCGCTTTATTAAGAGTTCTAGATGCGTATGCGACGGGTAAATCTTGACCAACTTTTCCTTGAGATAAGATTGCGGATACAGCGAAATTAGAAGCGTCGGTAGTTAATACGAAGGGCTTAGAGAAATCCGGATATTGAAGGATAGGAGCGGTTGTTATTTTATGCTTTAACTCCTCGAAGGATTTCTGTTGTTCAGGGGACCAAACGAAATTAGCATTTTTCTTTAGAAGGCTTGTGAGTGGTTTCGTGATATGGGAAAGTTTTCAATGAACCGGCGGTAATAACCTACTAACCCGAGAAACGATTTAATGTCCCGAGGCGACCTTGGAATTGGAAAATTTTTAACGCAAGAAACCTTTTTTGGATCAGGCTTCACGCCTTGGTCTGATATTATATGTCCCAGGTACTGTACTTCTCTTCGTAAAAACTCGCATTTAGCAGGCTGTATTTTTAACGTATGTTCACGTAACTTTCCAAACACTGACTCTAAATTTCGGCAATGAGATTCGAGGTCATGCCCGAATAATACAATATCGTCCATATACGTAAAACAGTGAGTCCCTTGAAGGCCACTTAGGACAATATTCATGAGTCTTTGGAACGTAGATGGTGCATTACGGAGTCCGAAGGGCATTCTAGTGAACTCGTAATGACCGGATGGGACGCTAAACGCAGTTTTTTCTGTGTCCTTGACTTTAACTTGATGGAATGAAGATACAAGGTCGAGTGTGGTGAAATACTTGCTATGGCCTAGCTGATCTAGGATATCAGAGATATTTGGAATTGGGTATGCATCACCAATTGTGATTTCATTTAGCTTACGATAATCGATAACGATGCGCCATTTGGGTTTACCGGACGCGTCTTGTTTTTTCGGTACGACCCAAATTGGTGCTGACCACGGAGAGATAGAAGGTCGAATAATGTTTTGATCTAGCATATCTTTAATTTGTTTGTTCACCTCTTCTTTATGACATTCAGGAAACCTGTAACTCTTGACTGCAATCGGAGTTTCGGAACTAACGCGGATTTCATGTTCAAGGGTATTAGTATGTGTAAGTTTGTCTCCTTCTAAATAAAATACGTCTTGAAATTTAGAGCATATGTTACGTAAGCGACTCTCTTCTTCCGAATTAAGGTGATCGCATCTAATCATGTTTTGAACCTTAGAATCCCGGTCAGATGTGTACGGGTATGCTGAATTCGAGTAAGACGTAGTTGTATTGAGGACGGCAGTGTTTTGATTGGGCTCTATTATTTGTGAAAAAGGCTCTAGTGTTACTTCAGGGTCTTCTAAAATTATTTCTTTATCTGACGTGTTAAGCACTGAAATTATGGTCTGATTATTTGAATCAACACGGACTAAACACCTTGAAATATATAAACGGGGGTATTCTGATAGTTTAACATCTAGTAGAAGTCCTTCTTGAATCTCAGGATTCGCAACATTGCAACGGATAAACATTTCGCTTCTAGGAGGAATAATCTTTACATTTGGAGTTGTTTTTAGATTGAAATAGTATTCGGGGTTATCTTGGATTATTAATTTAGAATTACCGTAGCTAATGAGGGCTTTATACCACTCTAGAAAGTTTGAACCTAGGATACCATCATACTCTAAATTAATTTTGTCTACGATATGGAAATAATACGGAACTTTAATTCCATTTTCCAGTCCCAAAGATAATATAAATTTGCCTTTGGTTTCAGAGAACGAGTCGATATCATTAATGCCCTTGAACTTTAAGATATCCTTTTCAACTTTAGGTAGTTCAGGTAGGCACTGTTCTTTGATGATGCATATGGAGCTGCCAGAGTCAACTAAGAGACGAATAGGATTCTCTGTATGTGAGGTTTTTACTACGATATACGGTAAGGAAGAACTTGAATTAGGGAAAACATCATAAATAGTAGAATAGCCACCAGGATTCTGGATAAAATTATCTCGTATTCCTTTAGGTGAACTATTATTTTTCACAAGACTGATTTTTGATTTAGTAGAACTAGTAAGGATTGAGTCATTATTTTTTCTAGAATTATTATTTGATGTAGTAGAGCTAGTAAGGATAGAGTCGTTATCTATTCTAGAATTATCATTTGATTTAGTAGAGCTAGTAAGGATTGAGTCATTATTTATTCTAGAATTATTATTTGATTTAGTAGAGCTAGTAAGGATTGAGTCATTATTTATTCTAGAATTATTATTTGATTTAGTAGAGTTAGTAATACGTTTAGATTTAGAAATTGAATTAGTAATTGGGGAATTGGAGTTATTAGCGGCTTCAGAATTAGTAGTGCGTTTAGATTTGGAAATGGCATTAGATTTAGAAATTGAAGCCCCTAAGAAAACTTTCCCATGGTTAGTGCCTATAGTAGCAGAATTACGTCGGCACCGGCTCGTAATCCGATCATTTAGTTTAAATCATCGTCGTTATCGGCGAGTGTTGAAATCTGATTACACTCTAGGTTCTTTTGTTCACTTGACATGTTCCCAGGATTTCCGCGATCGAAGCGGGAATTGTTAAATTGTCTTTTGCGACATTGCGAAATATCATGCCCGATGTTTTTGCAATAGCGGCATATTAACGGTTGGGAACCAGAAGTTGAAGACTTTTGCATATTGTAATTTGGCTGCCTTGATTTCGGTGAAGACTTGTTTTGGTTGTTTTTGAATCTACACTCGAACTCGGAGTGACCCACTTTATGACAAATTTTACAAGAAGATCTGATAGAGAAGTTGTATATTTTTTCCTCTTCTGTGGCGACACTTATGGCAGTGTTTAGATTTCGGGGGTCCCGGCAACGGACAATTGTACTTAATCTGGGGTGTAGTCCTAAACAAAACGTATATAGAGCTAGATCTTCTGTCATAGCGATACGACCCGGAAGTTCCTTTTTTAAAGAGTCTGAATTGTGAATTTCGGATTGTAGATCTGTCAGGCAGGTCTCAATCCTGAGAGCGTATTGTGCCACGGTTTCATTGGGCAGTTGTTTGCATGATTGCAGCTCTAATAAAAGGTGGTTGTAATGCTTCCTTTCCCCGAAATTCTGCCTTAAAAACGTTCGTAAGTCTTCGAAGCTATTGAAAATTTTATTGGAACACGCTACTTGTGCTTTTCCTTGTAGTTTAGATAAAATGTATTTAAGTAATAAAAACTTTTGACCCTCAGACGCCAGGTCAAGAGCATTTTGACAGTTCGTCAAAAACGCTGATAGGGTCTCTCGTTCACCTTGGTATGGGTTTATGAAGTTGCATAGGACTTGAATAGGGTATGGCTCAGAAATAGTGGGAGTTATTTGTTTTTTGTCACTTGAGTTAGCCATGATAACGAAGGTTTTGGCAATTTGATGTACTTAACTTAAGGATTAAGCGAGTTTAGGGAAACAAGGAGACTTATGTGGCAACAACAAAAAGTAAGTATATTCTACTCACAACAAGGCGACGGTTTGTAGAGCGGTCATCACGCAGACGGTGAGTAGCGCGCGCAGCAGCAACGCAGAGATGCAGCAGCAGCAGCAGTTAGCTTCAGATGCAGCAGTATTTGGACGACCCGTCGACGGCGTTGGAAGGGGTTGGCTTAACCTTAAGCTCACCCAGCCACACGATGAAAGGCTTAGCAGACTAGTTGGCTATTTGCCAACTCGGAGAAGTTCGGTGTGCTCGCAGTCGGATACTGAATAACTTGGTTTTGACGACGCGATGACACACACTGGATAGCGTCAGGGTAGAGTCTCGGTGAATAGAGTTACACTGGATAGATTTATGCTGGATTGAGTCACTTTGGATAGAGTCACTTTGGATAGAGTCACACTGGATAGATTTAAGTTGGATTGAGTCGAATAGGCGGGCGGACACGGAACGTGACGAATTTGGGTTTGTGTAGTTTATTGGATAGCCAGTAACGACTTATACCGACTATCCCACTTCTGACACCACTGTTACCGGGCAGGTTCGAAATCCCTTTTTAAAAAAAACTATTTTTAACGCTGAAAAGACTTTTATTCGAAAATGAATTGATTTTACAAATAATATGATTTTAGTGTGTCCGCCACGAAGTTCAAAGTATGACTGATGAAACTAATGTGACACAAAATGCATCAAGTGTGGGAAACGCTATATGACGCCTATGAGGCGTCAGCATTTATATTTTATATGGTTAGGGTTGTCTTACAATTTATAACAGTACCTATGGTTAATTTACCAGTTCAAATATTGTCTTGTACGTTAAACATGATGCTGATATAACAACATCGATATTATTACGTGTTAATAATAATTTACGACCCACTAGTGAGCTTGCATGCTTTAACTCATGAACATTTGGATGCGCTCCAAATGCTGATGACTTTAAAAGCTTCAATGAGTGGCGATACTCAATGAGGTCAGGCACACCTTCCCTGATAAGGGTGATGAAACCAAATTGAAGAGAAAGAAAAAAGTAAATACGTTCTTCTTCTTCTTCGTGTGGTTAGTGACTAACCTGGTGTCAGAGTTTCAATGCTGCCCATGGGCCTCTGACTTAGCATCATCTCAAAATTATATTTAAAAGTAACTATAAAACATCTTACATAAAAAAACGAATAGTAAAGTAATATTTAAAGTCGAAAATACTTGTATACAACTTAAAATAAGTCAGTTTGTTACAATCTGGAGTGAATAATTCCTATTTTCAGCCTTTAGTTTCGATAAAAGGCTTATTAAGTCCAAACCGCTGATCGGTATGACCAGTTTTTTTACTCTCATGCTGCTAGTGCTGCTCTTAGGCTCGTCTTTATTGACAATGGATGTCCCTGGGGTTAGTTCTTCAGTTTCAACCATAATCTTAGTATTTTCTTCAGTAGTACTGGCAGTGGTATTTGAAGTACCGTTAGTTTCAAGGTTATTCTCTGTGATTTCAGTAACAGTATCATTTGTAGATGCATCTTCTTCTTCTTCTATTGAAGATTCTGTTTTGTTGTCTGATTCCACATCAGAAAAAGTTGGATGATAACCCATTGCCGGTTCGTCACCAGAATTATTAAAAGGTATATGGTCGCGAAATGGTCTCAGATCCATATCGTTAGGTATATCATTTTCTTTGTCGAATTTGTGTGGTGCCCTTAGGGCATCTTCTTCTGCTGTTTCGTCAATAACTGGCTCTTCCAGGGCGTTCCAGTAAATACGTTTATTTGCGGCAAAACATGACACAGTAAAAAAAAACAAACATTAAAAAAGATATAAGTTGTGGGAAAATATGCGTCACATCCACGCAAAACGGCCATCGCTCAGCGTAATACTTTGACCCCGTGCGAGACAGAGCCACAGCGCTGATTTTCAAGGACAGCGGGCATTGACGTGATGACGTCAAACCGGTGCATTTCGGACAACGACGCACGCGCTGCCTTTATAGTCTATGCACGTAACAGTCTTAAAACTATAAGTCAAGTTTGACGTTTTGAAAGTGATTAACTTGGGATGGTATTATATAATGAACGAATTCATGAACGATGACTTTGCACAAAAAAGTTTAGCGTAACCTTAGTTTAAAGATTTTTTTGGCTAAAATATACGATGGTGGGGACCACGATAAAACATTAATTTAACTTCATATACATACCTAATTAGGAGCTGGTGGCTAAGTGATAAGAACAGCCGCACAGGTCGATCCATCAGGTTAAGCTACGCTTGCCGGAGTTTGACGTGGATGGTTGCCCATCTTTAAAAACCGAGACTCCGCCGTGCTTCAGAAAGCACGTTAAACCGTCCCGGCTATCATTTTTGCATCTTTGACGGTCGTTGCGGTTCGTCAGAAACCTGAAAATCTGACAGCCAGTCTTACCAAGTGGTATCGTATTACCCAGTTACTGGGTTGTGGAGGTCAGATAGGCAGTCGTTCCAAGTAAAATACTAGTATTCAGCTGCATCCGGCTAGACTGGAAGCCGACCCCAACATAGTTGGGAAAAGTCTAGGCAGATTGATTGATCAGTCTATAGCTATGCTGTAACTGTTAATCGCAGTATCGTCATATATTATCGTACTAGTGTGTCCTTATTATTATATAGTTAGTTGAAAATACCCCCAGCGCATCGGAATCCCAACAAAAATAAAAACTGGAACTGTCGATGTCTCCTAGCGCTTGTTTTTTCCTCTGTTTATATAACCGGTTCGAACGAGTAAGTTTCAGTTTTTCCCTCTCAAAGCTGCCTGTCGAGGCGGTGATTTATACACCAAGTTGTTCGGCTTGTTCTAAGTTAGCTATAGGTACAACTTGATCATTGTTAGAACAATATCTTATGGTTATTATTGTCTGTGGATAGTTTCTGAAAGTTATAGGATTTATTTTTGGTTAATTAAGTATTAGAATGAATAGGTATGTTTTGTGTATGGTCAAAGAAGTGTGCTCGTGGTTGTTGTTTCTATAGATTGATATATGACAAAGACTGGCTTGCCTAGTTTCGACCCAGGGCAGGGGTCGCTCGCTATTCAGGTTAATTCAAGGATTAGGTCAAAAAGAAAGGCGTCTTGTTAACCGATATTTTCCTTACGCAAAATACGCGCATTGACGTGGAGTTGTGGACACAATCCGTAGTACTTATTACCTACTAGCTTCTGCCCGCGACTTCGTACGCGTATCCTGTTGCTTATGCCAGCGACAACGGGGTCGTCAAAATCGAAGATTTGAATCACGATCAGCGGTCAGTCACGCATCCGTTCCCCACTTGTCTCTAGAGATCTAGAAGTCGATGCGTAGATACGCTTGGAACTCAAGTGTAATTCTCTATCCATGAACGTCTCCAATTCGCGAGACAATGCATGACTTGCACGATCAGCGGTCAGTCGCGTATCACGTTCCCCACTTGTCTCTAGAGACCTAGAAGTCGATGCGTAGATACGCTTGGAACTCAAGCGTAATTCTCTATCCGTGAACGTCTCCGATTCGCGAGACAATGCATGACTTGCACGATCAGCGGTCAGTCACGCATCACGTTCCCCACTTGTCTCTAGAGACCTAGAACTCGATGCGTAGATACGCTTGGAACTCAAGCGTAATTCTCTATCCACGAACGTCTCCGATTCGCGAGATGCCTGACTTGCACGATCTGAGGTCAGTCGCGCATCATATTCTTCACTGGTCTCTAGAGACCTGGATGTAGATGCGTAAATACGCTGAGAACGCAGACGTGCTTCGCGATCCGAAGAGGTTTCCACGGAGTTGAGTTGTAGCCGGATGTTTTCAAACAGCATCAAGTCTCTCGTGACGCTCTTTGGTAGATTCTTGGGATCTTATGATCTTCAATCTTATAACTCTTTTGGAACATTGGGAAAGATTTGACCTCTTTCTAGGCATGGTTATAGTTTTATTGTGAATATAAGTGATGAATTAAAATCTAAGGGACTGCTCCCAGGCGTTATCGGGTAGGCTACTGTGTCACGAAGATAAATGGAAAAGGAAATTAAACACTCAAAAAACAAAAGTCCGAAGGCATATTTATTTGGTTAAATAAAAAATAAATGGGCGTTTTGGCCAGCAGAGTCAAATTTTGAATGATATAAGTACAGAGGCCAACACATCAAGTTACCACATTCTGTCAAATTTCTTTGATAGTATTTCAACTTTATTGCAAAGACATAAGGTTCAGTTTTAAATGAGAAAAATTTACAGTTAGCGATAGCTTGATGTGCTGGCGTCTGTACACCATCGTCAGCGAAAATCAGCCCTAAACTGTTACCGCCTTTACCGCGTGGAAGTACTCCCAGCTTATGTTATTTTATAATTATACAGTGAAATTAGTGATAGCTTTGATTTCCACATCAGATGTTTCTGATCTTCGATTTTTATAAGTGAATAGGAAATGACCATCAGACCGAACAACTTTTGCTAAGACGACATTACAATATCTGTTATAGAGCTGGGCTCTTGGAGTTTCACATCCGGTGTTCCAGATCTTCAAATTTATTCTCTCAGCAGAAAATACTCATCACGCGGAACAATTTTTGCTACGGTACTATTTTTGTATCTCTTAAAATTTAGCTGATCTGTTGCGGTTCTGCATCAGGTGTTCAAGTTTTCAATATAAATTATAGTATATTTGTTGCCCAGACTTAATACCTACGCAACAAAAAAAAATCATTCAAATCCGTCCAGTAGTTCCGAAGATTAGCGTGTACAAACAAACAGACATACAGACAAACAGACCGATTTTTTTTTTGGATTCGTGCTCTATTACTGTTTCTAAACCATTCAATCATTATTTTATTAATATATTCAATGTACAGACACAGTTTTTTTACTGTTTTATTATATTATAGATAGATTTTAAGGGAAATTTAGAAAAAGAACCTAACCTACAAACCCTAAAATTTAAATAAATGTAATATGCAAACAGTCAGTATTCAAGTGAATCGCAATAATCGAATGCAACTATTCGCCTATACTCTCCAGGATACGTGCGTTCGCTACGAATAACTGAATCCTTATGGCAGCAGCATGTTTTTTTTTTATAATGGCATCTCGCAGCTCAACCATAGAGTTGTATACTGCTTAACCGGCCTGTGAATACCACAAAAGAATTGTAGCCTCCAGCCAGGGCTTATAAAAACTTACACACTAAGCGACTACACGCTAAGGCCGAGGTCCGTACCCCGCAGGGGGTGCCCTGTGGGGTACGGACCTCGGCTTAGGGCGTCGCTGGGGGAGGACAGCAAGGGACGGCTGGATCGGGGGTAACAGCGGCGCGGCTCTCAGCGCGCTTTATATAGCCACGGACGCGCAGGCGCGATGCGTAATACGTACTCTGATAGAATACCTTAACAAATGTTTGCCGTGATTCTTTAAATTGACATAACTTTTTTATTTATGAGCCGATGGACATGAAATAAACAATTAATGTTAAGTGAAGCTTACTACAATATATTAGTGAAAACCGTATCTAAATCGAATAAGCCGTTTCTGCTATTAGCGTACACAAACACACAGACAAACAGACAAAAAAAAAGTAATTACAATTTCGGGTTCGGCATCAATATAATAACAACCCCTGCTACTTTTTTTAATATATTTCGATTGTATAAACACCACTTTTCTACAAATTAATTATATGTATAGATAAGGATCCCTTTCCTATGAGGTCCATAACACGTAGTAGGGTCATTCGTCAGAGGTAACAAAACTGGTGTGAGCAGACTTTTATTCTATTGATACTCTGTGCTACGCTAAGCCAGTTCATGGTCAAAATGTTGCTGCCGACGTGTACTCGACTGTATTAATCACAACATGATTGTCATTCCTTCAATAAACGTATTGAAACGCAACTCAAACAAAAAATTGCTCACGTATACAACACAACAACATTATCCGGCCAATCTTATGTTTACAAGGTCCATTTGAAAAACTTAACTGTTTTGAAGACAATGTGAACGTTTGCATTGGCCCGTACGTATTCGCCACCAATCTAATCAGCGTTGCACTGTGGTTTAAATAAAACATAGTGGAGGTAAAATTTAATGTAAATTTGTATTTTAAACTGGATTCTAAAATATTCAAATATCTCATATGTAGGATTGTTTAGTGACTAAAAGACTATTAACTGGGTAACTGGATGCTTCGTTATTATTATAACAATATTATGATGGTTTGATTTGGATAAGTCAAGACAACAAACTGAGTTGAATTCAGCGTGTGATGTGGTACGAAATTCTCTCGCACTGATTCCCGCGCGTTCCACACCATTCACTGGAAATAGAAATGTTAAACTATGACGAAATCTTTTCTAGAGGAAGTAAAAATACACTTAGGAACGTTATCTTTAAAGATTATAGTTCATATGCAAACAAAATCGACTCCGCCTATTTTTCTCCGCGCAGTTCACTGCTGGAAATAGGCCTCTCCCAGGCTGCCTGGCTGTCCTCTGCCTTCCGCACCCAGTCATTCCCAGCCACCTTCTTAAGGTCATCGGTCCATCAAGCTGGGGGGTGTCCCACACTACGCTTGCTGATACGCGGTCTCCACTGCAGGACTCGTCTGCTCCACCGGCCATCGGTCCTTCGACAAACATGGCCAGCCCACTGCCACTTCAGTTTGCTTAGTACGCAAAACAAAATGTCCGTAAAACAAAAAAGTGTGGAAATCCAAATATTCAATAGTTTTCGTCAACTTCTTGTAACTTGCACCAAACACCGCAAGTTACTCTGGACTATGTCCAAGTGCTTGGTTGGCTACCTCAGAAGTTAAACCTAAACGTATATAAAATTGCTGTATACTTTACTGATTGCAGTCGCCACTGGTTATCATGCTACCAAGTACCAATATAGTTCACTCGATTGCCATCGATAAAATTTTGTTGCCAAGCGGTCGGCATGTTAGTACATGTTTGTAGGTGTTTCAAATAACGTACTTATACATTGTTTTAGATGTTTTTGTTAAAGATTGTGCTGAAGAGATCCTAGTCAGTGATATTATATTAGCTTGAAGCTAACACAATAATAAAATAATAATCTGCACAAGTTTTTTTTATAAATAGTTAATCAATCAATCTGCCTAGTCTTTTCACTACTATGTTGGGGTCGGCTTCCAGTCAAACCGGATGCAGCTGAATACCAGTACTTTACATGAAGCGACTGCCTTTCTGACCTCATCAACCCAGTGAGTAACCGAGTTACTGTTTTTATAAATAACTAGCTTTTGCCAGCGGGCTCGCCCGCGTGTATGTAGGAAATTATCCCACGGGAAGGGTACCTTTTTGCGGGATAAAATAGCTTATATGCTATTCCAGACTATAATCTATCTTTGTGCCAAGTTTCATACAGATCCGTTAAGTAGTTTTTGAGTTTATTCGTTACAAACATACATACAAATCTTTCCTATTTATAATATTAGAATAGACATCTCACTAAATAAAGGAAAACATGTTTTGTTCTGTCTTTCGACAGAAGTGTAGATTCCTAAAACTCTTTACCAATTTATGGGAAACAAAAGTTACACATTGTTCAACAACATGTTTTGTTTTGCGGGAATCATATTGCTGGCAACATGTTCAAGCCTCATATTCATGAAACAGTTGACCGCACGCCTGTGGTCACACTTTGCCTTTAAGCTGGCCTAGCTTCGTTCCTACAGAGTTTAAATAACATAAGAGGTCAACTTATACTGGTTCTGCTACCACTGACGTGCGATTTACTGTACCTAAATCGAGAAACTGTTCTCAACTTTTGTTTCTCATGAATTTGTTCGAAACAAGTCATTACTTTGCAGCATATGTACTTACAAGTTAATGTATTATGTATCTTCCTATGTTATTATCGCTTCAAGCACCGATTTTTATCTGAATAAAGCTCGCAGCATGGGTTGGTAATGCATACGAATTTTATCATTAGGCGGATTCAGCGCTTTTTCTTGCTGGTTATAAATGGAATACTGATAAGATAAATAGATTGTAATCTATACATATAATAAATTTGTAGAAAAGTGGTGTCTGTCCAATCGAATCACTAATATATTGTAGTAAGCTTCACTTAACATTTAGTGTTTATTTCATGTCAATCGGTTCATAAATAAAAAAGTTATGTCAATTTAAAGAATCACGGCAAAAATTTGTTAAGGTATTCTATCAGAGTACGTACGAGTATTACGCATCGCGCCTGCGCGTCCGTGGCTATATAAAGCGCGCTGAGAGCCGCGCCGCTGTTACCCCCGATCCAGCCGTCCCTTGCTGTCCTCCCCCAGCGACGCCCTAAGCCGAGGTCCATACCCCACAGGGGGTGCCCTTAGCATGTAGTCGCTTAGTTTGTAAGTTTTTATAAGCCCTGGCTGGAGGCTACAATTCTTTTGTGGTATTCACAGGCAAGTCCGGTTAAGCAGTATACAACTCTATGGTTGAGCTGCGAGATGCCATTATAAAAAAAAAACACGCCGCTGCCATAAGGATTCAGTTATTCGTAGCGAACGCACGTATCCTGGAGAGTATAGGCGAATAGTTGCATTCGATTATTGCGATTCACTTGAATACTGACTGTTTGCATATTTCATTAATTTTTTTAGGGTTTGTAGGTTAGGTTCTTTTTCAAAATTTTCCTTAAAATCTATCTTTAATATAATAAAACAGTAAAAACACTGTGTCTGTTCATTGAATATATTAAAAAAATAATGATTGAATGGTTTAGAAACAGTTATAGAGCACGAATCCAAAAAAAAAATCGGTCTGTTTGTCTGTATGTCTGTTTGTTTGTACACGCTAATCTTCGGAACTACTGGACGGATTTGAATGATTTTTTTTTGTTGCGTAGGTATTAAGTCTGGGCAACAAATAGACTATAATTTATATTGGAAACTTGAACACCTGATGCAAAACCGCAACAGACCAGCTAAACTATAAGAGATACAAAAATAGTACCGTAGCAAAAAATGTTCCACGTGATGAGCATTTTCTGCTGAGAGAATAAAGAAGATCTGGAACACCTGATGTGGAACTCCAAGAGCCCAGCTACACTATAACAGATATTGGAATGACGTCTTAGCAAAAGTTGTTCAGCCTGATAAGCACTCTCTGTTGACGCATAAAAAATTAAGATCTGGAACACCTGTTGCGGAATTCCAAGAGCCCAACTACACTATAACACGTATAGGAATGACGTCTTAGCAAAAGTTGTTCGGTCTGATGGTCATTTCCTATTGACTTAAAAATCGAAAATCAGAAACATCTGATGTGGAAATCAAAGCTAAGTATCACTAATTTCACTTTATACTTATAAAATAACATAAGCTGGGAGTACTTCCACGCGGTGAAGGCGGTAACAGTTTAGGACTGATTTTCGCTGACGATGGTACAGACGCCAGCACATCAAGCTATCCCTAACTGTCAAATTTTCTCAATTAAAACTGAACCTTATGTCTTTGCAATAAAGTTGAAATACTATCAAAGAAATTTGACAGATTGTAGTAACTTGATGTGCTGGCCTCTGTACTTATATCATTGAAAATTTGACTCTGCTGGCCAAAACTCCCATTTATTTTTTCATTTTACCAAATAAATATGCCTTCGGACTTATGTTATTTAAGTGTTTAATTTCCTTTTCTATTTATCTTCGTGACACAGTAGCCTACCCGATAACGCCTGGGAGCAGTCCCTTAGATTTTAATTGATCACTTATATTCACAATAAAACTATAACCATGCCTAGAAAGAGGTCAAATCTTTCCCAATGTTCCAAAAGAGCTAAAAGATTGGAGATCATAAGATCCCAAGAATCTACCGAAGAGCGTCACGAGAGACTTGATGCTGTTTGAAAACATGCTGCAACTCGCTCCGTGGAAACCTCTTCGGATCGCGAAGCACGCCTGCGTTTTCAGCGTATTTACGCATCTACATCCAGGTCTCTAGAGACCAGTGAAGAATATGATGCGCGGCTGACCTCAGATCGTGCAAGTCATGCATTGTCTCGCGAATCGGAGACGTTCATGGAAAGAGAATTACGCTTGAGTTCCAAGCGTATCTACGCATCGAGTTCTAGGTCTCTAGAGACAAGTGGGGAACGTGATGCGTGACTGACCGCTGATCGTGCAAGTCATGCATTGTCTCGCGAATCGGAGACGTTCACGGATAGAGAATTACGCTTGAGTTCCAAGCTGATCTACGCATCGACTTGCAGGTCTCTAGAGACAAGTGGGGAACGTGATACGCGACTGACCGCTGATCGTGCAAGTCATGCATTGTCTCGCGAATCGGAGACGTTCACGGATAGAGAATTACGCTTGAGTTCCAAGCGTATCTACGCATCGACTTCCAGGTCTCTAGAGACAAGTGGGGAACGTGATACGCGACTGACCGCTGATCGTGCAAGTCATGCATTGTCTCGCGAATAGGAGACGTTCACGAATAGAGAATTACGCTTGAGTTCCAAGCGTATCTACGCATCGACTTCTAGGTCTCTAGAGACAAGTGGGGAACGTGATGCGTGACTGACCGCTGATCGTGATTCAGATCTTCGATTTTGACGACCCCGTTGTCGCCGGCATAAGCAACAGGATACGCGTACGAAGTCGCGGACAGAAGCTAGTTATATATAAATAACTTTTGTCATAAATTTGACTAACTCAAAGCTTCACAGCTGCCATGTCGCTACGCCGTAGTCAACTATCTACGCCGTAGGCGTCTGACTACGCCGTAGTCACAAGAAATACTAAACTATTCACCTAATTTCACTCGTTGAAGACGTTGAAGACGGATCGTTGTTATTTTTGCTCCTCAGTTTTTAAATAAGTTTAGTGGTAAAAAGTGGATATTGTAGCAATAATATACTGTTAACTTAAAGCCAGTGAAGCGACCCATTGACCTATGTAATTTTTATGCTAATCGGTTTAAGTTATACAAAGTTAAAGTGAAAATAAAACTGTGGAAAAATCCCTAAATTTAAAAACAGTGTTAACGAACTTTATCCTTGACCTACGACAACCCGCGGAGCGCTCGATACCTCCCGCGCTGACCGCCGCTGTCCCCGCTGTCGCCTGCGCTTCGGTACTCAGCGCATATAAATCAAAAATTTCGTCTGTATATGTTAAGTCTCGCTGGCGGAGTGGTTTACGTGCAGTCTTTGTACGCTCGACGTGTCGCCGGTTCAAATATCATGAAGTGAAATACTTTTTGTGATTTATTAATACTCTACAATAACACAAACGAGGCGTAAATATGAAATTCTTCGAGAATATTACTCTTCGACGGCCGCGTACCAGTACTCAATCACTCAATGAAAGCATGGTGGAACAATGTAATAATTCCAATGATTCGTCCCTAGATGGCACCACACACAGTTTACCTGCAATATCAGATGATGAAAACGACGAAGTCACACAATTAAAACAACAAATTGACCAACTCAACTCAGAATTACTGGCGGCCCATGAAGAAATAAATAATTTATCATGTGAAAACACTGAGCTAAAGAAAACGATTGACTCGCTAAATAACAAACATAAACTTGTAAAAAAAGTAACTAAGAAGCTAGTTAGTGACATTGGGACACCTAATAAGAAGCAAGCCACTCCTATTCGAAATTCGGTTCCACATAAGAAACTGGAAAGTTCTACAATAACTTTAACTCCTAAAAATGTAAATACTTTAGTTACGAAACAGATCAATACAATACAAAATAGTCCTTCACACACCGTTAAACCAAACATGGAGGTAATTAACAATAAACAACAACAAAAACATAAATTGTGTATTCTGAGTTCTAATAAGATAAACAAGATCTTATCAATAGCAGAAACAACATTTCCAAACTATGATATATGTCACTACCTCAAGCCATATTGTGGGATAAGGCATCTCGTCAGCGACATCGATAAAAAATTAACTACTTTTACGACCGATGATTACTGCATAATTCTAATCGGCGAAGAGGACTTCAGAACAACAAACAACTATCATGACGTAATTCATAACTTGCGTGAAACACTTGTAGCTGTGAATAACACAAATATTATAATATGTCTACCTACGTATAAATTCAGCTATTACTCAAATTTGTACAACTTAAGAGTAGAATTGTTCAATAACTTATTATACAATGACATTCAGATACACAACTATGCATTTCTATATGACTCTAATTACGATCTGCCCTGTGATTATACAATGTTCTCTAAGTTAAATGGTGTGATTAATAATACTGGTATGAACAATATTTTTTGCAATGTAAGATATGATATCGACTTGATGGTTCATAACTGTTTTTCCGATTCTAATAATATCGACAATCTCTCTCATAAACTAGATACTCCTGAATCTGTGAACAATCAAACTTTTTTTCTTGTATAACCATATTCATGTTATTCATCAAAACACTAACGGTTTGATAAGTAAATCGGACTTATTAAGTTTACATATAAATGATCTTGCTAGCATTGGTAAACATGTGGATGTACTTTGTATTACAGAACACAATATGACAGAAGAGGACCATTGCAATCTTTGTATTCCAAATTATACTCTTGCTACCTTCTATGCAAGAAAGTCCCGTAGAGGTGGCTCATGCATCTTGGTAAATAGTAAACATCCGTATAAAAATCTCGACTTAAAAGAATATTGCAGTTCTTGTGTCTTAGAATCTTGTGCAATTGAATTAATCGAACATCAAATAATTATAGTCTGTATTTATAGATCTCCTAAGAATAATATTGACTCTTTAACTTCATTTTTCTATAACTTTGATGGAATCTTAAGGAAAATATGTCTCAATTCCAAAAAAAAGGTGCTGATTTGCGGAGACTTTAACATCGATATTTTAAAAAACACAAAAATGTCAATGCAATTTCAAAATCTCTTACATAGCTTTAATTTGAAATTAGGTGTGCGTGAACCAACCCGGCTAGATAGCGGTACATGCATCGACAATATTATACACAATGTAAGAGGAAGTGTATGTGAGGTAATGGAGCTAGCCGTCTCTGACCATACAGCGCAAATTATAAAATGCCCCGTCAAAAAGACCTGCACGATCACACACTGGTTCTCTTATAAACGTGATTTTTGCCAGGAAAATGTAAAAAAATTTAAAGAGGCTCTCCAAAGTCTTAGTTTTAATAGTGTTTATAGCTGCAAAGATCCAAACAGAGCATTTGAAGAATTTCATAACCTATTCAAATTATTCTACGATCTGTGTTTCCCTTTAAAGAAAATAAAAAATGTAACCACTAAACCACAGAAATGGATCACAAAAGGCATTAAACTGTGCTCTAAACGTAAACGTGAGATGCTATGGACTTTCAGGCGGCATCCAAATGTAGTCAATAAACAAAAATATAATTCCTATTCCAAACGTTTAAAAACAATTATCAAATTGACCCAAAAATCGCAAAATAGCCATTTTATCAATAACGCTGTAAATAAAACTAAAGCAACCTGGAGGGTTATAAACTCATCAAAAAATAACATTCCAAGGAACAGTCCTTATAAACTCCTTATTGACAATAAATACGTAACAAATCCAACTGACATTGTAGAACTATTTAATAATCATTTTATTGACCAAATACAGCCAACAAACAATTCTGACCATAAAATAACAGTAACAAATTCAAACATGAATTCATTATTCTTATCACCCACAGCACCAATTGACATTTATAAAATAATTACGACTCTGAAAAATACGAATAGCTCTGGCTTTGACGACATTGAGACTAAGATAATAAAAAGCGTAGCTGTTGAAATTTCACCGGTTTTTAGCTTTATTACTAACCTATGTATTGAACATGGTGTTTTTCCCGAAAACTTAAAACTGTCCGTAATAAAACCACTACATAAAAAGGATGATCCTCAAAATATACAAAACTACAGACCCATTGCTCTTCTTTCAATATTTTCCAAAATAATTGAAAAGGTTATTTATAACAGTATATACATATTTTTTGAAAAAAATGGCATTCTAACTAAAGAGCAGTATGGTTTTAGAAAGTGTAAAAACATAAATATGGCCATTTATAAATTGATTAATGAAATAGTTACAAATATGGACCAAAAAATACCTGTAACAGCTTTATTTATGGATATGACTAAGGCTTTCGATTTCGTTGACCACGGAATCCTTCTAAATAAGCTGTATAAATATGGTATTAGGGGCAAAGTCTTAAACTTAATAAAGTCGTACCTTACTGGCAGAAAACAGGTAACTAGTATTTCAGCAGTCGATGTTCAAACTAAAACTGAAATTAATTACCAATCGAGAGAGAGACATATTTACTATGGTGTCCCTCAGGGAAGTGTGCTTGGCCCTTTATTATTTTTATGTTATATTAATGACCTTCCGAAAACCATACCACAACCTATGACCTTATTTGCTGATGATTGCACTATAGTATTTTCCGGTAAAAATAGTTATTCATATGAAAATGACATAAACAGTAGCTTAAGTCTAATAATTCAATGGCTAAATAATAACAATTTACAGATCAATTTTAATAAAACTCAAATAATGACATTTAAGCAAAGAACTAATCCTAAAATTCTTGACATTAATTATGACCAAAACAAGATTGTTAAAACGGAACAAACCAAATTTCTAGGTATTTGGTTAGACGAAAACATGACATGGAAAACACATATCGAGAAAATGATAAAAAAAATTCATCAATTTTGCTATGCTTTACACAATTTGAATAAGGTTGCAAATCGTAATACTGTCCTTACTGCATATCATGCATATGTCTCCTCAACTCTTCGTTACGGCATAATATTTTGGGGCAACTCTACCAACAGAGAAATGGCATTTAAAGCCCAAAAACAATGTCTTCGAGCCGTATGTTTTTTAAAAACCACCGAAAGTTGCAAACCATTTTTCATTAGTTTAAAAATACTTACGCTTCCATCTCTCTATATTTATGAAATTTCAATATTTGTTAAGGAGAATCTGTCTAAATTTGAAAAACTTAATACTAGACGTCACCAAAGCACATTAAAATCAAAAAAACACAATACTGCACTTTTCTCAAAGAGTTGTCTCGCCATGGGTCCAAAGATTTATAATAAATTACCAAATACTTTAAAAAGCATGACCAACATAAAGTGTTTTAAATCACAACTCAAGAAATTCCTAATTGAAAAGGCTTACTACTCTATCAATGAGTTTTTAGATGATAGAAGCATAAAATAAAAAATGTCCGATCTACTTATTATGACTATCTTGTTTACAAATACTTGCATGAAATAGTTTTATTTAGTTTTTACGCCGAATTTGTACGCCTCGCAAGGTAAAACATAGTGATACAATACAAATTTTATACCATGTACCTATGATATGACCTATGTTTAACAAATAAAATGCTTTGACTTTGACTTTGACTTTGACTTTGAATTTTGTTTGTGTATTTTGTGTTTCTATGTATTTAGAGTACAATGTTACATAGTTACAATATACTGCGCCCATTCGCACCACGATGTACAAACGACAGACATCAAAGTGTTCTTCGGCAAAGAACTGAGATTACACTTGCGAGCAGAAATATGTATATCTTCAAAACAATGTTGCAGTTTAAATAACAGCTTAATCAGAGGTATATTTTAATTAGTATTAGAATGTTATACACATTGCACCCCTCAAACTACGAATATTGGCAGTGGCTATTTTTAATTGATAAATTAGTCAACCTTAAAACTGAAACAAGATAAATCTTATTTTTTACATCTGAGACACTGTCCAATAAAATCAAGCCAATCAAATTTAACACAGATCAATTACAAAGCAACTATTGGATGACAATAGCGATTTATTCAAAAGGATAACTTAATTTTAAGAACAAAAGGCTTCAACAAAACTCTCCAATTAATTACAAATTAACAACTGAGACTAAATTCCAAAAAATGCATTCCACACATTTAATTTCTGACGAAATTTAAAAGTGAGCTTCAACTTAAACTATCAATACCTACTCCATTTGGAAAGTACGCCGCAACGCGAAGTTTTAAATTTACGAGTATTCTTGGATTTATACCTTTTATCGGCCTCAAGTGTAACTGAATTCTTTGATCTGCGTCACAGTAAGTAAAAAGCGTTTTAGCGAGAAAAAAAGTTTCGCGGAAAATTCGTTTTCGCGCCTTCAAAGGAGAAAACTATTAAAGTCTTTTTTTTCTTTGTTATGTAGATGGAAACAGAATAGTGGAGTTATGCGAGTGTTTAATTTTGCAGTTTTTAGTTCAGTGGGTCAAGAAATGTGGTGCTATGTGTACGTGTTGAATTTGAGTTTTATTTTTACAATATGGTGATTAGGAGTAACGTACAGCTGAAATATTACTTGTTTTTTTAAATATATTCCTTTAGGTATGTTCTTAAGTTTTCGTTTAAGAAGTATTTTGCCATAATAACTAAGTCCCTACGCGATTATTTGTGTGATTGCTGTAATTGTTGATGATGTTTTTGATGTCGGTTGTTGTTGATGGTGTCTTACTAACAAGTACGAGACTTACCTTTACTTTGTATGCAAACCTGATGCTGTTGGCAAATCTTTGTGAATAAAAACAAAGAAGATAAGAGTAAAACTATGTATGCTTTTTGTAGGTATATATTTTTGTACCATATGAAGGTTGACAAACTTAATTCAATAAAGCAACATTAGTATTTGACTTCTTCAGTGAAATTATCACCTTCTTACAAAGGTTAAAATTTAATTTCTCAATTTAATGGAATGGATTATAATCGACTAACTACCAAAATGTTTTATAATCGATATTGTACAATATTGATCTTCTTCTTCGTGTGGTTAGTGACTAACCTGGTGTCAGAGTTTTAATGCTGCCCATGGGCCTCTGACTTAGCATCACATGCTGTTGAGAAATATCTCTCAGGCATGCCGGTTTCCTCACGATGTTTTCCTTCACCGATTTTAAGCAAGTGATAATTATATAATACGAGGTTAATTTAATTATATTATTCTAAAAATCAGAGGTACGTGCCTTGGGTTCGAACTCGAGACCTATGACTTGGCAGTCCGGCGGTCAAACCGCTAGGCTATCACTGCTTTTTTATCTTATACACATTAAAATAAATAAAATTGAAGTGTCTGTGCGAAAAACAAAAAAAAAACATCTCTCTGTCTGTATGTTTGTTCCCGCAAATCCCCGAAACGGCAACACCGATTTTGACGGGACTTTCACTGACAGATAGCTATTGTTATGAGGAGTAACTTAGACAAAGGTTTATTATAGAAAGAGAATGTAGTTCTACGCGGGCGAAACCGTAGGTAGCAGGTAGTGCACATAAAACGAATAATTCGTTCTTTACCTCACGGTGTTACTAACACCAAAGACTGGGATACGAGAACAAGGGAGCACTAATAATATTTCTTGCAAATTCACCTCGAATACAACATTTACCTCTACAAGATAATCTAATTAACATACAACTTCGAACGCTAGTTGCGAGTTCAGTTTGTGATACGGAGTACATAGTAAATGAAGAGTTCATTCCTTATGAGAAATTTCTGCAACTCAGAATCAATGTCTGAATGTCAGAATCAGTCAGTCCAAATCAATCAAATGTCAGAATCAGATCGATCAGGCTGATAAGAAAACAAGCCGTCCAATTCCTTTAAGAGCATTTTAGTTCTTGACACAGTAAAGCAGTTTTTAGTGACAGTGATATTATTTTACGATTCTTATTGTGTTTTAGTATCCACTAACTAGCACTAGGCCCGCGTGGTGGTTTATCTCCGGTGGTTTAGCCCTGTGTCCCAGCAGTGGGAACATTACAGGCTGATTATGATACTGTCTTTTATTTGACGTTTGATTATGATGAACCGTCATAATAATATGAAGCTTTATTTAGTGACAAGTTTTTTCAATTAACATAAAATATTGTAATTAAAACAGACACGTCGCGAGAGTTTTATTGTATTTGTAAAATTTTACAATAAAAGTGTGTTGTTTTTAAAGCTTGTTTTTAAAGCAACTGGCTTTATAATTTAGAAAAGTACAATGATCGTTGCAAGCGGTAGGTATGCTCGATCACTGCTGCTCCGTTATTTTGAAGGCTAAGGAAGTGTTCTTCTCCCACACGTTATCCCTCCATTTGCTACCAACTCCGCGTTTTATCGTCTTTATCGTGTCTTCAGCAGACTACCTTGTATATTTAGCTACAGGTTGGGTAAGCACAATGCCTGCGAGCTACTTACATAATGTTATGTACTAAACGGGGATGTAGGTAACTTGCAAACGTTTCGTGGTAAATTTTGAAGCTTAATGTAGGCCAGCTTGTCTGTGAATTTGGGGTGGAGGTACTTATATCAAGCTAGATACGGAGGAACGAAGTCCTTGCGGCTTCTGGTAAAGTTCTCTATTGTTTGGCTTAAACAGGCAAGTCAACAGGGTAAAGAGTAGAATCTTAGTGGTATAATACGAACATTTGGTCTATTCTATAAAAATCTCACCGTGACACTTAAGCGAAGTGAGCTAGAAGTCTTCTTCTTCTTTGTGTGATTAGTGAGTAACTTGGAGAGTTTGCTACCGGTGGGCCTCGGACTTAACTTCACATGCTGTTGAGGAGTATCTCTCAGGCATGCGGGTTCCCTCACGATGTTTTCCTTCACCGATTTTTAAGCAAGTGACAATTATCCAATACACACATGAATCCGAAAAATCAGCGGTGCGTGCCTTAGGTTCGAACTCGAGACCTATGACTTGGCTGTTCGACGGTCACACCAAGTGTGCTGTAATTATACTTGGTGCTACGGATTGATACTGATTTATTGGTTGATTACACGTCAATAATATCTTCAAAACTAGATAAGGTCGGCGTTTCCCATCTGACTACTCTGAAAAGAAAGGCCACAAGAAACTCAGAGGTCACAGTCTCATTTACAGTGCAGAGATAATCTTGGTTAGTTCTTGTGATGACAGAATAAGTCGGTGTCTGAAATTATCTTTTGAGGGAAGAACCATACAGATTGAATGGGCCTGACCAGCGAGTACAATACAATAAAAAGCAACAAACAAATCCAGGCGCAGATAATTCTGTAACAAGTATAATAAGCGTAGTCAATTTTACAGTTCTATATCACGCAAGTATGACCGCAGTCCCGGCATGATTTATAGAATGCAGTAAGGTTAAAATATTAGGGAGGAAATCATGTGACTACGGTACGGGAGAATGTGGGGTATATCAGATAGGTATCAGATGATGAATATTCATGATCCTTTTATGATATTATGAACTTAGCAGAGTTTCAACTTTTATCGATGTTTTTTATTAAGTAGTATTTTTTACACGTTTTGAGGGTTTCATATGGGTGAATGACAAACTGCAACCTTTATAGAATCACTCGTCTGTCTGTCCGTATATCATAACCAATTTCCTCCAAATCTAATGGACCGATCAAGTTGAAATTTAAAGTGCACATATCAAGTTTTTGCTACGGCTAGTCAAAGGAGGGTAATGATTTTAAAGGGTTTATATGTTTGTATGTTAATCTGTTTCCTCGTAACTGTGAAATTACTTGTCGTGCTTTGATTAACGAAACATAGAAAGCGTTATGCTGTTCCACGGGTTACAGACTATTTATGACATTAGGTACATTAAATCTAAAATAACGGCTTATAGCGGGGGTAAAGTGACGCAGATTTTTCTTTGTACTAAAGTACAATAAAAAGTATATCATAATCAATGACAGAAGTGATAGCCTAGCGCTGTGATCGTCGGACTGCCAAGTCATTGTTCTCGAGTTCGAACCCAAGGCACCTCTGATTTTACGGATACATGTGCGTATTGTATAATTATCACTTGCTAAAAAATCGGTGGAGGAAAACATAGTGAGGGATCTGACAGATATTTCTGAGCAGCATGTGAAGTTAAGTCAGAGGCAGCATAAACTATAAACTAGGTTAGTCACTAACAACACGCAAAGAAGAAGATAATCAATTAGATTAGATTAGTGTTTTTGTCATATGGATAATATTATTTCTACTTTATTTTTCACAATGATTACGATCTTTCTTTGCTTAGCTCATCACAACGTGGAACAAGATTAGTGTACCTTCGCAGAGTTCAGAGTTCAAAGCAATAAATTATCAGTATGTTAACGATCCACTAAACCTACTGAAGTATCCAACAGTTACTGTTAAACTCGTAAATGTTAGCAACAGGTAATTTCGCAGGTCATTACCCACATCTTTTATATCTTTAGTTTTTGATTATATTATTTATGGATGCTGATCCTCTTATAGACGGGCATAAAAAGTTAAATTAAAGGTTCAAAAAAAAATATAATACCTATCGTACTACCTATCCTATTTTCGGATGACTGCTGAAAATCAGCGCTATGCTGTTAAGGCAAAAACCCATAGCACAGCATCATGCTGAGTGGAAGCCTTCTTGTCACAATCCCGACGTCTGGCGGTCGACTTTTAATTTTGTGTGCAAGTGACAGATCTATTTGTTTTTTCGTAATCTAAAATGTTCTAACTGCTGGGAAACCAGCCTCTTCCAGGTGAGAGGGATTAGGCCGTAATCAACCACGTGGGCCCAGTCTTCTTCTCTCCATGCGGTTAGTGACTAACCTGGTGTCACAGTTTTTATGCTGCCCATGGGCCTCTGACTTAGCTTCAAATACTGTTGAGAAATATGGCCCAGTGATGTCACATGTCTTTGAATTTTTAATTCTAGGACATACCGGTTTCCTGACGATGTTTTTATGGCGAAAATTAGCACTAAAAATTACCTTTGAAAATTCTAATATATAATTTTCTAAATGGATTGAAAAAGTTTGTGTAGAAGTTCGTCTATTTTGCCGATGAGAAATATCATACGGATTGTATACCCATAAAATCAGATACCCATGTGTATGGATAATATAAAAGGAGATGTTTATTTACTGGGTTAACTACCCCCACTGATCCTCAAATGGAAAGCAACAGAAAGTAACAAAATATAAATTAATTAATTGTAAATACGTAATTACAAAGCTTGCAGCCATTGTCGGCCGCAAACGTTCCTACACACTGTAATAATTATTATTAGCATTTTTTATTTTGAATTTATGAATAATTTGTATTTCTTAGGTACTTACAGTGTACGGTTGTTTCCCTTGATATTTTTTTAAAATTGTTTATTTACTTTTGTAACTTCTTCCTCGTTATGTAAGAACTTATAAATAGTAGATATACAGGGTGAAATTTAATTTATGGACAATATTTTAAGGCATCATTGTACACATCATTATGAACAACTTTCACTATGAGAAAAAACGTGAAATCGCGAAAAAATTCAGCTGTTTCATACATTATTCTCGCATAACTCGTCAAAATGTACGGAACAGCTGTTTTTTTTTATAGTGAAAGTTGTTCATAATGATGAGTAGAATGACCCCTTAAAATAATGCACATTAATTCAATTTCACCCTGTGTTTTTAGAATGTTTGTAAATATGTAAGCACCATGTACTTATGACATAATTAAGTTTACTTGCCACTGCTACATGTGTTTTTCTTTTCACCTTTTGTGGTGGATTGTTTTTATTCTGGGTGCATCGTCTTCACACATAATGTTATAATACATGTATACAAAACATTGTATAGATGAGCTCTTCCCCTTTTTTACCACTTGTATATAATGGATATATTTTTTAGTTTTAGGTTGTATATATTAATCATTGTTTTATTTTAAATTAAGTATGTATGTATAAGTTGATTAAATATAATATTTGTTCATTATAAAAAAAATATACCAATTAAAATGTTTAATAAAACATTGTGAAACATTTTAAAAGAGTAACGATGGAGTTTCTTGCCCATTCTTCTCCACACGAAACTACCTTTTGGAAGGGGCGACTATAATCAATTCTATTTCTTGTTCATTTTTGACGTTCAAAAGTGCCTTTGTTGTGCCTATTTGAAATAAATGTTTTGACTTTGACTATAATAATAATACTATCATTTAGTGTTCCATGGCAGGGCAAAAGTCTCTTCGCTTACGAGAAGGAACGAGCATTTATCACTACGCTTGCTCTAGACGGGTTGGTAATTTCAGACTTATTCAGGTTTCCTCAGTAGAATTGCTTTATACGTAACTCAAAGTCAAAGTCAAAACATTTATTTGGATGATATAACAACTAAGGACCAAAAGCCAGTTTAAAGCAATATTCACAAGCTATGTCGTACACAATAGGCAATACAAAATGCTGGAAGTCTCTCCCAGCTCAGCATTCTATCAGCACCTCACTAAGCTCAAGGATGTGTACTTTACCACTGTAATTTAACTTTTAGCTAACCGGCCATATCTCCATTCGGTAACCCTGGCAACTATCCAAGATAATTACGACTGAGAAGTGTTGCTGTGTTAGCTCATGGAGAATTCTAGTTTCAGTTTTATTATGTTTACTTCAGTTGCTGAGGGTTTGAAGAAAGAAAATGTAGAATTAACCGTCCAATCTCTAGTTTCTGTAATTTACGAATACTTATTGGTAAGGTCGTAGGCCTCCTATAACTTTTTGACTTAAACATAATTGACGAAATGTGGGTGGGACGGTATTTGAATAGGTACGTGTATTTCAATTTAGAATGTATACACATTCTAATATATTATAATCTCGACCCACGCTGCTTATATTTGTTTGAAGTCACGTGACACACAGATTTGAAAAGTGTTTTAATAATATATTAAAAAAAAATCGAAAATAGAATGGATGAATGAATTTGAGACTTATTGACGAAAAATTGAGAATTCATTATTTAATCACGAAATCGCAAAAAAAAATTCAGCTGTCCTCTACATTTTTGGTCACGTGACTCGTCGAAATGTAGAGAACAGCTGATTTTTTTTTCACGACTTCGGAGTTGGTCCCATAGTAAAAGTTGTTCAGTTTGGTGATTCATAGCATATCCTTTTGTATGTACCCTTTCGGTTACACCCAGTATATTATTTCGACCACTGGCAAATAGCCTAAGGTTCCCGACGCTCGATACCATGACATAATTCCATATACCGCAAAACCTACTCAACTCATAGCCGCTACAACTTGCTATAAAATACCAGCGCACACTGAATACTTGCAGAAGTATGTGTCGAGGTCGGCTGATATGTGCAGGTGCCCGGGATTCCAGCTGCCAGACATGGTAGAATTTCGAATTGACTTGACCTGCTGCTGAGTATTTTGAATAGATATCTCCGTGCGTCTAAATGAAAATGCTTGTACCTCGCTTGTTTAAAGAAAAATATGCATTTAGCACTTGTTAGAAAATTGAATCTAATAAATTGCAACTTCTTGCAAATTGCAGTGAGTTTGACTATGGAACTATACCTGAAATCATGAAAAAAAAATCTGCTGTTCTTGTTCGCATAATTCGTCAAACTGTATGGAGCAGCTGATATTTTTTTCTCATATTTCAGAGTTGGTCCCACGGACAAAGTTGTTGATTTCCATGAGCACTATACAACCTGAAAGTATGTCCCTCGTTTAACCTAACATACTGTAGGTATAAAGCTTGTAATTGATTGTAGGTCATTATACCCCAGATAACGATAAAGATATAGCTATGATAGAGCTTGTGTCAAAAGTCAAAAGTCCTTCACGTATTCAAAGTCAAAGTCAAAGTCAAAACATTTATTTCAAATAGGCACAAGAAAGGCACTTTTGAACGTCAAAAATTAACAAGAAATAGAATTGATTCTAGTCGCCCCTTCCAAAAGGTAGTTTCGTGTGGAGAAGAATGGGCAAGAAACTCCACCGTTACTCTTTTAAAATGTTTCACAATATTTTGTATACATGTATTATAATATTATAATATGTGAAGACGATGCACCCAGAATAAAAACAATACACCAAAAAGGTGAAAAGAAAAACGCATGTAGCAGTGGAAAATAAACTTAATTATGTCATAAGTACATGGTGCTCACATATTTACAAACATTCTAAAAGTTAACAATAATAAATTAATCAATGTGTGAGATGTTATTCCAATATAATAAAATAATATGGTACAAATTATGAATTATTACCTAATTTACTTAGCAACCAGTTTGATTTTGTCTAGAAACTAGATTGTCCTGTGGAGCAGGACAATCTAGTTTCTTAGATCTTTGATATAATCCTCTAATTTGTAATAAGCTTGTTTACAAAGTGTACTTTTAATTTGAAAATGTCCACCCTTCTGATCTATAGTCGATAACGTTAAGCTCTATCGATACAATTCCGGGCCAAAGCCTATAGAGCTCTTGGCCGTGCGAGCGCAGAGTTAGTGCTCGTCAAACATTGCTCCTTTTTTTGTATGGGCATCTCGCATTTCAGCCTACCAGGTTGTCTACTGGTTAGCCGGGCTTGCCTGCGGATGACTCAATAAAATTAAAGCCCAGGCAGGGCTTAAAAAGTCCAGGCTTAGTATTAGGGCCAAAGCCTACCGGGTAAGCGGGATTATCCGAAACGGTTACTACTACCCCGGAACATAAAGGGCTAAGGAAGGAACATGGATGGGTTTTAGTCAGTATGAGTCTGACACTCCTTTCCGCTCCACCAAGAGGTAGAGGAATTATTAGATGATTTCCCACCATCAAAACAATAAACGGTTTAAAAACATTGCTTCGGAATACACAGCTTGCTTGAAAAACTCAATGCATCAAGCAATCTTTTTTTCCATCCCAGAAAACTAAGCCCAAGATCTTCCGGAATCCGGAAAGCCTCGCCTCTGGTACGTGTGTCTGTATAATTCTTATTGGTTGTACCACCAAAAAGCATGTATTCATGGCCGTGTTTGTTCTGTATTAGTATTCTTGGCGTCTTCACGACGTGCCCCTCACAATTACTGTACACGCTAACTACGTCACACGCTATATTTTCACACGAGATGGTAAAATGACGCTTGCAAGTATTATTGAATGAGGAAATTGATAAAACATTTGCTTACATGAATTTTCAAGTTTTAACTTAGCATTTGACCTTGAATACGTATGTTATTCAAATGTAACATATCTAGATTTTAGAGAATAATACTTTTATCACAACCAATTCAAGTTCGAACCCTTTGCTCTAACCCCAAGCGAAAGTCACGCGAGGCTCGGTGGTGATCGCGTGTGTTCTTCTTAACATAAACGAGCGCGTAATCTTGCGGCTGTCGCTATTGTTTAGAATTCGGTCTTCATTTTTTAGCCTTTGCTGTTCAAAACCTACAGGAAGACACATTGATGAAAATATAACATAAATGTTGATTTAGTAGTGTGTTTACACAAAAGTTATATATAAAACAAAGCACATATTACAACTATCACAATATCATACAAGTCATACCTACAAAATAATGAAAATAAAAACTCAGTTCCCTACATTAATTTTCAGGCTGCAACAATTTTAAAATATTCATGATAAAAGTTCAACAATACATTGTGATGGTTCCTGCTGATTCAAAGCCTTTACATAATTTAGACTTTTGCCCTTCCCGTGAGGGAAATACAACGTAAAGATAAATAAAAGTTATCTCAATGAGAGGCAGCGTAAATAAGCAGCATTTTAAGGGTCTTAGTCCCAAAGGAATAGCCTTTCCTTGTTGAGAATTATCTGTATCGCTCCACGCGCCAGGATTCCTTTTGCCAAAGAATATTATGTTTTTTTTTTCTTATTTCTATCGACGTTATTTAGGTACATGGGTTCACAGGTTAAATAAGGAAGAGGAATATAGTAAAATAAAAATATAGGTCGACGATACTAAAATAATATAGGTATTTTACAAAAAAAAACGATTTCCCATTACGGCTATTTTTACAAACATTGTTATTTATAATTATGTTGGGGTCGGCTTCCAGTCTAACCGGATGCAGCTGAATACCAGTATTTTACATGGAGCGACTGCCTATCTGACATCCACAACCCAGTAACTGGGAAACTAGCCTCTTTACAGATAATAAAGAAGAAAAAAAAAGAATGAAAATGTTTTTATTTTGACTACCGCAGGAAGATCACGAATTAAAATTATGAAAAATCTAATAAAAATGCAATAAAGACGTAACACCAGTTACTTGTCTATGCCTTTAGTGTGTGTGTTGTGGTACTCCTTGGCATCACTGCGACAAGTAAAGAGACGATAAAGAAGGCTATTTATACCCTTCCCCTCCCCCATAGCGTGACACAATCAGCTGTTGGTCCTAAGAGACGGCGGTAAGTGACGTGCCTCGTTAAGGGACCGCACGGGACTTTAAGATGCCTTGAGTTCATTCATTCATGTTAAAGAGACACGCACGATCACTTAGCGTGACGTCACCAATTTCATGGTGTGACCGAGTTTTGGGCAAACATATGTGGTCTTAGGAGTCCAATTTAGGTTACACGGTCAACGGTTGCTCTTTTTAGATGTTGATGCAGTTTTTCTCTTCCGGTATTTTCTTTTTATTCTACTTTGGCCATTTTAAAATAACTGGGCGCGTGACGATATTCTTCTTTCGATATTCTGCCGCTACTGCGAGCTGCGGGTAATTATATTTTGGAGCCGTTTGGTTGAAGCCCAAATGAAAAAATGTTGGACGGTGGAGTAAAAGTCTAAGTCAAATCATTTATTTCTAATAGGCAGAAGAAATGCACTTTTGAACGTCAAAATGAACAAGAAAAAGAATTTATTCTAGTCGCCCCTTGCAGAAGGTAGTTTCATATGGAGAAGAATGGGCAAGAAACTCCACCGTTACTCTTTTAAAATATTTGGTATACATTCATTATAATATTATATGATTGTGATGCATCCAGATTATAAATACGACACCACAAAAGGTGAAAAGAAAAACAAATATAACAATGGCAGGTAAAATTAATTATGTCATAAATACATGTACAAAAATTCTAAAGGGTCATAATAATAAATCAATCAATGTGGAAGTTAAAGTTGTTCCAAAATGTTTAAACAATGTGGTATAAATTATTAGCTAATTGACTTAGCAACTAGTTTGTCTAGACTCTAGATTCTCTAGATGGCTTGAGTGCTCATGGTTTGTTCAATAAGACTCAAGGGCTGGATTTCACCTTGGCCGGAGCCTAAATATATGTACATAGGGTACATATCCCGGCAGCAGCGCTGCGGAGAAATATTTCAACCCCATTTATTTTAATTTTAGTTAGGTTTAGACATTTTACTTTTGCATTTATAAATAAGGTAAAAGTTGTTATTTATGTAAAGAAATGTAAAACTAAGCGTACTTTGTAAATCTTTTTTTAATCGTATTTTGTTAACTGACTTCAGCCAAGTTTGAAGTAAAGTGAGACTTTGATTGCTGTTATAAACTTACTAGTATGAAAGTGGTACAACAAAGTGATTTTTAATGGTAATCTTTATGATCTATTTTGTGAAAACTCAGTGCAGTGAGCTTGAAGTGAACTGTCAATAGCGACAATCCTTTGTATCAGCTAAACTGACAGCTCATTGTATGCTCACTTCACCTTAGTTTCACAGTGAGTTTTTTACAGAACATACCGGCTACTTTACAAAACTAATTATGTCTTACCTATACAAGTCTAGCCTTAAAAAAAACTACGGCAACTAAAACGTTCTAGTTAGTTGCAGTTATATTGCTTCAATATCAGTTTATCAGTATCTGTATTAGACCGCTTGTTTGGAATGTTTTAGATGCAATTTGGGTTCTTTTTTTTCAAACTTTCTCCTCACAAGCAACCTCACAATTTTGGAATCAAAATTATTTTTTCAAAACAAAAGCCAAATTATAACACACGGCCCATGCAATCAAGACGATAGATACCTCATATTTAAAACGTACAGAAACGTAAAGAACAAAATTAAATATACATAGACTGTCATTTGATGATTACCACGCTCAAAAAAAAAAACCACCGTGTAAATCTTAACCGTTGTCACGCAGTTAGGTAAAAAGCAGGCTACCATTTGGTACCAAATTCTGTACAATGTACAATGTGTAATCATTAAACATTAATATTGATGAGCTGTGAGCAGCTACATCGGCTACGCCGTAGCGCGTAGCACATGCGCTACGACGTAGTGGATGCTTTAGATGAAAGTTCCCTTCGGCAAAATTGTTTAAATAATGAGGTTAAATCTAAAGCTATCTATTGGCTTTTTAATGTTACATGATATTGTAAAAGGAACTAAAACCTTAACGGTAATAGCTTTTAGAGAGCTTTGAGTAAAATTAACCTAAAAACTTGTAAGTAAGCTGTTAGTTTTTAAATCATGTGAACTATTATTAAAAATAATATATAATTAAAAACTACACAAAGTAATTATTGAACTAAACAAACCGATACTTACCTTAACTACATCAACCTGAAAGTATATTACAGCATCACTTGTCAAATCATTTAACAAAAAAGTCCTAAGTCGCAGCTTCCATTAATTTCAAGTGGAACGTAAATCTGCCGACGGTGGGACACTGGGCGACTAAATTACCGGATTACACGTAAAATCGCGACCGGAATAGAGTAATGATTGCATAATGAGGAGCGGGGGAATGTCCTGTTAATGGTTTAAGTGACCTGCTTGTTTTGGTGTTAAATGGACTTATAAAAAAAAACATTTATCTCAGATAACTCAATCCATACAGGCCGAGCTAAATTAAAATAAAATAAATTAACTTTGAAATTAAGATCTGAATTATGTCATTATGTGCCATTCGCGAACCTATTTTTAGTTCCATCTTTGACTGTGAAGCATTTTTGTTACGGTAGCTACAATTTAGGATCTGTTTATTTCTGTCAGGTTTATCCAAGCATCATCCATTGTTTTCAATGTCCTCCATACGTCTGCCATCCGGATCGTCCCGATGCCGTGGGCTATGGCTCAAAAATACATCGCAGTTTGCCCGGCCGTCCGGTAAAAACGAACGCCAATGTTTGCGGATCACTATCGGAACACTTTAATCCGGTCTGAAATACCGGTCGATAGGCCAGTGTTGATAAAGGGATATAAGAGATTTTTTAGTTCTAAAAGTTTGAATTTGATTGATCTAAAATAATGATACACTTATAAATACCCTTTTTTTGAGGTTGGGAAATCATCAAATGACTACTCCCGCTCTGGGTGGAGCGGAAGGTAGTGTGTCGTAGAACTAAAACCCTGGATGGGTTTGTTCTTTATTAGCCCTTTATGTTCTCGGGTAGCGGTTACCTTTGCGGATACGCTTTTAGCGGATCACGTTTAACAAACTAAATTAATAAACCAAAAGATTATAAAAAAAAAAACATTTTAATATTATAGTAGATAATCAAACAAATTACATTTAATAAATCTTTTGATATTGAAAACGTCTTTATGGAATCTCGTTTTTTCGTGAGCCAAATTTTCCATAAATCAAACCAGAGCGCTCTGCGGAACGCAACAAAAACTTTTTCTATTACGAGTCCTATTTAACGCGAATTTTTCGAGGAAAAGATTTTATAAAGAGGAAACAAATCGAACGTTTAACATTTTTTTGTTCCCGTTTAAGTTAGGAATAGGTTGATTATTTCTTAATTACGTTATAATTATCATTTGTTTTGTGTGTGTAAATGTTTATGTAATGAAGAAAAGAAAAAAGTAAACACTGTTTAGATAATTTCTTGCTCTGTAATTATTCCACTTTCGAAGGCAAATATGCCCATGATCAACCTTGTTTTTGATTGCTTACTGGCGGATCTCTGAGTGGGAATTGACCCCAAATATCATGATTTCATTCCGTAGGGTAATATGAACTTAGAGGGTTGTATTGATGATTTTAATGATAACAGTTCTAGACATACTCACTTGTTACGGCGTCCAATAATATTCTGATAAACATAGCATCTATACTGACCTGCAAATTGGAAAAAACGCTTCGGTGCTTTTACCTTAAGCGGGATTGTCCGAAAGGGTTACCGCTACCCCGGAACATAAAGGGCTACGGAAGGAACATGTTTTAGTCAGTAAGAGTCTGACACTCTCTTCCGCTCCACCTAGAGCGAGAGAAGTCATTGCATGATTTCCCAGCCTCAAAAAAAAAAAGATGTGAACTGAAAAATACTTGCAAAATTTTTCAACGCTTAGACTAACCAAAAGTATCTTAGGACAAAATAAATACAACTGTTTGAGATGAAAATTGTAATCCTCTGTAGTTCAAAAGCTAAAAAGAATTAAGTTTATCCTTAATCATGAAGATCGCGGGAATTACAAAGATCAACCAATATTATTAAACAAGAAAAAACACGATGTCGGCTGCCAAATACCATCTTAAACCTACTTTTAATAAAACAAAAATCTTAAAGAAAAGGCAAAATCATTGTCTGCTTTATTGTTTGTTTCTAGGCCAAGTAAATTAATTATTTTTCTTTTATATTAAGGAAACAATGAGAATTGTTAATGAGCGTTGGCTATTCTCGTTTCTTTTTTATCTTTCTTGTATTGCGTATTCATTTAGAAATATTGGATGAGGTTCGAGTGTCGGCGGGTTGTAGTGAAACTATTGTTGAATTTTGGACCATGGTTACGGAGTACGAGGGCTGTGTGAGAGATTCTGATGTTTTTAAATGACTAACTTTTGGCCGTGGTTTCTACCGCGTTGAGGTCGAAAATTATCTCAAAGGAACATATCACTGAGATAAAAAGTATCCTATGTCAATCATCCGTTTTAGCGTAAAAGCGTAACAAATGCGAAACAAACAAAGAAACTTTCTTTCGTATTTATAATTTTATACTAGCCCTGCTAGCGGCTTCACCAGCGTAAATTACGGAAATGATTCCACGGGAATATACCTACTACCGAGATAAAAAGTATTCGACGGGTTAATCCAAACTGTAGCATTTATAATAGCAGTAAGATAGGATTTGGTCTGCACCGGACCATTCTAAAGTGAGCCTCCATTAATGGCAGGTCCCCTTGTTCTCTCTATGTCAGTATGACTTAGATTTTCCCACCAATATATTACGACAGCTTTCATGCGTGAGTGATTTGTGAGTTCATACGTAAGTACATTATAAAATTCTGATTTCTCCAGGGATTCGGCGCATTGCAAATCATGTCATGATGCTGTTCTGTACATGAGTTTGCCAGTTTGTTACAATACCATCTAAAAACGAACATAATTCAACTTTTTGAAACGAATTTTGTTCGGGGCGTTGTCAATTGTATTAATGGTCAGCATGTTTTGAAAAGAGGATTAACGGTTATAAATCATAAAATGAAATAAAAATGTTCTTTGATTGTTTTTTTTAATGTCTGTTTGCCAAGTTTCTCGGTCTGCGGAAGTGTTCAGGGTCAGAAAAGTCTATGTGCAATCTATCTTTTAGCCGTGGCTTCGCCGCGATGACGTCGGATCCCAAGAGAGTGGACTACTGGAATAAAAAGTATCCTATGGCCTAACCTAGGTCACGTTTATAAAATGTGCCAATTTCATCCAAATCAAAGGTCGCAAACAGACAGACAGACAAAGTTAATTTTGTGTTTATATTATTAGTGATTGGATTGAATTGGCATATTTTTTTTTTAAGATTTACGTTAATTTATAAACATACATTTAAAAAAACAATGTGGAATGGGCCTGCTTTTAACCTCGATCACGCCTGATAGAAGACGATGGATGAGGTCTATGATAAAGCGAAACCCAAAAGATGCCTGTTCACCATCGATCACTAATAAAGAACTAGATACACAATCTCATACAAAAGTTCTCTTAAAAATGTCGCCAATTGTGTTTAGGTAAAATAAATCTATATTAATGTAATTTCAACCTTACCTGCAAGGAATAAAGCCGTATTCACAAAGCTATTGCAAAAAGCAATAAAATTTTACGACCGGTACTCGCTGCTCAACATAAATCAAAACAATTTCAACCTTATACGCATGCTTTAAAGTAACAATTACTAAGTGTCAAAAAAAAGTAATAAAATTTTACAACCGAGGCTCGCCACTAGCACAAGGAACGAGTGGAGACGAACCAGAACAATATTTTTTGTTTGTACTGTAAACTGTAAATTATTATGTATGGTATTTTAACATACTTCAAAAAAAGGAGGAGGTTACTCAATGCGTCGCGTATTTATAATTTTTTTTTTTTATGTTTGCACACCACCGATATGTCGAAGACGAATCGACCGATTGAGATGATTCATTACATTAGGTTTGTTCCCAAGTTGGTCCTGTTTACATCTAATCTTTGTTCTGATGATGGAATCTATTAGGAATTTAGGCAACGCCTTAAATATTAAAGGCATACAATTAACGATTTTGGTATTTTTTTAAATAAATCAGAACTTTACATTCAGAAAATATAAATTAGTGAGGAAGAATATACAAAAATCAAAGAATATTATTGTCCCAATTTTTTGACATATTGTTCATAATAAATTACAAAATCAATAAAAAGAAATACTTCGGATCGAAGAATTCTTCGGATCTTTGACGTGCTGTAACTGATATCGATTCTCCACACCTCACTGGATCACGAGGAAAGCTAAAAATAATTGAATATTTTCAAAAGTCCCGACTAAACAACCACAAAAAAATATTGGGAATATCAAAAAACCCGACTGATAAAAAACAACTAACAAGTTCCAAACAAGTCACTTTTCAAGTAGTCTTATGCAGTTAGTAGCAGTTATTTTAGGTCAATTATTCATACATAGGCTAATAAACACATAACCCTCCCTTGCATCGCGCACTCAGGTAAATGAAAACAAAAATCAAATCTCGCATTAAAAAAAATAAGAACTATAATAGCGTCTCCAACAAATGGAACAGAGTCAACGCGGATAACCCAAACAATTTAAGTGGACATGCGTAAGTATGATTAATACGTTTAGTAAGAGTCTTTACAATTGAGCTGCATTATATCGCCTGCTATTTGTTACGACTTAATTTAAAATAAAGTTTTTACGATGATTTCTTGAAAAAATATTAGTATTTACAATACAGTGTTAACAATTATATAATGATAATATTAATACTTAGCAAAAATAAGAAACTCCATCCTTTTTTAGCGTCCTAGACGTGTGATTTTTGCAGTTTTTAAACGAGCACTGAGGCATGTTTACCGTCGGAGCGTTCGAATGCTACTAGATGAAAAGACCACCCAAATGTTCAATTGGGTGGTCATTCGGTGAGGACATTTTTTGACGCTGATTGTGTATCTAGTTCTTTATTAGTGATCGATGCTGTTCACTCTTGCTTTGAAGGCAGACGGGTTATAAAGTAGGGAATACAGACTACCTGTAAATTCATTGTCATTCTCCTGCCCTTATCCCAATTTGTTTGGGGTCGGCGCAACATGTCTTTTTTACCATGTTGCTAACACACAGCACAGCAGCACACAGCAGCGTTTTGGCACAGTTTAATAGTCGGCCGCTAGCCTGACACCAACCCTCCATGGGAATGCTTTCGTGATCGGGTGACCCAAGGTGCTAAATTATATGCACTAGGTCTCAAACACCCTTAGTCGCCTTTCACGACACCCTCGGGAAGGAATGTGATGGTACTATTCTTTACGTCCGGCACCACACGATTACCTGAAATCAGCACCTGGCCTAGCCTATTCCCAACTATGTTGGGGTCGGCCACCAGTCTAACCGGATACAGCTGTATACCAGTATTTTACATGGAGCGACTTCCTATCTGATCTCCACAACCTAGGAACTGGGCAATCCGATACCCCTTGGTAAGACAGGCTGTCAAATTTTAGGCTTCTGACGACCCGTAACGACTGTCAAAGATGCACAAATGACAGCCGGGACCAAGGGCTTTAACTTGCTTTTCGAGGCACGGAGGAGTATCGTAATGTAAATATAGTGAATGGAATGAAAAAAATGGTGAACCCATCCACGGCCAACCCCGGCAAGCGTAGCTTAACCTGATGGATCGACCTGTGCGGCTGTTAGTACTTAGCCACGAGCTCCTCTACGATTACCTGAAATAAATATTTGAGTTACTTTTATCAGCCTCCGCGGACACAGCGACCTCACCCAAATGGGTTCCCGTTTTCTTGGCACTCGGAAACTGAAATGTCTGATGAATTGCTAATGATACGCCGAGTTTCTTTTTGTTAAATCTTGTAAATGTTATTCTTAGTTGTATTTCTACGTCGTGATAACCTTTCGAGGTTAATCGTAACTTTTTTATTTGTTACAGACGGACAAGGAACGAATTAGGCTTGTGGGTCAAATGTACGATTTCGTTTTTTTTTATTTGTGTCAAGATTTGCTGGGTTTCCAGGCACAGATCTTCCAAATGTGTATGACTCAGATCCTGGCTTGTTAAGAAGAATACTACTATCTTTTTAGTATCGCATATTTATTTTATTCGATCTGAGAATTATTAAAACAGAATTTAAACATATGCCTCATTTGTGAGGTTGGTATCAAATCAAATCAAAATCAAAAGTCATTTATTCAAATTAGGCTGAAGATCAGCACTTTTTAAAGGTCAAAGTTACATAAGACAGTCCCCCAAAAACGCCCACCCTTCACCACTTCCTAGTGCTTTAGTTGGGAAGAAGAAGTGGCGCAACAAACTCCCCACCAGTATAATATATACTTCTTGTATTTTATAGGACTAGCTTCCACCGGCGGCTTCGCACGCGTGGATGTCGGAAATTGTTACATTATTGGAATTTTAGCAAGGATCCCTAATTTTTTTAAAATATAAAATAGCCTATGTCACCCAGGCATAGTGTAGCTTCCCAACAGTGAAGAAATTTATCAAATTGGTTCAGTAGTTTCGGAGCCCATTCAATGCAAACAAACAATCAAATCTTTCCTCTTCATAATATTAGTATAGGATAAAATATACGATCCTAGATATTTAATATAACATCAGTGTTATATATCCCCTAAGGGTTAGACAGGGTTGTACCTGTAGTATTCCCACATTTTGCCAGTTCTATTTGAGCCACATGTCATAGGAGACGAAGCTATGCAATCAACCGCGTACAATACTAGATTCTTCTGAGACAGGCTTCTACTGAGAAATTTCTAATGGGAAAGGACATTGCTCTGCGTCCATACATTGTTGGCCCTGGAGCCAAGAGCATCGGATAATTATGTATTGTATTCTCTATCATTAGTAGATTCTTAAAAGATCTTGTATTTATAGCGGACTAGCTGCAAAAAAGATATATTTCAAAAAAAGTATCAGATTTTGAGGTTATAATCTAACCATAACAACGAATATTAAATGTAGGTACCTACGATTTTTCATAGCTCTGAGTGATTTTTAACCACCAAAACACCGAACACAAGAAAAGAACACAGGAAAAGCACAGCACAGGAACTGTAACTTTGCCAAAGTGACAAATTGACAATAACGGACGACGCGACGTGACGTTCACAGCAAAACTAGGGATGTAGTACGACACCACACCAATAATCGATTTTTTCGATTAAGATTTACTGTGGTCTTATATTATTTCAAACTGTCTGTTACATCACCTTTGTCATATAAACATTACAAGTATGTATGACAATGGTTTATTTTACGCCGAAAAAGAAATGTTATTTTTGTATTAATTGTCGTAAAAAATGAATTAGATGTTTGAATGATTGTATAGAAATAAAAAGTTTTGATTACTGTATAGTATTATTCTTACTACCTATTTAAATTGGAGTATGACTGCATACATAAAGTATTCTTATTAGGTTTTTAAAAATACACTTTAGAAAAGAAAACACAATCGATCGATTAATAATTCAATCAATCGATTATAATTGATTGGACATCCCTATTTCACTTCTGACACGACATGACATTAGGCATAGATGGCGATCTAATGTTATTAGTCGCGTTAAATTCTATTAAAAGTACATTTTGGAATACAGCTAGTCCGTAATACAGAAGTATTTGCAACTTAAATAATAAAATAGGCGATTAATTTTCGTTTAATCTGATACTCTCTATTGCACAGGGCCAATTTGGACATTGTCTTTTCAATAACACTTTGCTTGACCTACGAATTGAATCCAGGGCCCCATGCTCAGTAGTAGCGCTTACGACCAGTATCGTCAAGACAACGAGTCAAGTCGAATAGATGATAGTGTTATATCTCTCTAAAATATGTCAGAGTAAAAATCTTGTAGGTAGAGACTTGAGTTCTCCGATCAACTTTTTAAAAATAAACTTTGCGAGAAGAAAATTTTTGGTCCAGTCACTCGTAAATGTGTAACATGTTTCAAAATCATCATTCTTCCCCTTGGTCTAACGCTAAGGAAGTGACGTAATCTAAAGTTAACAACATATTCCCGTCAATTCGAAACTAACATTGAACTGAACCTGTGCAATATCCTGTGTGTGGCAGCTCTAACTCTCGCTTCAACTAATAATCCAAACGTGCTAAACTCTCCTGTCCTATCATTTGCTAACAATTTAATGCTATTGTTAATGTAATTCCAGTTTCCATTTACCAGTGTAGGAGAAGAGTGTTATTGTTTCCAGAATGTGATATGGTTAAACTAAACTTGGAAAAGGCATTTTTTAGTACCTTAGGCTTAGTGTTAGAGCCGAATCCTGCCGGGTAAGTGGGATTGTCCGAAAGGGTTACTGATACCCCGGCACATTAAGGACTAAGGAAGGAACATGGATGGGTCTTAGTCAGTAAGAGTCTGACACTTCCTTCTGCTCCACCCAGAGCGGGAGGGGTAATTTGATGATTTCCCACCCTCAAAAAAAAAGGCAGGCCTTCTCTCTTCGAGAAGCAGTAGGCTGTATTCCACCACGCGGGCCCAGCTCGGGTTAGTAGTTGTCACATGTCTTCGAATTTTTGGTTCTACAACTTGAAGGTTTCCTCCCGATGTTATGATTTAATTCGTATTTTTTGTTCACAAGTTTTAACATTCTTTTTTTGTTTTATATTACTCATTGAGCTGATTTCTGTGTCCTGGATTCCAGAAGGTGAAAGTGTAAAATTATATTAAAAGGCTTAGTGTTGAGTAGTTGAAAGACCTAACCTACATTACATTAATTTACTAGCTCCAGCATGCGGCTCCGCTCCCGTTACTAGGCATTGTAAGGTTTAAACAGAAATATTTTACTTAAGTATCTTTAACAGCTATCTTGTAAATATAAATCTGGCATGTCGTCACCGTATCTCCCTAGTATACTAAAAAGGGAACGATATACAGCTGACAGCCAAAATCACCAGAATATTAAAAGCAATGTTTCAATGGCGACCCAATTTTGCATATTATCGTCCAAAATTTGAATAAAGGTACCATCGGAAGCGTTGGAAAAATATATATTATGTTTTATGTTAATTTTGTGGGAGAGGGCTTATTAAGAGCATTTACTATTTTTTTAGATTGATGTGTAAATACACTTTGAGGAGCTCGTGGCTAAGTAATAACAGCCACACGGATTTATCCATAGGTTAAGCTACGCTGGCTGGGGTTGGTCCGTGGATGGGTGACCATCTTTAGATATCGAGACTCCTCCGTGTCTTGGAAAGCACGTTAAACCGTTGGTCCTGGCTGTCATTCATGGATCTTTGACAGTCGTTACGAGTAGTCAGAAGCCCGACAGTCTGACAGCCAGTCTTACCAAGGGGTATCGTATTACCCAGTTACTGGGTTGTGGAGGTCAGATTTTACATGGAGCGACTGCCTCGCTCCATGTAAAATACTGGTATTCAGCTGCATCCGGTAAGAGTGGAAGCCGACCCCAACATAGTTGGGAAAAGGCTAGGCAGATTGATTATGTGTAAAGACACTTTGAAAGATAATATATGCCCACATGCGTTACAAGACAGATTTTTACAGATTTGATCGGCAGGATTTTCTCTCTTATTCAAACAAAAAACTCTAAAGACTGATCCTCTAAATCACTATAGTAAGAACTGTGAAATTCAAACTGCATGCATATTGAGGTACAATTACAAGGGGCTTAGCGGAGCTGTCGCGAGCGCTGTGCCATTATATAGAAGATTATCTGATATTACGCGGATTAACTGTTGTATTATACATGCTCCAATGAACGGACCGACAGAATTTGCCTACAAAATTAATATCTGCCTAGCTTGTCTTCATGTGCATCTGCATTTGTACAGCTTCCAATATAGCCAAAGATTAGATTTATAAAACAAACGAATCGCTGGTTTTTTTACGATTTTTATCTTTATTTGTAACTTACAAGTAACAAACAATGTAACAAAATATTTATCTTTTGAACGCCAGTGCATAAAGCACGCACGTGCCATCCAGACCATGCTACAAATTTATTTCTTCTTGTTATCATGAATTTTCCAATATCTATGATCTCTTTCAATTTGTCTCATGTCAAAAAATACGTACGAGAGCTTCAATTTTTAAGATATCCATGTAAACACTCACAAAAGTAATGATTTTATTGTTTATTTCGTGTTGATAGTGTACCGCATTGTCACATATTTGTCTCGTTGCCCTTGCTTGTCACGTATATGCGGCAATGGCAAAAAGTTAAAAGTCACTTTGGTAGACTGCATTTTTTTTTAAGTAAAAGTAATTTATTTGCCATACATACTACATAGGATATTAGGTTAGTGAGTCAGGTTTTAGCAACAACTTACCTTAAATACGAATTTGTCGAACTCGAACTCGATTGCTGTATCTTCTCGAAATCGAGTACTTAGTCTATTCGACAAGTCTAGAATAGACAAACGTAGGTAGGTACTTGATTCCTCCAACAAAACAAGCAAGTATCTATTTCCTCGTTCACCTGTTTCTAAACTAAGTAAATCAAAGTAATCAGTTCGCGAGCAACACTGCAACAGGGCGCGTATCAAAATGCTCGCAACTACATCTACTAGGGAGTTCCGGAGTTCGACGCCTCACGCGGGGGACTAATGACTGCGCATCGCTAACCTAGAGGCAGGTGACACCGCGGAGGGTTTAACTAGTCTAAGTAAATTAGAGTATACATTGACAGCTGTTTAAGGAATTTTTAAGCACACGAGGTATAGCTGTCGTTTTCTCGATAGCCACAGTGATAATATAATATTTTATTTAAGGTATTTCTTATGTCTACCACCAATAAATACACCCATTTGCATTTCTCGAAGCGGTTGACAGAGATGTACAGTATAGTGTCCTATGATTAGGAGAAAAACCTTAAACAAGAACTTTGTGTTCATAAACATTAATAACTAGCTGACCCGACAGACGTTGTCCTGTCTTAACTATGATACCTACCTTACCTACCCTCCTATACCCCTACCTACTCACCTAACTCTTTCTCACATTTTAAACCTTCCCTGTACTACGACAAACATTTCCTTACCAAAATCAGCTAAATCAGCCCAGCCGTTCTCGAGTTTTAGCGAGACTAACGAACAGGAATTGATTTTTATTTATAAAGATATAATCTTTAATCGGAAAACACCTCTTGATAACACATTTATTTGTTGTTTTAATCATATTTTTAGTCAATATTGACCAAATATCACCAAATTATTTTGTTTTAATAATTATTTTATGCGATTACATATGCGTTGTCAGGATAACTAACCACCGAATCAACGGTCACCTAAGTAAGAAAGAAAAGAAAGAAGAAAATACGTTTATTTGTGGCAAAAATGACGCTGACTATAGAAGCTTCAATGAGTGGCGATACTCAAATGAGGTCAAGCGCACCTTCGCTGATAAGGATGATGAAACCAAATTGAAGAGAAAGAAAAAAAGTAAATACGTTTATTTGCGGCAGACATGACACAGTAAAAAAAACAAACAGAAAAAAAAACAAGTTGTGGGGAAATATGCGTCACATCCGCACAAAACGGCCATCGCTCAGCATAATGCTGAGTTAAAACTAAACTCCAGTTACCGCGGTGCCGTCAGACTAACAGAAGGGAACTTAAGTGAGTTAGGAGCAAGTGCAGCTGCATTTACAAAGTTAGCAAGTTGACGCATGCGAAGCCTTTGAATCGTGCCGGCACCGAACGCCTTGATTTCTTTAATCAGGTTTAGAGGTTTTGAGTTGAAAGTTCTGATTAGAGCTCTCTTTGGGATGTTGACGGAATGTTGGTAGTTGTGAAACTGTTCGTTTGGAGAAGTATTGTCGACATGGTGAACAGCATACATTATTGGCGACGACATGGTTGGCGCAGTGGTTGAGCGATTCAAGTCCGATGCAAGTCCCTACGTAATGTCTATAAAAATTTACAATAAACTCCCTGCCACAATAAAGAAAGAAGAAAAGTTGAATATATTTATAGGAAAACTTAAAAAATTACTTATTAACAAATGCTACTACTCTTTAGATGAATATTTAAACGATAAACATAAATAATAGGAACAATAAAAGTATTATAATTAACCACGCAATTTTAAAATATATTAATGACACGGAAATAAAGAATGAATAATATAATTTAAAAAAAAAAATAATTAAATAAAAAAGCAATAATACTAAATTTAATATTTTAACTATAAGAATTACCCAAATAATAACAATGTATATAAATAAATAAACAGAATTATAAGATAATATAATAAAAATATTTGGGTATATTTAGCAGGAAAAAAACAATACATAAACCATAGATAGGCGAAATGTTAGTATTCAATTCACAATCTCCTGACTTTGATTATATTTATTTAACTAAAACTTGCTCTCACAAAAGCAACTTAGTATCTCCTAAAACAGGGCTCCCTCTCTTCTATCCTTTTGCTGTGCCCTACAGGGTCCATAATGATCTAAATTATATGTATACCACCTAAGTACACATTATGGTAAAGCAATAAAGATATTGAGATATTGAGTATTGATTGACTGCTGCGCAGTATGTCGCGGGTTCGATTCCCGCACGGCACAAATATTTCTACGACCTACAAGTATTTGTTCCGGGTCTGGGTGTTTGTCTATCTGTAATATGTATGTGTTTACAAAAATAAATGTATATAAGTAGTTTATCAGCCATCTCGTTACCATGACACAAGCATTAGGTTGCTTAGCTTGCGACTATATGGCGTTATGTGAAATGTCCATGGATATTATTTATTTATTTTATTTATTATTGCGGTGAATACCTACTCTAGTAGTTGGTAGCGTGAGGGTGGAGTGTGGGATCCAGGATTTGATCTTGGGTTTGGGAAATGTTTAGCGAGTTTTTACTAATTGGAGATTCTCAGGTAGCAGATTGTAGGTTGGATGTGTCTATTAATTACAATGGGACTGTATATTGGTATCATATCACTCGTTGCCTAGAGCCGGTCTTCTGTACCTGGGTATTTACTTTGGCTCCGAGTATAATTTTTTTCTAGTTTATTTTACTGGAACACTTAAAACTGGATATAGACGGGTGGGCGTGATGTTGAGTGTTCTGGCATTTATTTTGTTTTTTTACAGGCTGCTCTTTATGCATGAATATGTGATGGGCTTAAGATATAAATTTCAAAGTAATGAGTACGGTCAGTAGTGTAACGTTCCGAAAAACAATATTATAAATCAATCATGGGCTAAATATTGCAATGATGGGCTACTATGAGCTGTAAATAGAGTAAGAGTACAAATACCAAATTACTTATTTAAGCAACAATGTTACTATAGTTGATTAGTTATATCAATTCATAGCTACATACCTACAACATAATGTGGATAAAGTTTTACGTTATTACTAATGCAACAATTAATCGTCTCTTTAAATAGATCCGTTCAAAAGAACGAACGCAAAATGATACTCCAAAACGTGAAAACTTCCCTGAACGACGCCAAACTTGGATTGAAAAAAAAATCCCTTTAAACACTGTTATTGCAAAAATGAGAGGCGTTCGGTGCTTGACTTTCAACTACCAAGATTTTGATTTCAAGGCTTAGCCAAAAAGGTAGCACTCAAAAATAAACCCTACGTTCCTAATTATACGATTCAGTCTAGTTTGCTGTGTGCTACGCAGCGTTAAGTCGAATGTAACGCATTTTCTTGCAATCAGAGATCAGTACGGCGGGCATATCCGTTGTGGGAGGCAGAAAATGTAACTTTTATGGCAGAGGTTAAAAGTTGAAGTGGATTCGGCCTAGACGAATTTTTGGGGATCCGTGTTTTAGGTTTGAATTCAGATACATACATTCAGTCAAAAAAGTATCGGGAATGGATGATTTGTTTATGATTCCAAATTCAAATTTTTGTTTTTTTGTAGTTGTTAGATTGGCACAACTGTTTTCCATTTTGGCGCGGAGTTTGAGTTGCATCTGTTATTTATATTAAATACAGTGCTGGTTTTAGTAATACCATATATAGTGTGTATTGCGAATTTCATAATGGACAAAAATATCGAACAAAGAGTTTGTCTTAAATTTTGCATCGCCAATGGAATTTCGTGTTCGGAGTCACTGAAAATGTTACAGAAGGCTTACGGTGAATCAACTTTATCAAAAACTCGTGCTTATGAGTGGTTCAAAGCGTTCAAATGCGGTCGAGATGTGATGGAAGATTTGCCTCGCTCTGGTAGGCCGTCAACGTCTGCAACTGAAGTTAACATCGCAAAAGTGAAGAAAATAGTGACTGAAAATCCCCATTCAACTCTGAGAAAGATAGCCGCCGAACTTTCTGTATCTCACGAGTCGATCCGTACCATTTTAACTAATCATTTGGGTATGAAACATGTTGCTGCTCGGCTAGTCCCAAAAGATCTGAATTTTCTCCAAAAACTCAATCGCATGAAAGTCGCTGAGGACATGCTAGAACGAGTCAGTTCGGACCCAACATTCATGAAACGCATTGTTACTGGTGACGAGACGTGGGTTTACGAGTTTGACATGCAAACTAGTCAACAAGCTTCGGAGTGGCGCCTTCCAACTGAACCGAAACCGAAAAAACCACGCCAAAGTCGATCAAAAGTCAAAGTCATGTTGAGTGTTTTCTTTGACTATCGCGGTGTTGTGCACTCTGAATTCTTACCGGAAGGTCTAACGGTAAATAAAGAATATTATTTGAGCGTTATGCGGCGTTTAAGAGAGCAAATTCGACGAAAAAGGCCAGATTTGTTGAAAGAAAATTCTTGGATTTTGCACCACGACAATGCGCCTTCGCACAAGGCTATCATTGTGAACGAATTTTTGACCAAACAGTCAACAAATACCATCCAGCAACCACCATATTCACCAGATATGGCTCCTGCTGACTTTTTTCTTTTTCCTAAACTCAAATTACCACTTCGTGGCACCCGTTTTCAATCGATAGAAGACATAGAGGAGAATTCGAGGCGAGAACTGAACTCAATTCCGGAAGCAGCGTTTAAAAAATGTTTTGATGAATGGATTATTCGTTGGCGCAAGTGTATCGTTTCTAAAGGAGCATACTTTGAAGGTGATAAAATAAATTTGGATGAATAACAGACATTTTGTGTATTATTGATCTTTTCCCGGTACTTTCTTGACAGAGTAGTATATCCAATAAAGGACTGTAATCTCAATGTGTAAGGTCAGAAACGGAAAACGGGAGGACTTTTTTCCAAAATTGTTGAATTGACTGAATTAATTTTCGTTCAATTTCATTTAAAGACTCAATAATAACGTGAAACATCTATATAGTAAAGTCGACTTTTGTGTTGAGAATCGTTGACGAAGGTCAAGTTCTTCTAATTAAACAGACAGCTGTGCTGCTGGGGAGTTTGTTGCGCCATTTCTTCTTAACACTTAAAGCACTAGGAAGTGAAGGGCGGGCGTGTTGGGTGACTGCCTCATGTAGTTTTGACGTTCCAAAAGAGCAAATTCAAATCAGTTTCATAGTTCAGTCGTTCTCATACATACTTATATCGGTATAATATTCCGTACCACCATATCACAATAAAATAATTAGTGTATTTTGTGGTTTCTTACTAACAAGTTTTTCTTTCAGGAAAACCCCAATAAGATTATGTTTTTCTGAGCTTAACATAATCAGCCTATAATGTTCCCACTGCACAAGCCTCCTCTATGTGAGAGGGATTGCCCAGTGCGAGTTGGTAGGTGTCGAATTTTTAGTTCTAGGACATGCTGGTTTCCTCGCGATGTTATCTTCACCGTTTTTAAGAGCAGTGGTGATGAAAATTATTTTCACAAAGTATAAGTAGTGCCTGGCTGGGTTCGAACTCAAAACCTACAATTCGTAAGTCGGGGCAGTTACCACTGAGCCACCATTGCTCCTTAAACTTCAGTGCCTAAAACCTAGAACTCCAAAATTATCCATGTAAACTTCGTAACCATCAGCCAAATCAAATCCTCAGTGGGAATACTCATCACAAAGAAAAGCGATAATAAGATACAGAACACTAAAAACCAAGTTACAGTCGAACTTCACAGCTTTTTTCAGGTGAAATCCTCATTCAGCTTCATTTTATTGGCCGAAGCGACTTTCTGATTTAACCGCGGTAATTCCAGATGCCATTCTCTCTACAATGCAAAATGAAAATAAAAGATAAGACTGAATAAAAGAATGAATAGTGAATGCTTTACTTTTAAACGAAATACGTTTATTCTATTTATGAATGAATGAATGGATGCTAAGTGTGTCCGTTTCTTTTCAAAAGCCCTGCGAGTCAAAGGTGAAAGTAATATTTTATGGCACCATATTCTTTCGTGAACATTTCTGGCCAGTATATTTTTGTAATCTTCGAGTATTACCGAGAGAGTCAAAATATTTTCTTTATTGGTAAGGTATAACTGTATTGAAATAGTTATTTATTCTTAACTGTATTTAATTTTGTTACGCCAAAGATGATATATTCCGCCGCGGGAGACGCTCCGGGCGTCGGGAGCCACGTGACGACTCCCGGTCACCGTAGGCGCGGGCCTGCGGACGGTGAGTCATGGGTGACTCACCAGGACCACCTCATCAGGACCAGGCCCGTGCCGGACGGCGCGTATATATGTTCCACGCGCGCCTCAAAGAGATGTCAGCATATAAAGGGGCCCCTTAGGGCCAAGCCTGCCGGGTAAGCGGGATTGTCTGATAGGGTTACCGCTACCCCGGAACATAAAGGGCTAAGGAAGGAACACGTATGGGTTTTAGTCAGTAAGAGTCTGACACTCCCTTCCACTCCACCCAGAGCGGCAGAAGTCATTGGATGAGTTCCCAGCCTTAAAAAAAAAAAGGATGAAATTGAATTCATGGGCAATATTTTCAGGGCTCATTGTACTCAACATTATGAACAACTTTTACTGTGGGAATTAATCTGAAAAAAAAATCAGCTGTTCCCTACATTTTGCTCGCAAAACTCGTCAAAATGTAGGGAATGGCTGACTTTTTTCGCGATTTCTGGCGTGTACCTATAGTAAAAGTTGTTCATAATGACTCCTTAAAATATTGCCCAAGAATTCCATTTCACCATGTGTAATATACTATGAAATATTCAAATGTTCTTTTGATTCTTCAAAGCCTGTCTATTAGCCAGACCAACCACAAAGGCATTGCCTACAAAGCAACGACCTAGTATAAGTGTCAATCGAATTGCTACCACAGCACATACAGCTTGAAATGGCAACACCGTACATTGACACCCTTTGAACGGCCGCCCCAAAAAAACACGGTTAATAATATATTCAGCGTGCATGAAACACACGTAGTGAAACAAAATCACCAATAATATCCCTTCGGCTCCAACAAAGCTTCTGATAAAAAAAGAAGGAGGGCAAACTGCATCACGCGTTGAAAAAAATTGAGCAAAAAAAAAGAGAAACTTTTTGATTTGTCCGCTTTGGTACAAACTGTTACGTGTACCGGCCCTGGGTGGAATACTAATGAATTGGTTACCTATTCGCCTGCGGCAAAATATGCGACAAGCGTGTTTCCTGATGGACGCAGTTGGTCCTACGGGTTGCTCGTACGTTTTGAGCATGGAAGGGTTATTTTACAGCGTGTATAATTGCGTGTGCATGCATTTTCATGTTGGATTGTATATATGCCACATTAAATATTGTGAATTTCTTTTTATAAAAGTTGTCTAAAGTATACATCGAATGGATGTAGTTTCCTGCTGTCACAACTTAAGATAAATTGAAATGCCTTTAAGTGGCCACCTAGCTGTTCCTTTCGACCATCCCCACACTTTAAAATATTAAAGAGTTAGTGTATTTTTTTTTATTAGGTAGGTTTTCGTATACTAGGAGAAGTGTGCTTCTAACTTAACAAATACTATCTTAGAGTCTTAGAAATGGGAAATCTAGAATCTTAGAGATGGGAAATCCCATCTCTAAAATTTAGTAGGTAATGAACGGATAAACGTCACACAAAAGTTTCATAAGTGTCTATTGCCTACTCCCACGGAATCCTGAAACAAATTTCAATAAAAACAAAACAAAAGCTAGAGATACACGCTTTTTGATGGCGACTCAGCGGCGGCATGCATATTCATAATCACGGGATTTCTAACGTGCATCGGGAAATTGAATATTACGATTGTGGAATTGTAATTTACATATACACCGTGTTATTACTGGCTTACTTGGATATTATTTATCTAGACTAGCTCGGATAGTATTTATGAAATTCTATTTGAGGTTGCTCCCTACTTCTCCCTACTACATTTATGTATGTTAAGTCGATTTTAGATATTCCAGCTGCTGTGAATTTTCAAAATATTTATACTGTATAAGGAAAATATATGTAGTATTAGTAACCTCTGAGTTGGTTTCTAGCATTTTATATACAAAAACTTCTGAGTTTCCTTCTAAATACTGCGGCGTTATAGAAGTCATCGCCAACTCGTCGTGTTTGTCAAAATTTAATTAATTTTTCTAATTAGTCTTAAAGCGGTTAAAATATATCCCACAGTGTGAATTTTTTTTTTAATTATCTAGTTTATTATAACTTCATGGTATGGTTAGACCTGCCAACTTGTAGGATCAAAGTGTTGGGCCACAAAAGGAATGAATGCAATTGCATGTAGCTGAGAATGCTAAGAAGAATGTGTGGTGTTACGCGAATAGATAAAATAAGGAATGAGTATATAAGAGGAAGTCTGAGAGTGACAACGGCGACTGAAAAGTTGTGTGGGCATGTTATGCTGAGGAATGAGGAAAATGTTGTCAGAAAAGTTTTGAGTATGAATGTGGATAGCTATACAAGTAGAGGGAGACCAAAGAAACGATGGATGGATTGTGTGAAAGATGATATGGCTAGAAAGAGAGTGACTACCGAGATGACGACTAATACGTAGTGAAGTATGGAAGAAAAAGACATGTTGCGGCGACCCCAAATAAATTGGGATAAGGGCAGGGAAAATGATGATGAGTTTATTATAATTTCAAAGAGATGTATTATCATAAAATCAAAATTGGAAAAAGTAATAATTTTCCCTCCAATTCATTGGGCATTTCTTCCCCCAATGCCCATTTAAGCACAACCTATAAATAGGATAAAAGGTACCTATAACCTATCGAGGCGAAAAATACGCGCTCAAACTGAAGTTCTTTTTTAATTAGATTCCTCCTCGAGTTGATTTTTTCCCTCTTTTATTTATATTTTTGTTTATTCCTGTTCTCACCTCCTAAATTACTTCTTTATAATGAGAAAAGTTTCCCAGTGCCAAGAAACGCTTGAAGATAAGATGTTTAAACGGTGATATAGTTGGGCCGTAATGAAAATGTTTAAGAATTCTTAGTGTATCAGCTATCTTATCTTTGAGCTCTTATTTTATTAAAGGGATGGGAATTTTAAACGGTATCGCCACTTTGTGTTTTAGCTAAGCCTCTTGTAGTGTGATAAGGTTTTATTTTAGTTGATAAGAAGTATCTGTGTAATGGATTGTCGAGTGATAGTTATAGGGTGAGTCGTGTGGGGTCTACCACCACCCCTTAGTATTATTTTAATATTAATTCACAGTAGAAAAGAAATGGAGCTATACATCCTGTATAGCTTCGTCTCATTCTCAACCTGAATATTAAAATAATACTGTTTTGTGAAGTGGTGGTTTAGGTTAGGGTTCCGTAACCAAATGGTAAAACAGGACCCTATTTCGATTGTCAAAAGTACATACATATTTTATGGGGTTCTGTGTTAAATGTTACAACAAAATACCTTGTGACATACTGCAATTAAATGAAAGAAAATTTAAAACTCATATTAAAAGTACACTTTGTAAACAAGCTTATTACAAATTAGAAGATTATATCAAAGATATGGATGCTTGGAAACATGCTGGTCCTGCTCCACAGGGCAATCTAGTGTCTAGACAAAATCAAACTGGTTGCTAAGTAAATTAGGTAATAGTTTATAATTTGTACCATATTATTTTATTATATTGGAATAACTTCTCACACATTGATTAATTTACTATTATTAACTTTTAGAATGTTTGTAAATATGTGAGCACCATGTACTTATGATATAATTAAGTTTACTTGCCACTGCTACATGTGTTTTTCTTTTCACCTTTTGTGGTGTAGGTATTGTTTTTATTCTGAGTGCATCGTCTTCACATATAATGTTAATGTTGTAATACATGTAAACAAAACATTGTAAAACAATTTAAAAGAATAACGGTGGAGTTTCTTGCCCATTCTTCTCCACACGAAACTACCTTTTGGAAGGGGCGATATCAATTCTATTTCTTGTTCATATTGACGTTCAAAAGTGCCATTCTTGTGCCTATTTGGGATAAATATTTTGACTTTGACTTTATTACTAAGACTCCGCTGTCCGTCTCTCAGTCTGTCACCAAACTGTATCTCATGAAGCGTTTTAGTTAGACAGTTGAAATTTTCACACATGATGTATTTCTCTGGCAGCTATAAGAAAAAATACTTAAAACAGAATAAAATAAATATTTAAGTGGGCTCCCATACAATTAACGTGATTTTTTGCCATTTTCTTAGATAATGGTACGGAAACCGGAACCCAGATTTTCGGGCTCCTGACGACTCGGGACGACTGTCAAAGATGCACAAATGACAGTCGGGACCAACGCCTTAACGTGCTGTCCGCCGCACGGAGGAGTCTCGGTATGTAAAGATGGTCACCCATCTACGGCCAACTCCGGCAAGCGTAGCTTAACCTGATGGATTGACCTCTGCGGCTATGATTACTTAGCCAATAGCCCCATATTCAACGAATAAAAATTCGTCAATGTTGTCCATTGCTTAATGACTGAATATTTATTATATAGAAATTATCAAAAGCTAATTAAATAAAATTAAAATCCTCTATATTTACTACCTTTTTTCGCATTTTAGATTAAAAGAAAACCTAACAATGCCTTTTAATTAAATTACGTAAATGAAACATTTAACAAAGACTTTGTTCTCGTAATTTTCAAATTCGTATCTGACCCTGACTACAAAGATGGGTTTTCAATGGACCGTGTAATCCAGGAGATAATAATTATATTATATCACGATTCATTTCGGAAAAGCAAAGTTATAATATATTTTTATTGGGAACGGGACAAATCACAAGAGCTAAGCGGACAAAAAACTTGCGTGAAATTGCATTAGTTTTATGCAGTTTTGGATTTGATATTACGAGTCTTTTTTATTTTTAATTTAATTTATTATTTACTAGCTTCCGCCCGCGGCTTCGCCTGCATAATAAATGTATATCGACCAATTATACACATAAACCTGCCTCTTGAAACTATACTCTATACTAATAATATTATAAAGAGGAAAGATTTGATTTTTTGTTTGTTTATTTGAAATGAATAGGCTCCGAAACTACTGGACCGATTTAAAAAGTTTTCTAGGAGTAACATAGGCTACTTTTTATCCCGGGTAAAATAACGGATCCCACGGGAAAGACCACGGGAGCGAAGCCGCGGGCAAAGTGCTAGTCACTCTATATAGTAAATAAAACTGCATCAAAATCCGTTGTTTGTAGTTGTAAAGATCTAAGCATACATACAGACATTAGGACGCGGGAAGCGACTTTGCTTTATACTATATAGTGATAATTAAATTAGATGCATCACAAAAAAAGACGAGCTTTAGTCTGTACGTTTAGAAGTTTTATAACCTCAAAGGCTGTTATAGTGTTCCGAGTCCATTTACATGACATCATTTAACTATGTAGTACTATTTATGATTATTTTTTTATTAAATTAGATGCATCACAAAAAAGACGACCTTTAGTCTATACGTTTAGAAGTTTTATAACCTCAAAGGCTGTTATAGTGTTCCAAGTCCATTTACATGACATCATTTAACTATGCATATTATAGTACTATTTATGTTTTTTTTTTGTGAATTGAAACATCATTTTTTATGAAACAACATAAAACATTACATCACGCCTGTTTCCCCCGAAGGGTTCAGGGCAGAAATTTACCTCCGCGGAACTCTGACGATAACACCCTACAGAATGTGAGTCCAGATCACATTACAATTAAAACCCAGGGCGTTGTACTAGGGCACGCCACGATAGTGGCGGTAAGGCCCCTCTTTGAGGAGTGGCTAGAGAGGCGTCACGGCGCCCTCACCTTCCGCCTGACGCAGGTCCTCACCGGACATGGATGTTTCGGGAGGTTCCTGCACATCATCAGGCGGGAGGAAACGCCCGGGCGATCGGCGGCGGCGACCTCTCGCGCCCGGCCCTGGTGCAAGCCATGGTCCGGGGCGAGAGGGAGTGGGAGGCAGTCACCTCCTTCTGCGAAAAAGTTATGCTCGCGAAGGAGATGGCGGGATGCGAGAGAGAAAGGTCCTCCCGTCCCAGCCGCCGCGGGAGATGCTCCGGGCGTCGGGAGCCACGTGACGACTCCCGGCCACCGTAGGCGCGGGCCTGCGGGCGGTGAGTAATGGGTGACTCACCGTCCGATCAGCACCAGACCCGTGCCGGACGGCGCGTATATGTTCCACGCGCGCCTCAAAGAGATGTCAGCATATGAAGGGGCCCCTCAGGGCCAAGCCTGCCGGGTAAGCGGGATTGTCCGAAAGGGTTACCGCTACCCCGGAACATAAAGGGCTACGGAAGGAACATGGATGGGTTTTAGTCAGTAAGAGTCTGACACTCCCTTCCACTCCACCCAGAGCGGGAGCAGTCAGTGGATGATTTCCCAGCCTTAAAAAAAAAAAAAAAGGGGCGTTGTACTGTGTAACTTACAAACTACCAAGTACTTAACCTTAACACCGAGGGTTGATATTTTTTGTTTGTTATGAAATAATTTTTGGTTAATGTAAAAAAGATTTATTAAAGGTGGGATTACATAATTGGCTCAATAGGAGTTATGAGAAAAAAATCATTAAAAAAACCGGCCAAATGTGAGTCAGACTCCGGTTCTACAAAAACGGCAATAAAATCATGTCTGTTGTAAAGGAGCCCCCACTTAAATATTTATTTTATTTTGTATTTGTTGTTACATCGGCAACTGAAATACATCTTCTGATACAATTTCAACTGTCTAACTTCGACACCGAACCATAATCGGTTCGCCAAAAACAGCCTGGCCGGCCGGTCAGACAGACAGACGGAGGGACGCACGGACAGCGGAGTCTTAGTAATATTAATAGGCAACGTTCCCTTTGGGTACGAAACCCTAAAAAGTCCTTTTTTGTCTAGCTATATCAATATATATATATATATCACCGTAAGATTGTAAGCATCGTTATATTACAATCTACCTAGTAAGATTGTAAACTATCGATAGATTGTGAACCGTATCATTATGATTGCAATTTAACGCATCATTTTTCGCTTGATTGTAATCTATCGATGGGAAGCGGTCAAATTGTGAACCGGCGCGTAGGACGTTTAAAAAAATGGTTAGGTTAGGTTAAGACTGTGACCACCTACGCACGAGCCGAGCGAGCGGAGCGAGCGGTGCCGCGGCAGCGGCCTGCGAGTGCCAGAAACGACTAGATTATATAGAAAAAAATATGGAAAAAAGAGATCATTTTTTATTCAGATTGTAATTTAACGGTTTCACTTCGGTAGATTACAATATAGCGAAGAATAATGAGTCAAATTGCAATCATAATGATACGGTTCTCGGTTTTAATCTAGCGATCTTTACAATCTAACGGTGACATATATAACTAGATAATAATAGTGTTATGTAATCATAATTAAACATATTTAAATACCCAGTAAGTTCCTATCTTAAACCATCGACTAACGACCCTCTTTCAAACTGAATATTTATATAATGTTCGCGAAAAGAGCGTGAAATCGCAAAGAAAACAGAAGTTAACCTCTCTTTGATGTCTTTTTTATAATTTGGTACTAATATATATTGCAGGCTTTTGACGTTTCTTACGTTTACCGTGTCCAAAAAACACTTTCAGGGTCATGTTACGAATGATATTAGCATGTTTTTGTGGTAGCCTCTGGGCAACACTATTTCAGATTCTGAATTAAGATTTTGCCACGCTTAAAATAAAGCTTGATAAAATAAGGTAGAACTTTTTTTATTTTTTTAAGAAAAAACGGAATTTTGTAGGTCGTGAAAAGAAAATTCTATACTCAATGAAAACTTTTTAAAAAACCGACTATTTATTTGTCTCATTATGTGTGTTAAGTCAAGTTCGTATAAATCTTTTGAATAAAATCGTTATACACTTTATTTCATCATCTGCTAACCATTTCCCAACTATGTTGGAGTCAGCTTACAGTATAACCGGATGCAACTATCATTATTTTAGGTGAAGCGACATTATATAACCTCCACAACCCAAACACTACGATACATCTTGGTACGACTGGTTATCAGACTTTCGGGCTTATGACTACCCGTCTACTGTCAAAGATCTACATATAACAACCGGTACCAACGGCTTAAGGTGCTGTCTTTTTATGACTTAAAAAAGTTACATTTATATATTCAATAAAATTACTCCTATGATTAATAGTCCACATTATTAATGATAGTATTGTTGCCATCGTAAATAAAACATTAAAGTGTCGTTCCACGAAATGATGAATTAAACACCGTTCGGACGGACAAATAGTGACGTTGCAAGTGCTCGGTGAATAATATCGCTGAAACTGACTTATTCTGAAAAACATAATAATTTTAAGGAGATAAAACTATACAGTGTGTTAGGTTAAACGAAGGACATACTCTAACTGCATCAACAACTTTGTGTATGGGACCAACTCTGAAATATGAAAACAAAAATCATCTGTTCCATACATTTTGACGGATTATGCGAACATAAATGTACTGAACAGCTGTTTTTTTTTTCGTGATTTCAGGTATAGTTCCATAATCAAAGTTGTTCATTTTCATGAGTCCCCTGAAGGTATGTCCCTCGTTTAACCTAACACACTGTATATGAAGAAAATATTTGAAGATAAAAGAGGGTACTGCTTAGTTCAACTTCCAGCAAACCTGCGAAAGGAGGGTAAGATGAGATACATTGTGTTGGTTTCGTATTTGTTTTATAATATTTATTATAGGGTAGAAACATAAATTTCTTGCAGATGCTTTCAACCTTTCAGTCTCCCATCCTTTTTAACCGACTTCTAAAAAAGGAGGAGGTTCTCAATGCGACTGTATATATATATATTTTTTTTTAATGTTTGTTCGCGCATAAGTCCGGTGCTTGCCAACCGATTTGAAAAATTCTTTTTTTGTTGGAAAGGGTATACTTCCCAAATGGTCCCATAAAATTTTTATCGAAATCGGATAAGCGGTTTTTGTAAAATCAGCAAAAATCTATGTGGACGATGTTCTAATAAGTTCCTGTCACTGTAATTTACATACCAGGTAGTGGTATTAAAATTTGGGGGGGGGGGGGGTGGGTTGTGTAGGTACCACAACTAAAAAGTGAAAAAATAAAAACGGTCGTCGGTGTCTTCAGTTTTGTATTTTCATTTTTCGCCACCGACTTCCGAAATCAAAATTATTTTTCACTTTGTAGTGTTTTTATTGGAAGTCGGTTTTATTTTTTGTAAAAAAGTTTTTTTCTACATACGCAATTGGACTAACACCATCTTTATCTCCCGGTATGACTATGTGAAGTGTATCAGTCATTATTAAAAGTGTAGTGCGTTACGGGAACATTTTTGTTTTCAGTGGCGAATAGACGCGAGTACGCGTCGGACTATCGTTCGCAAACCTTTGTAGCATACGCATGATGTAACTCGAACCGTCTTCAGTAAAACTGCTCGAGCATGACGGTCTACCGTTTAAAATCCGAAGGTATAGTGCGTGTATGTGTGGTGAAAGGCGTCAGTGCGTCCCGTTGTGCACCGCCCTGCAACATTCAGCAGGACTCGAACCTTCTGTCGACGTTGAAGATATCAGTAGCGGTAAATAATTATATCATACTTTCGACATCCTAATTGCTAAATCGCTCATGGCTAAGTACTAACAGCCGCACAGGTCGATCCATCAGGTTAAGCTACGCTTGCCGGGGTTGGCCGTAGATGGGTGACCATCTTTACATATCGAGACTCCTCAGTGCCTCGGAAAGCACGCTAGTTCGTTGGTCCCGGCTGTCATATGTGCATCTTTGACAGCCTGTCTTACCAAGGGGTATTGGCCAGTGCAGTCACTGGGCAATATGGCTGATGGTGACTACCTATATGGCCTCCATAACCCAGTGGTTGTGGAGGCCATATAGGCAGTCGCTCCATGTAAAATACTAGTATTCAGCTGCATGAGGTTAGACTGGAAGTCGACCCCAACATAGTTGGGAAAAGGTTAGGTTGTCCGAAAGGGTTACTGCTACCCCGGAACATAAAGGGCTACGGAAGGAACATGGATGGGTTTTAGTCGGTAAAAGTCTGACACTCCCTTCCACTCCACCCAGAGCGGGAGAAGTCATTGGATGATTTGCCAGCCTTAAAAAAAAGGCAGATAGATTGACCGTTTTTTACCAAATAAAAAAAGCTTCACGGTAAATGTATTTCCGGAAACTCCAATACCTCGCATAGTTTACCATAATACGTACGTTTCATTTTAACATTCACGGCGCGGACCGCCGCCGGGTAGAAGACGCGGCTGACTTCAAAGCGCAGCTTAAAAAGGCTTTCGGCAATTAAATATTGAAGAGAGCGTCTGTTACAATGTAACGGTGTGGGATATTGTTGCGCGTATCGAAGCTGAATACTGTGTTTGAATATTTGTGTCAAATATACGAAAAAACAAAACTTTTGTGGAACGATTTTATTTATTATCATGGGGAAAATGTCCTTCAGGAGCCTAACTATGTTATGATACCGGCTAATAGTAACATAATATAGGATGGAAGTTTTGTACGAAAAGACCACCACCCTAGAGTCTTTAACCTATTACATGTTCGCCTATTTTAGAGAATTTGTCTTCAGAACCTATGGTGTTCATACGACATTTGAGGGGTTAAATGTGATCAGCTGAACAATACTAGATCACTGTCATAAAAACATAACAACATCATGCCTTGTTTCCCTGAAGGGTTGGGTTAGCAGAGAGAGAGAGATGTTGTTGCTCCGGCATTAAAAAAATATTTAATCGTAAGTTTTTGTGCACAGTTTCAACTCAATTTTGTTACAGTATCAACACAATTTATGCTCGCAATATTTGAGTTTTAGTTGAAAAAAATTGTAAAACATGTTTTAACAGAAAATAAAAGTCGATAATAACTTTCATTGGTGTACAAACATAGCATTTATTACAACTCATTTTTCTTTTAACTTTTAAAGTTGATACTCTGTATTTAGTTTAAGCCGAGGGACAAATAAAACTGGTTGAAACAGGGATTAAAACTTGCAGCGATGTGGATTATCGCCTGGTCGGTGAACAACCACAATATTTTATTTAATCAGCCCATTATTACAATGTAGTATCCGAGGTTTCAGACCACACACAGTAATGATGGCAGAGTTAAAGAAAAAACTATACGGTGTGTTAGGTTAAACGAGGGACATACTTTCAGGTTGTATAGTACTCAGGAAAATCAACAACTTTGTCAATGGGAACAACTCTGAAATATGAATAAAAAAACAACATATTTTCATGAAAAAAAAACATATTTTCAGCAGACAAATTATTCAGCCCAAAATGGTATTTCTGCTTTTAGCCGTCCAAATCAGCGGAGCGTAATTGAAGCTCCAGTTAATTTCTTCTTTAAGATAAATATTAATGTAAACCTAAACGTTCTAGACGTACGTTTATCGAATATATTATAATACCAACGTTCCAGCAAGAAACTATTTCTGAAATCATTTATTTTCCAAGAATCCTGAGGTTCTTGACAGATCAAATAAGGGGCGAAGTATTAAGAATGACTAAATCATCGAAAACACAATGGTTCTTGAATTATTTATATTACAAGTTTTTGGTTTAACGTTGAATTTCTACGTTTAATTTTATCTTCAACGTTGTTTGACTTCAGTCGTGCGAATAACTATAGCACGAAGGAGATTATTTTATATCTAAAAGTGGGATTTATTTGTAAATGAAAGTGGGAGCAATGTAATAATAATAATAATTTATTTATTTTCTCGCCACAATACACATTGAATACATATTTTTAGGGAACAGGAGGATACAGTAAGTATATTGTGGGAGACTGGTGCCTAAACTAGGCTTGGGGCCTGTATTTCAGGACACCAGGTCTCCACCCTTTAGGTTACAAGACATAACATCCCAAATCAGACAGTGGTCGCGAGAATAACAATTTTTAAAATGATTCTAAATCTATATACCTAGTGTTAGTATGGTTAGTATTGTGTGGGTATGAAGGAAAGTGTAGAGTGTGGTTTTGTGTAGTGAGTGAGAATGTAGAAGTTTCTGTTGCCTGGATATATAAATAAATAATATGGATGTGAAAAGTATATATACCTAGTTTTAATAAATAATGTATTTAAGTCGTAATCTGTACCGAGACAGCTAGGATTTTTCAGTTTCAAGGTAGTTTAACTCCTGGATCCAGCTAGTTAATTTCATTTTACATTTAATCTTGTTTAGGTCATAAATAGGAAGAATCTTGTTAATTTTATTATAGAGATAATGACCGAGGTGGCAGAAGAATCGCTGAGAGAACTTGGTGGAAAGCCGGTTGTGATAACTGTCCACGGGGTCGAATCTACGTTTACCACGTGATAGAGAGGGGGAAATGTTAAGAGGCTATGCTGTTTCATAATTGTTTGTTGTACGAACAGTTGGCGCACTGTCAGGACTTTCGCTTCTTTATATAGGAGGGTGGTAGGGTATCTAAAAGGGAGGCACAGTGAGACCTTCAAGATGGCTCTCTGCGCTCTTTCCAGTTCAGAGGTGATGCAGTAAGTCAACAAAGATTGAACGAGGGCAAAATACACCGATCTCTTCATCTTATCCTCAGCCACCCTTCTAAGGGTCTTGAAGACATATATCAACTTCCGCAGCCTGCCACTCAATACGGTAATGTGCTTGTGAAAATTTAGTGCACTGTCAATGATAATGCCCAGATATTTCACACTATCGGCTTTACCGATTTGAGCGCAAGTACAGGCGGCGCAGCATGGCATCGAACAAGTGTGAGCTATGATGGAATGCGGGGTTGGCCTGTTATTTTTGATGGAAAAAGTGACGCAGTTCGTTTTTGCAGCATTTAGAGTGAGAATGTTATTTCGTAACCACTCTGATACCATGTTGAAGCCCGACTGAGCAAATCCGTAGACATCACTCCACGTAGTCGCACTGAATAACAGGGCTGTATCGTCTGCGAAAGTTATTATTTTACCCTCTGGAAAAATGTGTTTTCGAAAGGTCTAATTTGTCAATGTAATTGCTGCTATACAGCATGTATAAGAACGGTGTAGTCATATTAAAAGGCGTGGTACAGACCATCAACTCTTTTCTCACCCAGCACATAGAACTTTCATGTTAAGCCGTACCAAATTTGTAAATATTTAAGATTATTTCTAAGTAAATAGTATCATAAGTTTAAGATTTTTCTCTTTACTTTGGCTACTAAAATACAACTGATTTGCTCGTAAGGCACAGTAAACTTATGTTTTAAATAAATAAATAATGAAACTGAACAACTTTCTCCATGAGACCACTACCATAATTGCAAAGAAATATAATCATCCATCCCATACAAAACTTCAATACCTATTCGACCCAAATGTCATGCGACAGCTGATTATTCGACCCAAATGTATGGGACAGCTGATTTTTCCATCCAAATGTATAGGACAGCCGATTATTCGACCCAAATGTATGGGACAGCTGATTATTCCACCCAAATGTTTGGGACAGCTGATTATTTGATCGAGAATACGCTACTGGTCCATGGTGAAATTTGTTCAGATTGATAACCACACCAGTAAATGTGCCCACACCTTTCTTATACATTATGTATTATAAAACTCCTATTTAATAAAATACAAAACTTTTAAGGGGTGCAACAGTTAGTAGTATTAATAAATAATATTAAACTTTTAATTACTTAAATATCTCCTTGACTGAGCAACTAAAATTGACTAAATATCTCAAGAAACTAAAAAACAAACTTAAACATAATTATTATGAAACATTTAAATAAGTTTCAGTTTAAAATTATTAATTAAGTAGAACTTGATGTAACTTATTAAAACTTTTGTAGAATGTTAGTTAACAAAATATATTTTGAAAGGTGTCTAATTCTTATTTGAATTATCTTGCACTAGCTTCTGCCCGCGACTTCGTCCGCGGAAAATTGCGATATACTGTAACTGTTTAGGCAGCGCATGCAAATAATTTTGTTTTCGGAGGTATTTTTTTCCGACTTGTTAGACGAAAATAGCGATAGCTCAGCTAATATGTATGATATAAATATCATTTATAGCTTATAGCACTCAGGAATAATGTAGCTTTCTATCAGTGAAAAAATTTTTGAAATTGGATCATTAGTTCCGGCGATTACCCCCTACATACAACTTACAAACTTACAAATTTTACCTCTTTATAATATTAGTATAGATTATGCCTACGATGCTTGTGACATTGCTGACGACGGTGCTGTCCCCAGGCGACGGTGACCGCTTATCGTCAGCCGAACATGTTTGCTACTCTAATTTGAGACATTAAATAGTGTAGGTAGTATATGGTTAAAATTAAATCGTTTTAAACCTCTTAAAGGGGTAATTGTACTAATTATAATGAGAAACTGACACTATGGGATCAAACATGAGGTCGCGAAAAAAAAAACCTGCTGTTCGCCTAACTCGTCAAAATGTACTGAACGGCTGATTTTTTTTCGCAATTGCAGGTTTGGTCCCATAGTAAAGTTGCTTGTTATAATGAGTACAATGAACCCTTATGAGGTTTAAAACGATTTAAACTTGACCTTGAAAATTATGTAAACATTTCTCATATACATAAGTTGTGAAGTAGCTGTCACAAATATCAACTGTCAGACACTACAAACAGCGGGAAATAATTAAAAGTGATGCGTGTGTGATGAGCTAGTACAGTGAAATAATCAGCTTAAATACGGAATCAATAGGATTCTACAAGTTTTATTTACTGGAACGAAGTAAAGCAATGTTTCAACGGACCTGTACTCGTATATACAGTAATAGCTGTTGCAATTGAAACCTTATGTCCATGACATAAGTCACATGTCTCCCACTCGTGACTAACACCGACTATGCCTAACTATGCGCTAATGTGCGGCGATGCGTCGGACAATTGGCCGAAAAGCTAAACTACCATAACTTTGTGATTGTGCTAATGGCTCCCACGGGACGTGGCGCGCTTTAGAATTTAAAGCAATTGTGAGATTAGTGTAACTATCGAATGGCTGTAGTTAAATAGGCTGTTATTTACGTGTGGAACAGAAGAAGTTTCGTAATTTAAGAGTTCACTGATATGTTCCAAATATTAATAACTAATATCAATGTTGACGTCTTCCGTGCCCTTTCTAACCTCTTTAAGGATTTTAGAAAACTTCCCCGGAGTTACCTGTAATTTTTTTCTTAGCTGACGTCTTCTACTCATAATCTAATCTACCTATGTGCCAAATTTTATCTTTGTAGATCCACTAGTTTTTGAATGTCGTGACTAATCAGTGAGTGACCTTTCACTTTTATATAAATAGATATCAAAATACATTGCCCCAATTTTTAAGTATCGTCATATTAAACATAAAATATCAGGTTGTGATTTTAAACTTGAGTTAATAATATTTGCGATATTAAAAAAGTCGCCCTGTCGGGAGGAACAGGGTATGTGTATAAACTCCAAGTAATATTAAAAATGCGAAAGTGAGTTTGTTTGGTTGTTATGCTTTCAAGGTAAAATGGCTGAACGGATTTAGATGGAATTTGGCACATAGGTAGGCCAAGACCTGGGTTAGGACAAGAAACGTTTTATCCAGGTATTTCCAAGGAATCGAGGTGTATGCGAATGAAACCGTGGGGAGAAGCTACAGAACTAGTGCACTAATAATTCCGAAAAACATCGGCATGCCATGTTTTTATTTTGTACTATAACCGAAGTCAAAGTCATAGTCAAGTCGTTTATTTCAAATAGGCACAAGAACTGCACTTTTGGACGTCAAAATTAACAAGAAATAGAATTGATTCTTGTCGCCCCTTCCAAAAGGTAATTTCGTATGGAGAAGAATGGGCAAGAAACTCCACCGTTACTCTTTTAAAATGTTTTACAATGTTTTGTATACATGAATTATAACATTTTGAGTGAAGACGATACACCCAGAATAAAAACACTACACCACAAAAGGTGAAAAGAAAAACATATAGCAATGGCAGGTAAACTTAATTATGTCATAAGTACATGGTGCTCACATATATTATTTACAAACATTCTAAAAGTGAATAATAATAAATCAGTCAATGTGTGAGTTAATCCCGAGGTTATTTAAAGTTTTGCCAAAACGTACCTGTCTAAATAATAAAGGCGCAGAATACCACTCCAAAAATTTGCAAACCACGCCCCAACTCGGTCTACTTAACGCCGTCAATCTATTAGGGGTACGAAAAATTGATAAAACACACTACATATTTCATTGCATACCTTAGTTAATGCAAGCCAAGGGTTCGTGGACGCCAGGTGAATACCGAGTGGATCCCTTTCGGATAATGCTGCTCAATTTATGATGGCCACAAGGTAGGTATAACTTCTTTAATGGCACCTTTCATTTTGCTTTGAAGTGAGGTAGAACATTTGTGGTATAATCCGTTCGGCTTGTTGTATTGTAAATTACAAACTTTGTGTTTTTTTCGTACGTCTTATCTAGATACTATATAGGTTTGGAACTATTTTAAACTTAACACGGGTTACTTTATTGCAGTTACCAGTTTTGGTAAGCACCATGCTCGAATTCTATACAATATAATAACATACGCTCATCCTGCAGCTAAGTTTAAGTAGGAAGGGGAGATTAATAGACCGTAGCTTCTACGGCGTAGCTGCTGCTATGGAGCTACGCTGTCGTAGCTGCTGCTACGGAGCTTCGCTGTCGTAGCAAAAACGCAACAAGGTTCCACGATTGTGCGACGTCAATTTGTTCATTTGAAGTAACGTTTAAATTAATAAGTTAATTTAGAAAACTATTAAGAGCAGAATCAGATAAGCAGTCACTTCATGTAGAATACTGGTATTCAGCAGTATCCGGTTAGACTAGAAGCCGACCCTAACATAGTTGAGAAAAGGCTAGGCAGACATTATAACATAACAAGCGTATAACGTTCCCACTGCTGGGACGTGGGCCTTGTCACTGTGAGAGGGAGTGGGTCCTGAACCATCATGCACCGAGTGTAGGTTATAATGCCAACAAAATTATCTTAGATTTATAATATCGTTTAGTATTAATTTTCTAAACACTATTGCACAACGAAATTCAGCTTAACTTATTCAACATGGTTCTATTTATAAATAGAACCATGTTGAATAAGTTAAGTTGTGGTCATCCTCAAAATTTGAAATTTGCATTTTGTTCTTCCCTTGGGGATGAAGTACAAAAACAGGCCTTATTACCGTATTAGTCAAGCAAAGTTGCCATACATGCTTAGTTTGGCTCAAAAAATATCGGCAACAAAAGAATGTCAGACTCTGAGCACCCTACCACATGTACCACAAGCACAACGACAACACGTGGTCGGGCGTTAATTTGGATGAAAAAGAATAGTTTATTCACACGGACCACAATTTCCTGTCAAAACGAACAGTATCCACCGGCGAGGCCGGGCACTAGCGGCCTGCTACATCGCAAACACAACATTTTTTCGCTGCGATGTGGTGTGGTTGTGATACGTGTAAACGGGCTCTTAAGTGTTATAGTCTGGTTAACCTAAATTAGGGCGGATTTTTTCAATATCAGACATCTCTAGCAGAGGACTATTTTTTAATTTTGGCAGCTATTCGAAAACGTCAATTGTATTGTATTCCAAACACTGAATCTTAAAGGTTATAGCATAAGGATATTTTATTTGGCGCGTGTCTATGTACGGTACTAGCACCGCCATCTTTTTTTAAATACAGTTAAGGAAATAAAAATTTCATAAATGTTTACCAACAAAACCCCCGTGACAACTTCATTCGCTCACCAAAATCTGTAGCAGTGTAAAAAGATTTTAACCAGCAGGTTTATTCTGTAAAAATCTCATCGTAGAAACACTTTTGACAGCTTACTTTAAGCACACTTTACTTGAGTAAAATGTGCTTGAAGTAAGCTGTCGAAAGTGTCAATATCTAGCATTAAGTGGAAGCTCACTTCACGTAAGTGTTCACGGTGAGAAATAGTAGATCGACTCCTGTAGTCATACCAACCCTTTAAATATTAACCAACCCTTTTAGGGAATTCAAAAATTATGTAAACCTACTCAGAAAGCACAATCAGCCTATATTGGTCCCACTGATAGGATACCAGCCTCCTTTGTGTGAGAGGGAGTGGGCCATATTCTACCACGCGGGCCCAGTGCGGGTTGATGCACGTCACACAGCAACTTACTCAGATAAATTACTGTTCTTCTTAGCGTGTCGATGGCAATCTAAAGGTAGGCCAGAATTCGGCTACGTGTTTGGCGCCATCACTAGCGTCCATCATTGCTGTTATTCGCATGCGTTACTCGTACATAATTTATTTAAAACAATTTCCCTACTCAGGCCCGACATATTTTAAAAGTAAACACAACATCGCTAAACGAGGACTTGAAGTACATTTAGCATTGTGTGACAAACGACAGTGATCATTTACAGCACCTGACCGCATCGCTATCGCCTCGCTTCGCTACCGTTTCGCTTCGCCTACTGGAACATCTCTGTAAAATTGTGACACATATTATATTTGTGATGGAGATTGATTGTTCTGTTAAGGGGTATACCGGGATGGGTTTGTGATTATTTAGGGTTTTTTGAAGTCGGAACTTTGGGCTATCTCATGAGCAGTAGTGGCACAGTGGTAAAGTCGGCAACTTACTAAGTAGTTCGTGGGTTCGATCTGAAGCAGACATTTTTCTTTGTGCTATTTCGTCGCCACTGCTCCGAAAACTGTGGAGAAAAACATCTCGAAGAAACTGGTTTGTCCTAAAGCAAACTAGGCTAATCTACGCTACTTGGGTCAATCACATCAATAAAAATATTTAATAACTAATACGACACCATCCCAAATGTCTTCAACTTTGGCTTCAATCTAACCACATTTTCTATTTATATGATCTTCTAGTAGGTATGGCTATTTAGTTGGACCTTTGTTATTCTTAAGTCTATTATAATGGGATTATATACCTAGCAACGTACAAAAATAGAATGATCAGCGAAATAATATCATACGCTTTAGCAAATCCCTAAAGCAGCATACCCCTTAACAGATAAGGACTTCAATTTGATATCCGGTTGACCCTCTCTTTTTCAGCCTAAATAAATGTCATTATATATGTCATTGATTGATTGAAATGTTTTACACAGTGCTGTAGATATATGTCATTTCGGCCACTGAAGTAATTATCTGGATTTTTTTCCAGAACAGACTTTATGACGTGTTGTTTGTCACGTCTATGTTGTTATTTTTTTGTGCATTTGTTTATTTGATTTTATTTTGTTGTCATAATACATCCATAAACATGAAAAGACACTGATTTTGTATAGACTCAAACTAAAACTCGAAATTCAGGCACTTTTGAATTGGCAAGATTTTGATAATGTCTATGATTTATCCTATTCAAGATAGGCAGAAAAAAACTGAACAATTATTTTATTGAAAACAAAACTTTGTGCTGAGAAACACGTACAAAAACAGACGGTAAACGAGACTGCCCGCTTAGAGAAATAATAAAGTCACACAAATAAAATTAAAACGACGACCCACTGACCCAAAATATGGATCATTATACCACATACTACGTTATTTTATTCATTAAGACGTAAGATGAGAAAAAGAAGTGAGATGTTTCTATAACCTTCTAAGATGTGTTATTCAACCGAACCAAACCCAAAAAAAGTCTCAGCCAATAAATAATATATCTATGACGTAGCACGCACTTTAAATCCAATCTTCTTTCCATTGACATCCATAAGACGGACCATCTCATCTATACATATAATAAAACAGTAAAAAAACTGTGTCTGTACATTGAATATATTAAAAAAATAATAATTGAGGGGGGTTTAGAAACAGTAATAGAGCACGAATCCAAAAAAAAAAATTTGTCTGTTTGTCTGTATGTCTGTTTGTCTGTATGTCTGTTTGTCTGTTTGTCTGTTTGTCTGTTTGTCTGTTTGTTTGTACACGCTAATCTTCGGAACTACTGGACGGATTGGAATGATTTTTTTTTTGTTGTATAGGTATTAAGTCTGGGCAACATATAGGCTATAATTTATCTTGGAAACTTCAACACCTGATGCAGAACCGCAACAGACCAGCTAAACTATAAGAGATACAAAAATAATACCTTAGCAAAAATTGTTCCACGTGATTAGCATTTTCTGCTGAGAGAATAAATTTCAAGATCTGGAACACCTGATGTGGAACCCCAAGAGCCCAGCTACACTGTAACATATATAGGAATGACGTCTTAGCAAAAGTTGTTCGGTCTGATGGGCATTTCCTTTTGACTTATAAAAATCGAAGATCTGGAACACCTGTTGTGGAACTCCAAGAGCCTAGCTACACCATAACACATATAAGAATGACGTCTTAGCGAAAGTTGTTCAGCCTGATGAGCACTCTCTGTTGACGTATAAAAATTGAAGATCTGGAACACCTGTTGTGGAACTCCAAGAGCCTAGCTACACCATAACACATATAGGAATAACGTCTTAGCACAAGTTGTTCAATATGATGAGCACTCTCTGTTGACTTATAAAAATCGAAGATCTGGAACACCTGTTGTGGAACTCCAAGAGCCTAGCTACACTATAAAATATATAGGAATGACGTCTTAGCAAAAGTTGTTCGGTTTGATGGGCATTTCCTGTTGACTTATAAAAATCGAAGATTAGGAAAACCTGTTGTGGAACTCCAAGAGCCTAGCTACACCATAACACATATAAGAATGACGCCTTAGCAAAAGTTGTTCAACCTGATGAGCACTCTCTGTTGACGTATAAAAATTGAAGATCTGGAACACCTGTTGTGGAAGTCCAAGAGCCTAGCTACACCATAACACATATAGGAATAAGGTTCTTAGCACAAGTGGGTCAATCTGATGAGCACTCTCTGTTGACTTATAAAAATTGAAGATCTGGAACACCTGTTGTGGAACTCCAAGAGCCTAGCTACACCATAACACATATAGGAATAACGTCTTAGCGCAAGTTGTTTAATCTGATGAGCACTCTGTGTTGACTTATAAAAATCGAAGATCTGGAACACCTGTTGTGGAACTCCAAGAGCCTAGCTACACTATAACATATATAGGAATGACGTCTTAGCAAAAGTTGTTCGGTCTGATGGGCATTTCCTGTTGACTTATAAAAATCGAAGATCTGGAACACCTGTTGTGGAACTCCGAGAGCCTAGCTACAACATAACACATATAGGAATGACGTCTTTGACGTCTTTGTTGTTCAATATGATAGGCATTTCCTGTTGACTTATAAAAATCGAAGATCAGGAACATCTGATGTGGAAATCAAAGCTATCACTAATTTTACTGTTTAACTATAAAATAACATAAACTGGGAGTACCTGCACGCGGTGAAGGCGGTAACAGTTTAGGACTGATTTTCGATGACGATGGTATATCATTGAAAATTTGACTCTACTGGCCAAAACTCCTATTTATTTTTTTATTTTATCGTATGAATATGCCTTCGGGCTTATGTTGTTTGAGTGTTTGATTTCCTTTTCCATTTATCTTCGTGACACGGTAGCCTACCCGGTAACGCAGGGGAGCAGTCATTTTAATTTAGATTTTTATTGATCAGGTATCTTCACAATGAAACTATGACCATGCCTAGAAAGAGGTCAAATCTTTCCCAATGTTCCAAGAGAACTAAAAGATTGAGGATCATAAAATCCCAAGAATCTACCGAAGAGCGTCAGGAGAGACTTGATGCTGTTCGAGAACATTAAGCTGCTACTCGCTCCGTGGAAACCTCTTCGGGTCGCGAAGCACGCCTGCGTTCTCAGCGTATTCATTAGGTCTCTAGAGACCAGTGAAGAATATGATGCGCGACTGACCGCTGATCGTGAACGTCATGTATTGTCTCGCGAGTCAGAGACGTTCACGGAAAGAGAATTACGCTTGAGTTCCAAGCGTATCTACGCATCGACTTCTAGGTCTCTAGAGACAAGTGGGGCACGTGATGTGCGACTGACCGCTGATCGTGAACGTCATGTATTGTCTCGCGAGTTGGAGACGTTCACGGATAGAGAATTGTGCTTGAGTTCCAACCGTATCTACGCATTGACTTCTAGGTCTCTAGAGACAAGTGGGGAATATAATAATGCGGTTGCCAAAATGAAAACGATGACAAATGGACTGTATGTTTTGGTGGTTGTTGGAATGAAATAAAACTAAAGCTCAGTGTGATAAAAGATTTAAATGGGAAAAATGATAAAAAATAACATAAATGGCGACCCCGTTGTCGCTGGCATAAGCAACAGGGTCCGCGTACGAAGTCGCGGGCAGAAGCTAGTCTATAAATAAAATAATAAAATAGATCCGAATGATCCCGTTCAAGTGGGATCATCCCTCAGTAAATACAACCTCATAATGGACGGGTTCGAGGGAAATTAAATTTAAATAGGGAGGGAAGTTCAAGTGTAGAACTTGATCGTAAAGTGTGGGTAATGGAATGTATTGTGAGTTATTAGTTTTTATTAAGGGTGGGTTTAAAAGTGGGTTGATTGGAGCTCTGTAGGAAAATGAGAGGTGGGATTTTTTGGTGGCCTAAATTGAGCAGTGGGCGATTGTGTTTATGTTAAAGATTAAACCTTGGCAAAGCAGTGATAGCCTAGTGGTGTGACCGTCGGACTGCCAAGTCATAGGTCTCGAGTTCGAACCCAATACATGCACCTCTGATTTTACGGATTCATGTGCGTATTGTATAATTATCACTTGCTTAAAAATCGGTGAAGGAAAACATCGTGAGGAAACTAGCATGTATGAGAGATTATTGCTCAACAGCATGTGCAGCTAATTCAGAGGCCCATGGGCAGCATAAACACTCTGACACCAGGTTAGTCAATAACCACATGAAAAAGAAGAAGAAGAATTAAACCTCGGAAGAGGACAAACGTCTTGTTGATTGGAATTGTGTATCATGTCGTACCGATTTATGATAGATCTTCGCAAAGTGGCTGGTAGCAGCTGGATGAGACTTGCCGAGCAAAATCGAGCTGAATGGCGTGCAACTGCAGAGGCCTATGTCGAGCCGTGGACTGCTATAGTATGATAATGAATTAGGTACTGATGCTAAAAGATCAATACTTTTTTATTATCATCACAAAATTGTCAATCTTTGAAAAAATGTGTGCAGATCTAAAGTCAAGGAAGTATTTTTTATCAAATTGCCTACCAACTTGGATTCAAAGTCAAATCATTTTTTTTCAAATAGGCACAAGTAACGCACTTTTGAAGGTCAAAAAACGTCCTTATAGTCAAACTACAAAAGATAAAAAATAACATATCAAATAGCTGACAACCAAATTAGAACAACAACCACAAGTAACAGCAAAATACAACTGTCAAAGATTTAAAACTGTATGTGTTTTTTTGTATACTTACTGTTGTTTTTATGTCTTTTTACCTTTCCTTTTTTTGCGATCATATTTATTGTGTGTCTTTCCTTCACGAGTCCTAACAAACACGACAAATTCACGTTGTGTGACAAACAATTAACTTCCCTGACAGTAAAATTAAAAAATACTAACTTAACGCAATCACAGACACCTTTAAAAACAAAACTAGCAAACAACTCGTGATTGAAACTGTTACTTTATCTGAACAACAATTTATAGGGGGTGTTCCCAATTGATGGGCCGCTAACCGCTGCCCAAGGGGTCTTAGATAAGGATTATGGTCTTAACGGAAAGGCCCAAGGTTTTTCTCGCAGGAAAACTGTTAGGCATGTCACATGCGATTGTTGAGTTCTGTATACGAAGAGCTTTTATTTGTGTAGTGGGATTGGTAGGGAGAAGTAGAAAAAATCTACATATGCTATGAAATTTTCTATCGGCAAAAGAAGGTATTGGATTTAAAATTAAAATGTCCACCTTTGTACCTTCTACGTTTTATAAAGTTTCATAAATTAAAAAAATATATAATTTTAGACAGGTACAAAGAAAAACCACTTTTTATAAACTAGGTGACAGTAAATTAGTTGGAACTTTGGTCGAAAACACGATCATCTTGCATTTTTGGGTTAGCGTTATTTCTTTTTCCAGTTGGTGGAACTCCATGACACTATATAAAATGTCAAAGAATATTCAATTTTATCCAATTTCTAATTGGAATTTCATACATTTTAATCATCTTACATTTTACTGATGCTATAAATTCTAGCACATTACTAAGTAAGGTAAAGTATTTTATTTGATTTATTGTGTTTTATGTTTTGTTTACGTATAACTAACCGATGCACTGTTGTTTTGCGTTTAAAAATGTATGTGTTGGTATAAGTGTAATAAATTTTTGGTGAACCTAATAAAATAAAATATGATAATGAATAATTTATACCTACGTAATTACACTGAAGTCTTAAAGAACACAAATTCACACAATTAATAAGCAATGCAAAAAACAACTGATTGGCTGAGAAAAAAATCACGTACGGAAATCCTGGAACGCTTGATAGTGTAAATCAAGCCTTAGCTTGTTCGTCGCACGGTTCGATGGTCGGGTCGATAAGCGCTGAGTGATTGCAATTGTTTTCAGATATCTCGAACATAGTTGTAGTGTTGCCGAATGCTGTATATCCTACATCAATTCTATTAGGGATAAAAGGTGGCAGATCTATGATTTATTTTGAGATGTAGCGCAAGGTTGCGTAAAGCCGGATTTACATTAAGAAAATAGTTGCGCAAACAGTTCGTTGATCGTTCCACGTGTTAACAGATAATTATTTACACGTGAAACTCAGAAAATCCGGCTTAATTAAGTCGCCGCCCCTGGAGGAAACCTGTTGTAGTTTTAGGGTTATTTTTATTAAGTTGAAATAAAGTCAAATTTTCTTACGTTTTTCGCAATTCGCAGGACAGTATCGAGTTCTATGTTGACCGAAATATGATTCGCGACAGCAAACAAATGTGTGTTTACAGAATTAGAAGCGTTTTGAATACAACTGACTGAATAAACTCAAGCCAAATGAGGTTAAGTTGTAACAAAGTCAAAGTCAAATCATTTATTCCAAATAGGCACAAGAAAGGCACTTTTGAACGTCTAAATGAACAAGACATAGAATTGATTCTGGTCGCCCCTTCCAAAAGGTAGCTTCGTGATGAGAAGAATAGGCCAGAAACTCCACAGTTACTATTTTAAAACTAACTGTATAATATGCCACCTACTACGATTCTTATATACCCTTCTCCTTCTTGGTCGTACTTAGGTAAATATTGTCATTAAATAACTTAAAATCATACCCTGACCCAGTTGTCAAGTATTATTATCATGGTTTCTTGCGACACAAAATAAACTAAATGAAATAAAATGATGAATGAATTATTTCTGTAAGTAGATAATTTTTTAAGAAACTTTAAAAAAAAGCTCAATATTTAGTAACGATACTATTCCAAACTTAGAGATACCTCTTTTTACCAAAGTTAATAATAATTAGAAACATCTAGCGCCTCGCTTTATTAAGTTCATATCTGATTTTTTCTGTTACACTATGCGCTAAATAGAAAATTCTCTTGAATAATGTCTTTGGAATTTCCGTAAAAGTTCAAATAGTGATAAATACCTAAGTCCCTGATGTAGCTTAAAGATTCATGGCCCTTTAAGGCTGTGTGATCCTTATAAATTCGTGTTTCATAATAGTGTTGAGTGTAGAAATGTCAGATATTACAGCATCTTCCACGTATGTTCCTTCTTCTTCTTCTTTTCGTGTGGTTAGTGACTAACCTATAAAGTATTCAACGAATGTCAAAATGGCTTTCGTAAAAATAAATCAACAACTTTAGCTGTTTTCAAATTTATACAGGAAGCTCTTAATATAATAAATAATAAAAAATACGCAATTGGTACGCTACTAGACATGAGCAAAGCCTACGATAAAGTACAATATGAAATATTATTAAATAAACTATATGGAGTGGGAATCCGTGGTAAATCCCATGAATGGTTTAAGTCCTATTTAACAAACAGAGCGCAACTGGTCGAAATAGAATTCTGCAATTATAAAACTAACGAACTTCAAAAGTTCCGATCTGACAGCAAGGCAATAAACGCCTCAATACCGCAAGGGAGTATAATTGGATGTCTTCTTTTTCTTATTTACATTAACGATCTTCCAAAAACAATCCAAGATTCTGGACCATGCGTCCTGTTTGCGGATGACATATCTATTCTTGCCGCCTGCCATGATAGCAAAAACCTAAATAATACCCTTAATAATACTCTTACTAAAACAATAACCTGGTTAAATGATCATAATCTAGAAATTAATTTTGAAAAAACTAAACTTATAATATTCCACCCTCACCAGAAAAGTCGTCTAGATGTAAATTTCTCTTTTAACAACCACAAATTGGAACTGGTAGACGAGTTTTCATTATTAGGCTTAACCATAGATACGAACATAAACTGGAAATCACACATTCAGAAAATAAAAACAAAACTTTCAACATTTTTGTACGCTTTTCGCGAAATAAAAAAGACAACAAACTTACAGACAGCTCTAGTTACGTACTACGCCTATGCTCATGCATGGCTCAGCTACGGTGTTATAATGTGGGGTAATAGCACAGATGCACCAGCACTGTTTACTTTTCAAAAAAAGTTAATTCGTATTTTGGTTAATATTGAACAAACCGATAGCTGTAAACCTCATTTCAAAAAATTAAATATTCTAACATTACCCTCAATTTACATACTGGAAATCTGTAAATTTGCGCACACTCACCAGGACTTCTACACTAAACGAGAAGACATTCAAACAAGATTCACACTCCGACATAAAACACGTCTAAACCTACCAACTTCTCGTTTAAAAATGCACTCATCTGGGCCTCTAGTAATGTCGATAAAAGTTTATAATAAATTACCCGAGCTATTAAGAAATGAAAAAAAGATGACTGTTTTTACGAACAAATTAAAAAAACTATTATTAAGTAAATGTTATTACAGCATAAATGAATACATGAATGATAAATTTATACAGCTCGAATAATAATATATATATCAATAATAATAATAATAATGAATATTTCACCCAAATAATATGTGTAATTAAATTGTTTGTATTGTGTATGTTTAATAAAATTGTAATTAGAATAAGTTAGTATATAAGTCCTTATGTTAAATTATTGTCTTTTGCTGTGCCCAACAGGGTCCATAATTGTGTCTCAAAAATTATCACCTACCACCTAAGCATGTACATTGTGGAATGCAATAAAGAATTGAGTATTGAGTATTGAACCTGGTGTCCGAGTTTATATGCTGCCCATGGGCCTCTGACTTAGCTTCACATGCTGTTGAGAAATATCTCTCAGATATGCTGGTTTCACGATGTTTTCCTTCCCCGATTTTTAAGCAAGTGATAATTATACAATACGCACATGAATCCGTAAAATCAGAGGTGCCTTGGGTTCGAACTCGAGACCTATGACTTGGCAGTCCGACGCAGTCTGCTATTTTTTAATAAATAGTTAATTCGTGTTTTATAATAGTGTAGAGTGTAGAAATGTCAGATATTACAGCATTCACTTATATTCCTGAAACTGTTGTTTGATACCTACTCCTAATCAATTTTAAAGCTTTTCAGTTTATATGATTACTGAAAAATTTACTTTCCATAAAAAAAAATCGTGGTTAAAACGGGTTCTTCGAATAAAAAGAGAAAGAAACAAAAAATAAAATGCATTTTAAAAACGAGTTTCCTTTGAATTCGAAACGAACTAGCCAATTACGAAATGCTCCCAAAATTAAAACCAAACAATCATAAATACTAACTTATCTCAATATTAATTAGCAACATCCCGTGGTTCAGTCTTGTTATTACCTATTTCGTAGAGAACAGCCGACAATTTTCTTTTTACACCGCGCTGTCTGCTAACTTTAAAATGTTCAGGGGTTGAAATGTATGGAATCGGCTGCAGTTGGAATTATTTTTAACCTCCTTTCGCCGCATATATGTAGGAAATCTCACGGGAACCGTACATTTTTCCGAAATAGTAGCCTGTGTGCTATTCCTCACTATATACAGAGTTGATACGACAGAGGGGCTTTCCTTTAAACAGCTTATACTAGGGACCATTTTCAAGCTCTGTACCAAAAATCAATTAAATAGGAGCAGTAGTTTAGTCGCAAATATTTTTTTAAGTTTTTGCCCCGTTTGAACACGATGTATCTTTCCTAACAGCGCTCCGGCGCGCGCGCGTCGGTGCCGCTTTGTTACAAGGTCAGTTTTTATTTACAAAGGATGGTTGCGTTTTACTCTGATTTGTAAGCTATTTAGTTTGTTTGAAAAAATAAAAATGTCATTGTTGGTGCTTTTTATTTTTATACCGTACCGAGTTAATACTGAACACGTATAGTATGCGTAGTGTAATTTAATGCCCCTCTGTCATATCAACTCTGTATAATCTCTCTGTGCCAAATGTCATCAATATCCGCACAGTTGTTGTGAAAGAGATAAATCTATATTATATCCTCACAAATTTAAATATTATTAGAACGGTTAACTGACGAAATGTGTGACGAAAATGACTTAATAGTCTCTGTTTATCCCTTCTGTGAAGATATGTTGTTCTAGTTATGACTAAAGGATCAGAAAGTGCTATAATTACCACGGTCTTAGTATTACGCCTTTTTAGTGTTCCGTACCCAAAGCGTAACATTCCGCTGTCCTTCCGTCCGTCTATCCGTCTCAACGCTGTATCTCATGAACAATGCCAGTTAGACAATTAAAATTTTCACAAACGATGTATTTTTGTTGCCGCTGTAACAAAAAATACTAAAAAACAGAATAAAATCAATATTTTAGGTGGCTCCGGCTACAGCAAAAGTGACTTTTTTCCGTTTATAAATAATGGTACGGAACCCTTCGTGCCCGAGTCCGAATCGCACTTGGTTAGTTTAATATAACATTAAAGATGATGATGATTTTTCAAATTACTGTATTTAACTTCCAGAAGAAGAAAATTGTCTCATAAAATTCTAACATTCCTAGTGTAGCGTATGTCTGAAAATCGTTGGTCGCTACTTAACTATAATCATAGTCTACGGCGTATCCTCTACATATCCGATATGGAAATTAGAATATGTGACATAAAATAGGAAGCTCACTGCCTGAATAATACCGAATCAATCTTGTCTTGATATCAGTTGCTGCAGTACAGTCAGCCGCACATGCGTGGTACGTACCTAATACTCAATCTTCGTAAGTAAACCTTACAGCTGCGACATAAAACCACTGTCTACGTTCGTGCGGTTGACTATACAAAGTCCTTGATATATTCCAGTTTTTTTTGGCTCGCGTAATCAGGAACACGTTTAGGCTTATCATCTTAACCGTTGTAGATCGGCCAGCAGATTTCCCAAGCAACAGTTAGGGCTGAAGATAAAAATGTACGCGATTTTCGTGCAAAGGATATTTCGCTAGAAACACGATTGTGTAAGTGATTGATGCCGAAATCTGTTTGACAATAGAGATACTAAAACTACATAAAGCTCTACGAGAGGGTGATTTTTATCAGTGACGTCATTATTGTGGAATGTTGACACTGACAGGTCTTGTGGCTTAGGTGTGCTGATCGTGTTTCTTTGGTGAACTTCGCCTTAGACCTCTCATGAAGTGCCGGACGGCGCGTACGTGTTCCATGCGCACCTTCATGAGATGTCAGCATTTGAAGGGCCCCGTTAGGGCCGTAGTCTGCCGGGTAAGCGGGATTGTCCCAAAGGGTTACCACTACCCCGGAACATAAAGGGCTTAGGAAGGAACATGGATGGGTTTGAGTCAGTAATGATAAATATGATGAATGATGAATATGATTTACCACCCTAAAAAAAAGCGACCTCTCATGAATATATGGTAATCCTGAAATATTAAACTTGTTTTGTTTTATATTATTTGGTTTTAAGTTGTAGATTTAAAATTGACTTTTAATAGGGTTTCGTACCCGAAGGGTGCCAAACCGAACCCTATTTCTAAACCTCTGCTGTATTTTCGTTCGTATGTATGTCAACGGGCGGTATCTCATGAACTGTAACAGATAGATAATTGAAATTTTCACCGATTGCGTATTTATATTGCCACTATAAGAACAAATAATTAAAATTGAACATTAAAGGGGGTCCACAAGAAACATTTTTAATAAATTCAAGTATTAAAAAATATAAATGGTGTTAAATATTTTACGGTGGTACGGAACCCTTTGTGTACAGACGCCAGCACATCAAGCTATCCCTAACTGTCAAATTTTCTCAATTAAAAATGAACCTTATGTCTTTGCAATAAAGTTGAAATACTATCAAAGAAGACAGATTGTGGTAACTTGATGTGCTGGCCTCTGTACGAGTCTGATTCGCACTTGTATGTTGTCTTATCACAAAAACAGTTTCAAAATCCCTATCTTCTGTTAAAGATAACTACGTATTAAGACGCTTTTGTTCTTATAAGCTGCAGCTTGCTTTTAAGGGTCTAGCACATGAAATCCAAATAAATATGTATGAACAATGAAACTAGCCAGGAAGTTGATATAGATCTTTTGAATACTAACGTTTCCAAATTTAAAAAGACTCTTTGCAACCACTTTTTCGATAGCTTAACATGGCACTTACATGAAAATATTGTAAACGCGAATGTAACTTTGTCTTTGTTTAATTAATTAACTCTATGTTCGAAAACTTGTAATTGGCCATCATCATGTTATTATCTCTGAATATTATGTCTGCCTAACTGCAAAGGGCGTTGTACTACTGACGCTGGTGTCACCCTAATAAAGAACATTTTTAACGCCTGGGAAGAAGCACAAGATGCCATTGGAATCTTTTGCGATCTCTCTAAGGCGTTCGATTGCGTAGAACATGAGACGCTTCTGCTGAAACTAGAGCACTATGGGATTAGAAATACAGCCCTTGATTTACTTAGATCATACCTGAAAGATAGAAAGGTTAAAGTTCAAGTAAATGGGGTGAACTCGCTGGGGTCGGAAATGACAATGGGCGTTCCTCAAGGTTCGATATTGGGTCCATTCCTATTTTTAGTTTACATTAACGATTTACCCCAATTACTTCAAAATCAACCGAAGATGGTGTTATTTGCAGATGACACGTCATTAATTTTTAAAATTGATCGACGCTCACAAAATCTTGACGACGTGAATAACTCTATTCTTCAGGTCCAAGATTGGTTTACGGTAAATAATTTGGTACTAAATGAAAAAAAAACCAAATGCATTAGATTTAAATTACCTAATTTATTTATTAAGCAGACGGTTTTCCTGGGAATCACGCTAGACGACAAGTTGCAATGGGGTCCCCACATAACAACTCTTGCGGGACGGCTAAGCTCGGCCGCTTATGCTGTTAGAAAGATAAGGCAGTTAACAGACGTAGAAACCGCGCGTTTGGTCTATTTTAGTTACTTCCATAGTATTATGTCGTATGGCATTTTACTGTGGGGTCGGGCTGCTGACATTGAATCCATTTTTATTTTGCAAAAGCGAGCGATCAGGGCTATTTACAATCTTCGTCGTCGCGAATCGCTTAGGGAACTATTTAAAAGGATTAATATTATGACAGTACCTTGCCAATTCATTTATGAAAATATTATGTATGTAAGAAAAAATAGACATCTTTTTAACAAAATAAGTGATAGGCATAATTTTAATACTAGAAATAAAGATAAAATAATTCAACCATTTTTTCGATTGTCAAAAGTACATACATCTTTTATGGGGTTCTGTGTTAAATGTTACAACAAAATACCTTGTGACATACTGCAATTAAATGAAAGAAAATTTAAAACTCATATTAAAAGTACACTTTGTAAACAAGCTTATTACAAATTAGAAGATTATATCAAAGATAAGGATGCTTGGAAACATGCTGGTCCTGCTCCACAGGACAATCTAGTGTCTAGACAAAATCAAACTGGTTGCTAAGTAAATTAGGTAATTTGTACCATATTATTTTATAATATTGGAATAACATCTCACACATTGATTAATTTATTATTATTAACTTTTAGAATGTTTGTAAATATGTGAGCACCATGCACTTATGACATAATTAAGTTTACTTGCCACTGCTACATGTGTTTTTCTTTTCACCTTTTGTGATGTATTGTTTTTATTCTGGGTGCATCGTCTTCACATATAATGTTATAATACATGTATACAAAACATTGTGAAACATTTTAAAAGAGTAACGGTGGAGTTTCTTGCCCATTCTTCTCCACACGAAACTACTTTTTGGAAGGGGCGACTAGAATCAGTTCTATTTCTTGTTCATTTTGACGTTCAAAAGTGCCATTCTTGTGCCTATTTGAAATAAATGTTTTGACTTTGACTTTGACTTTGACTAATGTTAAAAGTAGCGATTGTGACATCATATTGAACGGAGAAAAGCTAGAATTTACTAAGCAGACGGTTTTCCTGGGAATCACGCTAGACGACAAGTTACAATGGGGTCCCCACATAACAACTCTTGCGGGACGGCTAAGCTCGGCCGCTTATGCTGTTAGAAAGATAAGGCAGTTGACAGACGTAGAAACCGCGCGCTTGGTCTACTTTAGTTACTTCCACAGCATTATGTCGTATGGCATTTTACTGTGGGGTCGGGCTGCTGACATTGAATCCATTTTTATTCTGCAAAAGCGAGCTATCAGAGCTATTTACAATCTACGCCGCCGCGAATCGCTTAGGGAACTATTTAAAAGTATTAATATTATGACGGTACCATGCCAATTCATTTATGAAAACATTATGTATGTAAGAAAAAATCGACATCTTTTTAACAAAATAAGTGATAGGCATAACTTTAATACTAGAAATAAAGATAAAATAGATCAACCCTTTTTTAGATTATCAAAAGTACATACATCTTTTATGGGGTTCTGTGTTAAATGTTACAACAAAATACCTTGTGACATTCTGCAATTAAATGAAAGAAAATTTAAAACTCACATTAAAAATACACTTTGTAAACAAGCATATTACAAATTAGAGGATTATATAAAGGATAAGGATGCTTGGAGACATGCTGGTCCTGCTCCACAGTGTGACTGTTCCTAAATTACCCCAGGCTGATAAAATTTTCGTTTTTCCTAAATTCGTTAATATTAGTGTTTGGGTCGGTTCCCCCTAAGGGGGAAGAGCCGCGCCCCGCCTTCCGCGCGACTCTGTAGGGCTCGTCCCGGACTGGTCACCCTCCCACCGACATAGAGATTAAATGAATTCCAAATGTGAAGAAGTCCAATGCCTTGCTACATTAAAAGAGCAAGGAAAGGGTTGAAATTGAAAGGAATTGTAAATAGGACTTAGGAATTCATAGTAGTGAAAATTGGAAGTGGTTTTAGAAGATGAACAAAATAACAGGGGAATTCAAAGTATATTATTATATAACTTAGCGAGTAACCCTTACACTAGTGTAACGGGTATTTTGACGGACATTACTCACATGATACCTCGCATGTGCAAGGCGCGTGTTCGTATAAGTTTGACTCAATTATTGGCCTGGTATAAAAGATACACTATTCAAGAATTACTGGATAAAAGAGTTGAGAATCTAGGCTCAATAACACTTATAATTAAAATAGAATTTAAGATAAGACTCTTTAAAGACCTAATATTATTAGGCTGAGGTAAAGTATACAAATTCGGGAAAGTGATGTTAATAGAGTTGAGAATCGAAACTCAGGAATGATTGGTATAATAGATATTTGGATAAAAGACCTAGTAATATTCAGAAATTACTAGTTACTAGAGTAGAGAATTAAGCCTGGAGAATAATCATTATTAATTAGATGAGCTGTGGATCAACATTCAACACGCAGTATTGTCAGTGAGGAGGGTAGAGGAATCGTTGCGCTTGCGCTTTAACTCATTATTTATAACTACGTTAATTTATTTAATTACGATGTACCCACTTCAGTGAGATCGGGAACCGTTTTACAACGTTTGTCTCATTCTACGTGTTCTGCTAGACCTGACGCATAGAGCCTCTAACGACCCTAATACGATTCTAAAAGAACACGTTCCCTAAGCATAAAGTAAATGTCTTACTCAATCCTAAGGCAGAGTGCTGCGAAGCCCAACCGCAATTGAGGAAGACAAGTATTGTGTTAGTTCTAAATGCAGACTACTGTGAATTTACCCCGTGAAATTACCCTTACGGCGGTTTAGCCTCCTTATTTATTATAATAATACAAATCCAGCACAAGCGCACCGTAGACTCAGTCTCTAGCAAAATGCATTACGATCGTACCTCTTGAGCGCCGAAGTGGTATTTCGTCACCTCACATTTCCTTAATCTTCCCCATTTAGAAGATGCGGTGCGGCTAGTAGCGGCTTTGCATCAAAGTAACGTGTCTCGCTAAATAGTGACGATTTAGTAATAGTCCTACTGAACGGACGGTTTTGTTTTAACGAGACAGGCTCCCTTGCGTCTTTACGACGTCTACCAATAATTCAGTTTGGGGTACTTGGTGAAGCCTACCCCCACTCCCTGGAAATGTGCGTCAACAAGCCTCACGCAAAGCATTCTGTGGCAAGACCTTTTTGGAAGCAGATATTATTAGTAACGTTTGGTTGATTCATGTATTTACAGATTGGCTTTATAGCCTAGTACTTATGATATATACGGTTCTGCCATCCAGGTCTGGAGGGTTAGTTAAAGTCAATAGTCAGGAGCAGTAGTGCTCAGTGTCAAGTATAGGGGAAGGCCTTCCCCGTCTCCCTAGAACCAAACGTAACTGACAATTATCTGTCAAGGTACGGATTAGGAGATGGGCAGATAATATAACCCTATCCTATCAGCCTAAGATAATTATTATAGTAAAAGACTCACCCAGTCGCACCAACACGCACACACACACACACATATATATACTACGTTAAGCATTAGATTGGTCTAATCTGGGCTTTTACTCAAGTATATCTAACTTAATAATCAATACTCGCTGTCTTGCGACAGCCCACTAGGACGTAGCCTCTTGGTATACACCAAGCTTCCTATCCTAACTACTCTGGACCAGGACGTCCGAATCTTGTAGCGTCTCCAAACCGACTGCCTGCCTGATTGCATCAGTCCCCTAAATTCCTCCAAAACACCACGCTTATCGCATGTTCCACACTTTCGCAGGGTAGGTTTTTATGGTCGTTTTTGTACAATTCATCTATTGTTCCAAGGGTGTGTTTGGGTATTGACTGGGCCCAAGTTATGGTAACCAGATGTGATACTAGGTATTGTAAGTGGCGTTTAGAAATTGGATGTTTCACTCGTTTCTTAAGAATTTGCTGAATTATTGCTTTCGACCCGTCGGCCGGCATTGTTCTAAGTTTGCCTGTCATTAAATAGAGAATTTATGCGCGTCTTAGTGGCCCGAACCATGTGCTGGTTTTAAAATAAATATAATATTTTGTTATTAAATAGGAGTACGTGACAGACAGTCACAACAGGGCAATCTAGTGTCTAGACAAAATCAAAATGGTTGCTAAGTAAATTAGGTAATAATTTATTATTTATAAAATACTATTTTAACATGTAACTTCTCACACATTGATTGATTTATTATATATTAACTTTTAGAATGTTTGTAAATATGTGAGCACCATGTACTTTTGACATACTTAAGTTACCTACCATTACTATATGTATTTTTCTTCTCACCTTTTGTGGTGTAGTGTTTTTATTCTGGGTGCATCGTCTTCACATATAATGTTATAATTCATGTATACAAAACATTGTAAAACATTTTAAAAGAGTAACGGTGGAGTTTCTTGCCCATTCTTCTCCACACGAAACTACCTTTTGGAAGGGGCGACTAGAATCAATTCTATTTCTTGTTCATTTTGACGTTCAAAAGTGCCTTACTTGTGCCTATTTGAAATAAATGATTTGACTTTGACTTTGACTTTGACTTTGACTTTGTAAGTTTTCCGAAAAAATAAAATAAAATTTAAAATTCGCTTCCCGTCTTTCCTCTTAAAGCCGTAGCTTACTAAAAAAAGCCGTCTCCACACTAGTTTTATCTTCAAATGACCAGTTAATACAGCTTCGCTTTTAATCCACCAACGGATTTCGTTTCCCGGGGAATAATTACGATTTTCATAGTGGAACCACTAGATGGGCAACCGGCAAGTTCAGTGCAAATCGTGAAAAACTACTCGCGTTGGGAAATTGATTTTACTTGAGTGTTCGTCTTGGGGATTTGCTTTGTTATTGCATTAGTATGTTTTGTATATTTAGCTTCAAATACATTTCTTGAATATCTTTTTGTTGTTGAAATGCAGTACTATACGAACCCAACACCCTTAATCCTTTATTGCATTCAACAATGTAGGCTTATGTGGTAAACATTTGCCAAAAGGACAACCGTGGACCCTGTCGGGCTCAGCAAAAGACAGATATGTAGAGATCAGGACACTTATTCTTAAAACAAAATACATTATTATTTAAACATTACGTTATTAGCATTATTAATTTTATGAGTTTTAACTTAATATATTAATTCATTTTAGGTACCGTTAAAATGAAATAAAATACATTAACATTGAAATCAAAAGTAAATTAACATTACAATCAATATGTAAATGAAAAATCTCCCTCACTTCCCTTCGAGGGGTATTGATTGGCGTAATAATACCTATGTATTATCTTCTAATTTTATAGTTGTATTACTAATAATATCTTATGACAAGAGCTGGCTTATTTTGGACTTAAGCATAAGTATAACATAATGAGCCAGTTATGATGATAAATGTTGCTAAATTCCTCATCTTAGACACAGGCCTTCTCCAACAGTAAAGAAGGGGCCTGTTAGGGCCGAAGCCTGCCGGGTAAGCGGGATCAACCGAAAGGATTTCCGCTACCCCGGAACATAAAGGGCTAAGGAAGGAACATGGATGGGTTTTAGTCAGTAAGAGTCTGACACTCCCTTCCGCTCCACTCAGAGCGGGAAGGGGCCATTTTATGATTTCCCACCCTCAAAAGAAAGGCTCACTTTGAGGGAGTGGGCAGTAATTCACCACTCGGGCGCAGTGCGAGTTGGTAGATATAACATTTATCATCAAATTTTTGGTTCAAGGACAAGCCAGTTTTGTCAATGTTTTTGAGAGGCGTGGTGATGAAACTATATCCTATTGCCTGCGAGGCTGCGACACAGGTATATCCTCGCTCGACCCAGAGCGGGAGCAGTCATTGGATGATTTACCAGCCTTAAAAAAAAAAGGCATATTTAACATTATGTTACCAATTGTTTTTTCCTAAGTTATTATTTTTGTATTCTGCCACTTTACTTTGTTGAATAAATTATTATTATTATTATCACGACTCCTCTGAATCTGAACCAATCAGCATATCTTGAATATTTAAGAGCTTCTTCTTCTTTTTCGTGTGGTTACTGAGTAACCTGGTGTCAGAGTTTTTATGCTGCCCATGGGCCTCTGACTTAATTTCACATGCTGTTGAGAAATTTCTCTCAGGCATGCCGGTTTCCTCGCGATGTTTTCCTTCACCGATTTTTTAAGCATGTGATAATTATAGAAAAGATTGATTATAATAATGGTGTTTGTGATAATTGTTTAAGAGCTGATTGTGTCAAAGCTGTTGGGGAATGTCAATGCCAATATTCCCTGAAGCTGTTTAGATAAATGCTGATCGCGTTCAGTGGCTTTGGAGAAATTGGCACTTAGAATCAAGGTCATATACAAAACCTGTCAAAGAATCCACGTAACTCATGATTGACTGCTAAAACAAGGTTATCATCAATCATACGTTCTCATCTATTGTAGGTACCAAAGCGCTATATTCTCTTCCAGACCTAGCTCGTTTATCTTATTCACGGCGATGGGATTTGTACTACCCTGCATTAAGTAGGTGTTTCTCTAATATATTATATTTTTTTTTAATATAAATTTTAATACATTTAATGTTTTACACCATTAAACCATGAATGGTTTCTATTGATATGGGTCGTCAGATGCCCGAATATCTAACAACCAGTCTTACCAAGGGGTATCGTATTGCCCAGTTACTGGGATGTGGAGGTCAGATAGGCAGTCGCTCCTTGTAAAATACTGGTATTCAGCTACATCCGGTTAGACTGGAAGCCGACCCTAACATAGTTGGGAAAAGGCTAGGCATATGATGATGAATGTAGATGCATGCATAATATTTAACGACTAGCACTTTGCCCGCGGCTTCGCTCCCGTGGTCTTTCCCGTGGGACCCGTTATTTTTCCCGGGATAAAAAGTAGCCTATGTTACTCCTAGAAAACTAAGCTTTCCAACGGTGAAAGAATTTTTTAAATCGGTCCAGTAGTTTTTGAGCCTATTCATTACAACCAAACAAACAAACAAAGTTTTCCTCTTTATAATATTAGTATAGATTTAAACAGTAAACATCTAACGGTAAGTACGTGAATCCCATGTTATTTTTCAAATCTGAACTGCTTGCTTTTGTGCCTAGACTAGTGTTCACATATAAGTACATAGACAATTTTTTTACATAGTAAAGATGGTGGGAGAAACCTGGTTGACTTGCTCAGACCAGGAAAGCTTGGTACAAAAAGAAGGAGGCATATACTCAGTTGGTCAGTTGCTAATGATGATTATCGTGATGATGAACTGTAACATAATTGAGCATTAGGCCAGTAGTCTTTCAAGGGTTAGGAAGAGCTGCACCTAAATTTCGCCAGTTATGTTTGAGTCCCATGTAAAAGAGGTCGACCCTATTACAAATTACAATCAGCCGGGCACAAAACTGCTTCTGAGAAATTCTAGATAAAAAACTGAACAACACTTTGCTCGACCCAGGAATCAAATGCAGGACGAGGGATGGTCAACTGTACTTAGCCTTAATGACACTTAAAAGTAGTAAAGAATGCACTGGCACCCAACGAATACGAGATAACGCTTCTCACAACAAGACAAACATATCTGCTATTACTTACTCTGCCTAGATAATCTATGTAGACACAGAGGTCTATGAACCAGTCTTTATTCAGTATCATACAGCTACAGACAGCTATTTATGGACGCATATAAAAATCCTACCTACCGTTATGTTTCCGCTCGACTACAAAGCTAAGTAAGAAAAATACGCACTTCCAAGCTACGGAACTGTTCCATTACAATAAAACCGACCATTGTCCTGATCATGAAGAATCGAAACTACACAACGCTCCTACTAGGACATGCAAATGTATCGGTTAACGACGCGATAACTCAGATTTATAAGATACAGAAAATCGTTAGGACCACCGATGGATAGGTAAAAACAGAAAAAATCCTCCACGGAGCAATATAGGCGGGTTTACAGCATTTTTACGATACCTCCTTATCTTGAGTTATGAGAGAAATCGGTGATTTGCATTGCAAATATTTTACGCCGACGCTCCGAGCGATTTGTTGGCGCTTTTGGCTAGAAAAATATGCAATCCATGATATAAGTGGGTTGCGGGTGTAAAGTTAATTTTTGAGGCTTTCGTGGTTATTATTTTGCTATCTTTAGTGTATTTGTCGTAACAAAATATAGAACATCGGCTATTATTTGGCTTCCTCCTCAATTATTGATTGTGTTTTAATCCATTTGATGTTCGCCTATTAGAAGCCGTTTGCTTATAAGAGCTTAAAGATTTATACGGTTATATTTATTGTCGTTTTGAGAGAATTTTTCTTATGGACCTATGGGGTTCTTACGACATTTGAAGGGTAAACAAAACATAGCATAATATCAAGCCTGTAGTCCCTGAATGGTTAGGCAGTGCCTATAGTATACCTACATTTGGCCAATTGTGTTGGGAGTTCCATCTAAGAGAAGGCCAGCATATTTGCCATTAACTGGGACAGATCCAGACTTCGAGCCGCTATAGAGGATTTCTAGAAAACCCCAACAATACTCTGTCTGGCCCTGAAATTGAACCCAGGAACCTCACGCTCAGTAGTAGGACTTACGACCACTAGATCAACGAGGCATTTGTGTTTTAATATGTGCTTTTATGACCAAAGTATCGGTATTCATCGCACTAAAATAATATTATTATTGGTCTTTTGAACTGCAAAAGTCAAAATAAATATCCAAGATTAAATTACAAATTTAGCGAGGCTTTGTTTCGTATATTTTTAACCTTAAAGCACTTTAAGCCTTAATATTGAGAAGTTGTTCACTTAAGTATATACTTTGGAGTATAAATAGGTACAGAGGCCAGCACATCAAGTTACCACAATCTGTCAAATTTCTTTGATAGTATTTCAACTTTATTGCAAAGACATTTCTTTATAAATATATAGCTTGGCGCTGGGAGGCATCGCGTCCTGTGTACATTGGCGGTGAAAGGGTTAAGTTATCACTGGCTTAAAAATCGGTGAAGGAAAACATCATGAGGAAACCAGCATGTCTGAGAGATCTCAACAGCATGTGAAGCTAAGTCAGAGGCCCATGGGCAGCATAAAAACTCTGACACCAGGTTAGTCACTAACCACACGAAAAGAAGAAGAACTAAATGCTAAGTTCACCTACATTTCAAGGTGAGATTTTTTCAGAATAACACTACAGAATGTCCAGCAGTGGACTATAGGCTGATGATGATGGATTGTCAATCGTGGCTCTGAATACGAGATTTTTTTGCCGGTTTGCACGGGTGTATTTAGTTACTAAGCAATTTTGTTTCTAGAAAAGTGCGTTTTGTTTGTCTGTGCAGAATAAACGTTTTTTCTTTCTTTCTTTCTTCTTTCTTTATGAAGCCCTAGTTCCTTGTGTATAATAAAGTTCTATATCTTTAAATACCTATAAAAGCGAAAGGTCACTCATTCACACTTTCAGTCACTGATTAATCACGAAAATACAAAGACTACCTTCGTATATCTATATATATAAAAGTCTATATACTATATATAAAAGAAAGTCGGGTTTGTTCCCTCCATTACAACTCGAGATCTGCTGGACCAATTTTCATGGTTTTTGTTTCGTTGGATTTGTCTCCGCCCTGAATAGCATAATACATTTTTTTTTTTTGGTAGGTAGTTTAGGTAGGTAGGTAGGTAGGGTAGGTAGGTAGGTAGGTAGGGTAGGTAGGTAGGTAGGGTAGGTAGGTAGGTAGGGTAGGTAGGTAGGTAGGGTAGTTAGGTAGGTAGGGTAGGTAGGGTAGGTAGCTAGGTAGGGTAGGTAGGGTGGGTAGCTAGGGTAGGTAGGGTAGGTAGGGTAGGTAGCTAGGTAGGTAGGGTAGGTAGGCAGGTAGGTAGGTAGGTAGGGTAGGTATCACAGTTAAGACAGGACAACGTCTGTCGGGTCAGCTAGTCATAAATAATGAAGAAGTGATAATGAGTAGGAGACGTCAGCTAAGAAAGGATTTTAGGAACTCGCTCCGTAGAGGGGTAAAATAGGGGGTAAAAGTGTGGATGAAATTTTGTATTCCTGGTGTAAGTGTGGAGTGCGATTTTGTTAAAATTGGGTATGGTGATAGGCACGTTGAACCCTGGGGAAGGATCTAGGGTGCTTTTCATCGACATACCACGTGGCTGAATGCTTCTTCTTCCTTCTTGTCTTGGTTAGTGACTAAACTGGTGCCAGAGTATCGGTTGGGCGAAAGCTAGTACAGAGGCCAGCACATCAAGTTACCACAATCTGCCAGATTTCTTTGATATTATTTCAACTTTATTGCAAAGACATAAGGTTCATTTTTAATTGAGAAAATTTGACAGTTAGGGATAGCTTGATGTGCTGGCGTCTGTACTATACAGGGTGAAATTGAATTCATGGGCAATAGGTACTTTAGGGGTCATTGTACACTCATCATTAAAAACAACATTTCGCGAAAAAAAATCAGCTCTGCCATACAATGGCTCGCATAACTCGTCAAAACGTACGGAACAGCTGTTTTTTTTCGCGATTTCAGATTTGTTCCCATAGTAGAAGTTTAAAATATTGCCGATGAATTCAATTTCACTCTGTATATTATATAACAAACAAAGAAAGTCTCAACGAAGTCGAAATACCAGAATATCTGCTTACATGTCTATTATACGGAACACCTAAGTGGTACTTGTAAGTAAATGATCTCATTCGCGCGTCACGTTTCAAAGAATACGTCTACGTGTTATCTGTTGAGACTTTCTTGGAACACGTAATATTCGTGACGCGTTCTCTGTACCTAATTAATTTCTGAAGTGGTATTTAAATTAGGTACTTTTAATACATCTCTATATACGGTGTTTTTTTATGATTCTAGAGTATATCAAAGAATCAACTGGCATATAAATTATAATATGACGACATGGTTGGCGCAGTGGTTGAGCGATTGACTGCTGCGCAGCATGTCGCGGGTTCGATTCCCGTACGGAACAAATATTTACGACCTACAAGTATTTGTTCCGGGTTTGGGTGTTTGTCTATATATAATTATGTATGTATTTACAAAAAAAAAATATATAAGTAGTATATCAGCCATCTCGTTACCATAACACATGCATTAGGTTGCTTAGCTTGTGACTATAATTATAGCGTTGTGTGAAATGTCCAAGGATATTATTATTATTTTTAATTGTTTTTTTTTTCTTTTTTCATAGAAAAAGATTGGACAGTCGCGATTATTAATGTAAAACACAATTTTGTAAAATATGACAATATCACATTTTCTTAGCTTTAAATATGAATGATTGGTTTGAATGAAGATGAATTATTCGTGTTTATAAATACTTAGATACCTACACACATTGAAATAAATTATGATTTATCTTCGAAACTGTGCATTTTTGAACCTTGAATTCGGGACTGTTTGTATCAATTTTAATTTTAGAATACCTAGAAAACTCTAGAGTTATGGGATAGGTTTATAAAAAAACCGGACAAGTGCGAACCATACGCACTTCAAAAAAAGGGGAAGCCCCCCCTTAAATAAGTATTTATTTTATTATGATTTTTAGTATTTGTTTCTAAAGTGGCAAAAGAAATATGTACATCATCTGTAAAAATTTCAACTGTCTAACTATCACGGTTCATGAGATACAGCCTGGTGACAGACGGACAGACAGACGGACGGAGTCTTAGAAATAGGGTCCTATTTTACCATTTGGGTTCGGAACCCCAAAAAGACGTTGTAAGTATAGAAAAGCAATTATTCACTTCTGCGAAGTTTTACAGGGATCTTATTTGTGTACCCATTTACATGTTATAGGTTACTCGAAGAAATTCTTTCGAGGTCATGTCGAATTTCCTACAGTTAACCTTGTTATGATGTTGGGCGAAGAAGATATCGCTTTGTTACAAGTACAGGGCTATTGATCGATTACTTACAGTAGGAAAATGCGTCGAGACTAAATGAAACTCGATTGTTTTTGTATTGCTTCAGTCCGCCTCAGGAAAACACGGCTAATTTACCCATACATGTCTTAACTTACGTTGTTCCAAATGAACTTTATTATTTATTAGCTGCTCCCGCACGGTTTCATCCGCTACTCGGCTCCTATTGGTCGTAGCGTGATGTTACATAGCCTATAGCCTTCCTCGATAAATGGACTATCCAAGACAAAAATTATTTTTCAATTCGGACCAGTAGTTCCAGACATTAGCTCGTTCAAACAAACAAACTCTTCAGGTTTATAATATTAGTATAGATTTTATTGAATCCCCGAAGCGTTATGTAGAGGTGTACCGACTACAAGCCTCATGTGATTCAGCGGGATTGTCCGAAACGGTTACCGTAACCCCAGAACATAAAGGACTAAAAACGGAACATGGATGGGTTTTAGTGAGTAAGAGAGTCACCCAGAGCGGGAGGTGAAATTTTATGATTTTCCACTCTTAAAAAAAGTCTCATGTAATAATGCCTATTGTCATCAACCGGGCACGAATGTTGACTCCGGGCTGCCACTGGATAATTCGTTTGAATAACACAATAACGGTTTGCTTCTCCTAGAAATCGATCGCAATGCCTCATGCTCATTAGTACCTAAAGCTTGCGACAAACGAGGGAGTGTCATGAACATAAAATGAATCGTTAATCTGTATTTTTGAATGTTATACTAATAACTAACAATATTTTAGCATTTAGTTAAACCACATTCTTAAAATCGCGAAAAAAAATCAGCTCGTCCCTACATTTTGACGAGTTATGCGAGCACAATATATGGAACAGCTGTTTTTTTTTCGCGATTTCAGATTTGTTCCCATAGAAAAAGTAGTTCATAATGATGAGTACAATAGGAATTCAATTTCACTTTGTAGAGATATATCTTTCAATATCTACACCGTACTCTATTTACTTACCTATAGGGAATCCGTGGTAAAACGGCAAGATGTTTCCTAACACACGACACGATAAAACTCACATAAACCCATACATAACAATATCCTTGTTATATGCACCATTACAACATTGTCACAGCCGCCGCCTGATCCAGGGATTAGTTCCAGGTGAGCTGTGCGCGAATATTGACTGGGGATTTAAGGAGATCATTCCGAGTTGTAAAATTTTTCGGGTAAAAATTTGTAAGAAATTCTTGTATAGAAATAAGGAAGGAATTTTCCACTCTCATTTGAACCTATCCTCCTCCCCTCCTCTTATCTTCTATTTTTAAAATATGTTTTTTTCGTTCTTTGCTTCGGATTTCATCATAGCCTTTCTTAGGATGGAAGAATCTGTCTGAAAACGGAACTGTTCGTCTGAAAAACTTACCAAGACTTATTAAGTCATAGGCAAAAAAATATTTCTTAATACAAAATGCTTTGGAATTTTCTTAATACATGTGATGATGATGATGATGTTTCACTTCAAATGTGATTATAGTATTTCTGATTTTTTTGTATTTGGGGGGAAGATTTCTAAAGCCGCCTGGTCTGGGAAATGTCCAAGGACTTTGGTCAAATGCCCTGCTTCCACTCCCAAATCGGGCTGTTTAGCTCACTAAAACCACCTCACGATCACCATCAGCATATGAAAGGCATCCCGTTACCTCTTAAAAGAACATTCTGGAACCCCCTCTTTGCAACGTTTGTTAAAGCACATCCCTTTTTTTTTTTTTTTTTAAGGCTGGGAAATCATCCAATGACTGCTCCCGCTCTGGGTGGAGCGGAAGGGAGTGTCAGACTCTTACTGACTAAAACCCATCCATGTTCCTTCCGTAGCCCTTTATGTTCCGGGGTAGCGGTAACCCTTTCGGACAATCCCGCTTACCCGGCAGGCTTGGCCCTGGGGGGCCCCTTCTTATGCTGACATCTCTTTGAGGCGCGCGTGGAACATATACGCGCCGTACGGCACGGGTCTGGTGCTGATCGGACGGTGAGTCACCCATTACTCACCGCCCGCAGGCACGCGCCTACGGTGGCCGGGAGTCGTCACGTGGCTCCCGACGCCCGGGGCGTCTCCTGCGGCGGCTGGGACGGGAGGACCTTTCTCTCTCCCATCCCGCCACCTCCTTCGCGAGCATGACTTTTTCGCAGAAGGAGGTGACTGCCTCCCACTCCCTCTCGCCCCGGACCATGGCTTGCACCAAGGCCGGGCGCGAGAGGTCGCCGCCGCCGATCGCCTCTACGAGGACACGGCGGTGCTCCGCCCAGGGGATGAATATAGTACAACTGATTCCATGATATTTCACAAATATTGTTACTAAGAGCTCCCTCTGTCCACGTTATTCGAACTACAACAGATCCTTACAGTACAATCATATGATGGAATTAGTACTCTTGTACTCTTACTGTGACATACTGGCTACTGCCAGCGACTCGAACTTCGAGTTCTCGTGGATGTCGAAAATTATCTCACGGGAACATACTACCTGGGTAAAAAGTATTCCATGTGTTAATCCAGGTTATAAACTATCTTTATGCCACATGTCATCCAGATCCAATCAGACGTTCTGGTGTGATTGAGTAACAAACATCCATCCAAAACTTTCGCATTCATAATATAAGAAAGAAAGTTAAGCAATTTACATGCCGGTAACTTGTTCAAAACTATGCGAGTAGCTTGAATACTAATGTGACAAGCACTAATCGGAAGTTGTTATGGCATATCTACCTACCTGGTGGCGGGATGGGAGAGAGAAAGGTCCTCCCGTCCCAGCCGCCGCGGGAGACGCCCCGGGTGTCGGGGGCCACGTTACGACTCCCGGCCACCGTAGGCGCTGGCCTGCGGACGGTGAGTAATGGATGGACCAGGCCCGTGCCGGACGGCGCGTATATGTTCCACGCCCACCTCAAATAGATGTCAGCATATGAAGGGGCCCCTCAGGGCCAAGCCTGCCGGGTAAGCGGGATTGTCCGAAAGGGTTACCGCTACCCCGGAACATAAAGGGCTAAGGAAGGAACATGAATGGGTTTTAGTCAGTAAGAGTCTGACACTCCCTTCCGCCAGAGCGGGAGAAATCATTGGATGATTTCCCAGCCTTAAAAAAAAAATATAATTATATCTACCTACCTATGTTTAAGTATCCGGATATACTAGAATCCGTTTTACATGCTTAACTAGATAATATTCGTCTACACAGTTTCATGTCGGTATACTATGTGTGTATGAATATAAAATGGTAGTGTAACCACACTGATATGTAATTTATTCATGCTCAGTTTCAATTTCGCGGCGTGCCGACTGCCATCGACGATTCTATTTGGTTTGTATGCAGAAATGAACGAATGCACCATTTCGATAACTAAATACTAGGTTTTATAAATTACGGTATTCATGTTTTTTTTTGAGGACTTGTTCATGTTGCAGCAGGGATAGTTTATTTGGGGATCAGTATGAATGACCTCTTGTTGGTTTTACGGATTTAATACTCCGAAATGGCACTGAATAGGTCATCGTATTTAGTTATAGTAAATATTGTATATTGGAGTTAAAACGACGAGGCATCGGTTTACAACTATAACTTAATAAAAAAACAGGCCAAGTGCGAGTCGTACTCTCACACAAATATTTCCGACCACCGAACACAATATATAAAAAAATATACTTCAGTTTAAAAAACCATTTAAGAGCTAGTCAGACACGCCCACTGAGGGTTCCTACATATACTGATATTAAAACCTTGCATGTAGCGGAGATGAGGATGTTGAGATAGACGTGTGGAGCGACGAAAATGGATAAAATAAGAAATTAGTTTATAAGGGGAGGTTTGAAAGTGGCGCCTGAGACAGGAAAGTGGAAAGCAGATCGTTTGGTGATGAAAGGAAGGTGTGACGAGGGGGGGGGGGGGAAACGTATGAGAGCTGAACAAAAGTCATTATTTTTCCCAGCTATGTTGGAGTCGGCTTCCAGTCTAACCGGATGCAGCTGAATACCAGTATTTTACATGGAGCGACTGCCTATCTGACCTCCACAACCCAGTAACTGGGCGATACGATACCCCTTGGTAAGACTGGCTGTCAGGTTTTTGGGCTTCAGACAACCCGTAATGACTGTCAAAGATGCACAAATGACTACCGGGACCAACGGCTTAACGTACATACTTTCCGCGGCACGGAGGAATCTCGGTAAGTAAGTAAAAATCACCACGGCCAACCCCGGCAAAAGTATGATGAACATAAATAATAATGGTTGGAGAAGAAGAGAAAGGATAAAGAAAAGATGGATGGATTGTGAAAGGACAAATGTGAAAGAGAAGGGCGTGAATGATAGCGTGATGGTGACAGGGAAGAATGGAAGAAGAAAACTTGTTACGTGGACTCCAATTAACATGGAGCAAGGGCAAGATGATGAGGATTATCACGGCGTCTGCCATAAAAAAAAATGATTAGAGTGCCTACGAAATGTATCATTCTTTAACAAAGATTTATACTCATATCTTATAAGTAAAAAGGAATCGTTCAATAGATACCAACCTACATGGCTTTAGATATCGTTTTAGTTCAGATATCCACTAAACAGCCTTGTTTACCCCAACATAAAATATGAACCATCCACCCACTCATCAATTAGGTACTAAGAAAAATAAACAGCTAAAGCATGTATTACCATACATCATTGAAGCGAACCACTTAAACCGTAAATCATAACAGAAGCTTCCTTTATATTTGTCAACGTTTATCCTCGAGTACTGAATGATGGTTGGTCATTAATGAAGGGCTCCATCTAAGGCCATTGGGGGCAGCCCTCCTTGAGCCTATTTGTCCTCGGCTGTTAGTGATAAATGGGAGTGTCCCGGCCACTGGTATTAACTGGAGACATTCGGAAAGAGGCGCTGGGGAAACGTACAGCGTGGCGGTTGTGGTGGAGCCGCCGTGAGCGATTTGTTGATGCGGTCTGAGCTTAGTTTATCTGTATTTAGCCATTTTGGAAGGGTATGGGAGGTCCATGTCCAACATTCGACGCTTAGTTGTACAAAATGAACGAAAGTTTTGGGTTCGAAAACTATGTACGTTATCTATTATAGTATACACAAATATTATAAGGTTTTAACCTATTTATATGTACAGAGGCCAGCACATCAAGTTACCACAATCTGTCAAATTTCTTTGATAGTATTTCAACTTTATTGCAAAGACATAAGGTTCATTTTTAATTGAGAAAATTTGACAGTTAGGGATAGCTTGATGTGCTGGCGTCTGTACTTATTTTATTCATAATTCTCAATTTTTGTATGTTCCTGCTCTTTAAAGCACCTGCCATCTAATCTCTTCACCACCCTTGGTTGACTGGTAGAGAGTGCCAAAGGCATTAAGTCCGCTTTTGTACAGACGCCAGCACATCAAGCTATCCCTAACTGTCCGCCATGCAGCATGAAAATTTTGATTCGAATTTTGATAGTGGCGTTCACGCGCAAATCATAGATCTGTGTGTATGTCACACACACACGAAAATAATATTGACCATTACAAAGACATGTTTTTCGCAATTTAAGAAATTATTGGTACGTACTTAACGTTCTTAATGCTCATTTTCCTTTAAAAAAAAAGTTTTGCTTATGAATGGTTTTATTGATAAGTAGGTATCTAGGATTTTGTTGGAACTTTTTACGGCTTTTAATATCAGATAAAAGGTACTTAATAAGGGTAGTTAGGTACATAATTATGTGCCTTCTTAATGGGGTATTTTATGACACGACTGGCTCTTAAATTTTATTTTTAAATAATACTTTAGACGATCCTTTTATAAGTAGAAAAATACCACATAATAATATTTATCAATCAAGTCAGCCCGTCGCAGTCCGCTGCTGGACTATAAGCCTCTGCCAGGTTCCACCACAACATCTTGCTCTTCGCCTTCCACGTGCAGTCTGTCCCAGCCACCTTCTTAAGATCATCGCTCCATCACTAGTCCAGAACTAGTCTACTCGACTGCTCCACCTGCCGTCGGTCCTTTTTTTTTTTGAGGGTGGGAAATCACTAAATGGCCCCCCTCCTGCTCTGGGTGGAGCGGAAGGGAGTGTCAGACTTTTACTGACTATGTTCCTTCCTTAGCGCTTTATGTTCCAGGGTAGCGGTAACCCTTTCGGACAATCCCGCTTACTTGCCGGTTTCGGTTTCGGCCCTAACAGGCCCCTTCATTTATGCTGACATCTCTTTTAGGCGCGCGTGCAACACGTACGCGCCATCCGGCACGGCCCTGGTCCTGATCGGACGGTAAGCTACCCATTACTCACCGCCCGCAGGCCCGCGCCTACGGTGGCCGGGAGTCGTCATGCGGCTCCCGACGCCCGAGGCGTCGTGGTTGCTGGGACGGGAGGACCTTTCCATCTCCCGGCCATCGGTTCTTCGACAAACATGGCCAGCCCATTCCACTTCAGTTTGCTCACTCTGCAAGCTATGTCGGTAACTCCGGTCTTTTTCGATTTTATACGTCAGAGACTCCGAGCATTAGCCCGGTCCATAACACGCACTGGTTGAAGACCAGTCTTCATACACTGCGGCATAGGCGACTAGAAGACTTGAAACAAGCTTAGGTTTTAGCTAAGGTTAAATAAGTCGATGAATAAGGTGTGGCTTTAACTTAGGAACCTACCAATTTTCCGATGCATGTAAAGGAGATTGTTCTACGCCCATACATTGTTCGCCCTGGAGCCAACAGCATAGAAAAAATCATTTTCTATTTGTAAACTGCCCTTAGTAGCCCATAAGAACAAAGTTTCTTGACGGACACTTTAGAGAACAGATTTATTTAAAGAAAAGGAACCGATTTTGAGGTTATTTTTAATAAAATAAAACTTAAGTAATTCCTTCTAAAATCGCTATTTCTGGTTTCTACAAAGCATTAAACTTCAAATACAGTAAAATATTACTATAAATACAGTTGTATTACAAACAGAAACCAAATCAAAAACGCCAAAAGAAATCACCAAATACAATGCAACACAAACAGAAACCAAATCAAAAACGCCAAAAGAAATCACCAAATACAATGCAACACAAGACTCGGTGAGACGAACCGACTGACGTAGTGACGTAGAGAATAGAGATGCTCTCTCGAAGATCAATCATTCTATATCGATTATCAATGACCACCTATATAATCTAAGGTTTTAATTTAGTAGACCAAAATGACAGATCAATATGTCAAATGTCAATTAATTTATACCGTTTCAAACATAAAGACGTTGTTGCTATGATTCTACTTCAATTAAATTATTGCTAAAATAAAATATTTTCTTCCCAACGAACAATGTGTAACGTTTTAGTTTGCGACATTTAAAAATAGAGTTTCAGTACTTAAAAAGTAAAAATATGGCTATTGAAGTCGTGAAATGGTTATGAGAACAATTCACTAGAGTTACGTCGTAAATGACATTTGAATCGTTAAATGAGAGATTTTCTGACAAGTGAAAAAACATAGTTCAATACATGGCGTGGGTAAAAAATACGGCTTTGTTTTACTGGCTACTGATAACAAAAATAAGATCCCTAAATAAGAAAGCTTATTTGATGTCAAAAACCTGAGACGGTGACGTATTTTTTACCAACGCCTCTTGAACTAATATTTTCTCACTTGTGAGAAAATCGACTAGTAAGTACTTTTTGTGAGTTTGTTTTGTTCATTATATTTTCATCATAATCGTGCTAGGCCATATTCATCATAAGTTCCATTAAAATGTTCACGGAACTAATTCCATGAAAAAAATATGCATAAAAAACTTTTATGTTGCACATTTTAAATGTTTTGGAATTGATAAATATCGAACATCCATTATTTATCACTAGATATTATGGACATCGTCGTACATATCGATATTTATGTAAGATGAGCGAGAGCGACACTGTCAAATCTTTTGTGACATTCACATTGACAATTCCTTGAAAGATGGCGAGTTCAGTTGGTAATAAAATCAATGAGGTCACTTTTAAAAACCTATTAAGAATTAAACAGTGTCCGCTTGAATTTATTATTTTTAAAAAGTATATTAAAATATCATTAAAATTAACGTACACGTCAAATGTTTGTTGGTTATAGGGCGGTCTAGAACAATCTCCTTTCAATAGGTAATAAAAACCTACCGTCTTTGTTCTATCCAATCACCTATAATGTCCAGGTTAAAATGGACAATGATCGCCGATAAAACGAATGTAGGGCAGCAAGGCAAAAAGTGTAGGCAGTTTGAGCGGAGTTTCTGAAAAATTGCCCCATAAAAACACGGTGATAACGACGGCTATGGTGTTTTTCCACAGGGGCTATATATTGCTTGTTATACCTTTATGTTTCCCTTATGGGTGTGTCCAGGGGCGTTTCTAGCCGTAAACCTTGCTGTTTGTAAAAATTTGTGAGGTGGAATGTTTTAGGTATTTGAGTAATCTGAATTTAACGCGAAAACAATTGAGCATAAGACCCGTTCAGTAAATATTATGCAATCTGCCGAGCCTTTTCCCAACTATATAGGGCTCGATCCATGTTGCGCCGACCCCAAATAAATTGGGATAAGGGCAGGAGAATGATGATAATGATAGGGGTCGGCATCCAGTCTAACCGGATGCAGCTGAATACCAGTATTTTACATGGAGCGACTGCCTGTCTGACCTCCACAACCCAGTCAGTAACTGGGTAATACGATACCCTTTGGCAAGACTGGCTGTCAGACTTTCGGGCTTCTGACTACCCGTAACGACTGTCAAAGATCCACGAACGACAGCCGGGAGGTGTCTTGATATGTAAAGATGGTCACCCATCCACGGACCAACCCCGGCAGGCGTAGCTTAACCTGAAGAATCAATCCGTGCGACTGTTATTACTTCGAGCCACGAGCTCCACCATTAAAGCATTAGTGAATATGTAAATATATTTTTTTTGATGTGTAACATCTATAGCCGCACGTAAAACTAATTTCTGGCGTGGCGACGCATGCCGTGGCGACACGTCGCCACGCTATATGATGGTGTATATACATATATTACCGAAGTCACTGATTAAACGAATGAAGTTGTATATGTTGTTTTTATATTTAATGAAAATAAATGTTTATTGAATAAACAGTCATCATTTTCTGAAAAAAATCGTAATATTTTATTTTATCACTATGCCATATTTAGTTTCTATCGCAATCTGTTCTTTTCAATCATATTACTTTTACAAAATAATGTCGATGTTTCACATCTGCCAGGCGTCCCGTGACGGTTCACATTTTTTTTTAGCTATATTAGTCGCGACCGTTTACATGCTGGTCGAGATTAATAGCGAGTAGCGACTGGTCCGAAACCTTCACAAACTTTTTAATAATTCAAGCCACGTCGTCGTTGTCTGGGCCTTTTAGAAGTGGGCCAAAAATTTGTTGAAATAAAAAAGAAAACACTGGAATTTTGTGAAATATTTTTATTTATAATAATATTTATAGTGTACAACATACAATAATCACTTCACTTTATTAATTCTATGTACAAAAGCAGACAGATATATCACCTTAGTTGGCGCACGTCTGAAGATGAAACAATTTAGATTTTTTAATAAATAAAGCAAACATTTATAATTCGTTTAACAAGATAAAACAAATCTGAATCCCATTGATTCTTAAATTAGTCTAAACATGCATGGTAGAAGGCTATTTGGTACAATATTCTATTCATTGCAGGTACACACGGGTACACAAAGCTATCCATTTCTAGAATAAGCTCGCATTGTATAGGATTTCCATTCAATGAGAGGTCGGCTTTGACTGGAGTTGTATAGTTTGATATGTAGCACGTGTCCTATGAACTACCAATCTTTGTTATGTTCAATTACGAGAGAAGATATTATGCTCTTTTACAGATTTTGATCATCTGAATGCGTCTATCCATAAATTGGTCATATTTGAATAATGAATTACACTGAATAATGTTGAATAGATATTGTCCCATAACCTGAGTGGCGATTTTCGTATTTTTAGGAATAATCTAGTCTGTCTAGTCTAGTCTTAATCTGTTAAAAATGCCTCTAATTTACATTAATTTTTGACATTGTTTGTCGCGAGAAGAAATTGCGAAAACGACTAGATTCTGTACATGTTTAAACAGGGTTTTGGATATTTTATTCTTGTACATAAAATCCACATTAAGGCTCAGCACAAACGAGCCACCGACCACTGCCACTAGTAGCCCAGTGAAATGCAGTTAACATGTTTTTTCGTACATCTTGTATGGGCAGCAACCCACTACACCAGTACTCAACAAGCAAAAAGAGGTGACAGCCACCAGTGGATCATTTGTGCCGAGCCGTATAACAAATACAGACACATATGCAAATAACAAAAGAACAGTGCATTCAATTTTTGGACCCAATTCGCTTTAGATAAAAAAAAAACGGTTTTGTAAATTGCAAAAAATATTTCTGCTATTTAAATCAATAACTTTTAACTCATTTCCATTTCTTTCTAGTCATTATCGATACAAATCTATTATTACTCCCAGTTTGAGTTCCCGCATTAATCCCATCACTAGTTTTAGTAGAACAAAACGTAACTTCGATATCACAAAAACGTAACCTCGATATCACAATAGGTACCAATAAGTGTCTTCTCAGATATAAAATCATTTTGTAAGTTAATTCAGATATAATTCTTACTTTATTCACGATTGTGATGTTTTTTTTTTAATTTACGCCAGCGCTTTTTTCCATTTTTGTACAGAATTAAGCGCACCGGATTTTTCTGTTAAGTTTCTAGTGAAGATAACCGAAAAACTAAAGCCCCATTTACATGATGCAAGTTTATTGCGTGTGGCATACCTACCATAAAATTGAAACACTGGACTGGCACCGTCTAAATGTGTATAATATCCATTAATATGTACACTTACGTGTAGGTACGCCACGATCACCTTAGGCTTTTAAAGTGAGCAGTTTATACAAATATGAACTTTATTTGCTTGTTAATAGAGATCATATTCGAAACGCAAACTTTATCCTTACACCAATACATAGAAAAATCATCAGATGCCGGCCAACTGGAGAGCTTATTCTAAATGGTGCAGGTGTAGTCGTAGCACATGAACTGCTGTTCTTGCTGTCTCTGCTCATCTGATACGCGTATGTTGGATGACGAGCCCCCTGTCTCCCAGAGACCGGGCGTTTCTATGATCTAGAGGGAAATAGATATTATAAGGGGATGCAATAATGTGTGGCCCTTGTTTTTACAAATCACTTGTCTAAGTTTGAAATTAACACGTGTTTAATGTTACCAACGCTAAATTGTTGACACCCCCGTGGTTGACTGGTAGAGAATGCCTAAGGCATTAAGTCCACCTTTGTATCTTTATTGTGTGCGAAAAGTTCAAATAAATAAATAAATTAGAATAATCACTGGAATCACAAACATAGTGTATGAAAGACCATTTTAACATTTAAGTAGGCACAATATTCCTGAAATACAGACACATTACACGATGCAAGCTTCTTGCCTGTGTCACACAGTAAAATTTAAGCAACAAAATATGACCTGCATAATCTGAACTGTTCAGACGGTGCCGCTTTTATTGTTGCTTCAACTTATGATTATGTCACAGTCAATTAATTGCACCGTGTAAATCAAGCTTAGTGCAATATAAATTGCTCGAAAATGTGACCTGACCTTTTGTACGAGTTCTTCAAAGGCCAAGCTGATACCTTCCTGTGTCTTAGCACTGCTCTCAATAAACAGCATCCTGTGTTTCTGTGCGAAAGCCTGTCCCTGTTCCCTTTGCACGGTACGATTTTGCTAAAGAAAAAAAAAATCCGCTTTAATGATACTTACCTACATTTTGGAGGCTGATAATGCAGTATCACAAATCAAGTAATCTGTTTATAAGAACAAAATAATAATAATATCGTCACTAAACAGCGGGAAGGTTGGATTCCCGCTATTTTTTGGATGACGAGCGTTTATAGCTGCTACTTTTTCTCTTAGTTCAAGAGTAAAAATTAAGACAGTGACAAAATGCACGGACATCCTAAATGACAGTTAATTACTCTCCCTTCAATTGAATAAACAAGTCATGACATTTTCCAACAGAAAGCTATGTGTCGACAAAAGATCACATTAGTGCTCAAAGACACGAACGGGTGTCAACGGCAGAGGAACTGCAGACGTTGACATGCATCGACGGCAACCGCCGACGAGTCGACGAGTTAACTTTTTACCCGTCGTATTAAAACGACTATTTTCTTCGTACCGCCTGAGTCGTGTGTATACGACTGAGAATATATGTTAGGTTTTCATTTTTTATGTAATTGCAAGACCCTATTCGTCTGAAATGAAGTTTTTTTTATGAGTTGGCGCTGGGGGCGCTGCAGTTGATATAAAACCAAGCGGTCAATAGGTTTAGGAGAGAGAGAGCACTTAGGGAACACCGTAAAACTGTGCAGAGATTGAGTACTTTTAGAGCTAAAGATATCAGCATTTAAAACGAATAGTTCGGTCTAGTTCGGTCAAACAAAATATTTGGTATACAGGCAAAAATATTTATCTTTTCTATACACTGCTAATATTCATTTCTATTGAATGCGTTATAACTTTTTAACATTATGGTATACTTAAGAGAGTGATGTAAAAGAATTGAATACTTAGCACACTCACATTGTTTAAAAGTAGTTGCAAGTTAGTTGCCTGTATACCAAATAGCTGGTTCGACTGTACTATTGCTAAGTCAAAAGTCAAAGTCAAATCATTCATTCATTCATTGCTCTTTTGAACAAGAAATAGAATTGATTCTAGTCGCCCCTCCCTTCCAACTCCACCGTTATTCTGTTAAAATGTCTTACAATGTTTTGTATTCATGAATTATAAAATTATATGCGAAGAAGATGCACCCAGAATAAAAATACTACCATAAAGGGGAAAAGAAAAACACATAAAATAACATAAACAAAAGTTAATAATAATAAATCAATCAATGAGTGAGTTAAACTTTTGAACGCCACTGTCACTTATACATGAAAGCAAGCTCATGCCCAACGACACAAATATGTGACAATGCAGCGCAACTTACTTTATCAATCTTGTTGCCGACCACTAAGCAGACTATGTTCCTTTTAGTGGAGTATACTTGAAGTTCCTCGACCCACTCGTTGAGCTTCGCTAAAGACTTTGGTTCTGACACATCGTAAACTAAAATAGCACCATGAGCGTCTCTGTAAGAAGGATTTTCTGTTAACAAATCAGTAATACTATGCTAACAGCACACACACAGCAATGACCTAGCAGTTTAATTGTAGGTCCATTTTTAAAAAGAATTTGGCAACTTATAGCAACCAACATTTCAAATATAAATTAAGAAATTCAAGGGACACAAAACTACTTACTTTTTTTTAAGTTATTACTTAAAAAAAAATATTAAGTTGTTATGAAAAAAATAATTACAAAGGACTTAATGAATATTTTATGTTTACTTTGAAGTATTTGTCTGAAGTCTGTGGTGCAAGCTAAACTTATTAAAATTTATATTTTTAGATTAGGTGTTTATTTAAGGCAGCTAGCATTTTAAAAAATCTGCATTGTTAAACATTCTAGGCATAAAAATCTGCTAAGATCAACTGCACATCAAAACTATATGAAAGCGGCCCTTACTGCCAAGAGATAAAAGCGACACATTTACAATATGATAATGTAGTTAACTACCTATATGAATGCATCGTTGGTCTAGTAGTCGCAAGCACTACTGCTGAACGCGAGGTTCTGGGTTCGAATCTTAGGTCGGGCAAAGTGTTATTGACTTTTCCGTCTAAAATTTCTCAGTAGCAGCCCGGTTGATGGGGATAGACCTACTCCTTATTACATAGGACAACATAACTGGATAAATACGGGTGTACTCTGCGCGGCCCTTCGAGGATAATAACTATAAAATTTTCCCAATTTAAATTCAACCTTATATCTTTGTAATAAAGTTGAATTACTATTAAAGAAATTTGACTGATTGGGGTAACTTGATGTGCTGGCCTCTGTCACTAGACTTTTGTCCAAAAAAAGAATGTATTGTTTTTCTCTTTAAAGGTGGTCATTATTATCCTTTGTGTTTGTCTTTTAATATAATATTTAAAGGAAAAATCTCCTTTGTTTGAAATAGTATTTAAACTGAAACAATATAAAGCAAACAAGCAATGCAAATTACAATACTAAAAGTGATTCATTTAACTTGGTAAGGTCAACAACATAACAATGGGCTCGGTCTACACTATTTTAATATGCAGTGAAAATAAAAACAATTAGAACAAAATAGTTCTAATTAAATGAAGTTTTCATCATAAATCATCCTTTGTTAATTTTAACAAATGCTTATATATAAATCAGCTGTTATTATTTAAACTTTCTCCCAAAGGAATATTTTTCCAAAAACATGTCCTGTAAAGTTGGTTCGGAATCATCCAATCATCGCTCTGGATGGAGCGGAAGGGAGTGTCAGACTTACTGACTAAAACCCATCCATGTTCCTTCCTTAGCCCTTTATGTTCCGGGGTAGCAGTAACCCTTTCGGCCAGTCCTGCTTACCCGGCAGGCTTGGCCCTAAGGGGCCCCTTCATATGCGCGCGTGGAACATATACGCGCCGAAGTGGCGAAGACTTACAAAACACTTTCACTGTTAAGTATAAAAAAACAAATCTAGCTATTTTATTTTTTAAAGTTCATAGGAGTGCATAGGACTGCTTCAAAACAAGACAATCTGTACATTTTGACCATGATGTATATTTTGTAGAGTTTGCAGCAATAAGGGGGAGATGCGAGTTCACCTTTACTGTTTACTTTTTAAAGTTTAAACCAAGTATTTTTGACCACCTCAAACAGGTAAAATCGTAACAATTCATGCATACCTGTAAAAACTGGATGTCAATGTTCTGTATCGTTCTTGTCCAGCAGTGTCCCAGATACCAAGTTTGACTTTGACACCATTCACATCCATAACTTTACATTTGTAGTCAACTCCAATTGTGGCTGGGAATGACGCATTGTAGTTTCCCGTGGTGAATGCTAAGATTATGCTAAACAAAAAAAATTTTTCTTTTAACTTTAGATGTCTGTTTTGCACGGATGTGACGCATATTTCCCCACAATTCGTTTCTGATTGCTTGTTTTTACTGCATCATGTTTGCCATAAATAAACATATTTGTTTCTTTCTTCTTCTTCACTAAACATGATGCAATTAAACGTGAGTCGCATATATGTGTCACATCCATGCCAAATGGCCACCGCTCAGCATAATGCTGTGACACTATGCAAGACGAGCCAGACTGTGAATGTTTATTTATCAACACAGAGTAATTAAGTAGTTTAAAGATCTTATCCATTTAAATAAACATGTTTATTTCTCTTCTGTTTTAGCAGTGTTTCAATCAAAAAACTGTATAAAAAAAAATATATGCACATACTTAGTTACTTTCTGATTTTACTATTAGAGCAAGGATTGATTTTCAAAATTAAACTATTTATTGTATAATTATTATACAATAAATAATTTAATACCACAAACCTGTATCACAACCTCTTATCTCTTAGAATAGAATAGAATATTTATAGAATGTTTCGAGCTAGTGTGGACTATACGTAGCTGTCATGCAAGACGCAACCACCTTTTCCTGGGTGTGTACTAACACCTTTTTACCATGGAAGTAGACAAGGTTCTAAGGAACTAAGGTTAAAAACTTGCTCAACTGATAGCCTTATGATAACTTAAAACTTAAGCCCAGTAAAGAGGTTAGGTGGTTATTGGGTTGTGGAGGTCAAAGTGCACTCTCTTTGAAGAATATTGTCACTAACTGTAATTTGAAAAATAAAAGCTGAAGTCAAAACGTCATAACAGGTTAAGAACCTACAATACAACCTGGATTTGATTAAAAAACTGTAAATAGCGTCAGTTTTGGTCAATCAAGTAAGTGGTAAAAAACTACGCAATAACGTAATCTAGATAATTGTTTTTGAACATATTGTAGTAGCTAGTTTATCATAAGTACTTAGTTAAGTCAAAGTTGAAAAACACAAAGGTTTGTTGAATTTAGAGTAATGTTTTGGCATTATAACATGGGAATGTCTACTTCCGTAGACTTATAGTACTCGATGTAAATGGTAATAAAGTTAAAGTACTTACTTAATTGAACTAGATGACTCAATCGTTTTTTTTAGATAATAGGTGGGACTTTACCGATTTTAAATCATGAAATTATCACGAAAGGTTATCTTACCTGGATTTACCCACGCCACTCTCCCCGATGACCAGAATCTTTAAAGTTGCAACAAAATCCGTATTCGCCATGGTTTACAACGGAAATTACGACGATAAATGAAAAATTCAGAGGCGATATCTTTGTGACGCACTCGCAGTAACAAATGTTAGTTTACACGTTTCAAAGCTACACGTACACAACAATAGTGTTATGAATAACACCAATTTGAAATAAGGTCTAAATATTGTACAATATTTAGCAATTAAATTCACAATTTCTCAATGAAAAAATACGAAAACAATTCTTGACAAATCACTTTTGACAGTGACACTTTGCGGGTGGTAAATTCTCATTCCGTCATGAGTAACGTTTTGTTATTGCATTGGGCATTTTTCCGTGTAACATGAAGAGTTATTACAATTGGAGTGATTTCCAATCAATCAGTTCTTTATATCATTTAGTAGATGTTATTTCGACCTATAAATAAACTTTATTGTAAAGGTTCATAATCATAAAAATCAAAAATGTAATTTAGCGGCAACTAAATAACATTTTGGAAAACTCAAAGTAGGTACATTTTCTATGGGGTATAATAAATTTATTATTCCAACAGGATGATGTTTGTTTGGTCAGCTAATAATTATTAAAATTGTTATTATACAAATTATAGGCACTGTTGGGGTACTTACATTTAAGTTCAAAGAACTTTAGAATGTTACGAATTCGTCCACTAATGCTCCACCTCCACGATCAGTTAAGCTTTTTATTGGTACAGAATCACGGATTCTAACACCCAGTGCTGGATCTAATAACGATCAGTATTTGGTTGGAGTCCAAAAATTAGCTACTGGGCTTTTACTTTTGTAACACTTCGTATAAATGCAGACAAATAATTGAGCGGGTGAGTACAGTGGACTGCATAATTATCAATTTGCCCTTGAGCTCGCCTAGCGCAGTAATAGTTTTAATAGAATATGACATGGTCTGGTTTCGTTACCACTGACGTGCTTGTTTACCGTAGGTATACTTAAGGGTCCACTATCTACTCTACCTACTCATCTAGGTACATTTTGAAGTAGGTAAGTAGAAGGTACCTATATCATATTCTATGGATTCTATGACGTAGTGATGTTCAGCAACAAAAAATAGACGGTTCAAAAGTGCCTGTAAGTAATTGGTTTATTTAAAATAAATGCTTTGAGTTTGAGTTTGAGAGGAAAACATTGCCAGAGCTCTTATAATAATAAAGAGTAAAAAGTCCTTTGACACCAACACAGTAAAACGGAATTGAAATTTCATTTTTCAAATATTTAGTTAAGTACCTACTTCTCGGAGTTGGTCAAGAGTCGAAGTTTAAGGGTAAAGTTTCTAAGGCTTTCTGAATAAAATAACGTTGTTTTGAAGTTTATTTAGATAGGTACCTGTACAGTCTATGTTTTGGAATTGTTTTTCGCGAGTTTATACATCGAGGCCGTGAAGACTAAACAACCACTGCTCTCAATACACATTGACTAGTGAAAATCAAAAGTAAAATTATTATTTTCATAATTAGGTAGACCTACCTGGCAGCAAGTAGACGAAAAGAGGCTGTTTTATGGTCTACCATGAAAGTAATTACCACTATCGTAGATTTGTACATCCGAAAAAAACGCGTCATTGGAATTATCATAATTAGTAGTTTACTAAGCAATCTTTTTTATTACTTTACTCAGTTTTGTTGACTCGTGGAATTACTTATCACACACACAATCTGGCACAAGTTGACGCTGTCCTCATTCCATTCTATTGGAGTCGGGCCCCCATAGATATCTATAAGGGATGATGTGAAGAAAAGCTGTGCACGAGTACCACATATTATGGGGTCCATAATAAAGTTGTTGTCATCAGAAAATAAATGAGTAAGTCTTCTATGTGAAACCAAAGGAAAGACAAAGCCAACTTTGCTTTTAGGGCGTGCACAAAAATACCTACGCTAAACTTTCCATTCACACGCTAAAATATCTGCGCTATCAACAGATAGTGCAGTGAATAGCTTGCATAGATCCCATTCACCAGTATTTAGGTCTCAACTCAATGCAACCCGGGACAAAACGTTTCTTTATTTCATTAGATTGCATTCATAGCGCGCTCTATTGTGCCAGACTATATCGCTGCAGCCTCCTTTCTAAACAATTGAATTTTATAGCGAAGAAAATGAAGTGTCTTTTCAACGATATTTCTTGGCATATTTCTTGAGGTATCTAAATCAATTGAACTGCACTCAGGAAATGGCTTTCAGGTGTATTATTCTTGAGCACTCTCGTTTTTGTTTACTTGTTGATTTACAATTGGAGCGAGAAGTCTTTGATTATTCTTCCTTTGTTCGTTTTTGAGAAAATTGAAAGGAATTATTAGTACCACCTAACTTTAAATTAAAAACCTGTTGATTTTTTAATACTAGTTAGTTTTATTATACCTTTTTTGTAATCTCGGAAGAACCCCGCATTAGAGAATGCGGGGTTTTTCCGAGATCACTAATAACATGACTTCATGATAGCAGATTAGCAGCACTAATTCTGATTTTAATTGTCAAATATTTCGTCAAAAAAGGCAAAGATTAGTTGCTTATTAAGTGGGTTCCTTTAACACAGATATCGATCCTTCCCTAACAGGTACTAATGCATAAACGTAGGATAAGTAAATCCTATTGTGCTGCATAATAAAAATAGAAGGAATATCATCTATAGATTAAATATGGATTGGGATTTATTTTATGAAACAGCACGGAATGCATCGAATATATTATGAAAGTGCCAACGCAAACTGCGATCAACGATTTCAATTTTATTTCAATATTGAAAATACTTACTTTTTGTTTTTAGGATTCCATATGTCCGAATTAAAAAGCGAAACCCTAAAAGGATCACTTGTATTTTTGTTTGCCTGTTCGCTCCAATTTGCTCCGGAGATTATAGATCGATTAAGTATAAATTGACGTGTTACCTAATTAAATGAATTTTGATTTTGTATGAGGTCACTTTTGGGACACAAAATAGAAAGTTAAACACAGTTAGCTTTCTGAGAGAGTCTCAACCTATGTTAAAAAAAAATAGTACGATACTTAGGGAAAATTTTGATAAAAATATCTATAGGAAATAGTGCTATACCTATAGAATATAGAAAAACGTCTATAGAAGTTTTTCTACGCACAATATTGGGAGTTTGACCACATGGTCAAGCGCCCAATATTGTACTGCGCGTACTAACTTACATTAGCAGTTGGAATGTATGGGAGAAGATGTTTTTTCAACTACAACGTTATGCTTGTTCTTACGATAAATGCATCCCAACTACGGATCCCTCAATTGCGCGTAGTCCGACACGCACTTGGCCGGTTTTTTATAAATAGCAGGGTTTGATCACGTCATAACATTCGTTCACAACCCTCCTAACGTGACCGTATTTTTTCATCGATAAACATTGTGATCATCCGTTCGTTCGTTCAACGAAAGTGATTTATTCTCGTATTGAATAATGAAGCGCTTTGTACAGCGGGATGAGCGATGAAATGAATGGCCGAATTTAAATACCTGTATTTATAACCCTTTGTCAGGGTTGTCGGATGTCGCTTTGTGTATTATAGTTAATGTTTTGGGATTAATAGATAAATTTATTGTTATGCGGGCGATATTTTGGGCCGGGGGTTCCACGGAAGTACAATGTATCGGTTTTAATTACACCGACAATATTATGTAATTAAACTTTTCAACGAAAATCTAAAATTAAAATGCTAGGTCTTATTTAGGATTTGCATATATTTACCAATTGCGCCCTTATTACTGTGCCACAGCTGTCGTAATTTATTCCAAGATACAGTATCAAATTATACGTAATGAGCGCCTAATACCTTTTATCTAACCAAATACCTACGTTTGGGTAAGTAAGCAATTAAGTCGATAAAATACAATACTTAATATAGACAGTTGGGACAACCCTAGGATTCAATATGCTAGACTGTAGTTAACTGTTCATATAAATATCTTAAATGTTTTTTCTGATACCTTCAGAAAACATTTACGATATCTATATGATATACATACAAAAATTTCATAGGAATTGCTACTAACCGAGCAGCAAGAAGAATATTGTTTTGTAATTTCTTAATTATTGTAATAATAATATAATATCCTTGGACATTTCACACAACGCCATATAGTTCCAAGTCTAGCAACCTAATGCTTGTGTTATGGTAACGAGATGGCTGATAAACTTACATAATTATTATATACATTTTTTTATTGTAAATACATACCAGATAGAAAAAGACCCATTGTGTTTGTCAAAAATTACCTACTCTTTTATTATTTTACATTGATTTACAGACGCCAGCACATCAAGCTATCCCTAACTGTCAAATTTTCTCAATTAAAAATGAACCTTATATCTTTGCAATAAAGTTGAAATACTATCAAAGAAATTTGACAGATTGTGGTAACTTGATGTGCTGGCCTCTGTACTTTATATCAATTCTTAGGTTATGTAGGTACGGTTCTATAAAGCTCTTTGGTAACCATTTCAGACAATCCCTCCGAAGTATGCATCCCCTAAAGGGTAATATAGTTGATGAAGTGCGTCATTTTTGTCGACGGAACATCCCCCTACATAGTTTGTTTAAATTAAATTCGGGTGTACAAAACAATGCAACAAAATATAGGTCACAGCTAAATACATTATCAATATCTGATTACGTCTCCAACATAATTGAACGCGTTTATCTGATGTGTCAGCTGATACCAGTAATTACTGGATCCAAATTATATACCACACACAAATTACCTGATGTCCTGACAGGTATCCTGTATTCAGAAACGGTATATTTGCTGGGCTGTCGATATGCTATCATAGATTTATTGAGCATTATCTGCGAGTGGCGATACACTATGTACCTACTTGTGTTTCCGCATCCTAGCGAGGGGTACACCACCCCAAAGAGCTGTTATCTTCTGCTAAGGTTTTCGCAACAATGCTGAGGTTGGCTTGCAATCTAATCGGATGCAGCTGATTACCAGACTTTCAGGTTTCAGCCGAGCTGTAACAACTGACAAAGATCTACAAATGAAAGCCGGGACAAACGGCTTAACGTGCTTTCCAAGGCATTGAAAGGTCTTGGTATATAAAGATGGTACCCATCTACGGACCAAACGCGAAAAGCGTAGCTTAACCTGATCGATCGACCTGTATGGTTGTTATGACTTAGCCTCAAGCTTATTTCAATATTGCTAGTATAATAAAGGCGAAAGTGTGTGAGTGAGAGAGTGTGTGTGTGAGTTTGTATGTTTGTCCGTCCTTCACGCTCAAACGGCTGAACGGATCTGGATGAAATTTGGCACCGACGTAGTTTATGACCTGGATTAATACTTAGGATACTTTTTATACCGGTTTCCTTGGGAAAATTTTGCGAAATCCACGCAGGTGAAGCCGCTAGCAGCAGCTAATACTGCTATAGGACGTGGTGATTGGGCCCCAGTCAGCCGTGCAATCACCTTGCTGACTGGCTAATATTCTGGATAACAGATGTGAAATCCCTGACTTTGTATGAGCCCATAGAGGACGCCAGCACATCAACCTATCCCAAACTGTCAAATTTTCAAAATTGAAAATGAACCGTATGCTTTTGTAATAAAGTTGAAAAACTATCAAAGACATTTGACAGATTGGGGTCGCTTGATGTGCTGGCCTCTGTACCTATCGGATTAGTTTTTGTGATTGGTAGGCAACCAAATTATCGAAGACCTGCCAATCAGATTTGAGTAGATTTTCCGGTAATCCTGGGATAACAAGCTCTAAGCAACGCGTTGTGTTATCTAAGAAATATTTGGGTCGCCTAAGTCATTAGTGAAAGTTATGACAAAGAGCTTGTCCTCTGGACAGTGGAAAAGCTAAAACCCAATGATCTTGAGGATAAGTCGTTGTGTGTTCTAAGAAAGTCTATTTTCTAATTGTAAAGGTCTCAAGACAGACGATGTGGGTAGACTGTTGAACGTTCATTTGTTTAATCTGTGTTTTTTATGATTACATACATTAAATTTTTCCATAACGAATGTCTCAGTAGCCGCCCGGAGCTGGAAAAAAAAAAAAAGAAGAAAATACATTTATTAAGCTTAGACTAAAGTGGCTCACAACATATTAATTAATAATTATGTAAAAAAGGAAAATATCAAAAAATATTATAAATATATACAGGGTGAAATTGAATTCATAGGCGTTATTTTGAGGGATCATTGTACTCATCTTTATGAACAACTTTCACAACGGGAACAAATCTGAAAACGCGAAAAAAAATCAGCAGTTCCCTACACTTTGACGAGTTATGCGTGTGACAGATTCTGTATATTTATGTAATAAAATACGAACAATAATAAAAAGCATGACATTTCTTTTCTGTTAAGAATTAAAATTATCAGTCAGTAATTTCAAATAAACAACTGTATCAATTACCTAATATCAAAAATGAATTATGTACCTACATTCTATTCCTTTGTTTTATAGTAATTCTGAACTGTTGATTTGATACTTAACGGAACTTCCGGTGTGAAATATTATTGTTTGTTACTAATATCTGTAAAGCTAAACTAAAATATATTAATTGCAAACTATGAATTATCAACTTAAAATGTAATTTTATGTAATTTAATATGTGATTTAAACATGTAAGTTATTTTCTATTATTTTTGTGTTTGTTATAAGTTGATCAATTGAATTAGATGGTCGGATATAAAAGCAACGGACAGTGCGCCGTCTAGTTCAAGCCCTGGCTGGAGGCTACAATTCTTTGTGGCAGCCACAGGCAAGCCCGGTTAAGCAGTAGACAACCCTTTGGTTGAACTGCGAGATGCCATTTCAAAAAAAAAAAAAAAAGCCGTCTAGTTCAGTTGAGCTTCGACTACGGAAAGGAACACTTCCCTTCAAAGTTAAGTATCTTGTTTTTGTTGATATTTTGAAAGTGATGATGTATTTCTGTGTGATGTATTAAAGTGGATATTACAACATTATCTTTGTAGTTGTCTATTCTGATTGTCATGTTTTATGGAAAAACACATACCTTGAGACTACAACTATATAATAATTTATGTAGATTTAGTAAAAGGTAAATTAGAGAGGTAAAATATATTCAGATACATAACTGTTCCCTTGTTTATCTCCTGATTATAATACTTACTTTTCCTGTAGAAATTTACTATTCGAACCTCAAAATAGCTCAGTCTAACAAGAAATTTATAGCTTTTGACTTTTGTAACTTCACATTAATGTAATGTGAATTGGTTTCTGACATCAGAAGTGGGATTGCCTCCTTAGCCTCTTATAATTAATTTATTTTTTAAATGTATATTTCAGAATGGACTCCGAAATGATTACCAATCTGCTCAAAGCAATCCGGGATGCTGTGTCTACAACCCAGCAAAAGGATGATGACATCGCTCTGCCGCTATTTGACCCCAACAAGAACGATTGCGGAGCCAAGAGTTGGTGCGACAGCATTGCCACTCTCCGCACCGATTTGAAGTGGAGCAGTATCAAGACAGCAGCTAAAGCTGGGAAGGCTCTCAGAGGTTCCGCCGTGACCTGGTTCGAGTCCTGGGAACCATCAGAAGGCAGAACTTGGGAAACGTTTTCTACGGACATTATCGATGCCTATCCTGAAAAGAAAAACTTATCCGAGAGGCTTAGCAAAGCGGTTCTACATACATCAGATTCGGCCGATTCTTATGGTGAGTACGCTAGAGAAAAAATAAGATTGTATCGTAATACTAAAATATATTTTAATGATGAACAACTGATTGAGTTGGTGTGCGGTGGAATAACTGATGTTGACGTTAGGATGGCTTCACTAAATAGTGGTGTCACCACAACTGCAGCTCTTATATCTCTTCTTTCAATTTATGTGAAAACTAAAAAGAGACCAATAGAAAGCAGCGATTCAGGTCCCTCGGGAACTAAACGACCAAAGCTTAGTATTGGTGAAAAGAAGTGTTTCGCTTGTAATCAAGTTGGCCATGTACAGTTATATTGTCCCAAAAATAAGCAAACATCTGCTCAGAACTCCACAGTGTCTCAAGTCCCGCAATCATCTAAATCTAATGATTATCGTACAAAGCAATGTACGTATTGTAAAAAGACGGGTCACACTGAATCAGTCTGCTATCATAAGCAACGAGCTGAATCAGGCAAATCTTCATCCATTACCATCGTACCAAACAAGGAAGTTAATTTTTAGAAAGACCGAATTAAACTTGACTCGTGTTATTGTTAATGAAGTATCAATTGATTCACTGATAGACACAGGGGCCAATTGTAGTTTAATAAGAGAATCGGTAGCAAGGCGTTTGGGTTGTCATTTTTCACCAACATCAATTTATTTAAACGGAATAGGACCAAATAAGATTCATGTTTTTGCTATCATAACTGTGCTTGCCCAATTCAAAGAAGTTTGTTTAGAATTAGATATACATGTTGTCAGGGATAACGATTTTCAATATAATTTACTTATAGGCAGAAACGCTGTTCAGTACCCAGACATACAAATTGTTACAGATTTATTAGGTAGTCAATTATTTAGGAAGCCAGTTCAAACCAAGACGGAAGTAAATTTAGTTACCAACATATCAGAATTAGATGAATTAGCTGTAAAAATTGAGCATCTTGATTCAGAATTACAAGAAAAAATAAGGAACATTTTTCAGGAATATCATTCCGTCTTGGATGAGACTAGTACAGTAAAAACCGGTGAATTAAAATTGCGCTTAGTTAAAAATGAGATCGTGTATTATCGTCCTTACCGTCTAGCACCGATTGAGAGGGAGAAGGTTAATGAGATAGTCCAAGAACTTTTGAAGCAAAATATAATCCGTGAAAGTGATTCTCCTTTTGCAAACCCAGTTATTTTAGTTAAAAAGAAGGATGGAAGCGATAGACTTTGTATAGATTACAGGGCTCTAAATAAAATTTTGGAAAAAGATCGGTACCCTCTTCCTCTCATAGAAGACCAAATAGACAGGCTAGGTAAAGCTAAATATTTCATTTCCATTGATATGAAAAACAGATTTTACCAAATCCCAGTAGCATCTGATTCAATAAAATATACTGCTTTTGTAACTCCCGACGGCCATTACGAATTTTTAAAAATGCCGTTTGGTATCTGTAATGGACCGTCTGTGTTTCAAAGGGCGATCATGAAAGCCGTCCAACACTTGAAGTTTCTATTAGTTTATATTGATGATATTCTTATCCCATTTTCAACGATAGATGAGGGTCTGTATTACTTAAAAGAAACTGTTCAAGCACTGTGCCATGCTGGGTTTACTATAAATATTAAAAAATGTAAATTTTTCGTTGGAACCATAGAATATTTAGGAAGAGTTATTTCACAAGAAGGTGTTAGACCAAGTGAGACCAAGGTAGCTGATCTAGTAAACTCCCCGGTCCCTAGTAACGTTAAGCAGGTACGCCAGTTTATGGGTCTTGCCAGTTATTTTCGCAAATTCATCCCAAATTTCGCAGCTCGCACTGCTTCCATAACAAAATTGACTAAAAATAATCAAAAGTGGGAGTGGGGAGCCCAGCAGGATGCGGCTAGGGATTACGTTATAAAGCTTTTATCATCTAAACCCTTGTTAACTGTGTTTGATCCTAAATTTCAAACAGAACTTTATACAGACGCTAGCTCTCTGGGTTATGGTGCAATTCTTGTACAAAGAATAAACAATAATAAGAAAGTTATAGCCTACTTTAGCAAACGTACATCACCTGCAGAATCGAAATACTGTTCATATGATTTAGAGACTCTGGCAATTTACAATGCATTAAAACATTTTAGAGTATACCTTTTGGGTATTAAATTCAAAATTTTTACAGACTGTAATTCTATTAAAGCAACGATGAATAAAAAAGATTTAACTCCCCGTGTTGCCCGATGGTGGACCTTTTTACAAGATTTTGATTTTGAAATTGTATATAAAAAGGGTAAATACATAGGCCACGTTGATTTTCTTAGCCGTAATCCTGTTGGGAACCCCATTCCTGTCAACTCTACTGCGTTAGTCATTGATTCTGTATGGCATCAAAATGTAACTAAGGAAGTTAATTTAATAGAAGATCCACAATCTTGGCTAGAAATTGCCCAACAAAATGACCCAGAAACTCAAAATCTAATTGCCCAGGTTACATCTGGTGAACTAGATGAAAATCAATATGTTTTACATAATAATTTGTTATTTTATAAGGTCCGCCCCAACGAACCAAAGCTTTATGTTCCTAAAGGTTCAAGACTTGGTCTTTTAAGACTTTTTCACGACGAGAACTGTCATGTAGGGTTTGAAAAAACTTTCAAAAAACTTTCTGAATATTTTTGGTTTCCTCGCATGTGCACTTTTGTTCGAAAATACTTGAAACACTGCTTAATATGTTTAGAACGTAAAGGTCATTCAGGTCCAAAGCAAGGTTTTTTACATCCTATTGAGAAAAGTCCAATTCCTTTCCACACCATTCATTTAGATTGTACAGGTCCATTTACACAAACCAATGATGGATACAAGTATATTTTACTTATAGTGGATGGATTTACAAAATTTTGTTTATTGAAGCCCCTCAAAACCCTTAATGCCCAAGAACTAATACCTATTATTAGGGAAACCATTACTTTATTTGGCACTCCATCAAAAGTAATTACAGATAGGGGTACTAACTTTAGCTCTACTCAGATTCGTTCCTTATTTAATGAATTACAAATAGAACATCATATGATTTCCACGGGTACACCAAGGGGTAACGGGCAAGTGGAACGGTATGTTACTACTGTTATCGATATGTTAAATACCACATGTAATGGATCGTCAGATTGGCCAAGCGGGTTGTGGAAAGTACAGCAGTCAATCAATTCCACTGTCCAGAAATCGACAGGTTTCACACCAGTTCGCTTGCTCATTGGTTGTAATGCAAATATTCCGTCTATCCAAGCTCGTCTAAATGCTATTGTTATTCCTGAAAATAACTTTGACGTAAGGGCAGATCGCGAACTAGCTTATCAGCGTTTATGTTCTGAGGCCGATAAATTCAAAACCCGTTTTGATGTTGTAAGGCGAGACAACAAGGTTTTTAATATTGGTGACACTGTATATGTAAACCAAGACCATAGGCGTCATGATAGGCTAAGTCCCAAGTTCAAAGGCCCTTACGAAATTATTGGCAGTCTACCAAACGATAGGTATTCTCTTAGAGGAATAGGAAACTTAAGGAACATAATTATAGCTAAAGATAAGTTGAGATTATGGCCCGGTGTATGGGTTGATGAGAATGTTTAAAATTGTTTAGATTTAAGTTTGCAAATTACATTATGTAATTTATAGTGATTATTATTAGATTATAATGATTTAACGATGGATATTTGATTAAACTGTTATTACCTAAATATTTGTTTCCTTTCAACACCAGATATAAGTATATGTTATGATGAATGTGAAATCTGAACTGCTGAAGTTGGTTGTTTTGTTCTAGCTTAACTCATGTGTAGCAGGTGTGGTAGCTAGATTAATGTATAAAACAACTAACCGTTGTTATTTCGTCAATCTTAATGTGAGAAGGTTGACGGTAACAATGAAAATGTATTAAACCAATTGTTATGTATGTTGATGATCGCACGATCTCGGGCGAGGCGGCGAGCCTCCTTGCCGGACTGCCGCCGTGGGATCTGGAGGCGATAGTCCTCGCGCGCCTGTACGAGTGGCGCGCGGAGGTACTAAGCCGGGGGGAAACTCCGTTTCCGCAGCAAATTGCGGCGGAGCGGACGGACCTCCGGCGCGATCTCATGGCGGCCTGGAATCAGCGACTGTCGCAACCCAGCGCAGGGCACGCCACGATAGTGGCGGTAAGGCCCCTCTTTGAGGAGTGGCTAGAGAGGCGTCACGGCGCCCTCACCTTCCGCCTGACGCAGGTCCTCACCGGACATGGATGTTTCGGGAGGTTCCTGCACATCATCAGGCGGGAGGAAACGCCCGGGTGTCACCACTGCGAGGATCGCCCAGAGGACACGGTAGAGCACACGGTGCAAACCTGCCCCGCTTGGGCGGAGCACCGCCGTGTCCTCGTAGAGGCGATCGGCGGCGGCGACCTCTCGCGCCCGGCCCTGGTGCAAGCCATGGTCCGGGGCGAGAGGGAGTGGGAGGCAGTCACCTCCTTCTGCGAAAAAGTTATGCTCGCGAAGGAGGTGGCGGGATGGGAGAGAGAAAGGTCCTCCCGTCCCAGCCGCCGCGGGAGACGCTCCGGGCGTCGGGAGCCACGTGACGACTCCCGGCCACCGTAGGCGCGGGCCTGCGGACGGTGAGTAATGGGTGACTCACCGTCCGATCAGCACCAGACCCGTGCCGTACGGCGCGTATATGTTCCACGCGCGCCTCAAAGAGATGTCAGCATATGAAGGGGCCCCTCAGGGCCAAGCCTGCCGGGTAAGCGGGATTGTCCGAAAGGGTTACCGCTACCCCGGAACATAAAGGGCTACGGAAGGAACATGGATGGGTTTTAGTCAGTAAGAGTCTGACACTCCCTTCCGCTCCACCCAGAGCGGGAGCAGTCATTGGATGATTTCACAGCCTTAAAAAAAAAAAAAAAAATGTATGTTGATGATCTTGTGTAAGGTAGTTTGTACTTCGAGAACGAAGCACATGTCAGTATGGCCGTGACAGATTCTGTATATTTATGTAATAAAATACGAACAATAATAAAAAGCATGACATTTCTTTTCTGTTAAGAATTAAAATTATCAGTCAGTAATTTCAAATAAACAACTGTATCAATTACCTAATATCAAAAATGAATTATGTACCTACATTCTATTCCTTTGTTTTATAGTAATTCTGAACTGTTGATTTGATACTTAACGGAACTTCCGGTGTGAAATATTATTGTTTGTTACTAATATCTGTAAAGCTAAACTAAAATATATTAATTGCAAACTATGAATTATCAACTTAAAATGTAATTTTATGTAATTTAATATGTGATTTAAACATGTAAGTTATTTTCTATTATTTTTGTGTTTGTTATAAGTTGATCAATTGAATTAGATGGTCGGATATAAAAGCAACGGACAGTGCGCCGACTAGTTCCCCGACTCGCTGCCCGACACTCGCCCCGGACGGACGTGCCGCGCGCTACCTGCTCTCCGCTACCTGCTTGCCGCACCCTGTCTCGCCGCTAGTGTGTTCCGGTCGACGTTCCTGTCGACGCCAGTTTCGTAGTCATCGACTACAAGTGTTTCCTGTATACTACTGCCTTTTTCAAGGAGGTAGTTACAGTCGCTATTTCTTAACAGAAATTGTGTCAAAACGTTATCGTCGGTCTTGGCCCCCTCTGGGTAAAACCACAGTTTCGTGGTCCTCGGTTGAAACCTCACGGTGTCAACGAAGCCGAGTGGGGTGTTGACCCAATCACACCCGCCGATCCCCTTCAGGGTGAGGCAGTCAATTGGAGCCGAGAGCTAGAAGTTTGGCCTTGGGGGATCTCCTAGTCAACTCTAGTTTCTGACTTCGTCCACAGCAACACACCTAGTGTCGGTTGGGAGTGTCTACCCCTTCGCACTAGACCCGGTCAGGGCCCGTTCGCACAATAAGATTGGCGAACGGTTTACAAGCTTAGGGCTCACCATAGGTACTCACCTCCCTGTCTGCGCCCGACAGGGAGGCTACACATCCCCGGGCCTATCCACCCGGGGAATTAGGTTCTAGGGCCGTTAGGTGCGAATGCCATGTGTTTTCGCATTTAGGTTTTAATTTTTCCCTACCGACAATGTCGGACTACGACCCGAGATGGGTCAAATATTTTCTTACGGAATTGCTCCCGGACCCGAAATTCGTGGCCCAGCATTCCGCCCGTGCTTTGCGTGCCAGTCCCACCGCGTCATCGTCGGCAGTCGCCGACTTCACCGACGCGCTCGACAGCCCGCTCTCGCCCCCGCCGGCCGATCAAGGCCTTATTCAAGCGGCTTGCTCAAACCCGCTTGCCGGAATTCCGGCTCCATTGTCATTACCGACAATTGAGCCCGCTTCCGCGAACCCAATTAGTGCGAGACCCATTGTCTCGGCCACTTCTATTGTTCCGTCCGCAGCTGCACTGGGCTCTATTGTCCCGGTAATGACAAAGGCTGCCCCCACCACCCCAGTCCAAGCTCTACCGGAGAGCATGGACACGTCCGCTCCGATCTCGGACGACGATGGCCCCCTCTCTGCCTCTTCCTCATCCTCGGAAGACGACTACGAGGTCGTCGGAAAAGGAGGGAAGAGGAAGAAAGGGTCTTCATCCCAGGCCAGCAAGGCCAAAAAGGCCGTAGCGGCCCCATCCTCCCCCACTCCTGCCCCTTCTCAGGCTCCCCGCCCCTGCGGCAGTAAGGCGAAACCCGCTTCCGCTTCTGGAAAGAAGCAAAAGCCCCCGCCTCCGGTCTTTATCCAAGACAAGGCCAAATGGACCGAAGTGTCCAAGATGTGCGTGGATCGTAAGATCCAGTACACCAGCGCCACATCAACCCAACAGGGCATCAAGGTGTCCGTTCCCTCGTCCGCGGACTACAGGGAGCTCACCGCTATGCTGCGAACGAGGAACTACTCGTTCCACACCTACTCTCTCCCGGAAGAGACACCGACTCGCGTAGTCATCCGCCGAGTCCCGAAGGAGATCCCTACGGAGGACATCAAAGATGACCTCTCTGCCCAAGGCATCTCAGTTTCAGCGGTGCACCGCCTTCACAAGGCGCGTCACGGACATGCCTACGACATGGTCCTCGTGGTGTGTGACCCTGTAGAAGGGCACCACCCGATCTTCAAGATCAAGTCGGTCTGTTCACTATCGGGGATCTCTATTGAGAAACCCCGCCGCACTAATATAATTGGCCAGTGCCATCGCTGCCAATTATATGGTCACGCGCAGTCTAACTGCTTCGCCACCCCCAGGTGCGTCAAGTGTCTGGGTGACCATGGCACAGCGGACTGTCCCCGCCCCAAGGATCGGGCTTTATGCACCGAACCCCCGAGCTGCGTACTGTGTGGTCAATCTGGCCACCCAGCCAACTACCGTGGCTGCCCTAAAGCCCCCAAGGCTTCCTCCCCCAAACTGGCGAAGCGCGCTAGCGATCGCCAGAAGAGGGAAAGCCCCTCGGCTACCATCAAGGTGCCCTCAGCGCAGTTGCCAGTGCGACTCAGCCCCCAACGACCCATGCCCTGGGCCAACTTATTCCGCAGCGACGCTCCAGTCACCGCGGCCCCCATCTCTCAGCCCCCTGCTACCAACCCCGCGCCTAAGGTTACCGTTAACCCTGGGCTAACCCCCTCCCCCGTGGCCCTTTTGGCAACTCCACCCGCCGCCCCCTTGAAGCCTGCCTCGGCAGCTCCGAAAAAGGTCCCTTCCCTCTCCCCAGCAGGTATCAAGCCCACCACGACGGAGATCCTCGTCCACACCCTCGCGGTTATGAACCAAGTGTTCGAAACCCCGGAGGCAATCGCGATGGCCGATCAGGTCTACGCCGCCAAGGGCGACCCTATTAAAATCTTCATGGCATACCACAGCTACCCCGGGGTACTGCGCGCCATCTCCAACCTCACCTTTTAAATATCAATTATGGATATTACAAAAGGTGCTAGATGTACAAAGCCCCGGTCCCTCAAGCTAGGTTTCTTTAACGCTAACGGCGTTAAAAGTCAACGCGATGAGATCGCCGCCTTCCTCCGCGACCATCAGCTTGACGTCCTATTAGTTCAGGAGACCTTTCTGAAGCCCCATATACGCAACCCGAACATCGCCAACTATCGCATAGTTCGCAATGATCGGTCACGCTGTCACAAGGGCGGAACCCTCATCTATTTCAGAAGGACTCTCCATTGCATCCCGCTAGATCCCCCCCCTCTCCTCTCTCACTTGGAGATCTCTCTCTGTCGGCTCGCCATGACCGGTCATCAACCGATCACCATCATCTCCGGCTATTTCCCACCGACCAACGGTAGCGAGGATCATCTATCCATCGCCGCCGACCTCTCACTCCTCTTCGGCTTGAGCGACTCCGTCATCCTGGCGGGCGACCTCAATGCCAAACATCCCGCCTGGAACAGTAATCTCACCTCTACCAGAGGCAGATTACTGTTCAACTTAGGGGCCTCCCTTAACTTTGACGTCATCGCTCCGATGACTCCCACCCACTATCCCGGCGACCCTAACCAAACTCCCGATGTCCTCGACATAGCGCTCCTCAAGAATGTGAACCTTCGTTTGCAATCTTTAGAGGCGCTACAAGAGCTTAACTCTGACCACCGTCCCGTCGTCATGCACCTCACCCCCTACACGGGGGGTCCGCTTGACCCTGACCACCCGCCCCGCACCCAGTTGGTGACCGACTGGAGGAAAGTAAGCGAAAAGCTTAAATCCGACACTCTGTCACCTCAGCTGGAATCCATTCCTGACCTCATTGTCTCTGTCGATGACACTACCGGCGCGATCGCCTCGTTTACAGAACACGTGCAATCCGTTTTGACGGATTGCTCACGGGAAGTCCCGGTGGTGGAAGACCACCGCTGGAAACTACCCGCTGACGTACGTGAGCTGATAACCGAGAAGAACGCAGCCATCCGTGCCTACGACTCCTTCCCCTGCGATGCGAACAAAGCCCACATGCGCAATTTACAGCGTGCTGTAAAGAAACGCATTGCGGAAGCTCGTTCGGACAACTGGGACAAGTTACTCGGCGAACTTGAGCCCAATCACCATGCCTTCTGGAACCTTCAGAGGAAGCTTCGCGCTCCCGAAGAATCTTCCACCCCTCCACTCATCCGTCCTGACAAGAGCATCGCTTTCGATAGCTCTGAAAAAGCCGAGCTCCTAGCCGACAGTCTCGAGTCCCAATGCTCCCCCAGTTCCCTTCCGGTCGACCCAAAGCACCTCGCCAAAGTCGACGCCGAAGTCGAACGTAGAGCCTCTCTCCCACCCGTCGAAGATCCAGATGATCCTCTGCCCCCCGTCACCCCTGACGAGGTGCAAGACATCATCAAGGGTCTTCAGGCTCGTAAAGCCCCCGGCTCAGATGGAATTACCAATAGGGTATTCAAACTCTTCCCCGCCCAACTGATCATGCTCATGACCGCCATCTTCAATGGCGCCATGAGTAATAACATGTTCCCACAAGCCTGGAAAGAGGCCTCTGTTATAGGTATCCCCAAACCCGGCAAACCCAAATCAGACCCCACCAGCTATCGCCCCATCAGTCTGCTCAACGTGCTCGGCAATCTACGAGAGGCTTATTTATAAGCGTCTCAAGGACTATGCCGAGGCGAAGAGCCTGATTCCGGACGAGCAGTTCGGGTTCCGTACCCAACACTCGTGCGTCCAGCAAGCGCACCGCATAGTCGAGCACATCAGTGCCGGCTTCCAGCGTGGCGCTATGACTGGCGCCCTGTTCTTCGACATAGCGAAGGCTTTCGACAAAGTCTGGCACAATGGCTTAATATATAAGCTATACCAACTCGGCGTGCCCGACCGTCTCGTGCTCATCTTACGGGACTTTTTGTCGAACCGCACCTTCCGCTACCGCATCGAGGGCGCTCTCTCCGCCCCCCACCCGATTCGCGCCGGAGTCCCCCAGGGCTCCGTTCTCTCCCCCCTAATCTTTACCCTGTTCACTAGCGACATCCCCAAGAGTAAAAAGGCCCAATTGGCGTTATTCGCCGATGACACGGCCATTTACTACACAGGGACCAGTCCGCCAGCTATAGCTCAGACTCTCCAGACCGCGGCCAACGTCCTCGGCGCTTGGTTCCGGAAATGGAGAATCGAGGTCAACCCCGATAAAAGCCAGGCTGTTCTCTTTAGGAGAATTCGTAGGGCCCTCCCCAACCCCCCTAATCCGATCACCATGTACGGCAAGCCGATCCCTTGGGCGAAGCATGCCAAGTACCTGGGTGTCACTCTCGACCAGCACCTCAGTTTCGCAGAGCACATAAAGCAGGTCCGTTCGCGGGCCGCTTTCGCTCTCGGTAGGCTCCAATTCATGCTTACAGAACGCAGCAAATTGTCACTCCGGTGCAAACTGCGTCTCTATAAGGCTGTAATCCGCCCCATCATGACTTACGCTTGCATCGTCTTCGCGCACGCCAAACCCAAGTATCTGCATCGAATGCAGACACTTCAAAACCGGTTCCTCCGTAAGGTCTCAGGAGCTCCCTTTTACGTCCGTAACATGGACCTTCATGTAGATTTTAAACTCCCCACAGTTCAGCAGTTCATGAAACGCCTCTCGAAGCGTTTCTTTGACACTGCCATAAAGCACCGCAATCCCCTGATTGCGGCCGCCTCCCGATACACCCCGTCCCGCATCAGTAAGGTTCGCCGTCCACGGCATACCCTCGTTGCCCCTGACGATGCCACCACTCTCCTCCAGGAGAGCAGCCCGGCTACTAGCACTATTAGAGTAACATACAGATACAAATTTCCGTCGTTCCGTCCTCGCCGTCGAGGCCCGTCGCGACGACCCTGTCCACTCTCACCCTCCCGACCCTTGCTCGAGCCAGCCCGCGTTGCCGCTGAGCCAGTAGTTTTAAAAACCCCCGATCCAGCTGTCCCTTGCTGTCCCCCCCCAGCGACGCCCTAAGCCGAGGTCCGAACCCCGCAGGGGGTGCCCTTAGCGTGTAGTCGCTTAGTTTTGTAAGTTAGGTTTAGTTTTATTAAGCCCTGGCTGGAGGCTACAATTCTTTTGTGGCAGCCACAGGCAAGCCCGGTTAAGCAGTAGACAACCCTTTGGTTGAACTGCGAGATGCCATTTATAAAAAAAAAAAAAAAAAAAGCCGACTAGTTCAGTTGAGCTTCGACTACGGAAAGGAACACTTCTCTTCAAAGTTAAGTATCTTGTTTTTGTTGATATTTTGAAAGTGATGATGTATTTCTGTGTGATGTATTAAAGTGGATATTACAACATTATCTTTGTAGTTGTCTATTCTCCTTACCTTTTTAAAAATATAACGATCCAGCATTGATTGTCATGTTTTATGGAAAAACACATACCTTGAGACTACAACTATATAATAATTTATGTAGATTTAGTAAAAGGTAAATTAGAGAGGTAAAATATATTCAGATACATAACTGTTCCCTTGTTTATCTCCTGATTATAATACTTACTTTTCCTGTAGAAATTTACTATTCGAACCTCAAAATAGCTCAGTCTAACAAGAAATTTATAGCTTTTGACTTTTGTAACTTCACATTAATGTAATGTGAATTGGTTTCTGACACGTGCATAACGTATGGAACAGCTTTTTCGTGATTTAAGGTGTAGTTCCATAGTTAAAATTGTGCATTTTCATGAGTATCCTTTCCTGAAAGTTTCTCCCTCGTTTTTTTCAAACTCAAAGCATTTATCTATACTAATATTATAAAGAGGAAAACTTTGTTTGTTTGTTTTGTTGTAATGAATAGGCTCAAAAACTACTGGACCGATTTTAAAAATTCTTTCACCGTTGGAAAGCCTAGTTTTCTAGGAGTAACATAGGCTACTTTTTATCCCGGGAAAAATAACGGGACCCACGGGAACGACCACGGGAGCGAAGCCGCGGGCAAAGTGCTAGTTTCAAATAAACCAATTACAGGCACTTTTGAATTGTCAAGGGGTCGGTCAGTCAGAAAGATGAAGCTAGTTGCCCATTCCAAAGCAGTAGGTACCTATGGAGAAGAACGGGCAAGAAACTCCATGGACACTCTTTTAAATCAAAATATGTTTACAAAAACTGGGTTACATCATTCATGTTGAAATATACACGTGAGAACGATGCAGAACTTAATAAAAGCGTCCATAGTTACAAGATTTTAAAAAACAATACCAAATTATTTTAAATTTTAAAACAGCCGTTGCAGCTAAGAGTGACCAGTCCCTACTGACGGCGCCCGTTCATGAACATGACGCATGGATTAGCACCATTCAGCTCAACCATTTTGATGGGAGCTAAATGATCCAACATACGCGCCACCATCAGTGAGACATTACAGGGAGCATGACATGCTCTCAGCCGCCAGGTCACATTCAAGTCAATGTAAGAGGTACTCAGTAAGGGCACGCCACGATAGTGGCGGTAAGGCCCCTCTTTGAGGAGTGGCTAGAGAGGCGTCATGGCGCCCTCACCTACCGCCTGACGCAGGTCCTCACCGGACATGGATGTTTCGGGAGGTTCCTGCACATCATCAGGCGGGAGGAAACGCCCGGGTGTCACCACTGCGAGGATCGCCCAGAGGACACGGTAGAGCACACGGTGCAAACCTGCCCCGCTTGGGCGGAGCACCGCCGTGTCCTCGTAGAGGCGATCGGTGGCGGCGACCTCTCGCGCCCGGCCCTGGTGCAAGCCATGGTCCGGGGCGAGAGGGAGTGGGAGGCAGTCACCTCCTTCTGCGAAAAAGTTATGCTCGCGAAGGAGGTGGCGGGATGGGAAAGAGAAAGGTCCTCCCGTCCGAGCCACCGCAGGAGACGCCCGCGTCGGGAGCCACGTGACGACTCCCGGCCACCGTAGGCGCGGGCCTGCGGACGGTGAGTAATGGGTGACTCACCGTCCGATCAGCACCAGACCCGTGCCGTACGGCGCGTATATGTTCCACGCGCGCCTCAAAGAGATGTCAGCATATGAAGGGGCCCCTCAGGGCCAAGCCTGCCGGGTAAGCGGGATTGTCCGAAAGGGTTACCGCTACCCCGGAACATAAAGGGCTACGGAAGGAACATGGATGGGTTTTAGTCAGTAAGATTCTGACACTCCCTTCCGCTCCACCCAGAGTGGGAGCAGTCATGATGATTTCCCAGCCTTAAAAAAAGAATAAGAGGTACTCAGTAAATGGTAGCTTTATAGTAGGTACATAGTATTCACAAACGTGCTATGGAATTATACAATGCTAAGAGATTGAAGTTATGTACCTAATGCAAAAAGTTTTGTGAATCTTCAGCAGCTCCAGGAGTAATCTCAGATGCTAATCAATTAGTTTATGATATGAAAAAAAGAAAGAACATTCAATATGTAAACAATTGGAGCAGCTCAATCCCAAGCTCTTTTGTCTTCAATAAAGTCTTTGACAGTATAATAAGCATTCTGGCAAAACTTGCGTTTAACGAACAATTTGAATTTATTATGATTTGTTTAACCTAACACACTGTATATCGAAAGTGGTAAAATCAAACGCGGTCCGACAAAATTTTCAGGTAAATTGAATGCAATATAAAAGAATAAGTAGGTACCTATCTCATAAAAAAAACAGATACAAAATCATTCAGCTGACGCTGTCAAACATACGTTATATTATTACATTCTCACATTTCTGGCCGTCCATTTTCAATAGGACAGGACTAGCTCATTATCGCGTTCGTAGCATTTCATACGTAACAATATAGTATAGCCTATATCCCCGCCCTATTTGGTGACTCGAAGGAAGATAAATTACGACACAAGATTTATTGGAGAATTCCGTGATGGAAATCTAAGAAAAAAACGCGTTATGACAAAGGAGAATGGTATTTTATCCACTTTCATATTATTAAAAGTTATTGAAGCTGTGAATTTTAATATTTTAACTTTACCTACTAGGTAAAGTTTAAATGTGTAATTAGAGATAGTACCATTATTTGAATAGTATTTTTTTCTAATTGTTATAATTATTAATAATTATTTTAATTAAATGCAAACAGGGACAATCGTCGGTCATTTAATTAAAAACAACTAACGAGCGTCTGTCGGTTTTCTCCGACCCCTCGTTCGTCTTCCAAAGAATCGGGGTGTCAAGAGAAGTAAAAAGTGTTTATGATTTATTTCACTTCAAGACACAAAAATCAGTGTAACCCTGACTCTTTTACTACAAATTCCTATATTATGAGACTCTCAATTTACGGGGAATATGTTATAAGTAGATGCGCTATACAGAGTGAAATTGAATTAATGGGAACCAAAAAAAAATTGCTGTTTCCTACATTTGCAAGCATAATGTATGGAATAGCTTTTTTCGCGAGTACAATGTCCCCTTAAAATATGCCCATGAATTCAATTTCACCCTATAGATGTAATCTTGAGTTTTTTTAATTCTATGTGGATCTCGTGGCTATGAAATTACAGCTGCATGGGTCGATTCATGCTGCATCATATTAAGCTCCATTTGCTGGGGTTGATCCGTGGATGGATAATCATCTTTACGTATTGAGACTCTTCCGTTCTTCGGAAAGCACGTTAAGCCGTTGGTCTCGGCTGTCATTCGTGCACCTTAGACTGTTCTTGCGTGTGGCCAGAAGCCTGAAAGTCTTACAAGGGGTATCGTATTACTCAGTTACTGGGTTGTTGTGGTCAGATTGGCAGTCGCTCCATGTAAAACAGTGGTATTCAGATGCATCCGGTTAGAAAGGAGTTCAGTTTCGCAGCCGGGAAAAGGTTAAGTAGATTGATTTTATATTAGTTAGAAACAAAAGAAAGAATTTTAGATTTATTAGGTAGTACATTCATCTACATAAACACTCTGAATTGTAAAAAAATAAGTAGGTACCAGCATTCAATTTCAGCAAATATCAAAAGCGAGCGATTCACGAAACAATGAAGGCATAATGTAAGTATGAAATTGTATCTCCGCCGTTTATTATTCTCCGTTATGACCTCTTAAAACACAACATAAGGCGAAACTTGCAGAATATGTTTCATAAATTAAAATAATTGCTATAAACCACCTCTATGAGGTCCGTAACATTATGTAAATCCTGGATAAGTCTTTGTTTACTTGAGCTTATCATAGCTGCACTATTATGAAGTCGGTTTCAGTAAAGCTAGCTGAAATTCTTTCATTTGTTTTGTTGGTGACTAGTTGCGTGCTTAATTTTACGATGTAGCGTTTTGGATTTTAAAAATACGGACCGGTTTAAACGAAACTAGTTGACACTTCTTCTTCTGCCTGTTGTTGATTCCAATTAAGATTTCCTCAATCAATAGTATGAGCAGTTTTTACTCAAAACTCAAAGCCTTTATCTATACTATAATATTATAAAGAGGAAAACTTTGTTTGTTTGTTTGGTTGTAATGAATAGGCTCAAAAACTACTGGACCGATTTTAAAAATTCTTTCACCGTTGGAAAGCTTAGTTTTCTAGGAGTAACATAGGCTACTTTTTATCCCGGGAAAAATAACGGGTCCCACGGGAAAGACCACGGGAGCGAAACCGCGGGCAAAGTGGTAGTTTCAAATAAACCAATTACAGGTACTTTTGAATTGTCAAGGGGTCAGCCAGCCAGAAAGATGAAGCTAGTTGCTCATTCCAAATCAGTTGGTACCTATGGAGAAGAACGGGCAAGAAACTCCACGGACACTCTTTTAAATCAGATTACGGTTACAAAATATGAGTACTTTATTCTTCTCGTAGTAAAAATTCATAAATATTATAAACCATGAATCACAATCTAAAGACAAAATGTTTAGACGGGTATTGGTAATCTTTTGCGATATAGGTTTATAAAATAGAAAAACACAACAACAAAAGTAACGCAAAGAAGGTTGTTGAACTGTCAAAATGAAACCCACTGGTACTTATGTGTGTAACGCAATTTCCACGCAGTTTCTAGTACTTGATCTTAGTTTAACTAAGTTAACCCTAACAAGCACCCGGTTAAAGATTACTCTCCTTTCTTTTCAGTGTCTTATTCTGACCAAACCTTTAAAAATAGGTATGTACCTACTTGCATAGACGGCAGCACATCAAGGTACATATCCCTAACTGTCAAAATTTCCCAATCGAAAATGAAACCTTTTGGTTGGGTAATAAGGTTGAAAAATGATCAAAGAAATTTGACAGATTGGGTAACTTGATGTGGTGGCCTCTGTGCATTAAATCAATAAGATAGTACTAAAGTGTTCACAATGTTGCTAGAGTAGCGGGACCTTCTATCTATAGAAAAGCTATGAAACCGATAACAATAAAACCTCAAGTCATAGTGAACCAACAAAAATTTCATTTTATTCAATCAAGCGATGCCGCGACGTCCGAAAATTCCATAAATAGATTGAATAGAAAACAAACAAGTGAACGAGTCAGCGTTTCAAATTATCCGTCGAATGGGACCGATTGAACGAATGAACGGGACGGGACCGAATGGAATGGCTAGCTCGACGGATCTTTAGGTGCTGCTATTATTTTGATTGGAGGTACGAATGTACCCCGGGAATCTTGTATGGGTTAACTTAAGGGCAAGTTCTAAGGAATTAAGATAATTCGTAGGTGGTACAAATGGCCCCTACCCATTTGTACTACCTAACCTAGCTCGTGTTACATTAGTGAGGAAAATTGGGTTAATGGATTAGGCAACGACAGGTTGAAGTAGGTAATTTTCTTTAAAAAAAACGTAGGTACTTTTTAATTGCCATTTCTATTAAGTCAAGTATTAACAAACCAAATTGCATCAAACAGATGTTCACTTAAGTATGTACATCAATAGGAAGCTTAAGCTTTGAAAGTTGACATGACTCCACGAAGACGTCATATGAAGCCGTGCAATTCATTAGCTCACACAGATCACGCGCAAATATGACGGTAATATCGAATACAGAATAATATTTAATTGAAAGGCGAAAGCGAAGGTCACTCATTCAAACATTCTTTCACTCGCTGACTAATCACGATCTTAAATACTGCTGGAACTACGAAGATAACATTTTGCACAGAAGTAGATTATGAGTAGAAAACGTCAGCTAAGAAAGAAGAGAATAGAATTTTTTTTTTTTTTGAATTCTAGTGAATTCAAACTTTTATTGCACATGACATGTGTTTACAAGGTCTTAATAATAATGTTAAAGTTCACATGGACCCCGTCGGGCACAACAATTTATAAGTAGCTGCCTGAATAAACATAAATAAATTTAATAGGAATTAAAATTATACTATCATTCAAAAATCCAATCCAACAAAACTAAAATAAAGTAATATGACATTTTAATTTGTGATATATGTCTTTGCAAACTAGAAATAATTACAATAAATAAGATCACACAAATTAAAGATTGAGGAAACTCCCCCTGTAAAGGGTTGGATGTCTGAATGCAAAATTTCAATATTGTCGCGGCCGGAACAGCGGACACCAGTTAGCACAGAATGAAATACTAAAATCAAAAATTTGAAACGAAAATTCTCAACATATTAAATTCAGCTAAGCTGAGCCTTAACCTTCAGTCTAAAACACCGTGGGCATTTTATTCTTTCGGGCAGACGACCCGCTTTTTGTACCTAGAGAAAATAGATTTTACTGCTAGTACCTAGAATCTATTGGATTCATAGTCAAGTTAACTTTTAACCCGACTGACTTGATATCTTAATTTTTGTATTCTCGTATTGTTTCACGTATTGACTTGGGTAAAAGAAGGAATTGAAGATTTGAGGTGTTTTTTTATTTATCGACATCGGTTGCGAATGGCTTGCTTTGTTGTAACCAATATTTTTAACCCTAATTGGTCTGAAAGAGTGTCCGTGGAGATTGCTTTGTTCTTGCCCGTACGCACGGCTACACATCAAGCTATACATTTCCAGTTTAAGCTGATCTCGCATTGTATAGGATTTCCGTACGATGCGAGACCAGCGTAAACTGGTTTTGTATAGCTTGATGTGTAGCCGTGTGTACCTACTACATTTTGGAATGGGGTTTTTTATGCTTTGCTTAGCTGTGTCCATACGCTAGCTACCATGACGTTACCGCTATTTCTGGAAGCGTTTAGGTTCTCTTTGTGGCGTTTTATGCATTGCAGTTTTGGTAGAATAAAAAAAGGTGGGTCATTGTTGTGTGAACGACAAGAGCTTTTTTTTGAGGGTGGAAAATCATCAAATGACACCTCCCGCTGTGGGTGGAGCGGAAGGGAGTATCAGACTCTTACTGACTAAAACCCATCCATGTTCCTTCCTTAGCCCTTTATGTTCCGGAGTAGCGGTAACCCTTTCGGACAATCCCGCTGAAACGAAAAGAGCTGGAACTATAAAAAAATAATTTAAGATAAGTTTTTCATATGACATGTCGTTGATGCTATGGGGTTTCCATTGCATCATCTGGGAGTTTCTAAATTCTGGGGTAGGTACTGGGATATTTGATCATACTATTGAGTTCAGAGCAAAAGAACATTTGAGAAATAATATTTTACAATATAATGCAATAGACTGTGTTGAAGCTTAAGCCGCTCTCCAAGCAAAATTAGACGAAGCGTTTTATACGCGCTCCTAAACACTTCCATAGAAAATGAAAACCGTCATCACATCAAAGAGGTCGTAATTCTGCAAATCTATTAAAGTTCCTAACCACTCAGCTGCTGCAGCGCTGTATCAGCGTTAATTTGTCTCGGAACAAGCGCTTTCAGCGATGAACGTCACGGTTACAAATATAATAAAAGTCATTGCAGTTGTATCGTAAAATACAATTTTTATGTTACTCTTAAGTATCAGAACTTTGTTTAACGGCTCCGATGTGCAGGCGTTGTCATTTTATCGATTGTAGTATTCCTTTTGTTATTGTTTTAGTTCGTAAAAACTTTGTCGTTTGATGAGATGGCGGCTGTAAAATCGCGGGAGTCGCCATTTTTGTTTTTCGATTTGCTTCTCTGATTTTTGATCGATCGGCAGTTGTCTATGCTATGATGGAAGTTTATTTTGTTCAATGATTACTAACCTTTTTCTTTATAATATTTTCCAAACTTTTTATGGAAGTATTTATTTATATAAACATAAATGCACAGACAATAAGATAGGAAGAGTAAAAATACGTAAAAAGATGATGCTCTCCTAGCCCACCTGTATTATGAAATTAGATAAAACGAGATGTAGACAACGTGTGTAGAACATTAAATAGAAATAATTCACTAATGTAAATTTCGTTTTCTGTAAGTAATATTCTTCAAAGCTGTAAATCCGTTTATTCCACTTTACATGTTTAGTTAGAATATTTAGGAGAAAAGAATGTTTTTCAATTGAAGTTTGTTCTTGGTAACATTCATCCCAATTACGGAACTCTTCATTGTGCGTGGCCCGACACGCACTTGGCCGGTTTTTAAACTCTACTCCTCTTATGTATAACGTTAAGTTACACCTTAACAGCATATTTTGTTGCGTTCGATCCCTCAGTAACGTAATACCGTTATACACTTCGAATTTCCAATTCACACAGCATAAACATTTTGATATGATAGTAAAACACAAGAATATACGTGTTACATGCTCCGCCACAAAACGTGATGACGTTTTGAATGGCAATTTGTACCGTTTAAACTATGCGAACGCCTGAATACAACTATGTTACAAACTTTTGAATACACCTTAAGTGAAAGGACCAAAGTACAAAATTGAACGTTTCGTTTACACTCATAAAATTGCACACTGTGCCTACAATTTTGTTTAGTGCTAGCAATGTGTGGCGTGTTCAGTTGTGTTAAGGTGTAGTTTTGTTTGTGTTCAGAGTTTTAAGGTTGTATAGTCCGAAAATGCAGCGGGTAGAAGGACAAAGTTGTGGTGTAGTGTAGATACAAACTTGCAGTTTGGGTCGTAACTCTGTGTATATTGTTTGGATACATTCGTTTTATATAGTTACGATTCGGATGATGTATCCACATACTGGATTTGTCTATTAATGGTGAATTTCAGGATCTTTACAAAATTGCAAGTGTGGTCATTCGATTGAATGAGTGGTGTCAGCGGATTTTAGTCAAATAAAGACGACTTTTCAGAATTTAGGCAAAAAATAATAACATATAAAGAATATTAACTATCTCATTTTTAATTTATTTTTTTGTATGTAATTTCGATTTTAATTTATTTTTTTGTATTCAATTTCTAATTCTGCTTTTAAACTTTGACATAAATTTTCGTAAAACATAATTTTTAATGTACCTATCTATTATTTTATGGAGCATGCGGTGTTAATCTATAACAAATTGTAATATTAACCTTTGATATAAGAATCTTTATTTTTAAATGCATTAGTATATATTCAGTTGTTTGTTGGCCAGAAATAATAAATAAAATATTCTGACATGGATAAACATAAAACTAAACAATGTACAAGACCATAGAAACGGCTTAAAACTATCATATACGGATTAACACTAACTTCTTCACCTAACACACATTCTGATGCATAATTTGGGGTGCATGGGCTTTGATGCCAGATAAGATATATCCTATCTGGCATCAAAGCCCATGAGCCAAACGTCTCTTGATAAGTGAAACATTGATTTATACCAATGTCTACCTTAGCCACTATGTCACTTAACAGTAAGGCTGATTTTATCTTGGCAAGTTTAAATAGTATGTTCAGTTTTCCTAGTCTTCTTGCCCTCTTTAAATTACCTAAAGAGAGTAACCGTTTACAGAAACTTTTGTGAATATTTAAAAATTCTCAACGGTATCTTTTTGCAATTAAGACTTATGAAGCGTTGAACTGGGTGATTTTGATACTTTGTTAGGCTGATTTATCTTTTAAATTATGTATTTGATACGGGAACATTTATTTTTGGTGAGGACGAAAAGTTTTCAGGAATTTTTTATTAAATTCTTGTAAGTACAGAGGCCAGCACATCAAGTTACCACAATCTGTCAAATTTCTTTGATAGTATTTCAACTTTATTGCAAAGATTTAAGGTTCATTTTTAATTGAGAAAATTTGATAGTTAGGGATAGCTTGATGTGCTGGCGTCTGTACTATACCTAAATGAGCGGCTTCTACAAGGGTTAGCCGGTGTAAAAGTCTCACCGTGATAACTAAGGTGAGGTGAGCATGAAGTGAGATGTCGTTCCACCTAATGCTAGGGATTGACAGTACTGACAGCTCACTGCAAACTCACTTTAATTAAGTTTCCACGGTGAGGATTTTACAGATCGAATGACAGCTAGAGAATTTTCTTACCTGTTTCGAATTTCATGCTGTCAGATAGGTACTAAGCAGTGATAGCCTAGTGGTGTGACCGGCGGACTGCCAAGTCATAGGTCTCGAGTTCGAACCCAAGCCACGCACCTCTGATTTTTCGGATTCATGTGCGTATTGTATAATTGTCACTTGCTTAAAATCGGTGAAGGAAAACATCGTGAGGAAACCGGCATGCCTGAGAGATATTTCTCAACAGCATGTGATGCTAAGCAGCCCATGGGCAGCATTGAGACTCTGATACCAGGTTAGTCACTAACCACACGAAGAAGAATAAGATAGGTACTTCTGACGTGCACCACTGTCGTTGATTCCAGTTGAACAATTTAGATCCCTCATTACACATAGCTACCGACTTTATTACTAATTGAAAAGCTCAAACGCGTCTTATCCGTACGCGTACGTAAGTTAGTGTTTAAAAAAACTTTCATAATTCAAATTTAAGTTTTGTGTGCACTTTAAGAGACTGAAAAATAAAATCAGCTGTTCCATATTATGTAGGGAACAGCTGGCTTTCTTTTCGCGATCGCAGTTTTGTTCCCATAGTAAAAGTTGTTCATAATGATGAGTGTAATGACCCCTTACAATGTTGCTCATGATATAAATTTCACTTACACTTTATAAGTAATAATTATACAGGATAATTATCTATACTATAATAATAATAATAATAATCTATATATATAAAAGAAAGACGGGTTTGTTCCCTTCGTTATAACTCGAGATCTGCTGGACCAATTTTCATGATTTTTGTTTCGTTGGATTTGTCGCCGCCCTGAATAGCAGAATACATTTTCATTTTTTTTTTTTTCGATCAGCTGCTGATTTTCATCCTATAGGGTAGGTAGGTAGGTAGGTAGGGTAGGTAGGTAGGGTAGGTAGGTAGGTAGGTAGGTAGGTAGGTAGGTAGGGTAGGTAGGTAGGTAGGTAGGTAGGTAGGTAGGTAGGTAGGTAGTTAGGTAGGGTAAGTAGGTAGGTAGGTAGGTAGGTAGGTAGGTAGGTAGGTAGGTAGGTAGGTAGGGTAGGTAGGTAGGTAGGTAGGTAGGTAGGTAGGTAGGTAGGTAGGTAGGGTAGGTAGGTAGGTAGGTAGGGTGGGTAGGTAGGGTAGGTAGGTAGGTAGGGTAGGTAGGTAGGTAGGGTAGGTAGGTAGGGTGGGTAGGTAGGTAGGGTAGGTAGGTAGGGTAGGTAGGTAGGTAGGGTAGGTGGGGTGGGTAGGTAGGGTAGGTAGGGTAGCTAGGGTAGGTAGGGTAGGTAGCTAGGTAGGTAGGGTAGGTAGGCAGGTAGGCAGGTAGGTAGGTAGGGTAGGTATCACAGTTAAGACAAGACAACGTCTGTCGGGTCAGCTAGTATAATATATAATAATATATAATAATATTATAAAGAGGTAAAATTTGTAAGTTTGTAGGTTTGTATGTAGGGGGTAATCTCCGGAACTAATGAATCAATTTCAAAAATTTTTTCACTGATAGAAAGCTACATTATTCCTGAGTGCTATAGGCTATAAATTATATTTATATCTTATATATTAGCCGAGCTATCGCAATTTTTGTCTAGCAAGTCGGAAAGAAATACCTCCGAAAACAGAATTATTATCATTCGCATTTTTTTGCGGACGAAGTCGCGGGCAGATGCTAGTTACTTATAAAGTGTTCATGGTTTAATTTCAAGACCTAACTCAATATGTAGTTTTCTTCTAGATGACGCTTATCAGTTCTCTCTGCTGACTGTTACAACTTTTCAAACCTCATTTTGAATAAAATATGTATTGTACTTACGATTCACCGAGATCACAGGGGCATACCATATCAGATAAAGCCACTAAAGTACCTACAGTCGGGACAATTAATTGACAATTTAAGTTGGTGCTTAATAATTAATTGCCCCGACTTTCCTCATCCTTACTACCCGAAATTGACCCAAACAACCACTTCGGTTATTCGTTAATTATAATTAACAATTATCGTTAACTCCTTCAAAATTAATATTCTAGGACAAGCCTTTAGCAACCACGTGTACACTTCAAAAGCTTTCCCTGAAAACGAGATGCGAACTGTATAACTTCTCTTTGTAAACACCTACATAAGTTTTATTATAGGCTTTCCTTCTGGGAGTTCGTGTATTGGATTTGTTTCATATCGCTCCCTTACTTATGTATGAAAGTATCTTCGAAGTGTCGGACCATTTCTGAGAACAGTGCAAAGGTAGTCAATATAATAAGCTTATCCATTTTAACAACATTTCCAAATGGACTGTTTTTACTTTGAAAAAGAAAATTAAGTTTTCCTCGTATTTTGTGTTTATGATTTACGAGGTGTAATGATTCTAGGAAATTTTGTAAAGGTACAACTTTGTTTGGCGTTGAATTATTTATAGAAATGTTTATTTTTTATTATAAAAATATCCGCAGATAAATTTTTTGTATTATTTTTATTTATTTATTTGGTATTAAGTAGTCTTCACGTGTTTACAGCTAAGACTTAAGTCGATTCAAAAGTTGGATTTATAGATCACGACAAGGACCCACTTATCTGGATTGGTTTAATACGACATCGCATAGATTTTTGAGGACAGCCATAATTTAGGTTTGTCACTAAGTGCTAGTTTTACCAATGAAACTGAACGCGATCAGCACATCTTACACGTGTTCAAAAGCTGTCAGTATCAATAGAAAACAATGACACTGATAGATCTTAACCCATTACATGTTCGCCTATTAGATGCCGTTTGCTTATAAGAGCTCAACGATTTTTACGGTTATAATTAGTGTCGTTTCGAGAGAATTTTTCTTATGAACCTATAGGGATCATACGACATTTGAGGGGTTAAACATGGTTTATGCGCTCAACTGTGACTAATGAGACACAATTACTTTTTCTATTATTTTGAATCATATATTTTGAGATTTGAGATTTCAACAGTTGAAAGGTTATGCGCTGATCGCATTCAGTTTCAATGGTGAAATTAGCCCTTAGTCTTTGTTCAATCAAAAACTGACACTCCCTTCCGCTCCACCCCGATCGGGAGAAGTCATTGGATGATTTCCCACCCTCAAAAAAAAGTCTTGAATGATCTTTTTCACAGCAGTCAAAAACAACTCATTAACGTAACGTATTTACGTAACAAATTCGCCAAAAAATACTAGGAAAACATGATCATATGTGGTGATCAAATTTACATTTCGCGTTCGACTCTGCTATAAACCATAACCTTATGTGATCTACGGGAGTTAGCGTTAGGGGGCGAACACCGAATTTTTATATGCCTCCTACACCCTGAATACTAATATGAGGAGGCTTTGGTAACATAACGCTTGCTTAAGTTATGATTTCGGAAATTATCGGGAGTTCCTAGCAATGAATGTAACTTAGGAAGGATTTTACTTTGGTAAGGAAATGGATGGATGGATCTTAGAAAGTTATATTTTTGGTAACAAATGAAGTGTCGTGGTAAATGAAAGACATTTGCACTCGGTAACGTCTCGATTTATTGTCCGCTCACATAGACTGAGCGTACACGATCTTAACATAATGCTTACTTAGCTAATCCTGAATAAGGTGTGGTTACACACATACATAATAATACTTACGATACTTGCTTACACACACTACACCTCCGGGGGTATAAGAAAAAAAAAAATAGAGCTCTTAATTTTTTTTTTCAATATGATTACGACAACTATTAAAAATAAAAATATATCTTATTTACTATGAAACATTTTAGTTCTGTCCTTATGAATCAATTCGATTTTATTTTGTTTTAGAATTTTGACGTTGGGGCCCATATCCTCTAACACAATATACGGGCCTTCAAAAATATTATCCAATTTCTTTGTTTGTTCACTTTTGACTAAAACTAAATCGTTTTTATTATAAGTAACTGGATTACATTTCTTATCATAAGCTAATTTTCTATTTTGCTTACTTATGTCTAAATTATGTTTAGCTTCTTTTAGCGCTACTTGTAGCCTATATCTTAAATCTAAAGAGTAATCATTGGGGTTATATAATGGTTCTATTCTATTACAATTCTTAATATTACTAGGAATATTACATCTCCTGCCGAAAATTAGTTCGAAGGGCGTGTACTTCGTCTCTGAGTGGACGGTGTTATTATAACTGAAACACCAAAATGGTATCCAGTGTGACCAGTCATAGCCGTTATCGCCTGAATAAGTCCTTAGAAAAGCGCCTAAATGCTTATGAGCATTTTCGAGAGAACCGATCGATTGATGGTGGTATGCTGTGGACGTTAATTTTTCAATTTTTAATAATTTGCAAACTTCAACCAAAGTCCTTGCAATAAATTCTGAACCTCTATCAGTAGCTATAACTTTAGGTATACCGAAACGTAAAATAAAATTTTGTATAAATGATCTTGCCACAGTTACGGCTTCTTTATTTTTTATAGGATATGCCTCAATAAATTTAGTTAGCTCACATTGAATTGTAACAAGGTAACAATTTCCATCCTCGTCTTTATCTAATGGACCTACTAAATCTAAAAATATTTTTTCAAAACTTGACGACGCAGTTGTTGTGATCGTCATCGGCTGTTTTGTGTACCTACTATATTTAGTCTTCTGACATGTGGAACACTTTTTTACAAAATCAAGAACATCTTGATCGATACCTGGCCAGAAGTATCGTCTCTTGATGTTGTTAGTCATTCTGCGGACTCCAGCATGTCCACTGGTAGGTAGTAAATGAAAGTCATTTAATATACATTGTTTTTCACTATCGTTATCTATTCTTTCTATTCCTCTTAGTATGCATACTTTCGGATCATTTGCCTCTCCATCCACTTGACATGCATCTTCTTGTAACATTTACAGACAGCATAGCCTGCCGCCGCCAGTAGGACGATTGTAATCAGCGTGAGGAGGATATTTGACGTGCTGATGCTGGAGTAGGACTGCTCGGTTGTTGCACTATTTTTCCCGTTACCAGCAGCCGTTTGCGCGATGATCGTCTCTTCTCTCGTTTGAGTAGATTGACACATGATTTGTAATATGGAACCACTTATTTTGGAGTAATGTCCGTTTTTCTAATCAAACTTGCTTTTTTTTTTTTTTTTTATTTGTCCAAATTTTCACTCGCGGTGTGACCTTGAATGGCAGGGTCGCCATGAAGTGTCGTGGTAAATGAAAGACATTTGCACTCGGTAACGTCTCGATTTATTGTCCGCTCACATAGACTGAGCGTACACGATCTTAACATAATGCTTACTTAGCTAATCCTGAATAAGGTGTGGTTACACACATACATAATAATACTTACGATACTTGCTTACACACACTACACAAAGACAAAGTCAAATAATTTATTTCAAATAGTCACAAGAAAGGCACTTTTGAACGTCAAAATGAACAAGACATAGAATTGACTCTAAACATTATTATACACAATAAGCTAGATTTTACCAATATTAAGAAAGGCACTTTTGAACGTCAAAATGAACAAGAAATAGAATTGACTCTAAACATTATTATACACAATAAGCTAGATTTTAACAAAATTTGCATTTTTAACAAGTATTTTAAACAGTGATAGCCTTGTGGTATGGCCATTGGATTGTGAAGTCTTAGGTCTCGAGTTTGAACCCAAGCCACGCATCTCTAACTAGTCGGATTCATGTGCGTATTGTATAATAATAACTTGCTCAAAAAACGGCGAAGTGAAAAATCATGAGGAAACCGGAATACCTATTATTTTTAGAGCGTCAAAAATCCATCAAATGGAGTGTCATTTGATGATTTCCCACCCTCTGGAAATCGGTTGTTTTCTTAGGAATAAAGATTTTTTAATGCCTTATATCAATTTTGGAGCTGAGTCTTTCCTACAACAAACAGCACTAACATTACTATAGGTATAGTGCGTCGGGGATGTTTGCAGACAATAATATTAATGGTTTTGCCGTCATTATTAGGAACAGTGCATCCCTGATGTCTCGTGTTCGCGGCGGCCCCAAAAGTATTCTCAGTGTATTCACAGATCGGTGGAATTGCGGATGTTGCGGAGATGGATGCAGCTACATGCTGAAATTAAATGATATATTTTGTCTGTAACCTACTAACACTAGAAGTTAAATTGTTACTAACCCTATGGACTGCGGTCTAGAATAGCAACTTAACAACTATTCCATTCTATTCTATAAACCGAAGAACCATTAATACTTAGCGAATGAATACAGACGCAGATGACTGACAGGCAGTACACGACGTGGAGGTATCAACGCTAATCCGCGCTCCGTCAGCATTGTCACAGCAGATTAATGTTCACACTATTGTGATCTATAGCGTAGGTATGATTTCAATTCGCTGTACGGTTCTGTATTTCTGTAATCCGTTTACGAGTTGATACTTTTTTTCAATAACTGCGGGTTATCTAGCAGGGAAAAGGTTTTAATGAATATTATACGAAGAAAGTGTTCTTTTAAAATAACCTGGAAAAGCGCTATCTAACATGAACAAGCGGCAAATGTTTATGCAGATAATTATTTGTTATGCAAGATAATTTCTGGACATTCGAAGAAACTCGTGATTTGGTTTCGGTTATTCTCCTCAGAATAGTCAGTCAGGAAACAGTTTTACTCGTTTCTACAGAAATAAAAAATGATTTATCAAAACTATTTTTTTCTCAACTTTTCTATTGTGTTAAGGTGGTCCGCCAAAATAGCCCGCAAAATTCAAATTTTCATAGGTTTTTTTGCTATTTATACGTCAGTATCAGGTTGTATATTATTGATTAAAATATGAATCGCGGCCGTAGCAAGTACAGACGCCAGCACATCAAGCTATCCCTAACTGTCAAATTTTCTTAATTAAAAATGAACCTTATGTCTTTGCAATAAAGTTGAAATACTATCAAAGAAATTTGAGAGATTGTGGTAACTTGATGTGCTGGCCTCTGTACGAGTCTGATTCGCACTTGTATGTTGTGTAATGTAATCACTAGAACCATCAATACAACTCTTTAAGTTACAATTGTCCACAAATGTCATAATGTCATGAAATAGTCATTGCGTAGGCTTTATATGAACTAAGAAGATTGTATAGGTGATTTTAATTATTACAGTTCTGTAAATACATACTTGCTATGACCGCGATTCATATTAACAACCTAACACTGGCAAATTGCACAAAACCTATCAAAATTTAAATTTCGCAGGCTAACCTGGCGTACCCTCCTTAAAACACTTATTTTCTTTAACTATCCAATCTAAAACTTACAACACAGATCGCTATACATCAAAATCCTAACTAAAACAACCAACACACTTTAGTTAACAGCACACGATCTTAAGGCCCCTTTCATTAGAAATAAGGATATGTGCAAACGAAGCAAGACTTAGATTAATGTTTGCGTTGCAGTGGCTGGATGCTGCTGCAGACGTCCTGTGCTGATGTCACGCTTAGCAGGATGTGAGATAACCTTAGTTAAGGCTGCCGGTGGATTGTGCGACTGGGTTTGGGAAAATAAATTGACGGAGACAGAAACTGTATGTAAAATATGACGTGCTTTTTTTAGTCCAAGAAAATATGCAGCATTTATTTTATGTGTCATTTATTGTTTAGCTAGCTTCCGCCCGAGGCTTCGCCCGCATAATATGTTGACAAATTATACACATAAAACGTTTATGTTGAATCACTCTGTCTATTAAAAAAAACTGCATCAAAATCTGTTGCGTAGTTTTAAAGATTTAAGCATACATAGGGATATAGGGACAGAGAAAGCGTTTTATACTATGTAGTGATAAATAAAAAATAAAAAAAATGTTGAGTTAACATTTCATTGCAAACCACTGCATCAAATCCAGTCGGTAAAACACAGATGCTCCCAAAAAAGGGACCGACACAAAATCACACATTTTTCACATCACTAATCAACGTCATGTTTTTTCTCACGGAACCTGTTCAAGCACAACAAAGGACCAACCATCCCCTTAATTCTCTTTCTCACAATCTTCTACAATTACAAAACTAATACAATAACATAAAATCGTACCACCCGTCTAATTCCTAACGTGTTCGCACGTCACAAGCACGAGAGTCGAAACCCTATCCACTACAACGCATGACAAGTTTAATTATTTCAAGCGAATGTTCTCGAACGCTCTGATAATACAACGCCTTGGAAGCACTTAAAGGTATTCACTGGTTGCAGTGAAACGGGCACGTTGATTAGTACTGCAGTAATTAGTTGAATATAACTGGATTATTGGTAAAAGCATTAGCGGAATTAAAGGACTTGAACGTAGGAAACGTAGTAAAAAAAATGGTTGACTAATCCTCATTTAAAATGAAGTACGGAAAATTAAGCTCCTTAACTATGTCTCAGTACTGCCAAGTTTGTAAATTGTGCTACTGAATGCCAATATCATAAAAGCAAAGCTAAACCTATATGTTCAAATGCTTGCTGAAAACTGTTCCAAGGAGCATGGGCATTTTTGTCCGTTGGACTATTTTATTGGCAAATAAGGAAAAAAAAGAAGGAAAATATGCAGTCAAACATGACGCATTAAAACAACAAAAAAAAAACAAGTTGAGAAAAAATATGCGTCACACCCGCGCAAAACGGCCATCGCTCAGCATAATGCGGTGGAGTTGGAGGCCTGTTTTTTGAGGGTGGAAAAACTTCAAATCTCGCGCATCAAGCGCTCTGAGTGGAGCGGAAGAGAGAGTCAGAGTCTTACTGACTAAAATCCATCCATGTACCTTCCTTAGCCATTTATGTTCCGGGGTAGCGGTAACCCTTTCGGACAATCCCGCTGATCAGTTGGATGCCTGGACCTGTTTTCGTTTTCTCCTGAAAACCTCACTTCAGTGCACAACAGGATCTGCTTATCGGATCGTATATTAGAAAAAACTGTTCTTGATCACTCACAGTGGAATAGCATCCTTACTTCAACTGTACGTTGTTTCACATGTTCCTCGCTTAGATAACATAGATTTATTACTGAAGAACAGCATCTCTAGACTTATTACATTAATCCAATGAATTTTCTAATTTTAGAATGTCTTTAGTCATTCGAGGAGCTTATGTTAGCGTCACTACCCACGTACGTGTGGATTAAATTATCTTCTTGTTTGGCATCTAGATGTCAAATATACCGTGTGTTAGGTTAAACGAGGGACATACTTTCAAGAGGTGCTATGCTCATGAAAATGAACAACTTTGACTATGGAGCTATACCTGATATCATGAAAAAAACAGCTGTTTTATAACATTTTATGTTCGCATAGTTTATGGAACAGCTGATATTTTCTTTTCAAGTATTAGAGTTGGTCCCATGGACAAAGTTGATGATTTACATGAGTACTTACTATACAAGCCGAAAGTATGCCCCTCGTTTAACCTAACACACTCTATAGGTACAGTTTAAGCTGGAGGTGTCGATTATTGCATTATTACGTATTAAGCAAGCAATCATTAGTAAGTATTTATTTTTTATGACACTATTTGCATACGACAGAATGCTCTGTAGACGATTGTTCTTCTTAATATAAAACATAGACCAAATGCTTAACGCCTTTGCCTTTGCACGGTATTTTTTACCACAGATTATACTAACCTAGAACCCGTGTATAAAGTTTTAATAATAGTTTAACTAATATTATTAATGCGAAAGTTAGTTTGTTACGCTTGCACGTTAAAATGGCTTATCGGATTTGGACGAAATTTTAGCGTTTATGTATATAGAACATCATCTGCCTAGCCTTTTCCCAACTATGTTGAGGTCAGCTTCCAGTCTAACCGGATGCAGCTGAATACCAGTGTATGTATATAGAACATGACCTGAGTAAAGTCAAAGTCAAATAATTTATTTCAAATAGGCACAAGTAAGGCACTTTTGAACGTCAATATGAATAAGAAATATAATGGGTTCTAGTCGTCCCTTCCAAAAGGTAGTTTCGTGTGGAGAAGAATGGGCAAGAAACTCCACCGTTACTAAGTAGTCTTTCATCCTGGACGCAAAACGAAGTCGCGGGCAACAACTATGAAATAAACAAAGTGCTAAAACAAATGAAATACAGAATAATATAAGCAAACTGATTTTATTTACAGTCGAATCTCATGAATCACTTTCAACGTCCAATCTAACACCTCCAAAATATAGTTCGAACCCAAATCAACGCCCTTGACAAACTCATTAACCCTTTAAGATACAGCGCGACAACAATTTACAAATCAAAATATATTATCTACATATATGTGCAGGACACTGTTAACCCTTTAATGCCGGGTCGGATTCTATTACGGCCGGATCTCGGGAGTCGTTGTGGTGAACCACTATTTTTGGCTGCGATAGGCTTTATTAAGGCCTTTCTTAGTAAAGACAATTTATTCTCAGCTGAAACACGGTTATTCGGTGCGTTTTTTTGTCAATTCTTCGGCTGAATGGTTTGTTTTGTTTTGGACGCAGGTGGGTTAAGGGGTAAGGGGCAGTTAATAGACAATTGTAGTCCCAATGTATAGGATAGCGCAATAATGCTGATACCTACTGAGCCTTTCCGAACGATGTATCTTTGTTTATGTTATAGGAAAAGGTAGGATGGTTACGGAACTCACTATACTTGACATGATTAAAGTGATATTATTCCGTAACAGACAAAGGTTAAGTTAGATTTTTTTTACATAAAAATCACAACATCACGCCTGCATTCCCCTAACGGTTAGATAGAGGTGTACCAATAAAACAGCCACATTTCGCCAGTTATAATTGAGTCGCTTGTAATAGGGGGCGACCCTATTGCCTTCAACCAGGCACAAATCCAGACACCGGGTTGCTACTGAGAAATACCATATGTAAAAACTTAATAACATATTGCTCGACCCGGGAATCGAACCTAGGACTTTATGCTCGGCGGTAGCGCTTGCAACCATTAGACCAACGATGCAGTTATTTCAATTTTCTTTATGTAATATTCTTTACTTCTTCTTTGTCGTGCGGTTAGTGACAAACCTGGTGTCAGAGTTTTCATGCTGCCCACATGGGCCTCTGACTTAGTTTCACATGCTGTTGAGATATTTATAGCTGCCTATAACTTTACCACATTTATTTTGATCTACATTTTATTCAATCAACCACCCGTCGAGTAGAAAATTCAAAAATTATTATTTCAGAGGTGATATTTCCATACATTTCGCACTTGGCATTAAGTCAAGTTATAAAGCAGCGTGTACCAACGCGCAGTCGAGCTGGCTATGTGATGTCCGGTGACGCGCTGGTTTATACAGGGTGATATGATAATGAATATGTGAAATAAAATATGCATCAATTTTGTGACGCATTTTTTTTTCATCATTTTGACGGTGACGTACTTTATGTTTATTTCATTTTTTATTTACTTTACTCAATAGCACGTACATTTGAGTTAACGGATAATATTAATAATTAAGTTGTGTTTTATTAAAGGAAAATTAGTTGTAAGATATTATGCCTGGAGGCTATTATTTAGTTTTGTTTTTCTTTATGTCTGTTTCCAATGTTTTAATTGGTATATTAGCTTGTGGTAGCGGAAATATCACAAATAACTCCAATTAATCTGTTGTGTTTCGAAAAGATAATCACTTTCCATGATATGTGCAGTATAGAATCAAGTTCTTTTAACTTAACAGACAGCTGTAAAGCTAGGGAGTTGGTCGCGCCACTTCTTATTCTCAGCTAAAGCACTAGAAAGTGGTGAAGTCTTCAATTCCTTTATTAGAAAACTAGTTTTGCTGTCAGCGGCTTCGCCAGCGCGTGGTTGTCAGAAATTATCCCACGGGAACATATTACCCGGATAAAATGTATCCTATATGCTATTTTAAACTATAATCTACCTCCGTTTAGTAGTTTATGCGTGATAGGGGTACAAACATTCATACATCCTAACAAACTTTCGCATTTATAATATTAGTACCTACCTATAGATGTATTAAAAAGTTGCACCCTGTACAAGACATTTTCAGTCAGTTTTATATTTCAGCTGGACATAAAGACCCTGTTATTCATACCCGCCGTATCCGGCGACGCTAGTTCCCTCGTTTCCGTGTGACGTGTCGTACTCCTAATGTGTCCCACTGTGCCCTACTCTACGTCTAAACTACCCCATGTACAAAGGCCAGCAAATAAAGCTATATCAAACAGTCAAATGTTCCCAATTGAAAATGAACCTTATGTTTTTGTAATAAAGTTGAAAATCTATTAGAGAAATATGACACATTGGGGTAGCTGGATGTGCTGACCTCTGTATCTACTTCAACGCATTTAACGTAAGTATAACTTTTATTTTTGAAGAAAAACTTCACGTTATTATGATTAAAGCTGTATTTTATGACCTGCATTTTAATAGGGTGTGATAAAAATGAAGTTAGTATTATAGTTTTCAGGAAAATGTTGTTTTTTTTTTGTTTTCATTAAATTAAAAGGAAAATAAAGATGAATGCCTCGTTGGTTTAGTGGTTGTAAGTCCTAAAGCTGAGCACAAGGTCCTGGGTACGATTCCCAGGCTAAGTGTTATTGGGTTTATTAAACAAAGACATGTCAGTAGCCGCTCGGAGTCTGGACTGGTCCCCTGTTGATGCCAATAAACCTATCCCTCATTCCATGGATCATAAATACAACTGGAAAAAGATAGTAGATACTGTAGAAGGTTGAAGACCTTCTACTGAGGGGGCTCAGTGATAGAGCGTGTAATCTGTGTGTATCTGGTTTTTTCTACGCTATGAATGCGTAGAGCCTGAGTGAAACCTTATGTTGAACATGGCTGGTAATAATCTGACGGCATTCGAACCTTTAATTTATGTTTAAACTACTTGATAGGTTTTTGTACAAGTAACAGACCGACTTGGGCCGCGGGGTTTGGCAGATGTTTTCGTTATAATTTATGTGGTGTTTCTCGTCCTGTGCGTTTTCTTTCAAAGCGTAGCAATACCCAGTACACACAGATTACACGCTCTACCACTGAGCTCCTTCAGTCGAAGGTCTTCAACCTTCTACAATACTATAGGTACCCTCTCTGCCTTACCCTTAAGAGATTACTGATGTGCATTTAAATAAAGATGAAGGGCACACACCAGGGATGGTAACTGTGGAGGTATTTGGAATGAAATACACGAAAAATTGCTAATAAGAAAAAGTCAACAAGGATGCGCAGTGCACATGACGATTGAAATGTTACAAATTCCTTGATATTTTTACTTTCAACCTATTTTATCGCTATTCTTTTTGTTGCGGAGGAAATTTCAACGCTATAATTTTAGTTAGTTATTAGTTTTATGTACTTGTACATAAAATATTCTTTTTAGTATTGGTGTTAGATAAGGTATACATAATTATATTGTATACTAGCTCGTGGCTAAGTTATAACAGCCACACGGACCAATCCATCAGGTTAAGCTACGCTTGCTGGGGCTGGGCCGTGGATCCGTCCGTCCTCCGTCATCTTTACATATTAGGACTCCTCCGTGCCTCGGAAAGCACGTTAAGCCGTTGGTCCCAGCTGTTATTCGTGAATCTTTGCAGTAGTTACGGGTCACCTGAAAGTCTGACAGCCAGTCATATCAAGGGATATCGTATTACCCAGTTACTGACTGGGTTGCGGAGTCCAGATAGACAGTCGCTCCATGTAAAATACTGGTATTTGCTACATCCGGTTAGACTGCAAGCCGACCCCAACATAGTTGGGAAAAGGCAAGGCAGATTGATATCTCTGTTTTGAAGTAAATACTTTTAAACAGTATTTTATCGCGTAAAAGTATAAGCTATAAATCGCGTAAGATATTTCTCCATTGACAAAGCTGTTACTTCTCTCTAAACAAAAAGATCAGGGTATTGTCCGGAACTTTTTAGAAAACTAAGTTATGTCATTCAAGTAAGTCATATTTATACAAAGTTATAGAAAACCAAATGAACAAAATTTTCCTTTTCTTGTTATTATTATTTTCCATTTGCTTTATTAACTTCAATAACTTCCGTGAAACAACAAACTCAGTTGTTGTAGAACAGGAATGTATGAACCCATGCAGTTTATCAACAAACACTTTCTGTCTCCTATTATTTTTATTGTCTTGTATCGGAATTTATATGTTATAAGAGAATAGCTGTGTATAATAGAAGTCAGTCGACAAGTAAATTAATAACGATCGCTAAGCGCTAGATAATGTGAAACTGTGTAACGAAACTCGATCGATATTCCCATACAAATTCTTTGATATGTGGCGTTCTTGACAATCCGAATCGCTGCGATAACGAAATGCCCGATCAACAATTTTCGAAATCGAATCGACACGGAGTGATTGACACTTATCTCGGCCCCCAGATAATAAGAGAGTATAGTATTCCTCGTAAATACCTCAGTTTTTTTTCACACCAATAAAGTTTAATCTCCATAACAACAAACAGATAAAATCCTATCTTTTTACCCCCATATCGAACGGCGGTAGCTAAAGATACTGTCATCGCGGGGATGAAAGCGAGTCCCCTAATGTCCCCGTTATCTCGATGTCTTTGTGCTTAATCTGCTAATGCTATTATCTCAGATTGACTGGCCGTTAGTCGTTGTTAATTGTTTAATTACAATTATTAGGGTCACAGGGAGGATCGCGAATGTATCGTTGTAATTATTATTTAGACTTTTGTTTAAAAGAGTGTCCGTGGAGTTTCTTGCCCGTTCTTCTCCATAGGTACCTACTGCTTTGGAATGGGCAACTAGCTTCATCTTTCTGACTGACCGATCCCTTGACAATTCAAAAGTGCCTGTAATTGGTTTATTTGAAATAAATACATTGAGTTTGAGTTTATTGAATTATTATGTGTTCATCTTTTGAATTAGCATGATTTGTGTTCTTACCGTGAGAATGATACAAGGTGATTTTAAATTCATTGTTAACCTTTCAGGGCGTGAAAGTTCTCATGATTATGTGCAACTTAATAATATTTAAGGTGTCGCGTAAAAAATATGAACTGTTCCATATTTTATTGAGTTACGTGTGCATAAATGTATGGAACAGCTCATATTTTTTTCGCGATTTCAGGGTTCATCCCATAGTAAAAGTTGTTCGTAACGATGAGTACAATGCTCCCACGAAATTCTTAGAGTTAATTTTTTAACACTTTATATTTTTTACATGCGGAGTTAGCCTGTAAGTGATTTTGCGCTGTTGCAGACACATTTTCACATGTTAGCTTTAGAACTTGTACAGACTGTAATAGTTCGTGATCCAATAAATAAATACCTAAATAAGCGATCAATCCATTAGACACTACCAATAACGCTGAAAAAGCAACAATGCCAAACTTTCTCCAGGGACTGACATTCGAAAATGAGCCTTACCGTCCAATTTATATTCTGCCACATCTCAATCACATTTAAAATTCACTCCAGTCAGATAATGGTAGAAATACGTCCATAGCCCAACTCAGGTAACAATAAAACTTGGCCGGTCACTTCAACCTTTGCAGTTTTGATGACTTTACCGTACTAAAAGCTCGATTTGCTTGAAATTTACTCAGAAACTCGTTCCAGAGTTTCAATATTACCGTTTCTTTATTAAATTGTATGGGCCATTGGAATATTGTTACGATTTTGCATTTTAGTACAAAAGTTTCGGAGTTCAGACGTCTTTTGTTTAATTTCGTTCTATTGTTGCGTTAAATTAATGATTTATGTACAAATTATACCTATTTCTGAAATGGTTAATGAGACTAAAAGTGGGTTTTAGCTTCCTAAACACCCAAACAAAAAAAAAGGCTTCATGTACAGTACATGGAGCCTTTTTTTTTGAGGTTGAGAAATCATCCAATGACTCCTCCTGCTCTGGGTGGAGCGGAAGGGAGTATCAGACTCTTACTGACTAAAACCCACCTATGTTCCTTCCGTAGCCCTTTATGTTCCGGGGTATCGGTAACCCTTTCGGACAATCCCGCTTACCACTGTATATGGAGCCTTGCATAGTGCTTAAAAGTAATGTATAAATTAATGGAGAGTGTATTTTATTATGAGGCGAATGCTTTTGTCTGTTCTCTTGTTAGACATTATCTCTGATCCTCCTTCAATGAAAGCCCTGGCTTTCATTGAAGGAGGTGAAGGAGTGGTCGAATATTCTTTGTACTGAACCTCATAGAACAGCTCTAGCTTCAGCTCAGCTTGTTACTTGGTAATTGAAAAAGGTATCAAGAGTGACCAGTGCATGATGGAGACCTGGGTCCAACCACCACCTCAAAGTTATTATTATTTTAATTACTCTCGCACAAAGCGAGAAAAAAATGAAGCTATTCAAGAGGTATAACTCTGTCTCTTTCCCAGTGTGAAGCAATATTGAAATAATTTAGCTTTAAAATGTGGTGGTCGGCCCCCATTTTTTTCTTTTTTGACCCCTCCCGCTCTGGGTTTTTATTTTGAAGGTGGGAAATCATCAAATGACCCCTCCCACTCTGGGTGGGGAATGTCAGACTCTTACTGACTATAACCCATCCAATGCCTGGTAAATGGTCTGTCAAATTGTAAAGGCCCAGCTTTACAATTTGAAAGACCATAATATACGATGACGACCTAGATACTAAGTTTCCCGTATTCTTGTACTAAGCGTAACGTATTGCCTACGTACGGCTCAGTGCGCAATAATAAAAAGAAAAACAAAAGTTCCAAATAAGCTTATTTATCGAGAGTTGAGAGTTGTAAAAGTCGTCTTAGGGAAGCCGTATTATGGGGTGAAAGCGGGTGAAAGTGGATGGAGCAGCAACCTATCAATTATAATGATATCTGTGAGGGTGCTTCGATATCCATAGTCATTATTATTGTCAGATGTTTATAGAATTTGTTTAACTAAGAGCGCGAAATGCGGGTTGCATCGCGCGTTGGTTTTGTAGCGGCATAAAAATGGTCACATGAGAACTAAAGCCTGCATCGCGCAAGCAGAGTTTACCGCAGGACTTGCATATATATGCGGGAGACGCCCCGGGCGTCGGAAGCCACGTGACGACTCCCGGCCACCGTAGGCGCGGGCCTGCGGACGGTGAGTAATGGGTGACTCACCGTCCGATCAGCACCAGACCCGTGCCGGACGGCGCGTATATGTTCCACGCGCGCCTCAAAGAGATGTCAGCATATGAAGGGGCCCCAAGGGGGCTCAGGGCCAAGCCTGCCGGGTAAGCGGGATCGTCCGAAAGGGTTACCGCTACCCCGGCACATAAAGGGCTACGGAAGGAACATGGATGGGTTTTAGTCAGTAAGAGCAGTCATTGGATGATTTCCCAGCCTTAAAAAAAAAAAAAGGACTTGCATATAATATATGCTAGTCCCGCGGTACTCTCTTATTACAACTTTCCGACATCAATCGTTGGGCACTAGTATGAGTGAACTTTACACCCTCCCCTGAACTAGTGTGTACTACTATAATATTATCATGTATATCACTACATAGTATAAAACAAAGTCGCTTTCTCTGTCACTATATCCCTATGTATGCTTAAATCTTTAAAACAACGCAACGGATTTTGATGCGGTTCTTTTTCTATACTAATATTATAAAGAGGAAAACTTTGTTTGTTTGTTTGGTTGTAATGAATAGGCTCAAAAACTATCGGACCGATTTTAAAAATTCTTTCACCGTTGGAAAGCTTAGTTTTCTAGGAGTAACATAGGCTACTTTTTATCCCGGGAAAAATTACGGGTCCCACGGGAAAGACCACGGGAGCGAAGCCGCGGGCAAAGTGCTAGTAATAGATAAAGTGATTTAAGAGGAAGGTTTATGTGTATAATTTGTCGACATATTTTGCGGGCGAAGCCGCGGGCGGAAGCTAGTTTATTATAAAACATGAGTACAGCAACGTGTCTAATATGAAAAAACCTTAACAATCATATTTATACTAATTTTACTTATTTTGAAAAACAAATGGAGCCAAAGCTATTTTCTTACAAGCCTGCTACGCGACATGAAGTCACCTCTCGCATAAAGCCTCTACACTCACCTTGAATAAAAGGACAGTCTTATAACTAAGTAAGACTTTTATACATAGCATTCGAACACCAAACTAAACAATTAATTCCTCTATGAAACCAACATCGTAATCGCGATGGTGATACATGCTGCATTTCAATAAATAAACCTACGACATATATCTATATTATATACCGTTCAAACATATAACATACCCATACAATACGGAAGGGGGAAGTCGAAAGTAAAACAATTTAGGGACGCCATGTCGCGACATGTGGTGCGATTCATCCTCGCGGTATACCATTACGTATTATAAGAGATTTTGTGTTTATTGAGCAGGTGATATTGAGAAATAAACCTTAAAACTGCGGCACAAATTATTGTGATAGTGTCATATGCTTAGTTATGGTTTTGGTAGAATTAATGATGTAAGAACAAAGAAAAGGCAGATATTTTCTTCAGAATGGTTACTTGCGTAGTGCTCGGATCTAGCGAGGTTGCTTGTTATGAACGTATACGAGTAGGTACAGAGCAGATGACGGACAGCATTAATTGGGTACCGTTCTTGCAACGAAAAGGGGATTATGCACCGTTTACTCAGCGGGATTGTCCGAAAGGGATACCGCTACCCCGGAACATAAAAGGCTATGGAAGGAAGATGGATGGGTTTTAGTCAGTAAGAGTTTGACACTCCCTTCCGCTCCACCCAGAGCATGAGGGGTCAAATTAGATGATTACCCACTCTCAAAAAAAAAAATCACCGTTTACTGCGTAAATTTTTAAGCAGTCATGACCCAGTAGTACCAGCACCTACCAACGAGTAACAAATTCGTGGGTTAAAAACATTTAGCAATTGGCTTAGTCACCTCAAAACAATAAATAATCATAATATCAATAATATCCTTGGACATTTCACACAACGCCATAATATAGTCTCAAGCTAAGCAACTACAGCCGGACGCGGTCAAGAGGGGCGTTACGTACCGTGACGTGCTTACCAAAGCGAGGAAGACGGTGGACCTCCAGGAACTGGGGATCACCGGGGGCCTCCGGCATAGGGTGACTGCGACCGGCGCCCGCATGCTGGAGATCCCCGGTGCGTCGAGTGGCCCCACCGCTGACGCCCTAGCTGAGAAGCTAAGGGCGTCCCTTAACGCGGAGGAGGCTCGGGTCTCCAGGCCCGTGAAATGCGCTGACATGCGCATCATGGGCCTGGACGATTCCGTCACGGAGGAAGAGGTGGTGGCCGCCGTCGTCAGGACGGGCGGGTGTCTGGCCGAACAAGTTAAGGCAGGCACCATACGCCCCGACTTCACGGGCATGCGAACCTTGACGGTAAGCTGCCCCGTGACGGCGGCCAGTAAAATCATGGAGGGCCGAAGACTGCTGGTGGGCTGGGTGAGCGCGCAGGTCAAACTGCTGGAGCCCAGACCTCAATCGGGGTTCTGTTCCCACGTGCGTGCGGATGCGGGGTGAGTCCGTTGTGGACATCTCGTTCGCGAGCCCCGCTCTGTCACAGTGCGTCTTTGACTGGCGCGTAGTAGAGGAGGTGGAGACCTACTCCGATCACCGGTATATCCGGTTCGACGTCTCCACCCAGACCTCAAGCGCGCTGGTCCGACAGGCCCCGAGTGGTCCGCGGTGGGCGCTGAAGCAGCTGGACCGGGAGCTCCTCCTGGAAGCCTCGATCGTGCAGGCCTGGGTTTCATCACCGGTCAGGCCTGCCGACATCAACGACGAGGCAGAGTGGTTCCGGGAGGCCATGTCCGAGATTTGCGACGTGGCAATGCCCCGAGTCCGGCCAGGATGCGCCCGACGTCAGGTGTACTGGTGGTCGCAAGAGGTGGAAACACTGCGCAAGGCGTGCGTCGAGGTGCGCCACCTGTACACCAGGCACCGCAGGCTCCGCATCCGCCCTCCGGATGCGGCAGCCACGGAGGCGGAGCTGTACGAGGGATACAGAGCGGCGAAGACCGCCCTCCAAGAAGCTGTCCAGCGGGCCAAGGACTCGGCCCGCGAGGAGATGGTGGGGACTCTGGATAGAGATCCATGGGGGCGCCCATATAAAATGGTGCGGAACAAGCTCCGCACCTGGGCCCCCCCTCTGACGCAGAGTCTCCGCCCCCAGCTGGTGGAGGAGGTGGTGAGCGCTCTGTTCCCCTCACGGGGGGAGCATACTCCCCCGCCTATGGCTCCGCCCGAAGTGGACCACGAGGACGACGACGACATCCCCGAAGTGACCGAGGTAGATCTGAGAGCGGCGGTTGGAAGGCTCAAGGCCAAGAATGCCGCCCCAGGACCCGACGGCTTGCCTGGTAAAGCCTGGGTCCTGGCCTCAGGGGCTCTCGGGCCCCGACTGGAGGCGCTCTTTAGCGCATGCATGGAAAGAGGCCAGTTTCCGCTCCGTTGGAAGACGGGGAAGCTGGTCCTTATACAGAAGCCAGGGCGCCCTGCGGACTCTCCGTCCGCATTCCGGCCCATAGTGCTGCTCGACGAGGTCGGCAAACTCTTCGAGAGAATTATTGCGGGCCGCCTCGTCGGGCACCTTGGAAGGACGGGGCCGGACCTTGCGGACTGCCAGTTTGGCTTCCGCAAGGGGCGCTCGACGGTGGACGCCATCATGCGCGTTAGAGCCCTCACGACGGGGGACGCGGTGTCCCAGGGTAGGGTCGTCGTGGCGGTGTCACTCGACATCGCCAACGCTTTCAACACCCTGCCCTGGAGTTGCATTGGGGAAGCACTCCGGTATCACCGGGTGCCGACCTACCTCCGTCGAATAGTCGGGGCGTACCTGACGGACAGAGCCGTCATCTACCCCGGTCGCGATGGGGAATGGAACCGGCGAGAGATGTCGTGCGGTGTCCCACAGGGATCGGTTCTGGGGCCGCACCTGTGGGACATCGGCTACGACTGGGTGCTGCGGGCCGACCTCCCTGACGGCGTCAGCGTAATTTGTTACGCTGACGACACGCTGGTCTTGGCGCAGGGAAGGTCGCATCAGGCGGCGGCCGACGCGATGACACGCGGGGTTGCGATAGTCGTTGAGAGGATCCGGCAGTTGGGTCTCGAGGTGGCATTGCACAAATCCGAGGCCATGTCCTTTCATGGGCCTCGGAATAGGCCACCATCGGGATCCCAACTTACGGTAGGAGGGGTTCACATCGGCGTCGAGACCACGATGAAATACCTAGGTCTGGTCCTCGACAGCCGATGGAATTTCGTGGAGCATTTCCGACGTTTGGCCCCCAAGCTGGAACGGACTGGGGCCGCCTTCAAGCGGCTCTTGCCCAATTTGAGGGGGCCAAACGCCTCCTGCCGGAGGCTTTACGCGGGAGTCGTGCGGTCCATGGCCCTTTACGGGGCCCCGGTGTGGGCGCGTTCATTGCGGCGGCGAGCCGCCCACTACCTGAACGCGCCCCAAAAGGTGGTAGCCATTCGGCTAATCCGGGGGTACCGCACGATCTCGGGCGAGGTGGCAAGCCTCCTTGCCGGACTGCCGCCGTGGGATCTGGAGGCGATAGTCCTCGCGCGCCTGTACGAGTGGCGCGCGGAGGTACTAAGCCGGGGGGAAACTACGTTTCCGCAGCAAATTGCGGCGGAGCGGACGGACCTCCGGCGCGATCTCATGGCGGCCTGGAATCAGCGACTGTCGCAACCCAGCGCAGGGCACGCCACGATAGTGGCGGTAAGGCCCCTCTTTGAGGAGTGGCTAGAGAGGCGTCACGGCGCCCTCACCTACCGCCTGACGCAGGTCCTCACCGGACATGGATGTTTCGGGAGGTACCTGCACATCATCAGGCGGGAGGAAACGCCCGGGTGTCACCACTGCGAGGATCGCCCAGAGGACACGGTAGAGCACACGGTGCAAACCTGCCCCGCTTGGGCGGAGCACCGCCGTGTCCTCGGAGAGGCGATCGGCGGCGGCGACCTCTCGCGCCCGGCCCTGGTGCAAGCTATGGTCCGGGGCGAGAGGGAGTGGGAGGCAGTCACCTCCTTCTGCGAAAAAGTTATGCTCGCGAAGGAGGTGGCGGGATGGGAAAGAGAAAGGTCCTCCCGTCGCAGCCGCCGCAGGAGACGCCCCGGGCGTCGGGAGCCACGTGACGACTCCCGGCCACCGTAGGCGCGGGCCTGCGGACGGTGAGTAATGGGTGACTCACCGTCCGATCAGCAACAGACCCGTGCCGTACGGCGCGTATATGTTCCACGCGCGCCTCAAAGAGATGTCAGCATATGAAGGGGCCCCTCAGGGCCAAGCCTGCCGGGTAAGCGGGATTGTCCGAAAGGGTTACCGCTACCCCGGAACATAAAGGGCTACGGAAGGAACATGGATGGGTTTTAGTCAGTAAGAGTCTGACACTCCCTCACCACCACCCCCGGGAGCAGTCATTGGAAGATTTCCCAGCCTTAAAAAAAAAAAAAAAAAAGCTAAGCAACCTAATGCTTGCAACAATGGAAGAAAACATCGAAAATATGTTAAGGAACCAAAAGTTAGAAAGCAATGTGAGTCTCAGAAGTGGGAATATGATAAGCTGAGTAATATTCCACATTTGCTACCTATAAAGGTGGCTTAGCAAATAACACGGTTTGAGGTATGTATCGAATCAAAGACGAGTGTGTATCGGAACGCTAGTCACCCGCACTGATGTCCTCAATCGTACTCAGCGAGCCAATCCATACCGCCCCAGCTTTGCCAGTTGCAAATACTTTGCGTTGTGTGTTCACAAGTTATAGGAGGCATCGATTAAAAAAGCACGATAATTTACCAGACAAAAAGAAAAACATTCCACTATAAAAAGAAGTGCATGACAGATAACGTCATGACGTTTAACGTCCGCCATCTTGAATTTCTTGTGGCGTCGTGTTGCTTTCACACAAAATGAAGCTAATTTAAACTGTATTAGGACACAGGAAATAATAATTTATATTTATATAATATTTCTGTCAACACTGGTCGACACTTCACGTGACCAGAGGGCTGGATTGTTTTTTGGTCAAATAATTAGTCATTGCCATTCAACGTGGCAATGCTGCCAGTCTTCTGGGCACGTTTCTGTTTACTTCGACGCCTAAGTGTCCATTCTGTTTTTGTGTATATAGTTAGTTGGATCGTCATTTAATTTAACTGTATTACTGAAAAATGTAGTTTAAGATAAAAAATATTAAGGTAAAATAAACACAAAAAACGGTCTTTTAAATAAGCAACTATAACCGGATAAAAATACAGAACATTAAATCGGCATAAATCCAAAGCACCATTAGATCTGTGGTATATAAATTCAAATGATACCACATTACCATTCCAATTGCCAATTTAAGAGCTAAAGGGAACATCTCCGTATGCAAACCAAACCATAAGCCGCTTATGTAACACAAAGTGTTTTACTCAGCTATACGTAGCTATTTCTCTTGGAACGTGAAGTCGGTACTTTCTAAGCCACTAAGTTCATCTTCATTCTAAAAAAAAAAGGAAAAAAACAATCGGTGCTTTTTCTTGGCGTAACTATGACAGTCGAAATTATTAAAATTATGTCAGCCTAGAACTTAGCTATGGTACCAACAGCTAACAGTGGTGTACATTTTTGTTCTTTAATGAGAATTCGACCAAAGTGCTATACAAGTGGTCTTAGCTTCTGAATAATTTTGTTTTTTTTTTGCAGAATGTAACGCTGCTAGGCCTTTAAGACTTTGGTAGAAGCAGTTCTTAAAAGGCTGGTATTCTAGCAAGCAGTAGATGATGTATGTCTCCTATCAGTGGAATGCTGTCTTTGGTATTTAGCTTAACATGCAACTTTTCAGAAGTGCTTTTTTTACAATTCTACATAAGCATTTATAGCATTCTTTTCACCATTTTTATTTTACTCTCCAACATTTCATACACAATCCGCTATATCCTACCACTTGTACGTATAAATTGTGTGCCAACGATGCACCGTAGCTAAATCGTCATGCATTTGTCCAAGTAACACCTCTATTTATTTTAGAAAACGCTACCCAAGCCCTGATCAAAACTGGGATGTTACTGCTTGACATCGTAATGTGGGGCAATGTATCGTGTCCTTCTTTCCTATTGCAATAAATAGTTCTTAAATAATGTCAGTGAGGGGAGCCTGAAGTTCGAGTTCGTTGAGGTTGTTGGTTTTTGGTTTTATGTGGGAGGCAATTCGGTTGAATCATTTTGCGGTAGTGGAAATATTCTAAACGCTAGGTAGAAATGCACAGTTTCTGCGATCGAATATTTCAAAGAAAAATATGAAAGCGTAGGGCGTAGCGTAAGTAAAAAGTAGTCGCAGTTTTGATCAAATAGAGCCAAAATTGCACTATTTTGAACGTTACTATGGAAAAACAATAATTGTTGATTTTATGAAAGATGATATTTCTAGTAAGTGAGTGACTACTGGGATGACGACTAGTAAAGTAGTATGGAAGATAAAGACATGTTGCGCCGAGCACAAATAACATGGGATACGGGCAGGAGAATGATGACATCGGAAAAACCATTTTACGAACTTTTACAAAAGTAAAATCGTTTATCAACAGTAAAATTAGAAGACCTATAGAGATAGCATTGATGCCAAACTACGCACAGTCTGTATCTTGGACTTCATTACATAAGAAAAAATTATGTAAGTAAGTCCTTTGTAATAATAACTGACCTTGAAAAGCTTATATAGAAGCCACGCGTACTTGAAAACAAGAATACATAACACAAAACATGAAAACAACCAACGAAACAGCCAACTCATAAGCCCTCACAAACTTTGACAAGCACTGGAAATAAAATTATTATTCACTAAAACAAAAAGTATAATAAACTGTCCTCTCTAATAATGTTTGTAGACCGCAGCAACAAACAAATTGACTAGCAAAACCTGTCTATTGTTTTGTACAACAATAGGCCCAGTATGAATAGGCGTTGATTGTGGCTGTGCGGAGCAAATTAAATTTGGTTTTGAACTTCGAAAAAGGATGTCTGGTCGTGCTATTGCTAATTTGTCGCACGTGTATTGAAAGAAAGTTGGCTAGGACTAACGAGGATCTAACACGGATATTTTCTAAACCGTGAATTTTAATTAGCTTGTGTCGTTGTTCTAGTTAGGTTATCGTTCCCGGTCATTCGGTGTTATTAAGTTTTTTCATCTGGGTGTTTTAATTTGTGCCCTGTTTATGGCAATACTTCTCAAACTTGGCTGGGCTAATTTTACTAGAACTAGGTACTTTATTTGAGGAGTCTAAATCCAGTAAACTGTTGACTGATGTGAAAATATTACCAACGTTAATTAATTACCAATAGCAATAGAAGCAATAGTGATAAATTCTAAATCTACCTTTTATACCCTCCTACTTAGTACGAATTTCACCAATGAAACTGAACGCGATCAGAACATATTAAAAATGTTCGAGAGCTGAGAGACCTGTCAGTGGCAATATTCCATTAAAAATTATGACACTGACAGGTCTTAAACGCTGTTTATGCGCTGATCGTTTTGAGTTTGAGTTTGATCCCGTTCAGTTTTATTGGTGAAATCACCCCTAAATGTGTCAAAAATGGAACTGCTCTTTTGTAGTACGACGTTACTAAAACGCTCTTCATAGCCATAGCAGTTGTCTTTCTTTTCGTGTGGTTAGTGACTAACCTGGTGTGAGAGTTTTTATGCTGCCCAAGGGCGTCTGACTTAGCTTCACATGCTATTGAGAAATATCTCTCAAAATGCCCGGTTTCCTCACAATGTTTCCTTCACTGATTTTTAAGCAAGTGATAATAAGAGGAGAGAAGATAGCAGTTGTCTGATCACAATCACGACGACTATCAATTTATCTCAATATTCGAGTATAGTAGCTTCCTTCACAAGCTACAGGGGCAAGCTACAGGGTGGCTATTCTGTAAGTTATATCATCGTGAAATCGTAGATGAAGTGAGTTTAAAGTCAGCTGTCAGTAGTGGCAATCCCTAGCATTAGGTGCAATGACAGGTCGCTTCACGCTTACTTCACCTACATTTTTACGGTGAGATTTTAAGTGAATTATTATTATTATTATTTATTGATAACAAATTTACATTTGTGTCGAACAGTGATAACAAACACAAGTAATGAAAATAGTCTTAAGCATTGGCATCAATTACATTCGTCAACATTATGAGTCTTAAATATTATAATAATTCAATATAAATTATGAAAAATAAAATTGTCCACTTAAAGCATTTCAAGATTTCATTCAGCAAAGATCAAATACATAGGAATCAAAATAAAATAAAGCAAAACATAAATCATGTCAAATGTGAATCAAATAAAATCATGTCGAATATAAATCAAATAGATTAAAAATATGTCAAAATTAAAATTAAAATCAAATTGTTATCAAGCCGATTATAAATCAAATAAAGTCATTTACAATACATATTAGGTTCGCATATTAGTTTGAACTATTATTATCTTTGTCAAAGAATCAACCGATAGTACATAATATAATTATGTAGATCATCTTAAATCTTGCGAATGAAATGCATCCGCACATGACATTATATGGAATGAAATCCGAAACAATTGCGTTACTCTCCGAGGTCGGTCTCAATCGGTGGGATCAACGCCGGAGCAATTTGAATAACTCGTCGCATCCAGGTATGAACGCTAAACGACAGTCAACATGCATGCTGAACAGTGTTTGTGCTTTGTTATCATTTTGATATGTTGCAAGTGCTTAAAATAAGTCTGATTTAAGCTGAAAATTATTCCGGCCATTAAACTTCAAGTCAAAGCATTTATTTCAAATAAACCGAATACAGGCACTTTTGAATTGTCAAAGGGTCGTGCAGTCAGAAAAATGAAGCTAGTTGCCCATTCCAAAGCAAGGAGAAGAACGGACAAGAAACTCCACGGACACTCTTTTTAACAAAATACAGTTACAAAATATTATTATTATTTTTAAATTCATGGATTTATTGGTCTACAGTCAGAGAAATTATTTTTAAGCAATTTGGCACCCTACCTCAATTTGCCACGTTCAAGGCATTTCATACAACCTTCTTTCCGTCAAAAAGTGATGTTCTATTTTCGAATTTGTAAATTTTTAAGTGAACAAAACGGATGCATAACATTAAGATCTTATTCTTAAAACATTGAACATTATGACTAAGTGTACGAATACATATATTATTATATCATCATCATTTCAGACATCCACTGCTGGACATATGTATACCTTCCCCAAGCATCGTCAATTTGACCAGGTCTGTGCCATATCCAGCGGATTCCTGAAGTCTTTACCTGGCCATCGGTCCACCTTCAGACGCCTTCTAACGCTTCGTTTTCCGGTACGTGGTCGCTACTGCCATGGACCATAATATCATCACTAGTTAAACTAAGAATCCGCCATACTATTAAAGATAGTAAATATTTATTTATGGAATTCTAGCACAGAAATCAATGCTTTTTATATGAATTCTAAGAAGTGTTCCGTAAATAGCAAACACAATAAAATTACCTATGTCAGCTATGAAAATATTATAGAAATGTATTCAACGTAATTACACGTGTTTCTTATTAGGTAGTATTTTAGTTCAAAGACGATTTACCCTAAACACCTGCGACAGATAGATCTGAGCATTTATCGGGTATTAGGGTAACGACACCAATTCTCGGCACGTCTGCAAGGTGACAGTTGTTGTGTCATTAGTTTACCATGTCAAAGACGGACATCGGGTAGGGAATACCATAGGGTAAGTTCAGTAACGTCTGGAGAAGCATGAACGGTATAATTGAAGGTAAGAAAGGTAAATGAACTATTATTGGATAGTGGTCTATGAATCGGTAGTTGTAGTGTCAGGTTTATATCGTTAGATTGCTAGGTTGGTAATGTTGGTAGTGGAGTTGGTTTCTGAACTGATTTTTGCCGATGTTGGTATTGTAGAGCCTAAGTGAAACCTTATGTTGAACATGGCTGGTAAATATCTGATAGCGTTCGAACTTTTGAAATATGTATTGAATAGTTTGATAGGTTTTTATAAGAGACTAGCTTCCGCCCGCGGCTTCGCCCGCATAATATGTCGACAAATTATACACATAAACCTTCATCTTCAATCACTCTATCTATTAAAAAAACCGCATCAAAATCCGTTGCGTAGTTTTAAAGATTTAAGCATACATAGGGATATAGGGAGTAAGAAAGCGACTTTGTTTTATACTATGTAGTGAATAGTAGTTCTGTCATTAGCCGCGGGGCTCGACAGATGTATTCGTTGCAAGCCAATATAATTTAACCGTGTGTTTGCATTCATATAGTACTACACAATCCCTATTTATACACATAACACAAGCTTTACCACTGATTCGCCTCAGTGAAGGTCCCTAGACTTTCACAGTACTGTAGAGCCGTAGAGTAAAACCTTATGTTATACATGGCTGGTAAATATCTGACGGCATTCGAACCTTTCAAATGAATAAAAAGCTAGATAGGTTTTTACGTAGATTCTAGACTTTACGTCTGGCAGCGGGCCTAGACAGATGTATTCGTTATAACAAAGTGAAAATATATTGATTCGTTGAATTTATTACGGGTTTCTCTTCGTAATACTAGAAGCCCCTCACACATTACACGCTCTACCACTGAGCCCCCTTAGTAGAGGATCTTCCATCCTCTACATTTTGGTGGAGTACGCCAGAGTCTCCACTAGAAGACGCGGTACGATCCCGCTCGTTTGTTTTTTGGTGTGTGCAGAACCTTACAATATCTGCACGAATAAAATGTTATAAAATACGAAATATATGGAGAAAACCGTATAACGGGCATTCTATGCATCCTGTTAGTGGTGCACAGTATTATTAAAACGACGCCCTAGTCGATATGAAGTGAAAGCGATTAAAGCAGGCGAATGAAACAACGCCTGGATATTTAAAGCTAAGTGGTTTTTATAGTTTCGTTATTATGGTTACCATGGAGACCATGATTATTTATTCCGCCTACAACGGTGTATGCTTCGAGGAATTCTTAGCCGAATTTCAAGTGTTAGCGATAGATAAGCAGTGGCCAAAGAGCAATTGGGCTCTGATTATGGACGCATTTATGCAGGGTCCAGCCCGCATTTATTATTCCACGATATTATATAATGATCAAGAGATCAGTTTTGAAGCGATGTGTGACGCACTGAGGAAAGAGTTCCCGTGCAGAGTTCACAAAAGAATGTGTGCTCCATTTGTGTTGGAAAGTGTGGTAGATGTTGCTGTGGAAAATGTTTCCTCACCTGGCGCAACACAAGAGCTGTCTGAGGAGTGCGGACAGGATAATTTTGTAAATATGTGTGTTGATGCTGTTGTAATTTCTAGCGCAAAAGAAGAGAAGGTGCTAGATACGAAGCCAAGCAGCCTTGTGAGCAGTGATGATGATGATGTTGTCAGCAGCGTTGATGACGACGTTGATGATGGTGTTGGCGCTGACGCGCAAAGCTGCCTAGACAGCTGTGATGTTGATGAGGAGACGGAAGTGTTCGAGTCAGAACACGAGGAAGAACTGGACGAATCGGGTCGGTCCAGTCCTGTTATTAATGATGATTCTGTTTCAGAGTATAATGATGAATATTACCATGATCACGATGTAAAACTAAATAAAAATAACATCGCTGTTGATCGTGTTGATGAAGATGGTCTCGTATCCATTTCATTGGATGTAAGTGTCCAAGAGTTGGTTGTGGTTGACGCGGAGTCACATACATTGAGAAGCGAAATGGTGCAGATGAAGGAAAATGAACCATTTATTGAATCTTCAACGTTAGAGTTTTCAAAGTTAGAGGTGGAGGAGAGTGAGCATTTTGTTGGTTCTTCAGCGATGGTGGTTACAAACACTTATCGTAACTTGTTCATACATCGGCGCATAGTTAAAGCTAGAGTTAAACATGTTTGTAATATTAAAAAGAAAAACCAACAAACAAATAAAATTTTCTTGAACGGCTCTGTGACATATAAAAATAATGACAATTTCAGATTCAGACGTCTTCAGAATATGACTTTGTATGTCAGAAAAATTAAAAGGAAAAAGTTTGTTTCCAAAATTATGACCAAAAGAGGTCATAGGAAGACTCGTAAACTTTTTATAAATAAATTTCCTTTTATACAGTTTGGGTTTACAAAATCAAATAAAAAGAGGTTTCGAAACATTTTTAATAGATGGAAGTTTTTACTTTTTAGAATTATATAATTACGACTCCAAATAGTTTTCATATCATGTCGCTGCATAATTTTTGAGATAAGTAGTAGCGAACAAAAACTTTTTACAGCTAAATAGGTTAAAGACTTTTCTTTTTTATGTTGATAATTAATTGTCAGTTTTAGACATATTTGCCACTTGTTGACATGTCTGTCATGTCAAGCAGTTGTTAACAATAATGACCGGGGGGGGACTAATGATTATGCGCAGCGACGTAGTCAGCATAATGCTCTAATCAATTGTGCTATAAATAACATAAAAAAGGCGCAAGTTAAGCAGAAAGCGGCTTACGATAAGAGAGCAAAGATAAAAAACTTTGTGCCAAATCAGTTGGTTATGGTTTATACGCCGAGGCGAGTAACTGATAAGAGCCTAAAATTATGTAGGTTATATAAGGGCCCTTATCAAATAGTTCGGAGATTATCGAATGTAAATTATGTTATCAGATTGAATAGAAGGAGCAAAGACATTATACATGTAAATAGATTAAAACCTTTTTATGTTAGGATTTAATTGGCAATACTTAGATGTCATCTGTCGACATGTCAGTCATGACGATGTCATGTAGTTGTAAACATGTTGGATTCATTATTTTAGCTAAGTTGTAAGACATAGATTATTGATGCATGTTTCTTTGTATTTATTGCATATGGTGATCAAAAATGAATGAGATGCGGCTGGGTGAGCGTGTGGAATGTCACACCTCGCCGCGTCAAAGCGTCAGGGGGAGCGACACTTCGTCTTCTTATTTCTCTAGTGCCTTAGCAGATTAGCATGATCGTGCTCCAGAGCATTTCAACATATTTTATATTTTATTTGTCGTGAGAGAAGGGGTGACACCCGTCCTGAGTTGAGGCCTACTTTGCTAACGGGGCGTAGCCTTGCAAAGTGTGTCAGGTTGACACAATTGGTCTAACTGAGGATGGGGTACCCATATCTTGGTACCCGTATGGTAGTTTCACATCTGGAGTGTGGGCATGAAATGTTTTTATTGGTAGCCTTTTCGTCTCAGTCTTTCCCTCTCTCTGACGCAATAGCGTTCGACGGAGTGTAGGATGCCGACTTCTAGTCTTCTTTGCAGTCAACCCCTTCAGGGTCGATATGAACTTTCATATCATTGTTTGTTTTAGGAGGCTGGCTGCACCCTTTGCCCCGGGTTTTGGTGCAGTGGGGTTCAAACTGGCCTAGCGTTAGTTTGTGTGCACATTGGCACACATTAATGCATTCATGGACTCTTGTGATGTCGTAAGATTCGCTTTGCCAGAGTTGAGCCTGCCTTTGCAAAGGCCAGACCTCACATGTAGATTCTCCTGGGGTTAGGTAAAGTCTTAATGTTAGGCTAGGTAGGAGTAGGAATAGATAGATTCGAATGCCAAGAGTAAAAGGGCTTAGTTATTTTAAAACTAAGTGTTCCCTTTTACTCAAGGGGGGCGTAGCTGATGTAGAGCCGTAGAGTAAAACCTTATGTTATACATGGCTGGTAAATATCTGACGGCATTCGAACCTTTCAAATGAATAAAAAGCTAGATAGGTTTTTACGTAGATTCTAGACTTTACGTCTGGCAGCGGGCCTAGACAGATGTATTCGTTATAACAAAGTGAAAATATATTGATTCGTTGAATTTATTACGGGTTTCTCTTCGTAATACTAGAAGCCCCTCACACATTACACGCTCTACCACTGAGCCCCCTTAGTAGAGGATCTTCCATCCTCTACAGTACCTACTATTTCATACCTACGTCAAGATTTTTTGACAAAAATTCTAATTAATGTAAAAGACATGGACACGGACAAGACATAGTGACCACTCATAGCCCTCTGTTTCACAAAGATGGTGACTGGCTAAATTTCTGCGTGGTTACTATCCAGAACTTTTTTTTTTTTAGGGGTGGGCGATACCATTGTTCTGGGTGGGGCGGAAGGGAGTGTCAAACTATTACCAACTAAAACACATCCATGTTCCTTCCTTAGCCCTTGTCTATTTTAGCCTAAGAAAGTTGTAAAGATATACATAGTTTTAAACAACAAAGGAGTAAAATAGAAGATCTCTTCCAACCAGAGAAAGCTTCAGTAATCTTATCTATATAGGGTACAGAACACACCTATGTGTTCCGTACCCTATTGTGTGTACTCTGCAGCATGGAACGTTATAATATCGAGTTTCAGAATGCCAAGCGACGAATCCAATCGATTGTTGTCCACATTGTTTCGCCTTATGAGAGTACCGTGTCTAAATGTACTGACAATACGTCACTACGACATATACGACAATACGTATGGATGGAATTAACCGTTGAATGGGTGAAGAGATTATGTGATAGTGATAGTTCGACTAATATTCGAGAATGGAATACCTATGTCGTGTTGGTTGGTGTATATCAGGTTGATTCTGATTTATAGCTTAAGTATTTTTTATGCTTGTATGTATATAAAGGTATATTGATTACACTTACATTAAACCTTCCTGCCATAAACATTGAGCAGATTATAATTTGATAAAGCCTTTGTGGGAGACTGGTATCTGCACTAGGAAAAACCAGATTAACTGCCACCCCCAAAAAATATCAATTAATTATTTGTTAATTCTTGCAGTTAAAATAATGGTAACAAATTAATAAAAACTTAGGTGGTGGAGAACACCTTAATCGAAAATGAAAATGAAGGAAAATAGTACTTTAAGCTGGATTGTCCGAAAGTGTTACCGTTGCCCCGAAACATAAAGGGCTGAGGAAGGTACATGGATGGGTTTTAGTCAGTAAAAGACTGACACTCCCTTCCGCTCCACCCAGAACGGGAGGAGTTATTTGATGATTTCCAACGCTCAAAAAAAAAAAAAATAGTTCTTATATGTATAGTACGTTATAATTTTTTTATTGAAGATTGTGGAGTGTACTAGTGAAGTGTGGGGAGGTATGTGGTGTGGTGTGCGGTGTAGTGTGGTGTGCGGTGTAGTGTGGTGTGCGGTGTAGTGTGGTGTGCGGTGTAGTGTGGTGTGCGGTGTGGTGTGTGGTGCATTGTGGCGTGTTGTGTGGTGAAGTGCCCGAATAAATGACTGATGAAAGAGTGTGATTTTTCGAATTTTTCATACAAGAAGTGCATGATGTAAAATAATGAGCATATTACCAACATTATGCATATTATTACTAGTCAGCAAGAATGCTTTTCAATGGCATGTGTATTGTGTACTACGCTGATTTGAATGGTTTCAAAAGGCGTATGTACAAGAAACACCTCAATACAGATAGCACTCCAATAGCTTTCATAGAAAAACACTACATAATTATGAATACTTATTATTTATGGGGAAAAAACCTGTTTATACTCGTATTTACAACAAATTAAGACTTACTGATTCTAGTTATGGGTACAAGTCAAAATATTACTTTCTAAGAAATCGGTATAACTAAGGCTAGCACTAACCACATCTATAATATTACGTCGGACTACTTACACGGGCTGAAGGAGACAACTCAATTTACCAATTACGAAGGTGGGGGGAACGCCCCAAGGCACCGTCATTGGTCCCACTAACTACATTATGTAAGGAAGAATTGCGTCGCGACTGTCAATATTTGGTGCTGCTACCCTAACTATACGAGGTTATTTTTAAATGCAGAGAAAATATAATAAGATGCCCTCCAAAAGATTTTTATTAAAATTCTTTAACAACAACGAGAGTAGTTGGGTAAGGTTCGCCGTCCACGGCATACCCTCATTGCCCCCGACGATGCCACCACTCTCCTCCAGGAGAGCAGCCCGGCTACGAGAGTAGTTGGGTAACTACTCTCGTTGGTTGGGTATCTACAAAAATCTTGTCAAGGTTCAACTAAAATGAATGATCTGTTAATTTATTATGTGGAGGTGATCTAAAAAACACATAATTATAATAACCCTCCTTTTATTTAAGTTAAGTTAAGCTACGCTTACCGAGGTTAGTCTGTGGATGGGTGACCATATTTAGGTATCGAGGCTCCTCGTTGTCTCGGAAAGCACGTTAAGCCGTTGTTCCTGGCTGTCATTCATGGATCTTTGACGTTATGGGTAAAAAGAAGCCTGAAAGTCTGACAGACACTCTTACCAAGGGGTATCGTATTACCCTGTTACTGGCCGGGTTGTGGAGGTCAGATAGGCAGTCGCTCCATATAAAATACTGGTATTCAGCTGCAAGCTGCATACAGTTAGACTGGAAGCCGACCGCAACATAGTTGGGAAATGGCTAGGCAGATTGATTATTTTAGGGTATGTTTTAAAAAGTGGTCGATTTATGAATGAGTGTATTTTATTAATGTGAAATGTGTGTCATCCTGTTAATAATTGTCAAAAAACCTTTACAATAAGTCTTAAGAAAATAGAAGATATTTTATTAAATTTTAAAAAACATATTATGATAAGAATTTGAATGTTTGATTTTATTTGGATCTTTGGGAACATGGATCTCACAAACAATTTCAGAAGTCGTCATTCGTTTTAATCGAAAGATGTATTTTGCTGGACGTCAGCCTCTACCAAGCACCGTCACTTCGACAAGTCCTCCTTACATCCACCGGATTCATGCGCCCTTCGTATTGTCATCGGTCCACCTTGGGGAAGGCCTTTCAACGCTACGCCTCCCGTTATGCGGTCACCTCTCGAGAAACTTTCGCTTTTCAAGAGTTCAACCCAAAATCTCACAACGTCGTTTTAATTATAAATACACATAGAAAATACTATTACAAGCACTTGATTGACATAGATCATTGACATCAATGTCAAGGGAATATTGACCCCTCTTAAGGCCTCAACGAAAAATGTAATGGAGGAATTTTCTCCAAAAAAAGAAAACTCCCCTGGGTCGAGTTCTATAGGTAGATGTAGGTATAAAAATATGTCGCCAGATTTTGAGTCGCTTTCATGAAATAAGGGATTACGTTTTTTTATGGAAGGAAAGAATTTCTTCAATAAAAAATGGAAGAATCGTGTCAGGGGTGGAATTCGATTGTCAGATTCAACGATCCATTAAGTTTATTCAGAACAACTCAATTTAATTATTTTAAGTAATGCAGGTAGGTACTCGTATTATTTAAAATGTGAAAATGAAATGGATTTATGAAAAGATTGTTTATTTTGTCGGCAGTTAAAATAATATTTAAGTTAAATTAAATAAACTAGAGTGTTTGAATATAGATCCTTAAAACTCATGAAAAATAAAAGAATTATTTTAGAATAAGTGTTTTTTTTTTGAGGGTGGGATATCATCAAATGTCTATCATCTATCATCAAAGCACTAGGTGGAGCAGAAGGGAGTGTCAGACTCTTACTGACTAAAACCCATCCACTAACCACGTAGGAACATGGATGGGTTTTAGTCAGTAAGAGTCTGACACTCCCTTCTGACCGCTACTCTGGAACATATTGGGTGCAGGAAGGATCCTGAGCCCAATATGTTGCATAGTAGCGGTAACCCTTTCGGACAATCCCGCTGATTTAGAATAATTCTGACTTTATTTCTCTTCTTTTTTCTTTATTTGATAAACAATGAGCACTGATCCCTACTTCTCCGTCTTTTGCTGTGCCCGACAGGGTCCACGATTGTTCTTTTGGCAAATGTTTACCTTACCACCTAGGCCTACATTGTGAAATGCAATAAAGAATTGAGTATTCAAACTCTTCTGACACCAACTTACAATTTTTGTCTGTAGGCATTAGAAGTTTACAGAAAAAAAATCAAACTTTATCCAAATTCTCTTAACCAAAAACAAAACAAAGAAAATATAATTTACAGCATCCATTGCGCTACCAATTTAACGGCGTGATAACAAAAAATAACGCCATAATAATGTGTAACCTAACCTAAACACACACGGTAGTAATGGCGAGCGCCATGTTTGCTCTCGCGGCCGTGTCATACATGGCCGGACGGGGATTATCCGGCTACTGAGGGCCGGTTGCGGGAAAAAATTGACCGGAATATATATTGCTGGCGATTTTGAATGTGTTTTTGCATTCATTTTTATTAAAATCTGTTATATGTTTGGATTATGTTTTGTTATTATGTTGGTTAAATGTAATTGCTTGGATGTAGCACATTAGGTATTATTAATTGTGATTTTTTAGTAACTTGTTTTATTTAGTAATACATAAAAAACTAACATCATGCCTTGTTTTCCTGATGAGTAAGGCAGAGGTTAATAGGAGGTGAGCCTATTGCCATCAACTGGGTGCAAATTCAGACTCCAGGCTGCTAATTGCTGCTGTAAAATTACTAATCGAAAACCCACTAACACTTTGCTCGACCTGAGGATCGAACCCAGGACCTGATGCTCAACTGTAATAATTAGTAATCATTGTATTTTTTTCGTAACCAATTATTTTCGTTATAAGATTCTACTTTTTAACCTGTATGACTCAGTCGCAAGCACTTTACTCCTTATAGCTCGAAGTACTTCATTTTTCTAAAGTTAATAATGAATGAATGAACTGGTTGACGGTAAATACCTACATTACACTACTTAATTAATACTTCTATTGAAATTCCAGTAACATATAATTTATCGAAAAACCTTTTCAATATTAACCTCGTCACATTAAAACAAAAAGCAAGGGTAAATCAAAAACAAATATTAAACAAAAGAAAAGCTCAATCCACTTAGTCCCAAGAGATATCTCTTAAAACAGAACAAGAACAGAAACTGGACAAAACTAACACAAACTCAGACAAACATTTATTAATACTTACTAAAGTCAAAGACAAAACTGCCGTTTTAATTATTAATACAAAATGGATAAAGATTCAGTTGGAGTAGAGCAATCAACTTAGACCCTCTTCTGTAACTGTCATGTACAATCAAATGCTAGTGCTCCAGGGGAAAATACCAACTTAACTTTACAAGCTAACACACTTCTATTTTTATGACCACAAAGTTGAATTTAGGTTGTAGCGTATGCAAATGAAACGGTCAACGAATTGGCTATTTCTGATGTAACGTTCAACGGTAGAAAACAAAGAAAGTTCGCGGTAAGTTTGATAGACATGTGCTATTTCCAAGTTTGTGCATTATTATAGTTTGAAGTTCCGCTTGTAACCGGTTCGTGTACAGGATTGAACTAGATTCGTCCGGTACCAGCGAGATATTTTTGTGAAAATATGTTTGATGAATATTTTATATGGTTTTTCTTTGTATAATAGCTTGTTACAGTTAGGTACATTACAATAGCGTTTTTAAATTCGTAAGCATTTTATTATATTGATAATTCATTTTTAAATTGAATTCTTTTGTAATTAATAGAAATGTAACTTTTATGCTTTTTTATGTGGGCTTATCACAATCAACCGAAAAACACGCATAAAAAAGGTAGTATTAAAGTGCTGTGCACTGTCGAAATAGACATATTTTACAGCAGCTAAATTAATATAATATGATCATCTTGATCAAGATATTATCTATAATTAATCAATCGACATTATTTTTTTAAATAGTATAGCACTTTCTTTCATTCCAATGTCGTGAAATAGTCATCCAACTGAATTGGGTTTCTAAGATTTAGTAAAATGATTTACTTTTTATTCCACAAAAGTGCAGACGACTTACAAATAGATCTATCCCCCTTTTGAAACAGAAACCTCTAAAAAACAACAGTCCCTCGAATTACAATAATAGTTTAGAGGGTTGTCCGCCATTACCACGCCAAACATAACATAGATGCTGATGCATTATGTCTGCTGGCTGCGTTTATAGGCAAGGAAATGTCTTGGTAAAACTAGTTTGAAAACGATAATGTTTATTATCTCTATAGAAAACAGTAAACATTGGTGCTTTCGGGTCGCTTTGAATAATTATAGATATGATACGAAAAATATTAATAATCAATAAATCGTTTTTGATTTCCAAAAACCCAAACTTTGACAAGAATGGTACCTAAGCAAACTTTTTGATGAGTCGAAGGTATGTAGCCTGCCCCCTAAACTAGGAAAATCCGGTATCCTCGCGAAAACATAAAAATCTGTCTAGCCTTTACCCAACGTTGTGGGTGCCGGCTTTCAGTCTAACTGGATGCAGCAATATATCAGTATTTTACATGGAACGACTGCCTATCTTGACGACACGGTTGGCGCAGCGGTTGAGCGATTGACTGTTGCGCAGCATGTCGCGGGTTCGATTCCCGCACGGAACAAATATTTGTACGACCTGCAAGTATTTGTTACGGGTCTGGGTGTTTTTCTATCTATAATATGTATGTATTTACAAAAAAAAATGTATATAAGTAGTCTATCAGCCATCTCGTTACCATAACACAAGCATTAGGTTGCTTAGCTTGGGACGATATGGCGTTGTGTGAAATGTCCAAGGATATTATTTATTATATATTATCTGACCTCTTAGGCGACTATAGGGCTGTGACAGACGTTACTTGTAAAAATCTACAAATGACAACCGGCTTTAACGCGCTTTCCGAGCCATGAAAGCATTAATTGAACGAACTAATAGTTTTAGTTTCTTCTATTTAAAATAAGACCCAGGCATATTGTTTTCGTCACTACTGTTCTCTAAAACTGGAGGAGACTGGCATCTACCAAAACGTAGGGCTCACGTAGTGGATTACGATCCACTCCCTCTCACGGAGAGGAAGCCTGTGTCCCAGCAGTGAGAACAGGCCTGGCTGGAGGGTGTATTTGTAAAGCGTCCTTAGGATAACCTCTTAAGTAGACCTGCGACCTGATTATACGAACTCATAGTTTTACTTTCTTATATTCAAAATAGAACCCAAACAGGTGCTTAATTTTGTGTTATACCTTTCGTCACTACTGTTCCCAAAAACGGTGAAGGAACACATCGTGAAGAAACTGGCATCTACCAACCCGCAAGACCTGCGTGGTGAATTACGGTCTACGCCCTCTCACGGAGAGGAGGCCTGTGTTCCAGCACTAAAAACGGGCCTGGCTGCAGGGTTTATTTATAGAGCGTCCTCAAGATAGCCTCCGAGGTAGACCTGCGACCAGTCTAAAGAGCACCCTTTCAGAAATAAAATCTCTCAACTGATCGTCGGACAAATCATCAACAATTTCTAGAACATTCCTTGCAAGACTTCACTTAGCAATCACTTATGAACCGAACGAGTGTTTTACGTACATTTTATGTCTACTATAAAATGTTATCAGCAGCAATTACTTGGCCTAATTACTAGTTGATAACTACTCTTAGTTTATTGGCGACCTAACTTGAATGACAATCGTGTTTGTGTGATTGAGATGAGATGTTTTGTTAATAGTTTATTTGGAGCGTAAACAGGAGCCAGTGATTCAGTCGAATTTTTTCAATACATTTTGATCCGCTGAAGTGATTTTGGTCAGAAAATGTATCTTAAAAAAAAAGACGAAGAATTAAAAAGAAGAAAACAAAAATGATTTAATGAAAATTTTAATTTTGAGTCGGTGCCAAACTAAATAATAATCTACGAAGATTAATCAAGCTGCCATCATTTTACTCGTCGCTGTTTTGTTTGTTTGGCGCCAAATCAAAATCAAGACCGCATTTTGAGTCAAATCATACTACAGTCAACATCTGCCTAGCCATTTCCCAACTATGTTGGGGTCGGATTCCAGTCTAACCAGATGTAGCTGGATACCAGCATTTAACATGGAGTGACTGCCTATTTGAACTCCACAACCCAGTAACTGGGCAATACGATACCCCTTGGTAAGACTGGCTGTCAGATTTTCAGGCTTCTGACGACCCGTACCGAGTGTCAAAGATGCAGAGGTGACAGCCAGGATCGACGGCTATTTGCTGAATAAAGTATAAGTATAAAAATAAAGTGCCTACAGAAAGGCACTTTATTTTTTATAAACTAACTCTATAGTTCTCATCCTAAATTTAATTCTGTTTTCAAAATTTGTATTTTCTCTTGTTTTATGTATGCACTTTGCATGCCGAAAGGTAAAATAGAGTGATACCAAAGACTGTAAATATACAAATATTGCATAAATGTAAAAACATCTGCACATTGTTCGTGAATAAATGATTTAAATTTGAATTTTGAATTTGACTTACACGTCATTGACTGCCGCGGTGATCGCGTTGGCGTTCAACGTGTTTAAGATAATTTTGAGTTCAAAATCTCACAGAACCTACGCATTCGAACCCTTAATCTGAAAAAAAATCCAAAAGTACAATCATACACTAAAGACTTAAAGCACTACCCACGGAATAACCTTTTAAACGCTCGAGAAAACGGAGGAAAAGCATCCATTTTTGCAATCACAATGTTCAGTAAAATTATTACGGCACCGACGTCATAAATATAAGGCTATGTACAGAACTCATTAAAAGTAAAGCTCGTGTGTTGGGAGGTGCTTCCTGCACAATTTATTGTGTGTCTCGGCCTAATGCGCCGATGGGAGAAGCTTTATTGCTAGTCTTTATGGTGGAGTTGATGGCTTCATAGAGTCTTGTGGAGTATAGCTTTGGAAATTATGTACTAGATTAACAAATGTTACGGCTTATGATATGTTTTTTATTTTTTGAAAGCTTTTTAAAGAGCGTGAGGCGGGGTCCCAGCAGACCACACAGGAGACGGTGTTTATACCAAACTGTCAAATTTCTACTAATTATTTTGAACCTTAAAACGTTGACTGTTAAGTTCAAAATCGGTTGAGAAAATTTGACAACAAACATTACTGACTAGCTGGACAGGTCCACTTACACATGCGCGGTTTTTTCCTCAAAAGACTATATCAGACACGTATCTACATAATATTACATGCTCTGGCCAAGATTATGTCTGGACTTTAAGAAAAACTGCGACCTCATTCTGTTCTCGAGTTTTTTTCGACTTTTCTATGCAGAGTAGTCAGATATACATAGACATAGTAGATCTACACTTATTAAAGGACATAGATTATTAGGTTTTAACTCAATATTGCATACTTACGAATTAAAGTCACAATTTGAGGTGCGTGAGTAAGAAGTAATAATATCCTACAATACACAATTACAACGGTAGATCGATTCTTCACGTGACCAGAGGGCTGGCCTATTTTTTGGTCAAAGAATCAGCATTGCCATACAACGCGGCAATGCTGCCAGCCTTTTGGGAACTTTTCCTGTTGACAGCGATGTGGACGAATTTTTTGATGCTCTTTGATTATTATACATATTATTTCTGTACATATTATTATGAATATTTAGATATAAAATGTGAATATGTAATTATCCTATGTTGACGAATCTATTAAATAAATCCACGAAAAGCATTTTTCACACATTACAACGACACAACAACGAATTTAAGGTGTCAAATTATCGTTTAAAACTTCTGCCCGCAGCTTCGCCAGCGTGGATGACGGAAATTGCATGTTATTATACATATAAACCTTAATCTTGAATCACTCTATCTATTAAATTAATTTAAAAACTGCATCAAATTCCGTTGAGTAGTTTTAAAGATCTAAGCATACATACATACAGACATTAGGACAGCGGAAGCGACTTTGCTTTATACTATGTAGTGATGTCTCTTCTTCTTCGTGTGGTTAGTGACTAACCTGGTGTCAGAGTTTTAATGCTGCCCATGGGCCTCTGACTTAGCATCACATGCTGTTGAGAAATATCTCTCAAGCATGCCGGTTTCCTCACGATGTTTTTCCTTCACCGATTATAAGCAAGTGATAATTATACAATACGCACATGAATCCGAAAAATCAGAGGTGGGGGGTGGGTGAGCCTTGGGTTCGAACTCGAGACCTATGACTTGGCAGTCCGGCGGTCACACCACTAGGCTATCGTGTAAGTGATGTCGTAGGATAAGATGTAATCGATTTTATTAAACAGCGATTTCATAAAGACAAACTTGTATAGCTCCGTCGATACCGAAGTAGTAAATAATCACGTCACAATAGAAAACAGAAAATAGCTTATCTTCTAAACAAAGTATTTCCACTAGAAAGCCATCTTTATTATCCCAAATCAGGATGTACAAGATAGTTGGCAGTTGCACATGTTATTCGCTCTGCAGCATTTTACATTCTCGCCGCCAGGAAGTGGGAGGCGACGGAGGCACAATATATTATCGACATATCGGAAACCATACATAAAGTGAAGTCGCCCCTAATGTCGTGTTTCGGGAACATTTTAGGGAATATATCAGCCATGTCTAACTGCCCTTATTTAGGTTTTTTTTTGGCTATCTTGTTCTTCCGTTGTGCTGAATTTCAGTGGTCAATGCGTCTGAATACTCAGCTAGTTAGTGATTTGTGAGGGACTGATCGTAACTAATATTATAAATGCGAAAAGTAAGTTTGTCGGTATGTTTGCTACTTTTATCCGCCCTAACCACTGAAGGGATCATCCTGAAATTTTGTTACGTTTCAGGTGTACAGAAACGGACAAAACAAACGGATCTTTTCAGCGGGATTGTCCGAAAGGGTTTACCGCTACCCCGGAACATAAAGGGCTGAGGTAAGTCTGACACCAGGCTCCACCCAGAGCTGAAGGGGTAATTTGATGATTTCCAACACTCAAAAAAAAGGGTACGTCCTTTTATCCTGAAAAAAAAGTACTGTTCCGAGCGTGTACCGAGAAAAACAACAATAACGTTCTTATGATAATAGATGGCGCCACGTGCACGTTCCGTTCTGAGCCCATAATTGCAACGGCCAAACAACAAGCAAAGTACAGAGGCCAGCACATCAAGTTACCCCAATCTGTCAAATTTCTTTGATAGTATTTCAACTTTATTGCAAAGACATAAGGTTGATTTTTAATTGAGAAAATTTGACAGTTAGGGATAGCTTGATGTGCTGGCGTCTGTACAACCTGAATTGATTGATTCGTAACTAACGCGAGAGAAGTCGCGGGCAAAATCTAGTTTGACTATAAATCTGGCGGACTGACTTCCAGCCGGAACTTTTGACTGTCCACACTATTAAAAAAGCAAGAGTGGTTACTGCTATGAATTAGAGAGGAAATTATGGTTTATTGGGCATGTGAGTTTTAAATACTAAGCCATTTGTTTTTGCGAGTTAAAATTTTCCAGGGATGATGCCCATATAACAAAAAAAAATATATTTATATTTAGTCCATCAATCACATACTTAAAAAAATATTTGACACGTACTTTTTGCTTTATCATAATAATTTTAATAGAAAATGACTTAGTTAGAATGTATTAAAGTTGGGGAGTGGGACGCGCTACGTCATAATTAAGTGTAATGCAGGTGTAATGTTATATAAGCATAGGACATTTTTCAGCGTCCATACATCGTTAGCGTAAGAACCAACAAGTGAATTTATTATTGTGTTCAAAATAATGTTTAAATTAGATTGAAACAAAATTAAAACTACGGACACTAAGAATTCTGAAAAATCACTATTGGGTTTTAGGCTATAATTAGGTCAATAGCCAATGTTAATATGTTTATTTTATTAGGTAATAATTTAGCGTTTAATAATGAATTTAAGTACCTCCAGGTAGGTATATAGATCAAGCTCAATAGATCAATAACTGTAAAGGTTTCATACATTAAAACTTAATTTCGCTAACAATACAATAAAGCTTCCATTTCAAAGGAAATATGTATGTTTTAAAAATATATTCAAAACCATTTATGAGGCCTAACAAATCGCCTTTGTTACAGTTTATTATCATTTCAAACATTGTCTTTATTACCTGGCCATAAGGTTTCATTTCATGTGATCACGTCTTCATTCCGATTGAATTTTTATCTCTATTTCTTTGAAAGAAGATTGAAAATACTTTGATGCAATGATTTGAGCTAGCTGACATTCCATTTTTAACTTACTGTAGTTGAAATAAAGTTTGTTATTGAATGTTGGTTTCGTACGTCGTATCACACGTATGGTCAGTAAATTCGGATGGGACTCTTCCGGACCGGATCAACTATTTCAATGAAATACGAATGATATTGATAACAGAGAAAGCATAAGGTTTCAGGGGTCACGCATTTATACCCCGCACTATTTCTTTTCAGGGATTCTATAGAAAAATGAGTGATGTTATGTTAAAGGATAATTGGATGTTCGTTTTATTGGGTGTTACCATGCCAAAATGAACCGAAATTTATTTTATTATATTCTTATATATGAGCATAAATCGTTGCTGGAAATGGGCCTTTCAAAAGACCATCGTAAATGGGATTATCATATAGTGCTATAGTGTCACCACGCTTATCGCATTTTTAATCTTATGACACCTATGTAGCATAGAGTACTATGTAGATAGTATAATGGAAATAGAGCAATCCATCATTATTGTTTCAGTTCTGCAATAAAGATGATTTCAATCAATCTGCCTAGCCTTTTCCCAACTATGTTGAGGTCGGCTTCCATTCCAACCGGATGCAGCTGAATACCAGTATTTTACATGGAGCGACTGCCTATCTGACCTCCACAACCCAGTTACTGGGTAATACGATACCCCCTGGTAAGACTGGCTATCAGATTTTGCGGCCTTCTGAAGACCCGTAACGACTGTCAAAAATGCACAAAAGACAGCCGGGGTCAACGGCTTAACATGCTTTCCGAGACACGGAGGATAAGATGATTATGATAACTAATAGAGTCAATAGAGTTAACAATATTAACGAGTACTTAATAAGAGTAGTAGAGCTCAACCGATATGACGAACTAATAGAGAAATATGGAAAAAAGTAGGAAAAAATCCTTTTTAAAAACATCAACGACAGGCTTATAATGAACTAAAACTACTAAATAAAACTTTGACATAGAACAAAGCTTGGGGCTTATCTTTAATGGAAAGATGGATAAACTTTTATGGAAATATGAATGTCTATGTTAAAGTTTTATTTAGTTCTTTTTAGTTCATTAGAAGCTTGCTTTTCTCATATTACATTTTTTAATCTTCATTTATTTTTTATTTTTTCGTATTCATTTCAAAACATTTGATATTCATAAATCATGGAAGTGCATTAAAAATAACTGGTCGGCTATCTTGGGCGGTTCGTTATATTGTATTCAGAATGACGTCACTTAGCTAAATTGCATTGTAATCCAAACTGAACGTGTATGCAAAATTTCAGCACAATCGGTTGACGATAACTGCTTTAAAATTCAGTTACGACCCATCTGAGTTTTGTTTAAAAAAAAATACGTACATAAATTGCAAGATAATTAAAAGCTTCTAAAAGACACGTAGCGCCAAAATTGGGATAAGAGCAGGAAAAAGAAGATAATATGACCTAGTAAAAACAATATAGGACTTTTCTCTACAATTTAACGTATCCTACTAATATTATAAACGCGAAAGTTTGTGAGGATGAATGGATGGATGGACAGACTTTGATTAAACTTTCCAATAATTATAGTTTATACATCAGCATAACACAAAGGCATGATTTGACCATAATATAATGACATAATATACATAATATGTACTCTATACTTTACTCAATGAGTTTGGATAAAGCAACGCTGATTTTTGCAATACGATATTACTATTCGAATTAAAACGAAGTAAAAGGAGTGTGTAACGATCGAATGAGGTCGAGTTCTCTAGTCATGCCTAACTTAATGGGAAAATAATGCATTTATGTATGTATATAGACGTATACTGGTCCTGTCCCACAAGTCACTATAGAAGTATGAGGAACAGGATTAGATTTCATTCATACTGTATAGAAAAGAGATGATCCTCCGACCAGACCGGAGTTGTGTTTGGTGGGCTACTACTCGACGATTGTCGGGATATGGTATATATACTAGTCGCGTTTGCTTGCGCGATGCCGGATTCTTCGTGACGTCAGTGTGACGCTTAGTTCGTATGTGGCGATGTAGATGTCGCTCCAAACATAAATTCTAAATTTACGAAATCACACAACCAAATAGTCTTTTCAGATCAGTCACTGAAGAACTATCCTCATTACCACTAATTCGCTCGCGATGTCGAAACACACGATTCGTCCCCATCGAATCGTTGCTGATTTGTCTCGGTAATGGTAGCATTAGTCTCGTGGTACCGGGCTGGCTGATGGTACGAATCAATTCTGGTACCTATTGTCTCATTGTTTATTGGCTTAGGTTTTTGGAAAGAGAAATTGTTTTTATTCTCATGGAGTTTTTGGGTGCTGTACTATATGTGTGGCACAAGAGCAAAGTGTTTTTCAATGGGGTATTTGAAAGGGTAGTCAATAACGTTACTTTTTATGAACTGTCAAAACGCGGCATTTGTACGTGATTTGTATGAAATATAACATTTTGACGTCACAGATTTTTAGACTCAAATGGAATACTTATGAGCATTAAATGCAATTTAACAATTATAATTATCATCGCATTATATTTAATTTCTGCACGGTGATGGAAGTTTTTATGACGAGCGGGCTTTTTTCCCTTGTGATTTCATATTTTATTTTTCACCGATTCAAATACTCAATTATTATACTTTAGGGAAGTGCTACGAAATGTGTAAAAATGTAAATTGATACTATCACGTAAAATAATAAGTGAGAGTTAATTTGATCAATAGTCTATTGGCTAGTAAACAATTATTAAGAGCTTTAGCTACAAAGAAAGAAAATACTTTAATTTGCGGTAAACATGACGAAGAAAAACACAACAAAACAAAGCAACAAAAAACAAGTAGGAGGACAATATGCGTTGCATCCACGCAAATCTCCGATCGGTCAGCATAATGCTACAGAGTTTTCGGCGTTGACGTTGATCGATGCAAAATACAGAGTTTATAAATAAGAAATATTTTTTTTATAGAATAAACATAATTTTTAAAATAGCAACAAACCGACTTTTTGGAAAAAAGAAAGTTTTAAAGTGGTTTGGATAGCTACGGAAATTAATTGTTAATTAAATTTGACACACTGCACTGCGTGTTATGGTCAAGTGCCTAAGAATTTCGGTTTTCGTTTGTTACAGACGCCAGCAAATCAAGCTACCCCAGTCGGCCAAATATTCCCATTTGAACATGAACCTTATTTTTTTGTTATAAAGTTGAAAATCTATCCAAAAAATTTACAGATTGGGATAGCTTGATGTGTGGCCTCTGTAAATAAACAGCAATTGTATAATTATTATAATTTTATGTCTATTCAAATAAAAACTATGCTGAATAGTCATATAGCCCCAACATACAGTACCTATGTTATAAATAGAAAATTGAGATTTTATTCGAAAACCCCGAGGGCGTTGATTTTATATTAAAACGAATCCTAAACTATTTGAAATATCAAACATCTAACGTGGTTAAACTAAAACAAACTTTGACGTGCACTAAGTCACTAGAGATTTATAAAGCTAAAACGGAGTGATTCAACTTCTGCGAAAATTTAATCGTTTTCAATTATTTAAGCATTATTTATGCTACCCGTTTCAGATTCTGATATAATTAAAATAATTAGCAGTTTGAAAAATACAAATACCGTTGGACTTGATAAAATATCAACTAAAGTAATAAAACACGTAAAGGATGTCATAGCGCCTGTACTATCACATATATGTAATCTTTGCATTTCTGATGGCATATTCCCAACTAGCCTAAAAAGAGCAATTATTAAACCGCTTTTTAAAAAAAATTATAAAAATGATATTCAAAACTATAGACCTATTGCAAAAATATCAGTATTCTCTAAAATTATCGAGAAGGTAATTTATAACTCCGTATACTCTTACTTTGAAAAATTTAACCTATTTTGTAGTGAACAAAAAGGTTTTAGAAAAAATACAAATATTAACATGGCTCTCTATGACCTACTATCTAGTGTAATGCCATCAGTAGATAAAGGTAATCCTGTATGTGCTTTACTAACAGATATGACAAAAGCGTTCGATTTTGTTGATCATAAGATTTTGCTGCAAAAATTGCATGGCTATGGTGTAAGAGGAAACATCCTAAAACTTATTGAATCCTATTTGAGTGACCGAACCCAATGTACAGAAATCACAAGAATTTGTCCTTTAACAAAATCAGAAATCAAATACATATCTAAACCAAGATATGTCAAATATGGCGTCCCTCAAGGTAGCGTACTTGGACCACCCCTTTTCTTAATATACATTAATGACCTCCCAAAAACCTTAGATCATAAAATGGTATTATTCGCAGATGACAGCACAGTTATTGTGGAACATACTAATCCTGACAATTATCAAAATGACATAAATAATTCTTTGAGTGACATTATAAATTGGCTTGAAAATAATAATCTTGTAATTAATTTAAATAAAACTAAAGTAATACAATTCCACCAGCGCCGTACTAATCCACCAGTTAACATTACACATAGTAACTGTATAATAGAGGAAGTTACAAGTGCAAAATTCTTAGGTATAACTATAGATAGTAAATTAACCTGGAAACCTCACTCGGAGGAAATCTGTAAGCGTCTAAGTAAGTCTGCGTATCTTTTATACCAATTATCCAAAAAGGTCAATAATGACACGCTATTGAAGGCCTATCATGGATTGGTCGCCTCTATTCTGAGATATGGTGTTGTTTTCTGGGGACAGTCCACTAACAGGGAACAGATGTTCAGGATGCAGAAAAGATGTTTGCGATCAATGTGTGGTCTAAGAACAACGGACAGCTGTGTTCCCTGTTTCAAAAAATTTAATATACTTACCTTACCATGTTTGTATATCTTAGAAACTGCGTTATTTGTTAAAACGAATCTTAATTTATTTCAAAAATTCTCAGCAACCAAAAAAACACCGATTCGTGCCCAATATAAAAATTTGTTATGTCCATACAAGTGCAAAACTGCTTTATTAAAAAAGAGTTTTTTTGGTATTGCTCCTACTATTTATAATAAAATACCTGACATGATTAAATCCATGCCTTTAAATAAATTTAAGAAATCCCTTCAGAGGTTGTTACTCGAGAAATGTTATTACAGCGTGGAGGAATTTTTAAATGATAATCTCCTTAGATAATAATTTTGTACCACTCTGAACATGATGATTGATCTTTCTCATTGTGATTTTGACTATTTGGATTTTGACATTGTGTTTAATTTTTATTTTTTTGTAATCTTTTAACTCTGACATTGTTTATTTTAATTTTAATTATTTTTTAATCTTGACACTGTGATCTAATTCCTAATTTTTTGTTTTTTTAATTTTGACATTCCTATTTTAATTATATTTTTTGCGTAATGTCTGTAATTTTGTACGCCTCAAATGGCAAAACATGTAGCTCCTTAATTTATACAAGACCTATAATCTGTACTCATGTTTTACAAAATAAATATCATTATCATTATCATTATCATTATCATTAAGATTTCATTTCAAAATGTCAACTGGTCATCAAAGTTTAAACTAGATTTTAAAAAAAGTTTTATCAGGTTTCTAACAAATTACTATTGATTTTAAATAAAACTAGTCTATCTTATTTAAAGAGTTTTCTAAAACTTGCTAATAGGTACTATGTACAGAGGCCAGCATATCAAGTTACCACAATCTGTCAAATTTCTCTGATAGTATTTCAACTTTATTGCAAAGACATAAGGTTCATTTTAATTGAGAAAATTTGACAGTTAGGGATAGCTTGATGTGCTGGCGTCTTTTAACTGATAGTAATAAAACCCATGTAGGGTTTTATTACTATCAGTTAAAAGTAAAACATTATAAGTCTATATCCTCTATGTCTAGTCTATAGTCTAGTCTTTTTTTTAAATGTCACTGCTGGGTCACAGGCCTCCTCTCGGTGAGAGAGAGTGGGCCGTAATATCTTCAAACTTTACTGGTAGCTTATTATAATATATCTTTGTGTTGTCTACAGAGATAATAAAATTATTATTAAAACAAGGGTCTGTAAGTAAGTCCGTAAGTAAAACCTCATGGCTATTTACTCATTGTACGGAGTAGAATTCTATGGAGAAACAGCGGAGTAACGAGACAGACCTACAGTAGCAATGCCCTTCAGCCGGATTGTCCTAAAGGGTTACCGCTACCCCGGAACATAAAGGGCTAAGCAAGGAACATGGATGGGTTTTAGTCAGTAAGAGTCTGACACTCCCTCCGCTCCACGCAGGGTAGGCGGGGTTATTTAATGATTGCCCACCCTAAAAAAAAAGCAAGTTGTCAATAAAAATATACAAAAATCTTTCAGAATCTTACGCACATATTGTGATTACAGAAATAAGTGGCTGGCCTTATATATTTATGTAGATGTGTTTTGATTAGCGTAACAATTAATCAGCTGTTTACGATAGAAAAAGCCTTGCATGCATACTTCTAAAGCATTATTTAACTCTTTCCATATTCAAAGCCCGAACAGATTTACACCAGGTTAAGGTAACATATTCGTAATTGTATGCAAATCCCTGAATATTATGTATGTATGCTTCGACTTAGTGACGCCGGCGCCGTTTTCCTACAGTCTACCCAAAGCCAGTAATCTCCGATCGGATGCAGAATGTATGGAGGCGAGGCCGGGGTTACAAAGGTAAGACCTAAGAAAGCCTAGTGGGGAAATATATCTTTTTTTTTATGTTCCAACGACTACGCGGTAGCGCACGACTTTTTTTCTTTTTGGTGGGAAATCATCAACTGACTCCTCCCGCTTTGGGTGGAGCAGAAGGAAGTGTCAGACTCTTACTGACTTAAACCCATCCATTACCTTCCTTAGTCCTTTATGTTCCGGGATAGCGGTAACCCTTTCGGACAATTCCGCTTGGGTTGGTTGTCTATTATTTTTATATACATGGATTAAAAATTGAGGAATTGTAATAAAATTTTATTTCTTTAAGTTATAATAATCAAAAAAATCTGATCTAAAATTAACCAATCAAAAAATATAAATTTTATTCCGAAAAAAGTGTCGTTACTAGTTTTGGTCTTAATTCCGTCTAGCCCCCTTTCGCAACTCGCGATAAGGAACCTCGTTCCAATTACCGGTATCTATAATCCACTATCCCACTATCCACTATACCACTATCCAGCCGTTAGGATTCTTGGAGTCACCTCCAAGGAGCCTCACCTACAAGTGAGGTGTCTTATATGGACGAGTTCATCCCAAAGTCACGCGATTGATAAATAAAGGTTAGGTTTGTTTTTTAGAAAAATCGAAATGGCATTCTAAGCAAAGTATTGAAAGCCAATAAGTAATCTCCTTTCGGATACAGATGTATGGAGGCGAGGCCGATACAAAGCTAAGACCTAGAGTTTAGATCAAAGAAAAATCTAGTGTGAAAAAAGAAAAAAATTTTTTTTTCGATGTTTTGTTTGCGTTTGAGGTTGTTAACCTTTTACACGAACAAGATAGTTAAAATGAAGAACTTCACATTTATGAAGTCGTCATAAGTCAGCGCTGGTGGCACTTTATCTGGAACTTCTATTCAAGTGCGGTTATTGCGGTGATAGCCTAGTGGCGTGACCGTCGGACTCCCAAGTCATAGATCTCGAGTTCGAACCCAAGGCCTGGCCGGCGATTTTACGGATTCATGTGCGTATTGTATAATTTTTACTTGCTGAAAAATCGGTGAAGGAAAACATCGTGAGGAAACCAGCATGTCTGAGAGATATTTCTCAACAGCATGTAATGCTAAGTCAGAGGCCCATGGGCAGCTTTGTAACTCTGAAACCAGGTTAATCTCTAACCACACGAAAAGAAGAAGAAGATTGAAGTGCTGGCAGTGAAACGATTAATAATTTCACCTCCATGTGCCTCCACTCACCATTTCAGTTGTTGAGGTAGTTGCTGAAACTCAGCGCTGTTGACGATAGGTTCGCCTGAAGTCACAGCATTTTGCTTAGCAACAATCTGTTCTTGCGCAGATGTGACGTACGGTGTACGTTAACGTTCAACGTGTTGTTTCTCGTTTCTCGTGCATTTTATGTTATTATTTAAAAAATAACTCTTTAGATTTGCTGTTCTTAGTGTTTGTTGTCATGTTCATGTTCTTATGCAATAAGTTGATTATGTTGTCAGTGTTTTGCCGAATTGACCAAGATAATGTTTGTGATGTGATGTAATGTTTTTGAATATGAGGTTTTTAGTTGCTTTGCACGGGTGTATTTTATGACTTTAAGTTGTTTTTTTTTTAGAAATGTGCGTTTGGTTTGTCTGTATAAAAAAGACCGCTCGTCTTAAAAACTTCCGACACCGTACAGAAATTAAACATTATGCGAAGATATAATTGTAAAATTGCATTTAATGCTTATAATATTCCATTCGATTCTAAACATCTGTGACGTCGCATTGTTATATTTTTCATACACTTCACGTACATACAAATGCCGCGTTTTGACAATTCATAAAAAGTAACGTTATTGACTTATTGATTTAAAAAAAACGAATTGGACCACACACGAAACTGTTTTAACTCAAGTGCAACTGCCTTACCCGATAACAGAAACCTGTGATAATCCTATCTTAGATATGCCTTAATAGACGCCATACTTGATAGGAACCGCATCTGCAATGAAAACTGGTCAAGCGTTTGATTGCAATTTGTGACGTCAAAGGAGACCTCAATAAACTCAAGCGAGATAGCAGGATTAAAATGACGGACTTAGACAAATGGCACGCATAAAGCCTTTAACATAATTGTAATTAGTAGACAGATTGCAGATCTGTGTAGATGAGGGTATGGGATTTCCGTTGATTGCTGTATATCTGCAGAGCTCGCAATCATAAAATATTATGTCAACAGCATCTGCCTAGCTTTATCCCAACTCTGTTGTGGTCAGCTTCCAATCTAGCCGTATGCAGCTGAATACCAGTATTCTACAAGGAGCGACTGTTTATCTGACTTTCACAACCCAGTTACTGGGGAATTCGATATCCTTGATAAAACTGGGTGTCAGCTTTTTGGGTTTCTGCCGATATGTAATGACTGTCGACGATCTACGAATAAGCGCTTAGCACCAAGGACTTAAGGCTTTTTGAGACGCGAACGGGTCTCGATATGTAATGGACGTTCACCCATCCACAAACCGACTGCGGCAAGGGCAGCTCAACTTTAGACCGACCCGTGCAGCTATTATTTTCAGGCCCTAATGTTCCTTCAAAAATATATAAAATACCTATGTACGTCATGTAGGCAAATAGTATAAAAGAAAATCACTTTTGACAGGAAGACAGCCACAAAGTTTTGACGATGAGTAATGGGTAACTCGCCGTCTGATCAGGACCATGCCCGTGCCGGACGATGCGTCCGTGTTCCATGCACACTTCAAAGAGATATCAGCTCAGCGGGATTGTTTGAAAAGGTTACCGCTACACCGGAACTCATAAGCCTAATTTTTTGAGGGTGGGAAATCATCAAATGATTTCCCATTCTTAAAAAAAAGCTAGCGCATAATAATATATCGCGGTAGGTATGCTACTGCTCATTATTGCGATACCGTCTGGGTAGTCGAAATCGCAGCAAGTATTGTATGCAATTTTTCTGCTACCCATACCTAACTATCCAGAAAAAAACAGAGAACAACAGTAACAACAAACAAACCCACAAAATTATTAAAACAGACACACCCACAATACTATAGATTACAATAAAAGTTTACATCATATCGTGAGAAAGGTCATATTATACCGAAAGGAAGCAAAATAAAAGTGTATCCTTCTGAAAGACGATATTAGGGCCCTCGCACATAGCCGACATGCGTATGGAATTTCTATTAGGTACCTAACAGATCGTTTTGCTTTATGTTCTAGGTGTGTAATACGGAGGGATGTTGCGTCGAACTGTTTTTAAAAAAAGTTGTCTCTAGATATAAAAGCGCTACTCAAGCTTTTTTCTATAAGCTGTTGAAGATCTATAAAGAAATTCATCTTATTATGTATTGTTGTAATATTTTGCGTGTTCTTTTTTCTTCTCTTATGGAACTTGGTATGGTTTTGTTTTGATACCATGTCATTTCAGATACAATTTATAGATCATGAATAAATAACGTATGACTTAAAAGACAGTTCATTAATATCAATAATGAGGAAGGCTAATTTCAAACCTCATTGGTTGCAATAATGCATCTGCAGGTTAAGCAACTCTTGCCGGGGTTGGTCCGTGGATGGGTGACCATCTTTACATATCGAGACTTCCGTGCATCGGAAAGCATGTTAAGTCATTGGTCCCGGCTGCCATTCGTCGATCTTTGACAGTCGTTACGGGTAGTCGGAAGTCTTAAAGTCTGACAACTGTGACTAATGAGACACAATTACTTTTTTATTGTTTTGAATTATATTTGATATTTCAACAGTTGAGCGGATATTGACATTGACAGCTCTGGAACGCGTTTTAGACTGCTGATCGCGTTCAGTTTCATTAGGTTTCATTGCTGAAATTGCCACGTAGTATCGATACTTTTAATTCCCATACCATAGTGTAGATACTGAGGCTAAAAATTTGTCCGAAAGGGTTACCGCTACCCCGGAACATAAAGGGCTAAGGAAAAAACATGGATGGGTTTTAGTCAGTAAGAGTCTGCCACTCCCTTCCACTCCACCCAGAGCGGCAGGAGTCATTATTTTGATGATTTTCCACCCTCAAAAAAAAAGGCTACAAATATAATAATAATTTAAAAATGTATTAAATAAGAAAATAAACGAATAATAATAATATCCTTGGACATTTCACACAACACCATATAGTCCCAAGCTAAGCAACCTAATGCTTGTGTTATGGTAACGAGATGGCTGATAAACTACTTATATACATTTTTTTTTGTAAATACATACATATTATAGATAGAAAAACACCCAGACTCGGAACAAATACTTGCAGGTCGTACAAATATTTGACCGAGCGGGAATCGAAACCGCGACATGCTGCGCAGCAGTCAATCGCTCAACCACTGCGCCAACCGTGTCGTCAATTATTCTTTGTTCTCACGAACAACTCTCCGTATGTTTCCAAAATAGGCTCTCATCCTAGATCACGGTGAGCCGTGGACAACGCAATATGAGATGAAAGGGATTGTTCCACAGTACGCGATAAAAATAACACGAATACTATCCTTGTTGCGTATTTAGACTAATATTGCGTTTCCCTTGTTTTTTGTACGTTATGCTGTTAGTTCATGGAATTGAATATGAGGATCGTGAAGAGATTATGTCAGCAGTGAACAATGGTTGGGGCTGTTTGATATGAAACTATGTCTATTTATTATTTATTTTAACTTTTCGCACACAATAAAGGTACAAAGGCGGATTTAATGCCTTAGGTATTCTCTGCCAGTCAACCAAGGGCGGTGAAGAGATTTGATGGCAGGTGTTTTAAAGAGCAGCAACATACAAAGCATTAAGAATTCAATAAAAATAAAAACTATTATACTTATATACTACTACTTATAGTCCTTTTAAGACCTTATACTTATTTCTTTTTGGACAATATTTTGAAATTGGAAGGCAATGTCTTTAGGCAATGCTTGCTGACGAATCCCTTAAATGAAATGCCGAAACAAACTCAAAAGTCGTGTTCTATGTTAAGTCTGTAAGCGGGATTGTCCGAAAGGGTTACCGCTCCTCCAGAACATAACAATCCCTCCCGCTCCAGCCAGAGCGGGAGGAGTCATTAGAAGATTTCCCACCCTCAAAAAGAAAAGTTACTAGTTTAGTCACTATCCACACGAAAAGAAGGAGGAGAGCAATGCATAACTGTATAAACTTATGCGGAGAAACGGGAATTGTTTTAAGACTACCTAGTTTGAACAACATAACATAACTTCTCGCTTAGTTTTCCTGAAGGGTTAGGCAGAAACGCACCCATAATAGGTACACATTTCGCCAGATGTTTAAGTCCCATGTAATAGGGGGCCAGCCTATTGCCATCATTCAGTTCGCACAAATCCAGACTCCGATTCGCTACTTCCGAAGAGAAAATAAATTCCTAATAGATAAACCCAATATAGCGCTTTACCGACCTAGCAATCGAATCCAAGACCTAATGCTCAGCAGTAGTGCTTACGGCCGCAACGAGGCTACAAAACAAGATTATAATACACTAGCTTTTGCCAGCGGCTTCACCCGCGTGTATGTAAGAAATTATCCCACGGGAACCGTACATTTTTCCGGAATAAAAAGCTTATATGCTGTTCCAGACTATAATCTATCTTTGTGCCAAATTTCATCTAGATCCGTTAAGTAGTTTTTGTTTATACGTTACAAACATACTTACATACAAATCTATTCTCTTTATAATATAAGAATAGATAATATAGAAAAGTAAGTACTTGCTTAAAAAGCAAATGGCCGACCAAAATGTCACCGAACAGCAAGCTACGCCGTAGCGCTACACATCAAATCAACAGTAAGGTATGAAACGTTAATTGATATTTTGTTACCGTATAATTTTAACTGTACGGTTTTAATTAAACAGGTCATTTTCAAACGAACGCTTTCAAATTATCCCATTCTCTTATAAATACATTTCATTATACCAGCGATGTATTTTTGGGTTTCTCATCCAACCAGTCGTGTTCAACCGATTCTACATAATACATACGACCTTTTCACAACATCAATTGTCTTTCTATATACGACAGATTAAAATGGATTTTACAGAAAGGGTACCTGCCGGTTTGAACAAAAGCTGATGAAATTCATCAGTTTTCAATTAACCCTGGTCCGGCGATCCGTTTGTTTGAAATAGATTATTTCCGGTACAACGGGTTAAGCCGAAAAAGTTCAATTTCATTGATTACTGTCTATGGTGTATTGTTTTACAGGTTGTCAACGTAGTGAGGTTTTAATTTGAATGGTTAAAGTTTGAATAACATTTATCATTACACCTTTTTTTGCGAATGGTTTAGCAGTAGTGCTCACATTTCGCTACATATGTTTTGAGCCCTATGCGGACGAGCTAACTAGGTACAAACTCAAACTCCGGGCTACTACTAGGAAAGTAGGAAACTCCAGATGGAAAAAAAACCCAATAACTCTTTGCTCGATACGGGAATCGAAGCCAGTTTGAGTAGTCATCCGAAATATATGTATGGTTTGTCAGGAAATATATTATGTCTACGCTTACGTTATAATAGAATTTGAACAAGATTTACACTTACGCAACGAAAAACTGACAATACAAAATTAAAAATTTTGTATGCGGGTAGTAATACTACTCGCATACAAATCCCAACAAGAAGCTCTTTGGGAAGTACAGGCATGATGTCGTGTGTTAAAAAACAAAAACCTAACGTCATGGAATACATATCATCGTTTAAATTAATGACGCATCATCAGCGCCATCTAGCGTGGAAACACTGGATTTACAAACACACATTGTTTGAGCAACCATAACCACGACACATTACGTATTCTCTGGTCAACTTGGAGTAACTCGTAACATGTTTGCAGTTTGTACCTAGCGTGCATAAGTTTCAGGCAATTTCTATCAAAACTTCAGAATAACTTGAATTTACAAGTAAAATGTTAAGTTAAAGCTTTAGTTGTAACATTAATTAGTAGAAATAAAGCTGAGGCTTTATAAGGGTCGTTAATTATTTATAAGAATTTAAATTTTGTTTGCTTTAATATGCTTCTTATGTATGCTTTATTTTTAAATATTTAAAAGACTATTTCAACCTAACCTTCTTCTAGGATTTGTTTGAGTTAACATCTTTTTACTCTGTATACTAAGTTAATAACATTTTTAAGTTTTTAAGCATGGACGGCTCTGTTGACGTCGCGGCGCGGGCCCAGGAAGAAGTGGCGAGACCATGTGTGCGATGCATAAGCGAGTTAATTGTTATAGTAGTGATGGTTATAGTTTCTAGTTATTTCGTATTGGTTTAGAGTTGTTTTAATTCAGTAATGACTGTTCACGCATGATGCGGGTGGCTATTACACAATCTTTAGGCGCTCTTTGCTTTGGGATACCTATTTATGCACCGGGAATCAAAATTTTCTAGTCATCTTCGGACAGCCAGTGAGAGGTCCTCAAGGGATGTTAGCAGTTTACGAAAACTTTCGAGTGCTACTTCGCGGAACGATAAACCGTTCGTTTTTTCCCAAAAAAACTAACTCTTTTGAATCGACCTTGCTCTGTACATCTTCACTAAATGTACCAATCCACTAACTCGTATCGTTAATACGAGTTAGTAGAAATTGTAAAATGATTTAATAATCATTTTACAATTTGGAGAAACCAAAGACTTATAATTTACTCTTAATCGCATCCACAATTTGGAGAAGAAGACGCATAACGCATGAACAATGACTTTTTTGTCACTAGTTGACTTTTTTTTTAACATTGTGACTAAACTAAGATAGGCAGTTTTTCTCGTTTGGCTCGTGACCCCGAATACTGCATTATGAAGACGCAGAAGCATCGAAACATGAAACAAATTTTAATAACCTCAATACATTAAACCGATATTTCGACACAATAACCGATAACCCCTCAATCGTAACCAGTCTACTCACGTAACCGTAAAACCGTAGATTCTCAGGAGCTCGTAAAATTATTACTGCCGTCTGTCAATACTGATATTGGGAATTACGTTCGCGACGTATTACGCAAGACAAAAAGATTAGGCGACATTTTTGCGTCAAAATTCGAAGATTTCGAGGTGCTGATATTTTTTAGTGGAACATATATTTATTTTTGGTTAGTCGGTTTAAACTTATAGAGAAGCTCGTGGCTAAGTAATAGCATTAGCACGGATTAATCCATCAGGTAAAGCTACGATTGCCGGGGTTGGTCCGTAGATGGGTGACCATCTTTACATATCTAGACTTCTCCGTGCCTCGAAAAACACACTAAACCGTTGGTCCCGGCTGTCATTCGTGGATCTTTGACAGTCGTTACGGGTCGTCAGAAGCCCGAGACTCTGACAGCCAGTCTTACCAAGGGGGTTTCGTATTGACCAGTTACTGGATTGTGGAAGTCAGAAAGGCATTCGCTCTATGAGAAATACTAGTATTCAGCTGCATGCGGTTAGACTGGAAGCCAACCCCAACATGGTTGGGCAAAGGCCAGGCAAATATTTGGTTCGAACGTATTTACAGAAGTTTGCTGTGTAACGGGAAATATTTAATTGCTTCTATAATTAGGTTAGATTTGTGACCATCCGAGTGTGAAGATCACAAATGCGAATTTCTTGAGGATAACAAAAGTCATGTTTATAAATAATAAAGTATCCGTTAAGGCATATTCTTAGGCAATGTTGTTCATAATGATAAGTGCAACGAATGGCCTCTTAAAACATTGCCCATGAATTTAATTTCACCTTGTATTACACGGATCAGCACGGACTAAGGGCTGATTTCACCAATGAAACTGAACGCGGTCAGCACATAAATCTCGTATGAGAGCAGTCAGTGTCAAAATTAAAAATATTGAAACGCAAATTGACACTAAGTAATATGAAAATGTTGCCCATGGTTGAATATTATATGAAAGGAGGTCTGTATGTAGCGGGGCTATCCCTCATCCATCGCGCTACCTCCTTCGCGAGCATAACTGCTTCGCAGAAGGAGGTGACTGCCTCCCACTCCCACTCTCAGTCCGGACCATGGCTTGCACCAAGGCCACACGCTAGAAGTCGTCGCGGGCTATCCACCTACGTTAAAGCATGATTTACACGATGCGTTTTCATTACCTGTAGCTACCACTACGGGTTTAGACGATGCCAGTCATTTGTTGCTTCAATTTAATTATATGCCACGAGCTAGAAACTTGCACCGTGTTCATGGAGCTGAAAGCATACACGTAACTTCTGCACGAGAGCTCTTCTTTAAGTTTGTGCCGAGTGAATTAAGAAAATCAAAAACCGTATCACCCAATAAACTAAATATTGTATGTCAATCACTATAATTGATTGGTAAATTTTCGTAGATCTATATCAATATAAGACAGGTCTCAATGACGAAAATGTATTGTTTAGTTCGTCTCGCTAGATTATTAAAAAATATTCGACACATATTTTTCGTTTTTTCACTTAATCAAAAGATTACGTCAATACATTGTGTTAAACTGTGGCATGACGTCGCTCCTTTTATTTGTAGATATTATACTGAGCTGTGACATAGCGCGTCCCCACTCCCAACTTAATTGCATTTTATCTAAGTCAGTTTTTATTAATAATTATGGTCTAGTAAAAAAATACGTGTCTTATATTTTTTTTTATCTGACTGACGGACGAAACATAATCCTAGTATTCACAAGTGGCAATAGCTAACAAAATCCTAACGGTTGCCTCTCTACCATCAGTTTGGGCTAACTAAATTTAGTTACTCTGGTTTATAAAGGCTTTATACTCTACCGATAGAGTTTGAGTTTGCTCTACAGAGCGTTTTTGTTTAATTGAATCCTTGCTTTTTGTGGCATTGTGTTTTGGTGCTAAATGGATCTTTTGTGTGTCTGAGTCTTTTTATTATCTTGTTTAGTGTTGGCGTAAATTTGTTGTTAGTTCACTTATTTTTAAGTTTTCGTTCACGTGGTCTAAGTAAAAGAAATTCAACGACTTTTACTTTGGACACAACTCAGAATACAATAAAGTATAAAACGTGTCTCTAAAGTGGTGAAATTAATTAAACACACAGGTAGGGCTAGTTAAGCGGGATTGTCCGAAAGGGTTACCGCTACCCCGGAACACAAAGGGCTAAGGAAGGAACATGGATGAGTTTTAGTCAGTAAGAGTCTGATACTCCCTTCCGCTCCACCCAGAGCGGGAGAAGTCATTGGATGATTTCCCAGCCTTAAAAAAAAAAGGTATGGCTAGTGCCCATTATCATATAAATGTTGATAGGTTAAAATAAATGACAAATTGAAAAAAAAAACTAAATAATAAAATATAGGCAATTCGCCTACTTATTGCAGAAAGTTATTGCATCCTAATAGTATTACTTATTCGTTTTAATTTCGTTGATGCAAATGTTATGATCCGTGACCCGGCAAATGACCGCTGCGCGAAATTTCTTTGAGTAGGTACAGGTAGTTATATAATATATCCGTAAATAATAACGATTAATGGAAATATAATGTCTTTATGAAACGAAAATGTGAAAACGTATATGTGCGTTAAATTAATGTCACCATTGTAGCGCCACGTCGTATATTAATTTGTTATTTTCGTAATAACAATGAGATATCAGTATTTAGTATAGTTAAGTTGTTTAAATCGTCTGAAAAATCTTATTAAGACATTTAAGTACCTCTCAATTCGTGTTGCGACAATTTATAGTACAATCAACTAGAAAGCGGTCTCCGCGACTCATTTTCTCAACCACTACAAGTGTCTACAACCACTATTTCCTTACAATCCTCGCTTCGCTCCACTTTGCTCCGCTCCGCTCGCCTCGCCGCCTCTCGCTGGATCGTTATCTTAAAACTGCGGTAATGGCCGCAGAAACTCAGTTGAAGTTAGTTACCGTTTTAGGTGCCTGTATTTAATTTTACTGTAGAATTTGAATATAAATTTTGTATTGCTCCCACTTACTGCGTTTATTGGGTAGAATTTCAAAACGATGGCATTGTAAGTTGCAACCGATTTGAAGTTGTAATATACTACAACTTCAAAGTGCCTATAACGGCTTCATTGCAAAGCCCTTCATATAGTACATGGTGATTTTTAATTCACTATTAACCTTTCAGGAGATGAGAGTAGTCATTATTACAAACAACTTTCTCTATGGGACTAACTACGAAATAACAAAAAATATACATCTGTTTCATACATTTTCATCGATTAAATATGTTTTGTATGAAAAAGGCGATTTTATTTTCGATATTTCGAAGTTTGTCTCATAGTGAAAATTGCTCATAATCATGGGTACTTTCACGCCCTGAAAGGTTAACAGTGAATTAAAAATCACCTTCTATACAAAGAACGCATGAACATTGATCACGACGAAATTTCAAACTTGAAGTTGTTATTCATATTATAATCAAAAACTCGGGTGCACCAAAATAGCATTAGCTGCAATCCTTCAGACGTGTACCTACGCTCAGCGCAACCAGTTATGCTATTCCGTACAAGAACATACCGTGAAACTGTAGGTGAAGTGAGTTTCAACGGAGCTGTCAATAGTTTCTATCCCTAGCCTATGAAGGACAGCTTACTTCACGCTCGCGTCATCGATATCGTCACGGATTTTTACGGAATTAATCATGGATACTCAGTCACACTACCGCCTTTTGACTAAGTAAAGTTTAAGCTAAGAAAACTGAAGTGGTAGTGGCCTGGCCATGTTTGTCGAAGGACCGATGGCCGGTGGAGCAGACGAGTCCTGGAGTGTAGACCACGCACCGGCAAGCGTAGTGTGGGACGCCCCTCAGCTAGATGTACCGATGACCTTAAGAATGCTGGAAATGAGTGGATGCGGAAAGCGGAGGACAGGGAGTTGTTGGGCAGCGTGGAAGAGGTCTATGTCCAGCAGTGGACTGCGATAGGCTTTTTTTTTGAGGGTGGGAAATCATCCAATGATTTCTCTCGCTCTGGGTGGAGCGGAAGGGAGTGTCAGAATCTTACTGACTAAAACCTATCCATGTTCCTTCCTTAGCTACTCCTTACACTAAACTCCGACAAAACGAAATACATCACTTTTTCTTTAAAAAATAATGCACATATAACCCAAATGACATCATCTCACTCCATAGTAGCCCACTCCTGCTCCAAACATAATGTAAACACATGCACATGCACCCACATCCAGAAAACAAGCAGTATTAAATATTTAGGTGTAACTATAGACAGTTCCTTAACATTTCAAGAACATATTAACACCCTGAGCAATAGACTGCGGAAATTAATATTTGTATTTAAAACCCTGAGACAGGTGGCTGACGCGAAACTGAGAAAATCAGTCTACTTTGCACTTGCACAGTCCTTACTCACCTACTGCATAACATCCTGGGGTGGCGCTGCTAAACATACAATTCTGGAACTGGAACGAACGCAGAGAGCCATCCTAAAAGTGTCTTCCTTTTTGCCTTTCCGTTACCCAACAGCCCTCTTATACAAAGAGACCAAAGTTTTAACGGTACGCTAGCTGTTCATATTACAAACGATCCTAAAACAGCATGGACTCCTTATACATGATCCTCTCCTCTCACGTGGTAAAAGACATTTCAACCCCGTGGACCGCAGTAAGCTCTCCACCGCATCTTCTAAACGCTTCTTTTGTAACCTTGGTCCCTTCCTTTATAATAAAATAAATAAGACGCTCTCTGTTTACCATCTCACCAAGACCAAATGTAAAGTGAAAGTGAGCTGCTGGCTGCAGGAGTTAAACTACGACGACACGGAAAATCTGCTAGCTACCCTGGTTTAGACTGCACACACACAAGCACACACACACGCGTGGACACGCACGAACACACACACACACACTCACACACATACACACACACCACACATACACAAATCTCCTACACATTCAAACTAATACCAACTATAGTACTAACACTGCAAATAATGTACCGCAATTTGTTACTGTTCAAAAATCTAAGCACCTAAGTACAGACATTAAAATGTAACAACTACCCAAGGGGTGGAGACCTGGTGTCCTGAAATACAGACTTGTCGTCTAGCTTAGGCACCAGTCTCCCACAGTATTTTTAAATTATGTACCTATTATTGATACCATGTCAAATGTAACCTAATATTGTGGTGAGAAATAAACATTTATTATTATTATTTATTTATTTAGCCTTTTAAGTTCCGGGGTAGCGGTAACCCTTTCGGACAATCCCGCTTTCCGCGACAAAAAAAATGGTTCTGGTTAGGGTATGTCTCTTACGACATCAACTATTGTCGATATGACAGAAGGTCCCGAAACTAAAGTATAAAATATTCTTGTGATCTCTCATCTACGGGAAGTCATTGGATATGTAGCCTTAAATCAAATCTAAGTAGCTATAAAGCCCACGGTTGCGGTTGTCCTTATTCATATAACTAAGTTTAGGGTGTCATAAAACGCGACTACACAGGACCCTTGGTCACCTTTTACAACATATAGGTGCCTTAAATATGTGAGAGGTTCGCGGCTAAGTAATAACAGCCGCACGGGTCGATCGATCAGGTTAAGCTACGCTTGCCACGGTCGGGCCATGAATGGGTGACCATCGTTACATACAAAGCTACGTGCTTCAAAATCATGTTCATCCGTTGGTTCTGGCTGTCATTCTTTGATCTTTGTCAGTGCTACCAAGTATGCCCCGGTTGTAAGGATATGATAGGCTGTCCCTCCATGTAAATTACTGGTATTTAGCTGCATCCAGTTAGACAGGAAGCCGACCCCGACATAGTTGTGAAACAGCTACTCAAAGGTGAAGGTACTTTAAATATCTACGAGAAACAGGTTTTTCACATAACAGGTTATAACAGGTAATTTCCGACAATTTATTAGTAACAGATACATGACAATTTTTGAAAAAAAAGTGGTGCTTTTCTGTAAAATGTTATGGTGAAAACTTGGGTGACTAGAGATATTCGCAAAACAGACCAGTTGAAGATCGAACGCAGTACAAAGTACACATCTTTACCTGTGTTAACAAATAAAAGTGATTTGATTTGATTTGAAAAAAGCTTTAGCGGAAAGAACTCCTTAGTATTATATTAATGATTTTATTAGAAGAGATTAGACATATTATGGAAAGAATATTTTTCTTTGTTGTACATCAAAATGAAATAAGGAAATGAAAGAGACTTATTAATTTATCCGGCCTTGGATGTAACTGTGAAATAATCTTGTTTAAATAGACATCTTGGTTGTTGTAGTGGTCGTCAGCGGTACTGCTGAGTATGAGGTCTTGGGTTCGATACCCAGGTCGGCCAAAGTGCTACCTACTACTTATTGAGTTTTTCTATAAGGAATTTCTCAGTAGCCGAGCGAGTTTAAACTTGTGCCTGATTGATGGCAATAGGCTCGCTCCTTATTACATGAGAAGGAAATATGACTGGCGAAATGTGGGGTACCCCTACATTTCGCCAGTGGGTGATAGAACGACACCCACATTTCGCTTGATATTATGGGTGCGTTTCTGCCTTACCCTTCAGGGAAACAAGGCGTGATGTTTAGTTATGTAATAAAACATCATAAAAGCAGCAAAGACAAAACTCCATTATTGAATAGAAAGCCACAAAAAACTACCTAAACTAGCAAAGTTTCAATCACATTTTCACGAAAAATAATATTTCAGTTTTAGTCCGGATCTCGTGAAGTAAGGATAAAAACCAACATCCCTCTAGAGGGCGCTAATTGCGGGATATCGCGAAGTTCACAACAAGCTCAGCGAACTAATAATTAATAGAACATGCCGCTTCAAGGTAGCTTCTCTGACTTGTTGAGAAACTAAATTCAGGAATGATGTAGCTACTTTAGTTTACCTTTTTTGTGAGAGCTTTTGTTTCGAATTAGTATTACTTACTTATTTGTTTTGTCCTAAGTAAGATAATGACTTTGTTGACAGACTTGAACTTGATTAATGGGTGTCAGAGAACATTCGTTTAGTTTGTAAAAGCATGTTTATTTGATACTTATATATTTAACAATAGAAGCTCGTGGCTAAGTAATAACATTCATCCATTAGGTTAAGCTACGCTTGCCGGGGTGACTGGTGACCATAAAGATGGTCACCCATCCTCGTACCAACCCCGGCAAATCGTTTAATCGAGAATCCTCCGTGCCTCGGAAAGCACGTGAAGCCGTTGGTCCTGACATTCATTCGTGGATCTCTGACAGTCGTTTCGGGTAGCCAAAAACCCTAAACTCTGACAGCCAGTCTAACTAAGGGGTATCGTATTACTTAGTTACTGACTGGGTTGTGGAGTTCAGATAGGCAGTGGCTCCATGTACTGGCATTCAGCTGCATCCGGTTCGACTGGAAGTTGACCCCAAAATAGTTGGGAAAAGGCTAGGCAGATTAAATGATATTTATACCTAACTATTTACAATAGGTGCTAAATTAAATCACGGCTAACTATACAAACAAAAACAAAAGGACACTTAGGCGTCGAAGTACTCATCCGCATTCGCATTCAGACAGAACTGTACACAGAGTAGGTACACTTATAATAGCCATGTTTGCCATCAATTGGGCACAAGACTCCAGGCTGCTACTTAAAAATTCCTAATAAAAACCCAATAACACTTTTCCCAACCTGGAAATCGAACCCAGGAACTCAAGTTTAGCAGTAGTGCTGGCAACCATTAGATACATAAACAAGATAAGCACTCATGCTTCTTAAAAAAACTCAAGCGAAAACTTAATTAAAAGCCACGCGAGCCGCTCTATAACGTTAGGCAGCCAAATTTAACAGCTACTGACCATCTGTAGTTAGGAAGTGGAACAAAGTTACCGCCTCTATATAAAGTTCCGCCTAGACCGGTGAATTTAGTCTGCAGCTAAAAGCTAGACGATTACTAGCAGTTATGACTGTTTCATTGAGTTTGGGCGCGTCGCCTGCTGATAGCACTCGCTATAAATTTGTACACATTGATACTGTTTTAAAGGCGTCTTCTTGCTGTGGGGAACTAGAATTTGGTTTGAATTTAACTAGAGAAAGTTGTAAGGACTTACCAATTATAGAAGAATTTTCTGTGATGATCTGTAGGGGCTTATATAATATAACTAGCTTCCGCCCGCGGCTTTGCCCGCATAATATGTCGACAAATTATACAGAAAAACCTTCCTCTTGAATCACTCTTTCTATTAAAAAAAACCGCATCCAAATCCGTTGCGTAGTTTTAAAGATTTAAGCATACATAGGGATATAGAGTCAGAGAAAGCGACTTTGTTTTATACTGTGTAGTGATATTATTTACTAATGTGATTCCTTTTATATTGTAATTTACTATAATTAACAATTAAGGGTCCTTGTTGGCCACAAGCTATATTATTTCAATGTTAAAATCCCTTATAAAGTTTCGTCCCGATTCACCCCTGCTGCGTCTCTATTCACCCCGTTTGGGGACACAAGGAGTTACCGCCTATCCGACCTGCACAGCCCAGTAACTGGGTAGTATGATACCGGTAAGACTGGCTATCAGACTTCAGGGCTTCTGAGTAACTTCTTAGCGTGGACGGGACTCACCGCTTAACGTGTTTAACACGGAGGAGTCTCTATATGTAAAGATGGTCACCCATCCACTAACCAACCCCGGCAAGCGTAGCTTAACTTGATCGATCGCCCTATGCGATTATTATTACTTAATCATGAGCTCCTCGACTAGGCTCCATAATGAAGAAAAAAACAACATTTTCTATCAACTATTGAATTACAAAGCAAAGCCTTCTCCACTCGTCAAAATTAGTTAAAACATGAATATAATTCTGATGAATTTCTCAAAAACATGTCCGTACTCAAACACGGTAGTCTTTACAAAAGGCTCAGTTCACGCACATAATATATTGGACACACACCGACGAACAAAAGGTTTTTGCTGAAGCGACGCATAATTTCCATGTGTTATCATAATATTTATAACTAGTCCTAAGTAAATATTCGCAGTTTGTTTTGGAAATGCGAAACGGAGATTTTTTGGTTCATATTATTTTTTATCGCAGTATTTTAGCAGACGAGAGAGAACTGTGATTTGAAGTTTGTTGCTAAAAGTTTCCTTAAATATATTCATTTTATTATTACATAGGCTATAAAGTTAGTCGTGTAGCTGCTATGGCCGGCGTAGGTAAAGGCAGAGTCGATGCCAATTACACACAAAGGAACACACATAGACACCAACACACACATATTAAAAGTCTTATTTATTTATTGCTCGATTACACAACCATAGTTATACGCTAGGCTTAAAACTAGTAAGTACATGACCCTTTTTTTTTTGAGTGTGGGAAATCATCAAATGAATTCTCCCAGCTCTGGGTGGAGCGGAAGGGAGTGTCAGACTCTTACTGACTAAAACTCATCCATGTTCCTTCCTTAGCCCTTTATGTTCCGGGGTAGCGGTAACCCTTTCAGACAATCCCGCTTATTATTTACTACCTTGAATTATGTTTATTATTTTATCTAGAGCTTAAACTTACCCCCTGAAATTGTCACAGTTTTTCATTTAACTAGATTTATAATTTATAAGGTTATCTCAAAACATCTGCGTGTCCATTAATCATATTGCCTTTGGCATGCAACATTATGATATTTTTTCAATCAATCAAAATAGTTTTATGTTTATCTTTAAATTATTAAAGTAATTGAAGTTGCCATCTGTGAATAATCGATAAGGGACTAAAGTTACTGTGAACTTTGATTATTATGTTATTGTTAGGTAGGTAATAGACGTTTATTGGCGCATTTCACCGATGAAACAATGCGATCAGCGCATAAACCACGTTTAACAGTTGTCAATGTCTTTTTTTCTGAAGAATATTGTCTCTTACAGCTCTTGAACGCGTTTTAGATGTGCTGAACACGATCAGCGCATAAACCACGTTTAACAGTTGTCAATGTCTTTTTTTCTGAAGAATATTGTCTCTTGCAGCTCTTGAACGCATTTTAGATGTGCTGAACACGATCAGCGCATAAACCACGTTTAAAAGCTGTCAGTATCAATTCTGTGGAATAATGACACTGACAGCTCTTGAACGGATTCTAGATGTGCTGAACGCGATCAGTGCATAAACCACGTTTAAGGGCTGTCAGTATCAATTCTGTGGAATAACGACACTGACAGCTCTTGAACGGATTCTAGATGAACGCGATCAGTGCTGAACGCGATCAGTGCGTAAACCACGTTTAAGGGCTGTCAGTATCAATTCTGTGGAATAACGACACTGACAGCTCTTGAACGGATTCTAGATGTGCTGAACGCGATCAGTGCGTAAACCACGTTTAAGGGCTGTCAGTATCAATTCTGCGGAATAATGACACTGACAGCTCTTGAACGGATTCTAGATGTGCTGAACACGATCAGTGCATAAACCACGTTTAAGGGCTGTCAGTATCAATTCTGTGGAATAACGACACTGACAGCTCTTGAACGCGTTTTAGATGTGCTAAACACGATCAGCGCATAAACCACGTTTAACAGTTGTCAATGTCTTTTTTCTGAAGAATATTGTCTCTTCCAGCTCTTGAACGCATTTTAGATGTGCTGAACACGATCAGCGCATAAACCACGTTTAACAGTTGTCAATGTCTTTTTTTCTGAAGAATATTGTCTCTTACAGCTCTTGAACGCATTTTAGATGTGCTGAACACGATCAGCGCATAAACCACGTTTAACAGTTGTCAATGTCTTTTTTTCTGAAGAATATTGTCTCTTACAGCTCTTGAACGCATTTTAGATGTGCTGAACACGATCAGCGCATAAACCACGTTTAACAGTTGTCAATGTCTTTTTTTCTGAAGAATATTGTCTCTTACAGCTCTTGAACGCATTTTAGATGTGCTGAACACGATCAGCGCATAAACCACGTTTAACAGTTGTCAATGTCTTTTTTTCTGAAGAATATTGTCTCTTACAGCTCTTGAACGCATTTTAGATGTGCTGAACACGATCAGCGCATAAACCACGTTTAACAGTTGTCAATGTCTTTTTTTCTGAAGAATATTGTCTCTTACAGCTCTTGAACGCATTTTAGATGTGCTGAACACGATCAGCGCATAAACCACGTTTAACAGTTGTCAATGTCTTTTTTCTGAAGAATATTGTCTCTTACAGCTCTTGAACGCATTTTAGATGTGCTGAACACGATCAGCGCATAAACCACGTTTAACAGTTGTCAATGTCTTTTTTTCTGAAGAATATTGTCTCTTACAGCTCTTGAACGCATTTTAGATGTGCTGAACACGATCAGCGCATAAACCACGTTTAACAGTTGTCAATGTCTTTTTTTCTGAAGAATATTGTCTCTTACAGCTCTTGAACGCATTTTAGATGTGCTGAACACGATCAACGCATAAACCACGTTTAACAGTTGTCAATGTCTTTTTTTCTGAAGAATATTGTCTCTTACAGCTCTTGAACGCATTTTAGATGTGCTGAACACGATCAGCGCATAAACCACGTTTAACAGTTGTCAATGTCTTTTTTTCTGAAGAATATTGTCTCTTACAGCTCTTGAACGCATTTTAGATGTGCTGAACACGATCAGCGCATAAACCACGTTTAACAGTTGTCAATGTCTTTTTTTCTGAAGAATATTGTCTCTTACAGCTCTTGAACGCATTTTAGATGTGCTGAACGCGATCAGCGCATAAACCATGTTTAAAAGCTGTCAGTATCAATTCTGTGGAATAATGACACTGACAGCTCTTGAACGGATTCTAGATGTGCTGAACGCGATCAGTGCATAAACCACGTTTAAGGGCTGTCAGTATCAATTCTGTGGAATAACGACACTGACAGCTCTTGAACGCGTTTTAGATGTGCTGAACGCGATCAGCGCATAAACCACGTTTAACAGCTGTTAGTGTATTTTTTTCCGTGGAATATTGACACTGTGACAGCTCTTGAACGCATTTAAGATGTGCGTGTAATTCAATTGGTGAAATCAGCCCTGTCTCAGGCAATAACTAAGACTATTTTTTTAAAACAAGGTTACTTTCATTGGCATAAATCTTAGCTCATGTTTCCCTGCACCTCAATATGGGGTTACTCAAGAACAGAGCACATCAATCAAAATTTTCATTTAAAACATAAAATATGAACAAACTTAAACACTAAAACGGTCACCCATCAGTCACCTTTCAGACAAATTGCAGACTTTACTCGCGTGTTTATGACGTAAAACCCTGGCTCAAAACAAAGGCATTACCAGCCGAGCTCCGCAAATAAGGCTATCTACAAAAGATCAAGACGGAATAATCAGTCTGATCGTCCCGAGTCTATTTTTAATACGAAAATCTCGTGATCTCTATTCCAGTCATGTTCGAAGGCTCGGAGACCCCCCGAGCCTCGTCACCAATACCCTATGACAATAAAGTTATAAATCTCATACATTTTTATAACACAATTTCAAATAATTTATATGGTTTTTGTGATAGTTCTTCTCTTTTGAGATTCTTTTGATATTCTTTCGGCTTCGCGTTTTAGTTGACTTGGGAATATTGGGGTTGTTTCGTGTGGAAATTGTGGTCTGCGTTTGAGTGTTCCAAGATTATATTATTAGATGTATAGTGATCACAGTGAGGAGCTCGTGGCTAAGTACTAACAGCCGCACAGGTCGATCCACCAGGTTAAGCTACGCTTGCCGGGGATGGTCGTGGATGGGTGACCATCTTTACATACTGAGACTCCTCCGTGCCTCGGAAATTACGTTAAGCCTTTAGTGCCGGCTGTCATTTGTGCATATTTGACAGTCGTTACGGGTCGTCAGAAGCCCGAAAATCTGACAGCCGGTCTTACCAAGGGGTATCGTATTGCCCAGTTACTGGGTTGTGGAGGTCAGATATGCAGTCGCTCCATGTAAAATACTGGTATTCAGCTGCATCTGGTTAGACTGGAACCTGACCCCAATATAGTTAAGAAAAGGCTATGCAGATGATGATGTATAGTGATCACAATAATACAGGTTTCTTTTTTGAGGGTGGCATTTCATCAGTTGACCCTTCCCGCTCTAGGTGGAGCGGTTCAATAATACAGGATGGAAGGGACAACGACGCGAAACTGGCTACCATGGGTTCAGTACATAATTCTGAACATCCCTGTGTTGAAATTTTTGTCAGTAAAAAAAAACTGCTGTTTTATTGAAAAGCGCAATTCACTTGCAGTTGAAATGTATGGTACGGGTATGTTTTACGACGAATAATTGAGTTATTATTGAGTTACGAACCCAATATACAGAATAAACAATATTAACAAACATTGACAAATACTATTTTAGTTGAACAGTCAACAAAACATACCCTGTTAGTAAATATTTTACTTGAAAGTACCAACAAGCAACAACATTAAATATGTTTTCATACATTATACGTATAATGTTTATTTTCTTCTTATATAGACAGCTTGGTAAATAGACTTTGAAAACATATTGACGAATAATAACATAATAAAATGCGATGAATATTAAATATTTGTTTACTCGATAAACTGGGTGGATATTTGAGAAGCAGCAAGAAGAAGAGCTGAAGTAAGAGTTATCTTAACCGTTGTAGCTACAGAAAATAGTTATAAGGGTACTGTTCTACGTAGACGCGGGCCTGCGGACGGTGAGTAATGGGTAGCTCCCCGCCCGATCAGGTCCACGCCCGTACCGGACGGCGAGTACGTGTTCCACACACGCCTCAAAGAGATGTCAGCGTGTGAAGGAGCCCGTTAAGGCTGAAGTCTGCCGGGTAAGCTGGATTGTTCGAAAGTGTTACCGCTATCCCGGAACATAAAGGGCTTAGAAAGGAACATGGATGGGTTTTAGTAAGCAAGAGTCTCACACTCCCTTCCTCCCCATCCAGAGCGGGAGGAGTCACGTGATGATATCCCAACCCCCAAAAAAAAAGGGACTGGTTTGTAACAAGATCACACCTATAATCAGAGGTATTCTTATAGTACACACACATTTTGCCAATAATGTTTGAGTCCCAATAGGAGCGAGCCTATTGCCATCAACCTGGCACAAATTCAAACTCCGGGCTGATATTAAGTAATTACAGATAGAAAATCCCAATAATACTTTGCCTGACCCGAGAATCGAACCTTCATGCGCAGCAGTAGCGACCACTGGACCAATGAGGCAGTCGCTGTGTGAGTCTGGCTGTCAGTGTGGGTCTGTCCTATACTTCTTGAGTACTAAATTTCAGTTGTATTAACATAAATATTGACCGTTTTCCTGTCACCACAATGGTTACGATTTAGTATATAGTAAGCAGTGATAGCCTAGTCGTGTGACCGTCGGACTGGCAAGTTATAGGTCTCAAGTTCGAACCCAAGATTTTACGGATTCATGTGCGTATTGCACAATTATCACTTGCTTAAAATTGGTGAGGGAAAACATCGTGAGGAGGCCAGCATGTCTGAGAGATATTTCTCAACAGCTTGTGAAGTTGAGTCAGAAGCCCATGGGCAGCATAAAAACTCTGACACCAGGTTAGTCACTAACCACACGAAAAAGAAGACGGTTACGATTAGTTTCTAAATCATAACAAGGTAGGTAACGTGTGTTCTCACATTTTCAATCGCATTATAAATCGGTTGTAAGCTGCATAAATAAATAAAACAACGCCCTTATAGAATCGGTAACGTATCAAATTCCTATTTATTTAATCAATTCAACTAAACATCAACAGAGACACAAAGCTCCTTCCAATTAACGATCTAAGGCAAAAATAACTGAAAATTTTCCATTTATTTCGCAATTCTGTTCGAATGTTAAACATAATCTAACCATCGGCCCGAATTTACCCTGGAATGTTGACTGACTTGACAACATTGCCAATGTAAACACAATTTGCATTGCCAACACCTTGCCGATCCGAAAATTTCAATATTTAGCTTTTCGGCCTCCAAAAATATCGGTTCTATTGACGGGTCCTGATTGACTGCATTTATTAAAAAAAAAACAAGTTCTGACTTCCAAAAAAAATACACTAAAAGTCGCTGACTTTGATTTTGAATTTCCATTTTTTACCACCGACTTCCGAAATTTTTAACTTTTAGTGTTTTTTTGAAAGCCGGTTGTGAATGCAAATTTCTTTCTATTCTATCTTGAGTCTTCTATTAGCCCCTACAATAGAGCAATAATAATATTGGACAAAGGTCGAGGACATTGACTGTATTTGAAAGCGTTTACTTATCGTTTTAGGGCATTATAATTTAAATTGAAAAGTGGTTGAAAATATAAAATTATATTTTTATTCAAGTACCTATTGACTTTATTGAAACGTTACATTTTACACGACACGTTATATTTTGTTTTTTGATAATTCAAGTATTTGTGTAAGATTGTAATGAACGTTGAAAACTCAAAAAAATTACCGTTTCTATTTTAATAATTATTAATGTCGGTATTTATGACATTGATAAACATACCGTATTAACCGTTTTTTTAAACCGTGTTTATTAAATTGGCATGTACGTGTACACCTATATTATGCAAAAAAAATGGGTTTTCAGACAAAACCGCTGGCAAAAGGTAGTAGAACCTACGTAAGAAAGTAGTATCTACATAAATTCTCATTGAAGAACTTACAAAAACAATTCCCTAATCAAATCCCACTTTTTATCCTGCGACCTAAATCTCGGAGACTCCAGAAGATATCAGAATCTATAAATAAACTAATTAAGGAGAACTTAGTCTGGGAGATAAGGCGTCGAACTTTGCGAAATGGTGCACAGCAAAAACAGGAAGCGCGGCAAAACAAAATGGATGCTTAAGTTGAAAAGCATTTTTAAATAAGAACGCTGGTGTGAATAGAAATAAAATATACAAACCTTCAATACGAATTTCAAATACACATGCGAGGATGTAAATTAAAATTCGAACGTTTTGCAGTAGTAAGAGTAGCTTCTAAGCCGTTGCTACAATGATTACAATTAGAATTTAATATTTATGACCTGCATCTTTTTGTGTCTATGGTACTTTTTTTTAATGATATTAAATTGAATGCGCCCAGTGGGTTGCCACATTTATCGCGGCATCAGTGGCATTCTTTAGGTCATCCGAGGTGCAGGTGAACGGGCACTTAGGACACTCCAGCAGGTGGGGCATGGTCTGGTTAGAAGCTCTGCAATCGCAATAGGTGTTGAGTGGATCAGTAATCCCCCATTTCGACAGGTTGTGCCTGCAGCGGCCTACTTGGGTACGCAGTCGATTGAGAGCTTTCCATTTAGGCCACTGCAGATCACGTACGGGTGGCAAATGTTCCTGGGGTATGATGTCAAATAATATTATCTTGTAATAAGTTTCTATACATGTCCTACTACATAACCTCACGCCTCTATTCTCCGAAGGGTTAGGCTGAGATGCACCTACTTACACTAAACCGACATTTTACCAGTTATTTTTAGGTCCCATGTAATAGGGGGCGTTCCTGTTGCCTTAAACCGGGCACAAATCCCGACTCTGGGCTGCTACTGAAAAGTTCCAGGTGGAAAAACCCAGTAATAATTAGCCCGACACGAGGGTCGACCCCAAGACCTCATGATTGGCTGCAGCGTTTGTGACCACTAGACCAACGACGCAGTCTCTAAATGTTTTCACATAAATCAATAGTTATCCCCCTATTATTTACATCCAATGCCAAGTATACTCTATTTCAGCCAGTCGGTGTTCGTGAGTCATAATAATATTGAACAAACCCCAGTTCAAATGAAACATAACTCTTGTTCTCTGACGTCATGCCTCCTCGGAACTCCGAAAAACTTTCATGAAAGCCTCATAGTTGCGTCAAACAATTCTTTATCGCGTAACACAATTACAGCTTCACAAATTCTATCGGCATCGCTAACCTCGTTTCGAGTTTGAGAGCACCGCCAGGAAATAAAAGATTCCCCTTACAAGAGAGTAATCCAAGAGCATGTGCTGCGAATGGCCAGCAAGATAAGGCAGCTAATTTATAGCGTTTCAATACCTCCTTGTCAAAGATTTGTTGGGAACTGGATGAGGGATACGTGGGTGGGTAGCGGTTGTTTGTTTAGTTCAGGTCCTGACTCAGAACATGTTGAATTAGTCTCGTACGTTCGTGCCTGGTTTCTTTAACTAGAATAGTCTTAAAAATAAGTTGTTAAAATATATTATAGGATCCATGTATATTCTGCCTTAACATTAGCATGCAAATTTACTAAAAGTAGAGGACAATAAGATATTACAATGAATAATCAGTTAACAAATCCTGCACCGAATAATAATAATATTTATCTACAAGTTATTAGAAATCAGCGTTAACTGCACCTACCAACTAAAAATATTACTATCTTTGACTTACCTTGTAATATATGTGCGTAGCATTTGATCCGTACAGCAACATTTATACTGAACGGTGTTTGTCCAAAACCAAAAATTCCATATATTTCTTTTCAGATCCATACTACACTCTCTCACTCTCTCTCTCTCTCTCTCTTTACTAACACTAGTTGATAAGTTTACATTGTTACTAACAAATATGGAAGTGATTCTGAAATAAATATTAATATTATAAAAAATTTGCGTTCTTAACCACTGTCCACAATTTTGGCCCTACATTCTCTCTGTGTATCGCAATTTCAAGTTACTCAGCTACCTCATCCAGCACTTCCACATCGTTGACCTAAGCTCAGAGGTCAGCAGCTGTTGAGAATTTAGTTGTGCTCACGTGTTATTCTTTCTCAAGTTATTTGTGTCTAGCTGCGAGACTTCCACTTGTTTTGTTATTATATTATTTGCTTCTATATAGTGTGAAACCGATATGTTTCTGGGTCTGAGAGCTGTCTTACAAGTTCTCGATATCATTACTGTAAGTAGAATTTAATTTAACGTGTTCTTTAACAATTTACTGTTGAAAGTTGCGTTTTGAAAATTGTGAATCAATTAACTTATGTAAAATGATGAAGTAAGGTGAAAATACTTATTCTTTAGTTATATGGTTTCATCGTGAATACAGGTTTAGTTACATAGTCTTTTCCTACCACGCTTGTATCAGTATCAGAACCTGGGGGCCTATTCAAGTGTCAATCGCTCCGTGTCGATTCGATTTCGAACATTGCTGATCGATGAATTCGTTATCTCAGCGATTCGAATTGTCAAGAACGCCACTTGTCAACGCATTTGTATGGGAATATTGACCGAGTTTCGTTACACAAATTCACATTGTGTAGCACTAAGCAATCGAAAACGATTGATCACGTGACATTTCGGAAGCTTATGCCAATTCCATACATTTCTGGTTTATCTAATTTTGTTTTCGATAATGAAAAGGTGACTTTTTCTAGGCCCCTTGAACCGCCACCTCTAATAGCACTATTATTTTAATATTAATTTTTCAGTGTTAGAATGAGATGGACCCTCTTTACCACTGTAGAGTAATATTAAAATAATACTACTTGCTATAAGAAGTGGTGGTCGTCCCCTTGACATGTTAATCTAACCATATAAGACAAAAAAAAATCCTATACATCATTATCACCGTAATCGCTTTAAAAACGATGAACATACGAAAAATGATTTAATTATTACTTGTTTATTTTAAAACAGACTATTAAAGTCTGTTTTAAAATAAACGGCCACAAGTCTACAATTCTAAGTCCAAGTCCACAAGTCCACATTAACTCACCAACATTATAAAAACTAAGCAGCTGTATTTCATGTTGGTGGCTGTAATCTTTATGACCTAAATGCCAGAGAGTGGGATTAGCACTAAATTTATGATACAAGGCGTTAGCAGACATGCTACTTTTAGCAGCGGCGATCAGCTATTGCGTCGCTTTTCGAACGATGTAACGATGATACCTACCGTGTAGCGTACCCAATGCAACAGAAACACTCTACAATTAGTGGTGTTTTTCCAAGTTTAGCAACGTAGGACACCATTCGTTAAACAAACTTCGTGTGCATAGGTCCTATACCCAGTATGCTCAGCAATAATTAACAGCATCACGATAGGTGTTTTTTGGAAGTTTTATATAGTAACGAAGAAGAAAGCGACGAATAGAAGTCACGCCATTTTTAATACGCGTTAGAGAGAACCGTATCGCCATGCTGTGTCGAAAAAATCATTAGTATGCGCGATTTTGCTATCGCGACATAACGCAGAAATAGCCGCTGCTAAAAAAAGCAGTCTGTCCCCAAAACGCATCAGCTTCATCAGTCTTTTTTGGAAGTTTTATACAGTAACTAAAAAAGAAAGCGACGAATAGAAGACACGCTATTTTTAATACCGTGTTCAAGGGCATCAAGTCACCAAAACGCTAAGTAGAAAAAATCGTTAGTATGCGCGATTTTGCTAACGCGACCAAACGCAGGGAGTCGTCGGTACCAAAAGGAGCATGTCTGTCCCCAAAACCACTCAGCAGCTTTGTTCTGTGCTGTACAACCTTTGGCCAGGGATTACGGCGAGTAACGGTAGTCAACGGTCGTACGACAAAAGTGCCAAAGTAATTAGAGATTTTGAGAGGTCAGAATTTATTGAATTGTGGCGTTTTGTAATTAGTTGTGGTTTAAGATTTATGAAATAGGATATTCCAGCTTAAGTTTTTGGAAGAATTGCTGACGGGCTTAGAGTATATTATTTTCCTTTAACAAATAGGCAAAAGGAGTGATGAAAATTTGGGGCAAACCATCTACTGTTTGTATGTCAGTTGTGTCATTGTATTTACTTCGGTAAACGTGGATCTAATAACATCCCGTAATTTTCATCTTACTAAATTTGTAGACAGTTTGTAGTTTGAAGATAATGTTGTCATCTAAATAACTTTTTAAAAACAAGTAATAATTTTGTATCACATTAAATCTACCAAAATTATTAAAAAAAAAACACTTATTTTTTTCATTCCACCGGAAAAGTAACTTCCTTCAAACAAAAGTAATCGCCAGTATACAAAAACAAAAAAGATATCGTAAACCAAAGGCATAAACTTCGAAGCACACCTTCCAACGAAAATATTCCAATGACGAGGGCAAATTTATTGAGCTGTAGAGAACTAAATAGACCCCGTATAATCTCTGCCAGAGTTACCTACAGAATGTATACGGCGAATCGATAATGCAAATTTTATGTAAAGAGACTGCGAGAGGGCAAATTTCAGTAGGGGAGCTCCAGCCGATCCAATCAGTGAATCTTAATAATATGTATCGAATGTTTAGTTTTCGCAGGTTTACATTTGCCCCTACTACGAGAGTTTCTCGAAGACGAAGATGTATTATTTGCTGATCATGATTTTTGTGGGGTTGTTATTTTTGCGTTTGGGGTCGAAACTCTAGGATCATAGGGCCCGAGTGCGTAACTCCTTTTTAAGTAAATTTCTCGTCAATTGGTCGACACTTCACGTGACCAGAGGGCTGGATTGTTCTTTGGTCAAAGAATTAGCATTGCCTTTCAACGTGGCAATGCTGCCAGTCTTCTGGGCACGTTTCCGGGTGAAAGCAATGCGGATGAGTACTGCGACGCCTAAGTGTCCTGTTTGTTTTTGAATTTTTTGTATGTATACTTAAATTAAATGGCTATCTAACGATAATACGAGACCCCTTGGTAAGACTGGCTGTTAGATTTTCTGGCTTCTGACGACCCTTAACGACTGTCAAAGATGCACAAATTACAGCCGGGACCAACGGCTTGGCGTGCTTTCCGAAGCATGGAGGAGCCTCGGTATGTAAAGATGGTCACCCATCCACGTCCAACCCCGTTATGCATAGCTTAACGTGATTGATCGACCTGTGCAGCCACGAGCTACTCTTCCGAGATAAAAATACTGATACTGGTGAGGTAACATGAAAATAAACATGATAGGAACAAAGCAAAGATTCAATAAATGATGCTGCCCACGCTCCTTAAGTAACCTCTTCAACACCACAAGAAGAAAAAACACTTACAAAGGGAGCCTAATTGTTTCCGCTTCAATGAGTTCCAAATGGATTAAAATCGAGGACTAAACGTATCGCGGTCATCCCACGCAAATTGTAATTGTCTGTTGAAATGAGATGTGGGCGGTTCGATAACTGTTTGTTGGCATTTTCGAATCAACCTAGAAACTATATGGACAATGAACAATTCTAGTGATGTTTCCAATGATAGTTTTAACTATATTGAAATTGAATTTCAGTTTAAGCAGGCTATAATTCCAAACAATAATAATTTTAATGTTCATATTTTATCAATTTTCATTCTGCATATTTATGTATATATATTTATTTTTCAAAAGCCGGTTCGGTTTGTCCTACATCTCATAGAGCAATATTATTTCAATATTCATTCAGTGTGAGAATGGGTGGAGCTTTCAGGACGTTTAGCTTCATATCTTTTCTACTGGAATTAAACTTATAATACTGCTGGTATAAGAAGTGATGGTTCAGCTCTTACAGTACCAGGAATAACGTTTACAATCGCAAAAAGACTGTATGGATTTGGATGAAATGTACCTCACAGATAGTTTATATCCTGGATTAATATACAGGACAGTTATTATCCTGGTCGTACATTGAGATAAGATTGCTTTTTTGGTTTTTACATTGTATACATACAAGATGATGCTTGCGTTCCCATGGGATAATTGCCGACATCCAGCTAGATGCACGGTTCCAATAGGAACCTATTGGAACCGTGCATCTTTTTTTACTTAGAAGAGTCACCAAAGAACTATACAGGTAGAAATAATATTGTTGTAAATACCTAATTTCACTTTGCCCGCGCGGATGAAAAGTATGGTTTGTGTTAATCCAGGTCATAAACTGCTTCTGTGCTAGATCCGTTCAGCCATTTGAGCGTGAAGGACGGACAAACAGGCAAACTCACACACACAGACACACACATAAACTTTCGCCTTTATAGTATTTGTGTGATTGAGAACGGATCGCCACACATCTTTTGCACAACGTCTTTGCTGGTGCTAAAAAGTACCTCCAAATACATTCTACCATCAAATCCGTTTGTTAATTTCCTCACTTCCTATATGAAAAATATCAATCCCTCGTCCAGTCGAGTTCACTTAGTAGGTCCCTCAGTTAATATATGTAAACGTGGGCGTAACACATTGAATAATGTTTGTGTACGTTTGTTCTGAGGGCATATCAATATCCTTCGCCAGCCCTTTAGCATAGTTCGCCAAGCGGAAAGGTCGCTACACCCCTTACATTAACTGTTGCAATGTTTAGCATTCCTGCCTTAACTTGGGTGTCAAGGATTTGTGCTTTTGGGGTACGAAAATTTATCTACAAGTAATTGTTTGTATCTTGGAAATGGAATTGAATAACGACGGTTGAATATTGTGTTTAAGCTTTTAAAAAGCAGCAAGTACCCAACTGCTATTGGTACAATCAATCAGTCAACAGACGTAACGAGGCCAGCACATCAACCTACTTTAATCTATCAAATTTCTTTGAAAGATTTTCAACTTTATTTAAAAATGTAAGGTTCATGTTCTATTGGGAATATTTGACAGTTTAGGATAGCTTAATGTGCTGGCGTCTGTACATACATACACACACTCACGCCTTCTTCCAAAGGGAGTAGGCAGAATATACAGAACGCCACCCACTACGATCCTTACTCTGCTTTTGTTTTCTTTACGTTTATAAATTGCGTATATTAGTCTTACTAGAAATTCGAGAATAGCAGACTAAAATAGTTCAAGTAATTCATAGAAGAGAGAATGTTATTATATTATTTCAGCCCATTAATAATACATACATGATATTCCTACTGTAACTCCAGTGTTCACATACCGCCAAACAAGTTTATTTAGCCATCCACTAAATGCAAACTAACTTCTACCAATGGAATCTTAGTAATAACTTTACGACACGTAACTATATGTTATTGGGTTAGGACGTGTCAAATTGGCGCTAACTCGGGACCAAACTTGAGACTTGGCATTTGACAGAAGTGAATTTGTAACTCCACTTGCCCCTTGGCGATGAGTTGTGAATGTAGGTTGATTGTGCATACAGCCTTATAGTCCATAGCGGTTCATAGTTCGGGGATTCCGTATAGGATTTATTGGAAGTTTGTCCTGTTCATAGGTAGCATGGATTGTCTGAAAGGGTTACCGCTACCCCGGAACATAAAGGGCTAAGGAAGGACCATGGATGGGTTTTAGTAAAAGTCTGACACTCCCTTCCGCTCCATCCAGAAAGGGAGGAGTAATTTGATGATGTTCTACGCTAAAAAAAAAAGGTATTGACCGGAGTGCTTCCATTTTCAACACCGTTCGAAATTTGAAAAAATAAAAAAAAAGTTAATAAAAACAACCGAAAATGCCATGTTTAAATTTCGAACAACGCACTTTATTTTGATAAACAGGTACCACAAATCATACTTATTGAAGATCAAATTTTAATATTAACTGGATTGATACTTAATCATAAGATAATAATATTTTTGGTTCAGCTCCTATTTTATAACCGTGGGTTATAAATACACCGCGGGAGTAAATCTTAGCCATTCTGACAAAACCCAATCAATCACGAATCAATTTAACTGATAGGAGTTCCACATCATCGAGCACGGGTCCCTAAAAGCATTCCACCACGATATCCATATTATTTAGGGAGCACAAGAGGCGCCTGATTCCGTAACAGAGAAACTTCTCGATTTAATTTATACACTTGTTTGGTTTTACTCTTATCGAGTGGGGGGACCAAGTTTGTAGGAATCAGGAGAAATTACCGCCTCCATTGTGAGATCTCACACGGAAAAGTTTCGGAGTCGGAATGATCAAGTTTTGAATAGGTCTGTATTTTAGATATTCGATATTCCAATACTGTGAGAGTTTTGTAGTAAGGATACCATCGTAGCGGAAGTTTGGAGAATATTTTTGAGCTGTTGAGTTTTATTGGTTTTAATTTTGAGTTTGAATGTTTTGTGTAGATAATGGAAGAAAAATAGTAATGCACGGTTGAGATTGAGCTATATTCAGTTAATAAACCACCTTTTCTAATTAATAAAACGTAAACGCTGTTACGAAAGACGAAGATTAAGACGAGAATCGACAGGCTGACAAGCGTCCGTCAGAAAAATAAAATATGTATCCATCTCATGCGCTGCACACTTCCAAGGGAAACGGTGGCCGGAGGACCTCAAAGTCCTGTCAAATTTTCCCAAATGAAAATTAACCTATGCTGCTATGGTAATAAAGTTGAAAAACTGTCAGAGAAATTTGTCAGATTAGGGTAACTTCCTCCGTCGAATAGTCGGGGCGTACTTGACGGACAGAGCCGTCATCTACCCCGGTCGCGATGGGGAATGGAACCGGCGAGAGATGTCGTGCGGTGTCCCGCAGGGATCGGTTCTGGGGCCGTTCCTGTGGGACATCGGTTACGACTGGGTGCTGCGGGCCGACCTCCCTGACGGCGTCAGCGTAGTTTGCTACGCTGACGACACGCTGGTCCTGGCGCAGGGGAGGTCGCATCAGGCGGCGGCCGACGCGATGACACGCGGGGTTGCGATAGTCGTTGAGAGGATCCGGCAGTTGGGTCTCGAGGTGGCATTGCACAAGTCCGAGGCCATGTACTTTCATGGGCCTCGGAATAGGCCACCATCGGGATCCCAACTTACGGTAGGAGGTGGGTCTGGTCCTCGACAGCCGATGGAATTTCGTGGAGCATTTCCGACGTTTGGCCCCCAAGCTGGAACGGACTGGGGCCGCCTTCAAGCGGCTCTTGCCCAATTTGAGGGGGCCAAACGCCTCCTGCCGGAGGCTTTACGCGGGAGTCGTGCGGTCCATGGCCCTATACGGGGCCCCGGTGTGGGCGCGTTCATTGCGGCGACGAGCCGCTCACTATCTGAACGCGCCCCAAAAGGTGGTAGCCATTCGGCTAATCCGGGGGTACCGCACGATCTCGGGCGAGGCGGCAAGCCTCCTTGCCGGACTGCCGCCGTGGGATCTGGAGGCGATAGTCCTCGCGCGCCTGTTCGAGTGGCGCGCGGAGGTACTAAGCCGGGGGGAAACTCCGTTTCCGCAGCAAATTGCGGCGGAGCGGACGGACCTCCGGCGCGATCTCATGGCGGCCTGGAAGCAGCGACTGTCGCAACCCAGCGCAGGGCACGCCACGATAGTGGCGGTAAGGCCCCTCTTTGAGGAGTGGCTAGAGAGGCGTCACGGCGCCCTCACCTACCGCCTGACGCAGGTCCTCACCGGACATGGATGTTTCGGGAGGTTCCTGCACATCATCAGGCGGGAGGAAACGCCCGGGTGTCACCACTGCGAGGATCGCCCAGAGGACACGGTAGAGCACACGGTGCAAACCTGCCCCGCATGGGCAGAGCACCGCCGTGTCCTCGTAGAGGCGATCGGCGGCGGCGACCTCTCGCGCCCGGCTCTGGTGCAAGCCATGGTCCGGGGTGAGAGGGAGTGGGAGGCAGTCACCTCCTTCTGCGAAAAAGTTATGCTCGCGAAGGAGGTGGCGGGATGGGAGAGAGAAAGGTCCTCCCGTCCCAGCCGCCGCAGGAGACGCCCCGGGCGTCGGGAGCCACGTGACGACCCCCGGCCACCGTAGGCGCGGGCCTGCGGACGGTGAGTAATGGGTGACTCACCGTCCGATCAGCACCAGACCCGTGCCGGACGGCGCGTATATGTTCCACGCGCGCCTCAAAGAGATGTCAGCATATGAAGGGGCCCCTCAGGGCCAAGCCTGCCGGGTAAGCGGGATTGTCCGAAAGGGTTACCGCTACCCCGGAACATAAAGGGCTACGGAAGGAACATGGATGGGTTTTAGTCAGTAAGAGTCTGACACTCCCTTCCGCTCCACCCAGAGCGGGAGCAGTCATTGGATGATTTCCCAGCCTTAAAAAAAAAAAAAAAAAAAAAAAGGGTAACTTGATGTGTTGGCGAGAGTACAATAATATTTTTATGTGCTTACTCATATAATTAACGATTTCCTCGAATGTTGTAGGAGAATTTATTAAAGAAAACAGAACAAAGGACCAAAAACTGGGAAACTACATTCAGAGAATATTAAATTATTAGAAGTTGCCTGAACCCCGAACTTAAATAAGTGACTTAACTAAATGACTATTGAAACTTAACAATCAAACAACGGTCATTTAACTAGCAAATCCTAGAAAATTATTCAAAACATCTACATACAACAGTAAATGTTGAACTAGACAAACTATTCGTTAAATAGTTTTCGATGGAACTTTCCTTTAACCAAACTCAAAACGTTCCTGTTTAGCATCAAAGTGGAATTCAAAATCCCTTAAGCCGTGTTACCGATTTACAATCTTGTTTATGCAAATCGCCTGATAGGAAATTGATACTTGCGCCTATAACTTTAAGGTTGATATTGGCGGTATATTTAAAGTTGTTTCGTAGTAAATGTGAGCGAATCCAACTGGCAACTTTATTTTCAAGCGACAATTGCCCAACTAGGTTTTGCCAACTAATTGTTGAGATTATAGTTCGCTCGCTTACCAACTTGGCGCTTAGATATTCGGATTTAATCTTGTTTAGGCTTTCTGCTTTACTAGTTACATGGTTAGGCTGTGCTTGTTGGCAATTGGAAGGTAGAGTCTAAGTCTGCGGTGTCCTTAGGTAATCCTAGGAAAGGTTCATGTTGTATTCTGTGGATGAGAGATTGGATGGCTCGTGGTTGTGTTTCAAGGTTTTTGTGAAGATACTGCAAGAAAATATTTTACTTAAACCTGCTTATTTATTTTTGTGGGTGAGAAATCATCAAATGGAGGAGCTCGTGGCTAAGTACTAACGCACAGGTCGATCCACCAGGTTAAGCTACGCTTGCCGGGGTTGACCGTGGATAGGTGACCAGCTTTACATACCGTGACTCCTCCCACCGTTATTTGTGCACCTTTGACAGTCGTTACGGGTCGTCATACGCCCGAAAATCTTACAAGCAGTCTTACCAAGTTACTGGGTTGTGGAGGTCAGATAGGCAGTCGCTCCATGTAGAATTCTGATATTCAACTGCATCCGGTTAGACTGGAAGCCGACCCCAACGTAGTTGGGAAAAGGCCAGTCAGATTGTGTGCAAGAAAATATTTTACTTAAACCACAGGGCTGTGTTCATGTACATTTTCATTTCATCTCTTGTTGTTAATTTTCGTTTTCACAAAATGCCTTCACCAAAATGTATGTTCTCTAAACCGAGATGGCATCTGTTAACAGTGTCCACTACAGTATATTTTGCTTTGCTTCTACTACTACTTTGTTCTTGGTCTTATCTTCTTACCGTCAAGATCCAGTACTCCTGTACCGTAAGCTTCATTATTCATTCAATGTTCACCACTCAGTTTAGACTGAGCTTTACTGGTTTCAGTAGTTTGTACTTTATCTAGAATGCCATCTTATTCAAGCAGTATTTCATTTAGGAGAACAAAACAAACATTTTAATAGTAAGTGTACACCTGTACCTAATTGGTATATAGGTACATAAGAACTCATTCCTGTAAGTATATCTATTTATCGTACTATACATAAAATATGAGCTGTTCCATACATTTTATTGAGTTACGTGTGCATAAATGTATGGAACAGCTCATAATTTTTCCGCGTTTTCGGGGTTGATCCCATAGAAAAAGTTGCTCGTGATGATGAGTATAATGCTCCCGTTAGTGTTCATTTTTAACACCTTATGTAATTGCTGTTGGTGTACCTAAAATAAAATAAGAATATTTTAACTTATCCCATTCAGAAAGAATACATATTACTATTTATTCGATATTTATACCTAAACATATTATGACTAAAAAGACCTAAAATATTAATAGTAACTATGGACAAGTATATAAAACGGGAGGAAAAAAAATCAAAGGGCTTTAAAACATTCGTCCACATCGCTGTCAACAGGAAAAGTTCCCAAAAGGCTGGCAGCATTGTCTATCCAACATTTTGGAGACTAATCAAAAACATTTACTTCACACTTAAATGTTTGAGCCGAGTGGTCGAAGTGCTACGAGCGTTTCGGGATATATTGCTAAGCGGTTGGTCGACTCTATACGTAGACTATAGAGCTGGGCAATTTTAAGGTCAAATAATTAGCTTTGCCATCCAACGTGGCAACGCTGCCAGTCTTTTGGGCACATTACCGAATGACAGCGACGTAAACGATTTTTGAATACCCAATGAGCTCTTCCCCTTTCTTTATACTCTCATGCATACACTCGTGGAGCTCGTGGCTAAGTAATAACAGCCGCACAGTTTGATCAATCAGGTTAAGCTACGCTTGCCGGGGTTGGCCGTGGATGGGTGACCATCTTTACATACTGAGACTCCTCCGTGCCTCGGAAAGCACTTTAAGCCGTTGGTCCAGGCTGTCATTTGTGCATCTTTGACAGTCGTTACGGGTCGTTAGAAGCCGGAAAATATGACAGCCAGTCTTACCAAGGGGTATTGTATTACCCAGTTACTGGGTTGTGGAGGGCAGATAGGCAGTCGCTCCATGTATAATACTGGTATTAAGCGGCATCCGGATAGACTGAAAGCCGACCCCAATATAGTTGAGAAAAGGCTAGGCAGAACATACTATATAACTTTAGTTAAAGGTTGTTAAATGTATTTAAGAATATTAAATGTTCAAATAAACGTTTCCGGGTGTACTTGAAATGTAAAGCAACGTTTAATATTCTCATAAAGATATTTCTATGAAGACTGAGTACAACGGAGCGCCAGACGTTAATACCGTTGATGGTGTAAAACAAATTAAAATGCATTCTTGCTGCAGTAATAAATAACTTCACGGGCCATTGGGGCGCGGGATTATGTGAGAAAGGTTTTTTTTAAATTAGTTTTTTTGTTTGATAGATTAATATGGCTGATGTTTTAAGTATGCTATGTAATTAATTTAAAAATGCGGAATACTGTCCCACATCAAAGTTAAATATATATTTTTTTATTGAATGAGTTCGTCATGTAACTTGTTCAATGTAAAAAATATGTTCAACTGTGCTTCTCTAGAGATATTTAAAATATAAATTTTATTTCTTGTAAAATTTTAAAATAATTTATGTTTTCCTGATTTTTTTCAATGTAATAATTTAACATTAAAAAACATATCATCACGCTTGTAATCCCCGGAGGGTTACGCAGAGGTGTACCTATTAGTACACCCCTATTTCGCCAGTTATGTTTAAGTCACATGTAATAAGGCATTTTAATGGCAACCTCGATAAAAAAAACCATAAACTTGGTCAGCGTATAATGTTCCCTCTGCTGAAACACAGGCCTTTCTACGAAAAGGAGTGGGCTGTAATCTCCCACGTAGGTCAAGATGCTCTAAGACATGCCGGTTTCCTCACAATGTTTTCCTTCACCGTTTTCAGAGCAGTGGTGAGGTAATTATTTATACAAATTAAAGCACCTGCTTGGGTTCGAATTCGGAGCCAAGCTGAAAGCCAAAGCGCTTCAAAAATATTTAAGGTTAAACCCATCCATGTTCCTTCCTTAGCCCTTTATGTTCCGGGGTAGCGGTAACCCTTTCGGACAATCCCGCTTACCTGCCGGGACCAACGGCTTAACGTGCTTTCCGAGGCACGGAGGAGTCTCGGTATGTAGACAGGAACAGAACAGGCTAGCAAAAACAAACCTTGTCAATAAACGAATGAAGGCTAAAACTCATTGAGAATGTTAAAAATGTACGTAGCGAGCTTAAACAGACTTCTCATGTTAGCAGTAAAGGGTCTGAGATTAGTCGCCGGTCTCATCGCGCGCTTCACGTAACGCGGCGATACTATCACCACTCACGACATGCAGCTCTAGGGGTGGGACGATGTCGATAATACGGGTTTACTTTTTCATCGTGGTATTTTATCGACATGGTCGATAAAAATTACCCCGATCCCTTTTTCTGTTAAGCGGGATAGTCCGAAAGTGTTATCATTACCCCGGTACATAAAGGGCTAAGGAAGGAACTTGGATGGATTTTAGTCAGTAAGAGCCTGACACTCCCTTCCTCTCCACCCAGAGCGAGTGGGGTCATGTTAATGATTTCCCACCCACAAAAAAAAAACCTTTTTTCTGTTGTCATCAAAATATTAGCTAGCCACCAAAGCTTTGAAAATTATGGAGGCATACATTGAGAGACTGTCTATAGGTAAAAAGCAATTACTGCTAACTAATCCAATATAAAGACATTTTTAAACTCTTGATGTTCATATTTCACCAAAAGTAATAAATTATTCCTCGTGCACAATCCTTTGGAAGAACTCACCCAAATAGCAAACTGGTATGCGTATGGTCAAACAATTGAAATTGATCTGATTTAAAGTATATTTTTAATTTTACATCTCCAGTAAAAAAAAATCCCCTTCTACTTTATCGATAAACGGACAGCACTAGCAGACGCTCAAGGAAAGTGTCGGGGGCTATCGCGACGGATCGCTCTAAGCTCTACTCCGAACAACAGTCAGAGATCTGATTACAAAGAGCAGCACTTGAAGCGGACCATCCATTTACCTTTATTCTTTTCGTTTTAATTTCATTTTAGGGTCACATATCTTGTTTATTAATCGTGCATCTTGTTTAGCGTACATAGCTTTCATTTGAATCTTAAGTTGAATTTACAGATTATGTCTTCCAGAACTTTATCCGTAGAACTATTCAGTAAGTTCACTTCAAATCTCATTCAAATAATAGCACACCATTTAAAACCCAAGTCCCTTGGTTTATGGTCACGCATCATGGGGACGCCCTTTATGCCTGAAGGCTTTTATTCCGTATTGTTTTTATTTGTATAGAAACCATTTTTTTTATATATTGGCGTGTGCTAGCCGCATAGGCAGATAATTTCATTTTGTGTTGTTTCGAAATTTAAATTACTTTCTATGTTTACTTTCTTTCTAGTTTTATAAACTTGTACATAGTTATTATTTATATTTTAAGTCTTTTTAGTAATGTAAATGATGAATGAATTTAAAAATGCAAAAGATGACTAAGGCTTTTTCTATGCTGTTTACTGTATAGAATCAAGTTCGTCTAAAGTAACAGACAGCTGTGCTGCTGGGGAGTTTGTTGCGCCACTTCATCTTTCCAGCTAAAGCACTAGGAAGTGGTGAACGGCGAGGGACTGTCTGATAAAATTTTGACGTTCAGAAAGTTCTGATTTCTTCCTTGTTTGGTTAGATGGCTTTCGATGTTGTTGTTGACTTCGATTCCATCCACACAGATGGTAATAGAATAACACTTATGTATACGAAGCCAAAACTATGTCACCATCTGCCTAGCCTTTTCTCAACTTTGTTGGGGTCGGCTTCCAGTCTAACCGGATGCAGCTGAATACCAGTATTTTACATGGAGCGACTGCCTATCTGACCTCCACAACCCAATAACTGGGCGATACGATACCCCTTGGTAAGACTAGCTATCTGATTTTCGGGCTTCTGACGACCCGTAACAACTGTCCAAGATGCACAAACGACAGCCACGACCAACGGCTTAACGTGCTTTCCGAGGCACGGAGGGGTCTCGGTATGTAAAGATGGTCACCCATCCACGGGCAACCCCGGCAAGCGTAGCTTTACCTGATGGATCGACCTGTGCGGCTGTTCGTAATTAGCCACGAGCTCCTCCAACCGAAACCATGCTAAAACCATGTAAAGGTCGGAAATAAAATGATCGCAACTGGTGCATGTTACATCAGGCGTCTACACACAGGTGAACACCGTGTACATTACTCACTATGCGTGGCCGGGTCAAGTGACTAACTCACCCCTTTGTGTACCCTGCCCGAGTAGCTTAACCCTCTTACTTCTTAAGTTACTTGCATCGTGTAAAAATGCAATGTAAATTATTTGTTTCTTTTTACGTAATCGAGGTGCACTCAAATAGAGTAGTTTCTCGAGTTACGATTTTTTTTTATCTTCCTGGTTCACATTGAGCTGTAACAGAACTGCTTAGCCTTTTCCAAACTACATTGGGGTCAGCTTCCAGTCTTTTATAGTATTTTACATAGAGCGACTGCGTATCTGACCTCCACAACCCAGTCAGTAACTGGGTAATACGATATCCCTTGGTAAGACTGGCTGTCAGACTTTCAGGCTTCTGACTACCTGTAACGACTGTCGAAGAGCCACGAATGACAGCCGGGACCAAAGACTTAACCTTTTTTTTTGAATTATTGAGCTGTAACGTAGTTGGTATTTAATGTTCCCACTGCTGGGCCTCACGCCTCCTCTCCATTGGAGGAGTGGGATGTAAAGCTTATTTTTTCCAGAATTATCGTTGGAAATTGCGTTGCCTAATACGGGCTAACAATAATCACAGATTTATAGATTTATTTATTCAAACATGGAAGACTTACAGCTTCAAAACCTAATAAAAAGTAAAACATAGTCAACAGGAAGCCAATTACAAGTCTTCCCGTATAGAATTGGATTGGATTATGAAATAAACATTCAATATAATAGATTTAATAATGAAAGTATCAAGAAGTAATCAGTCAATTAACTCCGCCGGGTCGAAGGTTCAACTGACAGGAAATCCGAAAAACTTCCATAACGTAAATCATAAATTTCTAAGAAAAAATAAAAACAATTTGTCGGTACCCAACTCAATATTTGTTAAGACCCAACTTTAAAAAATAAATGATCAATTCGCAAATTGGGAATTCGATACCTGAAGCTGAAATTTTTAATGTTCGTTAATATTCTTCGTGAGTTATTTTTGACATTATTAACTTTAAGATTTTTTTTTCGAATTTCTCAGATAAAACAAAATTAAAGCAAAAACATTTCATGTAAACTAGGTTGCCAAGACTTATATAACGCTTTTACTGTTAATCACTACATAGTATAAAACAAAGTCGCTTTCTCTGTCCCTATATCCCTATGTATGCTTAAATCTTTAAAACTACGCAACGGGTTTTGATGCAGTTTTTTTTAATAGATAGAGTGATTGAAGAGGAAGGGTAATATGCATAATTTGTCGACATATTATGCGGGCGAAGCCGCGGGCGGAAGCTAGTAAGGTATAAGATCTAAAGTGGAGCCAAGCACCTAACTCTATGGCCAAACTCTACAAACCTTACAGCGCAATCTCGATAATAGTTTTCCGTCAAAGAAGGTTGGAGGATGAAAGTTACGTAGTATTTCTTATAATTTTTTTTTGTTTGTGTGCTAATTTTGGCCTTTTTTTGAGGTTGCGAAATTATCAAATGACTACTCATGCTCTGGGTGGAGCGGAAGGGAGTGTCTCTGTATCAGTCTCTTACTGACTAAAACCCATCCATGTCCCTTCCTGTGCTCTTTATGTTCCAGAAAAACACTGGCCTGCGTACCAATTCCGGCATTCTAGGAATTCGGGCAGTGCCCTAACTTTCGATGAGTGAGTCAGTCAGTCAGTCATGAAACCCCGAGTATAAATCAGTGGGTTTGACCGAAAGGCTTACCGCGGCTGCCCCGGAACACACAAAGGGCTCAGGAAGAACATGGATGGGTCAGTAAGAGTCTGACATTCCTTTCCACTCCACCCAGAGCGGGAGGAGTCAGTTGATCATTTCCCATCCTACATGGTATCCTGATAAATATATTTTAATTAATGATTTTCTAGTTCAGTGCTAGTATTACATCTACGTGTTACGTTTAATGGGGATGTGGTGTTCACATTATATAAGAAATTGTTACACTTACCTTAGATTTAAGCAAAACAGTATCTTATGATAGTAACAGTGTAAAAAATTGCTGGTTGGTAGTTAAAGACAATATAAAAATAAAATTTAAACATAATTGAAACTCTCTCGAATTAAATAAGGATTTGACAATATGACGAATCTTTAGCTGTAGGTATACAACGACGAAAACCGACCTCTTTTTAATACAATCATAGACCCAACTTTTATTAACATTATGCCCCCAAACCACCCACGTCGCAAACATTATAAAAACAAACAAAACACTCTCGACATAGAGCTAGAACGATATTTAATTTTGTGCAGCGGTTATGTAGGCCCCCAAGGCTTTATGTAGCTTTCCGAAGCACGACACCACGGAATGTGAAACAAACGTGTGAGCAGAATAGAAAGAGGCTGCGAACCCGAAGGTATAAAAAGGATTTCTCCTCAACAAATTTTTATTGAGGATTTGGCGGAGGGATTGGAATATACGAAGTCTATGCGCGCTAATATTAATGGTTTTTAATATTTTTGTAATTTTATGCGTGTGAGAACAGAAACTTAAAAGATTTTCAGCTTTCCCTTGATTGTGGGATGAATAAACAGGGTGTAACTGAAAGGGTATATTATACATACAAAAGGAATTATGCTACAGACATCCAAACTGAACAACTTTTACTATGGGACCAACTCCGAAATCTTGAAAAAAAAATCAGCTGTTCTTTACATTTTAGGTCACGTGGCTCGTCGAGCAGTTTTTTTTACACGATTTCGGAGTTAGTCCAGTTGGCTTGGGTTCGAACTCGATACCTAAGGATCGGCAGTCCGCCACATAACTAGGCTATCACCGCTTAAACCTAGGCCTATTACCTGCGTAATGTAGGTACTTCTGATAAAACAACATACTGCGCCAACATCCCAACAAAAAACATCCTCTAAAAAGAAAAATACGACAACGACGGAGTAATAAATAAAATCTATCATCTCCAAATATTTTCCGGGTTTCATGTACACACGGCTACACATCAAGCTATACAAAACCAGTTTACGCTGGTCTCGCATCGTACGGAAATCCTATACAATGCGAGATCAGCTTAAACTGGAAATGTATAGCTTGATGTGTAGCCGTGTGTACGGCAATTTGGCTGAAATATGTTTCATAAGCGTGGCCCCTGCTGAGAGAAACAAAACTGATAGACCCGGTTTTTATTACTGACCGTGAGAAGAATTTGCTGTAGAATTGCATATTGCAAGCTATGATTTGACCACACCGCTCCGCAAATTGTGGTGAATAAAGCAATGGGAGGATAATTTTGGAAATGTGGAATTGAATTTATTTAATGCTTTATTTGTAGTTTGGAGAGTTTGTGGGCTCGTGGATAAATTATATGGTTTTGAGATCGAAGGTTTAGCTAGAATTAAATAGCAGGTTGATGGATGGGTGACCATCCGTTACACATCTAGATCGTTGCTAAGCCATTGGTCCCGGCTATCATTTGTAGATCTTTGACAGTCGTTACGGATAGTTAGAAGCCCAAAAGTTTTACGGCTACTCTTAGCAAGGGGTGTCATGTATACCCAGTTACTGGGTTTTGGTCAGAGTCGCGTTGCATGTAATACTGGTATTCAGGTGCATCGAGTTAGTTGAAAGCCGACTACAACAGAATTGAAAAAAGATTATTCAGATTAATTTGGTTTTGGAGTGTTTGTTATATATTCTAAATTTGATTTAGATCTCTGGCATGTGTAAGCGGTTTGACAATATTTCATATCGTTTAGTTTCATTTACTCACAATTTAAGTATGATTTATTATTATATTTTTCAATTGAACTAAGAAACAATGAAAAGCAAAACCAAGATCATCATCATCATCTTTCGCAGTCCGACAACATAAAAGAAATAAATTAAACCATAAATATAGACGTAAAAAAAACATTTATTTACAACACCTACAGCTTCACCGCATAATTGTTCAACATAAACACAACATGAACTAACCTAAAGTAATAACTCGACTCCTAACCGGCTTCACAAACTTCGTGTAATTCGTCTTAGTTCTTGAAATAATCGGTTTATATTTAAACTGTATCTGTTTAGTTGTTACTATTATCTTTTCTCCTTCTGTAGTAGCTGGGACATTGTTATCATAGATTTGAGCATGACCTTTTTTATTCAAACCTGTTTGTTCCGCCATCTTCCTTAGCCATACTTCAAAATTTGAAAGTTTCATACTGGTTTTCTTTAAAGGTATGTTATACTTCTTCGATTTTCCTTTCTTTTGTATATTATGTTTCCTTGTTTGGTGTTTTGCATTCGGTTTTAGGATCTCTACTTTAATTTTATACAAGACATTGAGGTTTTCCTGCTTCGCCACGCCTTGGATGCGTTCGAAGTATTTTTGAAATTGTGTGTTTGCATCCATACCTTGCACTTCGAATGATCTTGGAATTTCTTTTAAATGTGTCCCAACTTTTGAATCATGGAGGTCTGCAAAAAAGATGTTTACATAATTTAAGGGTAAAATCTTTATTTTTCTATTGCCACAAATGGTATCACCGGGATCCTTAATTAGATAGCTGCAAATGAAAAAATTGCATACCACCGAGTTTAACGACGCCTAACTAGTTACCTCTTTTAATATTTTACATTAATTAGTCTTTTTAAGGTTAAAGCACTGCGTGCAACAGATAGCAATCCCAAAATAGTTTAATGTAATAAATACAATGTCACTATACTGCAACCTATATTTAAAGACAGGTGATCCACATTGTGATCGGGGTCCATTAAATTTATTTACCTCATCTTGCAACTTTTATTTAGGCCCTGTACTGTTGCTTATTTTTACATGATTTTTTTACCTCCTTCGAACAAATTACTTATGTAATGTCAAATGCTCAATTATCATACACAACAACTTACTTTCAATATATTCCTGTGCGTTAATCCAACTTAGAGTTAGGATGAGAACTAAACAATTTATTTTGGGACTACGCGCCATCTTGTATCAGACTCAGTGAACGATAGACTAAAGAACAACAGCACAGATGGCTTATATCCAAAGAGAATTTTTTAACAAAAAGTAGTAAAAATCCACAAACATTCACACTTGTCGCGGCGCTAAGCCTATTAACCCGGCTTACGCTGATGTGTTTTTTGAAGCCAGGTGTTCAAAAAAAATGTTTTTGTTTTCGGGTAAATGAATAATGAACAACTTTTAAATTCGGGAAAATGTTAGTACTGAGTCATAAAAAATAATGACATTTAAATGTAGATTTATTCTATTAAGCTGGCTCTAATTCTTTTAAATAAAGAAATACTGATTGATAGCCATTTAACTTTAAGAATACTTACTTCTGAAAGTTAGGTACTTTATTTAGGTAGTTATTTAGAAACTCTCAAGTTAACAATAAGTGGCAAAAAAGGAGGCTCTCGTTAAAATAAAAATAACAACATAAAACATCAAATTATTTTGTACTTAACTGCTCGCGTTTTAGCGAAGAAAATTTTATTACAGACCTATCTTTGAAAACTTTGAATTTATTTCATAAGTCATTGAAATTTGTCATAGCCGCCATCAAGTTTTTGAACGTAGTATATATAGTACACTACAGTTACAAAGACGAAGTTGGCACCTTTCCTAGAACCCATAAAGATTATACTGTATCGTGACCATACAGCTTCATATAGTGATACACTTATACTTTCAAATGTACAGACAGGTTACTAATTGCAGTCTACTAACAATTTGGAAACCCGGAGTTGAGTTCAGTATAATTATCAATGTTACAATTTAACAGGGTGGTATTCCTTTATAGTACTGTAGAGGTTATATTATTATTCTAACATGGTTTTAACACGAAACCTCCGCTAATATATAAATAATACTAGCTTCTGCCAGTGGCTTCGCTCGCGTGGATTTCGGAAATTTTCCCAAGGGAACGTACTACCAGGACAAAAAGTCCTATGTGTTAATCCAGGTCATAAACTACCTCTGTGCCAAGTTTCAGCCAGATTCGTTTAGCCGTTTGAGCGTGAAGGACGGACTAAGATACAAACTCACACACATACTCACTCCCAAACTTTCGCCTTTATAATATTAGTGTAAGTTAGTGATACGGTTATAAATTAGTATACGTAATTAATTAGTGGAATAAAAATTTACGATGAGTGATAAGTAGGAGTGTAGTAGACAGGCACTGATTTGAATGAAGAAGCAGAAAAAATTTGAGAGTTAGCTGAAAAGCTGACAAGCAACTATTAAAAAAAAAAACATAAATTTAAAAAAATATGAACAAACGAATAAGTTCTTAATAAATTTGCAAGTTAAACCATAATTGTTCGTTTAAGTTGTACGCCCCCGCAAAATAGTAGCTAAGCTAGAACGGTTTGCAAAATTTGTGTTAAGGAAAATTGGTTCAAAACATTTTGACTGAAAAAGCAGTACCTACTAGTAATTAATCTACTTAGCCTATCGTCGTCCATTACTAGACACAGGCAAAAGACAAGAATGAACAAGAAATAGAATGCATTCTAGTCGCCCCTTCCGAAAGGCCTGTGGAGAAGAATGTGCAAGAAACTCCACCGTTACTGTTTTAAAACTTTCCAATGTTTTGTGTACATGAATTATAAAGCAACGAAGCAGTTCACTAATATATGAACCAACTATTGCCATACATTCTAGTACAACCAATTCACAATCACGTAAACCGTCGTCAGACTCAAAATCAAACATAAAACAGCTATCAACACCCTATAAACTATGTTCAGAACGGTACCTCATAACTCGAAGGAAATCAATGGCTTTGTAAATGAAATTAGTAGCGCAGTTATACCGTACTGAACCCGTATCATGAATTACAAATGGGTCAATATAATTACCATCTCAAGCAAACGGCTATTGTAGCCGGTAATCAGGTGTTAAGCCTCATTTCAATAATGATAGGGTAACTAATTTACACCTTGTATATCAAGGACGTCAAAGAAGAAAGTTCCGAGGAAGAAGAAGAAATGAAGCGACCGTGCTGAACTGAGAGATTTTGTTTGAAAATAAAGAAATAAACTCTATCTATAGAAGCGAAGCTGACCACTCAAACAATTTTAGTGTAAGATACGTTTAGTAGCAGGGTAGTTCTTTTATTTTACCTATCTTAAAGAAAGGCAAAATCGAACCTAAAATTATATTTAAACTTGGTCAACATTTACGAACGTTACAATGACATGAACATTAATCACAGTAGCATTGAAGTGTTAAAATCTCTTTGAATTAGGCTTCTTATCCGACGCCATTGTTCGGAAGCAGCTGAATACAAATGTTTATAAAAACCAGCTCCTATGTTCAATGGAAAATTCTCGATCTATACTAGTGTATAGATAAGATTCATCTTACGGCTATCTAGGGGGTTAGAAAACATTGGATTATTCCATAGCAGGTGTAATCATCAAAAGGTGAAACATACCAAATAAAAAACAACCCACACAATACGATTGTTTCTACTTTTTAGGATACGTAAAAGTAAAAGTTTTTGGTGGAGTTGGAATTTTGAAAACATTCTCGTAATGATTATGTGATAAGTGGTGATGAAGAAGAAGAAGAAGTCTGTTGTGTTGTGTGCCCAAGAACTTATGTCATCTAGTTCGTAACGAGTAGATCGTGGTATTGTGAAGAGTGGATTGGGTTGTTGGGTTCATGGGTTCATCGTGATTACATGATTTATGTTAATCAGAGAACACATACTCACGCCTGCATCCCAAGGGGATTAGTAGAAACTACGGAACCACACCAGCTGTGAATCTTACACGCTAATTTTGCTTTGTTTACGTTGATACAGTTGAAAAGTGTGCTTATTGTTTGGTCATGGTGGAAGGATGAGGAAACGGCGACTAACAAAAGGCAGATGTGAGTGGAAACGCCCTTGAGGATATTAATTATAGTGACCTTATTGATGATGTTCTTCAAGAAGGCCAGGTGCGTAATACTCGCAATAAGCGTGAATGTATGTCACAAATATTACATAGAAAATCACCAAAGGAAAAAAGACAACCAAATTGATAAAAATACAAAATTTGTGCTTCATTATTGGTTTGGTACACAGTGATAGTGGTGTGACCGTTGGACAGCCAAGTCATAGGTCTGGAGTTCGAACCCAAGGCACGCAACTCTGAATTTACGGATTCATGTGCGTATTGTATAAATTATCAGTAGCTTAAAAATCGGCGAAGGAAAACATCGTGAGGAAACCAGCTTGTCTAAGAGATATTTCTCAACAGGATGTGAAGGTAAGTCAGAGGCCCATGGTCCGGCCCTGGTGCAAACCATGGTCCGGGGCGAGAGGGAGTGGGAGGCACCTCCTTCTGCGAAAAAGTCATGCTCGCGAAGGAGGTGGCATGGATGGGTTTTAGTCAGTAAGAGTCTGACACTCCCTTCCGCTCCACCCAGAGCGGGAGAAGTCATTGCATGATTTCCCAGCCTTAAAAAAAAAGAGGCCCATGGGCAGCATAAAAGTCTGACACCAGGTTAGTCACTTACCACACGAAAAGAATAAGGAGTTCAAGCTATGGAAATAAAGTGATCCTATTGGTGTTTTTTTTTCACAGATTGGTCAGATTGGTTTCACAAAGACGTAAGTATAACACAATCATGTCATAATTATTAACAACATCAAATTCCAGCCACAAATGTTTAAACAACATTTTAACAAAATTCTAACTCTTTTTAAATTCCCAGCCGCTCCCATTACACTTTCAATTTTGATTTCTTATCGACGTGTATCGATATTAGATTTCGATACACTCGATAACAATAGCATTTCACATCGAGTGCTCGCAATCGGTAAAGTTTAATCTGTTTAATCTGTGTCGATATGAGAATTCCAGATCTTGAACAAGTTCGTAAAGGGGTAAGATCTCCAGCTGAAGTATCTACGCTTTGTGTATTAGATTAGTTTGCAAAGATTTCTGTTTAATATCTTTCTAGGCCGTTGTAGTTTGAAAAGTTTATTGGTTTAGAGATAGCGGTTGTAAATCTTAAACTGTACTTGATTTGTTGGTTTCTGTAGCAAGAATTTTGGGGTTTTCTCTGGAGCAATTTTGTTTTAATTGCTTTGCATGTGTAAGTATTTGTATCTTGCTGAGCGTTTCATGCACCGCTTAATTCTATTGAGTCTTGCAATCATAAAATATATATTTAAGTTGGTTTACTAATAATTATAGCAAAATAATTTTATGTGTAATGGTTATGTTTTACATAAGATTGACGTGATATCATGGCGACCACGGTGGATATTCGTTTTGCCGAAATTAAAATGAGAAATAAAAAAAATATTGCGAATAAATGTTTCTTATGTATTTAAATGTAGATACTGTGTTATGTACTTTAATTCCAAAACATTTATAAAAAAATTCAATACACTATTGCTATGAATTAAACCCTAACACCAGTATAAAGTCCCATAAAATTCCATCGTCTATCACGACGTACTGCAAAGTGACTTCTTCAATATTTTCTCGAAAAATTATGATAGAAAGTAGTGTCCAGTCACTGTGCAAGTTCCCTCTAAGTTATCACGCTCAATCAATACTTATTGAGAAGTTGCCGCCACACTGTTCCCGGCTGCATTCCGTATGATGTGGCGTCCCCTGTGGGCGGGAAATAAAACTTATTTATTGAAAGCTTGCTTCGAAGTATGGACAGTGTTTGGTTCAAGTTGTTGGGGCCTGTTTTGACGTGTGTCCAGCTAGAAAATGAGTGGACAGTGTTCCATTTTGTACTGTGTTTATTTTTCGTTTCGTGCCGGTATGGTCTCACTTTAAATTGACCAAACCATAGTAGATGTATATCATTAAGATTACTTTGTTGTTTTGTTTTTATTAATATTAGACAACTACACTATGACTGTTTCAATGCTTGCTCTTAACACCAGGTTTAGGTTAGGTTAGGTTAGGTTTGCTATTGCGGAAGTATTTTTGGTTCCCGCGACCCCCGGCGCAGGCGTGAGAGGGAACACCCGGGGTGGTTTTTAGTCAGTAAGAGTCTGACAGACCCCTCCGCCCTCCCCGGGGCGTGGGACATCCATGAGGATTTTCCCCCCGGATCAAAAAAAAAAAAAAATGTTTAGTTTTGCTAGATCTCAAGTGTCCCTGAACTCGAACTTTATCCCAAGTGTATTTTGTTTGGTGACGTTTCAATTGTTTGCCCATACCCTAGTCTTTTTTTTTAAGGCTGGGAAATAATACCCTAGTCTAAGGAGTAATTACATAACACACTTACAGAAGCACTGGGTTTTATTTTGACTGGTCAACAACATTCATTACGTTATAGGTATTTAAGTTGTTGGAGCCATAATTTTTCTAACAAATGAAGCAATGGATTAGCAATACAGGGTGAATTTGAATTCATGGGCAATATTTAAAAGGATCATTGTACTCAACATTAAAAATAACTTTTACTATGGGAACACCTTAATTCCAAAAAAACATCAGCTGTTCCATACATTTTGAAGAGTTATGCAAGCATAATGGAAGGAACAGCAGATTTTTTTTTCGCGTTTTCAGATTTGTTCCCATAGTACAAGTTGTTCATGGTAGTTGGCCCCCAGAGTTTGGTTTTGTGGTCAGCAGGAGATTGACATAACCAATAACAACTAACAGGAAAGGAGAAAATTGAGGCTCCATAATTATATTTATAGGCGTATTCTAAAAGTCAAAAGCCACCTACAACTTTTGTGCCACATTTACTATTGCTCCAAATGACAAGTACCTACTAACCACTCGTACCATTTTATTTTAAAGGAAAAATGATTTCCTTTCTAGACGGGAAGTATATCGGGATTAAATAAAGATTTACTCGGGAAAGAAAATATTCTATTTCTATTTAAGGTTACATCACGTCGTCGTATCCCTAATTTAATATAAGCTGACCCTTAATTGCCATTTCAAAACCCACACGTATATACCCAAACTAAACCGAGGTCTTAATTAATAATGTCGCAGTCACATTAATTACTAGTTCAGAAATCCGATTAACGCGTTAATTTACTTTTATTTTAGTTTTAACTTTATTTATTTACTCTTTAAATTGAATTTCATTGATGTGTTCAGAGCTTTTATATGATTGCTTATTTGGTGGTATTTAATTTTTGGTGTGTGATTTTATGGGTATTAAATAGCTTATATGTCTCTGGGAAATATCAACCGATGATGGCTAAAATTTAGCTTGATAGACGATCGTTTTCGTCATACATTGAAAATAGATCACAGGCTGTCGTGTTACGAGGATATACATCTCAATGGAGTTTTATACCATCAGGAGTCCCTTAAGGTTCGATTTTGGGCCCATTATTATTTATTATATTTATTTCTGACATTAAAACCTGTTTTAGAGAGTGCGGGGCAGTGGTCCAACTGCTCCGTCCAACTAGTTGGACCACGGGTCTTTACTAGGGGCAGTTGTCCAACTTTAAAAATAGTTGGACCACAGCACCTTTTGCGAGTTCCGTGGTCCAATTCATTTAAAAAATAACTTGCCAACTTTAAAAACCTCAACTGCATCTTTGTGTATATGGTTACCTACTGGTTACGGTTATATTGACCTATTTAAAGTAAAATAACAAAATTAAAGTCGGGTGACCAATTTTTATTAGGTTCACTGTCCTCAGACCACTTACGGTCTGTTGAGAGACTTCCATACCGGTCCACAGACCGTATGTGGTCTGTTCGCCGGTACAAATTCTTAACCATCTGATACTGTGGACGTAAGAAGAAAGTCTCTTATTTAATGCAGACTTGGCAGGACATCATAAGGATTACTTTATAATCAACAAGTCTCTCAACGGACCGTATGTGGTCTGTGGACAGTGAACCTGATAAAAAATTGTCACCCGACTTTAATTTTGTTATTTTACTTTAAATAGGTCAATATAACCGTAACCAGTAGGTAACCATATACACAAAGATGCAGTTGAGGTTTTTAAAGTTGGCAAGTTATTTTTTAAATGAATTGGACCACGGAACTCGCAAAAGGTGCTGTGGTCCAACTATTTTTAAAGTTGGACAACTGCCCCTAGTAAAGACCCGTGGTCCAACTAGTTGGACGGAGCAGTTGGACCACTGCCCCGCACTCGTTTTAGAAACTCACAAATCCTTCTATACGCAGATGATATGAAGATCCTTAAATTTGTGCGTACATTATCTGATGTGGAGCTACTCCAGTCCGATCTAGACAGGTTTGAGGGTTATTGCAGGTATAATAAACTGCAGCTTAATATATCTAAATGTTTTCATGTACCTTTTACACGACAAAGACGTTTAATTGATTCTAAGTATAAATTAGAGGGTCACTACATAAATAAATTGCATAGTGTCAGGGATCTTGGAGTGATACATGACAGTAAACTCATTTTTGACGAGCATATAGAATCCATCATAAAGAAAGCCTCCAAAGCTATGGGATTCATAATGCGAACTTGTTCTGACTTTCAGTCTCTAAAACCAGTAAAGGTACTTTATTGTTCTTACGTGCGCAGTACCCTTGAATATGCCTCCCAAGTTTGGAACCCCCAATATGAAACGTATAAGTCTCGTATTGAATCAGTCCAGAGGAAATTTATGAGATACTTAGATTTCAAGGCACAGCAGTTTTCAGACGACTATGCACACCGGTGTAAGCGTTATCACTTCCTACCATTAGAATTAAGGCGTAATATCAATGACATATGTTTTCTTATCAACATTGCTAATGGATCAATTGATTGTCCAGATTTACTTAGTAAAATTAGTCTTCGCACCAACCAGATTAACCTAAGATTACGACCATTATTACAAGTACCGTTCACGACAACAAATTATAGGCGTAACGCTTTTTGTATACGCAGTGCAATATTATTTAATAATCTGCCATTAAATTTAGAAATTGATCTATTTCGCACGAGTGCGCTAAGAATCAGGCAAATCCTAAGTGAGGATTACTTCAATGGGTGAATGTTTGCAGTTTGCGGTGGTTTATCATGGCATACCTACTTGTTTTCTGTACTTTATTATTTTCTTCGTTCTTTTGTTACATAACATAGTTATATAAATGTGGAAGCTTGTAATTGGCAACTGTCAATTGTTAATTTGTTTGTTCTATTTTACGTTATTAGTCCGTAAGCTTTCTTAAAATTGTAAAAATAAATAATAAATAATAATATATTAAAAAATAGAAGTAAAATAAAAGTAAAGTAAAGTAATTTTCAACTAACGATTGACGATTGAATACTTGAAATGTAAAAAAAAAAATTGATTAATTATAATAAATTTTCGTTAAAGTTTCGATTAAAAAGCAGTAATTGTGGGTAAAGGAACGTTTGATCGAATGTAAACCAAGAAGGCTGTAATATTTTCTAAAGCAAAATCGCGAATATGATAAAATTTGACCAAAAATAATAGGTAAAAACTGCGAACATGATTTATCTTTGCCAACTGTATTAATTTCAAATAGAAAAAAGTGTTTAATACAGTCAAAACATATTAACTTAGTTTAAAACACCTAAATATTATTTTAAAATAATAAAAATAAAAAAATGTGCATTCGGCACATTTTTTTGTGTCGTGTATTTGATGAATGCTGCATTTTGCGGTACTATTGGATACCAAGCAACATTATACATTTTCCAATACCAGCCGCAAAAAATACAGTAGACATATAAATCATGATTTTCCAAGCACCAGACAAAATCAAAAACATCATTATTTTCCTAAAACTTTAACATAAACACGATAACTATCCATCATCCTGTATAGGCTTGTTTTCAACTGCCCCTAAATGTGAATAGTTGATTCGGAATGGTCCAACTCCAACCATTATCCTTTGGCAAACAAATAAACGAATAATATTCGGTGAAATCGATCGAGAAATTAATGTATATTGGTAAAGTTAACCAATTATTTTCTTTATACTTAAATGGGGTTGATGTTAATGATGATTGAAGTCATGTGTGTGGGGATGTTATTAAGGGAATTTATTAACGTTTGTATCATTAACGGTCAATCTGCTTTTCCCAACTATATTGGGGTCGGCTTCCAGTCTAACCGGATGCAGCTGAATACCAGTATTTTACATGGAGCGACTGCCTTATCTGACCTCCACAACCCAGTCACTAACTGGGTAATACAGCACCCCTTGGTAAGACTGGCTGTCAGACTTTCGGGCTTCTGACTACCCGTAACGACTGTCAAAGATCCACGAATGACAGCCGGAACGTTGGTCCCGGTCGGGCTTAACGTCGTTTCCGAGGCACGGAGGAGTCTCGATATCTGAAGATGGTAACCCATCCACAGACCAACCGCGGCAAGGGTAGCTTAACCTGATGGATCGATCCGTGCGGCTGTTATTACTTAGCCACGTAACTATGTAACGGGTAAATATTGGCACGTATAAAATTTCTCCCATAATAATCTTCTTTTATTCACTTACAGTAGCATAATCATAATAAAGCTTACATAGTTCTCACAGCTGGGGTACAGGATTTTCTCTGCAAGGCTCGGTTTCCACCAAAGCGGAGAGGAGCGGAGACGAGAGATGTGTTTTGAATAACCAATCAGACTTAGTTATTTCCAAATCTCTTCTTCGCTAAGCTTCGATGGAAATCGATCAAGCGGAAAGAAGAAGAGATGTCTCATATTTCTATAGAGTGTTGATAATAATATTACCGTGGTGTTGTGCCGTGAGCTGGCAAGCAGCTCGGCAGAGCTAAGCCTGACTACACACGTCTGTGTGTAGTCAGGCGGCCAGGCGGCGGCGCCCGCGCTCTCTAAATATTGAAGAATTAAATGTGTTTTTTCAACCTCTAATTCCTCTTCCTTAAGCAAATTAAGATATAACTTTTGTAAAGGCATGGCCGCTTCCTTTCGTAGACAGCACTTGAGTTATTTCGAGCTCTCACAGCTCACATCTCCACTACAAGCGCACATCACCTCACCGCTACACATCTCCTCTCCGTTTTGGTGGAAATAACCTGACAGCTTCGCAGCACATCTCCTCTCGTCTCTGCTGTTTTCCGCTTTGGTGAAAACCGGGCGTAATGGAGCGTCCACACGGCACAGCCTTTTGTCGTTCTTTTGTCGTCTTAAAAGTCTGAGTAAAAAAGTTCACCCAAATATATGAACATACGTATACCTCCGACTTTTCCAATACACCGACTTTTGTCTGCACTGCTATGTCGCACAGACTAAATTCTATAAAAGTCTACGTAAGTCTGTACCAAGTCTGTGTCGTGTGGACGCACCATAAGAGGGAGTGGGGCTATAATCAACCATACGGGTCCAGTGGTGCATGCCACAAGGATTCGAATTTTCGTTTCTTGAACATGTGCATGAATGCACACAATGTTTTCCTTCACCGTTTTAAGAGCAATAGCGTCATAAATTACACAAAGTACCAGTCTTTTTTTTTTTTTTTTTTAAGGCTGGGAAATCATCCAATGACTGCTCCCGCTCTGGGTGGAGCGGAAGGGAGTGTCAGACTTGTAGGCGATGTTACGGCTACGCAGGTAAAATACGAACACCGGCGAGTTTTTATAATAAGTTTATTGTAAGCTTTAGAGCACAGATGTAGGGTTATAGAAATAGCGAACAGATAGAGGAAGATATGAAGATTTTACAGAATGATGTGAAAGCACTTTACAAGCAAGAGAAAGTTTAGAATTAGGCGAAACACGAAAGTACGAGCGATTAGGCGCGAGGAAAAATTGAGCGTGCATTCGCCGTCGGAGCAGGTAAGGCACTGGCGGCCGCGACCGAGCGATCGCGGATCCACCGTGTCAGGCCACAGCCGGAGGTGCGCAGGCGCAGGGCGCGAGTTACACAGTCAACGCGCCGCAGCAGGGTGCGCCTTCTTCATTCGACTAATTAGTGTGCGTCTTCGTAAGTGTCGCCACAGTACTCCCCCGCTGAGACCGCTACTGCGGGCGATAATAGTCCGGGAAGCGCACACGTCGTCCACTTCTCGTCCTCTTCTCTGATTCTACTCTGGACCCTGATGTTCCAGTAGGCGACTCAGATGCTGTCGACGAAGAAGTTAGTTCATCTTCTTTCGAGAGATATGCTGGTTTCAGCCGGTCCACGCTCACCGTCATCTCCTTCCCACGTACGTCAATTTTGTAGTACTTTGGCTGTTTTTCTAGAACCCTATAAGGTCCAGCATACGGCGGCTCCAGCGGTCTTCGGACGTAATCCTGCCGCAAGAATACATGAGAGGAACTATCGAGACTGCGAGGTATGTAGAAGGGACCTTTTCGATGCCACGATGCAGGTTTTGGAGTGAGCTTGTTCATATGATTCCGTAGACGCGTTGCTAGATCAGTAACGTCAGCTGTTCTGTGGTCATCTGTAGGTGCAAGGAATTGGCCTGGTAATCGTAGTGGCTCTCCGTAGACTAGGTCGGCTGGTGACGCCTGGATATCTGCTTTCCAGGCACTTCTGATGCCTAGAAGTACCAATGGAAGAGCTTCTGTCCATTGCGCCGTTGAATGACACATGATGGCTGCCTTTAATTGCCTGTGCAGTCGCTCGACCATGCCGTTAGCTGCAGGATGGTAGGCGGTCGTATGGAAGTGCTGTGCACCAACCATTGCAGTGATGGCTCTGAAGAGGTGAGACTCGAATTGCCGTCCACGGTCTGTTGTTATCTTCAGTGGACAGCCGAATCTGGCGATCCAGCCGGAGACGAGCGTAGCTGCACACGTCTCTGCAGTGATGTCTCTGATGGGGTACGCCTCAGGCCATCGCGTGAACCTGTCGATGACGGTGAGGCAGTACCTGAAATCAGAAGAAATTGGTAACGGTCCGACAATGTCGAGATGGATATGGGCGAACCTGGATGAAGGAGGTAGGAATGAGGAAATTGGAGAAGAGGTATGGCGAGTTATTTTAGTGCCTTGGCATTTAAGGCATTTGCGAGACCACTCCCTACAGTGTTTTCGAATCCCTGGCCACACGTACCTCTGCGTGACCAGTCGTACTGTAGTTGTTCTTCCGGGGTGACTCAAATTATGGAGAGAGTCGAAGACTTGCTGTCGAAAGTCTGGCGTTATATACGGACGTGGTGGCTGAGATGAAACGTCACAAAAGATTTTGCTAGTTGTTCCTGGTACATTGACTTTTTCTAGCTTGAGCGAAGATCCTTTTTTAAGTAGAATTTGTAGTTCTGGGTCGATGTCTTGTGATTTTGCAAGAGCGTGATAGTCAATGCCTCGAGTGACTTCCTCGATTCTTGACAAGGCATCTGCGACAACATTCTGTTTTCCAGGTATATAGCGTATGTCGGTTGTGAATTGTGCCACAAACTCCAGGTGTCTGAATTGCCTCGGCGAGTGTTTCTCATTGTTACCTCTGAATGCATGCGTAAGTGGCTTATGGTCGGTTATGACGGAAAAGTCACGGGCCTCGACCATATGGCGGAAATACCGTATTGCTTCGTACATGGCTAGTAATTCCTTATCGAATGGGCTGTACTTTTTCTGAGGCGGCGCCAGTTTAATAGAGAAGAACGCTAAAGGTTCCCAATTGCCATTCTTCTTTTGCTGTAGAACCGCGCCGATAGCAACATCTGATGCATCCGTAGCAATGCTTAATTCAGCGTTTGGGTCTGGGTGTGCTAGAAGCGTGTAGTTATACAGAGACTTTTTACACTCTTCCAACGCATGTAATAACTCCTGAGTCATATGGACTGGATGTGAACCCTTGCTGTTTGTACCTTCCAGTTGTGAATTTAGTGGTGCCTGGCATTTTGCTGCTTCTGGTATGAAACGACGGTAGAAATTAAGCATTCCTAAGAACCTTCTTAACTCCTTGACAGTTTTCGGTATTGGATAGTCCATGATAGCTTGTACCTTACTCTCCAAGGGTTGAGTACCAGATGCGGAGATTTTGTATCCAAGAAAACTCAGTTCCGGTTTTCCCAGAACACATTTGGATGTGTTGATGAGTACGCCGTAATTTGCAAGACGCTCAAGAACTTGCCTTAGATGGTTTTTGTGACATTCTTCTGAAGATGAGAAGATTAAAATATCGTCGCAATATCCGTAAGTAAATTCTTCTATGCCATGGAGAACTTCGTCTATAAATCTCTGAAATGTTTGGGCAGCATTCCTTAGACCAAACGTCATGAAATCAAACTCGAATAGCCCGAAGGGTGTCGTTATTGCAGTCTTCTTGATGTCTTCTGGATTGACTGGAATTTGATTATAAGCTTTAATTAAGTCTATTTTAGAGAAGATTGTGCAGCCTGAGAGTTGGTGTGAGAAGTCCTGTATGTGACGAACTGGATACCTGTCTGGAATGGTCCTTGCGTTAAGCGCTCTGTAATCTCCACAGGGTCTCCAGCCGTCATCCTTCTTCTTGACCATATGTAAAGGCGAAGACCAACAGCTTTCCGAACGCTTTGCTGTTCCATTGGCTAACATTTCATCAAACTCCTTCTTTGCTGCTTTAAGTCGAACGGGATCCAAGCGTCGCGGTCTGAAGGCAACCGGAGGGCCAGGAGTGGTGTTAATATGGTGAACTGTATTGTGCTTAATGGTACGTACCACTCCCGTAGGTCGTGTCACCTCAGGGAACTCGCGAAGTATATCGTGATACTGCGATTGCCCAGTAACAGTCTTGATGGACACGATGCTCTCTGGTATACTTTGCTTCGGCACCGCTACCGATAGTGATGTTTTACCATCAATCAAGCGCTGGTTTCTACAATCCACAAGAATATTATAATAGCTTAAAAATCAACACCTATGATTGGTTTGGAAACATCTGCTATGATAAATTGCCAGGTAAAATCACGCCTCAGTCCTAGGTTTAAATGTAGCAATACTGGGCCGTAAGTATGTATGGTTGTGCCATTTGCGGCAGTGAGATCATATTTACTTTTATAACACGGTGTTTTAGTTGCTGAACGTGGGTAGACACATAAATCTGATCCCGTGTCTATGAGGAACTGCATTTTAGTGGTCCGGTCTGTTACAAATAAACGGCCTGTCTGGACTGGGCAGTCGTTGGCCGCTACTTCCGGCTGCCCGCATCGTTTCCCGCATTAAACTTACATGGTTCCTTGCATTTCTTTGCCTTTGCTCCAAAGTTGTAATGGTACCAACAGTGAGGGTGTTCCGTTGGTGGTTGTCGGTTACGCGACTGACTGCGGCTGTGGCTGCGGCTGTGGCAACCGTGGGACCTGGACCTGGAACGCGCGCGTGACTGCCTGTACACATAGGATGAAAGTTTAGCAATTTGTTTAGTTAAAGCGCATATTTCCTGTCCCATTTCATCCATGCGCGTGGATGAAGATGGTACTGCAGTAGCTGTTGTCGTAGCCACGTGGTGATGCGGTGATGACGGTGCAATTTCATGAACACGGTCCGCTAGTTCTGCCAAGTCGTCCAAAGCAAGCTTGGGCTGTGAAGCCACGACGGTTTGCAAGCTGTGCGGCAAGCGACCGGTCCACAATGTAGTCAAAACATCATCCGTCACGGTAGGGCCAGCTAAATTCCTCAGATGTCTTAAAAATACTGAGGGCTTACGGTCTCCCATGTCCTCATGCAGGAATAGCTGATTAAGTTTCTTTTCCTTAGATGCACTAAGACGCTTGATCAACTCACTCTTAAGCTTTTCATAGTTACCGGTCACGGGCGGATTGCACAATATATCTTTTACGTGGGTAACGTACGTATGTTCTAGCTGAGTCGCGGCGTAATAAAATTTTGTTGAGTCATGGGTCACATTTGACAGCGTAAATTGAAATTCCAACTGAGCAAACCAAAGTTCCGGATCATCTGGATAAAATGGCGGTACTCGCACTCCAACACGCCAAATATCGCCAGTATCTCCTTCCGTAGCCTTCTTGCCTACTCCAGAACCGTCCATCTTGTTTTTTCGACTCTTGAGTTCCTTTGTCGGAGTCACCACTTGTAGGCGATGTTACGGCTACGCAGGTAAAATACGAACACCGGCGAGTTTTTATAATAAGTTTATTGTAAGCTTTAGAGCACAGATGTAGGGTTATAGAAATAGCGAACAGATAGAGGAAGATATGAAGATTTTACAGAATGATGTGAAAGCACTTTACAAGCAAGAGAAAGTTTAGAATTAGGCGAAACACGAAAGTACGAGCGATTAGGCGCGAGGAAAAATTGAGCGTGCATTCGCCGTCGGAGCAGGTAAGGCACTGGCGGCCGCGACCGAGCGATCGCGGATCCACCGTGTCAGGCCACAGCGGGAGGTGCGCAGGCGCAGGGCGCGAGGTACACAGTCAACGCGCCGCAGCAGGGTGCGCCTTCTTCATTCGACTAATTAGTGTGCGTCTTCGTAAGTGTCGCCACAGACTCTTACTGACTAAAACCCATCCATGTTCCTTCCGTAGCCCTTTATGTTCCGGGGTAGCGGTAACCCTTTCGGACAATCCCGCTTACCCGGCAGGCTTGGCCCTGGGGGGCCCCTTCATATGCTGACATCTCTTTGAGGCGCGCGTGGAACATATACGCGCCGTACAACACGGGTCTGGTGCTGATCGGACGGTGAGTCACCCATTACTCACCGTCCGAAAGTACCAGTCTGGGTTCTAAGCTCCGATTGACAATAGAAGTATGAGTCGCCCGCATCACCACTGGGCCACGGCTTCTTAACAAAATAGCCTAGCCTAGTGGTGTGACCGACGGACTGCCAAGTCAAAGGTCTCGAGTTCGAACCCAAGGCCCGCACCTCTCTATTTTCGGATACATGAGCGTATTGTATAATTATCACTTGCTTAAGAAACGGTGAAAGAAAACATCGTGATGAAACCAGCATGCCTGAGAGATATTTCTCAGCATGGGAAGTCAGTGGCCCATGGGTAGCATAAAAATTCTGAACACTAGTCACTAACCTGGTGTCAGAATTTTCATGCACACGAAAAAAGAAAAAGAACAAAATAAGCTATTTGGTCGCTCTACTTTGCGTTGTTTTAGAAGTAGGTAGATTTGTCTAAAACTGTACCTATTGACGATGAGATTATAAAGGCAAAATAGGCATTATCATTTCAGTGATTTACAATGCAAACTAGATCGCTTAATTGTCTAAAGTCTTGTCCAACAACGGCTTAAGTTGCGATACAATGGATCCATGAATAGTGCTTATTACTTTTTGAACCGTTTCTTAATCACTTACGTTTCTTCGAATTAAGTCTATACCAAAACTTTGTATGTATATAGTTTTATTTAGAAATACAATCAATTATACGGGGTGTCCTGCGTGAGCGATGAATACGACGCAACGCGACGCGATGCTTACGCAGGACACCCCGTTACAATGAACGGTCGCCTGCGCATCAAGTTATACCGAACTATCAAATGATTTTAAACCTTAAAATGTTGTTCTTTTAGTTCAAAATCAATTGAGAAAATTTGACTGTTTGTGGTAATTTGATGTGCACTTATGATTACTCGTACTTGTACTTAACTCGCACAATTTATCACAGGTCGAAACTAAGTCTAGCTCACCGCCCGATTAGAACCAGGCCCGTGCCGGACGACGCGTACATGTTCCACGCGCGCATCAAAGTGATGACAGTATGCGAAGGGGCCCCGTTAGGGTCGAAGCCTGCCGGGCAAGCGGGATTGTCCGAAAGGGTTACCGCTACCCCGGAACATAAAGGGCTCTAAGGAAATAACATGGATGGGTTTTAGTCAGTAAAAGTCTGACACTCCCTTCCACCAAATGATTCCCCCCGCTCTGGGTGGACCAGAGCCGGAGGAGTCATTTATGATTTCTCACTCTCAAAAAAATAAATAAAGGTCGAAGCTAAGTCTAGCGACATATCTACGGGAAGACGTAACGGAAGGTACAGTTTGCAAACGCATTCAATAATTTTTTAAATTACCTTTGACATCGAGCTATCGTAATATCACGTAATTTGTATACGCAACATAAGAACGTAAATTTTCTGACGCGTAATTTTTAAACAGTGGATCGCCCCACTAAATTGTCATCGCTTCATTGTAGGTAGTAAAAGTCACATAACTTATTTTACTTCACTATCCCGTAAACATTTTTCTGATTACCTACAAACATAAACAGCTTTTTCAAGTCCTGTTAGGTTTTCTTATGATTAAGTTTGTTGTTGGAATACAGTTTAACTTTCTAGAGAACACTCCGGCACGACATTTTGCATTTTAATATTAGTTTTAAAAGAGTCAGTGGAAATGGCTGAGAGAATAAATACATTGAATCACCCATATAGATGTACCTATAGGAATATTCTTTCGTTGTAGGTAGGTTCTGACTAAGTATAGACTTCTGTATACAATGAAGTGAGTTTAAGGAAGCGTTCCATGGCCAAACCATTTAGAAACATTGTCATTACATGTTGTTTCTATCCAATACAATATGTAGTTTCCATATTGTATATTGCAGAAGACAAATGGAAAACTATTATTAGATACAATATACCAGATTTATGTAGTATGCCTATCAGTGGATTGCGAGAGGTTGAAGTGATGGATTGGTTCCATAAAGTCAGAAACTACAGAATTAAGTTGTTACAAACCTAACTAGACTTATAAAAGCGGACAAATCTTGATTGGTTACAAATTTATTGAAAAAAACATTAGCAATATTCATGTGCGAGTAATAAATAATGTGATCACAATACATTTATTAATTGATATCATTTTTCATATTATTTTTCATATTATTTTTCATTATATTCAATACAAATATATTGAATTCATACATTCATCAATCAATCACTCTGCCTAGCCATGCATGCCTAGCCTCCACAATCCAGTAACTGAATTCATATATTCATAACAAAAATTATATAATATTTGATATCTCACGTAAGTGCAAACCCTAGGGGAACAGAGTTATGTAACAACCCTTGAGCAATGGACTTCCAAGGGGAGCAAAAGGTGAGAAATGCTTCAAAGTTAGCTTGATGAATCAAATAAGTAATATTGGGAAAAGCTTCAACTTTTGCTCCGTAGCTGAGTAAGCTGGCATTTGGTACGTGACTTTTTTCAATCATTTTTTTATTATTATTTTACGACGTGAAAACATTTTATGTTCGGGTGCATAAAAAGTCAGTTATAACATTAATAACAGCTGATTACTTAATACTGACTGCCACGTTGTTCTATCTTACGGTCGCGAGCATTACTACGGGTTATTGTAAACTCGCCATAATGAAAATTTGCCACAAGTAAAAATTATAGTAAACTCGCCACAGTCACACACTGTCTCACGAAAACTTGCCACAGCTTTAAAAGTACCGATAGCAAACGAAGTAGTAGTGTTTAATGGCCATGGCCACATGACCCATGGATCATGTTTTTTTGATACAGTTTTCATCTTTTCCTTTATTCGGAAACTACATTACTTTTACTAAACAATAATGTTGAACGAATATCGTTTTACTGTCGGTACATCCAAAACAAGTTTGACCTACCTGTGACGAGTTTACTATACCTGTTGTGAATTATTTTGTCACTGTGGCAAGTTAACCAATATTTTTAAATGTGGCCTATTTTCGTTGTGGTGAGTTTACAATAACCCTTACTACTGAGCATAAGGTCCAGAGTTCAATTCCAAGAGCGGCCAAAGTGTTACTTCTTAGCTGCATCCCGGTGTTTGGATACCTGCCCATAAAATTGGACTTAACCTTTTGAACGCCAGAGCATCCCTCCACGCCAGGCTACAAATTTATTTCTTCTTGTTAACATGAATTTCTCAAAATCCATGGTGTCTATTAATTTGTTTCATGTTATTAAATACGTACGAGAGTTTGAATTTTTAAGATATCTATAAAACACTTACAAACGTAATGATTGAATTGTTGTTGTGTTATAGTGTTGTTGCCATTGTCACGTGTTTGTGTCGTCGGCGTACAAGGCATGCGCTTGATTGTCACGTATATGTGACAATGGTGTTCAAAAGGGGTCTCCCTTGTTTTACCGAAAAGAAATTGCCAAATTATCACTTCCCAAACAAATTTTCGCATAATTTCATTTGCCAAATTATTACTTGCCAAAAAATCTCTTTACAAATAATTGTTACGAAAACCATATTTTTGGCAAGTGAACGTTTGAACAATAACTTGTTCACCAACTAGTACTTTTACCATTTTTTATCTAGTCAAATATTTCAGTTGGTAAAACAAGTTTTACGCAAAATTAAATAAGCCAAATATTTGGTGTCGTCAATTTTAAACTTAATAAGATCTAACGTTGAAGACGTTTTATTACAAGGGTGCGTTTTCCACTTGGGCCAAATTCTAAACAGGTAATAATAATGTTATTATAATTATATTATTTCTCTCGATAGCCTCATAATCACTTTTTTCCATATTTTTTTCTATATAATCTAGTCGTTTCTGGCACTCGCCGGCCGCTGCCGCGGCACCGCTCGCTTCGCTCGCTCGGCTCGTGCGTAGCTGGTCACAGTTTTAACCTAACCTAACCTAACCATTTTTTTTAAATTAATAACCTACTGTAACTAGTTCCATAAATAACCTAATGTCTAGTAACCATAAATTTGACTTGTTTCAGACAAATTCAAGCACATAAGCTTACAAAGAAATACGCAAATGACATCAAATTTAACAAACAAATAAAATGTTTATTTTTGCCTTTATATTTTTTGTCATAACAAATCATTTGACTAAACGTTTATTGTCTAAATATTGTTTGCTGTAATAAATCATTTGATTAAAGACCAAAAGCCTTAATGACATTATCCTTGGTAATAATCTGCCAAGTAAACATTTGACCAAATGAAAATGTGCGTACTAAAATTATTCCAAATATTACATTGGTATAAAAAAAGGTTGCTAAAATTTGTTTGGGTAATGAAAATTTGGCAAAATCTTTTCGGCAAAACGGCAGGATCCCGTTCAAAAGGTTTAATATAAATGGTGAAATGTAGGTGTATTATTAAGTAGTTACACCGCTTCTTAATCAGCCTAGATGTGTGATGTTCATGATTAGTTAGGTATCATATTTAAATCTAAGTAAGGTTGTTACAAAAAAAAAGCCTTGGACTGTAAACAACCACGCCTACCTATTGTCGTAAGAGAAACTAGGTCATAACACGGTAATGTAATCAGTTAGCACAGGTGAAGCTGAATTTATCAACAAAACTATAAAAAAGAATGCATGCAATGCGACGCGCTATCGCTCCGAACATTGTGATTATTGTTCCAAGAGAACCAACGTTTTCACTTTAATTGTCGCTTCGCTAAAATTTTATTGACGTGTACTTTTATTTAAATAGTAAACAAACATGACATAAAATCAAACCTTGCTACCCCGAGGGGTTAGGCAGAGATATTTAGTTTCGCTAGTTATATATAAGTTTCATTTAATAGGGGGCAAGCCATCAACCGGGCACAAATCCAGATTGCAAGCTGCTTCTGAGTAATTTCTTATATAAAAACACAAGGAACTGAAAATCGAATCAAAATCAAAAGGCCTTATTTATTTATTGATTTAAATGTAGGTACATGCACAACATTACAGATTACCTTCCAAGGCGTTGTATAAATAGAAAAATACATTTCACAAACAACATACAAGTTGTTTTGCAAACAAGTTGATGTAGTGCTTGCGACCACTATACCAACGAGGCAATTTTTTAATTATAATAAAATTATTCTGGAAACAATAAAATCAAAGGAATCATAATTCTTAACCATTCCATAGATGAGTGTGTAGATGGGTCAATGAATGTGTAAAAACTACTGACTTTAGCACCGCAAGTGGCTAAATACTGATGCGATGTTTTATTTAGTTTTTATTATCTCTACAAAGTTTTTTTACAACATATAAAACGCGTATAAAAAAGCAACTAGATTACAATTTCATTATGTACTTACATAATAATTACTCCATTAAAATGAAAAAAGAAGTACAATAACAACTGAAAAAACAAACACTATTTTCAGTTTCCCATTCAATCCGGAATGCCAGTCGTAATACAACATTAAATTTCATCATAAAAACAGAAAATGGTACAAAATAAAGATAAAAAAATGTGTTAACGAATGAGGCGAATTCAACTTCGGTTTGGAATAAACAGGAAGTGTGTAAGAACGTGACGAAAAAGCCACAATGCTTCGTGACGGGCCCGATAATGAAGTGCAGACGAAATTGAGTCATAAAAGTTTTATAGTAACGAGTAGTGGCCCGTAAAGGGTGTTTTTTATGTTAAGACTTTGACCGTGAATATTTCGCTCTGTTTTGGAATCAAAATACATATTATTTGAGAGATATGAGGATGGAGAGGCAAGAGTAAGAGTGTCCGTGGAGTTTCTTGCCCGTTCTTCTCCATAGGAACTGTTAGGGACCTATCCCAGGAGTTTTAAATAAATGAAAGCAGAGGACTTTAGTTACAATAATTTATAATCATTATCCAAATAGGTATAAAATATATCGATGTTGGTAAGACTAATCAGTGCGCGTGCCGTCTATGGACATCCGGCTCGAAGGACCATAATTATGTGCGCAACCGATCTCCATCCACGGCACGCGCGCGCACTCCTTAGCAACATCGATGTATTATTGAACCTATTTGGATATTATAATTATTATAACTACAGTCCACTACTTTCATTTAACCTACAACGTTTTGGAATGGGCAACGGCTTGTAATTTCTTTATTTCAATAAATGCTTTGAGTTTTATTTTAAAGTACGTCATTGTGAAGTGGTGCTGTACCAAGTTTTATAAGTGAATATGTTACAGTTAAAACCCGTTTTTATTAACTGCCTTTGTTAAAACGGGGATGTTAAACGAAGATAATAATAGTGTCTCATGTGCAGTTATGTAGATGGATTAAAAAATATCCAGATCTGCTTTGTTGGCTATTTACATTAAATTATGAGCAAGAAATAAAGAGCATACAAACTAAGCAGTGTCCGTGGTAACAAAAAGATTTTTAGGTCATTCATAAATCGTAATAAAATCCCCTTTGATAAAGTTCACTATTAAAACTTACTGTTCTCAGCCTCAAACTAAGTATAAAGTAATCAACTTGTAAATCTTATTCCTTGCAAAATTAACTAGATGATTTTCCTTCTACATTTCAAGCAAAAAACACCAACCAAAAATAATAATCGAGACCGATTTGAATCGAGTTCACAACTTCTTCGCAAGTTTCGAACTTGTCAAAATAACAAAGAACTAATGAAAAGACCGCTATCGAGTGTCAACAGCGCATATAGATAATCGATACTGTTGATAGTCGATTGGGTCTCGTTCGGGAAAAATATCGTTAGTGGCGAGTTTCTTGTTTAGAGGCTGTTTGTTCACCGCCCACTGTCAACGAGCGATGAGATTGTTCGAACCGATTTTAATTTTTTTTTGGTAATCGCATCTCGCCGTTCAACCATAGGGTTGTCTACTGCTTAGCCGGACTTGCCTGTGGTTGCCACAAAAGAATTGTAGCCTCCAGCCAGGGCTTAAAAATAAAACTACAAACTATTCGAAACGATCGCGATCGTAATGTTTCTGTAGAGGTGTGCGCTGGACACGCAGCCGTAACAGGTGTATCTATATAAAAAAATAAATAAAAAAAAAACAAAAATATTAACAATGAACTTTAAGAATTTCATGGGAGCATTGTACTCATCGTTACGAACAACTTTTATTATGGGATGAAATCTGAAATCGCGAAAAAAATATGAGCTGTTCCATACATTTATGCACACGTAACTCAATAAAATGTATGGAAGAGCTCATATTTTTTCGCGATTATATATCACTACTTTGGCGCCGTCATCGGTCTCGTTGACGTTCCGTTGACGTAGCAATGGATAAACGGCCGTAGAGTTGTCAACTGGGTCGATTATAATTTAAATTATTTATTTATTTTATGTGTGTGTTGTGTGTCTTATTTCATTTTTAGGCGCTGGGGTGACAAGTGGATTACACTTTTTTTTTGGAGGGTGGGAAATCATCAAATTTCTCATACTGAAGGAGTGTGTGACTCTTACTGACGAAAACCCATCCATGTTCTTTCCTTAGCCCTTTATGTTCCGGGGTCCCGGTTACCGTTTCGGACAATCCCGCTTACCAAGTGGATATTACACTAAATGTCAGTAGTTGTAGAGCCATTGAAAACTTAAAAATATTTGTCTATAAATCATTTTACCAAGTTATTACCGCTATGTCGTTGAAATGAATTATGTATTCTTGCATTCGATTTGGTCGTATTTTCCACCTATGAATTTAGATGCTAATATCTTGCATAATGGTGCATTACTTCTTAGTTCTAGCGCAACATGGATTTACGATTGATCATTTCAAATCAGTTGTAAATGTCACCTCTTATTCTTACCTATCGAATATGTATAAGACATAAGTTAAACCTCCTAGACGACTTTGGATGATAGAACCGCAGAAAAAAAACTCGACCACACTGATTACATTATCAGAAAAAAACTAAATGAAGGACGAAGGTAGAATAGGCATCCCAAACTGCCTCGACCCATCAAAAAAGACTTTCCATATCTCGCCCCAAAGACGGCAGCGCCTGGCGTCAAAAAGTTGCTCGCCCATAAAACAGCGGTTACCCGGTATTCATACGAGAGAGTTGATGGACCGTCAAGTTGCTTGGAAAACATGGCGCCCAAGTTTCGTCGCCGCTTCACTAGCAACGTCTAATGACGTCAGTATATCAGTGTGTGTTTTGATGTGAAGATGTTGCAAGTACTTAAAGTGTGGAGATTTTTGGTACTAGGATGTAGTGAGTAGCTAATAATTTCAAGTACTTACCTATAATGAATATACAACGTATTTTTTTTAATACTCTTACTTCATTACTGTTTTTTTGGGTGGGAAATCTTAAAAAAAAAAATCATGTGTTGCAGTTTTCTTTAATTTTAATTTTAACCCCTATAGGGAGTAATTTTACAAAAATCCTTTTTTCCTAACCGTCTTTCGTTATAAAAGAAAACTTTGTGTAAAATTTCATGCTTGTACGTTCAATTGTAAGTTCAATATTATTCATAACTAGCTTCCGCCCGCGGCTTCGCCCGCATAATATGTCGACAAATTATACACATAAACCTTCCTCTTCAATCACTCTATCTATTAAAAAACCGCATCAAAATCCGTTGCGTAGTGTTAAAGATTTAAGCATACATAAGGATATAGGGACAGAGAAAGCGACTTTGTTGTATACTATGTAGTGATCTGCCCATAATATTCCCAATGCTGGGACACAGGCCTCCTCTCTATTATAGGGAAAGTGCCATAATTCACCACGCGGGTCCAGTGCGGGTTGGTGAATGTCACATGTCTTCGAATGTTTGGTCCCAGCACATGTTTTCTCACAATGTCTTCCTTTACCGTGATGAAATTCCATGGGCATGTAAAAATGGTCAATAATTAACCTTAAAAGGGGGGTCTATCTTTAATATTTTCATGTTTATCTTTATTTTTGAATCGCGATTGAGAACTTGCTTTACAATTTTTGCCATATCTCCGATGTTTTTGACTCAATTTGGGTTCTGTTTATTATTTTTAAAAGAGTTTGAGTTATTTTATCGATAAAATAACTCAAACTCTGACACTGTATACAAAAAGTAAAGTGCCTGTCTGGGTTTGAACTCACGACCTGCAACTCGTAAGTTGGGGCCGATACCACTAGGCCACCACTGCTAACAATTAACAATTACTAACACTAACTTCAAATAATTATAATTACGTCGCACTACTTAAGATTCTGTATGACCTGATTCAATGACATCAGCCATTGATATCTCTGTAAGGCAATAGCCATTTATACACTATACAAATATATATAACTAGTGTTTAAGCTGAAAGTGCATGTCTGTTCCGTCAGACACGGTATTAAGTCACTTGCGAAAGGCATTTGTCTCGTCAATTTATGTGCGTCAATTTTAATTTTGGTAATACTGTAGTTGGATGGATTGTATGCATTTCTGTCCGTGTTTGGATGCTATTCATCTATTCTATTGATTATGGATGTGCTGTGCTGCTCTTCAAAACGTATTGTTAGAACTCGAAAATAAAAGGATTATTTCCTGTTTCTCTTGAGGATAACATTAAAGCCTATTCCAGTAGTGCTATCCTGTAAGAATATCACCGTAAAAACATAGGTGAAAGAATTGAAAATCAGCTTAATGTCAATTGAAACGATAACTCACTTTACCTTATTTTTCACAAGCTTAAATTCGGTGTAGGAAAACATCGTGAGGAAACCAGCATGTCTAAGTTATTTCTCAACAGCATGTGAAGCTAAATCAGAGGCCCATGGGCAGCATAAAAACTCTGACACAAGGTTAGCCACTAACCACACGAAAAAAAGAAAACGGTGAGATTTTTACAGAATCGACGCACAACAATTTATTGGTCTTGTTGACTTATTGCCTAGATTATACCTCCATTCTTCTTTCAAACATTTTGATTTGAACTTTCAAATAAAAGGCCCTAAGTAAACAATTACTTAACTCATTAAAATACCCTGGTACGACAAAATTTTACCCGTGTACAAGCATAGACAATTTAAAACAATTACCACAAATTACAACCATCCATCTCACTTTATATCGCCAGAAATGTACAGCCAAAATACTTAATCATGCAGCTCAACAATTTGTCTAACTGGTCTCTTTTCCTCTATGTCACATATACAAAGTTGATGTGGTTGGATTTCCCTGTTTCATTAGGGGAACGAGCAAATCTTTCAGCGGAGCGCGGAGCGATTCGCACGGAGGCGAATTTGATTTGGTGGTTAGTCATTACCCGACCACGGCAAAGCCAGAGAAGGGTTATGATTTTAACAGGCTATTATAAATCCGTAGTCACACGGATTTTGTTCGATTTACGGCATAATGACATGAAGAGTGAATCCGGATTTTTTATTTGTCTGTTGTTTAGGTATATCTTTTAAGTTGACATGTTTGTCGTAGCTAGGTTTTAGTTTTTACCTACTAAGGTATAGTGTATTTTTCTTTACTTGTCTCATTTGTTAAACAAATGACGCGACTGATATTAAGATTTCCAGCTGATATATGGTATCTCAGAAGCATTTTTTTTTTATAATTTATGCCCAATGTGTATTATACAAAGAGCAAGACCTTTATGCTTAACTTAAAGTGTATGATTGATACGAAAAATCATAATTTTCGTCCCGTGTTTGTTTACCAAATTGGACACTGTAAAAGAAATACACTCTATGTAGGTTGCCGGGTAAGCGGGATTGTTCGAAAGGGGTACCGATACCCCGAACATAAAGGGTTAAGGAAGGAACATCAATGGGGTTTAGTCAGTAAGAGTCTGACACTCCCTTCCGGTCCCAGATTCCCAACCAAGAGCGGAGGGGTCATTTGATGATTTCCTACCCTCAAAAAAAAAGGTTTGTAGGTGTAGATGTCAGCACGCGTTGGATAAACAAACAGGATAAAAACAGTTCTGTAATAAAGCCTATGAAATTGTTCAAGGAAATAGAATACCTTTTGTGTACATGAATCGTTTACGAATTCCTTTGTTTATTTCGCTACGATTATTTTCATGTACTTCTCGGCTTTCGGCTTTTACTGAGAATTAGTTAAGTAGGTGAAAGAGGCAGATAAATTATGGGAAATTGGTTTTGATAGCAAAATAGTACCTAGTACATCCACTTAGGGTCTTAATTGCCCGTAATCAGGCTTCAAGGGGACTCCTCACAAAGTATGCCGTACCCAGGAGTACCTCTTTCTACATCAAATCTTTGATCCAGTCGCTGCAGTAACTTCATAATGCTTGGAAAAATGTCTATCACGCAGACCAAATGGAGATCTATCGATAAAGTAAAAAAAAAATAAGTCGTAAATACCACAATAAGGTTGAGCAATAAGTATAAAATGAGTATCAGAAATGTGACCCTTAAATGTGACCTTTAAGGATCACTCACAACAAGTAACACTGAACAACTTTTTTCTATGGGACCAACACTGAAATCACGGAAAAATAATCAGCGGTCCCTTTTTTTCAGGGCCCCTTACGCTCTGTTTTGAGCGCTATGGAACGTCAGTCCTTAGCCCTTTATGTTCCGGGGTAGCGGTAACCCTTTCTTACAATCCCGCTAACCAGGCAGGCTTCGGCTTTAACGGGCCCCTTCCTTAATGCTGATATCTCTTTGAGGCGCGCGTGGAACTCGAACGCGCCACCCGGCACGAGCCTGATCCCGATCGGTCCCGTAGAAAAGTCAGTACGTACTCGATGCCAAATGCCTGGGCAAGCTGATTATATTTTCGTGGTTATTACAATTTGGTCTGGTATCACACCGTTAAATAATATGACCAAATAATATGATAATGAGGACAGGGCACTGCTCGCTAAATAAACTTCCATACAATCGACATTACGGACAGTCCTCTGTTCAGGGCCTGCGTGGAGGCTGAGGAAACCATCGCGCGTGTGCTCTTTGACAGCACAGGCATCTAACCGATCAGAACAGGAACCCTCGGAACACCCAGATCTATCACAGATGTACTGCACAGGCCAGGAGACGTGATCAACTTCTGGAGGGAGGTGGGCTGGTTGGAATAACCACAGTAGGCCTCCATGGTCCACGCACAATGGTCCGCTTAAAGGATTGAGTGCGAAAACCATAACCTCCTAACATAGAACATGGTATGTTAATGATCAAAATCGAAAAGTTTGAATAAATTATACTTTTGATTTTGTTTTTTTTTTTATTTTGATCAAATGTTAGTTTTAGTCGACGAGTTTTCTTAATTAACCATCTTGCATGATACCTAAGTGATACTTTTGTTGTACCATTTTCACTGACACTAAGCGACACATGAATAAATGGCTAAATAAAATTACAATGTTAAACAAAAAAAAAACGCATAAATTCCTATTAGGTAGGCCTTTTTGGTCAAAAAGTCTACTAAATGAGGGTTTTATAATACCTGAATGGTGTTCTTGAGGCTATCGGCTCTCGACAAAAGTTTTTTATCTATACATATAATAAAATCTATATCTATACATATAATAAAATTGTGGAAAAGTGGTATCTGTACAATGGAAATATATAAAAAAAAAGTAGCAGGGGTTGTTATTTTATCGATGCCGAACCCGGAATTGTAATTAAATTTTTTTTTGTCTGTTTGTCGGTTTGTCTGTTTGTCTGTGTGTTTGTGCACGCTAATATTAGAAACGGCTTATTCGATTTAGATGCGGTTTTCACTAATATATTGTAGTAAGCTTCACTTGACATTTAGTGTTTATTTCATGTCTATCGGTTCATAAATAAAAAAGTTATGTCAATTTAAAGAATCACGGCGAAAATTTGTTAAGGTATGCTGCCCGAAAAGTCACTATTCCACGCGGACGAAGTCGCAGGCACAGCTAGTATTTAATATATTTTTGACCTGATTTCAATATTGGAGATTAATTTACTTTCGTGGCTCGAGGCTAAGGTATGGGGAACTTAAATTAAACTTAAAGCCTGGAAGCTTAGTAGTTAGGCATAAGCCTTATTTGCATAAATATCAATACCTGTTCACTTTTCTAGGCTTATAAGTTTTAGTTGGCAACGAAAGATACAACAACTTAGTTTGTAGGTTAATCCACAGTGGTATAATTGTAGAACCTAGGTTGAAACCTCCTTTTGAACTGGTTAGAAAATAACTGACAGCATTCGACCTTTCAAAATGATAGAATATTTTAATAGGTTTTTATAAAAGAAATGAATAAGAGTCTGTCAGTAGCCGTGCTGCTAGACGCATGTATTCTTGAAAAGTAATATAATTCAATAGCTGCTGCCCCATGTGTTTATATTTGTAGGATAGAACACCCTACAACACAACACACTATACGAGCTGAGAGCTCCTGAAGTGAAGGCCCATCTGGTCTTCACAGTATAATGCAGGTGAGCTGGTCCTGCTGGGGAAGGAGGGGCGCTCTGCAGACTTTCTGCCGGCATACAGGCCATTGTGCTCTTAGACGAGACGAGCAAGTTATTAGAGACGACGTGTGATGGTGGGATCAGCAGCACTCGGTAGTGGGGTCCGCTAGGCATACCATTCTCGTGGTACTAGACGAAACAGCAGGATTTTAGTCGATAGTTCAATACAATTATTAATTGACCATTATTTATGACGCATTGCTTACGACCTAATTTTATTTAACCTTTTGGATGCCAGAGCATAAAAGCACGCTCGTGTCCTCCACGCCAAGCTCCAATTTTATTTCTTCTTGTTTTCATGAATTTCCCAATATCCATGGTGTCTTCCAATATGTTTCATGTCATTTGAGAGTTTCAATGTTTAAGAAATCTATATAAACACTCTCAAAAGTAAAGATTTAATTGTTTAGTTCGTGTTATAGTGTAGTTGCCATTGTCACATCTTTATGTCGTTGACGTACATGGCATGCACTTTCTTGTTACGTATATGTGACAATGGCGTTCGAAAGGTTAAAAACTCATTAACATTACAATCCATATTTTAGTTTTAAGAAGAAAAATATCAAACAAACAATTCCAAGTCAAACCTCTCAATACAAAACAGCATTAACCCGTACATGATCGAGGCAAGTTTTTAATATAATCCAACGGTTTATTGGATCTAGTAATTGTAACGAACGCCAGTCACCGTCTCCAAGGGACTGGCTCCATTCAGTTCCATTAGAAAAATGGAAATTTATCCGTTTTTCCCGTTCCAGAAAGTAATTTTCGATAAAACAATTTGTCGCCGGCACAGTTTCACACATCTGTGCTATGCGAGCCTCAATTTTTCCGTTTCTACATTTGTGTGCGCTAAGTTTTTACGTATTTCTGTTATTTTTCTTGTTGGTGATGAAATTGATTGCAGAGTGAGGGTTGGAAATTGTAGGAATTGGCGAACTGAAACTTGTGCTTGAGACTTGGTCGGTAGACAGATTTTGTTAGGATATGTCATCTGATTGTATAAACTGTAGACGACAAGACTTTAGCATTGATTGTTGAAGGAACATACTTACTCATAATATAGATAGACATAGACTATAAAAATAATATTATTTTCATTTTCTTGTTTTTATTTTATATTTATTTGGGTTCTTTTTTTTTCTTCGTAGATGTTCGTAGGTGTGTTTGTGGCATCACAGCGGGCCCTAACAAAATACTAGAGCTGTGGTATTTATTTATTGTTCAATATCGCAGCATTACGATGAGAGAATCTTTTCGTTAGACCTTTTTTTTGTATAACATTAATTTTTATTTGCTATTTTCGTTTTTTATATTTTGTTTTGTTTTTATTTCTGTGTATTTCCTGTGCGTGTGCAGAATTAAATATTTTTCTTTCTTTCTAATAATAATTATGACCAAATGTTAAAAGGTTGTGTATGTATGTATTTACGACGATGTACGACACGGGTGGCGCAGTGGTTGAGCGATTGACTACTGCGCTCTATGTCGCGGGTTCGATTCCCGCACGGAACAAAATAATATTTGTACGACCTGCAAGTATTTGTTTCGAGTCTGGGTGTTTTTCTATCTATAATATGTATGTATTTACAAAAAAAAATGTATATAAGTAGTATATCAGCCATCTCGTTACCATAACACAAGCATTAGGTTGCTTAGCTTGGGACGATATGGCGTTGTGTGTGTCCAAGGATATTATTATTATTATTCCAGTAAAGTTATTTTCGTGACCGTGACCTAGGTCATGTTGCACTTGTCATGTTTTTTCTGCATCACTATCATCACAAAATGGCACAGATATTAAAGTTCACTTTTGTACGGTTTTTTTTTTACTTGTGTGTAAAGTTTTAATAAATTAAAAAAATGCGACGAATTGGAGACGGGTTCGGGGGGTTTTTTCTTCATATTGGGAACGGTCCTAAAATTATGATGAAAGAATAGAACGCAAGCCATGAATACCTATATATTATAGATCATGTCTAAGAGAAAAAAGAGAGTTTCGTGGCGCAAATAAAAGGCCTTGCAAAGTCTAAAGTGGACTATTTTAGTAGGAAAGAAAGTGGGTAGGCACCACTCTAAAACACAGAATGAAAACAACAAGCATGCAAATAGCCCAAAGGTCGAAAGTATTTGAATGGTGAACCTAACTTCTAACACAAACACATGATATTGCTTGGATTAGTTCTAAGAACAAACCAGAATATTACTCACAACAAACTTTGTCAAAATTTATCCGTAGGTCTACGAAATAATTATTCAAAAAAAGAAAATATTGAATTGTAGATCATTAGTACAGAACCGAAAAAAAATGTAGGAACATCAAATTTATATGATTCATGGGCTCTACCCGTGTGTTAAATAGATAGTTATATATTAGCGCCACGTTGTATAATTAAAGTTCCATATATACACCATCTGCTGTGTTGCCGATTCCATAAAATCTAAAACATAAATAACCTTAAAATTATATTGCACAACCCTTCCATACTTCGTTAGACTCGGCCCATAGATCTTGTGAAAAAAACGAAGGCTAAAAGGCCACAGTAATCGGCCAACTTTAACGAGGACTTGTCGACGGCTCGGCGACGGGTAATTGAGTGATTCCTAAGGACCCGATAAGGCTGGAATTTGAAATAGGCGGGAGCGGGTTCTAGAACTCTAGGGAATAAAGTTAGATTAAATGTACACCTTTTTAAACGACTTCAAAAAAATAGGTTTTTCATGCATATGTTCGGGCATAAGTTCTTTGTTTATAAATCGATTTTCATCATTATTTTTTTGTTTGAAAGTGCATATTCCTAACATAGTCCTAACGTAGTCAAATTTGGGCAAGTTATGATAAATATTTTTTGGGTTAGCTGCAATAATACGCATTGTTTCAACTTGGTTTATGTTAATGACGTTATAATAATATCTTCTTTCTGTTATTGCATAGCAAGTCGAGGTAAACGAGCTGCCCGCTGCTCGGCTCCTATTGGTCGTAGCGTAATGTTACCTATAGCCTTCTTCGATAAACGGACTATACAACACAAAAATATTTTTTCAATTCGGACCAGTATTCAAGAGTTTAGCGCGTTTAAATAAACAAACTCTTCAGCTTTACATATAATATTAGTATAGATTGTGAATATTCTGTGAATATAAATGAATATTTGTCAAACATTAAACCACCATTTTTATTTGAAATCTCATATCTAGCTTACGTAAACTATCGACGAATGCTTATATGCATTCGTCAATCGTATACGCTGCGCTGACGCGACGTCAACGCAACGCGGCGTTATTGATAATACAATCATGCCTACACGAGACAAGCGTAGGACGTTGTGTCTTCGCGACGCAGATCGACACCAAATGAGGATAAAAAAAAAGTTACTTTTCTTTTATCCTGCTGCCTCAACCATATTATCTTACACCTAATTTCAAAGCCACTACCCGTTAAAAGGGTTGAATTCAGTTATCGAGTTTTCACTTAATGACTGAAATCGAAACTCGATGAAAATGAAGAGGCTTAAACATAGACCACTTAGATTGATTGCATACTATAAAGCGTCTTAATTTTTAATCATTTTGTTGATTGAAGTTAAATTAAGAATAGAGAATACTACCAGTTGACAGCGATGCGAGATTTCTTTTTAATTTTTAGTTAATAGCAGTAGCGGCCCAGTGATAACGGCTTTGACTTACGAGTTGTAGGTCATAAGTTTGTATCTAAGTAGTCACTTAGTGTAAACTATTTCATCTCTTTTTCTCTCAATATGGTGAAGGAAAACCTCATGAACAAACCGGCATGTCGTAGAACCAAAAATTCTAAGACATGTGACTTACCAAACCGCATTGTGGGTTACGGCCCACTACCTATGACAGAGGCCTGTGTCCTAGCAGCAGGAATATTATAGGCTGATTATAATGAATATTTTTAGTGAGGTTAGATTAAATTTTTTTTTGCATTTAGAAATGAGGAATAAGTTTTTATTATTGTCAACTGAATTTTAATTATGAATAGAAGATGGATGGATGGATAAGATTATAAGTGTATTTTTTATTGAGTTTGAGAAATTAACAAATGACCCCTTGATCACACTCTGGGTGGAGCGGAAGGGAGTGTCAGACTCTTAATGACTGAAACCCATCCATGTTTTTTCCTTAGCCCTTTATGTTCCGGGGTAGCGGTAATCCTTTCGGACAATGCCGCTTACCTTATAAGTGTATTGTGTCCATTTTTTGCAGTATGTTTAATAAAACAAGTCAGTGTGGGTCTTCAATAGGTACACCTCTGTCTAACCATTGATGACTGCTAGCGTGATGTTTTTTCACCATAACAGCTTAAAAATCCACCAACCACACAAATTCCAGTTTATCAAAAAAACCATATCAGTCAGCTAGACGTTATATTTATTCACTATGCATAGTACATGACATATTACTTTGAAGTAGTAAATAAAATTAACATCAGCAAAAAAAAAAACTGTTAACAGATGAAACTGCACAAACTGGGGTCCCGTTTAAAATTTCGAGTTGTTCATCAAAACTGCAGCATGATTTCACCCCCAATTAAGCTCGTTATTTATGCATTCGGTTAAATTTAGCAAGCCCGGGGCAGCTGTATTCTGGTTTTGCCGAACGATAGACGTACGTACTGTACCTGCGGGGTTATTGCGTACCGCAATAACAATAGCGATTTTGGCATAAATAAAAAAAAAAAAAAATTAGTCCGTCAGTCAGATAATAAAAAAAATATCAGACATGTATTATTTTTGCTTTATCCTGTTAATAAAAATAAAACGCATTAAAGTTGGGGAGTGGGGCGTGCTACGTCACAATTCAGTATAAAATCTACAGAGGAGTGACGTCATGCCACATTTTAACAAAGTATTTCGACGTAATCTTTTGTTTCTGTGAAAAAAGAAAAAAAACGTGTCCAATATTTGTTGATAATCTAGCTGACAGACTAAAAAATATACTTTAGTCAACATCCCTATTGCAATGCCTTTCACATTGACAGTTAGACAACATACATTGCGTTACTAACGCTGCGGAGCGAAGAATTTTCCTAAAATTATGAAGCAATGGATGACGAATATTCGTCAAAATCCTTTGAATTGTGGCAGAAAGTGTGTATACAAACTATACTTGACCTCATAATTGCTTTAACGCCCTACGGTTGAATGTCACTTTCACTATTTTGTCTTCAGTTCAGTTCGCTAACAACAATTTTTTAAAAGTATACAATAATTGAAATAATATGGTGACAAATTATAATTTAAATTGTTGTGATCTCATTTGTTTGACCTCTATTTAACCTAAGTTAAATTTTAAATTACTGGAATTGGTTCTCAAAAGTGATTAAGCAATTACGAGCTCGACTATGCCTACGACAGTCTGACGAACGGCCACAACGACAGGCGTGATGCTCTACAAAGTAATACGACGAACTTATTCAAAACTCGATTTGTCATATTATTTTCGGCCAGATACTTTTCCGTACACACAATTTATACAACGGAAGAAACCTTCAACTGATGAACAGAAGTACTATACTAAGTTACTCGTGCCTAAAATATAACATAAATACTTATGTGAGGCGTACGTACCTACTCTTTTGTCACCTATGTAATGTTAGAAATCACTGAATCCAACAAATTTACTTTTTTATTGTTGAGCTGTGTTTTCCATTAAACATATCAAAGACTTGGAAACAATAGGTGACTGAAGATGTAAAATCTATATGTTTTTATGTTTACTAACTCCCGAATGCCGTATATTTTCTTTAATTTTATAAAAATCTTGATTAGATCAGCACTAGAAATTCTATCGACGTGAATAATACCGAGCCTCGTTGATTGAATTTATGAAATCTTTCCGAACCCTTCACAATCCATTAACACTTATCTGGCCCAACAATTCCGCCGAAAATCGGTTACAGACGATCCGACCAATCATTAAGGTTTATTTTCACGAGGGAAGTTTCTCGAACCGAGAATGTCCATGACTCTATGTAAAATGTAGACAAGACTAGCCAGGATATTATTAGATCTTTTTACACTAGAAACAAAAACTACGATTGCGTCATACGAGACTCGCCAAGCTATATCCTCGAGCAACAACAAAAACTCGAAATACCAATTTTTTTTTATTTATATGCGACATGGAACGAGTTTATTTTGAAAATCGAACCAATACTCCTCTTTCGACATGCCAGTATTCCGAGCCATTTTTTTTTCTTTTCGATATTGGCGTGTTTGAGGCAAAAACTCACCTTACATGACTGACCCATTATGCGTAACGTTCAGAATACGGTTGCTACCATTCGGTGCAGGAAACCTGAGTATTTGGCAAGCTCGTCGAGAGCCTTGTATCATTTTAAATGAGTCGGGTAATCGGTACGATACCGCCTTTTTTAAATGGTCGTATCGTGGCTGCATTTTGATTAATTTTTATTAGACTTTGAATGTTCAACAGTATCGTTTTGTTAAGCTTGTTTCATGCTGGTTGGAGTTTTATTGGATTGTGATTCTAAAATGGTGTGCGAAAGTTGAAAACATGGTAACATAAAAATCCTTGAAATAATCGTTTATCTTTACAACTTTAGATGTCGTTTTTTAATGTGCGTTTTGTTTGTGCTGAATAAACATTTTTCCTTTCTTTCTTCTATACCGCGTTTTCAATTTAGGGCAAGGGTAACAAAAGGCTCGCAGTTTCCCCCATTTTCATGTACAGAGGCCAGCTCATCAAGTTACCACTATCTGTCAAATTTCTTTGATAGTATTTCAACTTTATTGCAAAGACATAAGGTTCATTTTTAATTGAGGAAATTTGACAGTTCGGGATAGCTTAATGTGCTGGTGTCTGTACGTACTTCTGAACTATGATCACCAACATAATATCCGTGGCTGGCGTGAATATGTTGACATCTCTAAAACAGCAATTTGTCAGGACGGCCATTTTAAACATTTGAACTGTTATGGTAAATCGGTAAATTAGTTTAACGTTTGTGTTTAAGTTGTTTTATAGGTTATTTTATGCCATCTTTTAAATGATGACAATAAATAAACAAAATTCTTCATAGTTTGCATAATAATAGACTTGTCAAGTCGTTAACCAACGAGTTATCAACTTATTCACCGACTTATCAACTTATTCACCACAGTTACCAACTTATTCACCTTCTGAGTGGGGAACATTTAGTAAGTAAACAATTTTATTTTAATGACAAACATATTAATATTATTGGATAACAAACAGATGATTAATACAAAAAATATTAGTCGTCCGTGCTCTTTCTTAGTTTTCGCTTGGCGTTCTTTCGTTTTTTTTTTGTGTTTGCTCGTCTGCTGAGGGTCCCTTGATAATGTGAAATAGCTTACAACCTTCCTTAGAAATTAGGCTATCAAATGCAAAAAACAATATACAAATCCGACAAGAAGTTCCAGAGAAACACAACTCTTAAGCTTAGTCTATATTATTATTATAAAGCTGAAGAGTTTGTTTGTTTGAACGCGCTAATCTCAGGAACTTCTGGTTGGAATTGAATTTTTTTTTTTGTGTTGGATAGTACATTTATTCAGGAAGGTTAGAGGATCTAGCATTACGCGACCAATAGGAGTGGAGCATACATATTTTTTTTTGCAAAAACGGGAATAAATATTCCTTTTTGAGAGCTTTCGTTGCGTGCGCAGCATGAACAGTTAAAAAAAAAAGTCCTCATCGAACCGATACCTGGAAAGAAAATTACTCGGGGTGAAAGGTCGCAAAAAGGGGTTTTCCAGAAAACCTGTAATTTTTATCATAAAATTAGTTAAGACAAAAACTGTAGATCAGATAATTATCTATAAAAATGTTTAAATATTTTTTTTGTAAGAGCCACCGTTTCTTCTCAGAAACGGTGGCTCTTACAAAAAAAATATTTGAATAGTTATGAACTGTTTTTGAATAGTTATGTCTCCATAACTATTCAAAAACAGTTCAATTTCACTTCACTTTAGCCATCCAACTTCATAGCCCAAAATGTTTCTTTACCATGTTCTGCAATAGTCCTGCACCAAGGGGGTTGTCCTTGGGTGCACTTTCATTAATGCGTACAGGGCATTAATCTTCGGTTGGTGAATCCTCAACATTAAGAATGGTCTAAGGGGCCCCTGCTGCAGTTGGCTTCTGCCCACCTTCCAAAAAATTCAAAATTCAAATTTCAAATTTTTCAATTTTTTTTTGTACGCCTTCCTAAGGTCCGGTACCCCAGGTTCAAAAGATGTGCCAAAGACTTAAAAATAATAAAAGAATAATATTTTTACTTGCATTACAGGTTTAGTGATGTATATACGTGGTGTACATATCTTACTCGTACACATATTATGATGATTACTACTCTTTCAAAGGACATTACTCTGCGTCCATACATTGTTGGCCCTGGAGCCAAGAGCATCGGATAATTATGTATTGTATTCTCTATCATTAGTAGATTCTTAAAAGATCTTGTATTTATAGCGGACTAGCTGCAAAAAAGATATATTTCAAAAAAAGTATCAGATTTTGAGGTTATAATCTAACCATAACAACGAATATTAAATGAAGGTACCTACGATTTTTCATAGCTCTGAGTGATTTTTAACCACCAAAACACCGAACACAAGAAAAGAACACAGGAAAAGCACAGCACAGGAACTGGCCAAAGTGACAAATTGACAATAACGGACGACGTGACGTGACGTTCACAGCAAAACTAGGGATGTAGTACGATACCACACCAATAATCGATTTTTTCGATTAAGATTTACTGTGGTCTTAAATTATTTCAAACTGTCTGTTACATTACCTTTGTCATATAAACATTACAAGTATGTATGACAATGGTTTATTTTACGCCGAAAAAGAAATGTTATTTTTGTATTATTTGTCGTAAAAAATGAATTAGATGTTTGAATGATTGTATAGAAATAAAAAGTTTTGATTACTGTTATTATTCTTACTACCTATTTAAATTGGAGTATGACTGCATACATAAAGTATTCTTATTAGGTTTTTAAAAATACACTTTAGAAAAGAAAACACAATCGATCGATTAATAATTCAATCAATCGATTATAATTGATTGGACATCCCTATTTCACTTCTGACACGACATGACATTAGGCATAGATGGCGATCTAATGTTATTAGTCGCGTTAAATTCTATTAAAAGTACATTTTGGAATACAGCTAGTCCGTAATACAGAAGTATTTGCAACTTAAATAATAAAATAGGCGATTAATTTTCGTTTAATCTGATACTCTTTATTGCACAGGGCCAATTTGGACATTGTCTTTTTTGAATCATTATATCTCAGAAAGGGTGGCTCTTAGGAAAAAAGTATTTAGAAATTTTTATAGACCAGATCTACAATTTTTCTCTAAACTAATTTTATGATACAACTTACCATTTTGCTGGAAATCGCGAAAAACCGTTTTTGCAACCTTTGACTCAGAGTAATTTTCTTTCCAGGTATCGGATCGATAAGGACTTTTTAGATATCATTGATGATGATGTTGTTTTGAACGATTCTACTAACTTTCAGCTGGGTGCAAAATATTGTACTTTCATTTCTATTTTTGGTTTAATTTGACTGGACTGTGTGGAGAGGACGCGGCAACGGTATTTTCATAAATTGTTACTTTTATGGAAGTATGTTGATAACTCAATTATTTTTTTAATACCACTTGGGTACATAATAATTTGGCAACTTATAATACTCATTTAACATTAATATTTGTTTTTAACCGACATGTAGTGATAACTATACTTATCACATTTAGAGTTCAGAACTTCGTTGGCCATAACTTGACATCTCAATTTGTCAATTTAAAATTAGTGCTAATAAGTGTATAAGTTGAGATGTCAAAAAAACGAATATTATTTTGATTACTGATATATCAAAATATCAATGTTTGTTCACAGAAACATGTGAATCGTTAATTTGACATGTTGTGTTGTCAAGTAAAACATGTAAAAATGCGAGATGTCAACTTAATACCATAGTCGATTGCTCTAAAAGTTATGTAGGTATATTATGAGCTGTCGATTTTTTTCATATAAATGCCTAATGCATAGGACGTATTAAGCCAATAACAAAAAAACATACAAGTCGAGTTGTAAATGTATTCACGCCAGCCACGGATATATTTATAAGCTATTTAGTTTATTTGAAAAATAAACTCATTTTTGGTGCTTTTTACTTATAGACCGTATCGATTAATAAAAAACACGTATACAATACGTAGTGTAATGTAATCCCCTCTGTCATATTTACTCTGTATGTGTGTTAAATTAACTGTCATATCAACTCTGTATACTGCAGTAGAACATAACACGTTACCCATTCTTTGTCATAAACGAATCACGATTTCAAAATTATTTGAATAGGGAATCCTATTCAAATAATTTGTCAATCTTTGACATTAATACTGCTACTAGAAACCCAATTTTACGATCAGTACGTCTAACTACTTACACAGAGCTTTACGTAATTTCTAACGTACTCCCAATCTGTTTCGGAACTATAGTTTAATTGAACTCATGTTAGCCCCGTATTTGTGTAATCCGCCCGAATTCATTATTAGATTATGGCTAGTAATGGCTATCTATACTCTGGATTATATGAGAGGGATATTACATTGAATTTGTTTAGGTGGATGGTCTTATGTTTAGCAGAGTAGGTACTGTGATAATCTCAAGTGATTGATTGATGGAGTCCATGCATTTTTCTGGGTTATGGGTAGCTGGTCATAAATGTTTTCCATTGGAGATTGAGCTCCTTTGTGAGCTAAGGACGGCTGTCGTATAATGTTTTCCATTGGAGATTGAGCTCCTTTGTGAGCTAAGGACGGCTGTCGTATAGAGACATAGTACAGGATATTTCCACAAGCTTGAAAAAAGAAATGGTTACAAATGGGTTATGTGGTCTTTGGCTTTGAGCTCGTGGCTACGTAATAACTGCCGCACGGATCAATCCATCAGGTTAAGCTACGCTTGCCGAGGTGGGTCTGTGGATGGGTGACTATCTTTACATATCGAGACTCCTCCATGTTTCAGAAGGCACGTTAAGCCGTTGGTCCTGGCTGTCATTCAGAGATCTTTGACAGTCGTTACGGGTAGTCAGAAGCCTGAAAGTCTGACAGCCAGTCTTACCAAGGGGCATCGTATTACCCAGTTACTGACTGATTTGTGGAGGTCGGATAGGCAGTCGCTCCGTTGAAACTACTGGTATTCAGCTGCATCCGGTTAAACTGGAAGCCGATCCCAACATGGTTGGGAAAAGGCTAGGCAGATTGATTTTAATGCGGTCTTTGGGAGATATTTTGGCATTGCAAATCATAAGAAAAAACCTTAAACCATTTTGATGCAGCAGTGAGACACACACTACGCTAATAAACATTCCATTCTTGTATTTCCATATAGGAACTGTAGCCAAATACATTTCTTACCCATTTTCTTTATTTCGCAAGCATTACACAACATGCCAAAAATAAAGACCCACATTGACAATCGACAGCACATCACAAAAAAATAGTAGGTACTTACCTTCAAATGTAACCTCTGACATATCACGTTCCGAACTAAGCAACACTCGGAGAGTACATGATGAAATCCTCCGTTCTTTGAGACACGATGAAACGAATCTGTCCATCATAATCTGTAAGCATTTGTACAAGACGGCCCCAAAGATGCTTTCGCACAACACTTGAATACTGATGACTTATTTTTTATTTATATTTAGGTATTTTTTCGTTAGGATGTGTTTGGAGTTGAGTCGTTTTTTGTTGCCGCGTTTGGATTTTGTTTCAGTGAAGAGGAGGGTGCGTCAATTGTTTTTGTAGTGGCCATTGTTGGTATTTACTACTGCTTAATTCTCAACGTGAAATAAAATTTACTGCAAGATTACTTCACCTAAGTATTCACGATTACATTTTTACAGAATACATCGACAGAGATCGACAAAGAAAGCGTTGAATCTTCCTATTTTTTGGCTGTACCTCCATAATAGTATCACGTATGTATTACAAAAAGAAAAACTGACTGACTGACTGACAGATATATCAACGCACAGTCGAAACTAATGGGATTAGGAACGTGAAATTTTGCACAACTTTCTTTAGTAGGTAATGAAGGAGAGCACTAAGAAGGGGTTATGGGAAGTTCAAATTTTAAGGGGGAGAAAGGCTTTCGTTTGTATGAAAAATCCGACATCCTGGCGGGCCACTGGTTAGGTTAGTTGTAAAATAAACAAATTTCCTCGGACAAAGAAACAAACCAGAATAAACTGAACCTCGCTGTTCAAAGTAGTAGAATCCCTTTGGCATTAGATAATGAAAGTACATGATGTCGTCTCATAAAAAAAAACTGTGTTAAAGCAATGAAATAGAAATATAATAAATAAAAGAAATATTGTATTTTTTTCAATAACATGTGCCTAAAACAATATGAACGAGTCTTTGTATCCTCATCAGAATTCAGTTCTGTATTGCTTTTCATTAGTTCAAATGGAACGCCATTTGTTATAATCAACGTTATTCAGGTAAAATAATCAGCTTTTTGTGAAATGTATGTTGAATAACGTGATGAGAATTTAATTTGTAGTGTCGGTAAAGGTGTAGGTATGAATATGGTTTAGTGAAGTGTTTATGGATGTAATGAACCATGTATTTCAATACAATTCTAATTCTATAACCATGTGTTTTCTCATTTCATCTATCAATCCTGTCCCATACTCCCCTATCCTGGGGCTACCTCAACGGTACGGCAGCAGGGTGTGGATATGGAGCTATATCGAAAATTAAATTCACCTTCTATCCTGCCCGCTTTTTTTTTAAATTATTATTTTCTTACCCGGCAGTCTTGGCCCTGACGGGCCCCTTCATATGCTGACATCTCTTTGAGGCGCGCGTGGAACATGTACGCACCGTCCGGCGAGGGCCTCGCCCTGATCGGGCGGTGAGCTATCCATTACTCACCGCCCGCAGGCCCGAGCCTACGGTGGCCGGGAGTCGTCACGTGGCTCCCGGTGTCCCAAAATATGATCGCCGCGCTGCGACGTGGCAGACGCTGTGGATGTGGCGAAGTTTTGGGCCAACGAAATTTCAGTAGTGCCAGCGACAAGAGGAAGAAGAGAGATCAATTAATCAGCCTTGCCTTTTCCCAAGTAGGGGTCGGCTCTTTATCTAACCGAATGCAGTAAAATACCAATAATTTAAATGGAGTTATTGCCTATCTTACCTCTACTAACAAATTACTGGATAATACGATAAACCTTGGTAAGACTGGTTGTATTTTAGCTTCCCGTAATGGCTGTCAAAGATCTAAAAATGACAGTCGGGACCATCGGCTTAACGTGCTTTCTGAGGAGAGGTCTATATTATGTAATAAATGGTCACCCATCCACAAACTGACCGCGGCGAGCGTAGCTTAACCTTTGATAAACCCGTACGGCTGTTGTTAAATAGCCACAATACCCTGTCTCGGGTTGTCATACTGTGTTTAAAATTAAGCCGGTCGGTAATCCTGGTAGTGATGGGCTTAGAGGTGGATTATAAGATCGTATTTTTCGATTTTCGTTTTATACCGTGCTACGATAAATATAAAAGATAACTAACGGTCTTTTAAAGATGTATGCTTTTACAGACATAATATTGTGGCTCTTAAAACGTACGGTAATGACCAGTTCCACCACTTCCAGATAAGTTCTAATAAGAATATTATCTAGTGGTTACCATCACAGTACATATTTACGCATATTACCCCCAACTTTTTGCGCAAATAAACATTTTTTCTTTCATTTTTATTTAATTTTTTCATCCGGAGTTAGAAAAGCCGGAGTTTTAAAAGTTTTTATCGTACGACCTAAGTGCACGGGATTTATAATAATGTTATTACAAGTAATTAAAATTACTAAAAAATTAAAATATAGCGTCGAAAAATTCCTTTGCATTGCTGTCGTCTGGTAATGCACCCAAGATACTGGCGGCATTGCCATGTGGTATGGCAATGCTAAGCCTCTGACCGAAGGTAAGCCTACTAAGCTGAATGAACGCTAATGCACGCTTTTATTGGTTTTAAATTTAGTCATTTAAAAGCCTCTTCATATATTTTCATACGTGACATATAACTTCCTTGTGTTATAACGATGTTGAGACGTAGACGGCCCCGATAATACATTAAAATTTGCCACTGTTCAGTAAGACCCGAAGACCATCATCACAGAATAGATTGATACAGAACGCTGACTCCATACATCGAGCGAAAACGCACGCACACATAGGCACACCACTACGTACAGTTAGTGCAAGCACACTCACGACTGGCATTTGTTTTCGATCACCGTCGGTTTTTTTTTGAAGGGGCGTCTCATAGTTCAACCTAGGAGGTTGTCTACTGCTTAACCAGGCTTGCCTGTGGATGCCTCAATAAATTAAGGCTTAACAAAACTAACAAACTATAAGCGACTACACGCTAAGGGCATGGGGGCATACCCCTGTGGGGTACGGACCTCAGTTTAGGGTGACGCTGGAGGAGGACAGCGAGGGATAGGCTGCATCGGACAACGTTTGCCGGCGCATGTACGCGTCTGTATATAAATAATGTTTATTTCGAACAAGAAGGGATTAAAGTAAGTATCAAAATTAAAACCATACGCAGCGGTCGCTTAGTACGTGAACCATAAAGTAATGGTTCAGTTTCTGACAACCAAACATCTGCGCAAACGCCTTTCTCTGTCTATGTGCGCGTGCCCCATTTTCCCACGTTGTACGAAACCAAACTTCTACATTTATACGTTTTGTGACGCGACACCCTCCAATGGGCGTAATTCGGTCCCAATGATTGACACTTTCGCCTCGCTTTGAACGCCCGAAATGCTCCAACCAAGAAAGTTCACACCCAGTTAGCTTTACCAATTACGTTGGTACAATGGATTCGTCCGCTTTAATTTCTGACTTGAGTTATCTCTCCATTCCGATTCAGTAGTTGTTGGTAGCTAGGGATCTAGTTTTGATAAGATTAGTGTAAGTATGGCTGCTAGAAAGTTTATTGTTTTAATGTTTGAGGTGGATGAGTTTTGTCTGCAATTGATATAATATTATGTTAATAATTTTCAGTACCTACTCTAAAAAAGAAGTGGGTTGACCAATTACAATTGCCATTCGCTTATTTTATCTACTTAAGGGTAACCAAAACACCAACTTTAAACGATAAAACCACACCGTTACTACACTTGAACGCTTAAATAAAAAAAAACGAAAATATTTGCTCGAAAAAAACAACGTAATCGCTTCCATTCTATCGGGTCGCCGCCGAGGCACGAAATACAGAAGGCCAACGAGCGGAACCACACGCACATACCCACACTTGATGTACAACGATTGCAAGCGCAATCACGAACAGAAACGAAGAAAGAAAAATAGGTATTTATATATCACAGAAACACGTGTATACAAAAACCACAATGAACTCGAATATTCTCTGACTTTTCGGATACGTCGTTTTTTAAGCAAGCAACAATACGCACATTGTATAATTATCACTTGCTTAAAAAGGGTGAAAGAAAACATCGTGAGGAAATGCTTGAGCAATATTTCTCAGCGTGAGAAGCTAAGTCAAAAGGTAGCATAAAAACTCTGACGCCAGGTTAGTCACTAGCCACACGAAGAAATTACGAAAGAACTCGAATACTAAAGAAAAACAGGGTTGAACATCGGGGTAATTGCATAACACATACCTACACAATGGCAATGCCAATAATTTTGACACTTCAAGAACAATATTAACATTGTCAATCAAACAAATTTTCCACACATTTTTAACAATTATGAGAATGGATTATAAGTTTTGTTTATAATCCTTCTGATTGTCATTGAAAGTTTTGACCATACCATATTATTGTTGTGTAAACAAGGACAGAACATTCTTCAATGCACATTTATATGTAAAGAATATCAAGAAATTAATGCTTTCACGGTTGCCCTTATGCGTCTGTTTCTTTCGTGTGTTTGGTCGAAATACAGCCTAAGACAGAATCGGGCTTAGTAAAAATAAGGTTTATCATAAGTCCCAGGCTTAAACTATCGGATTTTTTTAAAATTTCCAATTGTATTTCGATTACGTTAAAGTTCTAATTACAAAAACTGCCGTCAAACCAGTTTCAATGGTCAATTTTGTATTAATAACTTTACCGTACCTACTTAGAATAAAAGACAAAATTTAATAACCAGTCCGAAGATTTAAGTTTGGACTAAAATTAGAACTAGTTTTGTAATAAGACTGTTTAAGCCGTACGTCAATGTGTGCGTGCGTTTGTTTTCGGTCGTTGTATAGAGTCAGCCTTCTGCACTCTGGGTATCTACGCTGTGTCGTAGCTGTGTCGCAGACGAAGTCTGCATACACCGGACAATAATATCGATGATTTTCAACGGTAACGATCCACTTGTACCTGGAGCATTGTCTCTGGCGTTAGGTGTTTGTGGACCCGACACTTTTGACAGAGTAGTGCTGTTCTGTTCTAGAGAATTCTGTTCTGTTCTGTGTGTTTTGGGTAACAGTAATTTGGCTGCGAGAATTGTAGGTACAGTCCGGGAAATTATTGGTTAAGCAAATTGACACCCTACGTCAATTTGCCACGTGTCGTACAAAAATGTCAAAAACATTAAGATGTGCCTTGAATACGTAAACTGTCAATTTTAGTAGGTAGTCTATTTGCTTAACAATTTTAAGATGGAAAATAACTATTATTACGTGATATTCGTCTTCTTTCGCTTCCGGTGGTATTTTAAATTCTGACAGCGGGGTTGGACTTATCCACATCATCTGTCTAGCCTTTTCCCAAGGGGTCGGCTTCCAGTCTAACCGGATGCAGCTGAATACCAGTATTTTACATGGAGCAACTACCTATCTGACTTCTACAACCCAGTAACTGGGCAATACGATACCCCTTGGTAAGACTGGCTATCAGATTTTCGGGCTTCTGACGACCCGTAACGACTGTCAAAGATGCACAAATGACAGCCGGGACCAACGGCTTAACGTGCTTTCCGAGGCACGGAGGAGTCTCAGTATGTAAAGATGGTCACCCATCCACGGTCAACCCCGGAAAGCGTAAAATAACCTGACTAGAGAGTTAGTACTTAGCCACGAGCTCCACAAAAAAATAAAGCCAGGAACACACACTAACTTACTTTCATAAATTACGTTTCAGTGACGACATTGGCCGCGCCGGTAAATTACAATACATGGCAATCACCGCACTTCTAGGAACAGCTCCCGGCGACATGACACATTACATACAATACACGCTATAAACTCAATTAGCTGTTCCGACTCATGTAAGCAAATGTAATTATCTACACCTTGACAAGATAATAATTATATTACAATCAGTGTTGACCGCAAACCAGACGTTAAGGCTTGTAATGATATATCACTTTCGTTAAGCCTCACCTTAATTATGAACATAAAGGGCTAAGGAAGGAACATGGATGGGGTTTAGTCAGTAAGAGTCTGACACTCCCTTCCGCTCCACCCAAAGCGGGAGAAGTCATTGGATGATTTCCCACCCCAAAAAAAAGTATGTGTCGATTTATTAAGCCTTTCATAATTTGTATATTTATACTTGTATCAGCATAATAAAATAGAAAAGAATACTCCTTGTTATGTACAGAGGCCAGCACATCAAGCTACCCCAATGTGTCAAAGGGAATCGCCAAATAATCTTTATTTCCAGTTTTTTATTTTATTTTTACCAGTAAGTTTATCATGATAATTTGTCATATAAAATTGATAATTGAAATACGCGCTTGGACGCGGAGTTCCGAAAACAGACTATGGCTTTTTACTACTAGTAGGCTTTTCAAAAAGGTAGTTGTGTATGTAAAAGAATAGGCAAGAAACTAATTAGTGCCTATTTTATTAATATAAATGTTTTACAATATGCACCATCATGGATATAGTTTTATTGTTCTCAATTTAGCATAAATTATTAAACTTAATATTTACATACCTAAAACATTATTAATAACTATGTACAAGTATGTAACAGGAGGGAAAAAAATAAAATAAATCAAAGGGCATCAAAAAATTCGTCCACATCGCCGTTAACAGGAAAAGTTCCCAAAAGGCTGGCAGGATTGCCACGATGTAAGGCAATGCTAATAATACATCATGGATAATGTATTACCAATCAATATATTTTATATCACTCATAAATAGAACCAACATAAGATATTCACAATCATCTTCTAAGCCTATCTAACTAAACCACATTATCACTAACGAGGACACGCCCGACTTACCACCCTATCTCTAAGCCCATAATAGTTATTACTAAGTCTATCAAACTAAGGGAAAACTCATCCACACTAATCCTTGATACGGTCGGTATAAAAATTGCTGGATCCATTCACGGTTGAAATGAGTTAAGAGTACTATCCGCGGCGGGTAACGGTACACCTGTGGTACACCGGGGCTATTAACATTTTTTTAATTGGGACCTTTTTTGCTATGATATCGTTGTCGGTTTAGATAAAGGTTATCTGAGTGTGATAAAAGCGTAGTTTAAACTGCTTGTGTATAGGACGTGGTACGTTAAATAAATCTAGCCGTTAAATAAAGTCTTTTCTCCCTGGGTCAGCGGGATTATCAGTAGAAACGGCAGTGCGCTGCCCCGGTACAAAAAAGGCTAAGGAAGGAACATGGATGGATTTTAGTCAGTACGAGTCTGATACTCCCTTTCGCTCCACCCAGAGTGGGAGGGCTCATTTAGAAAGAAAGAAAGAAAGAAAAATATTTATTCAGCACAAACAGGACGCACAAATATAAAACAAACAAACCAAAAAAAGTCACATACTATATCCGTGCAAATCAGCTAAAAAACCTCGTATTCAGAAACATCAATAACATTGACAGTTGGTATCGCGGCCATGGACAATGAATGGACCACAGACAAAAACTGACAACCTATTACCTAATCAACATAATATTGATATTGCATAACATGACAACAAATAACACTACAACATTTGATGATTGTTTGGGCCGATTTCCAGTTTAACCCGATGCAGCTGATTAGCAGTACTTTACATGGAGCAACTTCCTATCCGACCTCAACAACCCAGTTACTGTGTTTGTGTGTAGTTATAAGAAACTAAGTGTTTTTAAAAATTGTATTTTTAGGTAATAATTAATCATAATTTTGATTTAACTTGACCTTGTATCAAGTTTTTATTTTAAAGGGAGTGTGGTTTGAGTCCAAATGAAAATGTAGGAAAAAATAATGAATAGAATGTATGTAGGATTAAATAGAGTGAAACACTAAAACGCCTTAAAAAAATCATACATATTGTCGAACGACTTAAAAAAATATTTTGACATGACACTCTACTTTCGTTTAAATAAAACTCAAACCAATTGAAACTAAATATTATTATCTAGTTTTTTATGCCCCTAGCCTAAAATATCTGGACTCGATCAAAGTTACAAGTACTATTATCCCGAATAGTCGGGACACCTGCGTTTTACCGGGAATTGTTCTTGAATGTCCAGAATGAAGCTTTTAGTGGACATTAAAAATAATCTGGTTATTATTATGGTTATTACTTTATAAATATTTTTTCTGGGATACCTGAGTTAAATTTTCAGAGAAAACCTTCATTTTCTCTTTGCTACAACAAATTTTTGATAAACACTCAAAAATTTAAACCAATAAATTGTTGTTTTATTTACTTTGTTTTAAATTCCAAGTTTAAATGGTCCATCCGTTAAATTTTGAAATTAGAGGTCGAGGCGTTTTGACCGTTAACATTGATTATTACGTTGCAGGAAAAATAATTTACTAGGAAGGCGGTCCCGTCATATTAAGACAAATCTGTTTTCAATTTTCACCAGTATTCAACAACAGGGATGATGACTAAAATTTATTTTTTAGTCCGTCAGCTATATTTAAAAAAAATGTTTCCTAAGATTTTATAATGAGTTGTGACGTAGCATACCGCACTCCCCAATTTTGATACGTTTTATGTAAGTAATTTTTTATTAATACGATAAAGAAAAAAATACGTCTTGTTAAATATTTGAGAAAAAAAAATATTTACAAGACGTATTTGGATGGACTAAATATATCTATATATATATATATTTAGTCCATCCAAATACGTCTTGTAAATATTTCTTTTTACCGTCTTCATCCCTATTGACATTAAAGTGTCAAAAAACTGTCTATGTGTTTTGCGCGAGTGTTGTCAACTTTCTAAGAAAACTAAAGCTTTACTAGTGTTTAACGTCTCCAAATATTTTTTGACGTTAAAACTAAAACCCTTAATGTAAAGAGATAATTTCAACGCAACGAAATTCTCATAGCACCTAGACCTTTAACGACGTGACGGCCACCACTATTCAGGGCGTTGAATCGACATTTTAATTGATACGGTCTGCGTACTAACGATCCCATGTACCTACAGCGTTTAGATAAAATATATTCCCGTACTGAATGAAAGTTTATAAATACAGCTGAAAGAAGTTTTCATGTTAAATATTTTTTATCGAGAAAAAAAATCTAGGTTTATTTTTACTGTACGATTTTAATAACAGTTGCGTTATATTGCGCTTGTATGTAACTAGAATTTTGTTTTTCAATTCAGGAAAAAAAAACTTCTTTGTCCTAAAATCTAATTAGGACAAGTCAATACAAGTTAATACTAATATAATTACATCAATCATCGTTAGCAAACACGTTCTGTAATCTATTTGTGAGCAGGATAATTATATTTATTTTAAGATACCCGCAGTAAGTAATAATAGCCTCACGTATCGATCTATCAGGTTAAGCTACCCTTGCCAGGGTTAGTACGTGGATGGGTGAATATCTTTACATGTGAAGACTGTGCCTCGGAAAGCACGTTAAGCCGTTGGTCCTGCCGCAATGACTGCCGCATTCGTGGATCTTTGACAGTCGTAACGGGTAGTCAGAATCCCGAAAGTCTGACAGCCAGACTTACCAAGGGTATCGTATTATCTAGTTACTGACTGGATTGTAGAGGTCAGATGGTCTATAGGAGGAGGTCATGGCTAAGTACTGACAGCCGCACAGGTCAATCCATCAGGCTAAGCTACGCTTGCCGGGGTTGGCCGTGGATGGTTAACCATCTTTACTTAGCGAGACTCCTCCGTGCCTCGGAAAGCACGTTAAGCCGTTGGTCCCGGCTGTCATTTGTGCAACTTTGACAGTCGTTACGGGTCATCAGAAGCCCGAAAATTTGACAGCCAGTCTTACCAAAGGGTATCGTATTGCCCAGTTACTGGGTTGTGGAGGTCAGATAGGCAGTCACTTCATGTAAAATACTGGTATTCAGTTGCATCCGGTTAGACTGGAAGCCGAAACCAATATAGTTGGGAAAAGACTGGGCAGATTGATTTTAAGATACCGATCCTACACGTTTCATGAAGATATAGCTAGTCAAATACAGAGATATAAAGTATAACAAGTGACAAATTATCGTTTTGCCAATTTAATGTGGAGAGTAACTCTAAGTTTATTTAATGTGTAGGAACTAATTGTAATAATATTAAACGTTTACAATTATTATATAACAAACAATATGTTTACATTATTCATTTTTCTTGTCTTCTTTCTCAGTTACTCTTCATGATTATCTGGCAGGTTGAGTACTTTATTTGGTCTACTCAAATGTCCTTTTGGTATTGTTCGTCGAATCGTTGAGCTGCTTCAGTTTTGCGTTGAGCTGCACGGTTTATGACGAATGCGTGCACTGACTGGACAGGCCCACTCAATCTGCAGGGTTCATTCATATCTTCGCATGATTTAAGCACAACCGGCAACCGATGTCCTCCGCACAACTGGCATGTCTCTATGTTTCTCTGCCGGCGAATTTGCATGTCCAGTGTGGAACCGATCGACCCATGCCAAGCAAGTAGACACTGCCCTGAATGAAACCTGTCGGATAATATCAGGCTGCCTAAAACCGACTCCACTCAATAAGCTCTACCTGTTTGCAGGAATCGCCCCACCCGGCCGTACGAAAGGATGTCGCATGCGCGCTGTAAAAAAAGAACCAAGAGTCCGATCACCGACATCCCCATTATAATTACACAAAAACCGAAGGCAGGCTTAAAAGCCGAAAGAGCTTCCTACGTTCTACACAGGCCATCCAGGATAAACCAGCAAGATTAAGTCTGGACATAAATAGAGACTGTGACCTCTGAGTTGGTTTCGGCCTTTCTTAGTTAAATAAAATATTGACGTTTAAAATTGTTTGTGAAAACCCATTAACAAAAAATACCATTAATAAAATCATTTAAAATTGTATTATTTTTAATCAATTCGACGGACCACCATAAAGTAATCCGTTTATGAACGTAAGTTTATTGCTACTTATGGCAATAAAACCATTTTTAACGACTTGGAAAAAGCACCGGCTTTCTCATTTAATTTATGAGAAAAAACTTAATTAACTCACGCAATTTTATTTACTTCTGAATGTGTAGATACTTAGGTAGGTACCGTGAGCTTTACGTCACATTTTCTTTAGTAAAAAATTTCATGTGTACGTAGAATTTTTATTCCGTTTTTTTAACGTTTCGTTAGCATTACCTAGGAGGAGCTCGTGGCTAAATATTAACAGCCACACAGGTCGATCCATCAGATAAAGCTACGTTTGCCAGGGGTGGCCATCTTCACATACCGACGCTACTCCGTGCCTCGGAAAGCACGTTAAGCCGTTGGTCACGGTAGTCATTCGTGCATCTTTGTTAGTCTTCACGGGTCGTCAGAATTCCGTAAATCTGACAGCCAGTCTTACCAAGGGATATTGTATTACCTAGTTACTGGGTTGTGGAAGTCAGATAAGCAGTCGCTCAGTGTAAACTACTGATATTCATCTGCATCCGGTTAGACTGGAAGCCGACCCTAACATAGTTGGGGGAAAAAGGCTAGGCAGACTCGTTAGCATTACCTAATAATACTATTAATAATAATCTATGTAATAAGTCCATGGGTTATCTCGAATAACCGAGCTAGCCCGTCCCTTGCTGTCCTCCACCAGTAACGCCCTAGGCCGAGATCCATACCCCAAAAGGGGTGCCCTTAGCGTAAAGTCGCCTTGTTTGTAAGTTTTGTTAAGCCCTAGCTGGAGGCCTCAATTCATGCCTCAATTCATCCACAGGCAAGTCCGGCTTAGCAGTAAACAAACCTTCGGTTGAACAGCCGACTGCCATTAAAAAAAAAGAATCGATTTTCAAAAATGGCACAATGTCATACAATGTTACTAGCTTTTGAAAATACTTGCCTGTATAAAAAATTTACTAGTTCTGAATAATCGAAGTCCGAGTTACTACCTTGCTAGCTTACTATCCTATTTTTTTTTGAGGCCCGCTCTGGGTGGAGGGGAAGGGAGTGTAAGGACTCTTAGTGACTAAAACCCATCCATGTTCCTTCATTAGCCCTTTATGTTTCGGTGTAGCGGTAACCCTTTCAGACAATCCCGCTTAGCTTACTATCCTGGCTTGAGAAACAAGTCTCGTGTATCATGGGCATAATGCCGAGTACGAAGTTAGGTTTTCATTTATCAGGAAAATGCTAGAAAGCTAGCTAAATGCTCCCAAACTAGCCAGTAGTATCCAATCGGATAATTTTACTCTATAGCCTATGTTCATGTCATGCTAGTCGTTTAAAGTTTTCTAGCATCGTGTAAGGAGTCCTAGCCAGTGCCAAGTCAGGAGCTGTTAACTTGAAAAACCGGCCAAGTGCGAGTTGGCCTTGCGCACGTAGGGTTTCGTACCGTTTTATTGAAAAAACGGTAAAAATATCACGTGTTACTTTAATTTAATTATTTGTTTTTTAAGTGAATATATAACTAAATATTCTGTGAATACTTCAAGCGTCTATCTGTTGCCGTTATCAATATCGAGCATAAACACATTTTTTTAATGGGAGTATTGTATACTATTACTTAAATATTTATTTTACTCTGTTTTTTAGTATTTATTGTTATAGCGGCAACAGTAATACATCATCTATAAAAATTTCAACTGAACTGTCTAACTATCACGGTTCATGAGATAAAGCCTGGTGACAGACGGACGGACGGCGGAGTCTTAGTAATAAGGCCCCGTTTTATCCTTTGGGTACGGAACTCGAAAAACTACACTCGTGTAACCCGGGCATAAGTTCGCTTAATATTGTCAAGCTAGCGACTGACAGGAGTAAATGAGCTACTGCACTTTATAAATTAGTAGTTGTTACTCTTAGAAGACAGCGAGACCCGCCAGCAGTTAGCTATACATCTAATAACATAATCAGCCCATCATTTTTCCACTGCTAGGTCACAGGCCTCTTTCTGTGAGAGGCAGCGAGCTGTAATCCACCACGTGAGCCCAGTGGGGGATGGTGGATGTCACATGTCTTCAAATTTTTAGGATTATGTCGGTTTCCTCACGATATTTTCCTTTGCCGTTTTGTGAGCAGTATTTTTTTTTAAATATAAGTGTTTTATTGCATCAACTTAATTAACTTAATTTAGTTAACACTTAGGACTATCCTTTTAAGCAATTAGTATGCTTGTGTTAGGATGCTTCGCCCTTCCCCAAGTTATATAATTGTTTTAAAAATTATATCTAAGTAAGAATTACACTAGATATGTAATGAGTTATAAACAAAAATAAATGAAAAAAAGGAATAAATTAAAATGACAAATGGAATACACATATTGTGAAAGGCAATGCGCGATTGAATGTGAGTGTTCTGTGTGTGTGAACGTTAGTAAGTGTGGGAGTGAGGGTTTTAATAAGTGTAGATAATATAATGTATTGATATATAATAGTATTGATGATATAATGTACACAAAGTTAAGCTGTATTAGTTCTATTTCATCATAAAAAACCAAAACAGGCACTAATATTTCTCACAAAAAAATTTCTTCGAATTTCTCTACATCCCTCCAAGCACCCCCAGTGATTGTACATTTACGCCACACGTTGCTCCACTAAGTGACTTTCGATAGAACATATTGGTCGGTGGACCTTTTGAGGTGGAAGGGGTGGTTTTAGCATTTTTTCTTATAAATTCAGTTCCATGTTAGCGGTCGTAACTGGCGACCCGGTGCGGTGCGAAAATTTGTAAATTGTATAAAATGCCTACCGCTGATGGAATATAGTTGTATTTTTGGTGGAGTGTTAAATATTATTTCTTTTAGGGTTTGGGCGGATCGATTGGTGTTTAGTGGTAAGAAAATTTAATAATAGTTAGGTACTTTGAAGGCCAGAGAGATCTTCACTTAGGGAGCTCGTTTAGTGTGTTGTTAGGATTTCTATCCTACGAAATACAAACACATGGGGCAGCAGCTATTGAATTATATTGCTTTTTACGAATACATGACGTGTCCAGCAGCACGGCTAGTGACAGATTCATCATCTGCCTAGCCTTTTCCCAACTATGTTGGGGTTGGCTTCCAGTCTAACCGGATGCAGCTGAATACCAGTATTTACATGGAGCGACTGCCTATCTGACCTCCACAACTACAGCAGCACGGCTACTGACAGACTCATTTCTTTTATATAAAACCTATTAAACTATCCTATCATTTTGAAAGGTCGGATGTTGACAGTTATATTCAAACCGACCAGGATCTGAGTTCTGCGAGGTTTTACTTAGGCTCTACAGTATTTTATTTAGTTGCTCGCTATTTCTTGAGCAATATTATGCTTGTCGGTCTACTATTTTTGCTCGAAATGTGGGAGGTGACTCAATTTTATAGTGACTTACGGGACAGAGAAATAGAAAAGAAGATAAATTGTTTATTGCTTGATACCATTGACTGGGTTCAATTGCAAATAGAACAATTCCACCACACGTACCACGCCACTAAACATTGTGTTAAAGGAAAATTTCCATTGATTATGAAACAGTTTTAAACTTTTTACATTCAGCAACTCCCTGCAACCTTCTTTAGGTTCTCAATCTCACTCCTAACCGATATAAAAGCTTGAAAATAATTGATTATGTAAATTTCAACAACACATCTCTACTTACCCCTTTACAGCTGACAGGGATATAATACTAAAAAGGAAGATACAATTAACTCCAAACGTTCAACATAAAACAGTTACAGCATTCGATGATTAAATAGATAATAATAAAGAAATTAAGCGCTACAACAGCCGGTGCTTCAATAAATTTTTAATTGGACCCACTGAATTGTATTACTTTTGATTGGACTGTTTTAATCTTCATTGTCTTATTTGTTGGTGCCAATGTTAGTGGCCAATATTTGCGACCAGATGCTTCTTTTAGAAGAGATTTTCCGGGAAAATACTTTTACCACTGGCAGCCAACACAACATGCTTTGAGGCAAGAAAGCTGTCGGTCGGTGAAAAGCGCTGTGGCTCTGTCTAGCAAGGGGTCGAAGCATTACGCTGAGCGATGGCCGTTTTGCGCGGATGCTGTGCCTCTGTCTCGCATGGGGTCGAAGCATTGCGATGGCCATTTTGAGTGGATGTGATGCAAATTTTCCCACAACCTGTTTTCTTTTGTTTATTTTCTTTTACTGCGTCATGTTTGCCGCAAATAAACGAATGTTTCTTTCTTACAGGTAATCACTTATTGTACCTGGTTGAAAAGTATGGGGCTAGGAAATTGTTTCGTCACAAATCTTACAGCTGTTTCTAGATGACAAACATATTCTTGAAGTATCCAAAGTATAAAAAGTGTATGTATAAAGGAACAGACGCCAGCACATCAAGCTAACTGTCAAATTATCTCAATTAAAAATGAACCTTATAACTTTGCAATAAAGTTGAAATACTATCGCAGAAATTTGACAGATTGTGGTAACTTGATGTGCTGGCCTCTGTAAATGAGACTTTTACCATCATTAAAGTATTACAGTGGTGCTATTTTGTAAAAAAAACGTACCAAGAAACCTTAGGTGATGTGAGTTTGAAGAGAGATGTCAATAGCATCAATCCCTAGCATTAGTATGATAGCTCACGCTCACTTCACTTAAGTTTTCACGGTGTGATGTTCACTGATTAGTCCCCATTAATCAAACTTCTAGTACGAACAGGAGCCATTGGTATGATTACCAAAAACCGGACAGTAAAGCCAAGCCATACATTTCGAGCCAACGCGCAACGTGTGGACAACCATCTACCAATCATCGAGGCATGAAGGTGTGGTCTGTTATCAGCTGGGTATACTGCGTCCAGGCGGGATTCACGTTCACTATTATAAACTAACAAGGATGAATTTTAATTAGGTTTTGTTATTTGTAATTTGGTTATTTGGCTAATGATTGCGTGCAGATCGGAAATTATGGATAAGTCTTCTTTTTCAGAATATATATCTTATAGATCAGTTTTTAAGCGGTTGATGACAAAGATTGTGCTTAGCCTTTTCTCAACTGTGTTGGGGTCAGCTTCCAGTCTAACCAGATGAGTCTAGAGCGACTGCCTATCTGACCTCCACAACCCAGTAACTGGGTAATACGATACCCTTGGATAGACTAGCTGTCAGATTTTCGGGCTTCTAGCGACCAGAAACGACTGTCAAAGATGCACAAATGACAGCCGGGACCAGGGGCTTCTTATAATCTGATTCTGAATTATTAATAATTACTGTGAAGTGTAGAGGGACTTGAGCATTGAAGGAGTGTTCGTTATATGATTAATATGGGGAAGTGGTCACATAGAAAAACACTTTGAAATTATGTTATTATAAGGTATGTAGAAACATGCTAACGGCAATGCGTCGAATATAAAAGTCATATTTTTATACAAATTCTAATTAATTTCAAAGTTCGAATGCAGCCGAAGTATTTTTTTAACCAGCCAGCTACGACGTGAGATCGGATCAAGCCTCTGCTGGCAGTGAGTACTCTGAACTTTTTAAAGTACGAAAACCACCAAGAGATCAAATATTACTCCACACATCATACGTTCAACATTAAAGTTCTTTGACATAACTCCAAAAATTCTGTAGGTAAAATTCGATTCCTAAAAATTCATTCCAAATCGAATTTCCAAAAGAAAATGCACTTTGATACTTGCAAGTCGCATTCCAAGTCAAAGGTTGAGCTCATATACCATTCCTTCATGAACGTAAAGACAGGTTTGCTGTTTCTACGCCACTAAACCGGTATTACCCTGGGGTTCTAATAAACGTACGGTGGTAAGGTAAATCTTTTTGCCGTACTCGTAAAAGTAGGATTTTACGATGCGTTTACCAAGTTATGTCTAGTAGGTACATACCTAAGTGTGGCGACACACCTGCTGTGAATTTCATCGTAATTCGGCGCAGAAGTGTAAGCTTCGACGTATTTTGTTTGCAATAAACGCTCTACTGAAAATTACGCGACGCAATAATGCTAACAAGCCGAAATTCCGCTTGACCGATTTTTACGCTCCGACTGATTTTTAGCGTAGCGACACACCTACTGACTCCAAAGATTACGCGACAGTAATTGCGTGAGCTCATGTTTCGCCTGAAATTAAAAGAAAAAAGCTGCCGAGCCTTTTGCCAAGTACATTGAGGTTGGCTTCCAGTCTAACCGGATGCAGCTGAATACCAGTATGTTTTTTTTTTAAATTAATGGAATTTTAAATTAGTTCTTTTCGGTCTGACGTGTCATAACGTAGCAGGCATAACCACGCTTAACTTCCGTCGCGTAATTTCGGCAGGTGTGTCGCTACCCTGCGGAAAGTTCCCGCTTTCACTGCGGGGTACAATTAACAGGGTTGTTGTAGTGATTATTTTTATTGATACTTTTATGAATGCCAAGGTTTCTCAACTGTAATGGATTCTTAATGTTTGTGAGTAGGATTACTAAGAATTTCTTTGTAACCAGGCAGACTTGTTACATGTCAAAAGTCGCCTTTGAAGTTACGGCTAGCGCGCATTGCGATGCGGTGGAGTGCACCGCATTGCATAATTATTTGTTATTTCTACCGTAGGGTATAACAAACGCCGGCACGGTTCTGTGCACTGGCGGTGAAAAAAAGCGGCCATGGGTGAGGACAGACTTGTACAGAGGCACGTCATCAAGTTACCACAATTCTGTCAAATTTCTTGAATAGTATTTAAACTTGATTGCAAAGACATAAGGTTCATTTTTAATTGAGAAAATTTGACAATTAGGGATAACTTGATGTGCTAGCGTCTGTACATGAAGAGTTCCGTAGAAACAGTACGAAATTATATTTTCTTAAACCTTTTATTTTTAACTATATTTAGATTACAGCGGCAATAGTGGTACACATTCCGTGAAAACATCAAGTGTCTACCTATTACAGTTCAATAGATATAGCCCGAGGACAGATGGACGGACCGTCAGACGGACACCGGAGCACGAAGTGCGCAAGTGGTGCGCACTAGGCCTAAAAAGTCGTGTTCAAGAATAAATGTTTGTCGTGTTAAGTATTTTTTTTAAAATGCTATTTAGGCATCAAAAGTTGTTGGAAAATTCAATTTCGTTTATTAGTATTAGGTCAATAGTACCTATAAACGAAATTGAATATTTGACATCGTTTGCGGCCTGAGTCTGAGATAGAATATTATTAATGTTGATTACTTTTGCTGTTGTTGTTCGTCGTGTCAGTGAGTTATCATTCAATATGATGGAACTGGGACTGACAATATTAACAGCTCACTACTCACTTTATCTTCTTTATTACTGTTATATTGAAAATATAATACAAGTCCAGGCCTAATTTCGAGTAGACGCCACGATAATGGAGGTAAGATCCCTCTTGAGGACTGGCTATAGACGCGTCACGGCGCCTTTACCTACCGCCTCACACAGTAACTTACCGGACATGGAGGTTCCTGCACGTCATTAGGCGGGAGGAAACGCCCGGTCATCATTGTGAGGATCGCCCAGAAGAGACGGTGGAGCCTTGCCCTGGTGCAATGTGCAGTGGCTATGGTCCGGAGCGAGAGGGAGTGGGAGGCAGTCACCTCCTTCTGCGAAGCAGTTATGCTCGTGAAGGAGTCTGTGAGGGCCGAAGCCTACCGGGTAAGCGGGATTGTCCGAAAGGATTACCGCTACCCCCGAACATAAACGGCTAAGGAAGGCACATGGATGGGTTTTAGTCAGTAAGAGTCAGACACCTTCCGTTTTTTGTAGCTGTGATGCAAATTTCTCATTTTTTTTACTTTTTGTGTTTGTGTTCTATCTTTTTTTTCAATTGATTTGCAGTTTGGCGAACACTGATTACCTATTACTACTTTGTAATTTTTGGGAAACAATTAACAAATAAACAAGCAGAAAATGAAACAGTTTATAACCTTTTAACGCTCCACTCAACATTTCAAAAGGAAATGAATCGAAACAAAATTCCTAAAGACCTCGCTTAGTCTAACAAAATGAAGACGATTCAAAAGACAAATCGAGCATAAAGCAAACGGCCCTGTTAGCCCAATTAAGTTTTTATTACGAAGCGTTAGGAAAACACTTTGAATTATTGAAAATACTAGCTTCTGCCCGCGGCTTCGTCCGAATGGATGTCGGAAATTGTTACATTACTAAAGTTTTAGTAAGGATCCCTAATTTCTTTTAGCCCCTGTCACCTGGAAATAGTGCAGCTTCCCAACAGTGAAAGATTTTTTTAAATCGGTTCAGAAGTTTCGGAGCTTATTTAATGCAAACAAACAAACAAAAAATCTTTCCTCTTTATTATAGATTAAAATCAAACATAACCCGAAGTGTCAATCAGCAGTGTACCCATAGTAATTACTCCGAAATTTCGTTACTCATGTTGAGTCTTATGTAGTAGAAGGCTTTTATACATAAGAGAGGGTATCTATAGCCAATAACCGGGCCCAAATCCAGACTCCAGACTGCTACTCAGGGCACGCCACGATAGTGGCGGTAAGGCCCCTCTTTGAGGAGTGGCTAGAGAGGCGTCACGGCGCCCTCACCTACCGCCTGACGCAGGTCCTCACCGGACATGGATGTTTCGGGAGGTTCCTGCACATCATCAGGCGGGAGGAAACGCCCGGGTGTCACCACTGCGAGGATCGCCCAGAGGACACGGTAGAGCACACGGTGCAAACCTGCCCCGCATGGGCAGAGCACCGCCGTGTCCTCGTAGAGGCGATCGGCGGCGGCGACCTCTCGCGCCCGGCTCTGGTGCAAGCCATGGTCCGGGGTGAGAGGGAGTGGGAGGCAGTCACCTCCTTCTGCGAAAAAGTTATGCTCGCGAAGGAGGTGGCGGGATGGGAGAGAGAAAGGTCCTCCCGTCCCAGCCGCCGCAGGAGACGCCCCGGGCGTCGGGAGCCACGTGACGACTCCCGGCCACCGTAGGCGCGGGCCTGCGGACGGTGAGTAATGGGTGACTCACCGTCCGATCAGCACCAGACCCGTGCCGGACGGCGCGTATATGTTCCACGCGCGCCTCAAAGAGATGTCAGCATATGAAGGGGCCCCTCAGGGCCAAGCCTGCCGGGTAAGCGGGATTGTCCGAAAGGGTTACCGCTACCCCGGAACATAAACGGCTACGGAAGGAACATGGATGGGTTTTAGTCAGTAAGAGTCTGACACTCCCTTCCGCTCCACCCAGAGCGGGAGAAGTCATTGGATGATTTCCCAGCCTTAAAAAAAAAAAAAGACTGCTACTCAGAAGCGGGATTGTCCGATAGGGTTATTGCTGCCCCAGAAAATAAAGGGCTAAGGAAGGAACATGGATGAGTTTTAGTCAGTAATAGTCCGCTACTGAGAAATTCTAGATGCAAAAACCCAACAACATTTTGCCCGTCCCGGGCATCAAACCTACGACCTCATGATTATCAGAAGGGCTTATAACCAACGAGGCAGCTTTATTTATTTATTTTAACATAAACGGCCAAGGTCAACTAGGAATATTAATAACAACTAAACGATTTCTGAAAAGTTTAGGGTATGACTTTGTAAGGTGACCTTTTGACCTTAGGGACTTCGACTTCGAGATTTATGTAAAGATAACAAAATAAAAATAGATAAACATAAATCCACGCTTTCCTCCCACTCAGAAACTACAAAACGACATCTCCTACAATACTACTTACCACAGGCTTGTTGGTCTAGTGGTCCTGGATTCGATTACCAGGTGGGGCAAAGTTTGATTGGGGTTTTTTATCTGGAATTTCTTCGCAGCAGCATTGAATCTGTTAGAAAAATTACAAGAAAAAGTAGCAAAAGGAAGACAAACTTGCTACTTGATGAAGAAGAGAGGTTTCTGTTAGCGTTCAGTCATTCGCATTTTTTCAAATCTTACAACTCTAGAAACAGGGCCGCTCTACCAAACATGAATTAATCAATTAGCGTGGACTAGCGAGAATTGAGTCCGGCCCTCGCCACTGCCGGTCTTCTCAGTAACAACGGACTCCCCGAGTGTAACAACTGAATTATTGCTTATATACAAACTGCTGTGAAAACTTTAATATCGCGATTCAGGCCTCGATTTCTTATTGGCTGTTGAAAGTGAGCGCGTGCGTTCCATTGACTGAACAAACGGAAATCAATGAAACAATAGCTGTAATTAAATAAAGAATGCTGTCGTTGTTCAATGCAGTCAATTGGAATTAGTATTAGTACATAATATAGTATAGTATTAGTACATGGAATTACAGTCGAAAATTGAAGATTTTTCTACAGTATTTAAAATATTACAGCCAAAATTAAAATAAGCAAAGAGACTGTCGTGTTCATAAAAAAGGCGATCGAAAAAAAACAATAAACATTCGTTACAGTGAAGTAGAATGTTCGCAAGTATATCCGGGAGTACATAAAAAATAACACAATGCTCTAGTTATTCTGTCTAACCAGTATTCGCAAATACCTTCCGGGGTCATTGACATTAGAAAAAAACTTATTTATTTTATCTTTTACTAGCTTCTGCCCGCGGCTTCGCTCGCGTGGAGGTCGGAAATTATCCCACAGGAATGTTCTACCGGGATAAAAAATATCCTATGTGTTAATCCAGGATATAAACCATCTCTGTGTCAAATTTCATCCAAATCTATACAGTAGTTTTTACGTGAAAGAGTAACAAACATCCATACATCCATACTTACAAACTTTCGCCTTTATAATAGTAGTAGGATATTCATCAGTATTTATTCTATTGCTACTTCAACATAGAGTAGGAATGTACAGAGGCCAGCACATCAAGTTACCATAATCTGTCAAATTTCTTTGATAGTATTTCAACTTTATTGCAAAGACATGAGGTTCATTTTTAATTGAGAAAATTTGACAGTTAGGGATAGCTTGATGTGCTGGCGTCTGTACCTGAGTAGTCATGGTACTTCTGATCCTGGGTCCGATTACTAGGTCGAGCAAAGCCTCATTGGTTTGTTCCATCGGAAATTTGTAGAAAATAGCAGCTCAGTGTCCAGATTTGTGTCTGCTTTATGGCAACAAGCTTGCATCCAGTTACATGGAACATAAAAATTACTGGCGAAAAATGACACCTCTACCTGACGCTTCGGGGAATAGAAGCGTAAGGGCATTAATGTTATGTGTTATAGTACCTATTATACTCGTCTCCATTCATGTGTGTTCCCTTAGGAGCTGTGACGGTGCAGGAAAACATCGTGAGGAAACCGGCATGCCTTTTTTTTGAGGGTGGGAAATCATCTAATGACTCCTCCCGCTCTGGGTGGAGCGGAAGGGAGTGTCAGACTCTTACTGACTACAACCCACCCATGTTCTTTCCGTAGCCTTTTATGTTCCGGGGTAGCGGTAACCCTTTCGGACAATCCCGCTTATCAAACTCTCACACCAGTTTAGTCACTAACCACACGAAAAAATAATGAGAAAAGGAACAGTGACAACTATTCGTCTTGATAGTCATCAATTAATGATATATCGGTAAAAAAAATGTAGATTAAAAACAGTCTACACAAAAATCAGTGTAGACCTGACCGTACATTAATCAATCCAACATAATTCCTCATGTTCAGAGCATCGAAGCATGTCTTTTCTCATTTCTGCATGAACTTTCCCTTTCAAACTTATCGGAGCCATCTTTTCATTCCGCATACGATCCGGGAGCTGGATTCTGTACATTTCACTGAATGTCAGCGTTTCTACTGCATTTATTTTGCTTTCGCGCTTTTTATCATGCCTTGCTACCAAATGAAATGCAACGGTTTAGTCTGTAAATGGAGTTTTTACTCATTTTTTACATACATTATTACTTTATGAAATAGTTCTTCTTAAAAAGGATGCAACAACAAACTAGGGTCAACGATCTTTTTTCAGGACGCGCAATGAATAAAAGTTATGGAAAAAAATGCATTGACTGGACCAGATCTTTTAGATTGAAACGTGTGTAATCGGAGGACCGCCGTCAGGAACAAAGTTCTTTCTCACATAACTTTTGGTTAAAAAAAAAAAAAATTAAAAAATTCCGCAGCCACCATCGTGGATTTTTATTTTGACCAAATATACGCATTCCTTTTTCGAATAGAGAGAGAGAGACAGAAAGTTGCATGAAGGGGACAACACTTCTTCGTTACGTGACATACGTACGTAACATTAAATTATTATGATTTTTTATTACCAGCACACCTCACTTAAATGGGCACCATTTACGATTCTCATTTGTTTTAAGAGTAAAATGATCAACGCCGGTTCACTGAGTGGAATTTCACTACTACACTCCTTTCAAGTATCAAAATTGCTTACGTTACAAGTCAACATTATACATAATGCATCAAACTCTAAGTCATACATGCATAAAGCATATCCTAAGTACAAATGTCTGGCGTTGACTAAGCTACATAGCTTGACCTTTCTGAGATGCACTTTATTTCCTGCGCTCGCTCATCATTTAGTGTCAGAACGTACCATCCTTTATGTACATATATGTATGTGTGTAGTGGGTACCTTTATGAAAAGAGAATATTCAAATGTAGAAGAAAATATCGTATAATTATTTTGTATACAGACAAGTTATATTTTTACGTGTATGTTTTCATACCTACAAACGTAATTGCCAGTTCTCCGAACTCATTATTAAAGTTTATTTTTTCATTTTCTTTAACCGACGGTTTTTATATCTTTTAGCAAGAATTTTGATGCTTTGCCTTTTCTGTTTAGTCCTAAAGAAACAGTAAATACTAGAGTCGGTAATCGTAAAGCAAGCAAACTTTTCAGGTACTGCAATCAAATCATGTTTTAAATCATTAGAAAATACTTGATTATAATGTAATATAACTTCAATAACAGCAGTAATAGCCTAGTGGTATGGCCGTCGGACTGCAAAGTCATCGCACGCACCTCTGAATTTACGAATTCATGTGCGTATTATACAAATCATCACTTGCTTAAAAATCGGTGAAGGAAAACATCGTGAGGAAACCAGCATGTCTGAGAGATATTTCAGCATAATGACTCTGACACCAGGTTAGTCACTAACCACACGAAAAGAAGAAGACTCCAAATTGTAGGGTTAAAACGATATAAATATTTATGTAAATAGCAAACGTCCATAACCGATGCAACACTTAACTTGAGATAGAACGCCCGACGCAGCATTTGTGCCGTACGAGAAGTTATGAGAATTAATATAACATTAAACTTTGTGTAGAATACAGGGTGACTAGTTCAACGAGGGTTCTATGGATATGAACGAGGGAATTCAGAACATATTTATACGTATTACAACCACATATATTCCTACAGTCAAGCAGTGCTGCTGGCGCCTGCACGCTTTGCAACGTTTTGCAACTTTTTATGCTTCTATTGCAACCAAACGGACGAAGGGGCTCGTGGCTAAATAATAGCTGCCGGGCGAGTCGATCGAAGGTTACGCTACGCTTTTCGCAGTCGGTTCATGGATGAGTGACCATTCATAACATATCGAGACCCCTCCGTACTTCGGAAAGCACTTTAATCCGTTGGACTTTGACTGTAATTCGTAGTTTTTTGACAGTCGTTTGGGGTAGTAAGAAACCAAAACAGTCTGAAAAGCGGTACTACCAGGTGGTAACGTGTTTCCCAGTTGTGGAGATCAAATAGGCAGTCGTTTTAGGTAAAATATTCAGCTGTATCCGTTAAGATTTGAAGCCGACCCCAACATATTAGGCAGATTGCTTGCAACTAAGCGGGCACTAATCCAGACTTCGGGTTACCACTGAGAAATTGCTAATGATAATGGATGAGCTGATAGCTCTATACATTCGATATTGTTTGATTTTATCTGATTTAATTTGACTCTATTTGATTTATATTTTATATCCGTTGGACAATAGGTCTTATTTACCTGGAAATAAATACTTTTTTTTATTTGTAGAAACAAGCGGCATTGCTGTGCGGTTTACTGAAATGGTTGCCGCTGCCAATTACAACCGCATGAGACATTATGTCTCTAGGATGATAACCTAGAGACGAACATTAACATGAATGGAACATGGATGGGTTTTCGTCAGTAAGAGAGACATTCCCTCCCGCTCTGGCGGGAGGAGTCATATTTTGATGATTTCCAATCCTCAAAAAAAAAAAGTCTGTAAGGTATAAGTCATAGGTACATATTGTATCAATTTCTATTGACAGTTATGACAAACAAGTCAGTGTACCCGCTTGTGGGCTTAGTTAGGTACACAAAATACCGCAGCGTTCAGTTCTATTCGGTGATTTCAATCTTTCAGGTCGTGAAATTACTCACGATTTTGTGGAACTTTCACTATGAGACCAACTTTGAAATATCTAGAGAAAAAAAAATGCTTTTTCATACATAAATGCAATATTTAATCGATGAAAATGTATGAAACAGATGTATATTTTTTGGTTATTTCGTAGTTGGTCCCATAGTGAAAGTGGTTTATAATTATGAGTACTCTCACCTGAAAGGTAAATATCATCACCTGCCGAGCCTCTTCCCAACTATGTTGGGGTTGGCTTCCAGTCTGACCGGATGCAGCTGAATACCAGTATTTTTCATGAAGCAACTGCCTATCTGACCTCCACAACCCAGTAACTGGGCAATACGATACCCCTTGGTAAGACTGGCTGTCAGATTTTTGGGCTTCGGACGACCCGTAACGACTCTCAAAGATGCACGAATGACAGCCGGGACCAACGGCTTAACGTGCTTTCCGAGGCACGGAGGAGTCTCGTTATGTAAAGATGGTCACCCATCCACGGCCAACCCTGGCAAGCGCAGCTTAACCTGGTGGATCAACTTGTGCGGCTGTAAGTACTTAGCCACTAGCTCCTCATCTGAAAGGTTAACAGTGAATTAAAAATCCCTGTATATAATCTCACTACAACCCATAATCACCCTGTATATTGATGTAAATAAATGCGCGTGCAACATAGTTATGTTATAGTTAGAATTAACTTTGCTTTGATAATGTCGAAGTTCATTATGTGGCGGCCAGTTAAGGCTACGAGCGCTACAATGTTTCTGCATAATATAACCCTTATATACGCTTAACCGTAATTTATTTTGTAATAGTGTTAATATTATTTGTTAATCATAGCGACGTTCGTTGTTGCGAAAGTTCTTTACAGCGATGCTTGCATTTGCCATACCACACTATTGCGACGTAGGTCATGTCGGAGGGTTGTTGATACTGGTGATAGTGGAAATATGTATCAATATATTGTTGGGAATAAATGAACAAAAATAGTTAGCAACTATCTAAATACCTATATCGCACACTAGGTACTTAATCTACAGAAATAACACATAAAAACGTAATAGTTTTCTCTCTGCCGGCTACTGTTGAATTGATAGCAATCACATAAATGAAAATTATTGCTCTGTTCATGCTCATGTTTATTATAATGTGTGTGTGTGCGATATAAGTATTTAGATAGTTGCTAACAATTTTTGTTCATTATGTCCAACAATATATTGATTCATATTTCCACTATTACCACTATCAACAACCCTCCGACATGACCTACGTCGCAATAGTGTGGTATCGCAAATGCAAACATCGCTGTAAGGAACTTTCGCAACAATGAACATCGCGATCGCAAACTTTCGTAACAACGAACTTCGCGATCGCAAACTTTCGCAACAACGAACGTCGCGATCGCAAACTTTCGCAACAACGAACGTTGCGATCGTAAACTTTCGCAGTAACGTACATCGCGGCAATGAACTTCGCAATTATGATTTACACCCCTTTTACACAATCACCTACTATAATATACGAAATTCTTCAAGAGCTTTACAACAAAGGTGCTGAAAAGATGAAGGAAAACATCGTGAGGAAACCGGTGAGTCCTAGAACAAAAAAAACAACGGGTTGCACTCCGGGAGTGCCGGCAGAATTGAAAAATACTTGAATATTAACGTTGTGCATTTTTGATATTTTGGAAAGGTTATGGAATAATTTTGCACGAATTGCTTTAACTATCGGTATATAAGTACTACAATTTATGTGGTAAAATACAATTCATTTATTGAGCTATCGTACACAAACATGACAATTTATATTACATTCAAAATATAACACTTCAGAGCTATTACAATTATTTTACAATAAAAAGTTTATCTCCCCCTCCGTCTTACGAATTTTCGACGAGGTCACGTGTCCTGACACAATTTTTTACATTGTTTACCCGTCACAAAAAAAAAGCACAACGCCGCTAAAGAAGTTTTCACTTCAAAAATCGAAGATATAAATAATAATAATATCCTTGGACATTTCACACAACGCCATATAGTCCCAAGTTAAGCAACTTAATGCTTGTGTTATGGTAACGAGATCGCTGATAAACTACTTATATACATTTTTTTTTGTAAATACATACATATTATAGATAGAGAAACACCCAGACCCGGAAAAAATACTTCTAGGTCGTACAAATATTTGTTCCGTGCGGGAATCGAACCCGCGACATGCCGCGCAGCAGTCAATCGCTCAACCACTGCGCCAACCGTGTCGTAAAAATGTGACAACCACCAACCCGCACTGGGTTCGCTATGTGTATTATAGCCCACTTAAAGAGAGGAGGCCAGTATTTTAGCAGAGGGAACATTATAGGCCAATTATGCTTTACAACAAAGGTAGTTCCACAGCCTAACCCATAATATCGATAAAGCTAATGGTTTTACTGCCGATCGGGCAGAGATTAGTTACACTGTGACTCTATCCGTATTGTGTTAGTTTAGCGAATTAGCTTTGTTTTGATTACAATATTTGCAAGTTAATTATATGCGTGAACATTTTGAGCTGTGAGCGCTTATCTATTACTACATAATTCATCGAAACAACTCTACCTACCTACTTTATCGGAACAAGTTTAGTTATTTGGTAACATCGGCTGTGTTTGTTGTGATTTATGTCTATGTTAGTTTAAATAGAGTAAGTTAATTATAATAATTTCAAGGTGGTAACCCCATCTTACACGTGGTTTCGAAAGTCCTTACAACACGTATTGTTCCCTAGCAGTATCACTATGGTTTACACGCCTGCTAAGTGATGATGGTAATAATATTTGTATGATAATACTTGCATAGTACGCACAGGGACGATCGTCGTCGGTTGGTGCACCATTTCATTAAAATCGTCACCAAAACGGGCTTCTGCAAGTCGGCATCAGCCCCTACGCAGGGGCTGATGAGCTGCAGGAGCTGTGCCTGCTGGGTAAGCGGAATTGTCCGAAAGGGTTACCGCTACCCCGGAACATAAGGGCTAAAGAAGGAATATGGATGGGTTTTAGTCAGTAAGAGTCTGACACTCCCTTCCGCTCCACCCAGGGGGTTCGCTCCAAAAAAAGGGGGTTCGCTTAAAATGGCAAGACAGCACTGTCAGGTCGTTTTGAATTTAGGTGGTAGTCAACCACCCAAGGTTCAAGTTCACGAACGCGCGAGCCAAACTATCTATCTGGCTGGTACCGCTGTTGTAGTTTTAGAAAACCCAAGCATTAGTCTCTTAACCAATTGGCCGCTTTGTTTTATATCAACTGCCGTGCCTCCAGAAACTCATAAAAAATATGTTTTTCAGACGAATAGGGTCTTGTAATTACATAAAAAACAAAAACCGAACATAGATTCTCAGTCGTACAAACACGACACAGGCGGCACGGGCACGAAAACATTTGTCATATTAATACGACTGGGATAACTGGGGACTAAAATACTCTAGTCTTCATTTGACATTCAATTGTTTCAGTTTGTTTACTTAATATTATGTTCCGGCCGCTCAGAAAATTCGTTCATTACTTCTGTCAGTTGGACACGATTAGGGACTAAAAAGTTTTTAATTCGTGAATCACGTACTCTTTTGTATTCAAGTGACAGGTGTCAGGAACCCATTTTTTATCGGCCGTAGTGTAATACGCTTCATCAGACTACCAGCTATCTAAACAAAATACCTCGCTAGAATCAAGTCGCCGCTTCAAAGTGCATGAAGCGAAATTCTTCACGAAAGTTTCAGTAAACTAAAACTTAACAACATTACCATTCTTTACGAACAACTGAGTAATTACCGTAATATATCATAAAGGAAAGGCAAAAGTTTCGTTCAGGAACTACTTTGAATATAAACAGTTTTGGAATTCAAATAAAAGAGTTTTGCAGGCTTCTTTGGTGTAGTAACCTTTTTTAGGAGCCGTGTGTTACACCGTGAATAAAAACGGCACTTGATTTTTTTTTTTCATGTTTAGAGTTTATTCAGCCAGGATTAAGAGCAGTGGTGGCCTATTAATAATGGCACCTTACGAGTTGTAGGTCGTAGGTTCAAACTCAGATAGAGGCTTTACTTTGGGTTAGTTACTTCATTACCACACAGCTCTCAAAACGGTGAAGGAAAACATCGTGAGGAAACCGACAGGACATAGAACCAAAAATTTGAAACCCCGCGGGGTGGAATACGGCCCACTCCTTCTCGTCGAGAGAAGGCCTGTGTCTGCAGTGGAAACATTATAGGCTGATTATTCAGCCAGCTCATAAAAGCTGCACTTCGGTCATCCATTATCAATGTTTTAATTTCTAGTTCTAATGCTGAAAGTCTATCATAAGTAAGAATTACCAAAAACTAAATAAGCATACAGGTAAGCAAGTAGGTATATTACTTACTTTTAATGTTAGATATCAAACTGAAATATGTTTCAGCAGTCTATTAAAAACTATATCAATCTAGCATACCTATTCATCACATCTCAAACATAAACTGTACTTCGAGATATTTTTTGGATTCCGTCTCATTTTTCCGAAGCCCATTCCATGCTGGTACAACTCAGGCATGAATTACCTATTTGGAAGTTTTTCTTTAAAGAATAAAATAACCAAAATTAAGTTCTTCTTAAATGTTGATACGCGTTGGTGTAACAGAACTCCAACTGTTCAGGCTACACCGGTCCAGCATGATCGCATAAGACTCGAACGAACTCCGGGCGCCCGCTTACCACCAACTACTTATAATTTCATGTTTATTTTACTTAGAAATACATATATTTTAATATTATTAAATTAAATTAACATAAAATATAATTTAATTACTTATTCAATAACCATGTTTCATTTTTTCTCATTGCCCCTTAGAGTCTATTCATACGTACCACAACCACACCACATAGCAGCGATAAAATGCGGGCAAGTAGTGGTTACGTGTGAACAGTGACGCTGTAACTTTGATGCTAGTTGTTGCGATGTGGTTACGTTACGGTTAGTATTTGTAGACACCAGGTTACTCACTAACCACACGAAAAGAAGAAGTATTTACAGACTCATCGCCACCAGCTGAGACAGTACTGCCATTTTGCCGGAACGTTGTGGTGGCGTTGTGGTAGCGACGTTGCCTTGATGTGGTCGGTATCGCCCACATGGTTGTTTTTGAAGACTATTCATTTTCATACAAACCACGTGGTATCATTGTGTAGGCGATTATGGTACGTATGTTTGGACCCTTTGAAGCCTTTAACCTTTTAATTGGAGGCTGTCTATATGAGAGTGCCCACTTTATTCACCTACTTTGTGGACCTGAATTTATTTTCGTTAAAGTACTCAATATAATCAATGTGCACTTTAACGAAGATAAATGCAGGCCTGTATATTTTCGCTCAAAGTGCTCACTTAAAGTGGCCCTATAACATTTATAATTCGATTTTGAGCACAGCAGTTACAATACTGCCTGACTTCAACTGACAATTGCTCGCTTCTCCTTCATCACTGATAGTAATGCTCGAATCTGTAACGTTAATTACAGGCGAATGCTCTCAGTGAGGGGTCACCTTAAATGTTCACGTACATTCTGGCTTTGACAACAGTAACAAAATAGAGTCTTTATTCGGGGGAGCCCAAGAACAAACCCATATAATATTGAAGTGGACACAAGGTCAAAGTTAACACTAAAGTATTACTAAAACGTGCCAAACCCTATTTTCCTAAAGGTCAAGTAAAATTGTACAAACAAGTATTAAACAGGATAAAATAGTACCAAAGAATTCTGAGTCGAAACATAAACAAAGTTTTGAACAAAAAAATATTACAGTTTTTAGCAGACATTTCTTGTGGCACGCCCATTAATATTTTGGCTATCGCAGGACTGTATACAAAGGACGGTCACCCGGTCGCCACTGAATCTAAGGCATGAGCCAAATCAGGCGGCTGTCAGCTAATAACAATAACTGTGTCGCAGCCGCTCTGAACGCTGCGGGGATTTACGATCGTCGTTTATTTCGCGCAGGTGCCGGCGATAGGATTACTTGCGGTCAAGCTGCGGCCAAACAAACGCGGATGTGGAAATGTCCTTAGTTTTGAGTGGGGTAAACGTAAATTGGAAATGTGAATTACATATTTTGTTTTATCCTCATCAGGAGATTCGTTTTTGTAAAGTATGACTATTTATGTTTTTTCAGATACCTACCTATACCACTTACGGCATAGTACAAACGCAGATGTGGAGCTCGAGGCTAAATAATAACAGCCGCACGGATCGATCCATCAAGTTAAGCGCCTGCTGGGGTTGGCCCGTGGATGGGTGACCATCTTTACATATCGAGACCCCTCCGTGCTTCGGAAAGCACGTTAAGTAGGGACTGACAGCCGGGACCAAATCCCGGCTGTCATTCGTCTCATTCATCGTCATCTTTGACAGTCGTAACGGGTAGTCGGAAGCCCGAACGTCGGACAGCCAGTCTTACCAAGGGCTATCGTATTACGCAGTTACTGACTGGGCTGTGGAGGTCAGGTAGGCAGTCGCTCCATGTAAAATACTGGTATTCAGCTGCATCCGGTTAGTCTGGAAGCCGACCCCACCATAGTAGAGAAAAGGCTAGGCAGATGATGACCTAGGTAAGTTTACGTATTTCTACTTTTCAACTCTATAAACAGGCCTATATGGTACAAAATACAACCCATCCAATAATTTGCCACATCCATTTTCTTATACAGTAAGTGACCTCCTTATGCCCTCTTTACGACTACTTAGTAACAATGGCTGCAAATTTTCAGAACGCTCCTTTCTATATTTACTTAGAGTTCTTCTAGTTAAATGAATTTAAGTTCTATTCAGAACTTCAGAACTTTGTACTCTTTGATGTTGACACAAGTACTAAGGCTTAAACAATAATTAATTAAGTAATACGACTAGGTACACAAGATGGGACTAAAGTCTATATAAAGCAAGGACTTTTCAATGAGAAATAGAAAAAACAACGTCAGTAGGGACTAGTCACCTCTTAAATGCCACGGCTCTTTTAAAATTTAACTTAATTTTGAATTGTTTTTTAAATCTTGTAATTATGGACGCTTTTTTAAGTTCAGAATCGTTCATGTGTATATTTCAACATTAATGATGTAACCCAGTTTTTGTAAACATATTTTGATTTAAAAGAGTGTTCATGCAGTTTCTTGCCCGTTCTTCTCCATATGTAACTAGATAATTATTGAATAACCATTAATAAGGCATAGAAATGGATTGACATTCAATGGTAATGCGAGACGTCCATTTGGGCAGTCATAACGTACAGGTGAAACACTTCATTCCTGGCCAAGGGATAACATTAAAAAATACTTAACATGGCAATGATCTTTTAGTCGATATTGATGCAAATCTGAAACAGTAAAAATAATAAAATGTTACCACAATTAAATAATGCCTTATTATTAACGAAGAGTTTAAATGTAATCAGGTTTTAATTACACAAAATCGTTCTGAATTGGTTGAATTTTAATGTTACATTTCTGTCTTTAATTATGGCTGAAAACATTTCTGAAATATGTAGTGTTGCTGTGTTATTCACCGTCCTTATTGCGTGTAATGATAGTGACTTGATGGATCTTCTCAATCAGTATTCAAATTCAGTATTAATTCAAAAGTCAGTAATTCGTCTTTATCTGGCTATGTTGATAATAATATCTTAGGGTTGTTATATCTGAGGTGGTGAGCACTCTGTTCCCTTCACGGGGGGAGCATACTCCCCCGCCTATGGCTCCGCCCGAAGCGGACCACGAGGACGACGACGACATCCCCGAAGTGACCGAGGTAGATCTGAGAGCGGCGGTAGGAAGGCTCAAGGCCAAGAATACCGCCCCAGGACCCGACGGCTTACCGGGTAAAGCCTGGGTCCTGGCCTCAGGGGCTCTCGGGCCCCGACTGGAGGCGCTCTTAAGCGCATGCATGAAGAGAGGCCAGTTTCCGCTCCGTTGGAAGACGGGGAAGCTGGTCCTCATACAGAAGCCAGGGCGCCCTGCGGACTCTCCGTCCGCATTCCGGCCCATAGTGCTGCTCGACGAGGTCGGCAAACTCTTCGAGAGAATTATTGCGGGCCGCCTCGTCGGGCACCTTGGAAGGACGGGGCCGGACCTTGCGGACTGCCAGTTTGGCTTCCGCAAGGGGCGCTGCCATCATGCGCGTTAGAGCCCTCACGACGGGGGACGCGGTGTCCCAGAGTAGGGTCGTCGTGGCGGTGTCACTCGACATCGCCAACGCCTTCAACACCCTGCCCTGGAGTTGCATTGGGGAAGCACTCCGGTATCACCGGGTGCCGACCTACCTCCGTCGAATAGTCGGGGCGTATTTGACGGACAGAGCCGTCATCTACCCCGGTCGCGATGGGGAATGGAACCGGCGAGAGATGTCTTGCGGTGTCCCACAGGGATCGGTTCTGGGGCCGTTCCTGTGGGACATCGGTAACGACTGGGTGCTGCGGGCCGACCTCCCTGACGGCGTCAGCGTAGTTTGCTACGTTGACGACACGCTGGTCATGGCGCAGGGGAGGTCGCATCAGGCGGCGGCCGACGCGATGACACGCGGGGTTGCGACAGTCATTGAGAGGATCCGGCAGTTGGGTCTCGAGGTGGCATTGCACAAATCCGAGGCCATGTCCTTTCATGGGCCTCGGAATAGGCCACCATCGGGATCCCAACTTACGGTAGGAGGGGTTCACATCGGCGTCGAGACCACGATGAAATACAGTCTGGTCCTCGACAGCCGATGGAATTTCGTGGAGCACTTCCGACGTTTGGCCCCCAAGCTGGAACGGACTGGGGCCGCCTTCAAGCGGCTCTTGCCCAATTTGAGGGGGCCAAACGCCTCCTGCCGGAGGCTTTACGCGGGAGCAGTGCGGTCCATGGCCCTTTACGGGGCCCCGGTGAGGGCGCGTTCATTGCGGCGGCGAGCCGCCCACTATCTGAACGCGCCCCAAAAGGTGGTAGCCATTCGGATTATCCGGGGGTACCGCACGATCTCGGGTGAGGCGGCAAGCCTCCTAGCCGGACTGCCGCCGTGGGATCTGGAGGCGATAGTCCTCGCGCGCCTGTTCGAGTGGCGCGCGGAGGTACTAAGCCGGGGGGAAACTCCGTTTCCGCGGCAAATTGCGGCGGAGCGGACGGACCTCCGGCGCGATCTCATGGCGGCCTGGAATCAGCGACTGTCGCAACCCAGCGCAGGGCACGCCACGATAGTGGCAGTAAGGCTCCTCTTTGAGGAGTGGCTAGAGAGGCGTCACGGTGCCCTCACCTACCGCCTGACGCTGGTCCTCACCGGACATGGATGTTTCGGGAGGTTCCTGCACATCATCAGGCGGGAGGAAACAACCGGGTGTCACCACTGCGAGGATCGCCCAGAAGACACGGTAGAGCACACGGTGCAAACCTGCCCCGCTTGGGCGGAGCACCGCCGTGTCCTCGTAGAGGGGATCGGCGGCAGCGACCTCTCGCGCCCGGCCCTGGTGCAAGCCATGGTCCGGGGCGAGAAGGAGTGGGAGGCAGTCACCTCCTTCTGCGAAAAAGTCATGCTCGCGAAGGAGGTGGCGGGATGGGAGAGAGAAAGGTCCTCCCGTCACAGCCGCCGCAGGAGACGCCACGGGCGTCGGGAGCCACGTGACGACTCCCGGCCACAGTAGGCGCGGGCCTGCGGACGGTGAGTAATGGGTGACTCACCGTCCGATCAGCACCAGACCCGTGCCGTACGGCGCGTATATGTTCCACGCGCGCCTCAAAGAGATGTCAGCATATGAAGGGGCCCCTTAAGGCCAAGCCTGGCGGGTAAGCGGGATTGTCCGAAAGGGTTACCGCTATCCCGGAACATAAAGGGCTACGGAATGAACATGGATGGGTTTTAGTCAGTAAGAGTCTGACACTCCCTTCCGCTCCACCCAGAGCGGGAGCAGTCATTGGATGATTTCCCAATTCCCAGCCTTAAGAAAAAAAAAAAAAAAGGGTGGTTATAAGTTATTTTTTGTAAAATATGCATTGCCTGCCGGACAATACAGACTTCTTGGATCTGAAAATAAGTTTTACAATATTCTGTAATTATAGTGCTTCAGAATAGTGTTCTTTAATATAATTTAGGTAATTTTTTTCATTAATTGTTTGGTTATATATATATCGCTTCACTAAATACGGTCATACTTGTTCTAAATGTTAAAAAACAGTTATACTGACCTTCACAAAATCATGAAATCCACGATTATACGAACCCACCAAAAATGGCCACTTCACAGATAATTACAGAGTTTTAAACTTAATGAGGTTTTAATTAGATAGCAATCGTCGCTGAATCGGTCCGACGTTGTGTGGATTAAAAAGAATTCTGTGTGGACAGTGCAAAAAATAAAAAAGTTAAACGGTCGCGTATAAGCCTGTTAGCCCCTAACTGTAAGTGGGTCGTATGTAGCAGATAATGGAAAATACGAATGTATTTTGTTTGTTGTAAAAAAAAATGTTGTAAGAATTATTAATATGGTTTTCCTATAGAGGTGAACATATTTGTCAGATTATAAGGTTTTTTGGTGCTTGCGTCGTCATTGCCATGGATGCGTCAAAAGTGAATTAATATACCATTATCAGCATCCAATCTTAAAGATGAATAGCGTTTTCATAATATTCTGGTTACAAAAAAATATGCGAAACTTTGAATGAAAGTCGACCTGCAACTTGAACAAAATATACTACAGAAACCATTGAAATATGTCCCGTATTATACAGTGCCTACCTTGACTTCGTCAAAAGCGTCGAGCAGAATAAATACAAAATCCGTGTACAGCTCTTCAACTAAAAACAGTTGTTATTCCATTCTAAAAAAAGGGCCCTTCAAATTTCTGTGAAAACATTTCACTATAAATTTAAAACAGATAAATGAAGTACCTACGAAATACAATTTTAAAACAGTATTTCGGTCCATCCGAACAATTTGGGGAATATCAACTTTTTAAAGCTGATTAAACGGAGCCGAGGGGCCTATTGTCAGAATGCAATTATGACGATTTCACCTGTAAACGACTGTTGATTTAATAAACATCGAGGGAAAATGTTTCGCGCTCTCTCAATACCCTTTACCAACATTAAATTGATTATCCGCCAATTATAATACGATTATCGTGAGTTTACAATATTTTAAATACGTTGGAGTATTGATTTCCGTGTGTAGTGATGCACTCGACAGTTAATTTGGATTTCAATTTGGAATGACAAGTTAAATATCAGATGTGGTAGAACTTAATTAATTTTATAAGTATTACCAACATCAATTGCAATTAAATGAAAGAAAATTTAAAATTCATATTAAAAGTACACTTTGAAAACAAGCTTATTACAAATTAGAGGATTATATCAAAGATAAGGATGCTTGGAAACATGCTGGTCCTGCTCCACAGGAGAATCTAGAGTCTAGACAAAATCAAACTACAAAACCTCATATCACCCAAACGATTGGTCCCAAAAATATCAAATCAAACTATAAACTTACACTATTTGAAGGTCAAACACATAAAATAGTTCCAATAGTCGTAAAATGCTCATAAAATCACTTAATGTAGTTACTAAGTAAATTAGGTAATAATTCATAATTTGTACCACACTGTTGTGACATTTTTTAATTACTTTCTAACTCACACATTTCAAACTCAAACTCAAAGTATTTATTTCAAATAAGTAAACCAATTACAGGCACTTTTGAATTGTCAAGGTGTCGGTCAGTCAGAGAGATGAAGCTAGTTGCCCATTCCAAAGCAGTAGGTACCTATGGAGAAGAACGGGCAAGAAACTCCATGGACACTCTTTTAAACAAGATATGGTTACAATATATTGGTTACATAGATCATATTATTATTATTATACATGTGAGAACGATGCAGAACGGTGAAAGCATCCGATATAAAATAATGTAAAAAAAAAAGTTCAAAAATTAAATTAAAACAAGCCATGGCCGCTAAGAGATGACCAGTCTCTACCGACAGCGCCCGTTCACGAACATGACGCATGGATTAGCACCATTCAGCTCAACCATTTTGAAGGGAGCTAAATGATCCAACACACACGCCACCATCAGCGAGACATTAAAGTGAGCATGACATACTCTCAGCCGCCAAAGCACATTCAAGTCAATGAAAGACGTACCCAGTAAATGGTCACTTTATATTAGGTACATAGTATTCACATATGTGCTAAGCAATTATACAATATTAAGAAATTGAATTTATACAATGCAAAAATAGTTTTTATTGTTGTTGATCTTCCGCAGCTCCAACAGTTTTTTAAGAAGTCTAATGAATTAGGTGATACGCCCTTGTGGAGCAGGAATAGCATTGACCCAAGTGCTTTTATCAGCGATGTAATCTCCCAATTTATAATATGCTTGGCTGCATAGTGTGCGTTTTATACAGGATTTAAATTTTGTTTCATTAAGTTCAAGAATGTTGGGAGGTATTTTATTGTAACATTGATTGATTTATTATTATTAACTTTTAGAATGTTTGTAAATAAGTGCGCACCATGTATTTATGACATAATTAATTTTACCTGCCTTTGTATAATGTGTTTTACTTTTCACCTTTTGTGGTGTAGTATTTTTATTCTGGGTGCATCGACTTCACAAATAATTTTATAATTCATGTATACAAAACATTGTAAGTAAAAGGGAACGGTTGAGTTTCTTGCCCATTCTTCTCCATACGAAACTACCTTTTGGAAGGGGTGACTAGAATCAATTCTATTTCTTGTTTATTTTGACTTTCAGAAGTTCCTTTTTTGTGCCTATTTGAAATAAATGATTTGACTATGACTTTGAATAATGGTTAAAAAAATTAATCTAGTATTTAGGATTAATGTTATTTTGGTTACTTTTTTGTCAATATCACACTATACAAAGACTTTTCAAGATGATACATTTAACGGTTCGTTAATCTAACCCATGTCAGTTTAAGCTTTCGACACATATGATTGTCTTTAGCTTACCTCACATATTGTGATTTGCATAAACCCTACAAGACGGTCCTTGCATAGGAAATGAGAAATCGGGACATCTGAAGCCAGCATTCAAGATACCAATGATTTAACTTCGACTCGACTCTATTGTCACCAAAAATCAAATATTAGCTTTCTAAACAATAGCTAGAACCTTATCGTTCCAATAAAACAAGAGCTGGAAAAAGACTTCTAATAATTGAGCTTTGAAAACTTATTGTGAAAAGGTTCTATTGTCACAAAACCAATAACAGAGCTACCTTATCCAATTTTCACTTCACTCTGGGCAAGCACTTTGTTCTTTGAAGGATAGATCGGATCGCGAGTGGAATACTAAATGATACTCTCAGACAGTAAAAGATATCGCTAAAGCGTATCTACGCTTAGGCAGCTATGCTCAGTTATGTTGGCTGTGATCGCCAAATAGCTACTATAAAACTGATGGACATTTAAAAGATTTTATTTATGCCAGATTTTGCAGTGGGATTGTCGGAAAGGGTTACCGCTACCCTGGAACATAAAGGGCTAAAGATGGAACAAGGAAGAGTTTTAGTCAGTAAGAGTCTGACTCCTTCTGCTCCACCTAGAACGGGGGGGGGGGGGGGGGGGGGTCAAAAATGGCAGTTGTTTAGTAGGGGCAGAACGAAACAACTATGGATGAACTGTGTGAAAGATGATATGGCTAGAAAGGGAGTGACTACCGCGATAACGGAGGCTTGAAAATAATCAAATGGGCCCTCCCGCTCTTAGTGGAGCGAAAAGGAATGTCAGTCTCTTACTGACTAAAACCTATCCATGTTGTAGTAGCGGTAACCCTTTCGGACAATCCCAATGACCGGTAATAGAGAAATAGTGGCTTTTAATTTTTTTTATCGATGTCAAAACAATTAAGAATTTGGTTAAGATCTCATGAGTGGTTTTCGAGTTACATTATTACAGATGATTTGTACTTAGTATATGGGATTATGTGATGATATAATAACTTTCTGTCGCTGTCACATATTATCTATCAAGTACCTAGTAGTATACGAATTCGGTGCCACAAAAAAAAAAACTTGACTACAAAAAAAAAACAACCTACTTCAAAAAAAAATAAAAATACTTAACATTAATTTCAGACAAAAATGACAATGCCAAGCCAAAGACATCGATTTCCAGAATCAAAGTTTTTGGAAGTCGTAGTTGTTTTTTGATTGTAAAAACAGTTTCACAATTTAGCATTACCTACATCTTTTAGACAACGTTTTAATCCAACCATAAATAAATAGTTATTATTCCATCTCTGTAACAACTAAACACTCAGCAAACATAATTTACTGCAACATCACAGTTTATGCACAGCATCCATTGATACGAACAAACATAACATTTGGCAAGATGTCTGTCTATTACAACTTGTGGTACACTATCTATTGCCACAGTAACAGTTTAGCGAATATTAATTATACCTGTTTCCCTTTGGGAGGGAGTCTATTGCGTGAATAGTGCTGTACTGCAAGTGGAATAAAGTTGTGTATTTGGTTGGGTTTACGATTATGGACCCTGTCGAAAGTACCATGTCAGATATGGCAGTGTATTTATGATTATTGATCGCAGCGTTGGAATGTGTCAGTTATTTTAAAAAAAATAGTAGTTTACTAAAAAAGTGTAATACTATTATCTACGCAGTCAGAATTTACTTAAAAGCATTCATTAAATTGTATTGCACAGGGTGAACGTCCCAGCCGCCGCAGGAGATGCCCCGGGCGTTGGGAGCCACGTGACGACTCCCGGCCACCGTAGGCGCGGGCCTGCGGACGGTGAGTAATGGGTGACTCACCGTCCGATCAGCACCAGACCCGTGCCGTACGGCGCGTATATGTTCCACGCGCGCCTCAAAGAGATGTCAGCATATGAAGGGGCCCCTCAGGGCCAAGCCTGCCGGGTAAGCGGGATTGTCCGAAAGGGTTACCGCTACCCCGGAACATAAAGGGCTACGGAAGGAACATGGATGGGTCTTAGTCAGTAAGAGTCTGACACTCCCTTCCGCTCCAACCAGAGCGGGAGCAGTCATTGGATGATTTCCCAGCCTAAAAAAAAAAAAAAATGTTGAAATTGAATTCGTGGGCATTATCAGTTAAAAAATCCTGTTTTCTACATTTTGACAAGTTAAGCGAGTAATAAATGTATGGTTGATTTTTTTCGCGATTTCAGATTTGATCCGATAGTGAAAGTTGTTCATGATGATGAGTACAATGACCCCTTAAAATTGAATGATTTCAATTTCACCCTGTATACAAGTTTCATATTATTGTATGAATTATTATTAAGGTCCTAAAAACACGTTAAAACAACAAAACTAGGCAACAAACACCAACAAAACAAACCACACTAACATAAACCTGCTGGAATAACTTCTCTAAGTGATGGATTAAATAATTATTAACAACTATTAGTGTAATTTTACAAAATGCGGCCCATATGAATTCACTCAGAGTACAATCGAAGCAGTCAATCTGTTATACAGGGTGAATTTGAATCTATAAGCAATATTTTAAGGGGTCGTTGTACTCATCATTATGAACAACTTTTACTGTGACGAATTATGCGAGCCTAAATGTATGAAACAGCTGATTATTTTTTCGCGATTTAAGATCTGTTCCAATCTTTATCATCTCTCTTGTCAGTCTGTATGACCGCGTTGTTCTTTTAAATTACGCAACGGATTTTGACGCGGCGTTTACCAGGTTTATTAACCTGTTCATTGGCATGTCTGGATTTAAGGTTAAGGCCGAAGTTTAAGAGAGCCGAACCTCATGTTAAAAAATTGTCTGTAAACCTTTAGGGTCTTCGGTCCTTGGCCCATGTATGATTGATGAATTGTTGATATTTTTATAGTTTTGTAGCAAACTGTACTGCTTTTTATTAGATATGGCTGTGAGTGAACAACGAAACAACAAAACTGCAATGTCATCTTTATCAAGCTACCTAGGTTTTTTTGGAATTTTCGTAATGTTTTTTCAACAAACAGTGATCTTCTCGTCCAGAAGCAGTAGGTATTTTACCATAAAATTACTATTACAACATTAAATTACCCTCACCATTACCCTTTTTCGCTCAAAATGCGTCAAAAGCCTTTATTTATTGCTTCACAAAATAAAGTAGGATGTCCCATCCCAACTTTTTGACACCAACTTCTTATTGTCCGTTAATTAACCCAATTCTTAACAGACCAAAGAATTCCCAACACAAGGACTTAAACAAGGATCTTTTTGAAATGCATAATTCATTTTATTAAAAACTTTGACCGTAACGGTACGGTCAGCAATAAAAGACGATTGTTCGGAACATTCTCGATCGATGACGTCGGCGGAGGAGGCACCGGTGACGGCGTCGGCGCGGGCACAGCGGGCCGCGGGCGAAGGGGCGCCCGCGCCGGCCATCTCCATATAAGGGCACTCCGCGGCAAGGGGGGAACACACACGACCATCTTCCGCGAGCATTGCGCACGTCAAACCATTGTATTAAGCCAAAATAAAATCTTGAATCCAGTATCAGATCGCCTCATTGAATATTTCAATAAATAAAATTTATTATTGGTGTGATTCTACTATAGTTTTATGTTGGTTATCTACATCACCAAATAAACTAAAGCCTTTTGTCCGTAACCGTGTCAGTGAGATACAAGAAAGTACCGGGGAGGATTCGTGGAGATACGTGTCGTCGAAAGAGAACCCAGCAGACTTAGTATCCCGCGGGCCGAGGGCCGATCAAATCGGCACCTGTTCGTTGTGGTGGTCAGGCCCAGAGTTTTTAAAATTCGGTGAAGATTGTTGGCCAAAAAGGCCAAATATTGGCTCGAATTCCAACTTACCTGAAATTAGAGTTCATTTATTGGATAATTATCAATCAACTCAATCGGTAATCAGTCGTTTGATAAGTAATAAATCAAACATAAACAAATTGAAACGTATTATCGCTTATATACTTAGATTTATTTTTAACTTAAAAAATCCTAATGGCAGGTTGTGTGGTCACTTATCATGTAATGAGTTGCAGGAATCATGCATGGTCATGTTACGTATAAGTCAAATGGAAATGTTTCCTGACGAATACAAAACACTTAGTTTAAAAAGGCCATTATCTAGGAAAAATAGGCTAGTTTCACTATCTCCATTTTTAGATAATTGGGGTGTTATTCGCGTAGGTGGCAGATTAGGTAACGCTAACTACAGTTACGACATTAAACATCCCATATTGTTAGATAGTAAACATCACATTACAAAAATATTATTTCGTAGTGAACATGTTAAACTTATGCATGCAGGGCCACAACTCCTTTTGTCACACATTCGTCAAACTTACTGGCCTTTAGGAGGCAGAAATCTGTCTAAAGGTATATCTAGAGAATGTGTCAAATGTTTCAGATTTAGAGCTCAGGCGGTGCAACCAGTCATGGGTCAGCTACCATGCACGAGGACACAGCTTGAATTTCCTTTTTATAATTGTAGTGTTGACTACGCCGGGCCAATACTGATAGCTGACCGCAAAGGTAGAGGTACCAGACTAATTAAGTCTTATATATGTGTGTTTGTTTGTTTGGCAGTAAAAGCTGTCCATCTGGAACTTGTTACGGATCTTACCAAAGACGCTTACCTGGCCGCGTTAAAGAGATTCATTGCTCGTCGGGGTAAACCATACAGCATCCTTTCAGACAATGGCACGGCGTTTGTAGGAGTTTTTAATGAGCTTGCACAATTCTTATCAAACTCAACCTTAGAGACAGACCTAGCACAAGATGGTATAAAGTTCAGCTTTACGCCTCCATATAGTCCACACTTCAATGGTATAACAGAGGCCGCTGTTAAATCTACAAAAAAACACTTAAAAACTATTGTTCACTCTTCTCATTTAACGTATGAAGAAATGAACACATACTTAGTCCAAATTGAGGCTATATTAAATTCCCGTCCCCTTGTTGCCCTTTCTTCGTCACCCGACGATTTTACCGCTCTCACCCCTTCTCACTTCTTAATTGGACGACCGCTAATATCAGTTTCTCAGCCACAGGTACACTCCATCAACATCAACCGATTGGATCGCTACAAAAGGATTGAGCATCTGCGACAACACTTTTGGAACCGATTTAGTTACGAATATGTTGTCATGTTGCAGCAGAGATACCGATGGCATGCGTCCACAGGTGAACTTAAGTTGAATCAATTAGTTTTGATCAGAGAGAAGACGCAACCACCACTACGTTGGTCAATGGGCCGTATCATCAAGGTGTTTCCTGGTCCTGACGGCGTCACGAGGGTAGCTGAGATTAAAACCAAGAAGGGCAAGATTACAAGAGCTTTCAACAACATATGTCCTTTACCTATTGAAGACAACGCTTCAACCCGGGCAGGATGCTCGGAACATTCTCGATCGATGACGTCGGCGGAGGAGGCACCGGTGACGGCGTCGGCGGGGGCACAGCGGGCCGCGGGCGAAGGGGCGCCCGCGCCGGCCATCTCCATATAAGGGCACTCCGCGGCAAGAGGGGAACACACACGACCATCTTCCGCGAGCATTGCGCACTTCAAAGCATTGTATTAAGCCAAAATAAAATCTTGAATCCAGTATCAGATCGCCTCATTGAATATTAAAATACAGTCCTCATAAACCCCCTAACAACGATCAACATTGTTACTTTATAGCTCATATAATAAAATCTTAAATTCATTCATACAATCACTGTCAGCTCAGGGTAAACTGCTGGGACTAGAAACTTGAAACTTTGCACAAGTGTTTCTTTCACAAAACGAAGGTACTTACTAAAGATTTTTGAGAATTCATCGAAGGATGATGTAAGTAAATTCGACAATGTCAATGTGAAATCTCATAGACATGAAACCTAGGACCTAGTCAGTACATTTCATTAATGATTATTATACAAAAATTGAGAGCTAACCTGAAAAAAAACTAAGAAGGGCTTAAAAAATCGTCAATGAAAAATGTGCCCAACAAGCTGGCAACGTTGCCACCTTGCATGGCAAAGCTGATTCTTCGACCAAAAACTTGATCCACAAAGAAATTGAAACAAAATAAATTGTGATAAAACCACTAACCTATGACGACACAGAGGTGACCTATACCTCCCGTACACACTCTGAATCATTCGTGTTCATATTCACACACTGTTACTCACTCACACACTCATATGCGTGCTACATGTTTAGTTTTAATGCTCTCTTCTCTTTTTTATGTTATTAATTTTCTTTGTTACCTACATTTGCATAAACGAACTAAATGAAAAATTAAATAATTTAGTTGTCTCTCCACCGACTTATCCGCTTTTTGAGGCAAACACTAGTTGTCAAGGTTTTGTTGTTAAAATAATTATATAAATTTTTTCGTTCTATATTTTTAATTAATTGTAATTTTTTTGCGCCCTTAAAAAGTTCATGTCAAGTTTTAAACCCCTTGGATGTACCCTACTTACCACACGAATAAAATAAACAAATCAAATAATTAAGTTTGAGTTTGAACGACTTTCGTTGCAGACAGTACAGCCCAATTAACTTGCGATTATTATTGCAGAGTCAAGTTCCATCTTCAGAGTTGCAATTCGTAAATATTAGTCCACACTCAAAGTTGGACGCTTGAATTATTCAGCCAATGAAATATAACTGTCTGAAACTTAGTTTGACTTAGTGATGTTCGAAACAGATTTGTTTTTGATGATAAATTGCTTACGAGTAACAGGAATTTGTGGAAGACGACCAGTTTTAGTTCGGTTGGCTTTGTGAATTAGAGATACGGTCAGGATGAGCGGAATATTTGTTATTAAATTAAGAAAAAAAGGGGGAGGTGTTTATTACGGAGAAACATGAAATGAAACGTTGTGAGTTTTTGGAGTTAGATGAAAACAGTACCTAGGTCAACTTTATTATTGAAACAGAGATTTATTTCACTCTTTAAAGTCTGTACTTCGCGAGTGAGAGTTCAAAATATAATTACCGTCACGAAATTTTTGTTACGTGACGAAAGAGTCGTCACGATTTAAATGTTACACTTTTTTCGGTTTAACTCTTATTTGCTAAGTGTCCAACTGGGTGTCCCATAAAACCTTTTGATTTTTTTTTTTTTTTTTTAAATTCGTATGTAAGAATAGAATAATGAACCACATGAACCAAAAGCTGTGCTGCTAGGGAGTTTGTTGGGCTACTTCTTCTTCCCAACTAAAGGACAAGAAAGTGATGAAGAGCCTTTTTGTGGATCTGTTTTATGTAATTTTGACATTCAAAAAGTGCTGATTTTCAGCCTAGTTTTAATATTATTATTTTTGATTTCAATTTTAACTTACGAAATAAGTAAGCAATCAGTTATTATAATTTTGAAATCAAGTTTTAATCTTCACATTTAACGGCACGTGTCTCGAATAATTTGAAAGGAATCAAAGGTTTTTAATGTTGATTTAAAGAACCGCGTCCCGAAAACGTATTCAATCAATGTATACAGTTTTTAAAGACAATTCGTGAACGCAATGAATACTAAACGTTTGACCTTTCGCCCCACTCTCCTCTCCCCAAATTAGAATTCGTTCAAATCAACTTTCGCTTTACACAAAGGATCACGGGTATTAAGCACCAATAAAGCTATAATAATAAAAGTTTTATTCAAACCTAATATTTACGTAAGATTCGAGATCCCTGGGGAGATCGAGGCGAACTTAACAACCGACAGGTTTAATTAGGGAACGAAGCTAATTCCCAAGTTTTGATGAATGCGATTTCACGGATACAACCCCATTTCACCCTCGGCGGGAGTAGCATAATTTGAAATTTTGATTTAAAGCCCTGTTTGCTTAATTGCTGTTAATACTATCTGCGCTGGCTTGGTTATGGTGACCGAAGTGATCGTAACCCTTTTGTGATTAATATCCGATTGTGTTTGCTGAGTTTTTGATTGGATTCTTCTTGTGTAAATGCTGGGATTTAGAAATGAGATTGCTCTGTAATTGGAGTGTGGTACTCTAAGCTGTTGAAACTAGTGAGATGATTTATACAGATCAGCTGAATGGAATGGGGAGACAGTTGTGAGGGCAGGGACATACATAACATCGCACCTTATTTCCCGAAGAGTTTAGGCAAAGACATAGGTACTTTTCAATTTTGCAGTTTTATAGATTCACGAGACAACACGACTTTACATATTAAAACATGAACAGAAACCGCATGCTCGCAATTAAGATGACAAATTACTAATAATCGGATATAGTCTTATCCATAGAAGTTTATAGTTGTGTACGCTAAAACAACGGTCGCTTGGTTACGGTTGCTAGACCCGCAAATCGAAATTCAAGACATTATGACTTTGGATGTTTGGATATACGAGTATAACCGACTAAACCCGATGTGCTTTACAAGGCTATAACACGAACAGTGGGAAGTGGCTCAACAATTAAAGTCTGTGATGGTACACCCACATTTCGCTAGTTACGTCGAAGTCCCATGTTATAGGGGGTAGTCCTGTTCAGTCCATCAACTAGGCACAAATCCAGACTTCGGGCTGCTACTGAGAAGTTCAAGAAAGAAAAACCCATCAACACTTTTCCCGACCCGGGAATAGAACTCAGGACCTCATGCTCAGCAGTAGCTCTGGAGACCACAGACGAACGAGGCAGTCAGATGGATGAACCTTAAAAATCTTTCTGTCTATTTAACTTACATTGTCCCACTGCTGGGTAAAGGCCTCCCTTTTTTCTGTTCCATACACGTACATAATGTCATAATATGCCATTACTGGCCAGTACTAGTTCTCGGTAAATATCGAGTCTGTCCCTGTCTTGTTCTGCCGCGATGTTTTCTATTTAATGGCATTTAGTGGGACTCAATCATTGGTTTTAGGGTTCCGTGCTTACAGGGTAAAACGGGACCCTATTACTAAGACTCCGCTTTCCATCTGTCTGTCTGTCAACAGGCTGTAGCTCATGAACCGTGGTATGTAGACACTTGACATTTTCACAGAATATGTATTTCTGTTGTAGCTATTACAACAAGTACTAAAGAATATGGGCTCTCATACAATAAACGTATTTTTTTTAGTACACACGTACAACAAACATAGGTTTTATAGATACGGAACCCTTCGTGCGCGAGGTCGACTCGCTCCTTTTTAGCCCGTGGAGTAAATTTTCATAACATATCAAATTGGGTAATCAGTTAAGACATTATAACCATATATGTGTTATCATTTAAACACCTTAAGTCTGAGATTTCCTTTTCACCCAATTGTCAGACAAACACTTAGATGAGTAAATATCGAAATTGCATAACAAATGTAGGCAGACATAATTAATTAAGAGCCAGTTTGTTTCTGGGTCAATAACGGCTCTATTATGGACGAGGGGTGATATGATTTCTTCTTATATTTGGGGATAATTAAAGCTCTTTTTAGATTAATGTCTTTGAGTATTATTAGCTCTTATAGGGAGGTTTATCATTGGTCGTATTGTGAATGTTGTTGTTTGGAATTAGCATATAAAACTATAGTTTAAAAGCTAAATATTCATAATTATATTATGTTCACAACGACGTATGTATGTGTGAAATTCTAGTTCACTTGATTTTCATCGTGACGTTATTTACAGAAAATTAGAAATATTTCATTTTTTTTATTTGTGATTTTGAAGTTACACACTTCATTATATTGTCATTTTAAGTTTCTTCTATAAAATCCTTTAACTCCTTTCTTAAGGAATGTACTTATTTAAGTGAAACTTGTTCTCTTGACGGGGGATATAGTAAGAAAGTAGATTAGATATAAGATGCTATTTAGTTTAATTATTGTCTCAAATCATGACAAAAATATCTGCTGCTAAGTTCCAAAACCATTCAGTGGGATTGTCCGAAGGGTTACCGCTACCCCAGAACATAAAGAAATATGGAAGGAACATGGATGGGTTTTAGTCAGTAAGAGTCTGACACTACCTTCCGCTCCACCCAGAGCGGGAGAAGTCATTTGATGATTTTCCAGCACAGTCACCAGATCCTCTTAAGAATACCTATTAGAAATAAAAGACACACCTTGCTGAATTTCAAAGTTAATATGCAATGTATTACTCTATATTGATAATTTGAGGCTTCATTTTAAAATTAAATAACTAATCATGAAAAATGAGGTTTCGGTCAGCTAATTACCTAATTTTCGGTTTCAGAACGAATTTATCGATCCTCCGCAAGTGCCTATTTATAAGGTTTAACTGCGTAACAGAGAACTGACAATTATGGGAGTTGGTTCAAGTTATGCGGGTCTAATCGGCGAATGTGAAATTAAAGTGATTGCTTTTCGATGACGTCGGCTGTTTTATAGACGTTTTAGCAATTTAAAAAGTTTATTCGATAAGTTTTGTCGTTTACTTAAGGTATTACAATGAGGTTTAAAATAAATCTTGTTCTCTTGACTGGAGATAAAAAGAAAGAAGATTTGATAGTAAATCTATTCTGACATACTGATTAGTACAATTATCTAGTAAGGGATGCAATAATTAGTTATTCCAGTACATATAGGTATAGTTAGTGGTGACACAAAACAGCAAGTGTAGCCAAAGTAACCCAAGACTAATGGTATCGTTGACTGTGTGGCAATTGTTGGGCAGCAATGCGTGTTACTAGAAAAACAGTGATATGAGGAGAAAATTGCATCATCCGTAATACGGTTGATAAAATATTTTTTTCAGCTTTATTTTCTACTAGCTTCTGCCCGCGACTACGTACGCGGACCCTGTTGCTTATGCCAGCGACAACGGGGTCGCCATTTATGTTATTTTTTATCATTTTTCCCATTTAAATCTTTTATCACTGAGCTTTAGTTTTATTTCATTCCAACAACCACCAAAACATACAGTCCATTTGTCATCGTTTTCATTTTGGTAACCGCATTATTATATTCCCCACTTGTCTCTAGAGACCTAGTTTTCTATTAAATAATATTAGACACGTATTTTATTTTCTTGTATGTAATGCATAGATTACGTCAATACATTGGGTTAAAATGTTTGCATGATGTTACTTCTATTTAGTTATACTAAATGACGTAGCGCGTGCACGATGCGTTTTATCTGTCATTTTTAATTAATATGATAAAGCAAAAATTACGTGTCTAATAAGTTTTATTATCTGACTGACGGAATAAACATAATTTCCTTTTTTTTCTACCCTTTTTTTTTTTTTTTTTTTTTTTAAGGCTGGGAAATCATCCAATGACTGCTCCCGCTCTGGGTGGAGCGGAAGGGAGTGTCAGACTCTTACTGACTAAAACCCATCCATGTTCCTTCCGTAGCCCTTTATGTTCCGGGGTAGCGGTAACCCTTTCGGACAATCCCGCTTACCCGGCAGGCTTGGCCCTGGGGGGCCCCTTCATATGCTGACATCTCTTAGAGGCGCGCGTGGAACATATACGCGCCGTACAACACGGGTCTGGTGCTGATCGGACGGTGAGTCACCCATTACTCACCGTCCGCAGGCCCGCGCCTACGGTGGCCGGGAGTCGTCACGTGGCTCCCGACGCCCGGGGCGTCTCCTGCGGCGGCTGGGACGGGAGGACCTTTCTCTCTCCCATCCCGCCACCTCCTTCGCGAGCATGACTTTTTCGCAGAAGGAGGTGACTGCCTCCCACTCCCTCTCGCCCCGGACCATGGCTTGCACCAGGGCCGGGCGCGAGAGGTCGCCGCCGCCGATCGCCTCTACGAGGACACGGCGGTGCTCCGCCCAAGCGGGGCAGGTTTGCACCGTGTGCTCTACCGTGTCCTCTGGGCGATTCCGCAATGGTGACACCCGGGCGTTTCCTCCCGCCTGATGATGTGCAGGAACCTCCCGAAACATCCATGCCCGGTGAGGACCTGCGTCGGGCGGTAGGTGAGGGCGCCGTGACGCCTCTCTAGCCACTTCTCAAAGAGGGGTCTTACCCCGACTCTATCGTGGCGTGCCCTGCGCTGGGTTGCGACAGTCGCTGATTCCAGGCCGCCATGAGATCGCGCCGGAGGTCCGTCCGCTCCGCCGCAATTTGCTGCGGAAACGGAGTTTCCCCCCGGCTTAGTACCTCCACGCGCCACTCGAACAGGCGCGCGAGGACTATCGCCTCCAGATCCCACGGCGGCAGTCCGGCAAGGAGGCTTGCCGCCTCGCCCGAGATCGTGCGGTACCCCCGGATTAGCCGAATGGCTACCACCTTTTGGGGCGCGTTCAGATAGTGAGCGGCTCGTCGCCGCAATGAACGCGCCCACACCGGGGCCCCGTATAGGGCCATGGACCGCACGACTCCCGCGTAAAGCCTCCGGCAGGAGGCGTTTGGCCCCCTCAAATTGGGCAAGAGCCGCTTTAAGGCGGCCCCAGTCCGTTCCAGCTTGGGGGCCAAACGTCGGAAATGCTCCACGAAATTCCATCGGCTGTCGAGGACCAGACCCAGGTATTTCATCGTGGTCTCGACGCCGATGTGAACCCCTCCTACCGTAAGTTGGGATCCCGATGGTGGCCTATTCCGAGGCCCATGAAAGGACATGGCCTCGGATTTGTGCAGTGCCACCTCGAGACCCAACTGCCGGATCCTCTCAACGACTGTCGCAACCCCGCGTGTCATCGCGTCGGCCGCCGCCTGATGCGACCTCCCCTGCGCCAGGACCAGCGTGTCGTCAGCGTAGCAAACTACGCTGACGCCGTCAGGGAGGTCGGCCCGCAGCACCCAGTCGTAACCGATGTCCCACAGGAACGGCCCCAGAACCGATCCCTGCGGGACACCGCACGACATCTCTCGCCGGTTCCATTCCCCATCGCGACCGGGGTAGATGACGGCTCTGTCCGTCAAGTACGCCCCGACTATTCGACGGAGGTAGGTCGGCACCCGGTGATACCGGAGTGCTTCCCTAATGCAACTCCAGGGCAGGGTGTTGAAGGCGTTGGCGATGTCAAGTGACACCGCCACGACGACCCTACCCTGGGACACCGCGTCCCCCGTCGTGAGGGCTCTAACGCGCATGATGGCGTCCACCGTCGAGCGCCCCTTGCGGAAGCCAAACTGGCAGTCCGCAAGGTCCGGCCCCGTCCTTCCAAGGTGCCCGACGAGGCGGCCCGCAATAATTCTCTCGAAGAGTTTGCCAACCTCGTCGAGCAGCACTATGGGCCGGAATGCGGACGGAGAGTCCGCAGGGCGCCCTGGCTTCTGTATGAGGACCAGCTTCCCCGTCTTCCATCGGAGCGGAAACTGGCCTCTCTCCATGCATGCGCTTAAGAGCGCCTCCAGTCGGGGCCCGAGAGCCCCTGAGGCCAGGACCCAGGCTTTACCTGGCAAGCCGTTTTTTTCTACCCTGCCATTATTCCTATTGTCAAATATTTAATTCAGAAAATGGTATAAAATTCCCCGTGATTAATATTCAAATAGCTACAGCTAAAAAAAAACATAAAACTCCTGGTGCAGTTAGCGTTTAATGCACTTGATCCGGACAAACGGGTTCGTTATTTCAAAGAATAGCTGATTCGTACAAAGTGACGGGGACATGCTTTAGTTTCTACTGGATTTATTACTGCTGACGTTCATACTTGGGGACTACTAAAAGAATTTACTATTATGTACGTCCAGAGTTTATCCGCGACTCCGGTAAGTTAATGATTCGTCATAATTCTGAGATTTTTATCGGTTCGTTCGATTTAAAATGGTTGGTTGAAAAATGGGGTGAGGTACTTCATATCGCCAGATAAATTTGCTACGTGTGAAATGAACGCGTTTGGTAGACGATTTTTTCACTGCTGTGTGTGTGGTATTGTTTTTTTAATTCTTTAAAACATGAAAGTTTCAATTCAAAATATAAATAAACTTTGCGTTTTTCTTGTTCCTTATTACTGGCAAACACACAACTGATGGTAAATGATACCACCGACCATGGAGAGCAGCTATACCCGAAACATCAACGATTCTTTGTCAAACCAGAGGCAAAGCAGTAAGTAATGACAGATGCCACTTTAATTCAAGCCCTCCTGACCGAATTCCGGTCATAGCGGGCTTTCACCCCTACTCTCGAAACACGCTAAAATGCTACGTCTTCAATTACTACGAGTATGTGAATATTTTTAGTGGATATAATATTTCCTATCGAACACTAGGTATACGACAAACCAATCAAGCCACTCACCCTATCGCCCACTACATATACAGTCCACTGTTGGATACAGGCATTTCCCAGGCTGTGTCACAACACCCTATCCTCCACCTTCCGTATACAGTCTGTCCCAGCCACCTTTTGTTATTTCCACCTTGTTTATGTTAAGCAAGTGATAATTTTGACGACACGGTTGGCGCAGTGGTTGAGCGATTGACTGCTGCGTGGCATGTCGCGGGTTCGATTCCCGCACGGTACAAATATTTGTACGACCTGCAAGTATTTGTTCCGGGTCTGGGTGTTTTTCTATCTATAATAATAATACGTATGTATTTCAAAAAAAAAAAAAGTATATAAGTAAGTAGTTTATCAGCCATCTCGTTACCATAACACAAGCATTAGGTTGCTTAGCTTGAGACTATATGGCGTTGTGTGAAATGTCCAAGAACATTATTATTATTATTTCTAATTATACAAACCGCACTTAAATCCGAAAAGTCAGAGGTCTTGGTCTTGGGTTCGAACGCGAAATCTAAGACTTTGCAGTCCGACGCTCGCACCACTAGACTACCACTGCTTAATCTTGCTATTTATAAATTCATTCTTAATTAAAAAATCTTAAATAATGTGCATAAATAAAAACAAATTTAACAATCTGATAATTTAATAATAAAACTGGTACATTTAAGGCAAAGCACTTGCTGTTAAACTTAATACGCAATGTGACCTAAATTTAAGACAACAAGGAGATTTAAGTCTGTCTCGTAATAAAGTCGATCATAAAAGTTTGAAAGCAAGTATGGGAATAAAATATAATACGATATACGCGGTTCTTTAGGAGCTAGCTTAAAATATTACTGAGATTGTACTCAGGTTGGTATTTAAATCTTTATCACAGGATTTTATAGCTGTCATTTTCATATATTTTTATTTCGTTGTTCAAAAATTACAGGATTATGTATCTGAAAGGAAAGTTGAATGTGTTTATTTAAATAGGAAAATTACTTCTCCGAATACAATATGAAACAAAGGCTCACGCAAAGTAAATAGTATCACGTAAGCAAATAGACCCCACGCTAAAATATTAAATAGGAACTCATTCAAATTTAACCAACTTTCCACCCCATTGTAATCATAAAATTCCATCTCTATGGCTCACCATAATATTTTAAATAAACCCTTGAAACACAAAACCCCATTACGATGATATCAAACGGCTCCACCGCTTCACCGGCCCGGAACACCTAAAAACTGGATTGAAACATTTATCTTTCGATCCTAAAACATTCACTTTTTCATTCACCATTCTTCGTATTTTAAACTGTGACACTTCGCTTTAATAGTTCCCTCTAACGATCCCTGGGTACATAAAAGATAAGATAATACCAGCTATCGACACGACGAACGGGAAATTTCCACCGTATTTGATCGCCGGGGCGCGGATAAAGGTCCATGGTTAAATTTTTAAAATTCTCATTCCGATCTTTATTCTTTCGGGCCATTATCGTCGTACACGTTAAACGTTACAGTGAAAATACATTACAGAAATAAACTCTTGAGCTTACTTCCTAAAAATGATTTTGAAAGGTTCGTACCGAGACACACATCAAGTTCCCCAATCTGTCAAATTTCTTTGATAGTTTTTCAACTTTATTACAAAAGCGTAAGGTTCATTTTCAATTGGGAAAATTTGACATTTAGGGATAGCTTGATGTGCTGGCGTCTGTACAAGTTGATTGACGGAAGGTTACGGTGCTTAAATTCGAGAATTGCTGTTTGCACTCTGTAGTTCGGAACACAAAAATCACTAAGAGTTTGTTAAGTTAGTAAGTTGAACAACATGGAGGGCCGTAAACTTGAAATGTACTGTTACATTGAAATTAACTCATTATCGTCTCTCGAGACTTGCCTGTAATTAAAGTTCTTAACAGTGTTCAGAGTGATCTGCTCTTCGTCTCCGTGATGTCAATCAGTTGTTGTAAATCTAATCAAACATAGAAACAGATAATCAATACATATACAAGGTGAAATTGAATTCATGGGCATTATTATAAGGGGTCATTGTACTCGGCATTACGAACAAATTTCACTATGGGAAAAAATCTGAAATCGCAAAAAAAAATCAGCTGTTCCATACATTTTGACTAGTTATGCGATCAAAATGTATGGCACAACTGACAGCCAGCCAGAAAATATCTGCAAATCAAAAAAAAAAAGTAATTTGGATAACTGGTTCTTATGACGAGTGCATATTGGACAAACACACAATGATGTCATCTGAAAAAAAATCAGCTGTTCCATACATTTTGACGAGTTATGCGAGAATAATGTATAGAACAGCCGTTTCTTTTTTTCGCGATTTCAGATTTGATGTCATAGTGAAAGTTGTTTATAATGATGGGTAAAATGACCTTTTAAAATAATGCCCATGAATTCAATTTCACCCTGGTGGTTATAATTATTCCGTGTAAATAATTTCTGGAAATGAGAATTTTAATTTCCATAATCATACACATTCTCATTCCATTCCAGATTTTGAATTCACAAAGTTACTCTCTAACATTAACACTGTTCCCTACTCATAATAATATTCTATCCCCAAAACACTATCAGCAAATAATCTCTTACGAACAAACAGAACAGCAATTAGAATAAAATCTCTATATTACGTGCTGAACCGAACTACTCGTTAAATGTAGTTGAGTAAATCCAAATGAAATGAAGGGTAGCTTGTCTAATTACGATGGTATTAAGTGTAACGATCTCTAGGCACGGAATGAGATCACGCGAGCGTAGCACATCGGACCACAGAGTAGTTGTGTAGACTGGACAACGTTTATGAGGAAAGATTTATATAGGGTGGCGATTTTAAGCGGGATTATCCGAAAGGGTTACCGCTACCCCGGAACATAAAGGGCTAAGGAAGTAACATGGATGGGTTTTAGTCAGTAAGAGTCTGACACTCCCATCCACTCAGAGCGAGAGGAGTCATTTGATGATTTCCCATACTCAAAAAAAAACAAAGCGTGGCGATTTAGTTACAGTGCGTTTATCAAGAGGGTGATTTATCTGTTTTTAAACCACTTTCACATATAAAACACATACATTGATACGATTCCTTAAAAAAAATCATACATGAATCGAAATATTCTATCAATGGACCAGTTGTATAGGAATTTGATTTTGTTTTCACATATCGGATGTCAATTCTTGGTAAAAGTTGTAGTGTAGTATGACAGTTAAACTCACTCCTTTGATGGATATAGGGACGGATATAATCATCAACTTGTATAGATAGATTTTCCTTCACCGTTGTTTTGGTTGCGCGAAAACGTGTCCGTTCAGCAAAAAAGGGTGAGCTTACCCATCCCGCATGCAACAATAGATAGATACGATTGCCAGTTGGAGTGAGCGAGACAGTATTATTTTATCAAATGTCAATGTCAACAAACGTCAGAAACGTGGCCATCTTTTCATTCAGTGGAGCGAATCAAATCAAATCTTAGGATATTATGAGAGTATGGGTGCGATGATTAGGTATATTATGAATAAATGGTTATGTTTTAATTTCCTACGAAGGTCTTAGTAAATTTATATTTTTCGCTCGAAATTCAAAGTAGTTATAGGTCGGATTGATTTATCGATTTAATATAATTACAATGGGATATGTTTTTTTTTAAGTTATTATAACTACTATCGGGGTTGACAATATTAATAGCTGGTATCTCTGCTAATAATGAATTTGACTCGAAAAAAAATATTGCTTATACCACTGTCAATATTAATACGATAGTTATTGGTTGTGCCTGTTTGTGATTTTAATAACATGGTATTTTTAGAGTAATATTATGTGGGTGGAAAGTCTAGACTAAAGGCGTAAGTCCTTATAAACTCTGATCTCGTGTAGGTATGTCTTGAAGACAATAACCTTCAGGAACAAAAAGCGATAATAAACAGGAATTTGAATAATAAGGTGAAAGCGTCAAGGTAGCCCGCTTTATTCCAATTTTCGCATGTTTTTTTTAATTTGCAGGTCCGTATTCGGTTTTCTGTTGATCAAAATATGATTCACAGCCGCAACAAATACTTATGCTCTATTACAAAAACCTCACTCAATACTCAAGCCTTGATTAAAGCAATTTAACTGGTTAAAACTAGTTTAAGTAATGCTTGAGTCCTCAGTGAGGTTCTGTAATACGGGCCTAATTTACAGAACTATAATAATTAAAATCACCAATATCCGTAAACGTATGAAAATTTGAAAATTGCGTGTTGCCCGCGAAAATAGAATTTGGAATTGGTAGCTGCGTAAAGATTTACATTCTTGCCTGTCACAAATTTATTGTACACTAGCTTCCGCCCACGACTTCGTCCGTGGAAAATTGCGATATACTGTAACTGTTTAGGCAGCGCATGCAAATAATTCTGTTTTCGGAGGTATTTCTTTCCGACTTGCTAGACGAAAATTGCGTTAGCTCGCCTAATATGTATGATATAAATATAATTTATAGCCTATAGTACTCAGGAATAATGTAGCTTTCTATCAGTGAAAAAATTTTTGAAATTGGATCATTAGTTCCGGAGATTACCCCCTACATACAAACTTACAAACTTACAAATTTTACCTCTTTATAATATTATAGTATATAGTATATATAGTATAGATTATACAGGGTGAAATTGAATTCATAGGCAATATTTTAAAGGGTCATTGTACTCATAATTATGAACAATTTTTACAATGGGAACAAAACTGAAATAGCGATAAAAAATCAGCTGTTCTATACATTATGCTCGCATAACTCTTCAAAATGTAGAGAACAGCAGATTTTTTTTCTGATGACATAACTGGGTGTTTGTCCAATATGTATTCACCACCCACCAGTTATCCACACATCACGTTTTTTTTTTATTTTGCAGATATTTTCTGGCTACTTAAATATTAATAAAGAAAAAAAATGTTACCTTTCTTCTACCTAGAAAGAATAAGACAGAAAATACGTTTATTACCACCTAGCCAAAGCACAACCAGTCAATCAAAAAACGCAAAGAATCTTTAAAAAAATGAGACACGTAACTTCATTCAACTGAGCATGAAATATGCTCGCTGGATGCTGAGCGGCGTATCTCAGTAGCATGTCTGGTATTTTGCTAGCCATACAGAGCGTTCTGCCCGGCACAAAACGTTCCTACGAGGATATTGCCATTATCACGGCGCTTAGCGGACTGTGCTCCGTGAAGTACCATGTTATTAATTTTCTACTGGATACTAAGCTGCCCATTTGGTACTAAGAGATTTAGCTGTTGGAAATGCAGTGTCTTTTTGAATTGACAGTAACGTTTGGAAAATTCACGTTATTAATATTATATCTGACATGACTTCGTATAAAAAGTCGAAAGTTTGAGTATGACAGTGGACGGCTATACAAGTAAACGAAGACCTAAAAAATGATGGATGGATTGTGTGAAAGATGATATGGCTAGAAAGGGAGATACTGCCGAGATGACGACTAATAGAGAAGTATGAAAAAAAAAGGAACATGTTGCGCCGACCCCAAATAAATTGGGATTTGGGCATGAGAATGATGATGATGATGACTTCGTATGCGGTTACTGATTGATAGTTTACCACAAATATAACATCTTGTGGTGATAGACGCTCTTTATTCATCTGTTCTAGTATTCGCCATCATTAGTGGTAAAGTCCTGGATTGATTCCAAGGTCTGGTAAAGTGTTATTGGGTTTTCCGTCTGGAGTTTTTCAGTAGCAGCCCGGAGGCTAGATTTGTGGTCGGTTGATTGCAAACATAATAAAATAAAAAATAAAAAAAATTATTCAAGAATTAAGTCAAGTCAAAATTAAGGTTTACATAATTACAAGTGAGGTAAAATTTTTCTATGTTTAGTGTAGTGTTCTGCCTGATCTAGGTTTAATTAAAACCTTACCTTTAAAAAAACAAAACGGATTTGTCTGCTATTTCATGGGACTCAAACATAATTGGCAAAATGTGGGTGTACTGCGTGGTACAACCTAACACAGGTTATGTTATGTTATTTAAATTTAGTAGTCTCATATTTAAAATCTGAAGTATCCTAATGTTCTCTGGTTTGGCAAAGGCCTTCTTCCTGAGATAAGATGCCTTTTGATCTGTTAGTCGTAGGATCTTACGACAACTTCTTTCTGTCCAAGATTCTAAATACTAGCCTTCGAAGCATTTGGAGACTGAATCGTACGAAGACATCGTCTGAAAAACACCCATCGACATTAAGTTATAAAAACAAAAAGCATAAGCAACCTACTTATAGAAAAAGGCGTATAAAGAACAGAAAACTAAATCGAATATCAATCAAATGCCAATTTGTCGTGCTAAAACGTTGCGATGGGAGTCGTTGTCGATATTTTGTGAGAAATTAACGCATGTCCGCGCGTTCACTCGTGCGGCAGTGACTAGGTGCGGAAAAACTCTAAAAAACCGTCGTGAAATATACACCAGGCTGTATCCACATGTCTATGACGCGTGCGTGTAACTGTGTTGAAACATAAACGGTTTATATGTAGCTCTAGTTATGCTGTTCGTGTCAGAGTCGGAGGGGTATTATTGATGAATGATGGATTACCTTGGATAATATGTTGCAGTAGTAGCCTCTTGTATCTTCATAACAAGTAATACAATTACCTACTAATTATGACAGCATTGTTTCCGTTTCACCATTCAATGTTACGGTTATTTGGATGTCAGTAGTATTTGCCTGAATAGTCTAGCCTGAATCCATCATGTCTTAATTTACTTATTAGAGTCTTATCCACCGGACGGTGAGTAATGTGTAGCTCAGCGTCCGATCAGGACCAGGCACGTGCCGAATGGCGCGTACATGTTCCACGCGCGCCTCAAAGAGGTGCCAGCATATGAAGAGGCCCGTTAGGGCCGAGCCTGTCGGGTAAGCGGGATTGGCCGAAAGGGTTACCGCTACCCCGGAACATAAAGGGCTACGGAAGGAATGGGTTTTAGACAGTAAGAGTCTGACACTCTCGTCCACTCCACCCAGAACGGGAGAAGTCATTGGATGATTTCCCACCCTCAAAAAATGGGGGTCTTATCCAGCACCAAAGACACTCTTCTATAACGACCTCTTTGCAAAATAAAGGTTTAGCGTCACATCAGCTGAAATTACGTGACGGAAAGTTCAGAGTGTTTACGCCTGAATTACGTCTATGTGTCATATAAGTATAGGTAAGCTTTGACATTAAGCTCGTGTCTCCATCGCGTAATTTTCATAGCAAACAAGCTCGCGGAATTTCTGTAGCGTATTTTTTGTGTAAGCACTACGCTAGAGCTTCTAGCACTAACTTCAGCACCAAAAAATAAATTACATCGAATGCCACTCAAAAAAATCAACACCCCCATATAATATTCCGGTCTTTCCCCACAGTTATCTTTATCTTTTACACTGTTTACAACGTTCCATTTAATTCCCGCAATGTTATAATTGAAACACGCGCGCGATACGCCGCCTGCATTCATAATACATTTTAAACGGTCAAACTTTACATTTTTTTCCGAATAATAAAACCTTTTTAATGTAAAAAGTTTTAAGAGTATACATCGCTTTTCTGGTTATAACTTTTTTCGGAGATTCCATTTTTAATTTTAGATTAAGGGCGCCTATTTATGTCCTTCAGTGAGTTCGCTTATTGTTTTTTTTTTATTGGAAAGTTGAGTTATCTTCAAGGTAAAAATGTTTTTGGTAAAAGTTATTTTTTTCATACAAAAAACTTTGTTCAAGTTTCTTGTCTCGTTCAACGTTTTTTTACTTACTTGGGCAGTAAAAATAGTATATTTTAAGAATGGTGCAAAAAAAATGAAAAATTCCAAAAAAGTATCCAACTCTTGTTCTTTCCACATAGGCCACATACTGATATAAAAATACCTATAGCCTAAAAATCCGTATTTATTTGATAATAACGATTTTTTTATTTATTTAAGTTTAATAACCAATTACAAAAGATCGTACTCACCAGCTTTCGCTACGACTTAGGGTCAGTTCACACCGAGACGCGACTTGACGCGATTGTACTGGAAGAGGCCAGTGATTTCGCGCTGCGCCGTGCGTCATCGCGAGACATTCGCATTCTACTATTTGCAAGCACATTCAAATAACGTACTACTCTGTCAAGAATTCATCAACCAGTTTATCATTATAATTTTCACTTGAGCACTCGACCGAACTGCACCAATTCTACGCGAAGTCTGGACGGAAATAGTAGAGCCAAGTCGCCACGGCGGCCTCAAGCTGCGCCTCACAGCGTCGCGCTGCGTCGCGAGGCTTCGCGAGGCGCAGCACCCAGCTTGCGTGATGCAACCTATTCTGAATTATTATAATTCAGTATCTTTTCGTGTAGTAAATAAAGATATGTTTTGTATCGCTCTATTACAATGTGCGCGCAGCGTGGCGTCGCATCGCGTCGCGTCTCGGTGTGAGCTGACCCATATAGTTAAAAATTAAGTTTCCATTAAATTATTGCCACATAAAACCTATACTTAGTTCTGAACACAATTTACATTTAATATTCCTACATCATAAGACCTCAATGTTGATGTATGTCTTACCACTAAAATAAATAAATTCATTCAGAACCTTTTAAATTAATTTGCATACATTTGTGTTTGGTTTTTGTTAAATAAATGTTAGTAATAGTTTTATTCATTTATTCGTTTAATATGAATAAGAACACGGAATACAGCTGCATCGGATGCAAAATAGATCGTGTTTAACAACATCAGTTAAACTAACTGAGTCGATCAGTGCCCTCAGGAAGCTTTTGAATTAATTATGTGAAAGCTATGCTCATGCCCTTACTTAGAGAAGAGGCACGTGTCCCGGCAGTCTTAACATTATGGGCTGAGTATGTTATGTTGTATGCTGGAGCCCATAAACTAAAGTAATGCCAAGAATAGAAACTGGTTAATTAGAATGGCAGAAAATAAGACCTAAAAAGTGGTAGGTGCCACCAACTTCGCTACGTGGTGCAAAAAAAGTGACCAAGGGACTTAAAATTATTTAGCTTAATTTTAAGTACAATGGTCACTGGGTTACAAAGAATGGCACTGATAACTGATACCGGTCACAGCTCTCAACATAACAATGAAGAGAGCGCAAAGCATTGGACGTACGAAGCAACATGCTGGATTTACAAATTGCGACAATAATATCAAGATAACGCTGTTTAAGGCAGACATTTTATTCTTCTAGTCTGGACGAAATACACCTAAAAAACGTTTAATGCCCTGCGTGTGCAATACAATACTGTTTTGAGGATACTGATGTCACTGCTATCACTTCTGGGGCTTAGACAACGTCACATTTTTTCTAACGATAACGAAATTAGATAAAAATCCGAAATGTATGGAATCGGCATAAGCGTTCGAAACGTCACGTGATCAATCGTTTTCGATCGCTAAGTGCTAAACAATGTCAAATTGTGTAACGAAACAAGATCAAATACAAATGCGTTGACAATTTGCGTTCTTGACAATCCGAATCGCTGAGATAACGAATTGTTCGATCAACAATTTTCGAAATCGAATCGACACAGAGCGATTGACTAGGCCCCCTGTATGTCGCGGCAGTTGCGTACAGGTGACTTCTTTGTGATCCTGCGCTAAATATCCCCGTTACTACTGCGTTGGACATGAAATAGCTGCCACAATCTCTTGAGCATTGTTGTTGTTAAGATTAAAGAGCAGCGTAGTACATGAATTGTAACCAAGTGAATCCTAATAATCGTATAAAATATATAGTATTTCTAAGTTCTGTTGTGTTACTGAAATGACGACTAATAGTGGACAAAAAGATGTTGCACCGACCCCAAATAAGTTTGGATAAGGGCAAGACGATGATGATGTTTGAGTCTCAATCAAGAATACTAACTTAATTTTTAGTGTATAATTACTTAAAATTATACACACATATCTATAAAATGATGATTAATGTGCCTAAACAAAAATAAATAAAATAAAATTATTGTTATTCAGACAAAGTCTATTTGGTTAGTACCTACACACACAACACACAACTTAAAACTAGTGTTAGTAGTACTACTGTTACTTATATCTACCCGAAGAACAAAATCAAAACAATTATTAATTGTGCACCACAGTGGCATGTATAGTGTATTTCTTTTACAGTGTCCAATTTGGTAAACAAACACGGTACGAAAATTCTGATTTTTCGTATCAATCAAACACTTTGAGTTAAGCATAAACGTCTTGAACTTTGAATAATACACTTAAGGCATGAATTATTTAAAAAAAATGCTTCAGTGACACATACATTACCTAGAAGTCTTAATATTAGTCGCGACATTTGTTTACCAAATGAGACAACTAAAGAAAAATACACTATAGGTACAAAGGAAAATAAAGTAAAATAAAGGATGATTAAATAAACTAGCTATTTGTTTGTGAATTTAATTACAGAAAATAAGTAAACCATTAGCCAAATAAATTAAATTACACTCAAAACAAAAACATACTTAATAGATTTTACAAATACCTTTTAGGTCTTTGCTACGGGTACCTTGTTTTATCTCCCTTTCTTCTATTGTCTCAAATTCATTAAAGGCTAATTATTCAAAAGTAAAATTCAAAAGGACTCAAAAGAAGGATTGAAGCTGTGAGTATGTCTAACTTTATAGAATGCTGACGGCTTTTTGTTTGGGGACTTCGGGGATATAAACTATTGTTTAAGAAAGATACAAAGCCCTTTTTATATTATAAGCATAACCACACAATAACTAATAGTACTAAAAGTGAATTATACAATGTCTAATTTTAGACTTACGCAAAATAAAGTATTTCCAAAGTAAAGTAAAGTAAGTAAAGTAGTATTTTCTTAGTTTTACAGTGATTTCGTTTCTCAGAGCTCTGAAAGATTTCATATAAATGCAATGTGGGCTACGGACCTCGTTTAAGGGCGTCTCTGGAGGTAGCAAGGTTTATGACCTGGATTAACACATAGGATACTTATTATCCCGTTAGTACGGAGGCCAGCTCATCAAGTTACCACTATCTGTCAAATTTCTTTGATAGTATTTCAACTTTATTGCAAAGACATAAGGTTCATTTTTAATTGAGAAAATTTGACAGTTAGGGATAGCTTGATGTGCTGGCGTCTGTACATTCCATTGGGATAATTTCCGACATCGATGCGGGTGAAGCCGCTGGCAGCAGCTAGTCTGATCATTAATGTGAAAAGCGTACCTATGTTCCACAATAATAAACGACAAAAAAGAATCTGTTTAGTCACTACCTACACGACAAAGAAAGACAATAATAAATAGAAACTTACTCTTAACTGGAGTAGCCTAGCAAACCTATTTAAAACTAATTAACTATTGTACTAAAGTACCCACATAGAAAGTTAGAAGTAGGTAGAATCAATTGAGCGCCATCGAAGCAAATGCAAAACTTTCCGAAGGTAAAACAAAAAGAAAACAAAACATGAGTGTTTGACGTGTTTTCCAATACCGGTGAAGAACCGAAGAACCGGGAAACTTAGTTCTCTAACTTTGAACGGCCTGGTCCGGCAAAAACAAGTGGAAGTTTTTAATTTAAGTTTAAGCACAGATTTTGTAGTCTTAGTTTGATGTAAACATTATTTTGTAGTTGTAGTTGTAGTGTCATTAAAAGTTTAGGCTCGTGTCGCGAGACGAGTGTTGTTGGTTTAATTTGATGTGTTTTTTTGTAAAGTGAATACTTTGTTTCAGTGTGAAATTTAATACCGGACATATTTTGTCGAGGAAGTTTTTTCGAGCCTAAAAAACGTAATTAATGGTATGGAAATTATAACCGATTCAACTTCATCATCTGCTTAGCCTTTTCCCAACTATGTTGGGGTCGGCTTTCAGTCTAACCGGATGCAGCTGAATACCAGTATTTTACATGGAGCGACTGCCTATCTAACCTACACAACTCAGTAACTGGGCAATACGATACCCCTTGGTAATATTGGTTGTCAGATTTTCGGGCTTCTGATGACCCGTAACGACTCTCAAAGATGCACAAATTCCAGCCAGCCGGGACCAATGGCTTAACGTGCTTCCCGAGACACGGAGGAGTCTCGTTATGTAAAGATGGTGACCCATCCACGGCCAACCCCGGCAAGCGTAGCTTAACCTGATGGATCAACCTGTGCGGCTGTCAGCACTTAGCCACGAGCTCCGATTCAACTTGTCACACTAAAGATAGGCTAATTTTCCTTTTTATCGCAAAATATGCAATCATTACCTGCTGTTAACTTTGTTTTTAGATCACAGTACGATTTTAATTTTATTTACGCCAAATTAGTTATTTTCATTTTGCAGTACTCCGCAGAAGATTGTTGTAAACGCTGAAATTACCCTAAATAAAAACATTATCAAAACATTCTCTTATCACAGCCTATTCACAAATGGAACTGCCCATTCCCGGCAATCAATTAGGTACATACGCTACACTAGTAACTCACTCCACCATACGTAAAATATTACCATACAATAAATCTCAAAAAGACTATTCAACTTATCTGCGTTGAGAGCTAATATCAGTAAATCACAGAATATCACGTGAAAAGAAATATGGCAGTACAAACAATGAAGCTAGATAGTTTCGAATCCCTAGTGTTTCGACTTCCGGACGAACGTTAACAAAAATGTATAGAAAAAATGCGAGGTTTTTCATCGCAATTGCTTTGATTTTATTGGAAAAATATGTTGGAGTAAACTGGTTATTTATTGGTGCTTACTTTTATGTACAGACGCCAGCACAACAAGCTATCCCTAACTGTCAAATTTTCTCAATTAAAAATGAACCTTATGTCTTTGCAATAAAGTTGAAATACTATCAAAGAAATTTGACAGATTGTGGTAACTTGATGTGCTGGCCTCTGTACATTTGCTTATTTATTTAATGTAGAGCAGATTAGGTACTTAGGTTACTTTATTAATAACTAGCTGTTCCGCGCGGTTCTAACCGCTGCTCGGCTCCTATTGATCGTAGCGTGATGTAACATAGCCTATAGCCTTCCTCGATAAATGGAAATGGATAAACTAACCAACACATAAAAATAATTTTTCAATTCGGGCCAGTAGTTCCAGAATAAGCGCGTTCAAACAAACAAACTCTTCAGCTTTATAATTTTAGTATACATTTATAGTTATGCCGTCTGTTTATCTACCTTCATAAGGTAGTAAAACACTCTTGAAAACTGAACGAGAGTGTTTTCTAGACCACATTTTATCGAAAAGATGACTACAAGAGGGACCATCATCAACATCATTTCAGCTGCTAGACGTTCACTGCTGGACATAGGCCTCCCCCAACGTAACTCACCGCTCGATCAGGACCAGGCCCGTGCCGGACGGCGCGTACATGTTCCACGCGCGGCTCAAAGAGATGTCGGCATTTGAAGGGGCCCGTTAGGGCCGAGCCTGCTAGGTAAGCGGGATTATCCGAAAGGGTTACCACAACCCCGTAACACAAAGGCCGAAGGAAGGAACATGGATGGGTTTTAGTCAGTAAAAGTCTGACACTTCCATCCGCTCCACCCAGAGCGGGAGAAGTTTTTGGATGATTTCCCACCGTCAAAAAAAAGAAGGCCACCACCGCCACATCAACCGGATCTGTGATTGTTTCTTTCAGTGAGTGAACATACAAAATTTAGTAAATCATTTTAAAAGGGTAACGGTGGAGTTTCTTGCTCATTCTCCTCCATACAAAACTACCTTTTGGAAGGGGCGACTAGAATCAATTCTATTGCTTTTCATTTTGACGTTCAAAAGTGCCTTTCTTGTCCCTATTTGAAATAAATGATTTGACTTTGACTTGACTTTGACTTTGAAGCCCGCATCCAGCGGATACCATATAAGGTCATCGGTCCACTTAAACAAGGTATAGGCCACTCAATACTAAACTAAAATAGGTTATTTTTATACTATATTTTGACTGCTAGTTAATAAGTACTATCTAGAATGTTGCCATGCAGATAAACAAAAAACATTTCGTTTTAATAAAACGACGCCTAGCTTCATAAAATTCGCGAGCAATTTTCTGACGGCTATATACGCTAAAAATATCTTGTACATTACCTACAACCAGTAAGTAGGCACAAAGGTCACATTATTACACATACATACAATAATATTTTTAATATAAACGTGAAAAAAAATATCACACTATATTTCCCAAGATTCTCATATCAAGTTGAGACGAAATATCGTATACGTCTACTAACAGAATAAACAGGGAGAGTGAAGATCTTAGCCTGTCAAGATATTTATCTTGGCCATACCTAAATGGACTTATATTTCAGCATATTCTTCAAAAGATGGCTGAAGATGCGTTAGGGTTCTTACACGTTTGCGATTTTTGGACATCGATTTAGCGCCAATGATATATTTTTCATAAGTCGCAGGTTTCTCCCTGTGTCATAGTTGCAAGTAAGTATTATTCCATCTATACTAATATTATAAAGAGGAAAGATTTGTATGTAAGTATGTTTGTAACGAATAAACTCAAAAACTACTTAACGGATCTGGATAAAACTTGGCACAAAGATAGACTATCGTCTGGAATAGCATATTAGCTATGATATTAGCATATCATCTTTTTACTTATTTTTCTATTCCTTTCTTCTTGTCTGTTTTTGTGTGATTAAGTGGTTAAACGAAAAACAAAAACAGCACTGGGACATGAATTCGCATCTTGAACTTGACGGTTGCGTATCAGCTTTGGCACCATAGCTCATGACCCAATGCGCCCCGCTAGAGGAACATTCGCAAGTAATAGTGAGCGTGATTGAAACTTGACGTACAATGCGTAAAATAGCAAGTATGACATAGCCCTAAGAAAATTGATATAGCTGTCCTATACTGTGATTCAAAGCTTAACACTTTATGAATCTCTCAAGTGATAGATGGCATTTACTAGCATCACTTTTAAACATCGATTTGTTGAAAATTACGTTGGAACAATTAATTTAATTTCCTTTTGGAAAATCGACGAATAATGGGCAAAGAGGCACCAAACCTGGCCACTCATAAAAGCCATTTTACGAGCCATTTTGGACCACAGAATGGTCGTTTGCAGGGTACAATGTGTTTTCAGAACCACGTCACCGTCTCTGCAAGCTATTAAAAATAAATATTATGTTTGAACAATTTTTGGGTTAAAAAATTATGAGTACGGCTGGAATGGTTGGTTGTTGGAAGCTGTCACGAGATAGGCTTTGAATACTCTGAATAATTCAAAGTACTTGAACCCTTCGCATCGTGTTAGCATGTAAACGACCACCACTGAACACGAAATACCTAATCGTAACAATTTAGACCGATTCATTGAACTGTTCCATGAGATTTATGAATGTCTGTCATAAATTTAATTATTGTCGCTGTTTAATTTGAAAACGCTCCTTTTTTATTGAAGGTGAGAAATCATCAAATGACTCCATCAAACGACCCTGGGTGGAGCAGAAGGGAGTGTCAGACTCTTACTGACTAAACCCATCCATGTTCCGTCCTTAGCCTTTTATGTTCCGGGGTAGCGGTTACCCTTTCGGACAGTCCCGCTGACTTGACATACCCCCTAAAGTTATGAAGCTACATGACGAAGGATCCACTAAAAAAAAATATTGTTGCGACGACAGCTAAACTTTAAAGGGTCCAGGCCAAGCATACAGAATCTGTAACGCTGTTATTGCAACGTAGTGAGTTTTCGATGCAACAATTTTTTACAACATGCAATGACATCATTGTTCGTCTGCTCTTATACCAATGTATTTGGGGTCGCCGCAACATGTCTTTTTCTTCCATACTTCTCTATTAGTCGTCATCTCGGTGGTCTCTCCCTTTCTAACCATATCACCTTTAGACAATACATCCATCGTTTCTTTGGTCTTCCTCTACTTGTATAGTCATCCACATTCATACTCTTGCAGCGTGACCTTGATACTATAACAATAGGGATGTTGACTGAAATTTATTTTTTAGTTCGTCAGCTATTTTATTTAAAAACTAGCTTCTGCCCGCGACTTCGTACGCGGACCCTGTTGCTTATGCCAGCGACAACGGGGTCGCCATTTATGTTATTTTTTATCATTTTTCCCATTTAAATCTTGTATCACACTGAGCTTTAGTTTTATTTCATTCCAACAACCACCAAAACATACAGTCCATTTGTCATCGTTTTAATTTTGGTAACCGCATTATTATATTCTCCACTTGTCTCTAGAGACCTAGAAGTCAATGCGTAGATACGGTTGGAACTCAAGCACAATTCTCTATCCGTTAACGTCTCCGACTCGCGAGACAATACATGACGTTTACGATCAGCGGTCAGCCGCACATCACGTGCCCCACTTGTTTCTGGAGACTTGAAGTCGATGCGTAGAGATACGCTCGGAACTCAAACGTAATTGTCTTTCCGTGAACGTCTCTGACTCGCGAGACAATACATGACGTTCACGATCAGCCGTCAGTCGCGCATCATATTCTTCACTGGTCTCTAGTGACCTAATGAATACGCTGAGGACACAGGCGTGCTTCGCGACCCGAAGAGGTTTCCACGAAGCGAGTAGCAGCCTAATGTTCTCGAACAGCATCAAGTCTCTCCTGACGCTCTTCGGTAGATTCTTGGGATCTTATGATCCTCAATCTTTTAGCTCTCTTGGAACATTGGGAAAGATTTGACCTCTTTCTAGGCATGGTCATAGTTTTATTGTGAAGATACCTGATCAATAAAAATCTAAATTAAAATGACTGCTCCCCTGCGTTACCGGGTAGGCTACCGTGTCTCGAAGATAAATGGAAAAGGAAATTAAACACTCAAACAACATAAGCCCGAAGGCATATTCATACGATAAAATAAATAGGAGTTTTGGCCAGTAGAGTCAAATGTTCAATGATATACCATCGTCATCGAAAATCAGTCCTAAACTGGTACCGCCTTCACCGCGTGCAGGTACTCCCAGTTTATGTTATTCTATAATTACACAGTAAAATTAGTGATAGCTTTGATTTCCACATCAGATGTTTCTGATCTTCGATTTTTATAAGTCAACAGGAAATGCCCATCATATTGAACAACAAAGACGTCAAAGACGTCATTCCTATATGTGTTATGTTGTAGCTAGGCTCTTGGAGTTCCACAACAGGTGTTCCAGATCTTCGATTTTTATAAGTCAACAGATAGTGCTCATCAGATTGAACAACTTTTGCTAAGACGTCATTCCTATATGTGTTATGGTGTAGCTAGGCTCTTGGAGTTCCACAACAGGTGTTCCAGATCTTCGATTACTATAAGTCAACAGGAAATGCCCATCAGACCAAACAACTTTTGCTAAGACATCATTCCTTTATGTGTTATGGTGTAGCTAGGCTCTTGGAGTTCCACAACAGATGTTCCAGATCTTCAATTTTTATACGTCAACAGAGAGTGCTCATCAGGCTGAACAACTTTTGCTAAGACGTCTTTTCTATATATGTTATAGTGTAGCTGGGCTCTTGGAGTTCCACAACAGGTGTTCCAGATCTTCGATTACTATAAGTCAACAGGAAATGCCCATCAGACCGAACAACTTTTGCTAAGACATCATTCCTTTATGTGTTATGGTGTAGCTAGGCTCTTGGAGTTCCACAACAGATGTTCCAGATCTTCAATTTTTATACGTCAACAGAGAGTGCTCATCAGGTTGAACAACTTTTGCTAAGACGTCATTTCTATATATGTTATAGTGTAGCTGGGCTCTTGGAGTTCCACATCAGGTGTTCCAAATCTTCAAATTTATTCTCTCAGCAGAAAATGCTCATCACGTGGAACAATTTTTGCTATGGTATCATTTTTGTATCTCTTATAGTTTAGCTGGTCTGTTGCGGTACTGCATCAGGTGTTCAAGTTTCCAAGATAAATTATAGCCTATATGTTGCCCAGACTTAATACTTATACAACAAAAAAAAATCATTCCAATCCGTCCAGTTGTTCCGAAGATTAGCGTGTACAAACAAACAGACAAACAGACATACAGACAAACAGACATTTTTTATTTTTTGGTTTCGTGCTCTATTACTGTTTCTAAACCCCCCTCAATTATTATTTTTTTAATATATTCAATGTACAGACACAGTTTTTTTACTGTTTTATTATATGTATAGATATTGGACACGTATTTTTCTTTTTTCACATAAACAAAAGATTATCGTCGATACACCATGTTTAAATGTAGCATGTCGATTTTTTTTTAAATGGCTTCTCTCGGTTCAGCCACTTGTCTACTGCTTAACCGGACTTGCCTGTGTATGCCACAAAAGAATTGTAGCCAGCCAGGGATTAGCATGTCGTACTCCTATATAGATTTTATCCTGAATTGTGACGTAACGCACTCCCACTCCCCAACTTTAAAGCATTTTATCTAAGTCATTTTTATTATTATGATAAAGCAAAAAATACGTGTTTGTTTTTTTATTTCAGTTACTGTTACTTTGCTGTGATCTCATTAATTCAACAACTTTATTTTACCAAATTAACTATTCTGCTTTTGTAACCAATATTATAGCTTGGTTTTACAATAAAAAGATGCTTACGCCTACAAATTCTTTCTGTGATGGTGGCAAAATCGCCGAAAGGACTTGTTTAGTTGCTTTGACTGGAAATTTTCTACAAAGCTTTTATTGTGGCTTTGTTGGCTATTTTATTTCTAAGTGAAAGTCGACCGCCACGCAATTGCGTTATTGACATTGAACCATGAACCCAACATAGGTAAGTATTATCTAGTTTATTTGATAATCTGTTTTTAGGTATCACGACTTTTATAATTAAACTAGGACTTTCTTGATTAATAAGCACTAAATCTTAAATGCATCTTACCACAATATATTAGTGACAAACGCACAGACAAACAGACAAAAACTCTAACAATTATTGTTTTGCGTGTTAAAAATTGTGTTGGTTGCTTTGATGAAGGTACCTGGTGGATAAGTTTTAAGCGGCTTCGAAGGACCTTGGAGCGTGGAATTAATTCTATTGTTGGTAATGTAGATTTTAGCGTGGTGGACTGCTGGACGACACAGAATTGAGCAAACGGGAATTGAGGTTTTGAGAAATAGGAATGGATGGACTTACTTGCGAACCTTCTGCTCAAAAAACGTGGATTCAAGGACAGCTTGCTCAGCAGAAGTCCCACGTGCTATCTGGTTTTTCTTCCTGTTTCTCTGTTCACTTGCACTTGTTTAAATGTCACACTTGTGTCGGCCAACACTTATTTATAATAGTTATACAGTTTTTGATGCGATTGCGGTTTGATTATGAAGCGGCGCGGTTTGAGTATGGAGCGGATGCGGGTCAGTATTCACACTGGAGTCTGGACGTAGACTGTTGAAACTCTTGCGGGCGGAAACGCTTCTTATTGGTCGATTAGGAATGAATGGGTAGGAATGATTCGCTCAATTCTGTGTTGTAAGCGGAAAAAACTTATAAATAAAAAACTTGCGCGAGCATCCTGCCCGGCTTTGAGGATATGTAATATTCTCAAAAGGAAAGAAATTATATTAAAGCGGACTTATAAAAAAAAAAAAAGATATTCTAAGCATATTAACTAAAGATAAATTATGGTTTTAATAACGCGGTGATGTTATTGAGAAGGTAAAGGACATAGTTTGACAACGGGTCTCTTGAAAGAGCCACTGCATGTCTTCACCATAGCAACGCGGGTTGTCCCATCCTTGCCGGGAAAAACTTCGGTGATTATACCGAATGGCCAACGTAAAGGAGGGACATCATCCTGATGTATGAGAACCACTGTACCAATCTTAATATCGTCTGCGGCATTCAACCATTTTTGTCTAACTTGAAGATTATGTAAATATTCTATACGCCACCTCTTCCAGAAACTACAAACCATTTGGTCAAACAATTTCTTGCGGCAAGTCAGAGACTTCGTCGTTTCGGGAACATTCACGACAGGCAACGAAGTTAACGGAGAAGCCATTATAAAATGAGCGGGAGTAAGCGGTTCTGGGTACGGATCCTCATTCAGGACACAGAGCGGTCTGGAATTTAGAACTGCCTCAATTTCAGTGAGAACAGTCGAAAGCTCCTCGTAGGTAAGAAGCAGAGAACCGATAACACGGTATAAATGCGTTTTAATAGATTTAATGTTAGATTCCCACAACCCTCCAAAATGGGGTGCGCGGGGTGGAATCATTTTCCACTCTATGCGGTAGCGGTTAACAAGTAGTTCTTGTTGTTGAGCCTTGGCTCCAACGAAATTTGTTCCGTTGTCGGAAAAGGCAAAATTAAATATTATATTATTAATAGCGGTACGAGAGCGGTAAGTGTCATAAACTAATTTAATTAATTTAGACAAAAGAATAGCAGCACAGAGCTCCAAACGAGCCAGAGATATGACCTTAACAGGTGCAACTTTGGATTTAGCACACACCAAATTTACGTGTGTGTCACCATTTGTATCAGTGACATGTAAGTATATGACGCAGCTATATGCATTCAAGCTGGCATCAGCAAAACCTACTATATTTGTCACGCAACCCATAGTAACGGCTACATGACGAGGTAATTTTAAAGACGAGAGTACAGGTAATTGCTCTTTAAATTTTTGAAAGAGCAGTATAATAGTTTAGTATAATAAGTTTTGATTATTGCGATCGGAATAGGTTGGATTTAAATATTTCAAAATGTTATGTGTGTACGTTTACTCGTAAGCCAAACCCTATTAGGTATGATTACAAATTATCGAATACCTCAATTGCCAGAGTGAACATCATCAAGGATCTTGGGGTAATTTTTGACTCAAAGCTTTTGTTTGATGCGCACATTGACAATATAGTCAACAAGGCTTCTAAAGCGTTGGGTTTTATTTTTAGGGTCTCCTCTGAGTTTAAGAATGTCAAAACCATGAAAATTCTGTACTGTGCTTTTGTCCGTAGCCATCTCGAATATGCATCTCAAGTTTGGAATCCAAATTACAATGTTTATATTAATCGCCTTGAAGGTATACAAAGGCGATTTTTAAGGTACATTCAATATCGTTCAAATACTTATCTTCCTGACTATGCTAGTCGGTGTAAGAAATTTCATATTCTTCCTCTGCACGAGCGAAGAAAAATTGCAGATCTTGCTCTCCTATTTAGTATAATGAACGGGTCTACTGACGTCCCTGAGCTGGTGGCCAAGATTGGACTTCGTGTGCCGTCTGTGTTTCTTCGGAGACCTCATCTCCTTCATGTACCTATTGTGAAAACTGTCTATAGGCAAAATACATTTATCCTAAGAGCATGTCGAATGTTCAATATGGTGTGCCGGGATGTTGAGCTTGATTTATTCACAAATAGTGTCCAGAAGTTAAAAAAAAAAATTAAATAACTTTTTCTTTGAAGTGTAACTTTGTTGTGGGATTTATCTTATCATTGTTTATTCTCTTCAGTTATCTCTATGTTTAACTCTCGCGCTGTCTGTACCGTTTTGTCTGTCTGACACATAAGTTTATATAAGTGGAAACTTGTAATTGGCCTTCTTCTACATGTTACTTCTGACTACATGAATGTATTAGCTGTAAGTTTTCTTAAAATTAATAAAATAAAATAAATAAAAATAAAATAATAGAATCGGGAGGAATTTCATCCTCTGATAGCTGGCGCACAGTGCGCATGGCTAGAAAGGGACCAGGTTTGAAACCAAATGCAACTCGATTAAATTGAAATTCGCGAATAGGTTCAGCGATATTAAAACGAAACAATATTTTTTGGTATTTTCGATGCTCATCAATAACAGCAATTCGAAGATACATCTGTTTTATGTCAGCTGTAACTGCAATAGGGAACAAGCGGAATTTTAAAAGTAATAAAAATATGTCAGCCTGTAAATTCGGCCCTGTGTGTAACAAATCATTCAATGACACGCCATTATGAGACTTAGCGCTTGCATCAAGAACGATGCGAACTTTAGTGGTTTGTTTATCATTCCTAATAACAGGGTGATGCGGTATGTAATAACCTACAGTCTGATTAACAGAACTAGGTGTAGTTTCAGTTAAATAATTTAGATCGATATACTCTTGGATTATTTCATTATAACTAGCGCGCAAAACAGGGTCGCGAAGCGTAGTTTTTTCTAAGTTAATTAAACGTCGATAAGCGACAGCATAAGAATTTCCAAGTGAATCTGGATTCTTATAGAATGGTAACGCGGTACAATACCTACCACTGGAGTCACGTGACACAGTAGAAGCGTACAGCTGTTCACACTCCAGTTCAGCAGGGCTCATAAAATGTTTTGAAGGTATTTCTTCAATGTTCCAAAATTTATGTAAGGATTCGTCTAAAGACAGAAAACAATGAAAATTATCTATATTTAGCGCGGTAGAAATATATGAAGCGGTATTTAATTCAGCGGGACTATAATTGTTATTAGATAAACTAGCGGGTACCTCACCCATAAGAATGTAACCGAACACGGTTTCAATAGCGGATGGAGCGGTAGGTGAGATAATTTTATTGTGAAGTAATAAATACGGGAACAGTTTTGCCCCTAGAAGCAATTCAACCTCACCAGGTACGTGCCACAGTGGGTCAGCGAGCGGTAACTCAAACAAATGTTGCACTGCAGTAGTGTCAACAAAGTGAGATGGTAAGTTATCTGTAATACTATCGATAACTAGAGCGGTAATATTAAAAGAATTATTTTTAATTTTAGCAGTAACTTTTATCTCAACGTAACCTATAACAGGCCGCGAAGATGATCCGACCCCTTTTATAACGGAGTTTGAAAGCGGTATAATGTTTAATTGAAGTTTTTTACAACAAGCGGAAGTAATTATATTATTTTGCGAAGCGTTATCTATTAAACATCTCACAGAAACGTGTTTGCTGTATTTGTTATCAACATAGACTCGGGCAGTAGAAAGAAGTATCGTATTAAGCGATTTGTTTACATTATTAAGACGAGCGGACGCACACAGCGCCACCTGTTGCGAATTTGCGGAGCTAGTGACGTCAGTCGAAACCGGCTGCGACGAGCTATGTTCTAAATGTAAAAGCGAATGATGTCTTTTGTTACACGCCCTACAGTTATGTATAGATTTACACTGTGAAGCAGTGTGCGATACACTAAGACAGTTTACACATCCACGTTTGTTTTTAATAAAATCCAAACGCGAATTGGCTGAGAGGGATTGAAAGGCTGGACAAGTGTAAAGTTTACAATGATCAACTTTACTGCAATACAAACAACTTTGATTATTATCGCAAGCAACAAAAGTATGTACTGTACTATTACGTGACTGATTACGAGAAGGATTATTTTTATTAGGGTTGTTACTCACTAACGCGGTTCGAGATGAAATAGTGCGATCCAATATTTTAACTTGCGATTTTATAAATTTTACGAAATCCGTATAAGTAGGAATTTCCTCATCTCTCATATGCGCTTCGAATAAATTTACGATTGCGGGGTCTAATTTTCTCAAAGCTAAATTAAGCAAAATGAAATCCTTTAAATCTTTTATTTGTAATTGTTCTAAAGCAGAAACGGACGCGTGAAAACTTTCAATGAAATTATTTAAAGATGCGGAATTATTAATTGCGGGTTTAATATTTAATATGTTAGACATGTAATGTGAGCCTAGTGCTCGTTTATCTTGGTACTTTTGAACTAAACTGTTCCAGATAGCGGTATAGTTATCTCTTGAGGGAATAATTCCGGCGGTAATTTGCAATGCGTTTCCCTTTAAATTACCCATCAAATACTGCACACGTTGAGAATCTGTAAGGTTTAAGTTACTATGGATATTTGATTTAAATGATTCATAGAAAACAGGCCAGTTGTCAATCCCACCATCAAAGAAAGGAATTTGAATCGGTGGCAATTTGACGGTGCCTTTATATTGTTTAGCGTTATCATTAGAATCGCATGTATGTTCTAATGACCTTGAACGGTGCGGTGATTAACGAACGCACTCTCTCTATACGAGAATAAACTTCGTAGTAAGATTCCTGACTGCTATAATCAATATTATGATTAGGATTTAATTGCAAGGAATATGTATTTATTTTATCTAAATTGTTACTAAATTCTTGACGAGTTACTGAGAGAGCCTCCGAGTCTGCCATAAATGATTCCACCGAACGAAGCTCAATATTAGTTGTATTTATTTTCTTAGAAGTTTCGTATAGCGATGTTAAATATTTGAGGATTGAATTATTTTTAGCTTGAAGTAATTTAACTTTCATTTTAAGATCTTCGATGTTGGAGTAGTTCTAGAAAATATAGCGTACAAAATAATAGGTATAGCGGGTAGACTTAGAATAATTGTTTTATTCTAAGCGGGTATACAAAGGAATAAAGTTGAATAAGTTAGTTATACGAGACCAACTCACGATAATAGGTATAGCGGGTAGACTTAGAATAATTATTTTATTCTAAACGGGTATACAAAAGGAATGCGGATGAATATACGTTGTAAGTAAGTTAGACAAGACTAACTCACGATAATTAGCGGATTGAATATTTACCTACATATGCTATTTTAATGCAACAGGCGAAATATTAAGTTGATACAGTAATTCTCAATGAATAATGTACCTAGCGAGAATGTACGAACGCGAGTACGCGTTCAATATGGCGGTTTTACGAACGTTGTATTTTAGGTATTTTAACCTAAATCCTAGGTATGACCTATATTAGGATCGTTGATTCTTTGAATCCGACTCGATTGGACCAAATAACTTATGGTGGATAAGTTTTAAGCGGCTTCGAAGGACCTTGGAGCGTGGAATTAATTCTATTGTTGGTAATGTAGATTTTAGCGTGGTGGACTGCTGGACGACACAGAATTGAGCAAACGGGATTTGAGGTTTTGAGAAATAGGAATGGATGGACTTACTTGCGAACCTTCTGCTCAAAACACGTGGATTCAGGGACAGCTTGCTCAGCAGAAGTCCCACGTGCTATCTGGTTTTTCTTCCTGTTTCTCTGTTCACTTGCACTTGTTTAAATGTCACACTTGTGTCGGCCAACACTTATTTATAATAGTTATACAGTTTTTGATGCGATTGCGGTTTGATTATGAAGCGGCGCGGTTTGAGTATGGAGCGGATGCGGGTCAGTATTCACACTGGAGTCTGGACGTAGACTGTTGAAACTCTTGCGGGCGGAAACGCTTCTTATCGGTCGATTAGGAATGAATGGGTAGGAATGATTCGCTCAATTCTGTGTTGTAAGCGGAAAAAACTTATAAATAAAAAACTTGCGCGAGCAGTACCAATAATAGTTTTTTTTCATATTTCTTCCATGTAGGTACAGATAGCGATCCATTACATTTTTATTATAATGTAGTATAATAATAATAATAATATAGGCAGTCCCTCCATGTAAAATATTCAGCTGCATCCGGTTAGACTGGAAGCCGACCCAAACTTAGTTGGGAAAAGGCTAGGCGGATGATGATAGATATAGATTATTATTTTGCATAAAACAATACGAAGCATCAATTTCAGCTTCGAAAAACACCGCTTTTTTTAACCATGACTGATAACTAATAGTACCAAGTCGATTTTTTATATCCAGCGTCACCGAGAAGTCACGTAGTAGCAAAGAACGCCAATTTGTGCCAAAACCAGCCTTCTCTCTTTTTTCGCATTGGCGTACTGCAATATCGGATTTTGAGGTGCCGAGTGGCGTATCTCCGTAAAGTCAACACAATACGAGCTTCGTTCACTGTTTTAACGTAATTAATGACTGGTTGTGTTTTGGCTGTATGAGTGCTATGGCGTATTAGGAGACTCGGATTTCTAGTGGCTTATTCTGGGGCCTGACGTAAGTCTTTTTTTATTTTTTGGGTTCGTAATGGGTGGAATTTTTCGGGAGATGAAACTGCATTACAGGTTTTAGGGAAATTTTGCTTTCCATTGCGGTTTATTTGAGTCCTTGACGAGAAAGGGAGCTTTTAACTGATAAGTAAGGTAATGTCTTGGCTGGACGAGCAATTTTTAATGTTTCTATCTTACTATGTATGTATGTACAGACGCCAGCACATAAAGCTATCCCAAACTGTCCAATATTCCCAATTGAATATGAACCTTATAATTTTGTAATAAAGTTGCAAATCTTGACAGATTGGGGTAGCTTGATGTTCTGTTCTTGATGTATTTTTATGTGAAGTTTTCTAACTATAATTAAAAATATCGAGTTGTTAAAATCAAGGTATCCCATACATCGTCAATTATAATTTCCAATTATATAACTTCCGAGATACATTTGGATAAGCATCAAATTCTGCGCCATATTTCTTCGAAATAAACACGATCATGAATACAACACCATTTCTTATCTGAATCAAAATTATGTTAATAATAAAATCAAAATGGCTTGATTATGAATTCAACAGTATTCATGGAATTATCTGTATAATTGTGATATTAAATATATAGTAGATCTTTAACAGTCGTGAGTAGTTGTCAGCGAGTCTTACAAAGGCATATCGTGTTAATTAGTTTCTGGGTCGTGGAAGTCAGATAGGTAATCACTCTATGTAAAATACTGGTATCCAGCAGCTGTATCCAGTAAGACTAGAAGCAAACCATCATGACTGGGAAAAGGATAGCTACATTTAAAATATATTTTACTAGCTGCGCCCGAGGTTTCACCCGCGTAAGTTTCGATTCCGTGGAATTATCGGGATAAAATGTAACAGCTATGTACAGAGGCCAGCACATCAAGTTACCACAATCTGTCAAATTTCTTTGATAGTATTTCAACTTTATTGCAAAGTCTTAAGGTTCATTTTTAATTGAGAAAATTTGACAGTTAGGGATAGCTTGATGTGCTGGCGTCTGTACCTATCAAGTTTTATCGCAATCGTATTTATTACAACTCTAACAAATGAAATATAAATAACGTTACCTAAGTTAACTATGTACCTGTCATCATTCTCCTGCCCTTATCCCAATTTATTTGGGGTCGGCGCAACATGTCTTCTTCTTCCATACTTCTCTATTAGTCGTCATCTCGGTAGTCACTCCCTTTCAATACTCAATACTCAAATTTTTATTGCATTCCATAAGTATTACATAAATGGTGTAATCAAAATAATAAAAAAAACAATATGGACCCTGTCGGGCACAGCAACATTAGGAGAGAGGAAGAGGGCTAAGTAGCAATTCAATAATATTATTATATGTTATTAGATGTGTTTGTTCTAACCATATCATCTTTCACACAATCCATCCAGTTGTATTGCAAAATGTGGTTAGCTAGAGACCTCGACAGTTGATCATATTTATTTATCCTGATCTTAGTTAGTACTCATTAACCATTAATTGATTGATTTTACTTCGATGGTCCTAGTTTATCAATTGTAACTTCGAGTTACGGCTGTATGGACATAGTACAGCATTGCACACATGCAAGCGGGCACGCACTTTTACTTGGAGGCTATTTTATTTTTTTTATTTACGCTTGAGTACAGTCAGTTTTAATGTTTTAATTGGTATATTGACGTGTGCTAGCTGACATGTGGCAAATTATTGATTTTAATGTGATGTGTTTCGTAATGTTAATTACTTCTCATACGATAAGTGTGTAGAGTCAAGTTCTTCCAACTAATCAGACAGCTGTGCTGCTGGGGAGTTTGTTGCGCCACTTCTTCTTCCCAGCTAAAGCACTAGGAAGTGGTGAAGGGTGGGCGTTTTTGGGGGACTGTCTTATGTAACTTTGACCTTCAAAAAGTGATGATCTTCAGCCTAATTTGAATAAATGACTTTTGATTTTTGATTTTGATTTCCATCGTTTCTTTGGTCTCCCTCTATCCACATTCATACTCACAACTTTCCTGACAACATTTAACTATGTACCTATAGCAAATTCTAAATGTAACCTTACATGAAGTGAGTTGTCGTTTCACCTCATGCTAGAGATTTGACTATTGACACTTGAGCTCACTTCACACTTTTTCACGGTATTTTTCTTACAGAATAGTACAGACGCCAGCACATCAAACCATCCCTAACTGTCAAATTTTCTCAATTAAAAATGAACCTTATGTCTTTGCAATAAAGTTGAAATACTATCAAAGAAATTTGACAGATTGTGGTAACTTGATGTGCTGGCCTTTGTTATCCCTAACTATCAAATTTTCTCAATTAAAAATGAACCTTATGTCTTTGCAATAAAGTTGAAATACTATCAAAGAAATTTGACAGATTGTGGTAACTTGATGTGCTGGCCTCTGTACTATAGATATTATTATTTTGTCCGCGCAGACGACGTTCTCAGAAATAGTTTTTTGAGACAAATTCTCTTATTTTAAAATCAGTTAAGAGTTATGAAAGGAAAAAAAGGAAAAACATACTGTGACGGACCACACTGAGGACAATTTTTCAAAACATTATATCAGAACAAATCATTAAAGTCAAACCTTGTACCAACGTCTGCGGCCTTGGTCAGATTAACTCGAAGAACTCTGCAAGCCCAACCAAATTATTCACTCGGTTAACTCGTGAGGTCGTCGGCAATATTCGAGAGATGGCTTTACCTACATTAAATCGTGTAGGTCCTAATAGGCCTGTACGCTGGAATTTCACCACCGCCTTTAATAAATGAGTCCGAAAATGGTTACTTTTGTACTTTTTTAGGTTGCTAACAATGTTACTTTGTCACCAAATCTGCGTAGTGTTTTACGAACTTTTCCTTTTCCACCGTTAGTGAGATTTTATGTTGAGTTTTGGACATGTTACTGTTAATTAAATCAAGGCGTCAGATTACCAATGACATCCCTTTTCCAGCTTCATCCAGCATGTTGCATAAGAACTTCGTCAAATTTTATGTTTTATCAAATTATTAAAATCTGTTTTTTTTTTACTTAACGTATGTAGGTAGGACGCCACTGGACGCCGCTAGAGAAGCCATGATCTTCGCAGGCTGCCCACCAGCAACTAGAGGAGTGTTACAGAGAATTGAGATGAATGACTTACGGTTGAAGCGGCCTATATTGCAGTGGATGCTGGAAGATGATGATAATGACCATATGACTTTATCTGCACTAAAATTTGATACTTCTATTATCACAAGACGAAAATGAAATCGTATACATATGAATATAGACATCATCATCATCTGCCTCGCCTTTTCCCAATATGTTGGGGTCGGCTTCCAGTGGAACACCACCCTGAATCCCAGTATTTTACATGGATCGGCTGCCTATCTGACCTCCACAACCCAGTAACTGGGCAATACGATACCCCTTGGTAAGACTGGCTGTCAGACTTTCGAGCTTCTGACGACCCATAACGACTGTCAAAGATGAACATATGACAGCCGTCCGCCGGCTTAACGTGCTTTCCGAGGCACGAAGGAGTCTCGGTATGTATGTATGTATATGCATATAGAGATAGCTTATAGTAAACTGCTACTTATAATTATAACAATTAGTCGTTATTACAAACCTACCAAATAAACAGGAGAATGCAATTATACAAACACATAGGATCAAAATGACAAAGATCGGCAAAACTCTTGACAAAGTCTCGCAATGGAATTCAACTATATACACGTGCGAAAGGGATTCCCAGCTGGAGATCCTTTGCGCTCGGAGCAGTTGCTAATAAACAATCTACTTCTATTATCAAAGGGATCCTCAATGAAGGAGATTGTATTCCCAAAGCGCAATGCAGTGGCACATAATAAAAATTCGATAAAACACATGTATTAAAGGCACTTGGTTATCGCGAAGCGCAATAAAGCCTTCACATCGGAAACCGTAGCAAATGAACTTTTTAATTACACTTCCTCCTCAATTTCGTTGGTGTTTCGTATTGACACACAAAGCCGGCAATGGAAATTTTATTTTGGAAACGTTTTATGTCCTTAATGTTATTCTTTTTTGATACAAATACCATGAATGGCTTTAAAATGTTAAATGAAACTGAATATTTTTAGCCAGAGATACGCAGGTGTTGACTTAATTGAGAAATCATCACTTAATGATCATATTGTCATAATCACCTTTCAAGTATTAGTTCAGATTACCCAGTAATTTATTGTGTACGCCTGTATTTGTCAAAGGGCTAGACAGAGGTGCACAGTACACTCAACGACTATATTTAAGTTATGCCTGAAAGATATTTCTTAAACTTTTGAACGCCGTTGTCACACATATATATGACAAGCAAGGACATATCCTTTACGCCAACGACACCCATATGTGACAATGGTAACAACACTAGAACAAGAAATATACACTAAAATCATTACTTTTGTGAGTGTTCAATAATTTAAGCTCTTTAAATAGGTGTCATTAAATACGTATGTATTTAATGACACCGAAATTTCCCAATATCCATATATTGGGAAATTTATGATAACAAGAAGAAATACATTTGCAGCTTGGCGTGGAGGGCACGCGTGTGCGTTAATGCTCTGCTCTGCGTGCAAAAGGTTAATAGCATATGAAGCTAAATCAGAGGCCCATAGACAGCATTAAAAACTCTGACCCCACATCATAAACACGAAGAATACGAAGAATCATACTATCTTACTATTTTTTATCATACTTACTTCTGCCTATTAATATAAATATCAAAGTTGGAATAGCACATAGAATTTTACCCCAGTGGTACGTTTCCGTGAGATAATTTAAACATCCACGTGGGCGAAACTACGGGCAGAAGCGAGTACATAATACCTTATTGCGACTACAAAATAGCACATGTTATTTTATTTAGAATGGGGTATTTGAAAGGGTAGTCAATAACGTTACTTTTTATGAACTGACATACGCGGCATTTGTACGTGATTTGTATGAAATATAACATTTTGACGTCACAGATTTTTAGACTCAAATGGAATACTTATTAGCATTAAATGCAATTTAACAATTATATCGTCGCATTATATTTAATTTCTGCACGGTGATGGAAGTTTTCATGACGAGCGGGCTTTTTTTCATGTGATTTCATATTTATTTTTTGACCGATTCAAATACTCAATTATTTGAACGACATCTCTCCTACTGTATTATCAGTAGGTAGTTACTAAACATGAGCATCTACTTTGCGATCGATTGCACTGTTCACTTGTTCAGTTTCATTGCAAAGTCTTATCAGACTGATCTGAAGTCTTCATTTATTTGTTTATATTCCTCTATTTCTTGTATTTTATGTCCGATGCCATGTTATTTCTTGCTATCAATATTAGTTTTCATCTAAGCGTTGTTAGTTTTTTTAAGAACTCGACCATATCTTTGCTTTCAATTTGGGTGAAATAATTTAAGTAGTAAATATTACCTATATGAAATAAAAAGACGAAAAGGAAGGCCATTAAAAAGAAGGAGTGATGACATAGTTGCCAGGGCTGGAATCACTTAGAACAGCCTGGTAAGAGAGAGAACGGAATTGAAGGAAATGGAGGCTTTCACTGCCAGAGCGGTCCAGACAGAGAATAAACAGAACACAGAATTAACTATTTAAAACGGTCAAAAATAAAATATGAAATAACACTGAAAACAGACGGCTCGTCCTATAAACTTCCATCACCGTACAAAAATTAAATATTATGCGAAGATATAATTGTAAAATTGCATTTAATGCTAATAAGTATTCCATTTGATGCTAAAAATCGGTGACATCACATTGTTATATTTCATACAAATCACGTACAGAGGCCAGCACATCAAGTTACCACAATCTGTCAAATTTCTTTGATAGTATTTCAACTTTAATGCAAAGACATAAGGTTTCGTTTTAATTGAGAAAATTTGACAGTTAGGGATAGCTTCATGTGCTGGCGTCTGTACAAATGCCGCGTTTTGACAATTCATGAAAAGAAACGTTAATGACTACCCTTTCTAAAACCCAATTTATTAAAAGGTTATACCTACTAACAAACTAGATTAAGCAAAATAAAAAAAAAACTTTTTTTTTTATTTTATCTTTGTTTTTGGCTTTAATTTTTTTTTCACTTTATCATTACTAACGATTGTCACGACTGGAAAACGACTCTTAAAGTCAAAGTCAAAGTCAAAACATTTATTTCAAATTGGCACAAGAATGGCACTTTTGAACGTCAAAATGAACAAGAAATAGAACTGATTCTGTCGCCCCTTCCAAAAAGTAGTTTCGTGTGGAGAAGAATGGGCAAGAAACTCCACCGTTACTCTTTTAAAATGTTTCACAATGTTTTGTATACATGTATTATAACATTATATGTGAAGACGATGCACCCAGAATAAAAACAATACATCACAAAAGGTGAAAAGTAAAATCCTTAATAAACACTGAAATATTGATTAAACCCAATGAGTTTCCTTTCATTTTAATCACCATGAAACGCACTTTTTGTAGGTATATCTTTGATAGTTGTAAGTTTTATACTTTTTGAGAAAATCGAATCAGAGTTCCTAGGTAGCGGGTGGCTCGGTTTATTTGCTGAGCAGTGTATTATAAAGCTGAAGAATTTGTTTGTTGAACGCGCTAATCTCTGGAACTACTGGTCCGAATTGAAAAAATATTTTTGTGTTAGATAGTCCATTTATCGACGAAGGCTATAGGCTATGTAACATCACGCTACGACCAATAGGAGCCGAGCAGCAGGTGAAATAAAACGAACATTGACATATATATAATTTGTATTAAATCAACAATATTCTTAAGTCTTTACATTCTTTGGCATAGTCATTAGCTCGTTAGGTACAATTAACTATTTTTTCATTTAAATTCACAATTTCATCCGACAGTATCGAATACATCTACCTATTTATATATTATCAATTATTTTATAATTTTTACACTTTTTATTTTATGTAAGTAATGTCTAAGTATTGTTTGCCCAAACAATAATATGAAGTAGTAGTAGAAATTGGCACACTTGTAGGTTGGAGGCCGACCCCGGTGACGTAACTGTAACAAAAACAAACTGTAAGTAATATATAATAATAATAATAATCGAGGCTCTCGTTAGGTGGTTGGATCAAGAGCCAGATTCAGAAGGCAGTACTCCTCGTTACGGCTCGCATTGTGAGGAGATTCTTGTCTCCTCAGACCTAACCACCCGTAGCTTGGACTCTGCTTCCGACTTGACTCTGCTTCTGCTTCTTCTTCAGTGAGCTGGCAACACTAGCCACGGTTGAAATCGCTCCGCGGTTTTCTAAACTAATTTAATTATTATAATGTCTTGCTAATATAAAACATCAAGAAATACGCGTAGTTTACGATAAAAACATCGTGAGAGTGTTATCCCTGTTATATTTAAGGGGTTTTGGTGAATAAACAATACATATTTATGTTCAGTAACTGTTGGTGTTCGTGGACTATAAAACAATTAAATCTTTATTTTTGTGCATGGAAAAGGACAATACATCTTAAATGACCAAACGTGAGTGACATTGATATCATATAATAACAATATAAGTGCAGTTATAACAAGAAACTCAAATTTGAAACAGTTAATAATTCAAATCGACGAAAGTTTTATAATGTAAACAAACCACAGCTGACTCATTGAAAACTATTGACTAATCAGAACTCACGACAAAAACTTTTGACATAAAAACTGTCGTTCGGAAATCAACTCCACATAAAATTTCATGTTTTGAACACTAGCCTTTTGAGACTTTGCTCTGTTACACGCATTTCAAGTTTTTGAGGTATTTTAAAAAGCCTATGAATAGTTTACATTAGTGCATAATAAAGAAACCCTAGCCTAATTTGTAACACTGCACAATGGAAGAGAGTAATGTAACCATTCGTCGACCTAAGACCACTACAAATGATTCACTAGATATTTCTTTTGAATCAACAAACTCTGAAATCAGAAAATACAGTTTACCAGACTTGGCGACTGCATATGATAGTGATATAGATGAACTAAAAGCGAAAATAACACAGCTAAAAAGTGAGTTAGATAGTGCTCACGCGGAAATAGAAAACCTTAGTGAGGAGAACATGGCACTAAATGTTGCTTTAAATAAAGAAATAAATAAGTCAAAGCACTTACAAAAAATATGCTCAGAAACAAAGAGTAGAGGAACAAATACCCACAAAAGTAAAAGCAAGAGACGGAAAAGAATCTCAAGAGAGCTGAGGCCATCTTTTAATGAAGAATTTAATAATAGTTGCGTGGACCTTGGGCTTGAACCCTCAGACGCTGCAGAGGCGATATCTGATGGTACCACCAATGACACATCCATACCCAACAGGACATCGGATATAACAAAGCATGACACATTTGCTGAAAAGGGAGCCCAGCATAATATTGACTGTACTTTACCACAACCGAACTTACTGAAATCACAGAAGCGGCGACTTTGTGTAATAAGTAGTAACAATACTAATAAAATATTACCTATAGCACAAACTACTTTTCCAGATCATAGTATATGTCATTTCATCTCAACAAATTGTGGAGTTCTACAGTTGATCAATCAACTGGAACGAAAGTTAACAAACTATACAATGAATGACTATTGTATGATTTTGATAGGCGAAAAAGACTTTAGGGAAACTGACAATTACTTGAAATTAGTTAATAGTATAAGGAATAAAATAGTGTCAATACAACACACGAACATATTACTTTGTTTGCCAACTTATACATTTGATGGAATTTCTTCTATGTTTAATTCTAGAATAGAGACATTTAGTAATTTGCTTTATCAAGATATTTGTACTAATAACTACGCTATGATATTTGATTCTAATTCTGATTTGACATACAATGACACAATGTTTTATAAACGACGAGGAATTCTGAACAATTATGGTATGAAGAATATCTTTGACAATCTTAAGTGCTATCTTGGCAATATTACGGACCCTTCCCTTAAAGACTTTGAGGAATCATATTTAGGAACTGATACGGAGTTAATAAAGGAACAGTTTTTTCGTTCCTAATATTGTAGCTAGTGAGAGAAAACCTAATAGTAAGCTTGAAAAAAACATCAATCAATCAGTAATAAACATTTTCCACCAAAATCTATGTGGTATTATGAATAAAAGAGATGATCTGGAAATATATTTAAGTGAAATTTCTAACGAACTCAACTTTTTATGTGTTTCTGAACATTTCTTGAATGATAGTCTAGCAAAACAATTTAATCTTACTGGTTATAGAATGGGGTGTTACAACTCTAGAATTAATAAGAAAAGGGGAGGTTCAATGATTTTAACACATAGATATAGTAATGTAGAGGAACTGCAAGTGTGTAAACAGTTATATAAAATTGATTGTTTTGAAGTGTGTGGGGTTAGAGATATTGAAACCAATTTGTGCGTTATTTGTTGTTATCGTACTCCCACAATCAAAAATTTTGACAACTTTATGAATAGGCTTGAAAAACTATTACAGCATTTCCTCAATAAATTATGTATAATTTGTGGCGATTTTAATGTTAATGTATTGAAAGATGATCTCAGACAGAGTTCTTTTTTATCGCTATTGACTTGTTATAATTTTAGGTACTTGATAAATGATCCTACTTTTCGAAGACATAAATCGGAATCATGCATAGACAACTTTTTAACCAATTTGCCAGACTGTCTTATAGAACATACGTATATCGATCACAATGGCTTATCGGATGGACACGCTGGTATATTCTGTACTTTACGTTTAGAAAAAACTACATTTAGAAGACAGTCAAGTTACGTACGTATTCTAAAAAGAAAATATAACAAAGAAAACAAAAGTATCTACAGAAAAAAGCTGTCTGAGACTGACTGGAGCACAGGCGTTAATACATTTCTGTCACAATTTAAAGCAATCCATTCTACCGTCTTTAAGAAGTGCAAAATAAAAGTTAATATTAAAAGAAATAAATGTTCCAAATGGATTACAAACGGAATAAGGATAGCTAGCAAAGTTAAACGATTCCTTAACACATTAGATAAGACCCATTGTAACAGTTCAGTTCTAGAGTATCGGAACAACTACATTCGAATGTTCAGAAAAGTGGTGAATTGTGCTAAAAGGAATGATGTCAGAAAACAAATATACATGGCATCAAATTCTAGTAAAATGATATGGAAAATAGTCAATCAACAGCGCAACGCTACCAAAGACACAAATAATGACGCAATCACTCTTAAAATAGAGAATGCAGCAACTAATAATGCTTTAGAAGTGGTTAACATATTTTCCAAAAGGTTTGACAACACGGTTCACTTAGAGGCTTGTGACAAAGAATTGGCAATGACATTCTTAACTGAAAGTGTTGGTCGGGCAGAATACAGTATGAGTTTTGAGGTAGTCACACCTATAGAAATATTTAAAATGGTTGGTAAAATGATCAACAAGCCCTCTTCGGGTTATGATGAAATTCCACTAACCATAATTAAAGATAACATTGACCTATTGGCGACGCCATTAGCATCTTTTTTTTAACGAGTGCATCGAGAAAAGTCTATTCCCTGATCAGCTCAAAATCGCAAGAGTAATTCCAGTTTTCAAAAAAGGATCAAAGACGGACCCTGGCAACTACAGACCGATTTCTCTCTTGCCTATAGTATCAAAATTATTTGAAAAAATAATAAAGGATAGGCTCGTAAGACATCTAAACATGTACGGTATCTTAAATGAACAACAATTTGGTTACCAAACATCATTAGGTACCACTGATGCGATCGAGGCATTAGTGGACGATGTTATATGTAACATGAATAATAAACATAAGGTAGCTGGTATATTTCTTGATCTTAGTTCTGCCTTTGACACAGTGGACCATGATATTCTACTAGCTAAGTTGGAACATTATGGAATACGGGATAATGTGTTGGAACTATTTAGATCTTATCTGCTTAATAGGCGGCAGTATGTAGAGATAAAATCGGTAGTAGATGGAGATGAGAGAATTTTTAGATCTAATCTAGTTACTATATGTCGTGGTGTTCCTCAGGGATCCGTTCTCGGTCCAATCTTCTTTATAATATTTTTAAATGACTTAGTTGAGTACATCAAGAAACGTGTAAAAGATACAAAACTAATAATATTTGCTGACGATACTAATGCAATAGTTTCTGCTGATGATATAATGGAATTGGAATCCAAGATCAATGTTCTCTTGGAAGCTTTTGAGAATTGGTTCGGCACGAATAACATGAAACTTAATGTAAATAAAACGAAATGTATGTTATTTAAGCCTACGGTACGAAACAACGTTACGTTGAATATTGTATCTTGTGGCAACAATGTCGAAATAGTTGATAGTGTCAAGTTCCTAGGTGTACACATTGACGCATTGTTAAATTGGAAGGTTGAGACTTTGGCTGTAACGAATTCTGTTAGCTCAGCATGCTATGCAATCAGAACTCTGAGGGAACAACTGAGCTTACAACAACTCAGAACTGTGTACTTCGCCTTAGTGGAGTCCAAGCTCAGATACAGCATCGAATTTTGGGGCAACAGCTACAAGTACAACATACAAATGGCATTTGTGATTCAAAAAAGAGCACTAAGGACAATGCTTCGCATGAAACAAACGGAATCATGTAAGGACCATTTCATAAGGCTAAAAATATTGACCGTACCATGCCTATATATTTTAGTGTTGCTAACTAATTTCGTTAAGAACTTGCACAAAATTGAGACCGATGAGCAGAGACAGACTAGAGCTGGTACACGTAGGAAAGATTTGCCCAATAATATACAACCAAAATTAAAAGTGGTCAATCATAGCCCACGGTATCAATCTGTATTTTTATATAACAAGTTGCCTATAGAATTTAAAAGTATATATAGCGTTAACTTATTTAAAAACAAGTTGAGAGCCCATTTATTGGGGAAAGGCTATTATAGTATAAATGAGTTCATAGATGACATATGACATGGTTTTCTTTTGTTTATATTATATATCTTGTTACGTTGATTGACATTTTATTAAAATTGTATGTACTTGAGTGCCTATTTGTCTGACTTGTTTTGTTTTTAATATTTTTAAACAAATTAAATCGCAATTAATTGTAAATTTTTTCGAATCTTGTTATTGATTTAATTCTTGACATTATTGTTACTATTTTATATTGTTGCTGAAATTCTTAATTGATTGTTATTGTTTTTATATAGTGACTTCCTGAATGTATTGAAATGAATTCTAATTTAATCTAATTCCAATGTATATTTTCAACACAATTAATGAATATTGTTATGAAATAAATGACTTATGACTTACTTACTTATGACTTATGACACCGGCGGACCACTATTTTTTTACCACCGGTTTGTTAAGAACTATGGCTAAGAGTCTCATACGGCTGCATCTTTAAGCATTAAAAGGGAATTAAAAAAAAAATTGCAAAGCAGCCAATCACAAATTTCCAGAAAGTATAGTACTATAAATCACTTGTAAAAAGTACCAATATATGTTACTCATTTAACGCAAGTCTTTTAACTGAGGGAAGCAAGTGGGTACTAGCGCCCCTAATCATAAAAGTACCAGGTTCCAACAGATTCTCTAGAACGAGTTGTAACACTAAGTTACAAAGGTACTCAAACTATGTGGAATAGCAACGAGTGCCGGCGAACCCTATTTTGTGCCTTTGAAAGCCTTTACTAATTTAATTTGTGCCTTAAAGGTTTACGTATACGGGGAGTAGAAAACGCTGAGGGTGAGTGAAAAGTTGTGAGCCGTATTGTTTTCTTGCCTCCGTTTTCCCCATTTTATGCTTTTACTGTTTTAGGTAGAAACGATGTAGAGCGAAATAGGCACGGTAGGCACTTTTCTTTAGCCTCTACCATTGAAGCAGTATACAGGGTGAAGTTGAATTCATGCGCATTATTTCAAAGGGTCATTGTACTCTAATAACTTTCACTATGGGAACAAATCTGAAATCGCGAAAAAAAATCAGCTGTTTCATACATAACTTATCAAAATGTAGAGAACAGCAAATTTTTTGAAGTCAAAGTTGTTTATAATGATGAGTACGATCAATCAATCACATCTTATAATAATGCCCATTATTTCAATTTCACCCTGTATACGATTTAAATGGTTCGTTACAGAAATAACAGACTGCATAATAACTGGAAGCATGTTATTTATAACTGTTACATGAAAATAATTTCATTCCTGAAATGAAATGAAAATATTAAATACCGTATCGTACCGTACCCACGAGCATGTTACAGAAGCGATTAGTAAATTCTCAGAAATGAATGCATACTGCTAACACTATTCCAAACACAAAAAATAACATTCAAAATCGTAAATTCAGTTTCCATTAACTCCATTTCATAATCCTTCCTCGCCAAACCCGTAACATAATAACATTACGAAATATTGAAAGCTACATTTCTGTCTCTATTAGAAATTAAATATCCAGTTTTCGCCTGTTCCTGGAATTTGTAAAATTCATACAAACAGGCGTTACCGCTCGTCAGTGCGCGTGTTTCCTGCAATAAATGCCCGCCGTGTGCCGAAGATAAATTTATTATCTACCAACAAACGCCTCGCTGTTGCCCTCAGAGGAAATTGTCTGGGCAAATGAGACGGGAGGCAATAACTCATTGAGCCCTCAATGCCCTCTTTGGTTCTTGTAATCTTATTAGGCGAGCTTCCTCTCCACGGATATTAAAGATATGCGGGCGTTAGCTGTTGTACCGTTTTTGGAATTTCTGTTTGTGATTTTTTGGCGCTTCCTGTTTTGTTTTCACTTCTTGTACTTGATCTAAACGTACAGAATTTGTGACTTGAATATTATTCAGTGCAACCATATTTTGATCAGGAATAATAGTTTCACGCAGATGTGTGTCGATGTAAAATAAATATTAAGTTCGAAATGCAATGAGCTAGAATGTTTCAAATGTGTCAATTACAAACAAAGAGTTTTGAATATAGTCGAGCACTTAAACGCCTTAAATTGCCAGAAAAAAGGAAACTTTATTATGGTTGACAACTATCTAACTGTCACATTGACAGATAGAATTTGTCGTTCAGATGAAGATAGTGATGTTCTATGACGTGCTAATGACATCATTAAGTAGTTAAAAGTCGACTGTACATACGAACTTGCTATAAATCCTGTTACTAATATTCGGCCCTTGGAACAAAAATATACAACGTGGCGCTACAATGGTGACATTAATTTAACTCACATAATATACATTTTCGTTTCATGAAGACATTATATTTCCATTAAACGTTATCATTATTAGAAAATAGCATCTTAGAGCAAGAACTTACTTCAAGAACTGTCGCGCAGTGGTCATTTGCTAGGGTCACGGAACATAACATTCGCATCAATGAAATTAAAACGAATAAGCAATACTATTAAGATAAAACAAACTGCAAAAAGTAGGCGAATTGATTTTATTATTTTGTTTGTTCGAATTTCGATCAACAATTAAATGATTAATGGACACTACCCCTACCCGTGTGTTAAATTAATGTCACCATTGCAGCGCCACGTTTTATGAACCACAGACAATTTCCAATAAGCTGCGTGATTCAGCCTTTTACGTCAGCCAACCTTATGTTAACTATAATAGTTGTGTCGTATAATGACGGCCGTTACTGCGTTTGACGACATAACTGAATCCAATATAGGAAATGATAGGTTGATAATAACGTTTATACAATCAGCGAATTACGCTTTGCTGTCGACAAATTGCAATGAAAATACATTTGACAGAGTGATAGTACCTGATTCAATTAGTGAACACGTTAATGTTGGTATAAGTGATATGGTTTTGAGATCAAAGGCGCAGTAACCTGATTAATTGCTATATATGCCAGTACATTATGCTATCCCAAACTGTCAAATTTTCTAAATTGAATGTACAGTTTGTTAGGTTAAGCGAGGGACATACTTTCAGGTTGTATAGTACATGAGTACTATACAACTTTATATATATGTCGTAGGATAATTTGATACTTCGAATCTTCGCGGAAATCCTAGGGGTTTTGCGAAAACGCGGATAATTAGACATAGGCGAAAAATTATCAAATCTTACTGGACAAAGTCAGGATTTTTGCGAAAATACTCGTTACTATAGTAATATTTGATGTGCTCAACACTGATTGGCTACAATTTTGCTGGCTGACTTCTAATTGGTTCCTAGTTTGCCGATGATTAAGACGTCAACCAATCAGAGACGATCTCTTATTGAACGCGCTGACCGACCAATCAGCGTTCTTATTTCATAACAGCCAGCGTTTCGTTTCGCAATATTGCTATAATAACGAGTATTTTCGCAAAAATCCTGAATTTGTCCTGTAAGATTTGATAATTTTTCGCCTATGTCTAATTATCCGCGTTTTCGCAAAACCCCTAGGATTTCCGCGAAGATTCGAAGTATCAAATTATCCTACGACATATACACTACATATTATGAATCAAACAAGGAACCAACTCGCCGGTTTTCAACCACATCGTTAAAATATTCTCAAGTTATTACCCCAAGTAGGTACGTTCTCCAACTCTTTACAACAGTACTTAGAGCCAGGTTTCCATATGCGATGTGATAATGCACAGATTTAATAATACGGGAACATTATGGGCCGTCATGAAAATTGCAATTACGCTTGAAGGGAACACCGTGTGAACAAGCCCTTCGTCAGAACATCGTAATGAATATATTTCCTGAGAGCTGTTGGGTACTTTACATAATTTCACATTATGTATCCACGCTTGAGATTACTCAAATCCAGATTCTACTGTAAGGTGTCATTTTAGTTGCGGAAATTCAAGCTATTGTTGTAATTGGTGCGGGGAAAGTTATAATGTCAGAGATAAGTTGCATTTTCATTATGATGGTGCTTTGTCGGATGTCTTAAAAATAATGTTTTTAGTTAAGTTTACAATTAGAGACTGTTGTGTTTTTGTTAAGTATTTTACATTACTTATCTGTTTCTTAAGGCGCTGTGCATAGTCCAAATATGTCCTTAAAACAGTTTTTTAGCAAAATGTATAACATTTTAGAGTAGTCTCGATAGAAAAAAAACACAATAGAACAATGAAAAATCACATTCGTTTTTGAGTTTTTAAATTAAAATTAGGAACACAGTGCTGTAGTTTTGATTTTGTTATTTGAATGTACAGAGGCCAGCACATCAAGTTACCACAATCTGTCAAATTTCTTTGATAGTATTTCAACTTTATTGCAAAGACATAAGGTTCATTTTTAATTGAGAAAATTTGACAGTTAGGGACAGCTTGATGTGCTAGCGTCTGTACCTACTTCTTTAACTCACTGTTCAATTTTTTCCTCTAATTTGAATTGATCTGATTCAGTACTCACTCAACGTTTATTCGATTTAAATGTCGCTCCCTAATCTTACAGCCATCCGACAGTTTCAAGTTATTCAAATTCCTACTCACCTCTCTCAATTTTAGGGTCGCTATTCCCTGAATACAGTGCTACAGCTGCATCGTCTCTGTATAGGTCTCCGATCTTGGCCTGGCAGCGCAGTATGGGGGCTCCTCGCTCATAGTGGGCTGGCCACAGCTGGATTTGGACGTAGAGCTCCGAACGGAATAGACCCTCGGGTGCTGGGTGAACCTGGTGGGTGCCTGGTGTTACCTGGTGGAGAGAAAACTAGGGTGAATATGGTAGCTATTTCTATGGAAGGTATACGGGAAATTGTAACAAGGATTGCTATATCCTGGAATTTGTAGGCATTAATGGGAAGTAGACTTGTATAAAATTCCGCGAAAAAATATTTATAAACTTCCTTCATAAGAATCTCAGCAACAACGCAAGGTACTTCAATCAGTATCGATTCGCGAAGATACTTTTGAATACACCAAATAATTCAGCGAAGTTCCCCGTGCTCCAGTGCTCGCTTCGTTACAACGGCGATAAGCTTTGTGACTTTATCGTGACTACGTCAACTCCATACGTGAGTAACATTACGAAAATGATACAATGCGAAAATTTCACAGCGCAACTTTCACAAGTTTAACAAATCAGCTTATCAAAGCGTAAGTACACGAGTCGAACAAACAAATTCCCACTTTATACATATTCATATAGAGTTAAAATTTGAATAATAGCGGCCAATGCAGATGTGATTAACTTTGAAGTGCCCTCGTGGCAGACGAAGCTGCTTAACGTAGGAAAATTGCAAATATCAACACAACAAACAATGAGTCAACAGTTGTTGTGTTCGCGCCGCAACGGATTCAAGCGACTGTTAAAGGGTGGAGACACACGCGAGTTTGTTTCGTCCGGGCCCTAGATAAGAGTACTTTTCTTAATGACTAAAAGTTTTGATTTGATGTTTGTGTTATTATGAGGAGGGTTGAATAAAAATATGACTCTTTGTTGTGACGTCACTGGTTTTTGTCGTCACATTGCCCTTAATACAAAGTTGATTTATGTTGTTAATAAACACTGTCATTTATTTTATTTTATTATGAAGTAATAATGAAATACCAGCAGCTCGGAATCGGGATTTGTACCGGCTTTGTACCCAGTCGATGGCAATAGGCTTTCATTCTATAACATGGCTTAACATAACTGACAAAAAAACTATATTTCATCAGTTATGTTAAGGGTTAGGCAGACATGCGCCTAGATGTAGGTACACCTATGTGTACCTATGTGTAGGTGCAAATCTACCTAACTCTTTAGGACTAAAGCCGTAATGTTATGATCTGTTTTGAACTGAGTTTGAGTCATTATCAATGTAACAGGGCAAATAATTAAAAGTTATCTAAACATTATTTTGTATTAAATAAATAGAACAACATAGTTCACTTCGTATTTCCGATTTTCATCGCAGAATAGTTATAAATAATTGGCTATTTGACACGGTCAAATATAAAATATGAAAACACATAGAAAAAGACCGATCTTAAAAACTTCCGTCACCGTATAGAAGTTAAATATTATGCGAGGATACACTTGTAAAATTGGATTTAATATTAATAACTATTTCATTTGGTTTCAAAAATCTATGACGTCAGATTTTAATATTTCATAAAAATCACGTAAAAATGCCGCGTTTAGACAATTCATAAAAAGTAACGTTATTGGGTAGTCAATAACGTTGCTTGTCAAATACCCAATTGTAGAGCAGTAGATATAAACTTAATCAGTAAGTCAATAAATATGTATAATATGTAGGTATTCTCGGAACAAGAATCAAAATAAAATTACGCGCCCGATCAGTAAATACCAACCCCTATGTTTCCATAGATGTGCAAATTCATACAACCGGTACTAAGCAAATACATATTTTGTTTAAACAAATTTTATTCAGCGCCATATTGAGCAATGGTGAGCAGATTTAATATTTAACTCTATGATAATTAAGTTCAAATTACTCTGTGGTTGGTTCTTTGTAAAGGATATAATTATGGATTCATTATTTATTGATTTAATCGCATATTAGTGTGTTCGGTAAATATTACAACCAAAATGTTACCTGCTAAATATTTGTAATTCGTGATTATACGATTGTATTAATAAAACCATGAGCAAAGACCACAGCATTTACTGCCAAAAAAGTGACAAATTGCAAAAAAAAAGAAAGTTTTTATATGCAGGGATTAATAATATTATTGTTCTTCCTAAAATTAATTTAAATTACTAAAAAAAATATTGGGGGCTTCCAGTCTAACCGGATGCAGCTGATTTTTTTATTAAAAACTAAAATCCGTCTCACCATTTAAAATCTCGCACCAAAATCATAATATCGTCTCTGAAATAGTTTGTTCAGCATCCGCGGAACAATAGCACTAGACTTCGTCCCAGATACCAAAATCTCGAAAGCATTCGCGGTAGGATCCACGAAATGTGAAACTGTGGACGCATTAAAACTTGCCACTATAGAATTTGAGAACAACTGTAGCTTTCGCAAAGTTATTTTAAGTTAAAACTCTTGGAGGACGCAGAGATGTGGGGAGAGTGGATTTTGTAACCGGATTTGTGAGCTAGACGATGGGCTGCCAGATTGTCAGTAGGTACTAGTTACAAGTTTCTATAAAGTACCTCGGTATATACATTCACACAAAATTGGTTTCACTACGTAAACCGTTCTATAAGCCTGTAGTGATTATTTTATCACTACAGGCTTATAGAACGGTTCATGCACGGTGAGAATTATTTCCAAGGATATATAAAACTAGCGGCCTAATGTGTTTGAAGTGTGTTGTTTAAACATGGATATATTACTTGTGCTACATCTATGTTAAATATCAATGTATAATACGAATAAACATTCCAGAAGCAATGTTAAAAATTATGGTGAAAATCACACAGAAATAATATTTCACTTAGGAACACGAAAAACGACATAATATCATCTGCCCAGCTTTTTGCCCACTGTGTTCGGGTCGGCTTCCAGTCTAACCGGTTACGTTAACCCAATGGCTTAATTTATTTCCGTGTCACGTGTCTTGATATGTAAAAATTGTTACCCATCTACGGACCAACTGCATCAAGCGTAGCTTAATCTGATTCATGAATCCTCTTTTTTTGAGGGTGTCTAATCATTAAATGACCCCTCCTGCTCTGGGTGGGAGGGAGTGTCAGACTCTTACTGACTAAAACCCATCTATGTTCCTTCCCTTTATGTTCCAGAGCCGCGGTAACTCTTTCGTACAATCCCGCTGACTCGGCAGGCTTCTGCCCTAACGGCCTGGTCCTGATCGGACGGTGAGCTACCCATTACTCACCGTCCGAAGGCCTGCGCCTACGGTGGCCGGGAATTGTCTCGTGGTTCCCGATGCCCGGAGCATATCCCGCAACGGCTGGGGCATAAGGCTCTATCCCTCAACCATCTCGCCAATCCATCGATCCTTGCAGTTTTTATTACTTAGCTACTCTTCCTAAAAAAACGACATAACGTTCACAAATATAGTTCCCGATTCTCTCTGAAATCTTTCTATGTCCCCTTTAGCTTCAGCATCTAATGCCAACAATCCTGACTGTAACCTCAAAACATCCTTCATAAAACATGCAGATATTGTGCTTGGCTGAGGAGTTGTTTATGGCAATAAATTGCGTTTCTGCGAAGCCATAAATACGATACTGGATATTGCTTGGAATGTTTTGGATAAAGCATTTGTGGTAGCATCGCCGTTCTGTCTTGGTTTTAGCCGCAAATTTCCGGATTCGATGCCTAAATCTATTAAATGGAGCATAAGGTGGGAATGACTGGATTCAATTTACAATTATGTTTGTAACCTAGCTAAATGCATCAATATTTTGAGATACAATTACCAATTTGGCGATATTTTTTCTGTTTATCTTACAAGATTGAAACTTTCATGTTTCCAGAATGTAAGAATAATCTAACGCCGTTTCGTAAGGCTTATTATTATTGGATTGGAGAAAGACGGAGAGTCACTCTGCCAATTAATTATAAAGAATATCAAAGGCATTGATCTAAACATTTTCTGTTGCTTGAAAACAATAAATTAATGAGTGACGACCGTATGTACCGGTATTTTCAGTTATAATTAATTCGACGACGATAAACTCACTTGAAATACAAACATAAAAAATCGAGAAACGGCTCTTGGTCATCGAATTGAAGATTTAGGTAAAAGTGACAATTGAAGTCAAGGAAACGATTTGTTAAGAATTGAAATTAACCGTATATTTAACTCAGAACTAATAGATTTTGGCAATTGCATGAAACAACTAAATGGCGTCGAATTTCAAAAACAAAGATTTTTGTATCAGAAAAATTTAACCATTTAAAATCGCACTGTAAGTTTTAATAAGTAAGATTTAAATTAAATACCTTTTTTGAACAGGATGACTTGTAGAAGTTATTAATTATCTAGAAGTAATGGCACTCCAACAATTTTTCTAAGAAATAAAGCAAAAGCAGAACCTCACTCTAAATATCAAACCCACGTTCAGACTCAGAAATACTGTTCTATAATAGACACTTCTCTTTGAACACCTCTTCGAATTAAATTTCTTATATTATACCTAAGCAATTTATCTCGGCGTCATACAAACTTTTCACTGGTCGACGGAACATTTTTTCTTAAAAGGAAACTCGACTGCCTTTGCTTCCATTAATATCACTTGGCGTTCACGTCATCATCTATTTCCAGCTGTTGAAGGTCATACCAACATCCTTCTATTATTTTCTCACTCACGTACCCGATTCTCAGACAATATTTACTTATCCTTTTGCCTATATTGCCAGGTTCAAACGCAATCCTATGCAAATTTAGGATTGAATAGGGTTATTCCTGGCAAATAAATCCTGGCTATCAAACGGTTCGATGCCTAGATTAAAATGGATTGTCAATAAAGTTAGGTTTGAGATAAGGTACAATTCCAGTAAGAAGTTGATGTTGAAAGTCATTTGTTTGGATGAATTGATTTTAGACTCTATTTCAGCTGCGATTGAGCTCATTGTCAATTCATCCTTGAAAAACTGCTCCAGCGTTTTGTTAATCTAGTTGTGCTGAACCTGATAGTAAGAACCTTGATTGTACCAAAAGTGTTCAGCTTCCAGTCTAACCGGATGCAGCTGAAAACCTGTATTTTATATGGAGCGACTGCCTTTCTGACCTCCACAACCCAGTCAGTAACTGGGTAATATGATACCCCTTGGTAAGACTGGCTGTCAGACTTTCGGGCTGCTTGCTACCCGTAACAACTGTCAAAGATCAACGAATGACAGAAGGGACCAACGGCTTAACGTGCTTTCCGAGTCACGGAGGAGTCTCGATATTTAAAGATGGTCAACCATCCACGTATCGACCCCGGTAAGCGAAGCTTAACCTGATGGATCGATCCATGCGACTGTTATTACTTGTCTAGAGGAGCTCGTCTCCTTTGAAAAAAATATCGATATAACCATTATAATTTAAACTAAAGTGTCTTACATGTTGCTTGCTTTTACAGCAAGTTTCAAGACTACACAGTATGTATACTTACAGGCATATCGTTGATGAAGAATGCTAAGTCGGACGGCGGGCGACTGGGTCCTGAGGAGCAGTTGGCTCGCAGCACGTCGCCCGGGATGTAATAGTGTTGACTGGTTTGTATCGTGGGCAACGATGGTGGGAGGGCTGTACGGAAAAGTAAAGAAAGTTACTTGTGTTGTTTCCTATTAATGCAGATCAACATGCTTGATTTGATGTAAAAAGCGGTTATGCTTGGGTATTTTTGTGCTGTTGCCTTGCTGTCAACTCAGCCTGTCGCAGTTCACTGCAAAGTCAAAGGCGAGCCTCTTCCACACACCTGGTCCACCGTTCTAAATGGTTCCCTTTACTTCAAGTCTATTAAAATTATATTTCAATTTAACTTAATATTAGTAACGCTTTAATGCTTTGTTACAGTTAAGACTTAAGCTCTGGGCAAACTGAGGTGAATCCAGCGTACAGCGGGATACGATATTCGCTTGGGCCGCTTTTTTCGTCCAACCTGTATGAATATGTTGAAACTAGCGTGAATAGTCGTATGACTTCTTAATCATGAAAACATATTATTATTCGATCTAGACCGTCCCTTGTTGTCCTCCCCCAGCGACGCCCTAAGCTGAGGTCTGTACCCCACAGGCGGTGCCCTTAGCGTGTAGTCGCTTAGTTTTTAAGCCCTGGCTGGAGGCCTTCATTTTCATTGAGGTATCCACAGGTAAGCCCGGTTAAGCACTAGACAACATCCTAGGTTGAATTGAAAGCGGCCCCGCACTGGACTCACTCCAGTGTGGCCAGAGTGACAGTTCCATTCTTTTTTCAAAATGATAATGGTTATATGTTTTCACTTACCAACAACCTCCATAGTGTTGGACACGATAGAAGTGGCAAACGAGGGCGCGTCTGCCGTCACCTCGCAGCTGAAGTTACCGGACAGACCGAAGCTGACCCTGGTTAGCACCACTTGACTTTGATTGGACCTCGCCAACTGTTGGACAAACAAGTATTGACTGTTATAAAATGTGTGGGTGCTGGTATTTTAGTTCAACTGGTGTGAAATGGGTAGTTTTTATGTTGTAATTACTCGATGAATTTTATGCATTTTTTTCCATAATCCAGATCATTTTTTACATAAAAGTGTAGCTTAAAATACATAGATAAACCTAGCGTCTAAATGTAAGAAGTATTCTGAAGTTAAACTGCTGTACACATTAATTTATTTAATTTTATTGCAAATCACCCTTATTTGTAATGGTTTGTAAGCTATGTCACCTGAACTTAAGAAGAATATGGGCACAGAAAGGATAAAATATGATGGTCAACCGTATTTTTCCTCTATTTTACTCTGGATCCATCCATTGCTGGAAAAGCTTCCATTTATAATACAAAAGAGCTTATGGTATAACGTGATATGAGTGCCATCTGACTTGCTCAAAGCGGAAAGGTATTACCGGTGCATATTGTTGTTGATTTAACTACATAACCCACTTTTTACTCGAAAAAGGCAGGATATACGACGGGCCAATTTCAAAATTCTCACAAAAAATGGCATGCATTGCGTTTTTATTGCAGGCTATATGATCAGATTATTTTCATCAAAATGAAAACCTGCCATAGTAGAATTTGAAAGATATTATATTTCTCTTTTTGTCATGTTTTGATTAGGATCGTAGTGTCGTTTGCTCATCCACCAGAAATAATAATGGTTATTTGCTAACTGTAACGGTTTGGTTTAAAAGCAACTCAGTATAGTTAAAGTTATTATGTATACGCAGTACGTATAAAAACCAAGTGTATTGGACCCGAATTAATAATCGTCCATTTATTTGAAAGTTCCTTTTTAGATATCATCATCATTTTAGCCGAAAGATGTCTGACACTCCCTTCCGCTAAAAAAAACGTAGGTATTGGTTACTGTTAGCACTAACATTAAGTTTTCAAGGCAATTAACAAAAACAGTTCAGAAATACTGGCCGCATAGTTCCTCATCTAAATCTCCCGAATCTTCGAACAAAAGAGTCCCTAATTTCTAGACCCAAAAGAAACGCTCGCAAAAAAGGGGATCGAAAAACAAACATTTAATTATTCTTACAAATTAACGTCGTTTGTCTCAGTAACAAGTTAACAACGTCCTTTAATCTAATTCTGACCGAGATTCAGTTCAGATTCTAGGCAATTAATTCTTGTTCTTCGTATTTTTCTAGGTCTCCTGTAGTTTTCACAAATGGTGATCTATAGAGCTAAGTTGGTATGTTGGTCGAAGTTTATTAAGCAATTTTGTTTCGCATAAGCCTAAATTTACGTATTCTGATTATTCATTCGAAGTTACTGCGGGGTTCGTTTTCTGTTGTCTTTATTTTTAGTATCATTAGAGAGTTAATTTCCACTTGATTTTAGTTTCAATTATGCGAAAAACGTCAATAAAGGAAAAAGTTTATCAATGAAATAAAAACTATTTGCCATGTTTTAGATTTTTAGCTTGTCAGTTATAATTTTAACAATAATTATTATGTGAAGAGGGCAAATTTTTCAATAGTCAGATAACTTCTATCCGAAGAATAAATTTGTCAGTCTGACATAATTCCTATGCAAAAGTTGTCAAACCGCCATATTTCTTCCACATATAAAAGTTATCTGACTATTGAAAAATTGGCCCTAAATTGTAATTTCTTACACCTACCACGAGCATGTGGTCCTGGATTCGATTCCCAGGTCGGGCAAAGTGTTTTTCCATTAGGAAATTGTCAGTAGTAGCCCGGTGTCTAGATTTGTGCCCGAATGTCAAAATGTGTGTGTGTGTGTGAGTGTGTGTGTGTGTGTGTGTGTGTGAGTGTGTGTGTGTGTGTGTGTGTGTTATGGGTACACCTCTGCCTAACCCTTCGAGGAAACAAATCGTAATGTTATGTTTATTTTCACACTTAAGTTTAACAAATAAAAGCTTTATCTTTGACAATTTGAAAATGATTTACTATTTGAATTAAAGGTAAAACTTAGTACGGGTGTTGAATTAACGCAATTGCAAAACAAAATAATAAATATGTTTACCTGCAAACGTCCATCCGATAACTTTATTACAACGTATTTGTTTTTCATGAACAGTTAAATTTACTAACCAAAAACCACTAAATTGGCATAACATTAAAACCATTAAATATGCATTGTGTTGTAGGTAAATTTTCCTGTAAATTGGCCGAATTACCGCTGACAGACGCCATACAATTCACAAACGAGTCGCGTTCAGTGCCTGGCACACAATAAGCATGATCTATATTCTCATTCCGTCGATCAATTCCTCATTCGGACGCGTATTGTGTTATAAAAAGAAACGAGTGTCGTTTTAGGCTGAATGCTCGGAGGAAAACCGGGATAAAAACGAAACAAAACGAGCCATAGGGTTATTATCGCCGCGAGACTGCGAAATAAGAGGCAGTGATAAAGGGTTGGATTTATGAACACGCCCCGCATAGACGACGAGGAGAAATGGCTCTTTTCTAAGGGAAAAAATGTACAGACCGTTGCTCGGGACACGGGAATAAAGCATGTGAAAATTGCTTGGATTTCCCTTCATAGAGAGTGAAGTGAATGGCTGATTGTTTTTTTAGGGTTGACGCAAAGGAATGGGAAGTAGCTGCTCCTAAAATTAACTGTTAGAATAGCCTCGGGTTTATTTTGTATGAAAAAATAACATATTTCTGTATTGAGGCAGTTGTTCTCGTGTTCTGAGAAGAGGATAGTGGGTGCGGGTTTAATCTATTTTTATTGTTTGGGCTCGTAGTATTTCAAATAGTGTGTGATCCTCTAAGGGTTGGGAAGGACTTGAAAATAAGTTTTTGAACTAACATGGTCATTTTAAATGATAAATCTTATAATATTTAATCTTACCGAACGGCGACGTAAAACAAAAAAGTTGGTAACAAGATTCTTTTTAAAATATATTTTAAAATGAATTGAAATCAAATTGTTTATTCTGTAACTATGACCGTATCACTTTAACACGACATATTTTTTTTTTATTGAGTAGACATTTCCTATGTAAGAAATGGTGAAACAAACTCAGAGGTCAAAGTCTCTTTTATAGTCTAGACATAATCTTAATTAGATCTTGAGAGAACTGCCTCGTTGGTCTAATGGTCAAGCGCTACTGCTGAGCATGAAGTTTGGGTTCGATTCTCGGGTCAGGCATTATTACATCTATAATTTCTCAATAGCAATACGAAGTCTGGATTTGTACCCGGTTGGTGGCAATAGGCTCACCGCCTATTACGTGGGTCTCAATAACTGGCAAAATGTGTGTGTGATATAATAGATCCATCTCTACTTATCCCGTCGTAGATTACAGGCGTTACGTTATATTACATAGATACCCTACAATACGTCAAGCCAAAAGCGGATTACTTTCCTGCCATTCCAGCCTAAATAAAACAAACAATTAGCATCGAGTTGCGCAAATAAATAATGGACCGGCCTAAGCCTGTCTGGTCTAACTTGAATAATTAATCACCAAATACCTTTTGTTTAGCTTTGTTGTCCTCTCGAAAATCATGAGGACTTTTTTGTCAAGCCTTCAAAGTCTACCCTTTGAAAATCATTTATTTCGATCCTTAATTAAAATTAATAACGTTTGAAATAAAATATCTATTATGAAAGCCATTCTTCTCGGTATTTGTGAACATTATGAATAGAAACTGTCCAGAACAAAACGGATTTCAATGTCCATTTGTTATGGCATAAACAATATTTACTTACATTTCCGTTTTGGATTAATTAAATTCCTAGTTATCTGGGCCTCCTTATTTTAAAGGGTTGGCGTTGCAAGTGACAGGTTGTAGCGACGGTGACGAGCATAGACAATATCGTATTTTAATATAGCCTTCTTTGATAAATTATACGATGGCTTTCTAAATTTTCGGGTAAGTAAATATCTCTTCACCCCGCCAGTGAGTAAGTTTATACTTACCCGTCCGTCCGTCTTATGACAGACATGTTTCACGTTAATAAAATTAAAAAAAAAAAACATTTTTTCATATCATTTTTTTTTTTAAATTGTGTATCACGTCGTGGTTTGTGGTCATTGAAGCAAAATAGCTCTCCGATCACCGGTAATAAAATTATACTTACATAGTTAAGGGAAAATATATCAAACCAACAAACCTCAAAGGTACCCAGTAGTATTGTCTATTTAATTGAAATACATTCGAGAGTAGTATTACAAATTAAAAAAAAAAAACACTATCCCTAAAATGTATTACCTACCCCTTTAATAAATCGATATCCCCCATTTAAAACGATTACCTACCGCCTCCCTTAAAACTCTTCCCGATTCCCCATTTGAATCGCCCCGCAAACTATCCTCTCCTCATATAAACCGTCCCAACCGTCGGGCCGCACAAAGCAGTCCCGCTTCAACGCCTCCAAACAATATTCTATAATACATTACAAACTGTTATCTTTCCCTTTGTTAGATGGACACACAGGCATTTAGATTAAACTATTTAATTGAAATCCCCTAATTGTGTTCACATAGTTTTGTTATTATTATAATAAAGGGAGGCGGAAACGACAGTTTTTAGTGGGTCGTTTTTAATTAAGATTTTATTGTTGTAATTATGGGACGGAAAATAATTGTGTTATTGGATTTTGTAAGCCACAGCATAATCATAATCAGCCTATTAAGTTCCGTTGCTGGGAGGCTACAATTCTTTTGTGGCAGCCACAGGCAAGCCCGGTTAAGCAGTAGACAACCCTTTGGTTGAACTGCGAGATGCCATTAACAAAAAAAAAAAAAAAAAACATAAGCCCCCTTCCAGTGAGGGTGGATGGGTGGTAATCTACCACGGGAGCCTAGTTTGGTCAAATGACGTCGAAATCACGGCTCTTTTCCAAATTTCGGTAATCGTGCAACCTTTGGGCTACGGATTTGTTCCGCGTTGGTTCGATTCATTCACGAAGCAAACAATTTCAGATTGATTATCAGTGCTATGTGGAATAAACCCGTTCGCAATCGCAAGTTAATTGGTGCCAAATAAGATATTAAAAAAATGGACAAGTAACATCCATAAGGTATTTATTTGGATGTTACTTGTCCATATATTTTTTATTTTTAATGGTATTTATTTTAAGCGGGATTGTCCGAAAGGGTTACCGCTACCCTGGTACATAAAGAGCTACGGAAGGAACATGGATGGGTTTTAAATATACTAACCCTTAGTTGATAAGTAATATACTAACCAGTGGGCCTATGTTGTCAACAAAAATAAATAAATTATTATTATTATTATTAGTCAGTAAGAGTCTGACACTCCCTTCCACTCCATCCAGAGCGGGAGAAGTCATTGGATGATTTCCCACCCTCAAAAAAGATAGGGTATTTATTTTATTTTTATTTTTAACACATGCAGCACCGGTTTGACGTTATCACGTCAACGCCGGCTGTCACTGAAAATCAGCGCTGTGGCCCTGTCTCGCATGGGGTCGAAGCATTATGCTAAGCGATGACCGTTTTGCGCGGATTTGACGCATATTTCCCCACTACCTGCTTTTTTTATTGATTGTTTTTTTTTACTACGTCATGTTTGTTGCAAATAAACGTATTTTCTTTCTTTCATAGTAGGTTAGTAAACAGAAATCTTATGACAATGCTAGTAAAGCATATTATCACTTTGCAACAAGATTATTCTGAAATATACATTAACTAGCTTCCGCCCGCGGCTTTGCCCGCATAATATGACAAATTATACTTATAAACCTTCCTCTTCAATTATTCTATCTATTAAAAGAAACGCATCAAAATCCGTTGCGTAGTTTTAAAGATTCAATACATAGGGATCCAAAGTCAAAGACCAAGGAAAACAAAGTCGCTTTCTCTGTCCCTATACAGAGAATGCGACTTTGTTTTATACTATGTAGTGATAATGCTATGCATTATCGAAGTGCCGTATCTCTTTTGGCTGCTGTGTTTTTGGTTTCTCACATTACCTATGAGAATTTATTCAGTCATCGGCTTACAGAGTAACAAACATCAGCCATAATGTAAACAGATTTGCGGAATATGTATTGTTGCGAAAAAATGGCGCATTTTCACGCCTGTGAATTATCTCTCCCTACCTTTTACGGGTAAAATATGTGAGATTTATGAGTTCACTGCGCTGTTGTTCTAGTGACCGGATGATAGCGGCTGTTGAGCGTGGGGTCCTAGTTTCAACTTAAGAGTTGGGCGGCTTTCTATTGGGTTTTCCATTAGAAAGTTTTCAGTGAAAGCCCGGAATTTGGATTTGAGCCCAGATATTAGTTAAGTACAAGAGTGACCTGTGCCCAGCAGTCGGTGAAGCAGTATGTGATGATAATGATAATAATATTATGTTAACATAGTGTAGGTAGAAATGTGTGAAAAAAAAAATACACAACGGAAAATTATCTCAACCATATTAATAGTACTTATAGAAAAATTTCCGTGGGGTTTTTTTTCCCACCACAAATAAAAAATAATGAATATTTTCGTTCAAAATTTTTAAGTTCATTTCTATAGGTAGAATCCATTTTGCACCGCGTCCATTTCATTGCGTATTCTCCCTACCTATTAATTGCCATCAGGTTCAACCTGACCGAACAAGCTTTACAGTAGGTAATAACTATACTTCTTTGCCTACCCATTCGAGAAAAACCAGCGTGATGTTATGTGTAACTTCACATGCAACCTATCCTCATGTTGACGGAAGCCATCATCCAACCACCAGTCAATTGGGAGAAATGACCCTCTCTAAGTTTGCCCTAACAGATGTGCTGGTAAATTGACATTACAATGGGCTTAACTCAGACTGAACGGTTTATTACCGTGGTTTATGCAGAACAGTGACGTAAATTGACGTAACATTTAGTTCTTGGTTACCATATAAATAACGGTTCTAGGTAAGCAGTGATAGCCTAGTGGAGTGACCGTCTCGATCTACCAAGTCATAGGTCTCGAGTTCGAACCCAAGGCACGCACCTCTGATTTTTCGGATTCATGTGCGTATTGTATAATAATTATCACTTGCTTAAAAAGCGGTGAAGGAAAACATCGTGAGGAAACTGGCATGCCTTTGTTTTTTTTTTTATTAAGGCTGGGATATCATCCAATGACTGCTTCCGCTCTGGGTGGAGCGGAAGGGAGTGTCAGACTCTTACTGACTAAAACCCATCCATGTTCCTTCCGTAGCCCTTTATGTTCCGGGGTAGCGGTAACCCTTTCGGACAATCCCGCTTACCCGGCAGGCTTGGCCCTGAGGGGCCCCTTCATATGCTGACATCTCTTTGAGGCGCGCGTGGAACATATACGCGCCGTACGGCACGGGTCTGGTGCTGATCGGACGGTGAGTCACCCATTACTCACCGTCCGCAGGCCCGCGCCTACGGTGGCCGGGAGTCGTCACGTGGCTCCCGACGCCCGGAGCGTCTCTCGCGGCGGCTGGGACGGGAGGACCTTTCTCTCTCCCATCCCGCCACCTCCTTCGCGAGCATAACTTTTTCGCAGAAGGAGGTGACTGCCTCCCACTCCCTCTCGCCCCGGACCATGGCTTGCACCAGGGCCGGGCGTGAGAGGTCGCCGCCGCCGATCGCCTCTACGAGGACACGGCGGTGCTCCGCCCAAGCGGGGCAGGTTTGCACCGTGTGCTCTACCGTGTCCTCTGGGCGATCCTCGCAGTGGTGACACCCGGGCGTTTCCTCCCGCCTGATGATGTGCAGGAACCTCCCGAAACATCCATGTCCGGTGAGGACCTGCGTCAGGCGGAAGGTGAGGGCGCCGTGACGCCTCTCTAGCCACTCCTCAAAGAGGGGCCTTACCGCCACTATCGTGGCGTGCCCTGCGCTGGGTTGCGACAGTCGCTGATTCCAGGCCGAAACTGGCATGTCTGAGAGATAATATTTCTCCACGGCATGTGAAGCTAAGTTAGAGGCCCATGGGCAGCATGAAAACTCTGACACCAGGTTAGTCACTAAACACACAAAGAAGAAGAAGAAGACGGATCTAGAACAAAGAGGTGGTCAGCGGGATTGATCGAAAGGGCTACCGCTGCCCCGGAACACAAAGGGCTAAGAAAGGAACATGGATGGGTTTTAGTCAGTAAAATTCTAACACTTCCTTCAGATACACCCAGAGCGTGAGAAGTCATTTAATAATTTCACACCCTCAAAAAAAAAGAACAGAAAGTTGTATTAAACAAAAAAGTTAAATGCCCACCAAAATAAACACTACTCCACCACAATGATAATAACGCCTTTATGTTGCCAATTAGACTTAAACATTATGAGCAAATACAGAAATTGTTTGTAATAAAACTTCAAAGAAAACTAGAAGTGTTTCAAGAGATCCAAGGTTACCTTCTATTAAGCTAATAATGAAAGAGACATCACCGTTAAAACAATTACGTAGCAGAACCTCTTTTGTACTTAAAACCACTACTTTCTTACTCCCGTCTCAAAGAGAAATCTTTCAAGGAGTACTAAAAGCTAAGTTTGTTGAAATCCAAATGAATTTGAAGAACACTATGTTACCAAGTTACTATATGAGCGAATTTCTTTGAAGTGGGTACTCATTTACTTATTATTTTACGTTTAAGAATTAAGATCAGTCTTGGAAAAATTACATTCATTTTTGTGGAATTATAGTTGTACAATGTCTGTGCCCACTCAAATTATGAAGGAACAGAAGAACACGCCCACACAAGCATTACATAAAACCTTTTTTTGTTTCGCTGTAGTCGGGTAAGAACATACTTCCGACATCAACTTACGTGTAATACTTTGTTAAAGCTTACCTCTCCAGCAACGACCAACTTACAACAAACCGTTATTCATAAAGTCAACGAGTAAAAAATAATTCCAACTCATAAACAAAACAGCCCATTGTTATAATACTCTAAAAGAATACCTCGACTCGAACACAACAGAACGGGCAGATTACAAAATTATTTAACCGCGAACATTTCAGAGATTTTAACAGCAACTCAACACGGTTCTCTTCCGCTAAACTGAACCAGTATATTAACCAAATTCCACACCATAAAATACATTGTTTCCACAGCTCAACAGGTAAAAATAATTGCTGGGAAGTTTCTCCGACGACAAGAAATATGGCCGTTGAAACCGTTTCGCCTGATATTCAACATTTTTCTTGAGTCGGCACTTGGTGCCCCGAGATTCGCATATTTTCCCGCGGAGTTTTTACATTAGATATAATAAATCTGTTTTGTGAAATGAAGTTTTGAGCCGGTGTACAGTGCGGGCGAGGGTAATGCGACTTTGATGCGATATAAACAAGTTTTTTAAAGCTTCTAAGATTAAAGAATAAGTTGTGGTACGTTTTAAATAAGATGAAGTGGTTTATGATTATGTTTTGTTGGAAGAACTTTTGAGAATAAATGGCAGGTTTTCAGCCATGGAAAATTTAAGGTCAAACAAAATTTATTGACACTCAAAACAACAGAAAATAAATTCAACTCTGGTCCTTGTTGTCCTACAGAACTCCCAGTACACAAGAAATAATCAATAATATACGCAATATTTTCCCATCGCTTCCAAATCATTTGACATCTACATCGAAGTTGGCACTGTCCCCAACATGTACAATGTCCCCGATGTCACCGATTCCATTGCTATATCGCATCGCAAACTCTTTGGATACATCTCTTACTTTACCCAACATGCATTTACATGACGCGAGCATCGCCTGACAGTTCTGGGAAGACAAATCGTGTACACGGCGTACAAGTTTCCAGGAATTGTGTGTAAAAGGGAATTCATTGCAGTGACTTACGTAAGTAAGGGTTAGCTTAAAAGCCCGTTTAGAATCTTTATAGCTGGATTTAATATATGAAGGAGTTTATGCGTAAAGGTGATGGATGGAGTAGATTACTGTGACTTGAAGTGCGTGAGTTTTCTTATTTATCTACTGGGAGACGCACATTTTAAGGATGCTATTGGCGTGTTTTTGTTTAAGATTTTCTTGTCTGTGTGTCTCTCATTATTTTAAGTTTATGACTTTAATAATAATTATTATTATTTATAACAGACTATGATGCCCATGTTGTTAGTAACAATGTTCTTAAAGACTAGTGTTAGTAATCCTTAAAAAACTACCCACAAGCAAAAAATATACATAGAAATTTAATTTAATTTAATTCACCAATCACTACTTCGCCATTCCATGACAAATGGCGGAGCAATGGCTGATGTATCTGCAGTCCAGCCAACTAGCTATCATGCTAAGGATGCTGTTGCCGCTGCCACGTACTCTACGCACCAGGGATGCCTATCTTTTACGCATCGTAGCATAAAAGCAGTCTACGCGATGTTCAGCAAACATCACTGATGCAGTACAGAATCGCCGCAGCCCAAACAGCGCCCTAAACTCATTATTAAATTGCACTTTATCTCAGTAATATGATAATTGACAGAGACTAGAAACAGCAAATTGTGAGTAACAGGATATGTGCAAGAGTTCGAAGAACCTATAGTCATACCGGCCATGATTCATCGGCTGTATTGTCCTTGAAGCTCTCTTTCTAAAGTCTGATTTAGGTACTTATTGCGATTAAATTGCCAATGTCATTTGTTGATTCAATATTATAACAAGCCACCGAGATGTCAGCATTTGAAGGGGCCCGTAAGGGCCGAAGCCTGCCGGGTAAGCGGGATCGTCCGAAAGGGTTACCACTACCCCGGAACATAAAGGAAGGAACATGAATGGGTTTTAGTCAGTAACAGTCTGACACTTCCTTCCGCTCTACCCAGAGCGGTAGGAGTTATTATTTTGATAATTTCCCACCCTAAAAAAAAGGCATGGCAACTTGAACCATGTAGTACATGGGGCTTGTGTCATACCTTCGTTCGACTGTAATCAGATTGATGTCAAATTATGCTCAGAATAAATTAATATTGAATAATCTGGGGGAGGGTCGATTCTAATTTATTAAAAAACGGTCGCTAAGCGTCCTATCAATCATTATTTTTACTTGGATAATATACATACGAATAATTCGAATAAAATTGAGCCAGTAAACACTATCTATTGCAAATTTACTTTATGAGACTCTAGATATTTCTGAAATAAAATATGAGAAACTAGCGTTTACCAGCGGTTTTGCCCGCGTATATGTAGGAAGTTATCCCACAGGAGCCTAATAACGGGATAAAGTATCACGTGATAATCCAGGTTATAATCTATCTCTGTGCCAAATTTCATCACGATCCGAGTAGTTTTCATCCAGAGTGGTTTTTGCGGGAAGAAATAACAAACATACACTCACAAACTTTCGCATTTATAATATTAGTGTGAAAGCTTTTTATGTCAAAAAATATCAGAATTACTTCGATATTCGAATACCTGCGACCTTATTTGACATTATATTAGATACTATTGACATAGGTGCCGTTTATGATGTCTCAGCCTTCTTAATAACGCGTCTATGCCAATACTTGGTACTAAAATCATGTCTACTGAATAAATACCTACTTAAATATTTGGAGCTAAATATTTCAGTAAAAATATGGAATACCTATATAAGATGTTTCGTTAGATCCTTATTTTATGTACTTACTTATAATATGGTGAGACTGTCGCACAATGTCGAAATAATATTTATGTTTATATTTATAAATATGTTATTTCGGTACATACATAATATTATATTGTAATATTATGTTAACGATGTTTGTTATTACAAGCTTTTATGATAGTCAGGCTAAAATCATTTTTAGGGTTTCGTCCCAAAATGGTAAAAAGGGACCCTTATTTTTGGTGGGACTCAATCTGTCTGCCACAGCTGGGTATCTCAAGAACTAATAATACTATTAACTTAAAATTTGGAATAGTTTTAGATGACGTTTTCCCAACTATTTTGCAAATAAGAAAGAAATATTTTTTTTGCATCAATCACTGAAAGGGGTTCTTAATAATTCAAAGTGAGGCTACTAGGCCGCATACCTTTCGGCTTTTGATGAAAAATAAATTGAAAAAAATTACTCCCCCCGCGCTTTTTGATGAAAAATGTAAAAAAAAAATCTCCAAAGTTTGCAATCTAAAATTATTCTGTGTAATATTGCCATTAACACGTTAAGTGCGAAACGAGGCCTAAATCACCCCTCATGCAACTTCCTTCTGGTGCGGCAAGGAAAAACGTGAACATCTCTGTCGTGCGAAGGGCATAGCTTTGGTTTGGTCCAGTATAGAAAAGAGATAAATGTATATTTGAGACGCGCTAATGGTCCCGGACTCGGTGGTATACCTACCTTGGTACCGGATGTCTTAGGCCTCGTACCGCACTGAATTAATTTAATTTTAATGCAGTGCGGAACGAGGCTAAAACGTCCCATATCCTCCCGGACCTCGTACCGCACCCAACGCGAGCTTCCCGCGACTAGTGTTGTGCATCACGTCGATTGGAGAGCACGTCCTTTTACATCGCCGAACATGTCTAAACGATGTCGGAAGAAGTTAATTAAAAAAAAACCCAGAAACAGAACGATTGCGATTTTTTATAAAAAAGTATATTGTTACTGATTTTTTAAGTTAATTCAAGTTCTATTAAGTGTATTTTTAAAGCCCGAGGCAGAATACATAAGATAGTTTCTTTTCTACTTCTGGTTTTCTTTTTTTTCTATTCTGTGAACCGCATTAAGATTTTCACACAAAAATACATAAACGTCGTTGCGTCGATATTATTTTTCCCATCACTAATCTTAGCGAAAATTTACCCTATGTCAGTGCGTTACGAGGTGTATAAGATCCCATACTTTGTTTTGCCAATAATTCCTAAACTAGTTATCAGATCCCGAGGCGACGGTAGATTAGGGTTCATCAATTCACTGTCTATATCGATAAGGACCAAATTTTTCATTTATCTTTGATTTCGCGCCAGAAAATGGATTTTAGTCTGTTAAAGGAGGTGGGGTCTAATAGCCCGCGTGTCGCCCTAACGTCTGGTCACGGTGCGGGCCGATAAAACCTCGTGCCGCAGGAACGGAAAGTTTGCAAAAATTGGTGCCGCAGCTAACGTGTTAACTTGTTGTGTTGTGGTGGGAGATGCAGGGTGCAGATTCCAGTCTGTTGTAGGTACTGTATGAATAAACGGAGGTGTAGGTTAATATAAAGGTAACAAAAATTCTGGTGATCGTTGACAATTTTATGATGCAATTGCATTATAAATTTAACGACCATAAGCAATCGAGTTAACGTCTAGTCGAATTTTATGATTCGCTTCGATAAGTACGCGTTTGTGTTATTTTATTATTATTTCTCGTAAAACAACGTCACATGTTTATTACTAAAATAATATAAGCTTGGAATGTGTCTGAAACCTGAATGCAAACGACTTTTGCTCATGCAGATGGAACTAGCATGTAATGACGTCGATAACTCAGCTGATTTCAAATTCAAAACATTTATTTCAAGTTCTGAAAAAATGTGGGTTCTGTAGATAGGCCAGCACTTGAAGTTACCCCAATCTGTCAGTTTTCTCTAGTTTTTCAACTTTATTACAAACGCATTATGTTCATTTTCAATTGGGAAAGTTTGACATAGTTTGATGTGCTGGCGTCTGTACATCTCTGCCGACCTCTTTAAGGAAACAAGGTATGATGTTTTATTATGGGGTACTTAAAATTTACTCAAAACGCTTTTCTTCAAAAAATCAATCCTTCGAATATGAAATTGAATGGTTCTTGACAGGTCTTAATAGTAGACTATTTAAAACAGTTTCCAAAAACCATCAATCATAATTTTCATAGTTTTTTCCAAAGTATATTGAGGGAAGCTTCCAGTCGAACCGGATGTATATAAATACCAATACCTTACTTAGAGCGACTGTCTATTCAAGCCTATTAAGACTGGTGTCTCATGATTCTAAGATAAAGAGTCGTCAAATTATAATAATAGCCAACTTACATCAACATTAATCCCAGCGAAGGGAAATATCTTCGTAGTAGGAAACTCCGTCGGCGAGTAGCGGTAGAACTCGTGGCGCCCTCTATACCACTTTACAGAATAGAGGGGCGCGTCGGTGAGCTCGTACATACACGCTAGAGTTGTGTCGTTCCCCCGCTGGACTACCGGTGGGGATATCCGAAGATCTGTTGCCCGGAGACCTCCTACACCTGCAGAAAAAGTAATTATTATGTATAATTAATTGTGAACGGGACTTATTGTTTTGAGTACAGAGGCCAGCACATCAAGTTACTACAATCTGTCAAATTTCTTTGATAGTATTTCAACTTTATTGCAAAGACATAAGGTTCATTTTTAATTGAGAAAATTTGACAGTTAGGGATAGCTTGATGTGCTGGCGTCTGTACAACATAAATTTATTGATTTTTATTTCTGGTATCATATGGTCCTATAGCAAAAATTGGTCGTAAAATTAGAGGTTCAAAACTTCTTAAATTTAACCATAACCATGTATATTCCTAATCAATGGAAGGTTGTCTCCTGTAGGACTTACAATTAAATTTATCCTAAACAAACAACATTTTTAAACGTTTGTGCTTGCTAGATGCAAAACCCGGAAACTAGAAAGTTAATTCTTGTCATTTAGAACCTTTGTAATTAAAAAGTTGTTATTTATTTTAACATTATATTCAAACTAAGACTAACTGATACACACTTCTTTTAAATACAACAGGTATTTAAAAGAAGTGTGAAAGAACATTATCTTTCCACTTCGTGTTAATTTATGATATTATATTACATTATAATTATTTAAATTGTAGCGATATTTATTTTAAAAGTATATATGTACTAGCTTTTGCCTGCGGCTTCACCCGCGTGTTTGTAGGAAATTATCCCACGAGAACCGTATATTTTGCCGGGATAAAAAGTAGCCTATGTTCTATTCTAGACTATAATCTATCTCCGTGCCAAATTTTATCCAGATCCATTCAATAGTTTTTGCGTGAAAGAGGAACAAACATCCATCCATCCTCACAAACTTTCGCATTTATAATATTAGTAGGATGTAGTATGTATGTATATTCTCTCAGTTCACGTTTATATTTATTGATTTCTCTTCTACTCTGTCACACAATACCTACATCTCTTTTTATCTACTTTCCTATCGCAGGTATGCTGGAAGAGATTTGTTCAGAAATGAGCTGTCTGTATTTTTCTGATCCTTTCTTTTTGTCTGTTTATCTGTATAAATGGATAAATAAATAAGATTGGAATACGAACGTCCGTATAAAAATAGAACTACGAGTACCCTCAGGTTGCGATTCGTTATTAGCCAGGGAAAGCCCGTTTAGGTAGCAGGATTGTATACCCACCACGTCAAAGCCATGCAATAATACAAAGCATGGCTTTGGCGTGGTGGCCTGAGTCTCAGGTAATATTATTGCAGCATGCTTCACTCACTTCCGTCATACTACGTGGGACAGGAATTGAATATGCGTCAATTTACGACTTGAATGGACGTGTATTCCCCGAAAAGGCCGGCTCGAATGTTATGTTTCAAACCTGAGGTTAACTCTAAAGTCCCGTGAAACGTATTTAGCGAACACTATTGAGAATGATGTATTGAAGACGATGAGGAATGATTATTTAGAGTGTACATTAATTTGCTTGCCTCCCAATTTGTGTTGGTGCAAAATGTCCTCCTACTCTTAAAGCCCTCCGCGCTTATATTGAAAACTTGCCTCACGACGTTTTCCACATTCAAAAATATGACATTAACATCGAAATAAATGTCATGCGGTAGTAATGATTTTCCAAATAGTAAAAAATAAATAAATTATTGTTACATATTACCAGGAACAACTAATGAAAAAATGTTACAATTGAACTTTAAAATACTACCCGCACTGGGCCTGCATAGTGGATCATGGCCCACTCCCTCTCGAAGAGAGAAGGTCTGTCTCAGCAGTGGGAACATTAAAGGCTGATTATTTTGTGTCCACATAAATAATGGCTGACATCAGGAATTAATTAGTAGATGTACTCTACTCAAAGGCGACTACAGAAAGCTATTTTAGAGTGCTATAGAATAATATAATAAAAAACGCGGACCAAGTCGAGGGCAGAAGCTAGTATATTTACTATCCTTGCATTATTGTCTTATTTCATATCGTCCCCGTAAACGTTCACCGTTAAACATGAGCTCTCCCTGAGGACCGCTACCGCAAGCTAAAGGAGAATTGTTATTTTATCCGCCGTGCCAGGAAGATTGATGATGCAGCATGGTATTATAAAATATGGTATAGATTAGAACTGAAATGTTTATAATGTCTAAGACTCACTCAAGCAGCATCAACGTGATCATCCGAGGGGAAAAAGGTAGCTGAGACTACTCAGCGGTGAATAAGATAAGATAGTGAAGCAAATATTTACTTGCATAGATTGAAGGGACGGTTAATAAGATGCGAAATAACTACTACAACTTTTTTTTAATGTACAATCCTACTTCGTACTATTCTTCTTCGATTTTTGAATATTTTTGCTGCTCAATCACGCAAAAATTACGTATGGATTTGGATGAAATTTGGGACACAGATTGTTCCTGGATTAACACAGGATACTTTTTATCCCGGTAGAACATTCCCTTCTGATATTTTTCAACATCTACGCGGGCGAAGCCGCTGGGAAAAGCTAGTCTATTATACATTAGGCATGCAACATTAATATAAAATGATTGAATATAATATCGAAAGAAATGACATACTTAAATTATGGTACATCCGTACCAGGACGTTGGTTACAGGAAGTTGGTCACTATGTGTTCAGTGTATGGTTCTGAACCTCTTTGGGTGGAAATTTTTCATCAGATATTTAAAAAAAACCGTGGTTCCATAAATTTTCACTGAGTATGTATTGCACTTTTTAACCGACTTCTAAAAAAGGAGGAGGTTCTCAATTCGACTGTATATATATTTTTTTTTTTTATGTTTGTTCGCGCATAACTCCGTTGCTTGCCAACCGATTTGAAAAATTATTTTTTTGTTGGAAAGGGTATACTTCCCAAATAGTCCCATAAATTTTTTATCGAAATCGGATAAGCGGTTTTTGTAAAATCAACAAAAATCTAAAAAAATTCCTTAATGTATGTGGACGATGTTCTAATAAGTTCCTGTCACTGTAATTTACATACCAGGTAGTGGTATTAAAATTTTGGGGAGGGGGTGGGTTGTGTAGGTACCACAACTAAAAAGTGAAAAATAAAAACTTTTTTACAAAAAATAAAACCGACTTCCAAAAAAAACACTACAAAGTGAAAAATAATTTTGATTTCGGAAGTCGGTGGCGAAAAATGAAAATACAAAACCGAAGACACCGACTTCCGAAATCAAAATTATTTTTCACTTTGTAGTGTTTTTTTTGGAAGTCGGTTTTATTTTTTGTAAAAAAGTTTTTTCTCTTTTCAGCTGATTTTTTTTATAACTGACGAAAGTCGTGGTGTGGGGCGCCCCGCAGCTAGATGGACCGAAGACCTTAAGAAGGTGGCTCGAACAGACTGGATCCGGGAGGCGGAGGACAGAGTGTTGTGGCGCAGCCTGGGAGATGCCAGCAGTGGACTGCGATAGGCTAAAGTGATCCGTTGGACGACCTTAACATAATAGGGAAAGACTAGGCAGATGCTAAAGCACTAGAAACTGGTGAACGGTGGGCGTTTATGGAAAAAAAAATTCTTATTTAAAATTGATATGATGGCCAAGAATTATGGTTCATGCCGTGAATAAAATTGAAAATGGGAGGTCATAGGTTGTTCCTAGCTTATGTTGCTAATTAAGACCTTCAAAAAGTGCTGATTTTCAGCCTAATTTGAATAAATGACTTTTGATTTTAAAAGATGATGACCAACATAGGTAGGCATTTGTCAAGAAAATCATTAATCTTCTTTTTAACTTACGAGATATCGTAGCTTTGATGTTTGGTCAGTCATGGAAGAAAAATAAGAGCTATCAGCTATTTGTCTTCCCGCTCAAGTTTTAAGAACTCACCGAAAGAAAATCAATGGTGTTTGTGTTAGTGAACTTACGGAGCAAGTTAGCTGACCCAGCTAAGAGAAACGAGCTTAAGTAATTTCGGTAGTTTTGACCTAAGATTTCACTGGTAAAGGTGTTTGATAGTTGAGGATTTATAGCCCCATGGCCAACTTTTGAGCATTTATACTTCTAGCTGTAGATAAAGTCCACGCTCTGTCATAATTATCTACTCTACTTAACTACGAGGTAGTAATTACGACAGTATTACCAGCCAACGTGGCAAACCTCTCAGTCTTTTAGGCAAATTTCCCACTGACAGCGATGAGGACGAATTTTGTGATGTCAAATGAGTTTTTCCCTTTTTTTCGTTTAATATACTTGTACATAAGATAGGTACTTTAGTTTGAGGTTGTACATTGTATTTAAGATTTTTGTACGGACGGACCACTAATTTTAACTTTCTGTTTTATCTTGGCAATTCAAAAGTGCTTGTACAGAACCCGGCGGTAAATATTGCACATCGACCTCTGTGAATGACCTCGTAAAGGTTTCCCTCTTTTCCTAAAGATGTTTTATATCCAACTTTAAAATTTGTAACAATTTAGAGTAGTTAACACCCACAATACACAGTTATTGTGGGTGTTAACAACTCTAAATATATATTTTGAACATTTTGACAATTAGGTGATTGTCTCTTTCCAGAGTCTTTGGGTTAGTAAATTTATATTTATCGACCGAACAAGCTGATACCTTAAGACTACTGCGTGCTTCTTCCTTTATGTATTACTAGCTTCTGCCCGCGGCTTCGCCCGCAAAATATGTCGACAAATTATACATATAAACCTTCCTCTTGAATCACTTTATCTATTAAAAAAAACCGCATCAAAATCCGTTGCGTAGTTTTAAAGATTTAAGCATACAGACAAACAAACAGACAAAAATAGCGACTTTGTTTTATACTATGTAGTGAAGTTCAAACTAAATAGGAAGTAATCCCAAAGACACCCCTCCAGCTCTGTTGAAAACAAAAAAAGGACACACAATCCAACGCTGACCTACCCGCATTCAATTTCCTAAATTTTCGCTATTTCGTTCTACCCTCACTAAGGTCGCAGGTGTGTCGCTTTCCCTTCTGTGTTACTACCCTACCCTTTGTGTTCACATCACATTTTTATGATTCCACCTTTGTTGCCCATTGTCTGTTACGGTCAAAAGAGTTTTAATAATACGCGTTCCGTAGTTTTTTTTTTTTTGAGATATATGCTAGGGTGGTAGAATTTGAGAAATTCGAGAAGGTACCAGTGATAGATTGTTTCGTGTAGGATTGTTGATGTGTTTGTTGTGTGTATATTATGAAGTGATTGTATAAAATTTTGATTTAAACTGAGAATTTTTTATTCAGTATTTTTCCTTGCTTGCTACGAATTCGGATTTGGTTAGACTGGAAGCCGATCCCAACATAGTTGGGAAAAGGCTAGGCAGATGATGCTACGATTTCCTTTGCTTTTGGCAGCGAAGCATCACTCAACAAGTTTAGAAGATCAGTCTCTGAGGTACGGGAGTGCAATAAGTAACCTTCCATCTTCTTTGGTAACATTATGTCTTTATTTTTATTTTTGAGTTTTTTTAGAAATCATTTTTCTTTTCTATTTTTTTGTTCCCATATATATTCATATTTTTTTAGATAATTACGACGTTGTTTTGTGGTAAATGTTGTGTACACCTATATAATAGGCGTACATACCGGCACTTTTATTAGTCTGTTTCATTTTTTTTGTACGTACTGCTGTTGGTGTACCTAATAAATAAATCAGTCATGTGTATAAAAAACAAAAATCTGTGCCTGATCTAATAAATGATATTTTTTTTCCTTTTTTTGTTTGGAACGTCAAATTGCAAAGAATAAGTAAAATGCCACGAGGAAAAACTTCGCCATCATTAGAAGATTATAAAGACATGAATAAACTTCGATATCATTAAGGAGGAAGCTCCAATAACTGTATGTAGGTCAATTATTTATCTTTGATTCGCCTTTTCCTGCTGTGTTGCTAGGCCACCGTAGCGTAATGGTCTTATTAGGGAATGCCATAATCATTTCTAATAAACAGCGATCGGTTTCCGTTGTGTTTCTTTCGGGGATTCTTTCATTTCCGACGTTTATGGTTTTCGATGTTCTTTTTTTTTGTTGATTTTCTTTGTTATTGATGGGTAATGAAGACGGAAGGGATATTTGGTAGTTCTCAAAGGACTTTGAGCGAAATAGATCTGAAAAGGTGAATAAAATTCAAAAATCTAGAAGGTTTCTGTAACATACATAACGTAATGTAAATAATCGCAAGATCATTTCAGAAAGTGTGGTGCTTAAATTTATTTCGCTGCAATGTCTATCATTTAATTTGGATGATGTTTCGATTTGAAATATGTATATTTCAGTAAAGCGAAATTGAAATAAATTTTGATTTGTGTGTTTTTTTTTAAATGCCGGTTTTTTTTAAATACATGACATAGATTTTTTTATTCTGATAATTATCATGTCTTGTCCTATCACCCGATTTCGGCTTGATGTCGATTTCTCGGACACCTGGCATAAAACATAACACTTTGATTTCTCTTATACTGAATTCTTTGAGCAATATTTTTCATGTAAAAATATAGTATTTAAAACAATTATTTTTCAGAGGATGTAAAACCTGAAAGTCAGCAGTAACTAATGCAGAGCTGCTCTTGTAGACCAGAAAAGCTTTAGTTCTAAACGTACCCTAGAAACCGCAAATATTTTAGTATGTGATTTTGACACAAATAAGACCTAACTAATAGTCCCTATCGGGCTGACTTTCAGGCAGATATTGCCTAACTTATCTGCAACTTAGCGGTTCCTAACGCAAAATAGAGCAGTAAACAACTTTGGCAAAGGCGCAAGTTCCTAATTCTAGGTTACTTCGTGGTTAAGGTTGCCCTAGTCAGTAATTCTTCTATACTAACTTCGAATGGGGTATATTTAACAGAGTATTTTAAAAATAATAAACGTTATCTACTTGTCTCTTCATTATCTAACCCTGTACGGAAACAGTTTGTGGTAAGTGACTAACCTGGTGTCAGAGTTTTTATGCTACCCATGAGCCTCTGACTGAGCTTCACATGATGTTGAGAAATATCTCTCAGACATGCTGGTTTCCTCACGATGTTATCCGTCGCCGATTTTAAGCAAGTGAAAATTATACAATACGCACATGAATTCGTAAAATCAGAGGTGCAAGCCTTGGGTTCGAACTCGAGACCTATGACTTGGCAGTCCGACGGTTACACCACTAGGCTCTCATTGCTGTCACCTTCTTATGGTTGTCGATCCTTTAGGGAAGGGAGCATACCATACTACGCTTGCCGATACGCAGTCTTTCCTTGAAGATAGGTATGCTCTATCGGCCGTCGATCCTTCGACAAAATTAAATATGGCCAACCCACTGCCACGTCAGTTTACTTAGTCTACAAGCTATGCCGAGTGAGCGTAGCACAAGCTTACTCATCATCATCATCTGCCTAGCCTTTGCCCAACTATGTTGGGGTCGGCTTCCAGTCTAACCAGATGCAGCTGAATACCAGTATTTTACATGGAGCGACTTCCTATCTGACCTCCACAACCCAGTAACTGGGCAATACGATAAATACGATACCCCTTCGTAAGACTAGCTATCAGATATTCGGGCTTCTGACGACCCTTAAAGACTGTCAAAGACGCACAAATGACAGTCGGGACCAACGGCTTAACGTGCTTTCCGAGCCACGGAGGAGTCTCGGTATGTAAAGATGGTCACCCATCCACGTCCAACCCCGTCAAGCGTAGCTTAACCACACGAGCACGAGCGTACCCATAAGTAAGTAAAACAAATAAATACTTACCAACAACATCAAGCCTCGCTGTGGCCGTATAGTGGGGGTAGGAGGGCGCGTTCTGTATCACCTCGCAGCTGTAGTTGCCACTTAGGTTCGGTCCCACCCGCACGAGGAACACATGTGTCTCATTAGATCTTAACCTCTGTTGAAGAAAACGTGAAATTAGTATTTAGGTTAATCAATAGAATTCGGTAATTAGGCGTCGATTACCCCGGCCACCGTAGGCGCGGGCCTGCGGACGGTGAGTAATGGGTGACTCACCGTCCGATCAGCACCAGACCCGTGCCGGACGGCGCGTATATATTCCACGCGCGCCTCAAAGAGATGTCAGCACACATGAAGGGGCCCCTCAGGGACAAGCCTGCCGGTTAAGCGGGATTGTCCGAAAAGGTTACCGTTACCCCGGAACATAAAGGGCTACGGAAGGAACATGAATGGGTTTTAGTCAGTAAGAGTCTGACACTCAGTACCGCTCCACACAGAGCGGGAGCAGTCATTGGATGATTTCCCAGCCTTAAAAAAAAAAGGCGTCTATTACAGATTAGGACAAAAAATAACAGACGAAAAATGATGATACAAAGATTGGATGGGAGCTCGCCGGGAATGCAGAAGCTGCGAAGGAAGGGGCTTTAATCGAGTTCGAAAATATTTGGGATATATCGATTGGGATTCATGGGGATAAAACTGTTTTGCGTTTTAGTTTCCATCCGTACGTCACCTTACTACCATTCAATTAATCTTAGACAGTAGTAAAATACCTAGTGCTGTGAAAGTCGGACTGCCAAGTCATAGGTCTCGGGTTCGAACCCAAGCCACGACCCTCTGACGTTTCGGATTCATGTGCTTATTGAATGCCTGATATATATTTTCCACGGCATGTGAAGCTAAGTCAGAGGTCCATGAGCAGCATAAAAACTCTGACACCGGGTTAGTCACTGACCGCACGAAAAAGAAAGAAGAAGTAGTGAAATATCTGTATCAAACATAATGATCAGACCATCACAATTTTGAGCAATTTTGTTGACATTACTTAAAACTAGAAGATAACAACATGTTGCACATTCCCTACATGACACACAAGCATCCTCCAACACATCTGAGATACTCACATCAATTTTAATCCCATTCACAGGCAGCACCCTTGTAGTTGGGTTCTCCAAAGGAGAGTACCGGTAGAACTCCTGAGTGCCCTTGTACCACTTCACGGAGTATATGCCGTAATCATGAAGCTCATATAGGCAGGCCATGGTGACGTTTCGACCGCGCTGAACGACACGGGGCGTGATTCGGAGTTCCGTGGTACGGAGGCCACCAGCTCCTGTGAACAAGGTTTGTTTGATGTTAGAGGATATTCTGGGATTTTATTGATATTTAAATATTGTACGACTGATGAACTTATACAGCGTGTTAGCTTAATCGAGGGACATACTTTCAGGTTGTATAACACTCATGGAAATCAACAACTTCGTCTGTGGGACCAACTCTGAAATATGAAAAAATATATCAGCTATTCCATACATTTTGAAGAATTATGCGAACATAAATGTATTGAACAGCAGATTTTTTTTTATTTCAGTTATATGTAGTTCCATAGACAAAGTTGTTCGTTTTCATGAGTATAGTAACCCCTAAAAGTACGTCCCTCGTTTAATCAAACACACTGTATAACCAAAGTTAGTAGTAATATCCATACTAATATTTAAAGAGGAAAGATTTGTATGTATGTTTGTAACGAATAAACTCAAAAACTGCTTAACGGATTTGAATGAAACTTGGCACCAAGATAGATTATAGTCTGGAATAGCATATAAGTTTTTATCCCGCAAAAATGTATGGTTCCCATGGGATAATTACCTACATAAACGCGGGCGAAGCCGCTGGCAAAAGCTAGTAGTTGATAAATTATCGTATTTACTACGAGTACTAAAAGAAAATGGGAGTCCTCTTAGTTTGCTATCATTATCTATACGCGTATTTTTTTTTACATCGATATGAAGATCCTAGAAGTCGCTTTGAATTTCTTTGAGACGGAAAACCACATAATTAATGAAGCAAAAACAAAAATAAAGTAAGGAAATGATATTTTCATAGTTAGGTATTATATTACTAGAGTTTACGCATTTATATCATTTTATGATATAAGTACAACAGCCATAAAATATTTTAAATCGACTAAACAAAGACAATGTTAGGCACGGCAAGCTATAACTACGCCCAGAATATTTGTAAGATCTCTGAACCCGGGCCAATATCTCGGCCAGCCAAACAAGAACTCCATTTATCTACCAAACGATTTCAGTCTGCCTAATAAATAACTTCGTAGCCAAAAAGCCGACAAACAAAACCACTTAGATCCAAAGCTATCATTAGCAGAATATCCTCATACCCATTTCTGAGTCGTTCCCAGTCAGTGATTTTTCTATTTGGTAAACAAAATGAAATTGCTAAAAAAATTCAACCTTAAAATCTTTTACACTGCTGGGACTCAATTTTTTTTTCACAAAATAGGCCAAAATCCACGAGAGATATGTGCGGGTAAATAGATGTCACGTTTTCAAATCAAAAATCAAATTAACGTTTGGGAACTGTCAAGAATGTATGGCAGCAAATCTACCTGGACTCAAACCATCGACCCACAATCCGTAAGTCGACGCCTCACTCTGCTCTCAAAGCAGAAATCGCCTTTATTATATTAATTTCGTAACAAGTCTAATATAACGAAAGATATGGTTCTAGTAATTGTATTAAGGGAATAATAATTATTCGGCCAGCTGTTAGAGATTATTAGTCTGTTGCTGATAATAAATACTTGTTGGGTAAATTAGTATGTGAGGGTACTTTGTTATTTTACTATACTAAGAGCACGTAGATTCTAAATTATCATCTGTAATTTAACTTTCTAGTATTTATTTAATTTAATAAAGAATTCTAGTTGTATTTAAATCTTGTTGATGTTTAAATACCTACATTTATTCTCAGTTCAGTGTCTTGGGAAATTATTTGAGCGTTTCTTTCATACTAACTTTCAATTTGGAAATTTAGAGTGATTACCGTTATATGGAGCAATTCATCAATGTCAGTATTTTCAAATTGGTTGAACGCAAGATGTTTTCTAGAAATAAGTCACAACGTAATTTATCGTGAGAGACGAGAAAACCATTTGGCAAAAAAGAAAGTACTAACGTGTCAAAAAAAAAATACTTTACTCACTTATTTACAGAGGTCAATTTTATTCAATTTAAAAGCACTTTCCAGTATTTTTTTTCCTACAAACAATATTATTTTATTTTAATTCAATAAACAAGACCCAATAGAAACTGAACCACTTAAGAACGAGCTTCGCGTCAGTAATTTCCACTTCCGTAGCTCGTGATGCATTAGGTACTCTTCGTATTGTGGTGCATTAATTCTCAGTCGAGAATAATTGGTCCCACTGATGTAGGATAACCCGGTCTGCGAAATGCGTTTCTAGGGAGTAGTTGCTTATATAGTGAGTTTGTTTTTATTAACTTATTTTAATAGGTCGTGTTGTTGCTGAAATTTTAAAGTTTTTCTTAAAAATAAACTTTACGTAAAAGAACTTTGGGTACATAATTAACTGTACCTAGCCACCCTGTGTGTGCATTTTCTTGACGTAATCAACTTAACATCACCATTTCCCCGACTTGGGTACAGGTATAACTATAGTGCAGACGCCAGCACATCAAGCTATCCCAAACTGTCAAATTTTCCCAGTTGAAAATGAACCTTATGCTTTGTTATAAAGTTGAAAATCTATAAAAGAAATATGACAGATTTGGGTAGCTTGAAGTGCTGGCCTCTGTACCTAAAGCCACATTTCACTAGCTATGTTACAGTCCAATGTAATAGAGAGGGCGAGTCTCTATGGAATTATGGTTCCGAATTAAAAATCCTAATTATAAGTAAAATTAATTAATATTGCCATTAAACGGGCACAAATTAAAATTCCGGGCTGCTAATGAGAAGTTCCAGATAGAAACACTCAGAAACAATTTCCTCAACCTGGGAATGGAACCGAATACCTCATGCTCAGCAGTAGCGCTTGTGACCATTAAACCCATGAGACCGTCATACGCGTTAAAAATGTTGCTATATAAAATAATTACTAATAAAGTTATAGTTGTGTAGTGATTTTTGAAATGATTAAATTTTGTATAAAGAAATTGAGTTTGAATTTGATTTCAAAGAAGATAATTTGATTTCATACACTGTATTGCGCGTTTTTGCTGACAGCCGCTAGATGTCAGTGTCAACAATCTCAAGATAACTTCAACGATATTGAACAAAATATTTCAAGCTTCACTTTTCTCTTGTATAACTTTGAACAGACACTCGTTCAAAATATTCGACCTAACCAAGCATTTGATTGGAAAGCACGATGTTTTGTTGCGCGAAGCGTGAGAGGAGAAATTCAACAATATATCTTAAGGTAAGAAATGGAAACTGAATACTGAAGTCAATATTTGAGAAAGAATATAATTTATGGAAAAGTTTATTTGTTTTGGAAGTTGGCGAGAAAATATTTTTAAAATTGCTATTCACTTGTTTACTTTTTTACGTTTGTGTTAGTTCTTATAATAAGTAAAAAGTTTTTCAATCGACATAATTTACTCGTACATTATTTTTTATTTTTGAAATGGCATCTCGCAGTTAAACCAAAGGGTTGTCTACTGCTAAACCGGGTTGCTTGTGGGTGCCACAATAAAATTGCAGCCTCCAGCCAGGGTTTAGTAAAAACTTACAAACTAAGCGACTACACGCTAAGGGCACCCCCTGTGGGGTACGGACCTCAAACTCAAACTCAAACTCAAAGTATTTATTTCAAATAAACCAATTACAGGCACTTTTGAATTGTCAAGGTGTCGGTCAGTCCGAGAAATGAAGCTAGTTGCCCATTCCAAAGGAGTAGGTACCTATGGAGAAGAACGGGCAAGAAACTCCATGGACACTCTTTTAAACAAAATATGGTTACAAAATATTTGTTACATAGTTCATATTAATATTATACATGTGAGAACGATGCAGAACGTTAAAAGCATCAGATATAAAATATGTAAAACCTAATCAATAATTAAATTAAAACAAGCCTTAGCCGCTAAGAGATGACCAGTCTCTACTGACAGCGCCCGTTCACGAACATGACGCATATATTAGCACCATTCAGCTCAACCATTTTGAAGGGAGCTAAATGATCCAACACACACGCCACCATCAGCGAGACATTAAAGTGAGCATGGCATACTCTCAGCCGCCAGGGCATATTCAAGTCAATGAAAGACGCACCCAGAGATTGGTCGCTTTATAGTAGGTACATAGTACTCACATATGTGCTAAGCAGTTATACAATATTAAGAGATTGAATTTATACAATGCAAAGATGTTTTTTTGTTGTTGTTGATCTTCCGCAGCTCCAACAGTTTTCAGTAGTCTAATAAATTAGTTGATGCGCCCTTGTGGAGCTGGACTAGCATTGACCCAAGCATTTTTATAAGCAATGTAATCTCCCAATTTATAATACGCTTGGCTGCCTGACCTCTGCTTAGGGCGTCGCTGGGGCAGGACTGCAAGGGACAGGTTGGATTAGGCGTATTTAAAACTATAGGCTCAGCGGCAACGTGGGCTGGCTTGAGCAAGGATCGGGGCGGGATTATTTACAATGACAAAGTTATTATTTTTAAACTAACTTTAAAGTTTTTGTCTTAATTAAGCGCGTTGGAAAGTAAACAACCATCGTAAAACTGACTAATGTTAGTTTATAAATAAACGCACGCGCCGAATATTTATTGTAAGTAATTAGCACGCATGTTAATGAATTCCTCTGCGTCTTCTTTGAGATAAAATTAGTTATTTTTTTCTTTTTCGTTGAGTATTTTTATGAATTGTGCTTCGTATAATTTTCATTATTTTGTCAGAATCTCTTTCATAACCTTAAAGAAGTACTGTACCAAAATCTAAATTATAATTGCGAGGAAAATGTAGTCAGGAAAGTTTTGAGTATGAATTTGGATGGCTATACAAGTAGTGAAAGACTAAAAAAACGATGGATGGATTGTGTGACAGATGGTATGGGTAAAAAGGGAGTGACTACCGAGATGACGACTAATAGAGAAGTATGGAAGAAAAATATATGTTGCGCCGACCCCAAAATAAATTGGGATAAGGGCAGGAGAATGATGATATTTATTTACTAATTAGTTAGTATTAGATAGTAATTTACTTTATTAATATTTTCTAAAGTAACAGTTCATTACTATGTCATAATGTACACACATTATCACATAGTAATGAACACACACACAGAAAAAATGAACACTCATTTTGTCTGTTTGTAAATTTTATTTACAACCCACGACAGTAATTATTCCTGAAGACTAAAGTTTGACCAACACTTTCCACATTACAAAACCTTTAAAACCAAACCTTTACAAAAACACAACAAACAGTTCCATATGCACAAAACAATCGTACACGTACTGCACGAAATTGACCAACTAACAGATCTACTTAAATTAGTCCACCATACTATATGTTGCATGTAATACGTACTAAGTTTAAGCATTGCAATATTGAGTCAATATTGAGTGCCAAATGTTCAGGGTCCACTCCAAAATGTATTAAGTAAATGCAGACTGTAATTGATGAAGCTGACAAGCAGGATTTGATGACCAATCAAGATCTCTTGCGGAGGATTATACACACCAAGGATGTTACTGTCCAAATTTGAGCACCCTATGTAATTTAATTGGATGAAAATCCAATGGACTTAACTTCGGTACGTTCTAAGTTAGAAAGGTGAACTGAGAGAAGATTGTCTAAAGGGTGGACTAGTGTAAATAAGTGTTAAGCTTAGTGAGATTCTTAGTTAAGATTTTGTTAAATAAGGTTTATAATGTTCATACATTTATCTAAGTTGGCAGTATTTCTATAGCTATGATAAACGATCGTCTGTTATTTTCTGTCTGTCACATACATTTGTAAATGCTCAATGTTCGGTTAAAATAAAACAGATGATTAAAATCTCTGAATTTCATTTAAAATAACTTTAGAAACAACAGAAAACCTTCAATCCCAACTCTAAATAAAAAAAGAAGTTGTGAAGAAAAAAAGGAGAGCGCTCACTACTGTCCCATACGAGCTTGTTACTGAAAACCTTCTAGATAATTCTATTAACCTAGCTCCCTTATCTTTTCGAAACCGAATTTAGCTTCGAGTCCAATGCATTACAATGAGGTTTTTTCTTTTTTTTGTTGTAGATATCATAACGCGAGCATGCCCCAGAGGATTACCAGAAACAATGAATACAGAACGCGGATACTTTTTTTTCGGCCGCGACAGAGAAGGTTGTATCATTTATTTAATTTTGTCGGTGATATTTATCTGGGCTGTATTTTTTAGCTTAAAAAGAGAAGGTAGAATTGGCTTCGTATAGGCATGTGATGTGTTTTGTTATTTTTACGTTTCGTTCCGAAAAAGGGTGACGTACAAAAATAAAATTAGAAAAATACCGCTATTGTTTTCCGTTTCAGAGAATCAGAAAATACGTGGATTCCACATATTTTCGGATTCTCTGACACGGAAATCAATGGCGGAAAAATGATTTCTAATTTCATTGTGGAGTTTCGAAATTTTATGCCGCATTTTTTTACGTTTGTTTTTACTATAACTATTTACTTCTATATACTATAAAAAAAACTTCTGTTTCCAATCGAGACAAAGGAAAAATATGTATTATTGAAATGCTAATATTTTACCTAGAAATAACAGATCCTTTACTATTTTATTCAAATTAACAAAAACGACCAATGGAATAAGTAGTACTGCCCAAAAATGAACAAGTTTCAACATTATATTTTTTACTCCCAAATAAATATCTTCATAAATCCACTACTAAACGTTTCGAACTCGCTCTAATATCGTGCAATAACCGTAAGTTTGTACGAATATAGCCTGCTTAGTCTTATTTGTACGAAAATAGACTGTTTGAGTTTTATTAGGCGTATTTGTGCGGAGACCGCACCTGCTACCCTACGAGCAGTAATAATTCTCGATGTCTCTTCATTCTGTTTTCTTCTTAGGACACGGACTGTAGTACGGGATCGGTGACAGCGATTTGTCTGAGCGATTTATTGAATCTACGTGTCTTAGGATTAAATTATTTTTATGATACGTCTGTATTAATTTAAGGAAATGTTTTTATTTTGCGTCAGATTTAGTGACGATGTTCTGTGATCTTTCGGCTCTTATTAATTTGCGGGATTTAATTAGTCAGGCAGGGGGTTATTAAACAAGATTTTTTAAACTTAGATTGTTAAGTATAGAGTGACTACCTATCTTACCTCCACAAAACAGTAACTGCGTGATACCTATAGGTAAGACTATCAGAAATTCGGACTTCTGACGATCCGTAAAGACTGCCAAAGATACACGATACGGCAGCTGGAACCAACCACTTAATGTCCGTCCAAGACATGGACGAGTCTCGATATGTAAAGTTTGTCACCCATCCACGGACCAACCCTGGTAAACGTAGCTTAAACTGGTGGATCGACGCGTACGGCTGTTGTTACTTAGGTACACTACAAGCTCCTCTCCGAGTACATATATGTATGTTATAAATAAACATTAATAGTAAGTAATAATGAGAATTCAGCTAACATAAAACCAAATATTGTCCAGCGGTCATTCTCCGCTATCGTTTATGGTCCGAACAACCGCCATTTTGAAAGATAAATACAGTGTTGTAACTTATTTGAAGTGTAATTCAATCGATTTCATTGTTTTATTAGTTTCGTTCCCCTTGTAAATTTCTTGTCTTATTTTTGTTTATTCTTTTGCTTTTCGTTTTAAACTTTAGGAGTAAATCATGAGTGTATTAAGTCTATATTGTTTCAGCAGAATACCGAAGTTTCAACTTTGCTTTTTGGCTTTGCAAACTAAAGTTCAGTGTACTCATGTGTTTTCTCAAAATAAATATTTGATGTGGAATAATGAAGTTGGTTTGGTAAAACTAAAATATTGGTGACGGTTTTTTTTGCGTTTAAATAACAATAATACATAGTTATTTTTTGAGGTATCTTTTAGAGATACTTAACCGCACAAGTTGCGCTTAAATTTTTTGTATGTATTGACATTCATGGCATTTATCCTACTAATATTATAAACGTGTATGTTTGAGAGGATGTATGGATGTATGTTACTCTTTCACGCAAAAACTACTGTATGGATTTGGATATGTCTCACTTTGCGGGGACGCTGCTTTATTACGTACCTACTCAGATGGTCACTGGTGTGGATAATACAAAGGAGAGGATTGAAAATTGATATTAATACTTAGACAAAGTTAGGTTTTATGGTAAAAGTGATTGATAAGGTTTGTTTCAGGGCACACAGATCATCAGGCGGGAGGAAACGCCCAGGTGTCACCATTGCGAGGATCGCCCAGAGGACATGGTAGAGCATACGGTGCAAACCTGCCCCGCTTGGGCGGAGCACCGCCGGCGCCGTGTCCTCGTAGAGGCGATGGCAGCGGCGACCTCTCGCGCCCGGCCCTGGTGCAAGCCATGGTCCGGGGCGAGAGGGAGTGGGAGGCAGTCACCTCCTTCTGCGAAAAAGTCATGCTCGCGAAGGAGGTGGTGGGATGGGAGAGAGAAAGGTCCTCCCGTCCCAGCCGTCGCGGGAGACGCTCCGGGCGTCGGGAGCCACGTGACGGCTCCCGGCCACCGTAGGCGCGGGCCTGTAATGGGTAGTAATGGGTGACTCACCGTCCGATCAGCACCAGACCTGTGCCGGACGGCGCGTATATGTTCCACGCGCGCCTCAAAGAGATGTCAGCATATGAAGGGGCCCCTCAGGGCCAAGCCTGCCGGGTAAGCGGGATTGTCCGAAAGGGTTACCGCTACCCCGGAACATAAAGGGCTACGGAAGGAACATGGATGGGTTTTAGTCAGTAAGAGTCTGACACTCCCTTCCGCTCCACCCAGAGCGGGAGCAGCCATTGGATGATTTCCCAGCCTTAAAAAAAAAAAATAGGGCACACAGATAGTTTATATCCGGGATTAACACATAGGATACTTTTTATCGTGGTGGTAAGTACCTGTGGGAGTATTTTCCGACGTCCACGTGGACGAAGCCGCTGGCAGAAGCTATTATATTATATTTTTGAAGGCCTATTTCCCTAACTGAATACGTTCAAAATCTCGTCGCAATCTCATCCCACAACAATCAATCTCAAAAACTTGTCAAAAATGTAGGTTTTTTGACAGATTGAGGCCGAGATGATTTTGCGAACGTTATTAAAAAAATGAGATTCATCATCAAATACGTTACTATGTTATTTAAAGTAACTATGTAACTTAGTTTTTAAGTACTTCTTCGTTGTATCGCTGTGTCACGACTGTATTTCACCTAATTATAGTAATATTAAATTCATATTGGACATAATATAAATCTCACTCACAGATCTTTAGATTAAATTATAGGTACTCAGTTAAGAATATATATTATTTGAATATTTGTATTTATATACCATAAAATATAGGTATGTTGTGGTCTCATCGAATTACCCAGTTACTGACTGGGTTGTGGAGGTCAGATAGGCAGCTGCTCCATATAAAATACTGGTATTCAGCTGCATCCGGATAGACTGGAAGCTGAACCCAACATAGTTGGGAAAAGGCTAGGCAGACTGATTGGCAGTTATGTTGTGATAGAATGTAAAGATCATATAAAACTACATTCTTACAAATAACTAAATGCCGATTCTGATTGTTATGTCTTGTCGATTCATATAAAGATTTCATTCCTAAATCATTTATTCATGCATAAATCAGTACCGTTTTTCTTTTACCGTTCTTTCTTAACCTTTTCATCAAACAAATCATGCGAAAAATACCTTCCATTAATTCACTTTTCTACCGCGGCTATAACCGTGAATTACTTTGCATCTTATCCCATACAATTTAGGAGTCAAGTTAAATGTCAACACGATAAGTTAATGTGTAAGCTCGCGACGAAAAAAAAATTAAGTACCAAAACGGAATGTGTTCGTTTGCGAAATCGAATGTGACATATAAGGGAAGGGAATTACAGCGAGCGCTTTTATAAAATAATCACAGTTAAGTGCGTAGAATTCAAAATAAAGATTGATTTTGTACTACTGTGCTGTAAATACTTGTTTCAAACATGATTGATAGCCGACTGAACTGCTGGTGATGATTTTTTATCAGAACATGGGTAAAAAGATACATATATGTTTCATATTTAAGTTCTCCACATTTTACTGCAAATGGGGTACATTATATAGTTTTAGTTTAACGTACTTAATTGAAAACATAATACAATAAAAAAATTACAATCATAAAGTAAAATAAAAATGAAATGCTGATTTAGTAACACTCTTATTATCTGTCACCCCGAAATGCTGCTTGGTGTAATTATTCTTAGCTAGCACCAATACACAACAAAAGTTCTTAGTAGCCAAGTGTGTAGAATTTTATGTGAGGGAACTTTGATCCAACAATTATTTTTAAAACTACAAAATTTCGTTACCTGCGTTATTGATTATATTTCAAAATAATTGATTAAAGTCTGAGTTTTAAATCGTCAGATAGGTTTTAGTGTAGGAAAAAATATGACTGTTTGGTAGCTTTTGCATAGAAATATGTCAAACCACCACTTTTTATTCTTCAGATAAAAGTTAACAGGCAATCGAAAAATCATTTCAATCGTCATATAAGTTTTATTAGAGGAACACTTGCTTAAAATCGGTAAATGTTTTCCACATTGTGAGGAAACCAGCATGCTTGAGCATGATATTATTTTATCAACCAATTATCTGAAGCTAAATCAGAGGCCCATGGGCAGCATAAAAACTCTCACTCCAGGTTAGTCACTAACCACACGAAGAAGAAGAAGAGGAATAAATACAATTACAATTAATGAATATTGTTATGAAATAAATGACTTATGACTTACTTATGACTTAATATGACAGTTTGTGCATGGAAAATATGTCAAACCGCCATTTTCACTTTTTAAGTTATCAGACGATTGAAAAATTGGTCCTTTATTAAAAAGGTACTCTTTTTGTGACATAAATCTTTATAAATCTTATTGTCAAATAAAAAACTAAATAGAAACTATATTACGAAACTAACAACACAACACAATAATTGACCGTGTCCCATAAATACTTCGTCGAAAATGTCAGAGTTTTTTGTTCAACTAAACGTAAATAACTTTGCGGTAATCATTAAGAGGTAACGGCTCATTTAAATTTAATCTTGCTTTGGGGGAAACACGTGGGAAATAGCCACATAATTACGTACTCTGAATATATTTAACTTGAATGTTTTATTTCAATATTTGGGAAGGTATCTTCAGAGAGGCTCGTAACTAAATGATATTTTTTCCACATGTTAAGCTACGCTTGCCACGGTCGGTTCGTGGATGGGTTACCATCCATTTAATATTGAGGCTATTGCCCCTGTCTATCGTTCGTGGGTCTTTGGCAGTCGTTACAGGTGGTCAGAAGCACGAAAGTCTGACACTCAGTACTACCAGGTTTATCGTGTTACTCAGTACCTAGGTTGTGGATGTCAGATAGGCAACCTAGGTACTGCTCCATGTAAAATACTGGTATACAGCTACATCCGGTTAGACTGAAAAGCTAACTCCAAGATAATAGAGAAAAGGCTGGGCAGATTGATTAATTGGAGAGTTACCTTAAGAATCAAGTATTTGCTTCGTTGAAATGTCAAGCTGTCATTTTTATTCATCAGATAAAAAATACCTAACTATGGTAAAATCAGCCCTTAGTCAAATAAAAAGTTCAGCAGTTTTGAACTCGAATACTAATACCAAAATTACTAATTCCAGACAGAAAAACCCAATAACACTTTGCCCGACCCGGGAATCGAACCCCACAACCTCATGCTCAGCAATAACACTTGCGACCACTAGACGAACGAGGCAGCCCCAATTCGTAATATTCGGTTTGCATTTCCCTACAATAGAATTGCTCTTAGAAACGCGCCACAGCACATAACCAACTGGAATAATTGTCAATGTCATTTAGAATAATCTTATCACAACACAATCCTTTACCTACACTAAAGCCTCGCTTGTCTACGCTAATAAACGCTGTGCAACATCACAATATCCAATAGCGAAATGAAACATAATTACACAAAGAACAGTGACGTCACCATTGGAATTGTATCTGGAAGAGATTATTCCAGAATCATGAACATAGATTTTGAAATGTTTACGAACAATGGAACGGTGTAGACTGCGGTAGGGTACGCTGGAATTGCGACATAACAGGATTTGCATGGCACTGAATATTCCCATCAATTAAGAACGTATGAATTTGGCAGTAAGTTACGATATCCCGGGCTGGATAAAGGACAAAGTGTTATTGGGTTTATTTTTTTGGAATTTCTTAGCAGTAAGCAGTCCGGAGTCTGGGTTTGTGCCCGGTTGACGGCAATGGGCTCACCCTTTTTTCATGGGACTTAAGCATAACTGGTGATAGGTGGGTTTGTGTACTGTAAGGCATAATAAGGTACTGTAGAGCCATTTTTTTTTAATTAGGGAAATTATCAAATGACTTCTCCCACTCTGGGTGGAGCGGAAGGGAATATCCGACTCTTACCGACTAAAATTGAATGTTTCGGGGTAGCGGTAACCTTTTCGGACAATCCCGCTTATACTATAGAGCCTAGATGAAACCTAAGAAGTCGTAGGTCTCGAGTTCGAACCCAAGGCACGCACCTCAGATTCATGTGCGTATTGTATAATTATCACTTGCTTAAAAATCGGTGAAGGAAAACATCGTGAGGAAACCGGCATGCCTGCGAGATATTTCTCAACAGTATGTGATGCTAAGTCAGAGGCCCATCGGCAGTATTAAAACTCTGACAGCAGGTTAGTCACTAACCACACGAAAAGAAGAAGATGAAACCTTATAAAGAATCTACGGCTGGTTGGTTACAAAATAACTGACAGCATTCGACCTTTCAAAGTGATGGAGTATTTTGATGGGTTTTTATTAAATAAATGAATAAAGACTCTGTCAGTAGCCGTGCTGCTGAACGCATGAATTCCTTAAAGTAATATAATTCAATAGTTGCTGCCCCGTGTGTTTCTATTTGCCTGTTGGAAATCGCTACAACACAACACACTATACGAGCTCTACCTCTGAGAGCTCCCTTAGTGAAAGCTCATCTAGTCTGCACACTCTTCTTCTTCCTTTCGTGTGGTTAGTTATGCTGTCTATGGGCATCTGCCTTAGCTTCACATGCTGTTGAGAAACATCTCTCTGACATGCTGTTTTCTTTGACCAAATTTTAAGCAAGTGATAATTATTATAATACGCACATGAATCCGTAAAATCAGAAGTGCGTGACTTGGGATCGAACTCGATACCTATGACTTGGCAATCCGACGGTTACACCACTAGGCATCACTGCGGTGGGTCTTCACATTACACCTCTGCCTAATCCTCTGCGGATGACAGGCGTGATGTTTAAGTTTTGCACAATTCTCTTCAACTTCGTGCGATTCTTCCGAAGGCCATAATATAGGTTTGTATAATTATAGTTTATATTAAAGCCATAATACCTATAGTTTTACTTCGGCAGGACTAAATCTGCCAAAACTCAACATTTTCCAAAATCCATTATACTTTATCAACATAAATAGGCTGGTAAATTTCGACTCACTTATCGTAAACAACCTTAAGCTATACCTTTCAATATACATAAAATACACATAAACTTTTGTAACTAAGAATTTATTTTCATAGCTACACGAGCGGGCTTATAAATCTTACACGCGATACGTCCCTAGACAGGGGCTTTCAAACGATCCAGTACAACTGTTGAGCAATATAGAAAATGACTCGGCAGCTATTGAAATATTCCTCAAAACGGTTCAAAACGTTGCTCAGCGGAGCGCGAACCATGATCTGTTGATACGACGATTTCTCGATTCTAGATGTCTGTTTCGATTCAATTATTTTAGAGACAGATAAAGGTACTTCTAGTTGGTTTCAAATATATTCTTTCACGTATAATGAAACTTCAGATGAATATTATAAAAACCAAGTTGACAATAACGCTAACTCAAACTTTCAACGAGGTAATGATTACAATGGGTATTCATTAACGTAAAATGAAGTCTTCAAAATGGTTTTCCGTAAATGTATTCACAAACTGAATATTGAGTATACTATTAGGTAACTAAACTACCGCTGAATACTATCATTGCAGATTCAGTTAAGAGTTAGCTGTTCAGTGTTTGATAATGGCATCGAAAATCAGTAACCATCTGCTACTATATATAGTTAAAGACCCTGACATAACGCATAAAATGCTTGCAATGTAAATATTGACAACAAATTAAGGATTAAACTAGAAACAGTAAGAAAGGCAAAAGAAAGAAAAATATTAAATTCTGCACACGCACAAACAATACACAGTAGTAATAAAGGGAAAACAATAAATAAAAATTAAAGCAAAACTAAAAAAAAATACCTGTGCGAGGTGAAAAGGCCGCTATCTCAGCATAATGCTACGATATTAAACAATAAATAAATACCACTTACAATCTATAAAACAGTAACAAATTAATTAGTGTACATGGAAATGACGTTAGAATGTGACAACCTTGCGGCATTGTCGACCACAACGTGAATAACAGTGAGTGACAGGCTTTCAACTGTGACTGACACCTTCCTCCGGCAGCCTAAAGAGAATCGCAAACTTAACAATAATTATAATCATAGGGTTATTTATGATAACAATATTAATTTTATTCAACAAGCTCACAGTTTATCGATTTTCGAACCACCGCCAATGATAATGATTGTGCAACCAAATGCCGAGACAAAATATGTTATTTTGCAGAATATATTAAATGATTCGAATTCTACCACATGGAAATATGAAGAGAACATTTTACATTACTCATTACTTTAATGAAAACGGTATTCCAGTAACAGCCAATAAGCTGATTCATTTACTTGCGAAGCAATTAATCTAACAGGAATGTCAATAGCCACAAACACGCGAAAGCTATAGACATATTTCCCAAATTCTCGAACACGTGAAACATTCCTTCCTAAACCACTCATTACCGCTTACTATGAGCGTCCGTTTACGAGCGATATTGTGCCCGACAGTCTATCAAACGCCTGATTGCAATCTCGCGCACTGCCGACCGGAAACTGTTCATACCGCCCGCTATTAACTACAATGGCCGGTATCGTGACGTCATCGGCGGCCGTTCGACACACGCCGCTTGTCAAAGGTCGTTTATTGAGTGGGTGACCAAAAATGTTTGACGTTGTTAGGCTTAAGATGGAGGTGGTAGTGGACAAAGGACTTTATTTTCCGCTAGGAGATTGATACGAGTTTCTACTTCATGGTGTGTGCGTTTGATCTGCGACAGTATCTCATGGACTCGAAACAAGAACATGAAAATGGCACATTCAAGTATTTACAGTACTATAAGCTTGGATTTCTAAAAAAGGACTTGAGGGACTTCCGCTATCGCAACTCTTGAGATTGGAATTAACTGAATAGTACATATGTTGTGACAATCAAAACAAATAAATCTTGTAATGACTGAAGATAACTAACTATTATTAGTTACCTTTTCTATAAATATAAGATAAGTAAATAGTTAACTGAAGAGACTCATGAAAAGTATTATCGAAGGAAGCAAACATGAGGGAAAATAATCATAAAGGGATTAAAAGAAATCGTATCACTAAATAAGAACTAGATAAAATACAAACTAGGCTTAAACTCCATTCAACGAATAAAGGAATCCAATGAACTCTAACAGCTTTATTCACCCAGGCTCACATTGAAACAACGTCTCTATTTTTATAAATTCTCCTTTCAAAACTAAAGTCTCAGTCTTAAAGAGTTCTGTTATTGGCAGTTCCCCTCTTTCGTTTAGTTAAGCAGCAAATATATAGTTCAAGGAAGTTTTCCCGACGATGCGGAAAATGTTTAAACTCTTTTTTTTAAGCTCTCGAAAGTTTTTTTGATTAAAGTAAACATGCCTTGTTAGTAACGAAAATAGACGCCTCAGACCCCGAATATTAGGTTTGGGCTATTTTTCTTTTTTGTTCTTGAATGTCAAGGATTTGAGCCAGTCTTAAAGTAAACAGTTTGTTATGAAGAGGTAAACAAGCCGTGTCTTACATTGATGATTTACTTGTTATTTTGTAAATAGCTAGAATAAAATTAAATGGTAGCACCCATTTTCTAGAAAATATCTTAATATCTATTAATATTATAAAGGCGAGATTTTGTGAGTGTGTGGTTGTGTGAGTTTGTATGTTTGTCCGTTCTTCATGCTCAAATGGCTGAACGGATCTGGATGGCACAAAGGTTGTTTATGACCTGGATTAACACAATATAGGATTCTTTTATTCCGGTCGTACTCTCCCTTGGGATAATTTCCAACATTCATGGGGGCGAAGCCGCTGGCAGCAGCTGGTTTAGTTATATTTGTGAAATTAGTTTCGTAATCATATTTTTTTTTCCTAGAATATTTTATTCTAGGTAAGTGATTTTTTCAGTGCATCTCAGAACCCAAACCTCAGAGGAGTATCCGAAGGTGAATCTTTTCTTATAAGAAAACTTTTTCAAAAACAAAACTCAGTAATCGAGAAATAACATCCGAAGTATGGAAAGCCCATTTATCATAAAGTTCTTTGAAACAATCTTAAGTCTTTCAATTTGAGTGCGCAACAAAAACTGTTTAACTTATACTTGGATGACTTTGCTCTTTCTGGTGCATTTTTTAATAATGCAAGAGAAAATTTTCCATCTTATTTTTCTCTTTACATTTTATCGAGGCAAGACTGGTAAAATTTTGCTTCTACATTTGCTTAAAAGCTCTCTATTGAAGCTATGTTGAGTTAGATTCTGTATGCATTAGCTTGTTTCCTTTGTTATGTTTATTTTGTTTCAGTCCACTCCGTCAGTATTGTTGGTTGTTTTGACGTCTGTTGTTTTTGTTGTGTTTACTAATTTAATAGTTATATTACGGTCTTCATCTACAACAATTCTGTTTGCAGCTCGCTTTTTATAAAACTTGTTTATGTTTCAATTTTCTGCTTATTTTCTTCTACTCGAAGGTGTGTATTAAAAAGTGAGTAGAATTTTATTTATGTATCTAACATGAGTTAAATTTCTTTGTTATTTATATATCATTGAATGTCTAACCTAACTGAATATGCACATTATAAAAGTAATTGGTTCAGAATGGATTACTGAATCGGTTTTTGTCCTTTTTAATGAAGATGTTTTTAATAATTAAAAGTACGTAATACAGCCACACTTCCGCTGTATAGTCAAAAGAAACAAAAATGTACAAAGTACCTAATACGCTAGAACCATAAATGTCTGTAACAGAGCGGATGCGTAGGTTTGTAATGTAAAATTTTCTCCCGCATTTAGTTTAACTATTAGGGTATGTCGATAGGGTAACAAAAAGAAACAATATTTAGTTCGTCAGTGAGTTAATACGAAAATATAACACAATGTATTTTTCTGATAAATGTATCATATTAATAAAAAAATACTTAGATAAAACGCATTAAAGTTGGAGAGTGGGGGCTCGTTAAGGCACAAACACATACGGTTTAAAGTCTACCTAACCGTGACGTCGTGCCACATGTAAAAACAATGTATCACGTCGTTATCTTTAGATTACGTAAAAAAAGAAAAAAAATGTGTCTAATATTTTTTAATAATGTAGCAGACGGACTGTAAAAATAATTGTCGTCATCTTTAAATAAACAATGTTTTATACATAAAAGTAAAACAATCTGTAAATATCACTACACAGTATTAAGCAAAGTCGCTTCCGCTGTCCTAATGTCTGTTATATGTATGCTTAGATCTTTAAAACTACACAACGGATTTTGATGCGATTTTTTTTTAATATATAGAGTTATTCAAGAAGAAGGTTTAAATGTATAATAACATGCTATTTCCGTCATCCACGCGGGTGAAGCCGCGGGCAGAGCTAGAATTATAAAATAATATTCTAATTGGAGTATTTGGTAGTGAACGTTAATTCCGGGATCTGCTGTATACCAGTTTATAGCCATTGCTTCCTCATCAAATCAGTATCCAACCCAACATATAAAACCCTCAGATTTATTCCTGGAACAAAGCGCATCTTTCAAAAGCCATCTCTTCAGCATCATCAAAATAAACGAAGAGCCAAAGGGTTCCAACGACACATCGTAAACACTCAACAAAGAGTACCTAGCACAATTGTTTGTTTGTTCGTCATTCTGAAGCGAGCCACCTTCACCATTAGCCGTTAATGCGTTTTTGTTTATTTTGCTGGTCGGATCTACTAGTGAATCTTTCCTTTGGTTAGAATCTCTATTTAGGTTCCGGATTCATTGGACTTGGACTAGGATTTGAATAATGTTTATTAGGGGTTAAATTATTTTGTTCAATTCTTAGTAAATATACTGGGTGTCATACAAAAGCATATGCTAGAGACCACCAAACTGAACGACTTTAACTATGGGAGCAATTCCGAAATCGCAAAAAAACAATTAGCTGTTCTATACATTTTTGGAAATATACGAAATGTAGGGAACATCTGATTTTTTTTTCACGTTTTGTATATACAATTTTAATTTGGCTAAGTAATAACAGCCTCACGAATCGATACATCTGGTTAAGCTACTCTTGCCGGGGTTGGTCTGTGGATGGGTGACCATCTTCAGATATCGAGACTCCTCCGTGCCTCGGAAAGCACGTTAACCCGTTGATCCCCGCTGTTATCCGTGGATCTTTGACAGTCGTTACTGGTAGTCAGAAACCCGAAAGTCTGACAGCCAGTCTTACCAAGGGGTTTCGTATTACCAGGTTAGGTAACTGGGTTGTGGAGCTCAGATAAGCAGTCACTCCATGTAAAATACTGCTATTTAGCTGCATCCGGTTAGACTGTAAGCCGACCCCAATATAATTAGGAAAAGGCTCGGCAGATTGACGAGATAAAATATGATAAAAAAGACAATATTATTTTGATTTCTATATATTGAACAAATAAAATACAAACTTCATAACTCTCCCTCATTAATCATTCTGCCCTAAAATTGCTTTCTATATCAAGACGCTAACTTCCTAAAAAGAGAAAAGTACTGAGCAATCCTTTTTCTTAGTTATTTAGGGACCAACAAAGCGCGTATTCGAAATATTCGCGGCAACAAATCATACGCCGCCTTTTAGAAGCCATGAAAGCATTCTTAAAACAAGAACATAAAAAAAGAATCAGAGCAACACTGTTAAGGATGTGTTTTAAGACATAAGCGGTAGCGGGTTAGGGCGAACATGTTACACTCTTAACTAACGTACCTACACGTGATTTAGAATTTTTATTTACATATTCTGTATTTTCTTTTAAAGTTACTTTTAACAAAACGTGGCAAAGTCAAATAATTTATTTCAAAATAGGTAAGAAATAGAATTAATTGATTCTAGTCATCCCTTCCAACAGGTAGTTTCGTATGAAAAAGAATAGACAAGAAACTCCACCGTTACTCTTTTAAAATGTTTTACTATGTTTTTTGTACATGAATTATAAAATTATATGTGAAGAAGATGCACCTAGAATAATGGCAATGGTATAATAATAATGGTTTGGGATTCATCAATATTTTTTAAGGGTTATTTCTTTATTGCACAAGAAAAGATATATCTGCACATGGTATCGAGTCTTCAATTTTCAAAAATAATCTATAATACCAACTCATAGGTTCGTTACAATGCCACCAGCTTTACATAAGCCAATCTAAGTAATCGAATGCGATTGCATTGCAATTATTAATGTCCCATTCAATTCAGCAATCTGATTGTATCAGCTTGGTTGCTCAGTTCTTGTCCCTGATGGTCAGAATCATATTGGACGTTGCTCGTTTATGCAGTTACTCACACAAATAAGTGGTGTGTCGTTTTGTTTCCTTTTGTATATTTAAACATAAAAATGTACAGATGGGAAAACAAAAAAAGAAACAAAAGAAGTTTATTTCGTCTACTAGCTGACCCTACAGATATTGTTCCGCCGAAACTTCAATGGTATAAACAAAAATCACATAAAAATTACAAAATTTATTCTAAATGTGAAAATTTTCAATTTTTCTCTCCATATGAATCTAATTCAGACGAACATAAGACGTATATTAATTTAAAACAACAAAATATAGCCAAATCAGTACAGTCGTGTGACGAAGTGATGTGTTTCCCAACGAACATCATTTCATTTTTATTGAATGCTACCTACAAAATGTTTTAATTTGATTTTCACTGTAAAATTAATGACGTGTTTCAAATATTAGTTTGGAACGTTGCTTATTTTATTAATAACGTAATTCAAGGTATTGATAATTTAATATGGAATACTGATTGCGTGTTAATTTTATTTAAATTTTCAATATAAGTTTTGTAATATTTTATTGTGTTATTATGATCCATTGTGTTTATCTTCAGATTAATTTATGAAATACAATTAATATAATTTTAGGCTTTAAAATGAATAACTAAACCTAAATTATTAATAGGACAACAGAATCAAAGCTCTTAGCTGGAGCAAAGGAGTCAAAGAAATACAAATTGTTTATTCTGCACAATCAAAACGCAAAAAAAACACAAATAAAACACACAAAAAAAGAAGTAGCCAAAAGCCTCGTATTTAACCAATAAAAGTTAAACTGGTACAATTAAATCAATAATCACACGTATCCGAATATTTTTTGGCTACGGCTTCGAGATCATGATCAAAGCTAAAACTACAATCTAATATGATATGCCAATTCTATTTGTTTTGTCGAAGCCTCGCAGTTGATAATATAAAAAACCTGTACTTTTGTGTGTATTTTGTTTGCATGTGCTCAAGAAAAGGCGTGTATAACGGTGAATAAAAACTTAAAAAATATATTTTATAGTTTTATTATCTACTGATATTATTAGAACTAAATGTCAATTAAAATAATTCATATATATTTAGACCTGTTGCGCCCGCCGCAACTCATCACTTGCACCAAACTAGAAAAGAAGCGTTTGAAATACGCCAGTGAATCACAGTGGGAAGTAGGGAATGCGTTAATAAGTCCCGAGGCATCCCCGGATTTCGACTTACCATACATGTATGTACAATACGAGAGCCAAATGTATATGGTTGCGTACCTATGAGTTTGTATGAAAACCGTGCTGAAAAAATAAACAAGTGAAGAATGGATCATGCAGATAAAAAATAGGGATGTGCTTTTATTTTGATGCATAGAGATATTTCGAATTTCGATTCAGATAAGTGATTCGACGAACGGTTGAATAAGATAAAAGTTTATATTGTTTAGTTTTTATTGTATTCAAATAATTAGACTGATTTCAAAAGCTGACACCATTTTAGGCTTTATTAACAAATTAACTATTGCCAGCGGTTTTGATCGCGTGTATGTAGGACATTATACCATGGGAACCGAACATGTTTCCGGGATAAATAGCTTATATGCTATTCCAGACTATAATCTATCTTTGTGCCTAGTTTCATCCAGAACCGGTAAGTAGTTTTTGAGTTTATTCGTTACAAACATACATACAAATCTTTCCTCTTTATAATATTAGTATAGATTAATAAGTAATTTTAGTGAGATATTTCTTTCTGCCAGAGTGATAATTTTTATAGCAAAACAATTTGTGTATAAGAGATCCTGAAATAAATGTTTCTTACAATGGTTATGAAATAGGCTACGGACTACATTATGCCGTTTTTATATATAGGCACCTTGATGTTAAGAAAATATCAAAGGCAAAACACGAAGGATCGCGTATTACAAATAAAATATTATTATTTCTGAGGGCGTCTATTTATCTTTGGAATGACGTAATAACGACCTTCAGCATAATGGGGATTAGTAATAAAGGTATCTGTACGGCTTGTAAATGTTTTTTAAGCAACATGCCAGTTATATGTATAAATGCTCAAATAAGTTTCGGTAAATACCCGGTTTTTAAATTTAGAATTGAAGTGAAATATTTACGGTTTCTGAATTTAGAATTTAAACTTGTCAAAGTCTACTTTAGCTTAACTTACTAGTAATATATTTTAATTTAATTAGCATTATAGTAGGTGATTTTTTTAAAAATTAAATTAACTGCTGGCTGTCATTGAGGGGTTTTCGTTGGGTTACTCAAACCAACTGTAAAATAGGCCAAATGTTTTGAAAATAGATGAATAATTATTATTAAAACGTTGATTCCTGCAATGTAATTAATTCCTGTTGTTGCCCGCTATTTTATTTTTGCACAATTTTATAGAGCTTGGCAAATACTCAACTTAAAATTCTCAATTCAGAAACCGTAAACTGTGCGCCCATATTTGAAGATCTCGTGGTTTCTCTAAGGCGATCAATATATTCGTGCCTACCTTTATCAATCCGTCTTATCTCTAGAAACTGAAAAGGTAACCTAAAATATCCTTTCTTTACGCTGTTGAGCCGATAGATCCATCGGAAGTTTAGATAAAGAAGAGTATAAAAAAGATAGTGATGTAATATTAATATATTTATACAGGGTGTAACCGAAAAGGTACTCCGAAATTGAAAAAAAATCTGTTCTATACATTTTTGGTCACGTGACTCGTCAAAATGGAGGGAAGAGCTGATTTTTTTTTCACGATTTCGGAGTTGGTGCCACAGTAAAAGTTGTTCAGTTTAGTGGTCTGTAGCATATCCTTTTGTATGTATATAGCCTTTCGGTTATATAGACTTTTGTTGCGGTATTTTTAACCGACTGCGGTAAAGCCATAAAGAAGAGTAAAGTTTTTGAAAGTAACTGAATTTACATTTCATAACCGCGATGATTCAGTCGATCAAATGGTTACAAGTTTGTTATACTATCAAAGCAGCCATATTTTAAGTAAAGTAAGTGTATATTAGGTAGGTAGATACCATCGTCATCATCAGCTGCCTAGCCTTTTCCCAACTATGTTGGGGTCGGCTGCCAGTCTAATTGGATGCAGCTGAATACCAGTACTTTACATGGAGCGACTGCCTATCTGACCTCCACAACCCAGTAACTGGGTAATACGATAACCCTTGGTAAGACTGGCTGTCAGATTTTCGGGCTTCTGACGACCCGTAACGACTGTCAAGGATGCTCAAATGACAGCCGGGACCAATGGCTTAACGTGCTTTCCGAGGCACGGAGGAGTCTCGGTATGTAAAGATGGTCGCCCATCCACGGCCAACCCCGGCAAGCGTAGCTTAACCTGGTGGATCGACCTGTGCGGCTGTTAGTACTTAGCCACTAGCTCCTCCTCGCAGGTAGGTAGATACTTTGGATCTAAAAATATATTATGAAAGTAGAAGATCGATCATAACTCCGTATAAAATACCTTGTATATTCCTTCGCAAAAACAAGATAGTGGGCGTTAAAACCAGAGTTATATACGGATATTTATTTCAGTACGAATTCTTCCCGTTTATGTACTAGCGACCCACTCCATCTTCACACGGTTTTACGACTTAGTAAAGCACTGACACTTCTTTACTTTATTACAAGTAAGTTTAATATAATATAGGTAATAATAGACATATTAAACTTTCAGTATAAATATAAATGGTTGTGTAAACCGCATCAAAATACGTTGTGTTCTTTAAAAGAACGTGGTTTATAAAGAATATGAGATAGTGGATAAGCGCAAGCCTATGGATAATAAAAAAAAAAATGTTTATCCTATCCATTTTATGTAAGTATGTATATATGGATAGGAAATCGCTAGCTAGCTAGCACGTCTTCCGTTGTGCATTTTAGTGAGCTTTCTTGACGAACGACTGAAGTTGATTCTAGATCATAATATTAATTAATCCTCATAAAATCAACAAAACAAAACGTCAGACATTTTCTAAGCACTTGTTGTCCGCACGATGTCCGATTAGTCAAGAGCTGCTTCACTAACGTGCGGCTCTGCGCTCTCGCAAACGCGCCAATTTCATACTTGCGTTTCCTTGCGAAGGAGGTGGCGGGATGGGAGAGAGAAAGGTCTTCCCATCCCAGCCGCCGCAGGAGACGCCCCGGACGTCGGGAGCCACGTGACGACTCCCGGCCACCGTAGGCGCGGGCCTGCGGACGGTGAGTAATGGGTGACTCACCGTCCGAACAGCACCAGACCCGTGCCGTACGGCGCGTATATGTTCCACGCGCGCCTTAAAGAGATGTCAGCATATGAAGGGGCCCTTCAGGGCCAAGCCTGCCGGGTAAGCGGGATTGTCCGAAAGGGTTACCGCTACCCCGGAACATAAAGGGCTACGGAAGGAACATGGATGGGTTTTAGTCAATAAGAGTCTGACACTCCCTTCCGCTCCACCCAGAGCGGGAGCAGTCATTTGGATTGGATGATTTCCCAGCCTTAAAAAAAAAAAGACATTTTCTAAGCACTTGTTGTCCGCACGATGTCCGATAAGTCAAGAACTGCTTCACGTTACTACGCGCTCTGCGCTCTCGCAAACGCGCCAATTTCATACTTGCGTTTCCTTGTCAATTGGCATCCTTGTACTCCACCTTATAAAGATTGAAGAGTATGTAAGTATGTATATATGTCCAGTAGTGGGCTGCTATAGGCTGATGATGATGATAGCAATTAAAATATATAAAACTGGTGACGATGAAGTAGGAGAACTAAATAATAAAATTGCTCATATGAACAGCATTAAACCACATATTATTCACAGAATATACTTCGCGAATAATTTTCCACAACTGTACATGCACGGTGTTATGTAGCATATCACAGAAACTGATTTCCTTTCTAGCTTAAATCCGAGCGATATTCGCGAGTGTTGGCAACGCCCGAGCTATAACAGCATATGGACTGAAAATATAACAATAACCTACAAATCGACCGGTTGCTAGTGTGCATGATTTAGATTTAGTTTGGGAACCTATTTTCTTTTAATGTAGATTTCGCTTCAAATCTACTTGAGATTTTCAAAAAGGATCATTTGGTTTATCTGTAAACTAAACATTATAACGGCGAAAGGGCATGAACCTATTTAAAGCAATAATTGCTTTACTTTTTTCAGGCTGAGCCGGATGAAATTGAAATTAGTTGAACATGAATTACGCCGGTAACAAAATTTCTTAATTTATTCGTTTGAGTATTATATTTTCTATGTTATTTAACTTGAATAATCGTGCACTTCCTTGAAAAACGTCTCATAAATCCAACAGTAGGGAAAGAAAGATGAAAAGAAACCAATTATGTTACAACAATGAACAAATATAAAATCGTCTACGTATATCCAAACAGTTGATAATAAGTAATCATTAGATCCACACAAAATACAAGACGAAATGTGAGATAAAAATGATATATCATTATGTACAGAGAGGATACAATTATTGTAAGTAATTATCCTATTTACGTCGAAGTAGAACAACGTGAATAGTATTGTCACAGTGTAACTACTAACAGTGGTTCAACGCGAGCATCAGACTCAGTGCAATCGTGCGGAGGAGGTATACTTTCGTCGACAAAGCTTATGTTCCAAATTGTTATACTGTAGTTTGGGACTAAAATGTATAATGTTTAATCAGCCTATAATGTTCCCACTGTTGAGACACAGGCCTCCTCTCTAAGAGAGCGAGTGGGCTATAATCCACCACGCGGGCCTATTGCGGGTTGGCGGATGTCACATGTCTTTGAATTTTTGGTTCTAAGACTTGCCTTTACGATGTTTACCTTCACCGTTTTGAGTGCAGTGGTGATGAAATGAAATATACAAAGTAAAGCGCCTGCTTGGTTTTGAACTCGAGACCTTCATCTTGTATGTCCGGACTCACTGTTCTGCCAAAATGTATTATGCGAATTGAGAAACGTGGCACACGTATAGAGGTTGAACCACTGTCAGTTACGCAGTGGTAGTAATCTTGACTTAGCACACGTAGGATCAGGTTTGTAAGCTTTAACATTGGTAGCACTCAGTTTCGAGGTGTTCGGGTTTCTCTTTATACATTTGATATGCTTCAGATGTTTGAGGGGTGCGTAATCTTACTCTATGTGTTAGTTATGTTTAAGTGTGCTTCACTATGTGTGTGGTTGTTGATATAATTGAATAATTCTCATCCTTCTGATCTCGTTCCAATTTATTTCGGTTTTGTACAGTTGGTACTATGTCTTATTCTTTCTGATTATTTTGTTGTACGTCTTACTCCTGTCAGGAGCTCGTGGCTCAGTAATAACAGTCGCACGGATCGACCCATCAGGTTAAGCTACGCTTGCCACAGTTGGTCTGTGGACAGGTGACCATATTTGCATATGAGACTCCTCCGTGCTTCGGAAAGCACGTTAAGCCGTTGATCCCAGCTGTCATTCGTGGATCTTTGACAGTTGTTACGGGTAGTTAGGAGCCCGAAAGTCTGTCAGCCACTCTTACCAAGGGGGATCGTATGTTAGTTTTGTATTGGTACATCATCATCTGCCTACCTTTTACCCAACTATGTTGGGGTCGGCTTCCAGTCTAGCCGGATGCATCTGAATACCAGTATTTTACATGGAGCGACTTCCTATCTGACCTCCACAACCCAGTGACTGGGCAATATGATACCCCTTGGTAAGAATGGCTGTCAGATTTTCGTAACCAAAATCTAGTCTTGGAATGCCTAAAGCTTTAACTTTTACTTTCACACCAATTATATTCCAAACTAATAAACTTTAATGATTTCATAAAATTTTCGTCCAATCGCCAAATTCGTACAAATGAAGCCAATACGTTGGCCCGCCAATAAGTTCTGACGCTGTAATGGAATCGTGTTCTGGGAGCGAGCCAACAGATATCTATGATAAATAGCGAAAAAAGAACCTTAAAGGTCATTTTGGACAGGTCAATGAATAAAAAGATATTGTCTGGACATGTATACGATGTGATTATTCTGTACTTTATCTTCTCCTTCGTAAGTGTCGTTTGAAGTTTTTGCCAAAGTTCAATGTCCTTTAAGAAAGTGATTGTAGACTCTAGTAGATGATTTTACCTTTTTTAAGAGTTTGTTATATCCGATTATAACTTCAGGTACCTACTATTTTATTTAAAACATTATTCATATTTTATTTGTATTATTTTTTTAAAATATTTTTTTATTAAAAAAAGGCTTTGAAGTTTTTAAGTACGCTAGTATTTTTAATAATCTCGAAGTAAGTTAAAGCTTTATCCAGACTACAAGAAAATTATTTCAAATTATGCTGCCTACATTAAGTAGGTGTTTATTTTCCAAAACTTAGCTGTTTTCAGTCTCATCTCCGGGTGTACCGTTGCAATCTTCACTCCTCAAACAGAAGCTCATGTTGAACATTCAAGGAATTCTGCATAGCCATAAAGGCGAACAGCGCCAGCCCAATGAGTTTACTTAGCTATAACCAACACGTAACATCGTTTCACGAGGAAACTGAGATGTTGGTAATAAAGTCAGAAGATGTATGTGGTGCTCCGAGAATAGCACAGTGGAGACGATAGCTCGCGCCATCTATCAAATTTGGCATGAATTACCGGAACAAGGGAAGCTGGAATTGAGTGCTAAGGACATGATAATATAATCGTGAGAGCCTTTAAGTATTAAACACTATTTTACAGATCACTAGAGACCCCGGCTTCGCACGGAAGCAATGTAGATATTATCGCTCGAGCTAAGCTGCTGAACTACACGTATAAAACTTTATTTTAAGTAACTCTATCTATTTATTAAAACCGCATTAAAATCCGTGACTTAGTTTGAAAGATCTAAGCGCACAGCGGGACAGACGTGAAGGAGTGCCTTTGTTTTCATACTATGTAGAGATTAACACAGTTATATGAAAGTAGAAGCGAGAAAATAATAACTGATTCTGATACGTACGTACGTCCATAAAGTGATAAGGCAGCTAACAAAATAGTTTTTTTGCGGGGCGAGAGGGAGTGGGAGGCAGTCACCTCCTTCTGCGAAAAAGTCATGCTCGCGAAGGAGGTGGCGGGATGGGAGAGAGAAAGGTCCTCCCGTCCCAGCCGCCGCAGGAGACGCCCCGGGCGTCGGGAGCCACGTGACGACTCCCGGCCACCGTAGGCGCGGGCCTGCGGGCGGTGAGTAATGGGTGACTCACCGTCCGATCAGCACCAGACCCGTGCCGTACGGCGCGTATATGTTCCACGCGCGCCTCAAAGAAATGTCAGCATATGAAGGGGCCCCCCAGGGCCAAGCCTGCCGGGTAAGCGGGATTGTCCGAAAGGGTTACCGCTACCCCGGAACATAAAGGGCTACGGAAGGAACATGGATGGGTTTTAGTCAGTAAGAGTCTGACACTCCCTTCCGCTCCACCCAGAGCGGGAGCAGTCATTGGATGATTTCCCAGCCTTAAAAAAAAAAAAAAAAAAAAGCTTACAAAATAGTTATAATATATACAGAAACTACATGGCATAATGGTAGAATATATAACAAAACAGTAGAAAACACCCCAAAAGATAAACAAATGAAATTACTCTGGCAACATTATTCATCAAACCCAATTTTCCCCTCTATCTCTAAGCCAATAAAATCCATGCAAAGTTCCAAAAGACAATACCTATAGTGATGCCAGTAGTAATAAATTTTTATTAACCATAATATAAGGTAATATTTCTGAATGTAGAGCGAATGAAATCATTTATAACAATTTCAGACAAGGCGACCTCTTCTAGGTAATAATAACGAGTGCTATGGAGCACGAAATATATTTCATGTGATAGAATGTGAATTTCAATAGTACCAACTTTACATACTTGTGTCAAGACATCGAGCTGAAATATTTGGCTGGGTGGAGCGTTGAATCGATGGTTGGTCGTTAACGTCGAATGTATGTATGTATGTAGCCCTTGATTTTGTTCAAATACATGAATTTTATAAAAGCTGTGACATATATACTAATATATGATAATATTATAAAGCTAAAGAGTTTGTTGGAATGCGCTAATCTCTGGACCTGCTGGTCCGAATTGAAAAATTCTTTTTGTGTTGAATAGTCCATTTATCGAAGAAGGCTTATAGGCTATGTAACATCACGCTACGACCAATAGGAGCCAAGCAGTGGGTTAAACCGCGCGGGAGCAAATACTTGCTTAAAATGGTAGTGGTGAACTTACAGTAATTCGCATTCGGATTCATGTACGTATTGTATAATTATCACTTGCTTAAAAAATTCGTGAAGCAAAACATCGTTCTAACTGGAATTTCTCATTAGCAGCCCATATTTTGATCACGTGACATTTCGAAAGCTTATGCCAATTTACATTTCGGATTTATCTTATTTCTTTATCGTTAATGAAATTGTGATATTGTCTAGACATAACTTATTCAATTTCAATTCTTGTATCGTAGAAACCTTTACAAAAAATATTATTTATTTAAATAATAACGAATTCTTTGAAGAAGTTTTCTATATAATGAGCAAATACAAGAAGCAGGCAGGCGGCCCTAAATAATTAGTGATGTGACAAGGCTTTACCTATCTAACAGTAATAAATTAGCCGCTTTAGCCCATCATTAGTGACACGTCTCTAGCCTGGTTCCAATTAGTACATAGGATTAATTTACTAAGAAACCACTTTAGATGGCCAACGCAAATAAGACTATGATTTAGGTATTAGTCAAATTAATTTAGTGGATATTTCATCTAGTCCATGTGCCTTGGTTTTAATAAATTTAATACCAGTTGGTAATTCGTCTTAAATTCCTTTTCGGTAGAATACTAATGAATTGTTTCAGGATGTTCGGATAAATTTCTATCAATTTATTTCCTAGATTATTTAAAAAATATATACAAACTTGTATATATTTTTTTTATTTATTTGGTACATTGTGTATATTGGGAAGCAGCGTGGTAATTGCATGATACACGTAAAGAGTACAATAGGGTTGTTGGTATTTTCTTTAAATGTTTTGAAATGTATGCAATACTAGCTTTTGCCAGCGGCTTCGCCCGTGTGTGTTTAGGAAATTATCTTACGGGAACCGTAGTTTTTTCCGGGATAAAAAGTTAGTATAGATTTAGGAGATATGATTTTTTTTTCCGTCATCAATCGTTTGCTTGTAAATCTCTTTTTTGCGGTCCTGTGACGCTATTAAATACTTTATTACCCCATTTCATTTAACTCCTTTGTATAATCCCAAATCTTCAATTTCAATTCCTAGCTAGAACTAAAAATTCCGAATCAAGTTATGGAATGTAAATCTCAATTCACTAGCATATCAGAAAATTGGAATTTACGGCTTTGGTTTCAATATCCGTGAATCAAGGTCTTTCATATTAAGATATATGGGAATGGCTAGTTGAGTCATCGTAGATCAATCTAGGAGCGGGGGAATGGAAGCGAGGTCTGTGCCAAAATTTCTGGGGAACATTTTGAAACTTGATAACTTTACACTAGGGTTGGGTCGGTGAATTGGGTCATGCATGAAAGCTAAACATATATGAGAAACTTGAGAAACAAGATTTTATTGTTAAAACTACGTTATCATCTGAAAGACGTCCACTGCTAGACATAGGCCTACCCCAAGGACTACCACTTCCATCAGTTCTATGCTTCCCGTATTCAACGGATTCCTGCAGCCTTTAGAAGAGAGAGGGGAAGAGGAAGAGAGAGGGGAGAGAGGGGAAGGAACATGGATGGGTTTTAGTCAGTAAAAGTCTGAAACTCCCCTCCGCTCCACCCAGAGCGGGAATTTTACACCCTCTAAAGGCTTATTGAAGTGAAACTTCTTTATCGGGGTTGGAAATAAATTTTCCGTTACGCGTCACATTTTTCCGTTACGCGCCATCTTCTTCTTATCCCTACCACGCGTGATTCGAAGTATACTTTCTCCAGCGGAGTAGGGATTGGTATTAAAATAACAACAACAAACAACAACAACAACTACAACAACAACAACTACACCAACAACAACAACTACTACTACAACAACAACAACAACTACTACAACAACAACAACAACAACAACAACTTTATCTAATTTAACTTTATTTAACCAATTTCTGTAAAGTTGCATATAGTAAATTATTTTTTGAAAAATAACGTCATAAAGAAGTTTCACTTCTTACGAGTGTACGCTAGTACACGCACACATTTTTTTTTATTTAATTATTGAGACTAGGTCTGGGTTCTTGATTTCCTAATTACAAACATTTATACGCCCTCTGGCATAACATAACGCACTCTTAACTACCTTTAAACACAAATAAGATTTTACCTATGTTAAACAAATGAATAAATGACTAAAAATAATGTTACATATTAAATAACAGGTAAGCAATGATATAAATATACAACGTTTGAGAGTAACTTTATAAATATGTGTCATAAGGGTCAAAATGTTATACTTTTTTCATGCGCCAAGTGTGCAGAGTAGTACGTGCGATAAGGAACTCCGTTCCAACGTTCCAATTAGTGTCTAAATTAATCTTACGTGCTCGTGAATTAGTAGACTTGCAATGGTCTAAGATAGTTTATTGATTAATTTAATAGCTTAATGATCACATAACGATCTATTTATTAATTGATTCTCTTAATGGAGTTTAGTAGGTTTCATCAGTCTAAAAAAAACATCCTCTGCTATAAATTACAACTGATCGTCATACTCGTATGTCAATCAAATCAATCTGCCTAGCTTTTTCCCAACTGTGTTTGTGTCGGCTTCCAGTCTAACCGGATGCAGCTGAATACCAGTATTTTACATGGAGCGATTGCCTATCTCACCTCCACAATCCAGCCCAACCACCTTTTTTTTTTTTTTTTTTAAGGCTGGGAAATCATCCAATGACTGCTCCCGCTCTGGGTGGAGCGGAAGGGAGTGTCAGACTCTTACTGACTAAAACCCATCCATGTTCCTTCCGTAGCCCTTTATGTTCCGGGGTAGCGGTAACCCTTTCGGACAATCCCGCTTACCCGGCAGGCTTGGCCCTGAGGGGCCCCTTCATATGCTGACATCTCTTTGAGGCGCGCGTGGAACATATACGCGCCGTACGGCACGGGTCTGGTGCTGATCGGACGGTGAGTCACCCATTACTCACCGTCCGCAGGCCCGCGCCTACGGTGGCCGGGAGTCGTCACGTGGTTCCCGACGCCCGGGGCGTCTCCTGCGGCGGCCGGGACGGGAGGACCTTTCTCTCTCCCATCCCGCCACCGCCTTCGCGAGCATGACTTTTTCGCAGAAGGAGGTGACTGCCTCCCACTCCCTCTCGCCCCGGACCATGGCTTGCACCAGGGCCGGGCGCGAGAGGTCGCCGCCGCCGATCGCCTCTACGAGGACACGGCGGTGCTCTGCCCATGCGGGGCAGGTTTGCACCGTGTGCTCTACCGTGTCCTCTGGGCGATCCTCGCAGTGGTGACACCCGGGCGTTTCCTCCCGCCTGATGATGTGCAGGAACCTCCCGAAACATCCATGTCCGGTGAGGACCTGCGTCAGGCGGTAGGTGAGGGCGCCGTGACGCCTCTCTAGCCACTCCTCAAAGAGGGGCCTTACCGCCACTATCGTGGCGTGCCCTGCGCTGGGTTGCGACAGTCGCTGATTCCAGGCCGCCATGAGATCGCGCCGGAGGTCCGTCCGCTCCGCCGCAATTTGCTGCGGAAACGGAGTTTCTCCCCGGCTTAGTACCTCCGCGCGCCACTCGAACAGGCGCGCGAGGACTATCGCCTCCAGATCCCACGGCGGCAGTCCGGCAAGGAGGCTTGCCGCCCCGCCCGAGATCGTGCGGTACCCCCGGATTAGCCGAATGGCTACCACCTTTTGGGGCGCGTTCAGATAGTGAGCGGCTCGTCGCCGCAATGAACGCGCCCACACCGGGGCCCCGTATAGGGCCATGGACCGCACGACTCCCGCGTAAAGCCTCCGGCAGGAGGCGTTTGGCCCCCTCAGATTGGGCAAGAGCCGCTTGAAGGCGGCCCCAGTCAGTTCCAGCTTGGGGGCCAAACGTCGGAAATGCTCCACGAAATTCCATCGGCTGTCGAGGACCAGACCCAGGTATTTCATCGTGGACTCGACGCCGATGTGAACCCCTCCTACCGTAAGTTGGGATCCCGATGGTGGCCTATTCCGAGGCCCATGAAAGGACATGGCCTCGGATTTGTGCAATGCCACCTCGAGACCCAACTGCCGGATCCTCTCAACGACTGTCGCAACCCCGCGTGTCATCGCGTCGGCCGCCGCCTGATGCGACCTCCCCTGCGCCAGGACCAGCGTGTCGTCAGCGTAGCAAACTACGCTGACGCCGTCAGGGAGGTCGGCCCGCAGCACCCAGTCGTAACCGATGTCCCACAGGAACGGCCCCAGAACCGATCCCTGCGGGACACCGCACGACATCTCTCGCCGGTTCCATTCCCCATCGCGACCGGGGTAGATGACGGCTCTGTCCGTCAAGTACGCCCCGACTTTTCGACGGAGGTAGGTCGGCACCCGGTGATACCGGAGTGCTTCCCTAATGCAACTCCAGGGCAGGGTGTTGAAGGCGTTGGCGATGTCGAGTGACACCGCCACGACGACCCTACCCTGGGACACCGCGTCCCCCGTCGTGAGCGCTCTAACGCGCATGATGGCGTCCACCGTTGAGCGCCCCTTGCGGAAGCCAAACTGGCAGTCCGCAAGGTCCGGCCCCGTCCTTCCAAGGTGCCCGACAGCCCAGTCCACCTTACCCCTTGGTAAGGCTCTGGCTGTCAGACTTTCGGGCTTATGACTACCCGTCACGACTGTCAAAGATCCACGAATGACAGCCGAGACTAACGGCTTAACGTGTTTACCGAACCACGAAGGAGTTTCGATATGTAAAGAACCCATCCACAGAACAACCCCGGCAAGCGTAGCTTAACCTGATGGATCGGTCCGTGCGAATGTTATTACTTAGCCACGAGCTCCTCTTATAGTAGTTATAGTTATAATTATGTATTCATGCAATAAATCATTAGTTTTTTTTATGAATTGCAATAATCTTGTTTATATTTATTCACTAGCTGACCCGGCTAACTTCGTTCCGCTTAACAGATATTTTTCTAAAATAAACGACGCCCAAGTTACTCCATATTACATCAGCTACCTGCCAGTAAAAGTCCCGTCAAAATCGGTCCAGCCATTTCAGAGAATAGCCGAAACAAACAGACAGACAGCCAGACAGGCAAAAATTGTAAAAAATGTTATTTTGGTGTATGTACCGTCTTATATTCATAAACATATTGTAGTAAAAAACGGTTATTTCAATATTAAAAACAGACACTCCAATTTTATTTATATGTATAGATTACTTTCAGAATTTTCACAGGATGCAGGGTGCTACATCACCATCATCATCCATAGCCTACTGATATCACCCACGTCTGAGCACCTCCTCCCGTCACCTTCATGTGCCAATCCTTACGCTCATAAGCCAGCCTCGTCCAGGTTTTACCCACGACGGTAACAATAGGTTCTACATAGCTATACAAATCCAATACCACTCTTACCGCTTAAGACATACGGCTCTAAATCGAATAATCAAATATTATTTTCGTGAAATCAGATACCGTTGAGTGTTTGTTAACAAGATTTTTTCATGTTATCTCGTCGTGAATACCATTATTTGTGTTATAATGTCGTAACTCGTAAATAGGATACTTTGGCATCTCAAAGGGATGTTATGAGTTTATTATTTCCGGCATTCGGCCTTTGAGCTTGTCCGGCCTCCGATGTTTGATTTAATATTATTAGTTAATCTGTTGATATAATATTTCGTCCTTTCATAGGAGGCATGAAATTCACTGAATCGTTTTCATGCATGACTTTTAGTTTTGAGAACTTAATAATGAACTTGTCTTGATAAATATTTTTAGTACTTATTCAAAATGTTTACGTACATTAATAATTGGCGCCCTTCGCATACAATACAATAATGCGTTCAGGGTGTTGATGGGGTTGCCCCGATACTGTAGCGCATCAGGGATGTTCGCTGAAGCTCACTTGGACTGTTTTTGCACCGTGATGCGGAAGCGGTGCACATCCTTGGTCCGTAGGGTGCGGGGCAGCGCCAACAGCATCCTGTCTATGATAGCGAGCAGGCTTGATTGTGTGTTTGTGAACCACTGCTGCAGGGTGTCGGCTGGGCCTGTCACCGTGCAGCAGAGTTGTCACAATCTGTTTTTTTTTCGTTTTGTAATTGTATTACTAACATAGTTTGTAAGTATATTGTTACTAACACTATGAGTCTTTTTGCTTGAATTAAATTATTATTATTATTATTAGACTCTGTTAGCTAAAACAATATTATTTCTATCTATATGTAGATATGTATTTACAAAGAAAATGTATATAAGTAGTTTGTCAGCCATCTCGTTACCATAACACAAGCATTAGGTTGCTTAGCTTGGGAGTACCTATATGGCGTTGTGTGAAATGTCCAAGGACATTTATTTTTTAAAACGAAAATCAGTAAAAACTTACTTAATTTATAAATGCAAAAATAGAACTACCGAACCCAACTAAAACTATTAACAAACTAAAATATGGCATCAAAATATAATAATTATTATTCATTTGACCCTACTTGAGTTTACTATGCAATCATGCATCATTTAAACTATTTCATTTTATTGTGTTTACGCAAGAGCTTATAAAAACTTAAGATTGCATATCACAATAACAAAGAATATTAATAGTTTGTTATAACAAGATTTTTCTTAGAGATTCCGAAAAAACCTCATACGCTTTGCCAACGAAACAAATTCAGAACTTAATACAAAATTCATTTAAAGGAGACAAAATAATAAACACACAGAAAACATGTTTTTCTCGAAAAAAATATTTCTTACAAATACAAACATTGTACCTACCCAAGAATAAAGTTTATACCAAGACTTTTTGTCAAACAAATATTATTCAGTACTCTCAAGAGACGAGACTCTTGAAGAAATTAAAGAAGAGAATTGCAAATGGAGTTGTTTTATGTAGGATTGGCCTTCAACCCTCCGAAACAAGGGGTAAGGATTCCTTGAATTTAATATAGCTATCAAAATGCAAGCTACGATGATTCTTGACACAAGAATGCCAACGGATCGAGGAATAGCGAATCTAAATAAGTGGGTTCAAAGTTACCCTTTATAAGTTCTTGAATGTGCCTTTGAAGATCTTCAACATTTTAACCGTTATTTTATCCGATTTATTTGGAAGGGGTTTCGACTAGTTATGTTATCCAATTACGGTATGTACAAGTACATATACAGTTTTCTGGACATTGTGGGTCACGTGTATTGTTATTTTGTTGGAAAAGAAAGTCAGATTGAGACACCTAGTCTTCTAGATATTTGACTTCATATACTTGACTGCTTTTTTTGTTTAAAAAAAATTGCTGTTCCATACATTTTCACTACGTAGGTATTGCAGTTTTCTATGAAACAGCTGAAAAAGCAGAGCAGTTCACAATAATGTACTAAATTCATATTAACTGACTTCACGTTTATGTCCCTTTCACCCTGTATATATTTTTCAGAATATAACAATTTCATATTTTATAAGATAACATTTTGAACTTAATGGTCACTGTTTTAGGATTTGAAATAATTTGGAAAAATTTGACATTTTTGTATAACTTGATGTGTTGGCGTCTGTACATTTTCACAAACGTCGCTTACGCCTATTCTTATTGAATAAAGATCCACAATAACGATGGTTTAATACGATTCGTCAAAAGGATCTACCATCTCTCATTGACGTCACACATATACTGCTACGCTAACCCGGAACCTTATTTATTGTTTAATGAATAGGATCAAGGATCGGTTATTAATAGTGTATTGATTACACACGTAAGTAAGCACAGATGACTTATACAACATGGCGCTACAATGGTGACATTAATTAAACACACATAATAATATACGTTTTCACATTTTCGTTTCACGAAGACATTATATCTCCATCAAACGTTATTATTATTTAAAATGTTAGAAAATAGCATCTTAAAAAAAAAAAAAAGAGCCACCTTGGACTTGGCTTAGTACTTAAAGAACTGTCACGCAGCGGTCAGTTGCCGGGGCCACGGATTATAATATTCGCATAAATAAAATTAAAAGCAATAGTATTGGGACAAAACAAATGCGAAAAGTAGGCGAATTGATTTTATCAATTAGGGTGTTTGAAAAAGTTTTTTTTTTATTTTCGATTTATTTTATATGATTAATGGGCGCTAGCCCTACCCGTGTGTTAAATAAATGTCACCATTGCCACGTTGTATTTAACAAAATACAGCTATTTATATTTTAATATCTACAGAATATCTGCACATTATACATATCTGGACAGGATCTAAATGCGTTGGCGCGGATGATATTATTACACTACAACGGCATTCGCACGGCACGGCTCGGACGCGATCGTCCGCGAACGTAACTATTCGCACGAATGCTTTTAATGAACTTACTAGCACTTGAGTAGAAACGAGATCGACATAGAGCCAGAGAAACATTTTTTTTATTTTGGTTGCAGCGTCTTCTCCTATAGGTAATGTTATAATTCATGTATACAAAACATTGTAAAACATTTTAAAAGAGTAACAGTGGAGTTTCTTGCCCGTTCTTCTCCATACGAAACTACTTTTTGGAACGGGGGGCCGGGAATCAAATCTATTTCTTGTTCATTTTGACGTTCAAAAGTGTCTTTCTTGTGCCTATTTGAAATAAATGATTTGATTTTGACTTTGACATAGATGTATTTGACCCTTGTCCATTGAATATTCGTATGATTTCGTTTGAATTCGCACGCGATCGAGCGTTACTGTACGTAACTTTTAGTCGAACGTCAGACGTGTCACAGTATGTAGTAATTGATTAAAGTTCAGATTACAGATTTTCAGTACCACTGAAAATCCACATAATAACGAAACAATGATTATCATTATACATGCCCGGAGAGCATGCTTCCTAACAGATGTGTATTCCAGGCTTTATTGACCTGTAACGTGGCGTGCCTACTTGTGAGGTTTTGCTTTGGTGGTGTTTAGTAACGGGACAATTACTGTTTTTGTAGCTTAATGTATTAAACAAGTGAGATTGATCTAAGGGTTAACAATTAACTGAGAAACGTCTGTTTCGATTTTAATTTAACTATGCCAATCTGCCTAGCATTTTCAAAACTATGTTGCGGTCGGCTTTCAATCTAGCCGTATGCAGCTGAATACCAATATTTAACTAATTATAAAATTTAACAATTTATTAGTTTCTAATAAACGTTCATCGAATGCAAAACGTAGTCAGTAACTTTATTCCGCAAACAACTCCATTAACCAATGACAGGCCATTCATATTTTTATTCGCGAACTAAAAAACAAAATAAATGCTTTAAAAAACTATTTTCACGCGATGTGGAACAAAACAGCGATCACAAACTGCTGCATGAAATAGCCTTAGTAACACAGCAAGCCAACATCAACTATACCGGCCAATAGGGTGACCACACGATGAATGAGTTTACAAGAGACAAGGGAATTCAATTTAACGAAAAATGGTTTTGTGCTCCCGTGCGGCTTTCGAATAAAAATAATGGACAAGCAGTGATGGGAAGTTGTGGCTGACGCACTATATAAAAGGCACTGTTACCACGTTTTATGTGTAGTTAATAAAAGGCTTTAAAGCAAGCACCTTTCTATGGGCCGGGAAATAATCTCATATATACAGAATATTGAAAATGAAATTGCTAGGTATTGTAAGATATTGCTCGAAGGAAATATATCTTTTTTATAGTTTTTCGATAGACGGATGCCAATATTATTGGTAAATAAATATTTCTTTCGCGGATTTGGGGCTGGGGATGTATAGTAGGGTTTCAGTGGCTTATGATTCTGCATAAGTTGGGAGGCGACAAAGGGACGCGGTTATTACGGTTCTCGTTCTTATTCAAGTGCGATTTATATTCAACGTACCGGTAATATAGAAACTGACTGTACTAGGTAGTATTGTACTCATTAATCTTCAGGTTCAGTAAGCCTGTGTGTGTTATCATCAGTGATCGGATAATCGGATGCATATTTACTTAGAGTTCATTTTTAATTATGGGAGCGGCTTCTTAAAACATATATTTTTTTAAATATAAATCCCGGGATGCCAGAAAATATAAATCCCGGGATGCCAGAAAATTCGGGAATGCGAAACTAGTCTGTAAAATGGTGAAGAAATGTCGTCTTTAGCATGTGGAGTTTATTAAAAAAAAACGGCTAAGTGCGTGTCGGACTCGCGCACCGAGGGTTCCGTACAAACCGTAGGTATATAATTAAAAGTTCACCCATCACGACAATCGAGTCATAGTTAAGGTATTTTTATATTTTGAGAAAAAAGTTTTTTTTGTTTATTGTATGATGTAACTAAAAATTTACGGTTTTCGCAAGTTTTCCTTTATCTTTACTATAAGACGTCACTTCGTACCAAATTTAAAGATTCTAAGTTCACGGGATTGATTCCCGTGAGAGTTTCAAAAATTTGCGGAAATTTGCGGCATAAACGGCTATATCTTTTGATTGCTTTGGCTTAGAAGTTTGATTTTATCAGAGCTTCAAGGGACAGTAGACCTGAGTATTACATATAATTATCAGTTTGATACCTTCACGCGTTCCTGAGAAAAACGGTCTTGACAGACGGACGGACGGACAACAAAGTGATCCTATAAGGGTTCCGTTTTTTTCTTTTTGAGGTACGGAACCCTAAAACAGGGGATTACATAACTATTAATGTGTATTTACTTAAAGTTCATTTTAAGCTCCCCATCAATTTATGACTATGTTGAGTGTAAGAGGATTCTGAATTCGCGGGATTTTTTCGATACAAAAGTGCATTTCATAATAACCAACACCACTACACTTTAGGTAAATGTGCATCTGATTATCCGATCACTGGTTATCATAGCCATAATATGTAGCCCTAGTGACGTTTTTACACACCCGACTTTGCTCTATGGGAAACGTGCTTGTATTGATTTGAATTTCTCGTTCTAAACGAGAAATGTCAAAAAACCTGAGTGTATAACTTATGAAATGTAAACTAGTCTTCTTTATTGGTGAAATTATTTCCAAAAACAACAGTTGATCTAGTTAAAAACATCATGTCCACCACTACTAGGCCACAGTATGTTCCAAATGCTGGGACACAGCCCTCCGTTTTACGAGAGGAAATGAGTTATAACCTTTACACCGTGATGCGGAAGCGGTGCGCATCCTTGGTCCGTAGGGTGCGGGGCAGCGCCAACAGCATCCTGTCTATGGTAGCGAGCAGGCTTGATTGTGTGTTTGTAAATCACTGCTGCAGGGTGTCGGCTGGGCCTGTCACCGTGCAGCAGTGATGTCACAATCTGTTTTCTTTTTGTTTTGTAACTGTTTTACTAACATAGTTTGTAAGTATATTGTTACTAACACTATGAGTCTTGTTGCTCGAATTAAATTATTATTATTATTATAATCCACCAAACGGCCCGAGTGCGGGTACAAAGAAGTCACGTTATCAAATTTTTGTGCGAGGACATGCCAGTTTCCATTTAAAAAACATTTTATTTTATGAAAAAAGACAAAAAGAATTGCTACCACAAAATAAAATAATATGTAAAAACAAAACAACACTAATCGTTTAACAAATGGCTTTATTTAAAAACTCTAACGAGCGAAGACGGCTGAAATTCGAACCTTTGAGAAACGGTTAGCATATTCCATATATCACAATCAGAGGCATAACGTCTATTAGTCTGAGCCGTTTGAGACGGACGGAAATGAGAACAAACGATTATGTAGGTATATTAGACTCAAGAGATTTATTTCCATACTGAGATGAAAGAAAACATCGGGGTATCAGTTTCGCGTCTGTTGTGGGAAAATGGGGAAAATATTCACTTCTTTATCTGTTAGTCGATTTTTATGACTGCCTTGCTGGTATTGTGGTTGCAAGCGCTACTCCCAAAGCATGAGGTTTTTTTTTTGAGGGTGGGATATATCATCAAATGACCAGTCCCGCTCTGGGTGGAGCGAAAGGGAGTGTCAGACTCTTACTGATTAAAACCCATCCATGTTCCTTCCTTAGCTCTTTATGTTCCCAGCCTCAAAAAAAAAGTAGGTAACTTACAACAAACTTTCCTACCTCGAACTAAATGATTCATTCGTCCACACCGACCCATCGGAATGGATCACCTCGTATAATGGCGCGTCAAACGCGTCCCAAGGCTTTGTGGCACTCGACAACAGTCTGTTTCTTCGTATTTCGATCACTTATCGATTTCCTCCCAAGCTTGTATTGTAGCTGTGATGCCATAATTGCTGTTCAGATCAAACACGTCACACACGACTTCAAAGAACATCAGAATAGCTCAATCAAAGTTGATTGACAGCGAAATGTTGAAATCTTTAACTCGTTTCTTGAAATTTAACCACATTCAGTGTCAGCTGTGATAGCCTAGTGGTGTGACCGTCGGACTGCCAAGACATAGGTTTCGAGTTCTAACCCAAAGCACGCACCTCTGATTTTACGGATTCATGTGCCTATAGTATAATTATCTATCACTTGCTTAATAATCGCTGAAGGAAAACATCGTGAGGAAACCAGCAATGTCTGAGAGATATTTCTCAACAGCTTGTGAAACTAAGTCAGAGACCCATAGGCAGCATAAAAACTCTGATATCAGGTTAGTCACTAACCACACGGAAAGAAATAAGAATACCACATTCAGTTTTAAATTGAAACAAAGTCTTTCGATTTTACAAGGCTTAATAATTATATCAGCGAAATTGCCCGAAAGGAATACCGCTACCCCGGAGTACATAGAGCTAAGGAAGGAACATGGATGAGTTTTAGTCAGTAAGGGTCTCCTGTTCTCTTCTTCCTACAGGAGGAGGAGTTATTCGATGATTTCCGATCCTTCTTAAAAAGCTTATTAAATAAATAATATAACTTTGGAACTGCCTTTATTCTGTTTTAAAACTAAGGCGTTTAATTCTGCTTTGTTTCGCCATTTTTTCCTTTTCAGAATTCTAAGCAAAGACATCAAAGATGCCAGAGCGATAAAAAAAACAAAAATAATGCGAGCACGAAATTTTCCCGATTTTTTAAATACCAACACTCATGAGTGGATCGTCCGTATGTAACATCCCCAAACACTCACTAACACTACATAAAAAAAAAACCACAAACAACACATTGCGTTTCATCCAGTTCCCCAGTGACAATGCACTCAATCCATTCAAAACAAAAGCTAAAATACGACACAGTGTCCAAAAAAAAAGACACAGTGTAAAAATAACAGAACAAAAATCAAGTGCTATCATGGCACGGTTTAGTTTAAAATATACCAAGTGGGTTGACGTTGATAGACGGCTCAGTAGAACGTTCGTCTGGTTCCATTCGTGCCAAAAATGGACAACCTTACTGTGAACACGGTGATGAATTTCCTTTTGGATACCTATTCGTCAGTTCACGGTTGGTTGCGAAGGGAACTTCTGGTTTCAGAATAATGATGTGGAGTTTATGCTGCATGTGAAATCTACACATTATGAAACAGAGTAGCTTTTCGTGTCGGACTGTGTGACCGTTTAGTTTTTCTAAACTACGCAATGGATTTTGGTATGGCTTTTAACATCATATTATAAAGAATTTGTTCCGAAAGGGTTGAGGGAGAGGGGTTGGGGGTAAACGGGGTTGGGGGGGGGGGGGGGCGAGGGGTTGTATAATACGTTAATATTAAACTGTTTTTGGAATGTTCAAATACCTTTAAATATATTTTTTTTCGTTGGGCGTAAGAGACTGCCGCTATTACCACGTTGTTTGGAAGCACTCAGCATCAAGCTAAGGCAAAGGCTAGACCATAGGTAAGGAGAAGTGTTAGAAATTTCGTTGAAGAAACCATGTACACTCGTGCCCTATGGCCCTAAGGTTGTAACCCCAAACAGCTTCAAAATATAATTACCGATAAGGTGATACTCTTGCTTCTTGAGGTTTTTTACAGCTGCAGCGGTATGACGTGGTGTCCGAGGCTTTTGCAACTTCGCCACAGTGAAAGTGAAGGATGAACAACAAGGAGGTGCTAGTTGTAGTGAGGTAGAATGTGAGGTAGTTCACGAAGCCAAAGACCTGATACCCTCTTACCCAGAGCCAGCACGCGCGCACGTTACACAGTAGTACCAGACGTGTCAATTAAATTCTGTACTTCACTGCAGAGCGGCTCGTCCCACCGTCTCTGGGAAGATGGATTGTCAGATGATCTGAATTCGGGTTAGTGAGTATTCATGCAGTCGCGGTGAAGTACGGCACATCAAAATTAATTAGTGTGGGGGGGTCTTTTTTTTTAGTTTGGGAAATCATCAAGTGTCCCCTCTCGCTCTGGGTGGAGCAGAAGGGAGTGTCAGACTCTTACTGGCTAAAACCCATCCATGTTCCTTCCTTACCGGTAACCCTTTCGGATTATCCCGCTGACTAGAGTGGGGTCTAGGATTTTCTTGACACCTGATCTGACAGAAATATTAATGTTTTGACCTGTGACTACATCAGTAACCACTGCAAAGTAGGGGCGGGTAACTGGTTACATAATCATCGCCTGTTTCACCGCAAAAAAAAAACGATTTTATGGTTCATGCGTTAAAATAGAACATCAAATCTCTTCATAAGTATGATATAAAAAACTTCCAATTACTAAGGTAATAAAGTTGTTCTTATTTTAGATATTGCATTCATTCGACTTATTGAATTAATTAACATAACTAATTTCAAGTTGTTTGATGTTTTGAAATGTTTTGACAGCATTTTGCTCAGAAACGGAGATGAGACCACGTTATATTTAATAATATCATATTTATGTACATTGTTACAACAATCTATTTAATACAGATCTTGGTATAATTTACAAATTTATTTAGTCACTGTTAGACAAAGCACAGCCATAACCATACCGTGTAAATCAGTTTTTTTTTTGAGGTTGGGAAAAAATCAAGTGTCCCCTCCCGCTCTGGGTGGAGCGGAAGAGATGTGTCATACTCTTACTGATTAAAACCCATCCATGTTTCTTCCTTAACCCTTTATGTTCCGGGGTAGCGGTAATTCTTTCGGACAATCCTGCTTACCGTGTAAGTGTAAATCAGTATTAATTTAAAGATGAACTTGTACAATATGAACATAAATAAGGTACTTACTGTAGAGAATCTTTTTAATGAATACAAAACCTTTTACAACACACGTCACGACTTTTGTATCATAATTACGCTAACGCTGCCATAATTATTTTATTGATTGCTTAAACAAATGAGCCATCCGAAATACTAAGTTTAACAAACTCTTTGTTTAATTTATACGATCCGATGCTGTTATTGCTCTTAACCAAACTTACTATGCCTTTACTTAGGTATTAGGTACCTATACAAGCATATCATAATCAGCCTATAGCACTGATAGTCTAATGGTGTGACCGTCGGACTGCCAAGTCATAGGTCTCGAGTTCGAACCCAAGGCACGCACCTCTGATTTTTCGGATTCATGTGCGTATTGTATAATTATCACTTGCTTAAAATCGGTGAAGGAAAACATCGTGAGGAAACCGGCATGCCCGAGAGATATTTCTCAACAGCATGTGATGCTAAGTCAGAGGCCCATGGGCAGCATTAAAACTCTGACACCAGGTTAGTCACTAACTACACGAAGACGAAGAAGAAGAAGGTGAGATTTTTTCAGAATCAACCGACTGATCTTCTTCTTTTCGTGTCAATGGTACTTTTTTTAAATGTTATTAAATTGAATGCGATTAGTAGGTTGCCACTTTGATCGTGGCATATGATTCGATGCTGTTATTGCACTCAACCAAACTTACTATGCCCTTACTTGAATTTTTATTCTTTTACTTGTGCAGATATTCTTAGGTTCTGCACACACCACAAGAAAAAACAAACGAGCGGGATCGTACCGCGTCTTCTAATGGAGACTCTGGCGTCCTCCACCAAAATGTAGAGGATGGTAGATCCTCTACTAAGGGGGCTCAGTGGTAGAGCGTGTAATGTGTGTTAGGGCTTCCATTCTATGAAGGGAAACGCTTTTGCAGTTTAAACGTATGAACTTGATATTTTCACTTTGTTATAACGAATACATCTGTCTAGCACCGCTGCCAGACGTCAAGTCTAGAATATACAAAAAAACCTAACTATCTCATAAAATATTTGAAAGGTTCGAATGCCGTCAGATAATTTCCAGCCTCGTACAACATAAGGTTTTACTCTAAGGCTCTACAGTACCTATACAAGCATAGCATAATCAGCCTATAATGTTGCCCACAGCTGGGACACAGGCTTCCTCTCCGTAAGAGTAAGTGGGCCGTAATCAACCACGCGGGTCCAATGCAGGTTGCTAGATGATACTTGGCTTAGATCTTTTGGTTCTAGGTCATGCTGGTCTCCTCTCGACGATTTCCTTCACCGTTTTAAGAGCAGTAATTATGAAATAAACAACATAAAGTAAAACGTCTGTCTGGTTTCGAACCTACGAGTCGCGATCATAACTGGACCACCACTGCTCCTTACACAGGTAAAATCCTAACCCACCTTTGCTCCTTATACAGGTAAAATCCTAACCCACGATTGCTCCTTATACAGGTAAAATCTCCTAATTTATTCAAAAAACCACGTCAGCAGCAAGTGAAAACACATGCACTTTCAAATTCAGTCGAAAAAATAAATAAAAATACGTGCTCCCATGAATGTTAGGACGGGTCGCGTAAAAATTATTTCATCGTAAAAATGTGACACTGAATACAAAAGTTCAGCGAATGTGGAGCAAAATATTTTTCGTCGGCTTTTTATATGAATACTAAGGATATGTTTGCGTGTGTCTGATTTCTCGTCGCTGTATTTTTTGTTGTGAAAAATTGTTTAGCCACACCTTGATAGCGGATTATATTTTTTAATGCATGCTCGTGGATTATCTGGTTTGTAGTTACTCGTACTAACACAACGTATTTTTTTATATCCCATAACTCTAGGATCATATTATTCTACAGGGTGTTACAGAAAGGGTATATACATACACAAGGAAATGCTACAGACCACCAAACTAAACAACTTTTACTATGGACCAACTCCAAAATCGTGAAAATTCCTACATTTCGACGAGTCATTTGACCAAAAATGTATCTTAACTGATTTTTTTTCGCGATTTCGAAGTTGGTCCCGTAGTAAAAGTTGACCAGTTTGGTGGTCTGTAGCATATGCTTTTGTACGTATATGTATACCCCTTCGGTTACACCCAGTATAAGTAAAAATAATACATAACGTCCTACAATATGTGGTCCAAAATTGCATAATTTCGAAGATATCATCAATCATAGTTAATCTATCTCGATGTGTGTAGCTAAGTTTCATTGATAAATATGAGTAACTCATTTTTCTTAGAAAATGCGACGTCATTATATCTCACTCAGGAGAGAGTGTTTTACATTAATAATCTTGACTATGTCGAATTATTCGTACGTAAAATTTAATATAATTATCATAATTGATTCTTTGTTTTGGTCGCATATTCTAGAGTAAGGGGATATAAAATAAGCGAGACTGTCCGAAAGAGTTACCGCTGCCCCGGAACATAAAGGGCTACGGAAGGAACATGGATGGGTTTTAGTCAGTTAGAGTCTGGCACTCCCTTCCGCTCCAACCAGAGCGGGAGAAATCACTGGATGATTCCCACTCTCAAAAAAAAGGGGATATAAAATCAACTTGTATGTTTAATGTGTGGATATGCGCTTAACTGGATATAAGAAACTGCTTGCTGAAGAGTTATTCCAGTTTGCAGAAACGAAAACTGCTATTTTCACAGAGTCTGAAGCCATAATCAAATCGACTGAACAAACACAAAATAAGCCTTTACAAGTAAAACAACATCTTTGAGAAATAACGAGCACACAAACAAATTCCAGGCAGTAACTCAAAATGGAACTGACGCATAAAGACCAAACCTAATTAACTTGAAAACGCAGAAATTAAAACATTGAACACAACTTTGATAACGCGATGCAAAGTTCCATCTAGCCGCAGGCTGGCATCAAAAACTATAGCACAGTTAATAAGTTGTTCATAATTTGTTCTGATCCAACCCCTGTGTGTGCTTTATGAAACTAAATTCTCTATGAATTTAACGACAGCTCTTTCACATCCAAAAATAGCAGCTTTATTAGGAAAAGGTTATTTTAACTAGCGCTTTGTGGCGGGTAATATCGTAAATTGTTGTCAAAGCCCAGATGTATTAATGCTACAAAAATTCCATTGTATACTTATTTCTATAATTAAAAAAATGAATTTGATTTCAAAGAAATGAAATTGTAGGTAAGTAAGCTATGAAAAGAATTGCAGAAAAGAAAAAACCGCAAACCAATAACGATGACCTTGGCTAGAGGGAATCCATGGCTCCAAAGATGAATGAATCGGATGCCTCACCGGACGAAATCACTTTTCTGCGAGCCAAACAATCGCGTACAATTTTGATTGACATGACACGCCCCTCGATCTTTATAGCTAACTACAGTGAATTTAGATACAGAGACAATTAAATAATACTTTTTGAATTTACATAATTATTATGATTTGATGAACAAATCCCAAAATTGACTCAAAAATCTTTTTTTACTTAATAAAATATATAAAATTTTAAGTAAACTTATTAACAGACAAAAAACCCTCAACCTAAACCACTTAGCGTTGAACGCAGTTTTAGCGCTGATCACGTTTAATTTCTTTGAAGAAATTGGCACTTAGATGAGCACTGAAGAATTTTGAAAGCTCTTCCTTTAAAGGGATTATAGTATATGCAAAACATGACGAACTTCCACAAAGTTCGTCATTTTTGTCGATGGAAATGCCATCAGGCACGCGGCTTGCTATACATAAGTCAAAACTTTTCCTAGCAACTAACTATACCATCACAGTTTCTTCCTAAAGAAAACTCAATTTAATCATCGATGCTTGCACGCTACCAGGGGCACATAGCTTTGTGGACGTTGCACCAACATCTCACTCACCGTTCATTAGCAACCTCAATATGCCCTTAGACAGGGACTACAAACATTTACCCTAGCATTGACCTCACCCTGTTAACATAATAACATAGCTTTGATGTTAGAAGCCGCTATGCCCATAAATACAAACCCACAATACGGTTAAGGGCAGAAGGCTATCTCTGTACAACAAGATACGACAGAGTCACGCACACACAATGTACAGAGCTATCTCAAACGCGACTACCCTAAGTACTTGCTATACGTGTAGGGGGTCTATTTGTGTGTGTTGTCACTCGTTGTATTAGAAAGCTGACCTTTTGTTCCTACGTATATTGTGACAGAACGGTGCCTTAACGATGCTCGAGTAGGTAATTTGGGCTAGGACGTCTAATTAATACTGGCTTAATTATTTTGTGAGTATTAATTGGAGTTAGGCGTTGATCGTCTTCTTCAGGTACTAAATAAACTAGGATGTGTTACTGTATGTGTCGGCGTCGCATTATAAACAACACGCGGTGGCGCCGTAGCACCGTAGCGCGCTGCGTCATTCTCCCGCCTCCTTGCTACGGGGCGGAGTTAGTATGCGCTACGTCGTAGCACTGCGTATAAAAGGGGCCGCACGGCGGTAAAACGGCATTCTGACTACAGGCGTCGCCCGGTGCACAGGTTGTATTGCTCTTAATTATTGTTACTCTGCCTCTCTGTACATTCTTGCTATTTTGTGTGAACTAAGCTGTTACTGAGGTGTCGTGGCTATTATTATAAGGTGTTGAATTAATTATTCCCTGAAAACTGATTAAGTGAGTAGCTGTAAAATTCATTGATCAAATAATTCTATTTCTTACTGTTAACCTAACGTCTTCTATTTTACAATATGTCTGATCCTGTGCCTTCATCAGAAGTGGGATCAGACCCACTCCCACCTATATCTGGGACTGCCGGCAATTTAATGCTGGAACAAATGTCGTTCTTTTTTTCGGCTAGTATGGAATCTATTTAAAAAAAAATAGCAGATAATATGACACCTCGCCACATGACACCCAGTATGCAATTTCCTTTCATATCCGAGTGTAGCCTTATGAAAGAAAGTAACTGTGATCTTATTACTGGTGGAAAATTTCATTAACAAGTTTAAGTTGGTTCTAATAACGTTAATTGCTCCCTCCAAATAAAATGTCCAACCATGGTACAAAACTGTCTTCTCGATGTTACATATCGATTATCGTGTATTACCTGATGAATGTCTCAATGATAACATATTATTAGGTCGCGATATTTTGAGGCAAGGAATATCCGTTGTGGTTAGTAACGATGCCTTAACTTTTTCAAAAAAAAAAAAAACAATTTCATGTCCTAGCTCTAAATTAGAAATGCCTGTTGACATTAATTTGATTGACACAGATCTTTGATATCATCTATAAGGAGGGGAAAAATATGGCACATGCAGATTTCCTTTCACGTAATCATGCTGACCCATCTTTTACTCATAAGCCAGCTAAAATTGTAAATTTATCTGAACTGGAGAGAAGTTGGTTATCTGAGGAACAACAACGTGATTCTGAAATATCAGACATTATTTCTAAATTCCGTTCAAATGACTTGCCATCTGAAATGTCACACACATGCGATATTAAACAGGGCGTACTTTATAGTAAAATCGAACGTAATAAAACCACTAAATGGTTACCAATATTGCCACACTCTTTAACCTAGTCAATGATTAATCACGTACACAGCTAAATTAAACACCTTGGTTATGAAAAAAACACTAGATAAATTATACGATCTATTTGTAGATTCATGCGTCGTTTGTAAAACTTCCAAAGGTCCGTCTACATCCAAACCCTAAATTGGCCGTTCCATGGCATACAATTCATTTAGATTTAACTGGCAAGCTCAGCGGAAAAAGCGAGCGTAAGGAGTATTGTTCCGTGATTATTGACGGTTTTACAAAATTCGTCTTGTTAGAACATACCTTAACCCTAAATGCATCAGATGCTATTAAATCACTTAAAAATGCAGTGAACTTGTTTGGCGCTCCTAAAAGAATAGTTGCAGATCGTGGTAGGTCATACGACAATACTGAATTTAAGAATTTTTGCAAAGATAATCGTATTGATTTACATTTAATAGCCACTGGTTCCAGTAGGGCCAATGGCCAGGTCAAGCGTGTCATGAGGACCTTGAAAAGTATGCTGACACAGATACCGATAGCTTATGGCAACATCATGTAGGCGATATCCAATTGGCTCTCAATAGTACTCGTTGTAGAGTAACAGGGTTCACGCCCTTGGAATTAATGTTTGGTATTAAGAGTAGTTCATTAGGGATATCAAAAGTATCTACCCATCATCCTGATGAAGACAGGTTAAACCTCGAAACCATTCGATCCGATGCTTCTGCTAGTATAAAAAGGCTGGCTCAATATGACATAAGTCGATTTAACAGGGGTAATGCTATAGTAAAACCTTTTTCAGTAGGTGACTTTGTCTTTGGTTGTTTGTCTTTGTTAAATGCGAGGAAAGACACCAAACGAAATTAGACCGTAAATACAAAGGCCCCTTTAAAATAACCGCTATTTTGGAAAATGATAGGTACGAATTAAAACACATTAATGGAAACAATAGTCTACAAATACTCTCACGAAAACTTGCGAGAAGTACCACGTGGTCAGTCATTCTTTTCGGAAAATTATGATGAGGATGACGTGTCGGCGAATAATAACACAGAGGTTCATGAGACTAGGCACCAGATTAGCAATGATGATATTCAGTCTGATAATAGTGATACTATCTCTGTCAATAGTGATACCATGTCTGCTAAAAGTGACACTATATCTACCAGTTCAAAAAAAAAAGAAAAAAAAAAAAAAAAGAGATCCGGTCCAGTCTAACTGAAGGGATACAAAAAAAAAAAGGATCCGGTCCAGTTTAACTGAAGGGATACAAAAAAAAAGGATCCGGTCCAGTTTAACTGAAGGGATACAAAAGAAAAAAAGAAGGATCCGGTCCAGTTTAACTGAAGGGATACAAAAAAAAAAAAGGATCCGGTCCAGTTTAACTGAAGGGATACACCTGAAGGGCAGTTGCCGGACCAGGGAGTAAATCCGGTCCAGTTTAACTGAAGGGATATACCTGAAGGGCAGTAGCCGGACCAGGGACATTAAAAAAAAAAAAAAAAAAAACGAAAAGAAAAAAAAAATAAAAGAAAAAAAATAGAAAAAAAAAAGGAGCTCATCTTGTAGGGTCAAAAGTTGACCGGACCAAGAAACAAGCCTTGAAGGTTCATGTATGACCGGACGAAGCAGTAATAATTTTGAAGGGTCGATAGACCGGACCAGATTATTACTCTGAAGGGATTACTTTGAAGGGTCTAAGTAGACCGGGCAAAAAAAAAAAAAAATATAGCAGGATGACCAAACGGTGCCTAATCAGTTTTCTGTTCTAGATATGACATTTTAAGCTAAGCGTACGAGGACGTCCGCACGTCAGCATGGCCGTGTCGGCGTCGCATTATAAACAACACGCGGTGGCGCCGTAGCACCGTAGCGCGCTGCGTCATTCTCCCGCCTCCTTGCTACGGGGCGGAGTTAGTATGCGCTACGTCGTAGCACTGCGTATAAAAGGGGCCGCACGGCGGTAAAACGGCATTCTGACTACAGGCGTCGCCCGGTGCACAGGTTGTATTGCTCTTAATTATTGTTACTCTGCCTCTCTGTACATTCTTGCTATTTTGTGTGAACTAAGCTGTTACTGAGGTGTCGTGGCTATTATTATAAGGTGTTGAATTAATTATTCCCTGAAAACTGATTAAGTGAGTAGCTGTAAAATTCATTGATCAAATAATTCTATTTCTTACTGTTAACCTAACGTCTTCTATTTTACAATATGTCTGATCCTGTGCCTTCATATGTATGTTCTGTGAAGTCAAAAGTGGTTTACCTTAGGAATTAATGAGTATTTGAAAAACATAATTATATTCTTTCTCATCGTAGAGTTCTATAGAATAGGTAAATTCTCGAAATGTCGTCAATAAACTGAAGGATATTTTTATCCAAGTAACGGTTTTACCGATCGAAACAATTTCTGACTACTTAATTCATTGGATTCCGTGATTTTTATACAAATGTTGAACTTCCAAAATAACTTTTCTGGGAGTCCGAATGATTGCTTTTGCTGATTTAAAAAACAACATTTACAAGTTCAAATAACAACCAAAAAATAATATTCTTTTTAAATAAAAATTAGGTACTGTTTATTTTCTTATGAAATATTATGCATTAAATTAAATAATATTGTGTTTAAATCAAATCTATTAGAAATCATAAACATACCAAAATTTATATGAAAGTGAGTGGAGTTTTTATAATTCGAAATCACAATTTACGGTACATTACATTTATTTAATAGCCTTAAAAATGTCCATTGTTATCTAAATCTCGATTGAAGCAAGTGGTGAAGGAAAATTGAAAGCGGTAAAAACAACTTTCCAGGCTTGGAACACGTGTCAACTTCTAAAGGTGATTTAATGAATCTGTGTTAAAAAAAGGTATAATTAAGGTTTAATTATTCGGGCCGCGTGGCGAGGTCCCGATAATTTTGCCTCCGTTGCTTCTCATTAAAGATTTTTCGCTTATGTTGATTTACTACGTTTCAGATCGTTCGGCATTTTGATTAATACTTTTCAGCGGACCGGAAAGTTGGATGAAAAATTTTCTCGCTAATTACTAAAGATTAAGAAACGTGCCGCCCAATTTTTTTGCTTAAAAATTAATCATAGACGTTTGATTTTTCGGAGGAAAGTTTTGAAACATACTTTTGCAGGGAGGTGTATCTTTCAATCTTACTTTTCGCAAGCAAGCAGTTTTGTTATTAATTATCTGATAACTTGGCTTGTTAAATTTGTTTGAAAACTGTGTAAAGTACTCGTACATTAACATTCGCGGTTTAATTTTTTATTTGCTTCTATTTCGATGATTAGGGAGTTTTGTTTTTAGGATTCCAAACCAAACGGATATGGGTATGATCTCGACGAGAAATGGAGTTTAAAGGTTCTCCAATGAAGACTGCGCGTAAGTAAACGTAGTGTGGGACGACCGATGACCTGAAAAAGGTAGCTGACAGTGGCTGGATGAAACTAGTGAGAGATCGCTCACTGTGGCACTCTGTGGGAAAGGCCTATGTCCAGCAGTGAACTGCAAGAGGCTGAAACGATGGTGATAACACAAAAGATGCCATTATTATTAAGACTCCGCTGACCATCCGTCTGTTCGCCTGAACTGCCGCTTGTCACAGGACTCTATCTCTAAAACCGTAATATACAGACACTAAAAATGTTCACAGAGTGTGAACTGATATTGCCGGTGTAACAAAAAAGAATTTAAAAAAAGTTAAAACGTAAGGGATTCTCCATACAACAAAAGGTGTTTAAAAAATGTAGTGTTCATATTGTACGGTGGTACGGAATCTTTCGTGTGCAAGATACTTGTATTACAGTATAAAGTCAAAGTCAATAATTTATTTTAATTCGGTGGAAAAGAAAGGCCTTTAGACGTGTAAATTTACAAAAAAAGTTGAATTGATTCTAGTTGCCTCTTCCAAAGGGTATTTTTGTAAGGACAAGAAAACTTCACCGTTACTCTTTTACAAATGCTTTACAATATAATGTTAATGTCTTATAATTCTTCATTACTGCTTTTCTCCAAATATTATGTACAATAAACGCAACTCTGTATCTCAATCTTTGCTAGTTTAACGCCAAAACTATAAAACGCTGTCATGACAGTTGACATAAAGTCTCTCATACTTTTCTAAATTACCATCCTCGGAATATCTTCCACAAAAATTTTAGGCAAGACTTGTTTTTACGATTTGTACATAAAAGCTTGGTTAGTATCGAAACTTTTTTGGAGGTCATAACCATTTCCTACCCCTTTTTTTTCGTTCCGTAACCAACTTATCTTTTTCTTCCATACTTCTTTATTAGTCGTCATCTCGTTAGTCACTTCTTTTCTAACCATATCATCTATCACAAAGTCCATCCATCGTTTCTTTGGTCTTCCCTTACTCGTACAGGAATCCACATTCATACTCAAAACTCTTCTCTCGCTAATTTCTATTATGTCTCCCCTTCTACTGTTATATGATCAAAAACTGCATTGGAGGAGACCCTAAAACGCGGAGTGAAATATATGCTTCACATTTTAGGTGACTTTTACAACTGACTAGGGATGAAATATAGCCAATAGATAAAACGTCTGGAACATCTACATTTTTCTTTAATCGTGGAAGGAATGCTTAGTTCCTGTATCAGATACCGGGTAATTTTTCCTAAATATACGTGCTTATTTTAATCCCACATTTTTTTATATTATTATTTAAATGAGGAAACCAGCATGTCTGAGAGATATTTCTCAACAGCATGTGAAGCTAATTCAGAAGCCCATGGGCAGCAAAAAACTCTGACACCAGGTTAGTCACTAACCACACGTAAAGAAGAAGAATGAGAATGTGGCGAGAATTCGTATGACCCAGTTACTAGGTTGTGCAGGTCAGATAGGCAGTCACTCCATGTAAAATACTAGTATTCAGCTGCATCCGGTTAGACTGGAAGCCGACCACAACATAGTTGGGAAAAGGCTAGGCAGATTGAAGCAGATTGATGTAGCAAGAATTCTAACATTTTTGAACAAACTGCTCATCACGTTTTGGAAGACCACTTTTTACTATAAAGTGCTAATTAAGATACATCCATTAAAAAATCCTGTGACCCACATACGGGTATATTTTACCGATATTTTCATTCTAGCTTTACAAGGCAGTAAATCATGGTTGATGGCACAATAAACCTTCCCAGTATGTTCTATAAAACAGCCGGGAATTACTCTAGAGGAAAAAAAAACTAGTAATTAATTGCACTGCTGTTTTGCAAACATTTAAATGTCTGATACTTCCTCTTGTGCAGAATATTTTCCTTCTTCCCTCGTGTTTCTTAATGACTTTGTGTCACGGTTAAACAATGGGCGTATATTTTTATGTCTCTTATTTATTGTTTTGGTATTTTCTTTGAAGGATTAGCTGGACCTTAATAAAAGAAAAGTTATAATGAAAGTTGCAGCAAAGTGACGACAACAAGTTAGACTGCCCCAACAATCTAGTGGTCGCAACCGACTGCTAAACATGAGGTTCCGGGTTCGATCCTGAGGTTGGGCAAAGTGTCATTGGGGTTTTCCATCAGGAATTTGTCAGTAGCTGCCTGGGGCCTGGATTTGTGCCCAGTTGATGACAATAGGCTCGCCTCCTATTACTTAGGACTTAAAAACATACTTGCGTAATGTGGATGTACAGTCGCCAGCACATCAACCTATGACTGTCAAAATTTTCCAATTGAAAATGAACCTTATGCTTTTGTATTAAAGCTAAACTATCAAAGAAATTTGACCGATTGGGGTAACTTGATGTGCGCCAGCACTGTACTCTGTACTTACTATAAGTACACCTCTGTATAGCCCTTCGGGGAAACACGTTACGTATGTACGTAGAATGTGTGATACTAAGTAAAGAATAAAATTTGGAACAATGTATACATACGTACATATTATAAACGTTACACAATTTAAAGGAACGTTTAAATACCAAAAAAAAATGGTGGTCAAACATTTCATCAAAACTATCTAAGGAATCAAGTGACGTCAAAGTATAGAATGCTACATCGCCTTCAAATTATGTTTCATACATTATCATCATTTATTTTATTCTACTTCTTAGCGTGTCTCGCCGTGGCTCGGCCCTGAATTCGTCTACGTGTTTGGCCCCATCACTAGCGTCCATCAGTTCCTGTAGCGTGCAGGACACGCAGGACACGATATTAAATCCCATTGTTTGTGGAACAGCACCACATTACACTCCAAAGCGGAGTTGTCTATGAATCCCCACCTGAGCAGGTTTTTCTTGCCTCGGCCAACTTGGGTCCGGAGTCTGTTTAAAGACTACCAGGTTGGCAAAGGCAAGTCGCGCTTGTCAATGCGTGTTTTTGATGTTACTATTAAAAACGACATTTCGTTTCAATTTAAAACCTGACATAAACCTGAACTTTTAATGAACATTCCAGAAATATTCCGAGAGTTGGACATGACGTTATATTAAAGCTAACTGTCATTGTTATGCGAACTGTATCCTAACTACACGTGAATTCCTAGTAAATTGTGAATAGTTCTGAATTTCGAAAAAACTGTTGAAAAAAAATTGCTTTTGTCACCCACGGGTGGAATGTATCCTATTTATTACTGACAAACGTTTCATACCTATCCTAATCCAGACATACAACAACTAACATATTTAAAAAAAAAAAATATTTTTCCATTCTTCTCCGTAATTACATTTTACATAACATAATATTCTTCCTCTGAAGTTACGAACAAGTATACATAATTTATAGAATGCGTGCATTCGCTCAGTTATTTTCTTTTGTAGTTTATTTTTCTAATAAGGCAAAGAACAGATAAACATCTCTTTACATGCTTCAAAAGTTTCATTTTTCTTGCTAAAAGGTTCTTTGCGAGCACGGATATCATCTGCGTCTTTTTCAATCAAATGGTATCTAATTAGAAAGTCATTTTATTAAAAGTCATTTTATTAAAAGTCATTTTAAGCTTCCAACTCGTTATTACAGTTTTCCTAGAATGTGTGTGTGTGTATAAACCGCCTAATTGGTCTAGTTAGAGATACCCTAATGGTGTGACCGTTGGACTGTCAAGTGACCTCTGATTTTTCGAATTCATGTGCGTATAATATAATAATCTGAGGAGCTCGTTGCTAAGTAAGAACAGCCGCATAGGTCGATTCATCAGGTTAAGCTACGCTTGCTAGAGTTGGTCCGTGGATGGGTTACATATCGAGACTCCTCCGTGCCTCGGGAAGCACGATACGCCGTTGGTCTCGGCTGTCATTTGTGCATCTTTGATAGTCGTTACGGGTCGTCACAAGCCCGAAAATCTGACAGTCAGTCTTATCAAGGGGTATTGTATTACCCAATTACTGGGTTGTGGAGGTCAGATAGGCAGTTGCTCCATGTAAAATACTGGTATTCAGCTGCATCCGGTTAGACTGGAAGCCGACCCCAACAAAGTAGGGAAAAGGCTAGGCAGATTAGATTGATTTTGTGCGTATAATATAACTATCACATGATTTTAAAACGGTGAAGAAAAGCATCGTGATGAAACCGGCATGCCTTGGGCTGCATAGAAACTCAGACACCAGGTTAGTCACTAACCACACGAAAAAGAAAGTAGAATAATGGTCTAGAGATCGCAAAATTGACTGCTTTTATCGTAAATCGGTATTGACATTTGAATTACAATTTAATTGATAAACAAAATGCAGGGATATAACTTTAAGCGGGATTGTCCGAAAGGGTTACCGCTACCCCGGAACATAAAGGGCTACGGAAGGAACATGGATAGGTTTTAGTCAGTAAGAGTCGGACACTTCCTTCCGCTCCACCCAGAGCGGGAGAAGTCATAGGATGATTGCCCAGCCTTAAAAAAAGGGGATATAACTTTTTTATTAGAGTAACATAATTTTATTTTTATAACACGTATCAACCGTCAACATCTGGATGCCATTCCAAATTTACAAAGCCAAAGGTAATCTTCCTAAAGAAAAACAACGCGTCAACTTATTTTCTAAAGTAAAAGGGTGAACTAGGGAAAATAGGATACAGCGATGTTTTGAAAAGATAGGCCAAGGTTATGTGAGTTCTTATGGATTATTGCCGCCCGCTTCATAACGGAAAAGTGTGACCGTTCACACATAAACACACACTTATGGGGATTATCCTCAACTGAGGCAATGGAGTCTTGGTTTTCTGAGTTTAGATAGTACCTAAGTATGTGTTTTTATTTATCGCGGTATTTTAAGGCCTTTAATTATTAAAGATATGTTTGTACTCAGTTTGTGATGTTGATATAAATATCTATTTATCATTAGAATTGGTGTGCTTGGCCTATACAAATTAAAGAATATCTATTACTAAAGAAGATTCGATTCCTAAGTTGAGCCTGGAGCCTGACTTTCTGTCCGTTTAATTGCAATAGACTCGCCCACTATTATATTATAAGGTGTAAAAATATGAGCTGCGCCATACATTTATGCACACGTAACTCAATAAAATGTATGGAACAGCTCATATTTATTTTCGTAATTTTAGGGTTCATCCAATAGTAAAAGTTGTTGGTAACGATGAGTACAATGTTCCCACGAAATTATTACAGTTAATTTTTAACACATTATAAAGGAGCACCTCAGAATGGGTTACGCAGAGGTTCAGGGATCACAGGCGTGAAGTAACAATTTTACACAATGAGAAAAAAACAATAAGACGTCTACAAACGGTACAGAAAATACCGATAAAAGCCTTAAAAAAAGAACATACGCCGCCAATAGAGCTTCAAACATATTGAAATTTAATGAAAACGTTTGAAACAGCAGACGGTGTAGTGAGACAGAAATATGTAAACGCACAAGTGCGAAAGAGACGTGCGAGACAATAGAAAGGGAAGTTGGGCGGAAACAAACCATGCAGTTTCATTAGAGACGTCTGCAATTAGTCCGAAGCACGCGGTTGTGATGAGACAATTTTCATTCCTTGCTAATTGTGCCGGGATTTTTTTACGGAGATTTATTAAGAATTTTTTATTCTCTTGTTTTGCTTATGACTTGGAAAGAAATAGGATTTTTGTTCCCTTGGGAGCTTTTTTTCATTTCTTTCTCTTCCTACTTTTTAGTCTGTATTTGTTGTTGTGTGTACACTGGTTTTAGTATTTCGTTGGATTTTATGTTTGGTTTTTATAATTATAACTAGCTTCCGCCCATGGCTTCGCCCGCAAAATATGTCGGCAAATTATACACATAAACCTTCCTCTTGAATCACTCTATCTATTAAAAAAATTCGCATCAAAATCCGTTGCGTAGTTTTAAAGATTTAAGCATACATAGGGATATAGGGACAGAGAAACCGACTGTTTTATACTATGTAGTGAAGAATAACTGACCTTTTGAAATATTGTATTATAACGTTTATTTGGACTCAACAAAAGAAAGCCTCGTAAATGTACAAAGATAAAAACAAATGAAGAGCTGAATTAACTCATAAAGCACATATTCCTACACCACATAACTAAAACGCCACTTGCATAATCAAAAACAATATAAGCAGAATAGTTATTTTGCCTTATAATCTATCGCCAAACAGTTCTGCGCTTCCGCCATTATGGCCGAGGCTTGGCACTCGACCATATTATAAATAGTTCTCAACATGACATGTTTACCGTCGCCCCGCGTTTTAGGGGACTAGTCACAGCTCATTCAAAGCATTTGGGTTGGTTCATAAAGTTTTTCTACGTGGTTGATGATAAATGGATTTTGTCGTTGAAATACTTAAGTGGCTGTATTCGAAGGTTCAGTCTCCTAGCTTTTTTCTATGTAAGGGTCGGCTTCCGAATACCAGGCTGAATACCAGTATTACATAGAGTGACTGGATAACAATACCCTTAGTAAGACTGGTTAGAAGATTTACTTTGGTGAGCTGCTAACTGTCAAAAATTTACGAATGACATTTCATTTATAGCCCTTGGGCTTAACGTGCTTTCCAAGGCACATATGGGTCTCAATAAGGTTATAACCTATTTATGTTATTACGTATTTATGTACACATTTTATTAATAATTCACAATGATCTATTTTTAATATGCCCGCTATCAAATCCAATTGCAGGTGCTTAAATAAATCTTCACCACTGACTTGACTGGTAGAGAAAATCTAAGGCATTAATTAAGTCCGCTTTTGTACTATTATTGTGGGCGAAAAGTTTAAACAAATAAATATCACATTCAGGAATCGACTCGAATCAAATCGCTTTGATCAAACCGTGTGGCTGTCAGCATTTAACCAAACGCTCCTTTAGGTTTTATATGGTACTGTATTCATAAATCTAGGATCCTTTTTCTCCTTTTCGTGTGGTTAGTGACTAACCTAGCCACCTGGTCAGCCAGGACCAACACCAGCCTAAAACCATCAGCCGTCACTAAACCAGACCAGCATAAAACTAGGATAAGTCGTAAATATAATGAAATTTAAAAATACTGCTCTAAATGCTGAAACATTTACAAAGAAGAAGAACGAAAAATTCTGAGAAATATTAATTAAATTGTCAAAAGAACAGGAAAATTATTTTACAACAAACGACATTATTAATTTTACTGTTGAATAGTAAATAATGATGTAAACTATTCGTATATTAAGATATATATCTACCATTTGACTATGACGACAATACGGAAATTCTCTCGTTGAAATTCAGCTATTCTCAAATGAGATCCTTTCATACATTGAATAACGTGAATCTGAGCAATTAGTAATTCGCTCTCTTGATTTTCTCTAAATGTACGCCTATTGTTAACGTACTTGGAAGGTTTCAGATAAATCGGGATTAGTAAGTAGATTAATCACCCTGAAAACTAGTTTGGTTATTTAATTACCAAACTGTATCACTTCAGAATTTTAATTAACTCAGTATTTCTGAGTCAAAAATAAAGTTCTATTTACGGAGAACGAATAGAAGTGCTGAGATTTACACAGAATAGTGCTATTCTGCCTAATCTCACCGTGATACCGTAGGTGAAGTGAGTTAAAGTGAGCTGTCAATAATGTCAATTCCTAGCATTAGGTGGAACGACCGCACAACTCACCTAATAATATAATAATAATAATATCCTTGGACATTTCACACAACGCCATATCGTCCCAAGCTAAGCAACCTAATGCTTGTGTTATGGTAACGAGATAGCTGATAAACTACTTATATACATTTTTTTTTTGTAAATACATACATATTATAGATAGAAAAACACCCAGACTCGTAACAAATACTCGCAGGTCGTACAAATATTTGTTCCGTGCGGGAATCGAACCCGCGACATAGTGTGCAGCAGTCAATCGCTCAACCACTGCGCCAACCGTGTCGTCAAAACCTCCGTCTAACCTAACCTAACCTAACTTTTCACGTGGAGATTTTTACAGAATCGCCCGACCGTGGTGGCTCAGTGATATCCCCGACTTTTGCGTTATAGGTCATGGGTTCGAAACCAAATACGCGTTTTTGCATGACTATGTGTATATCATTTCATTATATTACCAGTGCTCTCAAAACGATGAAGGAAAATTATCTTGAGAAAACTCAATGTTGAATTTTATGTTATACATTTTATAACCATACATTTTGAAGATATGTGACATCTACCAGCCAGCACTGGGCCCACGTGGCGGATTGCGGCCCGGATGTAACCCAGTTTTTGTAAACATATTTTGATTTAAAAGAGTGTCCATGGAGTTTCTTGCCCGTTCTTCTCCATAGGTACCTACTGCTTTGGAATGGGCAACTAGCTTCATCTTTCTGACTGACCGACCCCTTGATAATCCAAAAGTGCCTGTAATTGGTTTATTTAAAATAAATGCTTTGAGTTTGAGTTTATAATTTTGTTGTCACTCTTCAAACTACATTATCTTGCAAACAATGCAATGCAGGTCGTCAGAAGCCCGAAAATTTCACAGCAAGTATTTCCAAGAGTTAGCGTATTACCCAGTTACTGGGTCAGATAGGCAGTCGCTCCATGTAAAATACTAGTTTTCAGCTGCATCCGGTTAGATTGGAAGCCGACCCCAACATAGTTGGGAAAAGGTTAGGCAGATTGATTATCTTGCAAACAATCTGCTTCCTTTGTTTTTAATTTTCTATATCTACCACTGCTTTTTTGATCTCGTGTTCGCAAGCGCAACTGCTGAAAGTAGGTCTAGGCTCGATTCCCAGGTCAAGCCAAATATTATTGAGGTCTATTCGACTGTACAGGTTTGTTACTGAAATATCAAGCAAAATATTCAAGTATTTTACCAGAAATGATACCTTGATATTGGTATTTCACGAGTAATTCTAGTAAATGAAGAAACTATTTACCTGTAAGTAATATGTATTACAAGGTGAAGTGTTGTATTCAGCTCTTGTTATATATATATTATCTCCTAGATGTAAGGTTTTACGAATCACAAGAAATTTACCTAAGTAAATAAGTAAATAAAGGTTTATGGAGGTAACGTTGTAATAGTAGAAGATAATAATAGAAAACTGCCTCGTTGGTCAAGTGGTCCTGGTCCTGGGTTCGATTCCCGAGTCGAGTAAAGTGTTGTTGGGTGTTTCTATCTGGAATTTTTCAGTAGTAGCCTGGAGCCTGGATTTATGCCTGGTTTATAGGCTGACCCCTTATTACATTGGAGTTAAATAGCAATGTGGGTGTACTATATTAGAACTTCCCCTATAGTTAGTTTAGCGATGATGTTATGTTGTGTAAATTGAAAAAAAAAACTGTCACATTTTTTTAAAATTTTAGAAGTTTTTGATTTCATTCTTTAGATTTGCATCAAAATAAAGTTCCTGTTTCATACACAATGTCATTTGAATAACATTGTCTCGCTCACTCATAATGAAAATTCTTCTATTAGAGATTATTCTATGAGGGAATGTTTTGTTCCCGGTACGGACACTTTTTTGCGCCAACTAAACTCTGTTCGTTATAACATTAGACAAATAACGGTTATCACCCTTTCGTTATTTCTATATAGACGTATATTAAATTCCGTTATTTCACGTTACATACGAAGCAATGTTATCTATTAACCATTTACATTAAAAAAACAACTGTAAAGTGCAGTTATGACGACACGGTTGGCGTAGTGGTTGAGCGATTGATTGCTGCGCACTATGTCGCGGGTTCGATTCCCGCACGGAACAAATATTTGTACGACCTGCAAGTATTTGTTACGAGTCTGGGTGTTTTTCTATCTATAATATGTATGTATTTACAAAAAAAAATGTATATAAGTAGTATATCAGCTATCTCGTTACCATAACACAAGCATTAGGTTGCTTAGCTTGGGACGATACGGCGCTGTGTGAAATGTCCAAATATATTATTATTATAATTATGAAAAAAGATGGATGTCAACAATATTACACAAAAACGGTTGTTATTTAGCCGTTATTTTTCTAATGTTATAATAAACGGAGTATAACTACGGCGAGGCCAAATCTAAAAATAGAAATCTTTGATATCACGGCAGTCGACCTTGTAATGGATGCAGCGATCTATGAAATGCTTTATTTGGATCATTAAAGGTATCTTGAGTAATCTTGTCCATTATCCTGATCGTGGGTGGTACCTTAATCAAAGAGAAATGTCTAGCCCTCGTATCTCGTGACACCCACGCAAGGATTTTCTTGCCGGAGCTAAGGTGTTGCCTTTTATTAAATAAAAACTTTTTTAACAAAAAGAAAAAAACTAACTTTATAAAAGTTACGACGAAAATAGTTTATTTATTTTTACTCTTAAGTTATAGTACAGAGGCCAGCACATCAAGTTACCACAATCTGTCAAATTTCTTTGATAGTATTTCAACTTTATTGCAAAGACATAAGGTTCATTTTTAATTGAGAAAATTTGACAGTTAGGGATATGCTGGGGTATGGGGCTTTATGTGCTGGCATCTGTACCTACTCCACCGTCCCCACTGTAATTCGTATAGCACTTCTTAATTTGTCTAAAACTGTCACACGACCCACTGTGCGCTCAACTACGAGTATATAACATTATTGAAGTTTTAGTAAGGATCCCTGTTTTTTTTTGAAAATATAATATAGCCTATGTTACTCGGGGATAGTGTAGTTTCCTAACAATGAAAGAATTTTTCAAATCTGTTCAGTAGTTTTGGAGCCTATTCAATGCTAACAAACAATCATATCTTTCCTCTTTATAATAATTAGTATGGATAAGCAAAAATTCAACAAAAATACTTTACAAACAATGCACCCGTTCCCCTTTATAACGGCACCTTATGCCGATAACATTTGGATTTCTCTTCAGTCTTCAAAGAAAAATGGCGTGAAAAATGCAATCACAACAGCTTCAACACTTGCGAATGACTTTGTATAGAGGATTGATGGCGTTCTAATGAGATGCCTTCTCTGGAACAATGGAGTCGCGTTTGGTGAAAAATCGGTTTTCTGTGTGCGGATAATGTTTGAATTCTAGTTTGAAGATAAATATTATTGTACCTATTGCGATACAGTCTTCTCTTATTTTTTAGGCCGATCATTAATGTCTTAGCACCTCTCGTTAAAATATACCTACCATATTTTTTCTAGTTAAAGTCTCGCCGTGACCAGTGGGGTAATTGCTAAAAATTGCAATGCCTTCCATTTTGACAATTCTACAATATTCAATGCGTTGTTTGCATTATTGAGTACAAGATATTTTCAAACATAATTATTATGATGCAATGGAATAGTTTTTTTTTTTCAAAATCCTTTGGTTTGGGCAAGAAAGACACATTTACTGGGGTGCATACCCATGACACACATGGGACACATGTACAGGGTATCAAGTAGGTAAAGAGCTCTGTCCTATGCACGACTGCCTAAGTCATCCCCCAACAGCTGCCTAGCCTTTTCCCAACTATATTATGGTCAGCTTCCAGTCTAATCAGATCCAGCTGAATACCAGTATTTCATATGGAGCGACTGCCTATCTGATCTCTACTACCCAGTTTATACGATGGACTCATTGTCAGACTTTTGGGTTGTCGACGACCTGTGACAACTGTCAAAGATAAACAAATGACAGTCGTCATCAACGGCTTAACGTGCTTTCTGAAGCACGGAGGAGTCAGCCATCCACGGACACCAATTCAACCTCCTATATTTATTAGTATGTTTGTCCACGCGTTAAGAAAAATAGGAGCCAGTGTCCAGAAAAAAAAACTTTATTAATGGACCCCAAAAAAATCTGACAAACAAGCAAATAAAACATTTTGATGTATCGCGTTGACTATCAAGGAATTGCGAGTTGCCGAAAAAAAATTTGAATAACACATGAAATATTTATCATGTAAGTAAGAATGTAAATGTCGCTCGGACTCCGAGATGTGATATGGCTTCACCTTGAATAGCAAGTATCTGAGAAAAAGTTCTGAAAATCTTACTTGTTTATCTTTAAGCTTTACGAAATATTTAAAGTAATCAATAAAAATAATAATCAAACTAATATTGAAAGGCGAATATTTATAAGTGAGTGTCTGTAGGTACTGTATGTGAGTTTGTATTTTTGTCAGTCCTTCACGCTAAAACGGCTGAACGGATCTTAATGGAACTTGGCACAGAGACAGTTTATGACCGGCATTATATATTATTACACATTATGATATATTTTATCCCGGTAGTACATTCGCTTGTGATAATTCCCGACATCCACATAATTTAGACATTTGGGATAATTTTTTAAGCCGCTGGCAGAAGCTACTAAGTAAATAAAGCAACCTAATGAATAATTTAAAAAATATATGATTTTTACAATGTTACCAAATAAATAATATTTTACAAAGCAATAATTATAATTCATAATTTTAATTCAGTATTAATAAACCAGCACATCTGTTCTTCTTCCTCTCTCCTACTTGATCTATGCTCTACACGACAGATGGAATAATTATTTCCGTTCCAACTATAAATAATTATGGTACGCAATGAAGAATATTGAATTGGGTATTTGAAAGGGTAGTCAATAACGTTACTTTATATGAACTGTCAAAACGCGGAATTTGTACGTGATTTGTATGAAATATAACAATGTGACGTCACAGATTTTTAGAATCAAATGGAACACTTATTAGCATTAAATGCGATTTTACGATTATCTTTGCAATATATTTATTTTGTGTACTGTAATGGAAAATTTTAAGACTAGCGGTCTTTTTTATATGTGACTAGCTTCCGCCCACAGCTTCGCCCGCAAAATATGTCGACAAATTATACACATAAACCTTCCTTTTGAATCACTCTATCTATTAAAAAAACCGCATCAAAATTCGTTGCGTAGTTTTAAAGATTTAAGCATACATAGGGATATAGGGACAGAGAAAGCGACTTTGTTTTATACTATGTAGTGATTTCATATTTTATTTTTGACCGTGTAAAATCAAAAGCAATTGAATATTATCTGATGGTGGATTGGAATGTTTCTTTCTTTGAAACATAATAATATGTTCTTTTAAAAAAATAATAGGACTGTGTCGTGGGACACGATTTACCTATACGTATTACCTTAAAAAGAGCCATCAAGTATGGACTCTCAAGTTCTCGTGCCCAAAGTTTTTACTTTAGTACAAAAACCATGGGGTCAACAGCGCGTAACGCTTTTTTCGTTACGCCACATTTTCTCCCAGTTTGCTCCTACCACAAGCGCGATAAAGAACTTCGTTCCATAAAATATCATAGTGTTGTAGTGCAGGTCACCGTACGTTTTGCGGAGTTTCATAAAGCAAGAGGCAAGCCTATACAGTGTGTTAGGTGAAACGAGGGACATACTTTCAGGTTGTATAGTACTCATTGAAATCAAAAACTCTAAAATAAGAAAAAAAAATTTCAGCTATTCTTTTTGACGAATTATGCGAACATAAATGAACTGAACAGATGTTTTTTTTTCATGATTTCAGGTATAGTTCCATAGTCAAAATTGTTCATTTTCATGAGTATGTCCCGCGTTTAACCTAACACACTGTATACTGGTTTTGTTACTACTAGCAGTGCGGACTTATGTGCGCTATTGCATAAGTACTTTATGTGTTCATTCTTCTGTCTCAGGCCGTTATTTCGGGTCGGGTTTTCTCACTTTAGTGCGGCAACTCATTTTGTTTTTTTTTTTGCGGGTGGGGGAAATCATCAAATGACCCCTCCCACTCCGGGTGGAGGGGAAGGGAGTGTCAGATTCTTATTGACTAAAACCAACCTATGTTCCTTCATTAGCCCTTTATGTTCCGGGGTAGCGTTAACCCTTTCTTTCAATCCCGCTGATCCGGCAGGCTTCGGTCCTAACGGGCCCCTTTCTCATTGCTGACATCTCTTTGAGGCGCGTGGAACACGTACGCACCGTCCGGCACGGGCCTGGTCCTGATCGGACGATGAGTTATCCATTACTCACCGCCCGCAGGCCCGCGCCTACGGTGGCCTGAGTGTCTCACGCGTTGGTTGGGACGTGCCCTCAGCCATCCCGCCACCTCCTTTGCGAGCATGACTGCTTCGCAGAAAGTGGTGACTGCCTCCCACTCCCTCTCGCTTCGGACCATGGCTTGCACCATGGCCGGTGTGTAATTCTGTCTTGGGTTGTCAGTTCTGGCAATTGGGCTTTTTCGAGGACTCTTTTCATATTTGTGGCGGGCAGTCTCTGGCTCTTATTTGTTAGGGCAATATGTGCCACACAACCTTCATTACGTTTTTTGTTATAGTATCGGTGATTGGTGCGAAATTGAAAGCCGTCTCTTTTGTATTTATTGCAGTCTTTGCAATAAATACAAAAGAGACTAATACTATTGAATAAGTAAAGAATTATAAATTACCACGTCAAAGTCCATCTAAGCTCAATTGGAAATAACTAAACACAGTATTTTCATTAGGTAGGTACTAATTTCATCTCGTAGTATTTACCTAATATAAATAAATTCAAGGCTATGTCATCCTTGATTTTATTTATAGTATCTATAAATTACAGTTTCCAGAACCAATCAAACACTGCGACAGTCTTGTGTAGAATTAACGAACTATAAATCCCATTGGCGTAGAACAAATTCTTCATTAACAATTACAGAATATGTTTTATTCAAATTAAGACAAATATTATGTTAGTGTATTTACAGCATTAACTTGTTGTAAATTATAATATTTAGTATTCATTTATTAGTTTGCTATCTTCTCCCCGCGCATCGCCCGCGTGGTCGTCGAAAATTGTCCCACGGGGACTTAATAACGGGATAAAATGTATCCTATGTGTTAATCTAACTCAAACTGAAAGCATTTATTTCAAATAAACCAAATACAAGCATTTTTGAATTGTCAAGGGTCGGTCAGTCCGGACGGACCTCCGGCGCGATCTCATGGCGGCCTGGAATCAGCGACTGTCGCAACCCAGCGCAGGGCACGCCACGATAGTGGCGGTAAGGCCCCTCTTTGAGGAGTGGCTAGAGAGGCGTCACGGCGCCCTCACCTTCCGCCTGACGCAGGTCCTCACCGGACATGGATGTTTCGGGAGGTTCCTGCACATCATCAGGCGGGAGGAAACGCCCGGGTGTCACCACTGCGAGGATCGCCCAGAGGACACGGTAGAGCACACGGTGCAAACCTGCCCCGCATGGGCAGAGCACCGCCGTGTCCTCGTAGAGGCGATCGGCGGCGGCGACCTCTCACGCCCGGCCCTGGTGCAAGCCATGGTCCGGGGCGAGAGGGAGTGGGAGGCAGTCACCTCCTTCTGCGAAAAAGTTATGCTCGCGAAGGAGGTGGCGGGATGGGAGAGAGAAAGGTCCTCCCGTCCCAGCCGCCGCGGGAGACGCTCCGGGCGTCGGGAGCCACGTGACGACTCCCGGCCACCGTAGGCGCGGGCCTGCGGGCGGTGAGTAATGGGTGACTCACCGTCCGATCAGCACCAGACCCGTGCCGTACGGCGCGTATATGTTCCACGCGCGCCTCAAAGAGATGTCAGCATATGAAGGGGCCCCTTAGGGCCAAGCCTGCCGGGTAAGCGGGATTGTCCGAAAGGGTTACCGCTACCCCGGAACATAAAGGGCTACGGAAGGAACATGGATGGGTTTTAGTCAGTAAGAGTCTGACACTCCCTTCCGCTCCACCCAGAGCGGGAGCAGTCATTGGATGATTTCCCAGCCTTAAAAAAAAAAAAAAAAAAAGGGTCGGTCAGTCAGAAAGATAAAGCTAGTTGCGCATTCCAAAGCAGTTGGTACCTATAGAGAAGAACGGGCAAGAAACTCCATGGACACTCTATTAATCAAAATATGTTTAAAAATACTAGTTTACATCATTCATGTTGAAATATACATGTGAGAATGATGCAGAACTCAAAACAGTTTCCAATTTATCTCTACTCCAAATTCCATCCAGATTCGCTCAGTAGTTTTTCTGTGAAGACGTAACAAACATACAAACACCCACACACATTGACCTTATTTACCGCTTCGGATTTCCTGCTCATAATAGGAAGTAATTAATCATTGTAATTTATTTTCAAAAGTTTAGTAAACGTTACGTAAATGAGGTCTCGACCCCTGAACTACGACATCCTGTATACTGAAGTCGGTGATAACAATGTCTGTAAATAAAATAAAACAGGCCAAGTGTAAGTTTGGAACGCAAGCGACAGAATTCGTACCAATACAAATAAAATAAAAATCTGTTAAAAAAAAGCATGTTGCATGTATGGGGACCCCCTTGATTTACAAGTTGATTTTATTTTTATTATTTGCTGTTACAGCGGGAATAGAAATACAGAATTTGTGAAATTTTCAATTACCTACCTACCTAGACAGAACGGAAGTTTAGTAATAGGGTTACGTTGGGCACCATTCGTGTACCTAACCCTAAAAATGCGCTAGACTTTATAGTAGTATAAACAAGCACTGATAGATTAGTGGTGTGACCATAGTCCAGACTGTCACATGTCTCTATAGATCTCGAGTTCGAACCTAAGAAACGCACCTCTGATTTTACACGGATTCAAGTTATTGTGTAATTATCACTTGCTTGAAAATCGGTGAAAGAAACCATCGTGAGGAAACCAGCATGTCTGAGAGATATTTCTCAACAGCATGCGAAGCTAAGTCAGAGGCCCATGGGCAGCATACAACTTTAACACCAGTTTAGTCACTAATCACACGAAAAGAAGAAGAAGTAGTATCAAAAATATTAATTTGGTAGTAAGTTCAGTAGTATTAATAATAATAATAATTACATTGCTGACAAAAATGCTTGGGTCAATGCTAGTCCAGCTCCACAAGGGCGCACCAACTAATTGCTAAAAACTGTTGGAGCTGCGGAAGAGAAGAACAACAAAAAAACTATCTTTGGATTGTATAAATTTAATCTCTTAATATTGTATAATTGCTTAGCACATATGTGAGTACTATGTACCTACTATAAAGCGACCATTTACTGGGTACGTCTTTCATTGACTTGAATGTGCCCTGGCGGCTGAGAGTATGCCATGCTCACTTTAATGTCTCGCTGATGGTGGCGTGTGTGTTGGATCATTTACCTCCCTTCAAAATGGTTGAGCTGAATGGTGCTAATATATGCGTCATGTTCGTGAACGGGCGCTGTCAGTAGGGACTGGTCATCTCTTAGCGGCTAGGGCTTGTTTTAATTTAATTTTTGAATAGTTTTTACATATTTAATATCGGATGCTTTTAACGTTCTGCATCGTTCTCACATGTATAATATTAATATGAACTATGTAACCAATATTTTGTAACCATATTTTGTTTAAAAGAGTGTCCATGGAGTTTCTTGCCCGTTCTTCTCCATAGGTACCTACTGCTTTGGAATGGGCAACTAGCTTCATCTCTCTGACTGACCGACACCTTGACAATTCAAAAGTGCCTGTAATTGGCTTATTTGAAATAAATACTTTGAGTTGAGTTGAGTTGAGTTAGAGGTACCCTTGGGCTAGCTAACTGGTGTAGCTACGTCATAAAGTTATTGAAAAAGATACGAGAGACGAAAACATAGTGTTTCAAAGTCAAAGTCAAATAATTTATTTTAAATAGGCACAAGTAAGGCACTTTTGAACGTCAAAATGAACAAGAAATAGAATTGATTCAAGTAGATTGCTGTTAAGACAGCCTCATCATTTCTAAAAGAGTCAGAAAAGACACAATAAGCCTGTTACGAATTTTCCATTCCAACAAAACATTTTCAAGCAAAGCCACTATTTAATATTTAGCTACCTTAACTACAACCCTTGTGTAAAACGACTATAATTATCCAATCCGGAGAACAAAACATCTCAACAATACGCCATTTGAACCAATAAACCACAATAATAACGTGTTGCTGACAGACAGGGGCTTACAATTTAAACTGGCAACAATGGAAGAATGGACTGTCACCCATTTGTCTTGGAAACGTCTTAGGGCAATTTCACCAATGAAACTGAACGCAATCAGCACATCTAAACCGCATTTGAACAGCTGTCAGTGTTAAATTCAATAATATGAGTGACAGCTACTGAACAGAGTTTAGTTCTGCAGATCACGTTGGCCCTTAGTGATGTGACTGAGCTGATTCGATGATTCGCTGGGAGTACACGTAGATTAGATTATTGTAGTGAGTAGGTTTTATTATGGTTCTATAGTCAGCGCGTTAAGAGACCAGTCGTGGTCAGTAGGATTGTCCGAAAGGGTTGCCGTTACCCCGGAATATAAAGGGCTAAGGATAGGTTTTAGTCAGTGTAAGAGACTAACAGTCCCTTACGCTCCACTCAGAGTGGGACGGGGGTCATTAGACGATTTTTCACACTAAAAAAAAGAGACGGGACGTCCGACAATAAATCTTAGCTATTAGTCTGTCTCGCTCGCACATTAGGAGCTTTTGGATGCGCAAGACGCAAGGCGAAGGCAAGGCATTATAATTGTTGCTGACATTTCTGACTCGATGACTTCATAATAGAAAATTTAAACTGAAAACGATTCAGTTTCATACTAGGAAAAATATTTCAGCTACACACTCGTATTTTTTGCCACCCTTAGACAGCAAAATAATAATAAAAAAGTGACATATAAATGAGTGTAATTCGGAGGAACGATAGGTACAGCTATTGAGAGACAGGATAAACAATGAAATTTAAAAAATAAATGATTAAAATTAGACTTCCCTATGACGAATCACCAAATCCATCATTTATGTTTACCGATTTAAAATATAAATCTAAGTCAACTGAATTCATTGAAATGATTTAGGTCAATCCATTTACTTTGTGATCAATTCTGAAAACTGAAATTTACTGTTAAATTGGAAGCATGCTTCAACATGAAAAAAGTGACAAAACGTGATGTTGAATTCGATTTGAATATTCTATTTTTACCTGCCAGCAGAGGTTAAGCCAATCATCATCATCTGCCTAGCCTTTTTCCAACTATGTTGGGGTCAGCTTCCAGTCTAACCGGATGCAGCTGAATACCAGTATTTTACATGGAACGACTGCCTATCTGACCTCCACAACCCAGTAACTGGGCAATACGATACCCCTTGCCGTACGACCCGTATCAGCTGTCCAAGATGACAGCCGGGACCAACGGCTTAACGTGCTTTCCGAGGCACGAAGGAGTCTCGGTATGCAAAGATGGTCACCTATCCAGGTTATACCGATATGAGAAAAAACATATTTGCAGGTATAATAAAAACAACAAACTTATATCATCTTAATACAGCACATCTTATTTCATGAGATGCCCCATGTTGATATCAAGCGTGTTTATAGACTACATCGTAAAACGTGATAAATCTTCAGCAACATTGTACTACACATACATAGTCGACCTTACTAAACGCATTTGTACCGCACACAGATTGTAGGAACAGGAACAGGAAACCTCTCACAGAACCCATTAAGAAAGTCTCACTAAATTAAATCTTCAAAACTTTGTTAAAGTGCCCATCACTATATCAAGGTAGGAAACTTAACGGGGAGAATTTCATTGTGTCAAATAACGTTGCTAATCTGCCCTCCCAGACATTTTACATATTAAGCCGGAGACAAGTTCTTTAGAGAAAGTTAGCAAGTCGACAAGTGCAAAGTGCTACTCGTAAAGAACTTTCTGGAACATCCTAGGTCTTGAGTTCGTAATTCGTGTTTTAATCAGGAGCTTTGCGGATAAAAATTGCTACTTTTATTGTTAAGATGTTTGTTTCCATTTCATTTAACAGGTATATTCATAAATTCACGCCATTTTCCCTTAGAAACAACTTCAAAACACTTTATCATTGTGCCTTTAATGCCCCTAAAAATGTTGCCACCAAATACAAAATGTTTTCTTGGAATAACCTCTTAACAAGAAGCGGCTATGTATTAATACATTTTCTATCAAAATTCGATACAATTCATAAGTATTCAATACCGCTGTTCCACCTACAAAGGCATACAATATGAATAAACGAGAACCTCACCGATTCTGAGATCCCAATACCTGAAGTAATCCTCCCGAGTTTACCCGAAAAATACGAAACAGTCGGTAAGGATTTAGGGATATCAAGCCCCGGGAGCCTTAATTAATAATGTCAATGTCAGCCAAATCCAATTTGCCTTGTTCCTTATCCCTTAAAGATTAGGCCTCTTATATAATAGCGAGTTAGTCGCACATTTGTCATATTTTGAAAGGCCCCGAGCGTGTAAACATAATTCTTGCTTAGGTTTATAGGGCCTTTGTTTTAGGACAGAGGTTTTGGAAGACTCATCCTTTGCATAGTTTATTAAGGAAAAATATGTTATAAAGTGACTGAAGCTAGCCCAAAATTTACAAGGTAACTACTTATATTCTGTACTTGTTTTTTGTATATACCTAAGTACAAAAAACAAGTCACATTACTTGCTTAAAAATGACACTGGGTGATTAGTGCGTTGACTCGTATCTATTCTGTCACTCACGTCAAATTGACCTAAAAATATTAACAACATACAGACGCCAGCACATCAAGCTATCCAATTATATATAACTGTCAAATTTTCTCAATTAAAAATGAACTTTATATCTTTGTAATAAAGTTGAAATACTATCAAAGAAATTTGACAGATTGTGGTAACTTGATGTGCTGGCCTCTGTACATGAATAATCAGCCTGTAATGTTCCCACTGCTGGGATAGAGACCTCTTTTCAGTAAGAGGGAGTGGAACGTAATCTACGACGCGGGTTAGCGGATTGGTAGATGTCATGTCTTCGGTTTTTGGGTTCTAAGACATTTCCTCACGATATGTTTCCTTCACCGTTTTGAGAGCAGTAGCGATCAAATAATTGACACAAAGTAAAACGCCGGTCAGGTTCAAACCCACGACCTACAGTCTACAGTCGTAAGTCGCGGCCGTAGTAAGTAACTGAGTCACCATTGCTCTCCAAATATATTTTCTAAGGCGTTGTATTTATTGCTTCTAATATAGCATTCCCATTCTTCCTTCCAAATTGTGTCACGTTTTATTTTGACCTTAAATTAAAGTGCAGAAGACTAAAGCCACACATTTCTTGAAGACGTTTTAACAATAATTGGCTCGGACGAGACTTGAGAGATTTTTAGGTCGACAACGCTTCCATGAGACTTGCCAACATTTTTTAAACAAGACATTCTTGTTAAATTGTAAAGCTTGGTTTAGACAGACGTTCTGGCGATATTGTGTGCTGTGGCTTTCATATGTCTAGGAATGAGGAAGCTAGACATCAAATAGAAGAGACAGATTCATGTGCGTAGTGTATATTATCACTTGCTTAAAGTCGGTGAAGGAGAACATTGTGAGGAAAACAGCATGTCTGAGAGATATTCCTCAACAGCTATAGCTATGCTAATGTAAGTCGTAGGCCCATGGGCAGCATTATAACTCTGACACCAAGTTAATCACTAACCACACGAAAATAAAAATAAAAAGGTTAAAAACATAGAAAATAATTAGAAGGCAGAACCAATGAGATACTCGTATGACATAATATCACGCTCGGTTTTCCATTTTCAAAGAATTACCAGAGGTACATTAGGTGGCAGCCTAATCTGTGAAAATCTCACCTTAAAATCTTATATAGTTGAAGTGAGTTAGTATCAGGTGGAATAACAGTTTACTTCACCTACGTTTTCACTGTCAGTTTTTACGGAATAGGCCGGCCGAAACCTTTGAAGTAAATATTCTGAAACAATTTACGCCAAAAAAAACAAAAAAAAGGTTGGAAAATACTCTTTCACATTCAATCAATGTAAACCGTCTATTATGCTATTTGTGACGATGTGGCTTCTATCCATTATAGAAGTCAGTTGTTTCCAACAAAACAAATGAAATATAAGCCTATTGTTCCTGCTGCTAGGACACAGTCATGCCTCGTCTTGGTATGAGGGAGTGAGCCATAATCTACCAGGTGGGCCCAGTGCCGGTTGGTAGATGTTACATAATATCTTCGATTTCGAGAGCAGTGGTGATGAAACAATTTACATAAAGCGAAGTGCCTGCCTGGATTCGAACGTACGACCTTCAGCAGTTCGTAAGTCACGTTCTTTACTACTGCGCCACCACTGCGCTTCCTCTTTTCAAATTAGAGACACTCTACAAAATAAATTGTTTCCGTGAAACCATGCTGTTCAATTTGGAAGCATTTACCACAAAACTTGCACATTTTGTTATGAACGTGTGTTATATTGAATAACTTTTTGTAGCTTCAGTATTTATGTGATCGTTTCCACGAGATATTGGTTATTTCACTTTTGGCCCCTTGTTTCGTTATTGAATCGCTTTGTCTCACATTTATTATGTTAGAAGTCATTTCAGGGTACGAAGTGAAGTGAGATCAAATTATTCAAAAGATTTTTTATAAAACGTGAAGTCTTCATTGACCCTTATGCTTTCAGTTAACCTTCAGTCAACACTTTAATGACTGTTGCCAGGGGAGAATGGAAAGAACTATATAGAAGACATTGGTGGCATAAAACGCCCAGTAGGTTACCACATTGATCGCGGCATCAGTGGCATTCTTTAGGTCATCCTAGGTGCAGATGAAAGAACATTTAGAATACTCCAGCCGGTGGGGCATAGTCTGGTTTGAATCTCCGCAATCGCACTGGGTGTTGGGTGGATCAGTAATCCCTCACTTCGACAGATTGTGCCTGCAGCGGCCTACTTGAGTACGCAGTCGATTGAGAGCTTTTCATTTAGGCCACTGCAGATCACGCCCGGGATCTGCTCCCCGGCCGTGATCTGCAGTTCCTGTGATTTAACGCAGTCGGGTAGTGAATGTTTCTCTTCCCATAATTTCCTTCTCTCGTTGGGTAGTTTGTCTAGGATGGCCTGTGTAGAGCGTAGGAAGCTCTTTCGACTTTTAAGCCTATGAGTCTACTGATGATACTGCACTGTGTGTGTGCTTGTGTATAACTAGTAACTGTCAACATTATCTCGTTTTACCACTCATCACTGGAAAATTTGAAGATTGTTGGATTGTGTGAAAAATGATATGAAAGAGAAGAGAGTGAATGATAGCGTGACAGCTGACAGGGGAGAATGAGTAAGAAAATCGATTGCACCGGCCCCAGGTAACAAGAGCAGAAAGATAATGATGACTTTAATGAGATTTAGTTGGCGAGACGAGCTCGATGCATACAGACAGTATTTGTCCACACTAGCTCAAGACAGAGAGGAGTGAAAATAAGAATGGGAGGTCGCTGTCCTGAAATGGGACAACACGGGCTAAGACAGGTTAAAAATATATAAATAATATACTCCAACATAAAAATGAGAATTTTAGTGGGTAATTTATAGTTTCAAACACGTAGGTGATAAAGTGAATGTACATTTAGACATGAATTCAAAAACAGTGTTTGGATAAACAAAAAAAAAATACATTCATTTAGGTATATATGAGGTACAAAAAAAAGGTAACCTCCGTAGTTTTAGAAGAATTAAAGTAATAATCACCCTTAACTATGAATGATAATATTGTCTATGAAAACAGAGACAGAGTATAATAATTATTATATTATACTCTACTTCACAAAACGACACGGCAACACACATTAGTCAGGCTCAATTAACCTTAGCTGAACTTCCAACAAATCATACCGTGGCGCCTACTAATTCAATTATTATAACAACACACAAATACGGATAGAAAAAAAAATCACTGACCCGAATCGTTCTATTGTTTGAAAGGAAATGTTGCAATCTTTAATGCACTGACATGGTTCCAATATGTCTTCCTATGTAACTCATCGTTAATTTTAATGGATATTAAATATCTTGTGTTTATATCGGCTGTTCTGATTCATGGCCTGCGAATGAGATACTTACTGTGGCTTGGTTGTCGTCTTTTGAATCGTAAAAGTCGTTTGAGGTAGGTAATAGATGTTAAAATACGTGGTGTCATTAAAGGAGATTGTTCTAGACCGCCCTATAACCAACAAACATTTGACGTGTACGTTAATTTTAATTATATTTTAATATGCTTTTTAAAAATAATAAATTCAAGCGGACACTATTTAATTCTTAATAGGTTTTCAAAAGTGACCTCATTGATTTTATTACCAACTGAACGCGCCATCTTTCAAGGAATTGTCAATGTGAATGTCACAAAAGATTTGACAGTGTCGCTCTCGCTCATATTACATAAATATCGATATCGACGACGATGTCCATAATATCTAGTGATAAATAATGGATGTTCGATATTTATCACTTCCAAAACATTGAAAATGTGCAACATAAAAGTTTTTCATGCATATTTTTTTCATGGAATTAGTTCCGTGAACATTTTAATGGAACTTATGATGAATATGGCCTAGCACGATTAAGATGAAAATATAATGATCAAAACAAACTCACAAAATGTACAGGTAGTCGAATGAGGGATTTTCTCACAAGTGAGAAAATATTAGTTCAAAAGAGGCGTTTTTAAAAAATACGTCACTGTCTCAGGTTTTTGACATCAAATAAGCTTTCTTATTTACGGATCTTATTTTTGTTATCAGTAGCCAGTAAAAAATAGACGTATGTTTACCCACGCCATCTATTGAACTATGTTTTTTCACTTGTCAGAAAATCTCTCACGATTGAAATATCATTTACGACGCAACTCTAGTGAATTGTTCTCATAACCATTTCACGACTTCAATAGCCATATTTATACTTTTTAAGTACTTAAACTCTATTTTTAAATGTCGCAAACTAAAACGTTACACATTGTTCGTCGGGAACAAAATATTTTATTTTAGCATTAATTTAATTGAAGTAGAATCATAGCAACAACGTGTTTATGTTTGAAACGGAACAAATTAATTTACATTCGACATATTGATCTTTCATTTTGGTCTACTAAATTAAAACCACAGATTAAATAGGTGGTCATTGATAATCGATATATGTACAATGATTGATCTTCAAGAGAGCATCTCTACGTCACTACGTCAGTCGGTGCCTGTGGCTGTGTTGTGTTGTTGTGAATACCTAACTATTTGGCGATTTTTTTTGGCGTTTTTGATTTTGTTTCTGTTTAACGGACTACAATTTGGATTGCTTTCAACGTGACCTGCTGGCTTCGAATAACTGATTCTGTGATCTGCTTAAACGACACCTTAGCATTTTGACAACGGATAACGGACTTCGCTTAAAGTAAACTTCAACCAATAAATAATAACTGTACCTAAAATGCATAATACAACTGTATGTACGGTAATATTTTACTGTATTTGAAGTTTAATGCTTTGTAGAAACCAGAAATAGCGATTTTAGAAGGAATTACTTACGTTTTCTTTTATTAAAAATAACCTCAAAATCGGTTCCTTTTCTTTAAATAAATCTTTTCTCTAAAGTGTCCGTCAAGAAACTTTGTTCTTATGGGCTAATAAGGGCAGTTTACAAATAGAAAATGATTTTTTCTATGCTGTTGGCTCCAGGGCGAACAATGTATGGGCGTAGAACAATCTCCTTTGTTGACTGTAGTTCTCTTCATTAACAGCGGTGCTATTCTGTTAAAATCGTGCCGTGAACAGTCCTACCTCAGTTATTAGGTATTTATAAATACTATTGACAGCTCACTATAATCTCACTTCATCTAAGTTTTCACGGTAAGATCTCTACAGAATAGTTCGGCTGCTCTTACGATTCTTGAATTTAATTAATATTATTTTAAACGTAGATATATTTTTTTAAAATTTTAATGTAAGTGTTCGGGATGCCAAATATATATTAAAGACACAACAAAATATCGGTATTTTTTATCGAAAATTGAGACTAAAATTCTGATGATGTTAGGGGTCATTGTACTAATAATTATGCACAACTTCCATATTTGTTCCCATAGTAAAAGTTGTTCATAATTGTCAGTACAATGACCTCTTAAAATATTGCCAATGAATTAAATTTCATTCTGTATATAGTGATACTACTTTTTCTAATAGAAATACACGCTGGTAGTGTACCCGACCTGGTAATTAAAGTCATAAAATAGTTTAAAAACAAATGGTTCAGCTGTAAACTAATTTAATTCAAAATTGTAGACCCAACAAGTAACGATATGCCTCACGATCTAACGCCTGAAGTGTTGATTAGCACTGACAGGTGGCGGATTCAAAAGGAGGAGGAAAATAGGGTTAGCGGTAATAATTTAAGGGGTGGACCTTTAAATTATTACCGCTAACCCTATTTTCTTCAAACATATTCAACTGAAAATTGCAGGAAATCTTGGAGGTGTGTCTGCTCTACAAATTTAAAAAGGTTCATTCAAAATGGACTTATTTTAGAGAACTTTCTGGGGTGTTAAAAGCTCTACAACCACTTTGCTTGGTTTTAAATTTGAGAAGAAAATGTGAGAGTCTTCATGTTTATGATTCACTTTAAAATACTCGTAGCAAACTATAAAAAGCTTGTAAGACCCGAGACCCGAGAGACGATTGTTCACTTGGTCGCGACATAAAGTCATCTAAAAACTCGATACTACAGCGAATGCGTTGCCAAACTTCCAAAGATAGGTACTACAACTTTGTAAACTTCCATTTGAAAAATACCGTTAAGATCGAAGCACTAACCGTACGCACTGCATTAAAGCACACCGAACAAAATACAACCTTCAACAAACATTTTAAAGTTTAAAATCCAATGATGCAGAAGCAACGACTTTGGGCGCCGTTTCGACGTTTCCCTCCATTACCATTTTACAGAGAGTTTCAATAAGCTCTTGCTTTGAAATTGGCTTTTTCATAGTTTTTTTTTTCCTTAACAACATTATATTATTTGGATAAATAGGGTCATTATTCGTTGTATTCAAATTGAAGATCGACCTTTGTTGAATTGTTCATTTTGTAAGACTTTTAATGTATCTCTGGATAGGAGGTCTTTGAATGGAATAATCTGGTGTTTGATAAGAGGTTTTAGTATCCATTCTTGAGGCAGGGAACGAAACAAAACATGGTTTGTGTAAAACGTTTTTACTTGCTTGCAAATTGTACACAGCGATGGTCGAAAATTGATAATTTTTGTGATGTTGGCAACGAAATGGGACTGTTTATAAGCCATTATGCACTTTATTTCGATGCATTGTAGTGATACAAATGTTGTGCTATTTTGATATCGTATAAAATTTACTCCAAACTTTATTTGAAATACATAATGTGTACTTAACAGGTAAGTTAAGATGTAATGACTGTGATCTTTATGAGCCCTGTTGGGAACAGCAAAATTGTTGGAGAAAGGAAGCGTTGAAAAACTTATTCAACGTATCAGTCTCCTGAACTAAATGTTATATCAAAACTGGGGTTTTTTATACATATTTAGGTAGTTTACTGTACTAATAATTTTAGATAAGTGTACACTTATTTGTCGTTTATACTTTAACTAGCTGCCGCCAGCGGCTTCGCCCGCTTGGATGTCAGAAACTATCCCAATGGAACGTACTACCGGTTTAAAAGGTATTCTATGTATTAAGGAAAACATCGTGAGGAAACCGGCATGCTTGAGAGATTTTATTTCTCAACATCATGTGAAGCTAAGTCAGAGGCCCATGGGCAGCATAACAACTCTGACACCAGGTGAGTCACTAACCACACGTAAGGAAGAAGATCCAGGTCATAAACTACCTCTGTGCCAAGTTTCATCCTGATCCGTTTAGCCGTGAGTGAAGGACGGACAAACATACAAACTCACACACACACACACATTCACTCATAAATTTTCGCCTTTATAATATTAGTGTGTTAGCATTTACTAATAAAAAAAAGGGTTTAAGTTTATATTATTAATGTATTCATTTTGGATTTCTTTTTTATTAATTCAGATAGTTTGATTTATAATTACTTTGTGGACATTAGATACGGACTTGTAGAACGTATTTTTGGCCGAGAAATAAGAATGTTTAATTTACATTTATGTCGCCTTGTGTAACGCGATTGTATTTATATTTAAGATATTATCATTGGTGAGGATGAACAATAGGTTATTTTTAGATTTTTACATATTCAAAATCACTATCTAAAATTCAAACCTACAAAGATACTGAAATATATAAAATTGAATATGATAATTTTTGACTACATAAATAAAGCGGTTTTCTTTCATTAAAACTAGGTGAATAGGGCTTCCTAAGACATCAAAAGACCTTTCAGAGCGTGTCTTGAAAAAAAACAACGTTGTTTTAATGGTCGTTGTAGAGTAGTGTTCTCTTAAAAATTCTTCACTCATTGCGCAACAACATCGGGGCAAACAATTCCACACAGTGGACTTTTGAAACTGACGTGTAATAAACATATATACTAAAACACAGAAAACCAAAGGCAACAAAATAAAAAATAAAGTAAAATATTCAAAGACGAAGAGAAGAAAGTTTGTCAACGAATTACATTAAATTTTCTCGAAGAAAATGTTTATAAACAATTATTCTGGGCTTACTTTTAAGCGGACGTTTTTTACGTTCACCAAAGCCTTGCTAATAAGAAAAAAGTCAAAAGGAACGTAGAGCACAATAGAAAACTTAAATTTGGAGTAAAGTTCAGGGCTCAGAAACCTTTTACCGCGATGCCAAACTCACAAAAGTGATTTAATTCCAATTCATTCATGACCCACTGAATGAGTCCATCTTAATTCGTTCCCTGCTCCTCACTTCAATAAAAGTTACAAGATTCTGAAAATTACTTGTTCAATTGAAAAGTTTTCAGATTGCCAGCGAGCAAAATAATTAAATTTAGCTCAAAACTCTCTCGAAAGTGACTAAGTTTTATAATGGTCTACGACAATATGGATTTATTAATTTCGTATGAGAAAGCTTTGGTAGCAGAAGCCAATTTTATTTGTCTCCCGACACTTGTATGTTTAATAAATTGTTTTCTCTTTCTTGAAACAGAGGATAAGATGCAGCCATTACTTGTTTATCTTACTCTAGGCATAAGACAAGGGAATGTGGGTTGCTATGGTATTTGTAAGGGATCTGTCGAGATAGCGCTGCAAGCTGTCAGTGTGCGTAGATTGAACGAACATGATAGCACCGCCTGAGGCTTCGTAGGTAACTGAGTAAACTCGTTGTATTTTTCTAAGAAATGTTTTTCCAAGGTACGTTGATTTGTAACATTGGGGTGTAACTTGATATTCGTAAAGAAATTATAGTATAAACATAAACATGATCATTTTACGTAGTAATTGTCGGGCTCACTAAGTCTTCCTTTAACTAAATCAGTCAAATACACCATCTCAAACACTTATCTAACTACGATAATGACTGATTACGGATTTGTTTTGGTGTTTTTTCTCAGAGTATCTGGCTGGATAGAAAACTCCGGCCTCATCAAACTTTGATATTTTTGTGACCTGTAAAAGTGTTTGTAAATTGGTGAACAGAAAGTTTGTAACTGGATTAGGACACACTGGATACTTTATACCTTGGTAGTACGTTCTCGTGGGACCATTTTCGATTTCCAAGCGGGCGAAGCCGCAGGCAAAAGCTAGTTTATATATAAGGAGGAAAACATTGTTAATTCGGATTTCGCTTTTCTTTTATAATGATGTTTTTAGCGTGTCAATGCAATGGCAAAACAACACGAAGGAATATGATATAATTTTTAATTTGCTTGGCCCAAAACGACGCAGCCATTTTAAGTTCTAACGTCTACAGATGGCAGGGCATGCGGTGCAAGACAAAAAGTGAGTCATAGTCTTTGGAGAAACGCCGCATATACTTCTGAGATCAGGTCCGTTATGTACAAAGTCTATTTAAGGTTTTTCAAGTAGGCCACGGAAACATGCGCTCGGCCTTTTAATGGTTCAATGAAGAAATTAAGCGATTTAAGCAGTTCTTGCTAAAGATCACACGTAGTGATGAATAAACAAAATCATTTTGGTGACGATGGAAGTGACTGTAAGAAGTAATCGACCGGCCAAACAATATGAAGACTTTGGCAGGTCATAATGAGAGGCTCTGAGAGTCCTTCAGAACCAAGAGTGTTTCAAGAGGGAAGCGCTATTAAAGAGTTTTATTAATTAGTGCGAGGTTTAAAGAACGATTAATTTTATGAAATATAAACATTCTATAGATCGAAGAACATCTTTGCTTTACATAAATATTTATGTTTGGAATACTAAGAAGAACCATTAAATTATGAATTACCGTTAAATGTGTTTGTAGAAAGCACGCTCTGTAATATTCTTGTACGAATTTTGACCGAATTGGGCTTAATCAATGATCAAAGATGTTTACAACTTGACAAGAAATATTGTTTTAAGCATGTAACGTTCCAAAAGCGACATATATTACACTAAGTATTTTAATCAAGAATTTTCTACATTAAGAATTAAACGATGCAATCGACTAAGTTCTACAGTCAATTGAAGCAATTTAATGAACTTTTCAAACTCGGTCACCACTTTAACTTATAATAAGAAAACTTACACATTGCCGGCGTACATTTAAATGTTCAAAACTCCACTCAAATTGTCAGCCATCATCAAAGTCGGTAATAAAAGTGTAGGAGTACCACAGGGTACTACACTGGGACCATTATGATAATTACTCACACGGGCAGTAACATAATTTGAATGAGTGGGTGAGCGGCAAAGCTTATCCTTTAGAGATTAATGTTGAAAGAGTACTACATTACTCCAAGTAATTACTGACAGAAGCAATTAATCCAGCCCCGGTCTTTTCGCGCTCCCGCTGAAATATTGTCAGAGTACATAAGTTTTCAATCTGCTCAGATGGATTTTGGTCCGATTGAACCGATATCTTTGAGTTCCACTTCCATTTATAGTGTAGTTTGTAGTTTTAACTATAGTAGTAATATAAACATCAATTATTTTTATAATTTAGTAACATGAATGTGACGAATTAAGGCATTATCATTTACTGAAATATCAGTTTTATCTGTCCTTGCAACGTCAACTTATAATGACTATTTATGCATTATTTTTACATAGTTATTAATAGCATAACTCAGCCCGAAAAACAACCCGATTGAGTACCTAAATATGAACTTGTAATACGATGTACAAATAAACCAAAATAAATTCGATTACGAATCCAATAACATTGGATTACGAACAATGTTGTTGGAACTTACGAAGTTTCGTTAAAATAATATGTATGTTATATAACTGTATTCCATACAGCAGTTATTCATCCGTAACAATATCAATCTACGTTTTAATTAAAAGATCAAGCTTATCCTAATTAAGTCGACGCTACATTAGCAAAATACAATCACTCACCGTAAATCATTGAGATGAATAGCAGTATTGCATTCAATACGTAAGAATGCCTCTTTATCCTCTTCAATTCCCCGGCCATTTTGTTTATAATAATATTTTTATTACTATTTTAATTTGACACTCTTCTTCTTTTCATCGTCACTTAACACTTTAATGTATTGTGTTCCTATTAACGTACCGTTTACATCTATCTTCTAATTACTAAGTAGCTAAACATCATGTCACAACTTATTTGCTTTAACAACTCTACTAGTTTCCACTAAATATGTCAACATTTATTCTACTCTGTAATTAACGCGCTGACAAATAGTTTTATGACACTTAGTTAAAACGAATGTCGCTTCATATATTAAAGTTCCTACTTAATGCTTGTCTATTTTTATTTTATCCTTAACCGATGTTTGGCGCATAAATTGTACGGCACTGGTGACTTTAGTAACGCGTGCTTGGATTACTTTACTGAGCATAATGAGCGAGGAGCATCTAAAATTAACTCGAAAATCTCCGTTGTTTTCAGATATAAATCTTATTTAATCCCGGCGCGTAAGTTTGAAAGAAATTTTCATTTCGATACGACATTCCCGTTACAAAATTTACGGCCACTTGACACACTTGTGTACACTCGTGTTCATAAAAGTTTCGCATCACAGGAGGATTCACTGATATTTTTTGGTGTGGGGAACAAGTTGAATATCGGCATCGTCGATGGGTTTTTTTTATATTGGAGCGCGCGCGTCCGTTTCGGGAGGCAGCTCTGAAAGCACTGACTTACATAAGGGATTCGCCCGGTGCCAGCCGAGCGCCTGTCGGAGAGGGATGGCACACAGTTTTCGTAAGGGTTGCAGGTCGCGTGCGGTACGTAGCGAAAGGGACGGAAGAGATTTTCGCATTCAGGCCGTGGTCCGCTGAAACGTAACGTTGAAATCTTGTGTGAAGACGCAATTAAAATGTACATAAATCTGAAAGAGATACGTTTCAGGAGTAACACGTCCAAGTTAATAAGTGTTTAATCTGGCGGTTAATAGCTTATCTGCGTGTATGAGTCTCAACGAGTGATTATTACCCAGTGTCATTGTGAAATTGAGATCGTAAATTAAAACAGTAGTATTTTTATTTACCTACTTCTTGCTATTTTTTTTAAACGTAGCTGTTGCATTGATTCCTTTTACAATTTTTAATCTAGAAGCATCGTGAAATTTGTGTAGAGAATATACGCAAAAGGTCGAACAATAATTAAATTTAGAATTTTAATACAAAAGCAGTGAAAACGTAATAATATATAATAACTAAAGACATCAGTTACAACAGTCAAGATTGTCCCGTTCATTCAGAATCCGTGCTAACACCGTTTCTTAAATAGAAATTATACCGAACGAAATTGGTGGATATAAAATTCAAATCAAGCTTGTCTTTCTGAAGTCAAATCATTAAGCAGTTTGTCAGTGATTGTCTCGCTTCTGGCAATACACAATGAACATTGTACTACGTAGCTTTTCCCCTTTATAAAAGACTTTTTCATACTATGTTAATTTGGAATTCTTTATTTAAAATTAGCTTCTTTTGTGTAATAAGCCTTCATTACCATTATTGTTGTCGTTTTTGTCTAAGCTTTGGCAGTGTTGTATTTATATTCTGAGAGTCACAAACATCTATTTTGAGAAAATTATCACTGTGAACAATTTTCTTCTTCATCATGTTCATACGAAATTATTTCGAATTTAATATTAGGAATTGAGACTGCCTCGTTGGTAGATAGTAGTAGGATAGTACCTAGTCACAAACGCGACTGTTAAGCATGAGGTCCGGGTTCTATTTCCAGATCGCGCAAAAAAAAATGTCCATCTGGAATTTCTCATAATTAGACCAGATTATATATTTGTGCCCAGTAGTTGGCAATAAAGCTCGCCTCCATGGGATTTAATCATACTAGCGAAATGTGGGTGTACTTTAGATACTCCTCTGCCTAACCATACTTCATAATATGATTTGAAAACAACTTTCTTCAACTCACTATCATTATAATAATATAAAATACATACCTTGACAGCTCATATTTTGACAGCTCATATTAGTCTATCACCTAAGACATTCTATCGGTATTTTTTAAAATCAATACATGACTAGGATGGGGGGGGCAGGTTAGAGCATTATTTTGTAAGACAGCGATTGCAATATGCGTTTTTGATCATTAGTGGATATATTATATGCTTCAATATGCAACCTCCCAATCATTAAACACTTCATACTAACCAGGATAACAAAAGACAACACATAAACATATTTCCACAAACTAAATTCTACATTATAATATGTTAATTTCACAAATTCCCTCATTCCCACAGAAAAAGCAAACACATTTTAAGCCACGCACACTTCACACAATTAAAAACTTCAAACGGATTATACAAACAGAGTGAAATGTAACAAAGCAGAGCTTGCTGAAGTGCTAACATTTTTGCAACAATGGCCCAGGAATTTAGATTTCCATAGCATTAATTAGAAGCCTTTGTGGGAAAGTATTAAAATTGAAGGTAAACCTCGAGGTTGACCTCTTATAATATTGATACCTGGTCTGTTATTAGTAATAACTCTTAATATATCTATACTAATATTATAAAGAGGAAAACTTTGTTTGTTTGTTTGTTTGTTTGGTTGTAATGAATAGGCTCAAAAACTACTGGACCGATTTTAAAAATTCTTTCACCGTTGGAAAGCTTAGTTTTCTAGGAGTAACATAGGCTAAATAACGGGTCCCACGGGAAAGACCACGGGAGCGAAGCCGCGGGCAAAGTGCTAGTAAGGTATATAATATAACCTTTTTATTCTCAAAATCATTATTTATAGCTGGAATATTTTTGGCACGCGTTGCGAAAGGGGGCTAGACGGAAATTAAGACCAAAACTTGTAACGACACTTTTTTTGGAGAAAAATATGATGTCTTTTTAATAAATATTTTTTGATTGGTTAATTTTAGATCAGATTTTTTTTGATTATTGTAACTTAATAGAAATAAAATTTTATTACAATTCCTTCACTAATTAATCGAAAGGAACTTCGTTCCATCCGGGTGTCCCTTGACACCTCTCAAGTTTTTTTTTGTAGAGTCATCGTTATTATCTAGATTTTCTTCTAGACCTTATTTTTTGAATCTGGAAATGTTTACAGATTCTGTCTATGGTTTTTTTAACGAAGGTATTCAAAGCCCACTATCTGTATGTATCATTCCAAATCCGTTCAGCCGTTATGAAATGATTCATCCATGCAAACTTCCACATTCCACTATAACTTCCAGGAAGTAAGGACTCTTTATGAGCAAAATATTTATATTTTGATACAATATTCTGCAAATTCATGAGAAATATCATGTAGGTACATTGAAATGTGAAAATAACTTTTTTTTTTTTTTTAGGTTGGGAAGTCATGCATTCGCTTCTCCCGCTCTGGGTGGATCGGAAGGGAGTGTCAGACTTTTACTGACTAAAACCCAAATAACGTTATACCTTAGCTCAGACTAACATATGTATAAGATGCTTTTTATCTTAGTGGGATAATTTCCGACACCAACACGGGCGAAGCCGCTAGAAGAAACTAGTAAGCATAAAAAACTTATCGAAACATATGAAAATTGTTAACAGTATCTGTACAATTCCAACTAAATCATGTTACGCAAGAAATTCAGCTCTCTAAAGGCCGGGACTCACTAAGTAAATAACCCATTAACTATGCATTCCCTAGTTCCGACCCTTTTACGTAGCAGACCGATACAAAACTAATCAAACCACAGTTTAACTTTATGAGAAGGTCACATCTCCATGGTTCATTGGCTCCAGGGATAAAGAAGAGCATTTTATTAGCGGAAGTAATACTCGTACCGTCAAAGCTGATTTAGATTTGATTTAAGATCTGTATACTCTAAAGAACTTTAATATGGCTAATCAAGCTTCACAAAAATTAACCGTATTAAAACACTCTAAAGTTGAATTTGAATTGAAACAGGATGGGTAAGAGCGCCCGAAAATAGAACAGACAATAAGAGGGGACGATTTTATAATTAACTGCAATCAACACTGACGTATTGAATTTCGGGAATTTCTGTACAGTCGCGTTGAAATGTCGTTCGTTGTCCGTCGTCAAATTAATTTATTTTGTGTAAACTTCTTCTGTTTATAAAATAAAAACTTTTTTGAATTTGGCAAAAATTATAAGTAGTCATACATTAAAAAAAATTACCATATCATAGACTTAAAACCCCATTTTTTTTTCATCAAGTTAAAAAATTAAACTTTTTGTTATGACAGACCGAGATACCTACTTACTTAGACGAAGTAAATTATAGTATCTCTCTTTGAGTGTAGATAGATGCTTGAGCAAAGCTGCAAAAGCAAATAAAAACACACCTAAGTGTTTTTTTTTTGCTTTCTAAGCAGTATTTCCCCTTGTATAAACCAATCCTCAACATCACCTACAGCTAGTACCAAACTCTTTAAAACTGCTTCAACACTAAAGCAAAAGAAGTAAAACTCACTAAAATGAAGAGCTATAACTCATCAAGTGTACGCCTTTCGCCTTAGCTCGTGCTTCCCGACAGATGTTAACATACGTTGTTTGTTTTCCTACTTCGAGAGATATGTTTGTTATTTCCCCCTCCCAAGGAATGCTTCTCGTTTCGTTTTTATTTATGTCACGAGAAATTAACTCGACTTCGAGTTTTGTACGTTCAATTTCTTAATACGGTTATTTGTTTGCAAAGTCGGGATTTTTTGTCGATTTTAATTAGACTTTTTTTTGCGTTTTTTTTTTCTTTGGGTTAGTCGCTTGTCTGTAGTTTTTTTTAAAGTTCGTATATTAAATCTGGCAGTAGACAAATAATTCATTTTGCGTTCGTTGTTTTAGATAAGAGAAATGAGTTTTTAAGCCAATTGTCACCCCACGTCAATTTAACATGTTACTGCCAAAGTCAAAGTCAAGTCAAAGTCAAATATTTAATTCTACTAAGCACAAGAAAGGCACTTTCGAAGTCAAAATGCCATTTCACATAACTGTCAAAGAATGACATTTATAATTTGAATTGACGGAAAATAATTTTAAGGTGGCAGTTACTTTGCTTAACAATTTATTTCCCCTACTACCCTATTAATATAAAAATATTATTTTGCATGTTTGCCTATTCTGTTAGTTCTAACCAGTTAAAAAATTAACAGAATATTGAATTTGAAAAAGGTTTCAATTTAATTAACTGCCATTATGGATTATATCATGGTACGGGCGTTTTTTGTAAAAAAAAAAAACAGGCACCAAGTGTTTTTTGTCCGGATTTTGTGCTTATTATATTATTATTAGTGTTAATTAATATTGTGTGAGAAGACATTGAAAAACAAATTTGGAGGGGCGCGCCATTTTATCGTAGCTTATCTCTACCTAATAGTGTTGTCCTGCTGTTGATCGTCTATTGTCTGTATCTTTTAAACCTTGAAATTGTCACAGAGCATGTCATACTATAACCGCTTTAGCAATGTATAATAAAAATCAAATTAAATTTAAATGATGCACATCATCAGGCGGGAGGAAACGCCCGGGTGTCACCACTGCGAGGATCGCCCGGAGGACACGGTAGAGCACACGGTGCAAACCTGCCCCGCATGGGCGGAGCACCGCCGTGTCCTCGTAGAGGCGATCGGCGGTGACCTCTCGCGCCCGGCCCTGGTGCAAGCCATGGTCCGGGGCGAGAGGGAGTGGGAGGCAGTCACCTCCTGCGAAAACGTCATGCTCGCGAAGGAGGTGGCGGGATGGGAGAGAGAAAGGTCCTCCCGTCCCAGCCGCCGCAGGAGACGCCCCGGGCGTCGGGAGCCACGTGACGACTCCCGGGCACCGTAGGCGCGGGCCTGCGGACGGTGAGTAATGGGTGACTCACCGGCCGATCAGCACCAGACCCGTGCCGTACGGCGCGTATATGTTCCACGCGCGCCTCAAAGAGTTGTCAGCATACGAAGGGGCCCCTCAGGGCCAAGCCTGCCGGGTAAGCGGGATTGTCCGAAAGGGTTACCGCTACCCCGGAACATAAAGGGCTACGGAAGGAACATGGATGGGTTTTAGTCAGTAAGAGTCTGACACTCCCTTCCGCTCCACCCAGAGCGGGAACAGTCATTGGATGATTTCCCAGCATTAAAAAAAAAAGGGGTTCCCCATTTCCATACAAGAAACGAGTTTATTTTCAACATTTTTAAATACGTGTATACGTGTTTAAAAAATATGCGTATGTACCTACCTATCACTGTTAAACAAAACGTTCAGTTTCGATACCTCGTGTGCAAGTTTGACTAGTGTTTGGCAGACTTTATACTTTCCCAAAACAAGATTCTTAAGAAATATATATTTTTTTACTGCAATTAGGCAGTCACTATTAAAATAATGAATGTTCCAGAAATTTCAGAACAAAAAGTTCTCACACTCAAGAATTTCGCCAAATCCCCCATCTTTCTTACAACAACAAGGGTGAGTCGTGTATTTATAGAAAAAATAAACCATAAACATTGACAAATGTTGAACATCAAACATTACTAAAATCACTGCTGGGGGAGAGGGAGTTTTAAAAATGACTCCATTTCAATGAGACATGTACAAAATGTTATTTCGGTTCCCGTTTGGTCTCAAATTTAAGTTCCAATTTGTCTTCGTGAGTCAAGTTTTGGGAATTATAAACGTGAGTGTGTTCCTTTTAAATGTAGGTACGTAGGATTTTTTTGAAATTTATTGTTGTGAACGTTATTTATTTGTTTTTTTTTTGTAATTACTCCAGTAAAGTTAGGACATTTCATAGGTTAATGATTAAACTAGTTGCTAATTTAATAATAAAGATGTTTCAATAATCATTTGTTTGTTAGATTACTCTTATAGTGTTCAGTCTTTTTAAACATAATATAAAGCCCGTAATCCTTGAAGGTTTAGGGATGGGTGTGTGTAGCTATAATTACACACTCACATTTCGACAGTTATGTTTGACTCTCATGTAATATGTGGCTAACCTATTGCCACCAACCACAAATCCAGACTCTGGGCTATTGCTGAGATATTCCTAATGCAAAAACCCAATAACCCGATCCGGGAATCAAACTCAGCGGTAGTGCTAGCGACCACTAGATTAACTAGGCAGTCAAGTCTATTGAAATTAGAACGAATAGTTTTTAAACTTATATTTGACATTCAACAAAATAGTAGTCATCAAACATACTGGCAGCTAAGAAACATTCAGATTTAACCGGCATTCAAACAAAGAATTTTTTTTTTCATAATTTTTGGAGTTTCGACGAGCCGACCAAGGCTCCAAACTTGAACGTACATCATTCTACTTTTTGCATTCTAAGCCACATGCCTATTTAATTTGACTTTAAAGTACAGTCCATCACAGAAAGCCTATAAAGTCAAAATGTTCTACAAGTTGCGCATTACATAAGTTGTCCCAAAGTATGTTTTCCACGGCGGCTCAGCTGCAGGTGACTTTATTGGTAATGAGTGTCTCTTTACGACTGTCCTTTTTATATCTTTCCTGGGGGGAGGTGACTTTTGTTTTTTTTTGTCTTGTTTTTGTTTTGTTTATTTGTGTAATTTCTTTGCTGATCTGCGGTACAGTTTGTGGGGTTGTTTTTTCAATTTGCAAGTTGTGTGGTTAATTTTGTGGAACGGGGCGGTGTGCGTGGGGTATAAATTTGTGGTGCGTGCAATACAAGGAAATTGTGCCTGTAAAGTGACTAACATAATATTGTGCGTAGCTGAATTCAAATCAAATATGTTTATTTGTCAGAATATGGTACATAGATGTTATAATCCTGGCTCCAGCATATTCTGCCATAATATGGCGTACAAATATTTCTAAATGAAAAGACCCAAAGCTTATTTTACTAACCTATTCATAATATTATGGATTCGAAACAAAAAATTCGATTTATATTATTTAACTAGCTGACCCGGTGAATTTCGTTCCGCCTAACAGTTAATTAATATTTTTTCTAAAATAAACGTAGCCTAAGTTACTTCTTATTACATCAGCTACTTGCAAATAAAAGTCCCGTTAAAATCGGTCCAGCCATTTCAGAGATTAGCCGGAACAAACAGACAGACAGGCAAAAATAGTAAAAAATATCATTTTGGTGTATGTACCGTATTATATTCATATACATGTAGTAAAAACCGGTTATTTCAATATTACAAACAGACTCCAATTTTATTTATATGTATAGATAAATGAGGATTGAAATTGTATTGAAATAAATGAATAAACATGGTATTATATTACTAACGACCTATTCTCTAAATATTCTTGCACACTGTAGTAATTGTTTTCCCAACTAAATGAACAACGGCAATGGTAAATATTGAGTACTGTTTGGTAATTGCTTAAATATAATAAATTGCGTACCTACGTATTTCTTTTAAATAGCATTAATTTTATTTGGGGTAACTTTAACTTTTCTTTGTGTCGTGTTCTACCATTTTTTGGTAGCTGCTTCTTTCATTTAAAAGATTTTTTTTTTTACAGAAATGCACATATAATACGATAGTATTTTGAAATAATTGGAAACTGCATGTTTACATACCAAATCTGCGTCAACCATTTACGATACTGAATGTTTTGTTTCTAGGCTTTTCAGCCATAAATCAGTGATAGGTTATTGGTATGACCTTCGGACTGCCAAGTCTTAGGTCTCGAGTTCGAACCCAAGGCACGCACCTCTGACGTCTGTATAATTATCACTTGCTTCAAAATCGGTGAAGGAAAACATCGTGAGGAAACCGGCATGCCTGAGAGATGTTTCTCAACAGTATGTGAAGCTAAGTCATAGTGTGTGGTGTTGCGTTAAAAACATAATTCTATTTCTGTCATATTCAAACGATTGACAGAAATAGAACGACATTTTAAATTCGTTTAACGCTCAATTAATTTAGCGTATTGTGATGCAAGTGGACATAAATTAATTCGTATTAATTTAACTAGAAGTTTGTTTAACTTAATTATAATTTCGAGTTCATTCGTTTGTAAATCAAATTACATTTATAGAATGTAGGTATAATAAAATTGTTATAAAAATATAGTGAGATTTTTAAAATTCGAATGTTGTCAGTTATATTCTAACCAACCAGGATCTTAAATCTACTATCTACAGTAACTAGGTAACTAAACTTTTTTTGTGACTGCAGAGGCAAATTAAGCATGTTTGTAAAAGAATCACATACATAGGTTTATTGCTATTTATTTACCTTATCTAGCGTTAATTTCCTCCAACAACATGCAATGATCAAATACTTTCTGTATTAACGAGATCCGTATCTCCGTAGCACTAACAAATCACTAAGAATAGTTCGAAACAAAAAGAGCGTAATGGTACAGATGTATTAAACTTACACTTAACGATGTTCAACCGTTTATCGGAGGAAACAAATCCTAAATAGAACATATAAAATGCACTTTTATTGCTTTTTGATTTGTACTTTTTGTAAACAGCGGCCTATCGGAGTTTTTCGGTCAAAGCAAAATGAACCTTAACTGTGACGGTTACAGTTTCTTCCAGCTTGGCAGTGTTTCTTTTACAGAAAAAAATATAATTAGCTATAGTACTATTAGTTTGACTTATACGCATGTATTTTGGAGTGAACGAAATACGGCTTTTGTTAGCTATAAACACTGATTTAATTAATATTGTTTTTTTACGGAGGTGTCGATACTGATTATAATTAGGAGTGTTACGTGAATTTAGTTCAGTGATTAATAAGGTTTAACTTTGTTTAGGATGGAAATTAAATGCTTCAGTTGTCTGGCTCAATTAATCATGGCAACAGAGAAATAAGCATCTTTCATATCGGTTTAATAATTGCCATATTAAACCGATATGAAAGATGCTTATTTCTCTGTTTTCTTTACTATGCTGGGGTCAGCTTCCAGTCTAACCGAATGCAGTTTAATACCAGTATTTAAATGGAGTGACTGCCTATTTGATCTCCAGAACCCAGTTACTGGGTAATACGATACCCCTTAGTAAGGCTGGTTGTCAGACTTTCGGGCTTTGATGAACCGTTAAGACGGTCAAAAATCTGTGAATGACAGCAAGAACCAACGGCTTAACGTGCTTTGCGAGGCAAGGAGGATTCTCGATATGTAAAGATGGTCACACATCCACCGACCGACCCCGGCAAGCGTAGCATAACCTGATAGATCAATCCGTGTGACTGTTATTACTTAGCCACGATAGTTATTGGGATCATTGGTATTGTTTTCCCTTTTCATTAATATATTTCCAATTACATTTGTAACTTGCTTATTAAGTTAACTACGGAAGTACCAACTTAAATCGTTCGTATATTTTTACACAAACAACCAATCTTTGATAGCTATAATAATAATATTATGAAATGGCTTTATCAAGGCCTAATGACATAGTGCGTCAATGTAAAAAATAATTTATTTTCCTGACTGGCAGTAAGAAGTACGCTATTTGACTATAGGAACATTTAAGATAGAGAAAAGTTTCTACATATTATATTCAGTATTTGCAAAACTTATCTCACCTTAGATAACAAAAATAAACCTAGGTTTATATTAAGCCTTCTCTGACATTTGCTTTTAGACAAAAACATTTGTACCGCAATACCCTATTAGGTCTAAATGACCTGTCCAAGAGTTACCTATGACCTAAAAAACATTAACAAAATCCAAATTGTAGACATTATTTGTGAGGGTGCGGAAGTCCCTCCATAGCTCCAGAGGGTTTAAAAGATGCATTCGTTTCATCCCATTATTTATATTATGTAAATTGAAGCCATTTCCTGCATAGGAATCCTAGCTCCATGTTTTGTGTTTTGAAAGTCTTTTTGGGTTAGTGTTGTACAGACGCCAGCACATCAAGCTATCCCTAACTGTCAAATTTTCTCAATTAAAGATGAACCCTATGTCTTTGCAATAAAGTTGGAATACTATCAAAGAAATTTGACAGATTGTGGTAACTTGATGTGCTGGCCTCTGTACTTAAATAGGTATGTATGTGGGATAATTTGTATAATAAATTAGGTATAGATAATTATGGGTGAAGTAATCAAACGTCTGCCTTTCCGTTAATGATTAGTACAATTATTATAATACATTCTTATTCAAAGGACAATATTCATTGTCAAATCGAATTGACAAAGAAAAAATTGTTCAATTCCGTTGGTCCCGGCTGTCATTCGAGGATCGTTGACAGTCGTTACGGGTAGTCAGAAGGCCGAAAGTCTGACAGCCAGTCTTACCAAGGGGTATCGTATTACCCAGTTACTGACTGGATTGTGGATTTCAGACAGGCAGTCGCTCCATGTAAATTCTGGTATTCAGCTGCATCCGGTTAGACTGGAAGCCGACCCCAATATAGTTGGGGAAAGTCTAGGCACATTGAGATTGAATTGACAAAATCCTGTTGGCGAGGATCCTTTTTTTTTTTTTTTTTTTAAGGCTGGGAAATCATCCAATGACTGCTCCCGCTCTGGGTGGAGCGGAAGGGAGTGTCAGACTCTTACTGACTAAAACCCATCCATGTTCCTTCCGTAGCCCTTTATGTTCCGGGGTAGCGGTAACCCTTTCGGACAATCCCGCTTACCCGGCAGGCTTGGCCCTGAGGGGCCCCTTCATATGCTGAGGCGTCCGTGGTGAAAATATTGTTTTTAGAATTTTTGTCTGTTAATGTATATAGATATTTCCCAATTCCCATTATATACGAATTCTTTGTTTTAAGTGAATTATTGAAACAATTCTATTTTTTGTTCATTTTGACGTTCAAAAGTGCCTTTGACGTGCCTATTTGAAATAAATGATTTGACTTTGAACGCCGCGCCGACAAACAGACAAATAGAGAACAGATAAACTATTGTTCTGTATTTGCCTGTTTCTTTAAGTATATTTTGGCAGGTAAGAACAAAACTACAAACGTAATTTACAGGGAAGTTTATTTGTAAAATCTAGGGTCACTGCCAAATAATTATGTCACCAAAATCAAAATCAAAAAATCAAAAGTCATTTATTCAAATTAGGCTGAAGATCAGCACTTTTTGAAGGTCAAAGTTACATAAGACAGCACCGTTTAACCACCGTTTAATTATGTCGTCTTTTATTTTAACAGTCTCACTTTTTTCTCCGTCAGATGTGTAGGTATTGTCGGTTATTGGGCAGACATTCACTTTAGACGTTAACAGGTATAACAAGTAGGTGGGAACAATTTCAAATAAATACAGTACAAATAACTCAACAGTTTAATTAAATTTAAGTAATATCGGGCTGTCAATAATGTACGTAACATTTTCATGTTTAGAAATGTTTGAGTTATTTATAGTTCATACAAAACATGACAGGTGGCAGCCATTTGTAATATTTATTTTCCTTAATATTATACGGAGTAGAGAAAACGCTTAGTTTACCCTTATTTTACTATGAGCTAAAAGCCCATTATTATGAAACAATCAGTCTAATCGATTTGTGGATTAGAGAAAAAATCATGTAGAAAAGTGGTGTCTGTACGATGGAAATATATATAAAAAAAAGTAGCAGGGGTTGTTATTATATCGATGCCGAACCCGAAATTGTAATTTTATCTTTTTCTGTTTGTCTGTGTGTTTGTGCACGCACATAACGGAACATCACGGGCATCAGAAACGGCTTTATCGATGTAGATGCGGTTTCAAATATATTGTAGTAAGCTTAACATTTAGTAACTCAACATTTTGTGTTTATTTCATGTCAATCGATTCATAAATAAGAAAGTTAAGTCAATTTAAAGAATCACGGCGAACATTTGTTAAGGTATTCTATTAGAGTATGTCATACGTCAAATATCGTGTACAGAGAAGCATTACTGTAAGGCAAATTTTTTGCTACCCAAACGACGGTATTTGTTATTCAAAATATGCTGCCCGAAAAGTCACTATTCCACGCGGACAAAGTCGCTACTGCTAGTTAATAATAAAGTACTTAATTTGTTATTTAGTAAAAGGCAAAAAACACAATTATTAAAAAAAAAAACGTTTTTTTGTGAAATATCATATTTTGAAAAAAGGTAGGAGAGAAAAAAAAAATTCCATAATATAAATTTAACTTGCCTTTTTTTATGGTCTTGTGTGTGACTGTACGCGCGAGTGTAGTGTGACAGATGCTTAAGATAATAATGTTTGTAAATTAAAATTAGTTAAAAATAAGAATGCACAGTAAAATAGCTTAGGTAATTAAACCAAACTATTTGGCTGCATTTACAATAAAACAGTAATACATACTAGGCAATTAGACTTGCCTGTAAGTTAATAACTAGAATTATAGCAAGCAGTCTCTATTGAAAAACTTAGGCTACCAGCTCAGGTATCTAACACCCAAAATTCTAAGCAAAAAAGCGCTATATCTGATTTTTTTTTCTCGCAACAAAAGAAACTTCCAATTCAAAACTACACGTCAGCGAGTCGGCACGCGCGGTATTTAAACTTGGAACACTTACACTGAGCGCCACTGTACTGTGTACAGTCGAGTATAGCCGACAGATGTTAACATATGCCCGTGTTTTCTTTATTTAAGAGATCTGTTTGTTACTTTTTGTTACGTATCCGCGGCGCCTCCGGTCTCTCACTTATTATTTATGGCGGCGAGTGTACCGCGTGGTGATGTATGCTACGCTGGAAGAGATGGGCAATTAATTTTGTTTAAAATTAAATGTATAATATTTTTTGTCAATAAATCTGAAGAATTATGCGAGGTATATTAAACAGTCCTTAGACTCCTGCATTAAGAGACACTAAATTTTTTATATCTATACTAATATTATAAAGCTGAAGAGTTTATTTGTTTGAACGCGCTAATATCTGGAACAACTGGTCCAAATTAAAAAATATTTTAGTGTTGGATATTCCATTAGAGAAAGGCTATGTAACATCACACTACGACCAATAGGAGCCGAGCAGTGGGTGAAACCACGCGGGAACAGCTGGTTCATTAATATAAGCAACAATATGAAAGACACAACTTAACATGAAGCTACCTCTTCTCACTGCACTACAAATAAAAAACAAAGTCCTCTGCCGTGTTTGTCGACTGTACCACTGCAACTACTGCGGGCGGTGCGGTGCGCGGGATGACATCGGCGCCCGCGACGAAGGACCGTGCCGCCGATCGCGTACTTGTTTTTGTTACTTGTTCTAAGAAATATTGTAAATGTAGGAAAATAAAAATAGTAGATTCAAGAAGAGGACTTCATATTTTAGTCTCATTAATTACTAATTGACGGAGTGGTTTATGAGGAAGGTTTAGGTGTATATTTCATTAAAGTTATCATCATCATCATCTGCCTAGCCTTTGCCCAACTGTTTTGGGGTCGGCTTCCAGTCTAACCGGATGCAGCCGAATACCAGTATTTTACATGGAGCGACTTGTTTTTTATTTCATTAAAGTATTTTGTGTAAATTAAATTGGATAAAATATGACGACGATATTTGAAGATCCTGGGAAAGGCCAGGGGCGTGTGCCGCGGAAACCAGTAAAGTTAAATGTAAAACAAATATAACGGTGAATCGTCGAAGTGAGGCATTAATGACCCAACCGATACCCCATACTCCAGACCATGCCCACTTGCTGGATTGTCCTAAGTGCCCGTTCACCTGCAGCTCGGATGACCTAAAGCAAGCCACTGGATCTCGGATAACACATTAATAACATCTAGGAAGAGAAGGTATTATCGACCAGAAAATAATTATTATAATTAAATTAAATTCATTTTTTTTCAGATAACAATAAGCCATGTTAAAATTAAAAAAGGAATTTTACAATAGCCATGCTTAACAATTATACAACAAATCAAATCAAAACTCATTTTTCTAATAGATAATTTGAAAGTGATACCCAAAATAAGATTATGTGCCTATCTACTCAATGAATGTAACACATATAGAAAAATAAACGGGACAGCCATAAACAAAAATAATAGACGGCACAGAGGAAGCGGAAGTGGCTTCATAGACAATGACCATAAACAATGGGAAATTACCTCTAATACACTAAAATTATAAGTAGCAAATGTTTATAAGACGATGAACCGAGACACATATATAAAATTATGATAATGAGAATCTTTATAATTTTTGAAAAAAAAATACTGTAAATTCTTTTTGTCATTTACTTCAAGATTTTTTTATTATTTTTAACCGATTTCGTAAAGAAGAAGGAGGTTCTCAATTCGTCTGTATTTAAAATATTTTTTTAATGTATAGTATTGATCGATAATACAGTAAATTTTGGACCAATCTTGAAAATTCTTTCAGTTTGCCGAGAAAGACTGTGCGCCAGTCCCATATATACATTTTTGTCAAATTAACTTTACTCTGGGTAATTGAGTCAATTTTCAACAAAAGTATTTTTTTAAATAAAAATGGGTTACTTTTAAATTCATAAAAGATGATGTTATATATCTACGTTTTTACGTTAAGATCTACCTCGGGCCACGGAGATAATCAATGGATCACAATGAACTGAAGGATCTTTCCTGAAATGGAAAAATAAATAATTGGTTCCAGAAAACAACATAATTAATATAAATTACACGATTGTGAAAGAACTCAATCAAAACAAAACAAAAACCACACAAACGACACGCTTTTGTTTTTCATATCTCAAACAACGCACGGATCAATACGATATCTCTTCCATTGTCCATAGCTGCGCGTCCCAAACGTTCGCCAGTGCGGGGTCGGACAACTTTTCACATAACTCAAGCCACTCGATTTGGTAGCAGAGTTTATTATTTGTACTCCCGAGCCCCGCTGTACTCCTGGTAGCGTACATATTTCGTGTTTTATCACTATATACTACATCTTTGTTTCACTTCAATATCAACACGACACAGATCTTGTATTGTTCCAAATTGTAGTCTTTTTCTGATGTTGCTCTGGTAGTTTATTAGAGAACTAGCTTTTGTCAGCGGCTTCACCCGCGTGTATGTAGGGTATTTATCCCTCGGGAACCGTACATTTTTCCGGGATAGAAAGAAGTAAGCTTATATGCTATTCCAGACTATAATCTATCTTTGTGCCAAGTTTCATCCAGATCCGTTAAGAGGTTTTTTAGTTTATTCGTTACTAACATACATACAAATCTCTTTATAACATTTATTAGAGAATATCTAAATTCAATGGTTTTTTCCTTTTTGTTGCAAAATCGAACTCATAAAGATGCTGTGTTATTGAGACTACTTATTGAGAAGTTTTAGATTCTGTGGGTAAAATTAATAATGCATACGCGGGATGCCATCTTAAACCCGCTTTCTGGCATAAAGTTTGTAAGGTATAACGGTGAAAGTGTGGGAAAATAAAATAATTCCTGAAATTTTGTGTAACGATTGAAAACAAGTTATTTGGCTGATTCTTTTTTTTTATTGTACATTGAGCACCAGTGCTCTTAATACGCATAAGATCGAACAATGACATTTGAGATTGAATGTACTGACACCAGCACATCAAGCTACCACAAACTGTTGTGTGTGTGTTTTTTTTTTTTTTTTTCTAAGGCTGGGAAATCATCCAATGACTTCTCCCGCTCTGGGTGGAGCGGAAGGAAGTGTCAGACTCTTACTGACTAAAACCCATCCATGATCCTTCCTTACCCCTTTGTGTTCCGGGGTAGCGGTAACCCTTTCGGACAATCCTGCTTACCCGGCAGGCTTGGCCCTGAGGGGCCCCTTCATATGCCATCTCTTTGAGGCGCGCGTGGAACATATACGCGCCGTCTGGCACGGGCCTGGTGCTGATCGGACGGTGAGTCACCCATTACTCACCGTCCGCAGGCCCGCGCCTCCGGTGGCCGGGAGTCGTCACGTGGTTCCCGACGCAGACTGCTACAATCTATGAACTGGGTTCACGTTTCGGTTTGTTCACAAACTAAAAAAGAACGGAAATACATTTAAGATGTTCAGCAAAAGCAGATCCTGATCAACTTCGTGCTGAGGCCGAGTAGTCAAGCCTTTTAGATCGTTCTTTAAAGTGTATCTAAAGCGCTATTCCACCAGTTTGCTGCTCTGTACGACAAAGCACTACGGAGTGTTCGGCACAAATGTTTATTTCGGTGGACCCACTCAAGTAAACATTCAAAATGTGCTGGACTGTACGCTTACACAAATTACGTACAGCTTTGCCGGTGAATACGGATCTGCAACTCAGTACGTGCACTCTTGGAGTTCTGCACAGAATGTTTGTAAACAAATGTGCCAAACGTAATTTTAGTGGAATCGCGCCTTAAGATAAACTGTATTAGGTACATCTTCTATATAAATAAAATGGTAAACTGACTGACTGGGAGATATATCAACGCACAGCCGAAACTGCTGAACTAAGAGACTTGAATTTTGCACTTAGAACCTTTTATACGTAGGCAACCGCTCAGGAAGGATTTTTTGGAAGTTCGGGTAGAACTTCCAAAAAATCCATCTTCTCTCTATGTCTATTGGAGTTAAAATAGGCCATGAAAGATTGTATGAAAAATCTTATTCCTTGAGTTAACAAACTTGAAACTTACCATACATATTTATCTTAGTAAATTAAATAGTTTGTCATTTTTTATTAATCGGGGGTTGGGGGTGTCAAAGTGTATAGTAGAATTTTAACGCGCGGTCTGATTAACTGAAAAGTAAGTACTTATATCTAAAACTATATATGTAAAGAATAACGTGTATCAGGGTTCTTCTAAAATCTAACCCCACGGGGGTGACAAAGGGAATTCAATTTATAATGGGGATTTTACTACGTGTCTTGGTTAACTCGGATTGACAACTAAAACACTTCTTTTCATTCCGATATTGCGATATAACCAAACTCTAAGCAGACAAAGTCGCGGGCAAAACCTAGGATCATAAAAAAGAAAACAGACAACATAGTGAGCTGTTTCACTGTCTGTACTACGAACATGAATAGTGATGCGACCAGTCGATGCGACAAAAACTTGTTGAAACGAAACTAACGCGATGACACATGGTAGTCGCAGTGTCCACTGTCGGCCGGACATCATAAACTAGGTATAGCAAAACAAATAGCTATTGACACGCCTGTTATTTCTAAAGTTTTATTTAACCACTGGTGTTACTCGCTGTTTGGATCCTGTAGTCCAATGTACAGGAACCGTATATTTCCCGGATAAAATGTTTTGGCATTCTCCGACCCATAAACAATTTAAAAAAAAACAGCCCGTTCCTGATTAAATGAAGGATAAACAAACAAACACATATTTGCATTTATAACATTTTCCACTATAGATCTTCTTTATTTCGTGTGGTTAGTGACTAACCTGGTGTCAGAGTTTTTATGCTGCCCATGGGCCTCTGACTTAGCTTCACATGCTGTTGAGAAGTTGAGAAATATCTCTCAGACATGCTGGTCTCCTCACGATGTTTTCCTTCATCGATATTAAGCAAGTGATAATTATACAATACGCACATGAATCCGTAAAATCAGAGGTACGCGCCTTGGGTTCGAACTAGAGACCTATAACTTGGCATACTGATAGTCACATCACTAGATAATTAGTGTTATGTAGTAATGTTTGTGGTAGTGTCAGTGCTAAATATGTAGTTTACTACAAACATGAACGTTTCCCAACGAGCCTCAATAATTGATTATCGAAATAGTCAGCCCCACTATCTACCTCATTCAGCGCTCCATCTATTTTTTAATAACATAAAATTAGTTTTATGTGTGCAGAATAAACATTTTTCTTTCTTTTACTTTTCTTTATTTCTCTTTTTCCAGCTACCTACTATACAATTTGTACCGATACGAAGGAGGTATACGCATTTATTTTAAACTTAGTAGATATCTGAATCCGTATTCGATAAACTACATAATATTATACTGAGTGCTTTTCTTTATGAAACCTAATCGAACTGTCCTTGGAACTGCTTTAGAATAAATATCAAATTCCAATAAAAAAAGTTTGCGCAATATTTTTGTCTACAAGGTTTTAGTCAGACGTAATATACAGCCTTGACCTAATATAAGAATCACGCCATTTTTCTTTATCCTGTAAGGTGTCGATTGATTTATGTTTGTTTTCTTTCAGAAAATAACTGCCGTGTTAATAAGGCACAACAAGAATGCGAACAAGATGTACAAGAAGTAGTAGAAGATGTATTTTTGGGTAAGTAGGTACATTATTTTTGAATTCTTTTCGGTACTATCATCATCCTCATCATCATTTGTTTAGCCTTTTCCCAACTATGTTAGGGTTGGCTTTTAGTCTTACCGGATGCAGCTGAACACCAGTATTTTACATGGAGCGACTGGTAGACTAGCTGGCTCGTAAAAAGTCTCAAAATAAATTGTCAAATGAAAAAGTTATAAAACTCAACCAAGATAGCGGGACTACTGATTTAATTCTAAAATTACAAAAGTAAGTTACTGCTAATGAACTTTGTCGTAACATTATTAAACTCCTTGGAGCTACAAAAATTCCACAAACTTTCAGCCTATCAAAACTAAAAGAAAAAACTTGATTAATAAGTAATTGAACAAGTCATCAAACATTGGCGTCTTCAGCGCTTATTAAAATGTAATGTCCAGAAAATAATATTGTAAACATGAAAATGGCACATATTTCACATGTCCAAGAGAATAAGTCAGAAAAGATCTGTAAGGGACATACCCTCTTCATTTCAATAACCATTTATTAAATTTATGGTCTCTGACTGTATTTCTGTCGGGCAGTCGATGACAGAAATTGAATATTATAGAAATGGGAGAATGTTTTCTGTTTTTTCATTTTTTTCGGAGCAGATGGCATTTAGGTTTCTGTGGGAAAGTTTTTACGTGAGGAGAATAAATCTAGGGATGTTAGGATATAGAATGTGTTTGGGGACCGTTTAAGTCGTTACATAAATTATGTTGGACGAAAAACTTATTGCGCTGGGATTAGCTTCCTTTGTGGAAGGACTGTTGTTATTGTATCGTATTTAGTGGGATACGGTTGGTTGTGGTTTTAACATAAGTGTTAGTGACTTTACGTGTTAAGACACGTAAAGTCATGCCACAACAAATACATTACGAATCTTTTATTTAAAACGCTTTACTTTTCAACAGGCATACATTAATTAATCTTACTGAATGCTTACATTATTTAATACTTAATTATGTATTTATTTTATAAATGTGAAAGTTAGGATGTATGGTAGTGCGGATGTATGTTTGTAACTCAATCACGCCAGAACAGCTGAACGTAGTTGCATGAAATTTGGCATAAAGATAGATTATAGAGATCTGGATAGGACATGGGATACATTGTATCCCTTGGGATAATTTTCGACATCTACGCTGTCAGAAGCTAGTAGAAGAGCTAGAGTTACATAACAGCAGAGCCTTTGACAAAAAACCTACACTTTTTAATCTTAACATTCATCACACCCCCGACCAATTGGCCTGTAAATAATTGACCATCAACACTACAATATATAAACATGAAGAGTGTGAAAACAGTGATAGTTACAAAATTGGTTTCCTGTACATCGAAGGTCATGGCCTTCAGAATATCAATTTGTCACAGTAAGTCTTTGCGCTCTGACATCAAGGTTAAGGGTGGCGCCATCTTAATCAGTCCAAAGCCTTTACGGCTTCTCCTTTTGTTACGCTTTTTTACAAATGGATTTGGGGATTCCTTGCTGCAAACAATGATATATGTTATTGGTAAGTATTTAGCGCATGATAGTGAAGTTTTAACGGGATTGTCCTAAAGGGTTACCGCTGCCTCCGAACACAAAGGGCTAAGGAACATGGACGGGTCTTAGTCAGTAAGAGTCTGACACTCCCTTCCACTCTTATCAGAGCAGAAGGAGTCATTTGATGATCTCCCACCGTTAAGAAAAAAAGCACCTACATTGCAGAATATGTTGTGTACTTTTAGTTTGTAATAATTAAAGGATGTTCTATAATTTAAATATCATAAACACAAAATCCATAAATTATATTTAAAGCGTCCATAACAATTCACCCTCATTTTAGCAAACTTACACCATATTCAGTCCAATAATGTATCAAATACTATGAACTAAACTGTACAACCGTCGCCACTGATATTGACATACAGCTCGCCTCATTTCACTCATTACCAGTTCGTGTAGCTTTAACTAACCCTGCCTGCATCGAAACAGACAGATTTAATTAAAGTTCTAATGCGTGCTGCCCCGACAAATACAATTCGTCTGATTTTCATGACCGTGTTTCAGGAATTCCTGATTATATGCCAGTATTTGTGGTCTGTATTTTGATGAGTATCCTGTCATTTGTGCATTTTGGATGTACTTTTCATTGGTAATATCAATACTCAATCTTTATTTGCATTCCACAATGTGTACTTAGGTGGTAAGGTAGAAAATCCAGATCATTATGGACCCTGTCGGGCACAGCAAAAATAGTAGGAGAGAGGAAGCTTTAAATTAACTTACAACCTAATTAAATCTCACAATACTATATTAGGGATTCTTTATACATACATAGGACTCCTAAGTTTTTATCATTGAAATATTCATCTATCAACATTTTTTTAATTAAGAAATGTTTTAGTTTTCATATAAATAAATAATCGTCTGCTTACGGGTAAAAAGTAATAAGTGCAGTTAGTGTCAATTCGAGTAAATGACTTTTTAAAGTTTACGTTTTAATTTAATCAAATTCAAACTCTTTATTTAAAAAACTGTTAAAGCAAAATGTTGCACTTACTATCCTACTTTTCAGATTTACTCATGTATAATGTTTGGTGTACGTAAAAACTATATAAAATTTAATTTAGACCGAAAGGGGGTCGCATTTAATATGTTTTACCTGGACTTAACAAACAAGTAATATCTCCCGAACTCATTGATTTGAAAAGCTCATTTTAGTTTTTTATTATAGCTTATTATATTTTACACCAATTACTGGATAGGAAATATTTTTTTTTACAAAACTTCTTAAGATATTGATATTTTTGCTACATTTAACCTGTTTTACCTGTAGAGTTTTAATGTAAGTATGTCACTTATTATGTATTAAATCAACTACAAAGTGATCAATTTAATAATTAGATAAAAATAAATTAATTTTACATAGGTAATAACGATAATAAATGAAACAATTTTTTAATAATCAGTCTATTTTATTACTTATCACACATAATTGTGGCAATCAAACTTTGATCACTAATGAAGAACAATCAAACTCTATTTAAGACGTATCTTATTGGGTAAACGACTTTTAATTAAATGAATTACAGTATCTTAATCTTCCGATGACTCTTCGTCAATCGAAGGTTCAGGTAAACGATCTGCTTCATAGTTCGCAGTTGGTAAAGAAGAGTACCAACCATGATATTCCTCAGGAATTATTTTTTTGGTGCATAAACTGAGAAGATCTCTTTTTTTTGCTTCACTGATGGGTAAAGGATTCAGGTAAAGCTGTTTTAAGATAATAGAATTAGTCTGAGGCGTAGCGTTTTCCATGCGTTTTTTAGATCTAGTACTGAGACGTTGAGATGGTTCCGCATTTTTTGAGACATCGATGTGTAAGAACGTTTCTGACATGTCATAGTTGAAATAAATTGTTGAACTTTCTTTCTTAAGATATTGTATTCTCTTTATTTTCAGCCACTTCACTTGATTTCCATTACAATCTTTTGAGCGATTGAAAACAGTTTCATCAGCTAATTTTTTTAAATCGTAAAATTCGTTGAATTTAAATTCTTTAGTTTTGTAGGGCGTTTTCATGAAAGAATAACCTTCAACAGTTATTGTTTTCTTCGATCTTGCTCGTTTGAAAATAGATAAATAATCAGGCATGCAGTAAACCTCAGAATTTTTCTTTGCTGACTCAATACTGCTATGCATACTATCCACCTCCATGTAGCTGTGTCCTGATTCAAGAAACTTGTGTTCAATTTTTTGTAAGTGGGAAATGTTTTGAACCGCAAATAAAAGCAATGCAGCAACATATTGATTCCGGTTTTGTCCTCCGCACGTATCAGAATATAGACAAACCTCGGTTATATGAGAAGGAACGCACGTAGAAAGGTAGTAAAACAGGATACTACCTATTTCGGAACTGCCTCTTTTACCATTAATTTCGGACCAAGCAAAGCAATATGCGTTGTTTGGCAGTGCTGCTTCGTAAATACAGAGATTGTAAACACATAGTTTTCGACAATAATAAAGCTGTCCCACCAGTCCAGAAGGTATCTGTAACACAGCTTGTAAGTCAAATGTCACACAGCAAAACTCTTTATCTTTCTCTGCTCTTTCTTTATCTTTCGCTTTTGCTGAGTTACAGGACTCTTTCCTTGCTAAATGATCCTCATATTCCCCTCTCAATACCACTTTTTCGTCATTACTAGCTTTGTTGAAATTAGAGCATGTTAAACATTGATCCTTTTTCGGAACAAAAAAACTAAAATTGTAATGGTTACAAAATATTCTCCTGTACGTTATTTCAGATACCGGCACCTTATTATTTTCAGTGCACTTTTCTACATAAAGTTTATGCATTTTCGTGATGGATAATGAAGCATCCAGATACAGGCGTTTCGAAGTTTGCCTTATGTAGTGTGGCTCCATGACAGGGAAGGATTCTATGTGTTTTTTCACAAAGTTCACATCAGCTTCACTTGTCTTATTGGGCGGTTCATGTTTACCTCTCTTGTCAATATCCTTGTACAGCCCCAAATCATTCCGCTTTCGAATAGCATCATTCACAACAGTCGTAGAAATGGCTAGCGTGTGACAAAAAAACTTCTGACATACCTGCTTCTTCTCCCCGTTGTGAAAAAAGAAACATCTTTTTGTGAATTGGCGCTGTTTCTTTGGTCCACGAATAGCAAGAACTCTCTTCGGAGTGCCTACTTCCACATTACTGAGAATGAAATTCTTTTGTTCAGTATAGCTCAAACTCCAGTAGTGACGACAGAATGTATTTCTTTCTTCTAGAGAGATTATACTACATTTATAGAAACATTTCTCACAGTCAATCTCTTTTGGTGTTTTAGCACTCCTTTCTTTTTTTTTCGTAGAATAAGGTAAACCTTCAGATCGCTTTTTCTTCGCGATATTTACTTTCCAATTTTCAGGTTCTGGTTTCATCCAACGTTTCCTTTTCCGAGTAGCATCGAATACTCCTTTCAATAAGAGCCCCCACAGAGATATAACGACTTGATGTGCATCAGATGTTGGCAACACCTGTGCAATCATAACATCACCGTCATTAGGTTGAACTGCTTCGTCAATATAATGATCGTCGCCACAGAATCGTACAACATTTTCTATGATCTCATTCTTGTTATTCACCCATTGTTCTCCAAATAAATCCTCTGGTTGTATTAAAGAGTCTGGATTCGGGTTGTAAGTGGGATCTTTATCAGAGTCATCGCTGTCAAACATGCGCTCCATTTCAGCCACTATTTTCTCTCTAGAGTCGCTCAAAGCCGAAGTGCAGTTCGAAGCTGGGCTAAAAAACCTTTGATGCGAAGGGCCTGGCTCTTCACCAAAATCATCTGTAAAAAAATAAAAAGACAAACAAAACTTATTAGAGAGAAGATTGTAATGTAAACAAACAATGAATCACGCCCATGAACTCATCATTCAGTGTCAACAATCGAGAGAATGTGAGTTTCAAAGAAACTACGTAGGTACCGACATAAGGGTTACAGAGCGATATACAAAATTACAAAACAAGTTATCATTTGAAACAAAATTTCCTTACGTAAATTTTTGAAACACACCAAAATCTAGCAACTTCGTAGCCTTGAAAATGGAGTTAAGTATCATAGAACCTCTGTAAGTACCTACATACATTATGATAAAGCTATGTACATAATAAAATCACCATACAAGCAAACATTCCGTAGGTAAATCGTTGAATAAAACAAAAGCTACTAACATAACCTCAAAATTTACAATTAATGTTGCAGTTAAAATCACTTACCTTCAAGTATTTTAGGCTTATTTATCATGGACACTAATCTTTTTCCTCTGGATTCCATAATTATCACAAAACACAGCTTCTTAATAAATTATTCAAGTGATTATGTATTTATTTCTACGCAGAACACACGCGCACGCGCTTATGCAATGTGACAACTGCGATCGCTCGCTCTCGTTCTTACTGGTAAAAAAGCATAAATGACATTTATTTCGTTTTTGCTGTAGAGAAATTAGCAAACAAAGTGGAAGTTTTTAACTTGTAAAATGGAATAAATAACTTTAATATGGTTATGTTGTTTAAACTATTACGTTCATAATAATAAATGCGTTTATGACCTTTTCTCAGAATAATTCTTACCATTTTACTATTTAAATCATAAAATGTAAAAAGATTTAACCGTATTTATTGTTGTATAACTGTTAAACTGAAACGGATTTGAGGCATAAGATTATTTATTAGGTTATACCGGTATATTTTTTTCAAAATGTGAGAAGATATCACTTTTACAAATTCATTATCTCTGCAGCCATTGGACATTGCATTTATTCGGTTTTACCAGTAGAAAGCGCGTAAAAAATTACATTTAACTGCATTTTTAATTCGATTTAGTAAAAAAATGCATTTATCTGGTTTTACCAGTAAGCAGACTTATATTTATTTTATCTTCTTTTTTGCTTTTTTATCACTAGCTTTGCCTACCTACCTAGCCTCTGCAGAGTTGATTTCGAAATAGAAAAGGAACATGCAGAGATCAGTAAGGTCACCATTTTTCGCATTACGTGATGAAAACTCAACGTAAAAACATTTATGTAGCAATGCTGCCAGTCTTCTGGGCACGTTACTGGACGACAGCGATGCGGATGAGTACTTCGACGCCTAAGTGTCCTTATAGGTTTTGTATTTTATTGTATATAGTTAGTTTGATAGTCTTATTTAAGTATATACATTTTTATATGAAGAAATGTTTTTTTTTATTTAGCCTACACTGTCCCACTGCTGAGCAAAGGCCTCTCCCAAATCCTTCCAGACAATGTCTTCAATGTCATCTTTCTCTTGAGCCACCTCGATCCATCCCTTGCGGTATGCGTCTAGGTCGTAATGTAATGAAATATAACTTTAAAACATTTATTCTTTTTTTACGTTTTGCATCGTTCTCACATGTATATTTCAATATGAATGATGTAACCCACATTTAGTAACCATATTTTTATTTAAAAGACTGTCCATGGAGTTTCTTGCCCGTTCTTCTCCATAGGTACCTACTGCTTTGGAATGGGCAACTAGCTTCATCTTTCTGACTGAATCCAAAAGTGCCTGCAATTGGTTTATTTGAAATAAATGCTTTGAATTCGAATTTAGGTTTGAGTTTGACTCCTGCAGCCCGCACGTCTTAACATAATCGAAAGGATTTGAAGGAAGTGCTGAATGATACTTTATTTGTTTTCTCGACTACGCAATTAATGTCGTGCATTCATAATGAATCGCATTGCTATTATTAGTGTATTACACAATTACTTCCCTATCACTTTTCACCGGATTAAATCCACCTTGCACTAAAGCTTCCTTAACCACAGAACAGGTGTCAGTTAGACAACAAAGTGTAGTATAACGTGTAACAGACACAAAGAGCATATGCATCGCCTAACTCATATTGGCAAACAGTCGAATCATTTAACTTTGTCTCGACACGAGTTGAAAGTAAGGCCCAGCGCACACACAGGTTTTTCTTGCCGTGAAAATGTACGGTTTATTTGTCGTATGTACGGTCATCAGTATTGTTTGGATCACTGTGGAAGCTTTCAGCTCGACTGTCCGGACGGTAACCGCTGCCCCGGAACACATAGGGTTAAGGAAGAAACATGGATGGGTTAAAGTCAGTAAAAGTTTAACACTCCCTTTCCGTGCCACCCACAGTGAAGCCTATTCTATGATTGCCCTTCTTTAAAAAAAGACTATGTAACCTTGTTGCTTGACACGTTTTTTATACGCCTTACCGTAAAGAACCTTCTTCTTTTTCTTGTGGTTAGTGACTAACCTGGTGTCAGAGTAACCGGTAACCGTTAACGGGTGTTCTGGTGAAAGAAATCGTAAAGTAATTAATAATTCAGCAAAACATTATTTCAGTAAATTTTTCTTTTCACATTTTCGTTTCATGAAGACATTATATTTCCATCAAACGTTATTACTTACGGATTTATTAAAATTGTTAGAAAATAGCATCTAAGAGTTAACCTGTACTTAAAGAACTGTCGCACAGCGGTCATTTGCCGGGTCACGGATCATAATATTTGAATCAATTAAATTAAAACGAATAAGCTATGAGGACGAAATAGCTGCAAAAAGTAGGCGAATTGATTTGATTATTTAGTTTGTCTGATTTTTTTTTTCAGTTTGCGATTTATTTTAACTTTTCAACATTTATAATTATGATTAGCCAGCTGACCCGACCGACGTTGTCCTGTCTTAACTATGATACCTACTCTACCTTCCCACCTAACATTTCTCCCCTTTTAAACCTTCCCTGGACTACGATAAACATTTCAACACCAAAATCAGCTTAATCGGCCCAGCCGTTCTCGAGCTTTAGCGAGACTAACGAACAGCAATTGATTATTATTTATATAGATGAGCACTGGCCCTACCTGTGTGTTAAATTAATGTCACCATTGTAGCGCCACGTTGTATAACTTGGACATCAAACATGCTTTGTATCGCAAACAGGCCGCGCCATTTCACACTGTCCCTGTACACAATGGTACTGATGTGTGAATGATTCGAAGCCATTGCCATTCAATATGCGACGTCTTCGATTGTGTATTGACAATAGTTCAGCGATAGATAGCGTAAGCTTGGTTTAGTTTCTAAAGGTTTCTCTGCAGTTTTAATGAACGTTACTGCAAACTGGGGCAGTCAGCTCTACTCATCATTTAGTAGATAAGACGTGAGAACGTTTCCCAAACGTTGGGGTCAGCTTGAAGAGTAACCGGCTTTAACTGAATACTAGTATCTTACATGGGCCAGTTACTGGGTAATACGATAAGCGTAGTCTACCCCTAGACTGCTTAACCTGTATTTTTATTTTCGAGGGTGGGAAATCATCAAATGACCCCTACAACTCGGGTGGAGCGGAAAGGAAATTTCAGACTTTTACTGACTAAAACCCATCCATGTTCCTTCCTTAGCCCTTTTATGTTCCGGGGTAACGGTAACCCTTTCGGACAATCCCGCTGTGTTAATAATGTAAAGATACCTAACTCTCGAAATTTGGCTGTAGTATAGGTGCGCCTAGGAATACACTGGCTGGATTACTCAAATCGTGATCGTCAAATCGTTCTAAACATTAACAATATCAGCGTACGACGTGCCCACTGCTGCGACACAGGCCTCCTTTCGGTAAGAGGTGCTGTAATTCACCACGCGGGTCCAGTGCGATTTGGTAGCGGTCACATGTCTGAGAGTTTTTGGTTCTAGGCTAGGTTCTAGGACATGTTTTTTGCTCTTCACGATTTTTTGCCTTCACCGTTTTGAGAGCAATGGTGGGTTTGAACCTACAACCCACAACTCTTAAGGCTGACCCCACATTAGGCGTACCTATGCGTTCCTAGAGCGTGTGAGGAGCGTGGGTGCCGCGAGCGCACTGCATGAGCGTCGCGTTTTGCTGCCCTGCGGCGTGTGTGGAGAGTGCTCGCGACGTGCACGCGGTGCCCGCGTCGGTCACACGCCCGAGGAACGCGCACGCCTAATGACTGGGGGACGCCTAACACGCGGCTGTCACTGGGCCAGTGTCCTAAACTGTCCTAAACAATATTCTCGCAATCTCAATCAATATTGTCGCATAATTTTCGGGAGAACCAGGCGTGATGTTATGCTTATAAAATAACGTCAGAACTTCAAACGAGACTTTTAGTTTGTTAGACGTAAAGTATACTTAGACTTTCATTAATACCTAGGCTAGAAGCGTAGATAATTACTAGAATTTGTAGGTATATATTTGATCGAACTTCAAATAATTCCCATTTTGCTTTCCTAAAAATATTATTTAACACTCTAATATAATGTTTGGGCCTCTTTTTGCGAACCTCAATTATTATTTCGGGAATCCTAAAGTAATAAACAGCCAATTAACTACAACCAGCTAGTTAAGTTACTGCGGCCGACTGTGAGAACAAGCCAAAATACTAAAAAGAGGCTCTTTTATTCAAAACAGTGTGCATCATTAGAGGGTCATATTTTTAGAGGATCAGTCAAATACCAATTTCTTCGAATAATGTAACAAGCAAAACTATACTAGCATTTCTAACAACAAGACCGTTGTATCATCGGAAGGTCTAAAACAGGCGCAATTCTTTTTTTCCAACAACCATTATCCTTCTTTCTATTACCCGTTCTATTTTTGGAAAGCTAAACCTTTTCTCGATCCTTAAGGCTTATACATGTACCCGTCGAAAGAATTTTCAGGTAAAATTCTACAAAAATACTTTACAATTTGTTTAATTTGCCGGCTATTTAAATCAGTTTAACAGCTAATAAAATGGTTTTAGTGACTTAAATATCTTGTTGATAAAGTTAAACGACTATCACTGAGGGGGAAGCCGCTTAGGGAATTATTGGATGCTTGGTTCTTTGTACTCTTTCTTTTTTGTTACGTAACGTTACTTTTTCAGCTTACGTTACGTTGTTATTCGTTTTCATTCCTACCATCGGTTACGAATTTATGTCTGTTTACAATAATGTCGAAGTAAATTCCTATGATAAAAACAGTTTATCTAGAAAATATCTTCCGTGAAGTTAATATAAAGGTTTGATTAAAGTCATTATGAATGAACATTTCAGCTAATGCTATATTTTCATAGTATACGGCACTACGGCAGCGGTATTTGCAGCAGCCGCACATTTTATATCAAACTCATAAATTACGCTTAATTACGCATTTTAGCGCCTCGGGTGTATTTGCGGACGCGTGTACTGATGGTTTCACTGCGATCTGACGCAAGCAGCATCCTTGGTGCGTAGAGTGCGTGCGAACTCGTTGGAGTCTCCTGCATGTTATTGTTAGCAAACTTTATTATAATATCCTTGGACATTTCACACAACGCCATATCGTCCCAAGCTAAGCAACCTAATGCTTGTGTTATGGTAACGAGATAGCTGATATACTACTTATATACATTTTTTTTTGTAAATACATACATGTTATAGATAGAAAAACACCCAGACTCGTAACAAATACTTGCAGGTCGTACAAATATTTGTTTCGTGCGGGAATCGAACCCGCGACATGCTACGCAGCAGTCAATCGCTCAACCGCTACGCCAACCGTGTCGTCGAAACTGGATTGTAAATATCAAGTTTTGTAAATATTACTAACTGAACATTACTGATGTGAGTGCCCAAGTAGCAAAATTTGGTCATGTAAATATCTTAGGAGTATGTATTTTTTTGTCCTATTGGAATCCTACAAACGTTTACAAAACCGCATTTGGGCGCAGTTTATAGGACCATTATGCCCTATAATCATTTTTTTACGGTCCGGTAAAGTGCAATTCGATTTTATAATTATCTTATTACGTGTTTTTACAAGATATTATTGTTCTATAAAGATCGGGTAAACGCATTGAATAAGCGCGATTACTCCTCTAACGATATGACGAGTGCTGCTACTGGTGTAATTGATCCAACAGTTGGCAGCGCGATGCCATTACTAGAGCAATCATTTGATCACTTTTTGTAACGGTAACGTACTGCAGGTGTCTTAAGAATAAATATAATATTTTCCAAGGGTAAGTATTCCACATTCTAATATCTATTTACAATAGGTAAGAACTTTTGTCTTTTGACTGTTGTGTTTAGAATGCCTACTCAACTTGCGAAATTAATTTTATTGATAAAGTGTTCGATTGTAATAAACATATCTTCATGCCCCTTCAAAACTAAACATATTTGTTATTAACTTTATTCGATAATAATTAACAAATACTCATTAAATTATAAGCCGCCATAGGATCTGGATCCCGTGTCATAATATTGCATTATCAAAACTGTTATAAACCAACTTAGTCAGAGTTAAGACTACTACAGGATATACATACTTGGCCACCATATTTAAGTTTTAGGGTTCTTTTAGAAAATACAAAAGAAAGAACCCCCACATGCCAGTACATGTATGGTAATGTTTTAAACAGAACGAATATTTTCAGAATAGTGTAAGAATTCAGGTTTGGTCCCATAGTAATTGTTGTTGTTCCCATAGTTGTTTGTTATCATGAGCACAATCATGTGTTTAGGTATCGGTCACTAATTACCAGTCACCCTATATAGGCACTTACCTAAAAAAAAAATTTCAGCGTGTCACATTTGAGCCTGGACTGGAAATGGTTGTAATAATGCATGTCGATGATTTTTTGACCAAAAAGGACTTCCGTAAGCTCAAGTATTCGAAATGGCCATGGAATATTACACACTTTTTGTTAGCAGAAAAATGTTACGGTTGTGGTTATAATGTTTCAAATGACACAAGCACAACCAATAAGCCATTACATTTCACTGTGGCTCAAGGGGATATAATAAAATTATTAAACAATGATTTTTTTTGGTGTAAAAACTGCAAACAATATGCGTTTTATGACCATTACCCTACCGACGAGTGTAAATTCTGCTGTTAATATATTTTTAGGTACCTTTCACATTTTATCTTAATTAACGTAAAATAATGCATAATAGTATTGTAGGGATATTAAAAATAATATTGATGCCGTTGAGAGGTGATATTCTCTCAATGAGAACTCTTATTTATAGTACCAACTACGAAATCCCGAAATAATCAACTGTTCCTTCGTTGGTACAGAGTAGATATTCAACAATTCGTTATAACTCAGAATATTCACTTAATGAAATCTGAACTATATTTTCCTGTAGGACAGTTTAGCATTATGTTGAATGAAGGTGTGCACCTACTTAATTGCTTACCTTGTTTTTCAGATTTGCTGTAACCAGGAAATTATGCCATACAAAGTAGTACAAACTATAGAGGGAGGCAAATCTCTGCTGGTAGCTGACCCACAGCAATGGGAACAAAATGGGATCTTATATTGGCCCAGAAAAAACCCCGACAAATTACAAAGGCATGAACATTGTGAACCAGAAGAAAACTGGTCAAAGAAAAACTGTATTTTAAAACCAAATAATATTATAAGTCTTCAAAAGGCAGAATCTTTAATTAATGCAATGTGTCAAAACTCGGACACTGAAACTGAGCCCGACATAAGCGTAAGTCGGGCTCAGTTTCAGAGTCCAAGTACCTACAAGGCAATTTAAATATAAATGTAATGTAATGTTTTACTGTATTGTTGTCATCATTAAATTCACTATCACTGCTTCCGCTTTTATTTTCATTATCTTCTTGATTATAACAAATATCAGAAGAGTTATCTTCCCAGTCTTCTAGATCTATATCGATTTTACTTTGTACGGAACCATCACAAACTTCACGAAACTCACGTTTATTCAATAAAAGTATCGACTGGTAATCTGACCCCGATTTCATTTCAAGGTACTTTTTCGAAACTCGTCTTCGATAACTGCCACTACACTTAAATCTTTTCCATTTGTTTAAATCCATTTCTATTTTCTCTAACAAATCACAAAATGAAAGCAAAATGGATGATTACTCTAGTAATAGCAAATGTAGGACACATTTAAGTAGAATCATACCTATGAATATCGGAGGGCATGCTAGTTTGGTGCTAACAATCCATTATAAGTCACGACTAAGACAAATTGATCCTATAATATCCTTGACCTATAGCAGCTATATCTAAGACGTCTATAGAAGTGCATGTCTTATAGAAGAATGAAACAAGACGTTAACAAGAGCAAACAATCATATTAAATGCGTTTATAGGACGAAAAGCGACACTTTCCTAATTAGTTTTATAACATGCGCTTATAAGACTGCAACTACTAGTAAGAATCTTATAAAGTAATCCTGTAAACGTTTATAAAATTAATTATGGGATCGTATGTACTTGTAGCACAAATCCTCTTTTAAATGCTGTTGTAAGATCACTACCTTAGTCAAAACGTCTATTAGACTCCTAAATGACGTTTATTCTTATAAGTCGGTGACTATAGGAAAATTTTGCTACTTGGGTGTGTCATCATCTGCCTAGCCTTTTCCCAACTATGTTGGGGTTGGCTTCCAGTCTAACCGGATGCAGCTGAATACCAGCATTTTACATGGAGCGACTGCCTATCTGACCTCCACAACCCAGTAACTGGACAATACGATACCCCTTGGTAAGGCTGGCTGTTAGATTTTCGGGCTTACGGACGACCCGTAACGACTGTCAAAGATTCAGTAATGACAGCCGGGACTAACGTGCCAACGTGAGTGTATGTTACTTGATAATAAATGTTTAGTTATTTTTAAAATTATTTTTAAGAATTATAATATTTTTAATGCTTTATAATAATGGTCACTTTTGGTTTATTGGTTGGTTGAATGTCTTATTTTTATTTTGTCTTATAAAAAAGATCTATGATAATAACTGGAAAAAAGCAATACCAAAAAAAACAACATAAGCTTACATCAACAATAAAAAAAACTGTAAGAGATACAGTAACAAAGGGCCACACTTGGCATAGATCCGTGTGTGCGTCGCTACAAGCTATGCTCTACGCTCTATAAACATTGAGCTGCATTGAGTATGATACAGATGCGACACTCGCTTGAAACGCACAATATTATCGCAACTACATACAAAAGATACTGTAATAAAGGGCTGGCACTTCGTTTGGATTGGTCCGAGCGTTGATTCAAGCTATCCAATGCACTCTATAAACACTGAGCTGCATTAATTACGGTACAATAGCGACACTCGGTTGAAACATACAAAATTAAACGTAACTACATACAAAAGATACAGTAATAAAGGGCTGGTACTTCGCATGGATCGGTGTGTGCGTCGCTACAAGCTATCCACTGCGCTCTATAAGCATTAAGCTGCATTGATTATGACTCAGATACGACACTCGCTTGAAACGTACAACATTAAACGTAACTACATACAAGAGATACAGTAATAAAGGGCTGGCACTTCGCATGGACCGGTGTGTGCGTCGCTACAAGCTGTCCACTGCGCTCTATGAACATCGAGCTGCATTGAGTATGATACAGATGCGACACTCGCTTGAAACATACAACATGAAACGCAACTACATACCTACAAGAAATACAGTAATAAGGTGCTGGCACTTCGCATGGATCGGTACGAGCGTTGCTACAAGCTATCCTCTGCGCTCTGTAAACATCGAGCTGCATTGATTATAATACAGATGCGACACTTGCTTGAAATGTACAACATTAAACGCATCTACATACAAGAGATTCAGTAATAAAGGGCTTTTTTTTTTTTTAAGGCTGGGAAATCATCCAATGACTGCTCCCGCTCTGGGTGGAGCGGAAGGGAGTGTCAGACTCTTACTGACTAAAACCCATCCATGTTCCTTCCATAGCCCTTTATGTTCCGGGGTAGCGGTAACCCTTTCGGACAATCCCGCTTACCCGGCAGGCTTGGCCCTGAGGGGCCCCTTCATATGCTGACATCTCTTTGAGGCGCGCGTGGAACATATACGCGCCGTACGGCACGGGTCTGGTGCTGATCGGACGGTGAGTCACCCATTACTCACCGTCCGCAGGCCCGCGCCTACGGTGGCCGGGAGTCGTCACGTGGCTCCCGACGCCCGGGGCGTCTCCTGCGGCGGCTGGGACGGGAGGACCTTTCTCTCTCCCATCCCGCCACCTCCTTCGCGAGCATAACTTTTTCGCAGAAGGAGGTGACTGCCTCCCACTCCCTCTCGCCCCGGACCATGGCTTGCACCAGGGCCGGGCGCGAGAGGTCGCCGCCGCCGATCGCCTCTACGAGGACACGGCGGTGCTCTGCCCATACTGGGCAGGTTTGCACCGTGTGCTCTACCGTGTCCTCTGGGCGATCCTCGCAGTGGTGACACCCGGGCGTTTCCTCCCGCCTGATGATGTGCAGGAACCTCCCAAAACATCCATGTCCGGTGAGGACCTGCGTCAGGCGGTAGGTGAGGGCGCCGTGACGCCTCTCTAGCCACTCCTCAAAGAGGGGCCTTACCGCCACTATCGTGGCGTGCCCTGCGCTGGGTTGCGACAGTCGCTGATTCCAGGCCGCCATGAGATCGCGCCGGAGGTCCGTCCGCTCCGCCGCAATTTGCTGCGGAAACGGAGTTTCCCCCCGGCTTAGTACCTCCGCGCGCCACTCGAACAGGCGCGCGAGGACTATCGCCTCCAGATCCCACGGCGGCAGTCCGGCAAGGAGGCTTGCCGCCTCGCCCGAGATCGTGCGGTACCCCCGGATAAGCCGTATGGCTACCACCTTTTGGGGCGCGTTCAGATAATGGGCGGCTCGCCGCCGCAGTGAACGCGCCCACACCGGGGCCCCGTAAAGGGCCATGGACCGCACGACTCCCGCGTAAAGCCTCCGGCAGGAGGCGTTTGGCCCCCTCAAATTGGGCAAGAGCCGCTTGAAGGCGGCCCCAGTCCGTTCCAGCTTGGGGGCCAAACGTCGGAAATGCTCCACGAAATTCCATCGGCTGTCGAGGACCAGACCCAGGTATTTCATCGTGGTCTCGACGCCGATGTGAACCCCTCCTACCGTAAGTTGGGATCCCGATGGTGGCCTATTCCGAGGCCCATGAAAGGACATGGCCTCGGATTTGTGCAAAGCCACCTCGAGACCCAACTGCCGGATCCTCTCAAAGTAATAAAGGGCTGGCACTTCGTTTGGATCGGTGCGAGCGTTGCTACAAGCTATCTATTGCGCTCTATAAACATTAAGCTGCATTGATTATGACTCAGATGCGACACTCGCTTGAAACGTACAACATTAAACCCAACTACATACGAAAGATACAGTAATAAGGGGCTAGCACTTCGCATGGACCGGTGTGTGCGTCGCTACAACCTATAGGATTAGGATATAGATGCGACACTAGTTTCAAACGTTTAGTAATGTAATGCACGCTTGTAATTATTTCAAATATTTGTCTCGATGATTAATGAGCGAAAAATTAAGAAACCCATTTGAAAAAACTCGACTTTTGCCATGACAAAACTTAATTTTTTGGAAAACCCTGAAAGGTTTTTCCTGATTGTGAAAATGAACACATGCAATTATCAAGGCTCATAATGTATACCTGAAAAGTAAAACAGTACAGCTATGTATCTATAACTGCACATCCACGAGATCTTAAATTATAGATATAATTAAAATAAAGAGAATAATAATATATAATAAAGAGCTGTGCTATAAATGTTTTCATTAGGACCAGAAAAGTCTTTCTTAATATTCTACAAAGACACCAAAAAGAGAAGCTTTGTCTAACTGTCTAATACGACAAAAGAATACTTTTATAGGCTAACATTAACTCAATAATTGATTACTTCTTAGAATAACGTTTTTTTTAGTTCCATCTTATTTTTCCCTGACGGAAATAGAGATGGGGGCATTTGACGGCCTTTGTAGTGACTTCAAAGAGCCACTACAATCCCTATACTAGTATATATGGGATTAAAGAAAAATGATGTTATAACAACGAACGTCTAATTGTTGGATATTTTTGTTTTGACAATTCGGTTAGGTACTGCATTTCCTAACTAAATGTACTAGCTAGTGTTGCTATACGTTCAGTGGGATTGTCCGAAAGGGTTACCGCTGCCCCGGAACATAAATTTGATGATTTCCCAACCTCATAAAAAAAGGTATGCAATACGTACATACTTTTATGTTTATAAAAATAGTCCTCCGGACCGAATTTCAGTCATAGCAGACAATCTCAACAGACCATCTATGCGGGTAATATTATAGTTCACAAGTGTCGGCGCAGATACAAGTGCAGTCACTCTTAGTCCGATGGCCTAAGCAAGATCGTCTAACCTTTCATGATCAGAGAGAGAACAGGCGCAGAGCCAACATGCCAGGATTAACATGTTTTTCGAGTAATAAACTATTTTTTAAAAGTGTATTAATTTACAAAATGGTGACATAGTATCGTAGTCTTATATGTATGTCTACAATCTGATAATAAAGACCAAACTTCACAAATTTAGATGTACAACTCTGCAGGGAACCAAACATACCTCTTATAGTGAAAGAGATGCAGCTAGGACTCCTGTATAGCTTCATCTCTTTCTAACACTGTAAAATTTAAATAATACTGCCCTTTGAGGCGGTTTTAACCCTGCACTATCTGCGAACAATTCTAATCTTTGCCCGTTTTATATCGGGTTTAACCGGGCGTCAGTACACGCAATATATTTCGTAGGTGTACCTTACAGGCCAACGCCCATTGCCTATCTACACAGCGATAAAACTATTTTATGTACCTTTTGGATATGTTGGAGATAGCGGCTAATCTTCTTTTGTTTTCTTTAAATGTGCGTATTATTTGGAGCGAAGTAAAATTATGTTTGCATGTAAAATGCTATACGTTCCATTGTGTGCAATACCTATGCTGTGTTTATTTTTCTTGTAACGTTTTGCTTTTGTTTTAGATTTATGCGAATTGGTCGTCATTTTTATAGTAACGTGCGCCAGCTGATATTATTATAATATATAGTAAATAATTTAATTGAATGTGTTGTGTTTCTGTTTTGATTATGTTAATTACTATGTAGATATCTTTTGACATATCTCAGGACCTTGGGGTCCCGGCCTTTTGAAACACTTACAAGGGGCCGAAGCCAACTCGCAGAGGCCCGTTACACTATTCTAAATGTTAAGAAGGCACAAACCGACTATTATCCCTGTATGCCCTATGCAAGTGCTCTCAAGGACAACCCCCGGTTGGAGTAGGACTATTGCAAAACATGGAAAAGAAAAATTTTGGGCTTTGGGTTTGGATGGCTAAAGTGTACTGGTTACTGAGATATATGGAAAGACTATGGCCCCTGCCTGATCAATGATTTATATACAATACACAGATATAATGGCAGGGACAAGAATAGACAGACTGATGTGCTACTGGTCAGTTTATAGCGCCATTTCGTTTACCAAGCAATAGCACTTGAAAGTGGTGAAGGCTGGGTGTTTGTCTTTTGTTAGTTTGATGTTCAAAAATTGCTGATTGCCAGGCAAAGAAATAATCATTTTAATAGCGTAAAACAAAGTCGCTTCTAGCCGTCTGTTCCTGTGTCTGCAGGCTGGGTGTTTGTCTTTGAAACTACGTAATGGATTTGAATGCGGCTTTCATCAATAGACTGAGTGATACAAGAGGAAGGTTCATGCGAAAGTTTAACCAGGTTTTGCCCCTAGCTACGCATCTACATTGCACCCTTGCGAAGCCGGAGTGAGTCGTTAGTTACTTATAATTTTGATCAAACTCCCCTAAAGTCCCAAAAGTCGATATTGCACAAAAGCTTTCAAGCAACCGATTTAAGTAGGAACTAATAAATTGAAATACCTTACATCGACCAGTCTGCTCAGTGCTTTGAAGTCTATTTTGTACCAACTCAGTAACTTTTTCCAGCTCAGCTTCTATCTTTGTTTAACCAAAAGATATTGAAGCAAGTTCCTAAACCATCTCCGTTTTATTTAATCTCCAAATAATTAAATTAACAAACTGTCCCAATTTGCCTTCCTCCCCTAAAAATAACGCAATCACGGACCCAAAAACACAAAACACGGGATCTGCCAAAACTGAAATTTTGCTGTTGAAAAAATAAATAATACGTTGCAAAACAAAATAATTAAGCGCTATTCGTCGGGTTTTAATCAGCTATCTCATTACGGAGTGGTGGTTAACCAACCGAATGTAAAGTGCTGTTTATCTAAGCACAGATCTGTAGTAGCCAACGGTTGCGGTCATTCGCGTGTCGGAGCCAGATTGCTTTTTGCTTTGGTCGCATATTCGGGTTTTGTAAGATCGGTTCGGGTTAGGATGTAGAAAGGGATTTAAATTTTTGTGTGGACGTGAACATTTTTGATCATACTTGTCTTGTTTCAGCACAAACTGCATAAAAAATACTCAGGCTGCTGTAAAAAAAATAGCCAGAGAGCAAAGTGATAGTAGGTCGGATTGCCTAGGTAGGCTCCAACAATCGGGCGTCGGGAGCCGCGTGAAAGGGTTACACAATCATCATAGGAAATCATCCAATGACTTGTACCGCTTGGGTACTTGCTTATCTGGGTACTTACTTGCTGCTTACTGACTAAAACCCATCCATGTTCCTTCCTTAGCCCTTTGTGTTCCGGGGTAGCGGTAACCGTTTCGGACGATGTGATGTTAGGAACACCTTACCTTTAATGACGACACGGTTGGCGCAGGATATTATTATTCGTTTATTCATTTAACTTCTCATTTAATATATTTTTAAATATTTTTATAAAAAACAAAAAAAAAACATTAAAAAATAGTGGTCCGCTGATGTCGGGAGCAGGGTCCAAGTCAACGATGGTTAGGGCTGAAGAGACAAGAAACTCCTCACAATGAGAGCCTTGAATGATGTTGGTCGAGGCTTTTGGCCATCAGGCAATTGGCTGTTACGACAATCGGTACAATGATAGCCGAGCTCACATTCCACACGTCAACAACCTCGTGTGCTAAGTCGAGATATTTCATTTGTTTCTCTTTCTCAGGTTTCACGAGGTTCTCGTCATGTGGAATGGTAACATCGACTATCATTGCACGGCGCGCTAATTGATCTATCACCACTATATATATATTTTTTTTTGTAAAATTAGTATTGTACGAACAATTAAACAATATTTCAGTTACCACTTTATCATTCAATTTTGCAAATCATTCTATAGAGCAACTGCTATAAATTATGTTTGCAATGCAATGTTTGGAAATTCGATTATGAAAAACATTTTCAATTTAAAGTGAAAATGAACGAACATGTTATCCCCACGAATACCACATCCATTAAAACTATCCACTTGCCACATCTCGCCCAATGGTTTCCTCTCGGCCACTATTAACATTTTAATCACCTGTTTACAAGCAACAAAATTAATTTAAAATTAACCATGTACCATGAAATCCAATTACGTTGATAGCTAATTAAAATTTTCATAATGTTTACACCTTGTCCGAGTTACTTTTTAGTAGTCATTATTAATTATTATATTTGTATCTGATTGTGTATTTGTTGTATTTATCCCATTGGACCGGAAACAGTAATTAGACCAAGTGCATGGAATTGGAGCTCGTGGCTAAGTAATAACAGCCGCACTGGTTGATCCGTCAGGTTAAGCTACGCTTGCCGGGGTTGGTCGTGGATGGATGACCATCTTTACACACCTAGACTCCTCCGTGCCTCGGAGAGCACGTTAAGCCGTTAGTCCTGGCTGTCATTTGAGCATCTGTGACAGTCGTTACGGGTCGTCAGAAGCCTGAAAATCTAACAGCCAGTCTTACCAAGGGGTATCGTGTTACCCAGTTACTGGTTTGTGGAAGTCAGATAGGCAGTCGCTCCATGTAAAATACTGGTATTCAGCTGCATCCGGTTAGACTAGAAGCCGACCCCAACATAGTAGGGTAAAGGCTAGCCAGATGATTAGTATCTGATTGTGTATTTGTTTTATTTATCCTATTGGACAGGAAAACAGTAATTACGTCAAGTGAATTGAATAATAATAATGATTAAACTACTTTTCCGTTGACTTGGTGGAAATGAACAATTACGCTAGCTAAAATAAAATGAGGTATTGCTTTTTGTTTCCTTCTTGATTGAGCGTAAACATTGTTGCATTTTCAGCTGAATTTTTGCAAATCTCGCCTTAGTGTGCCGTTTGAATGCTGTCTCTCTCTCTCTTTCGTGTGGTTAATGACTAACCTGGTGTCAGAGTTTTTATGTTGCCCATGGGCCTCTGACTTAGCTCCACATGCTGTGGAAAAATACCTCTCACGCATGCCGGTTTCCTCACGATGTTCTTCTTCACCGTTTTTTTAGCAAGTGATAATTTTATTATACAACATGAATCCGAAAAATCAGAGTTGCGTGTCTTGGGTTCGAGCTCGAGACCTAAGACTCGGCAGTCCGATGGTCTCACCACTAGGCTATATCTGTTAATGCTGACGCCTATTAAAGATGTTGTAACAAATACACACAGTAAGAAGAGCCCTGGGAAACTAAATTTTCTACATGATCAATATTTGCTTTAATAAATTATGATAGAAGATTTTGTTTTTCTCTTGCTTCCCTATAATTTTACAAAAAATATTTCTACCCATACATTCTTCTAAACAAAACAATGGTCTATAGTCTACATCCACTTACCCGACCTTTGCGAATAAACACCAGCAAGTCAGTCGCCTAAAGTACTGCATCTAACTGCCCCAGAATTCGGCTCCATATAAAATGGAACGACTTGGGCGGGATCCCCTTTTCCGTTCAGCCTTCAAAGGAAATTGCCGCCATACATTGATGTTTATCTGAGGATCTATTCACATCTTAGCGATGTCGCAACGGTTTTGTTCCTTCCGTTTTTCTTTAAGTGTTTCGTATACTGATGATGGTATCGATAAAAGAATGGTAAATGGATGAGAATGGGAGTGGAATTGAATGGTAATCTATGGAGCTGCCATGACGTTTAGATGGCGCGTGAGAGAACCAGTTACGAAATTATTTTTTACAATTTGTTTTGTAAGCATCTAAGGTCGAGGCCTATAAACGTTGGCACGTACAGCCCATCAAGCTACCCCAATCTGTCAAATTTCTTTGATAGATTTTCAACTTTATTGCAAAATATATGGATCATTTTCAATTGGGAAAACTTGACAGTTTGGGTTAACTTGATGTGCTGGCGTCTGTTCTTTGGTTTACAAATGTTATACCTGTCATTTTCATAACTGACAAACTTTAAGTATAAGATAGAAACAGGAACATGTCTAAAGGCTTTTTTCACCAATGAAACTGAACGCGAACAGCTCATATAAATGCCGTTCAAGAGCCTTCATTATTATTAGCGAGTATTGACGCTGACAGGTGTTGAACGTGGTTTAGATATGCTGATAGCTTCAGTTTATTAGTGAAATCAGCTCGAAGCCACAGCTTATAAAAGTACGTTTATAGATCTCGCCCTTAGACATCGTATTAATGTGTTCCAGGTATGTTTCTGCCACTACAGCCATCGTTAGGCTACCACAGTGGCTCATACGTTCTAGTGCCTTTAACATGCGTATCAATCCTAATCCCACGTCAGCCTATACCGAATACGAAGGAAGCTGTAAGGATAGCTGAGTACTAACATATCCCTTTCATTTGTTTCCTAAAGAATGATAGTCTCCCATATTTCACGAAACGAGCAAACATTTAACTGATACGGAACAAAACACCGAACAAAACAAAACGAATTATTTTTTTCAAATACCCCCATTTAAACAATGACCACAAAACTCTGTTATCGAACATAGCTTAATGTCGTTTAATCTCATTTATATTGGTGAAAAATAATTGTTGCACATAAATCGTTGGTGTGCGTGTGTGTGTGTGTGAGCAATTTGCAAAAAGCAATTGCCGCTATACATCAATGTCTTATCGTTGGATCTGTGCGTCGATTGTCACTGGCCACGTGGCGGAGGAATGCGGTAGGTCAACTTGAGTAATATGCGTAAATAAAGAAATATTTTAGAGTAAAAAGAAAAGACATATTTAGCGGTGTGATTGATAGGCTTTTGTTTCGCTTTATGGCTTGTTTTAATTTAATTTTTGAATTGTTTTTACATACTTCATAGCGGATGCTTTTAACGTTCTGCATCGTTCTCACATGTATAATATTAATATGAATGATGTTACCAACTTTTTGTAACCATATTTTGTTTAAAAGAGTGTCCGTGGAGTTTCTTGTCCGTTCTTCTCCATAGGTACCTACTGATTTTGGATGGGCATCTAGCTTCATTTTTTTTATTGACCGATCCTGTGATAATCAAAAGTGCCTGTAATTGGTTTGTTTGAATAAAACTTTGACTTGAGATTGATTTTGCAGCGGACGTTTTTCAGACGATGGCACCTATCAAGGTAGACAGATGAGAGAACCTAGGTGAGTGCTTAACTTTGCGTAAATTCCATCACCACTGCTTTCAAAACGGTAAAGGAAAACATCGTGGGGAAACCGACATGTCCTAGAATCAAAAATTCGTAGACAAGTGACATTCTAATGCACACTGGGCCCTCTCTAATTGGACGGCTTTATCCCAGCAGTGCTGTCGTGTAAATCCAAAACACTGTAACTCGAGTTACAGTGTTTTGCCTTAATAGCGCTCATTCGACGTTTTCGAGGCAGTTACATATCCCTACATTAATATTTTTTTATTTTATTGTATTCAAAAGGAGATATGAGCACATAAAAAACACTGTATTTTAGTTATGTTTAAGGTTTGTTATGGCATAACACTGTGATTGAAGTTACAGTGTATTGGCTAAAAAAAGTTTACGCGGGATAGTTGAAACTCTGAGATACAGTGTTTTGGATAACCAAACAAACTGGATACGTCGCGCGCGGCGACACGTCCCTACGCGTAGTACGTAAAAGCTATGCGGGGGCGGGGGCGAGAGCTCAACGGTTAGTGGTCACGAATCATTGCGCTTGCTCGGCCGCACGGTTGGTGTTTTCGACGGCGCGTACGCTGCGTTCTGTTTACGTTTGTTTGTTTAGACAAGTTGGTGTTAGAACAATAACAATGAGTGGATATCGTAATAGACTATTAGTGAAATTGTCACAAAAAAATATTCAACATCACAACAACTCATCATGTACCACAATGGCTTCCGAACTTAACAGTGAGTTAAATAAAAAAGAGATTATCAACGGGAGTAATAAGGAGCGACCTGGTATCAATACATCTTATGATTTAAATGATAACAGTAAATTTGATTGTTCCACGTATGTATTCGATTCACGTAATATCAGCCCCTTGATACCCCTTAGTGAATCTCAAATAAATGAATGCATTGCTGACAATCTCGGCGAAGACGTCAACTACGCTGAATTATTACCAATACATGCTTGTACCAAGAATTTAAGTAGCCAAACCTGCCCGGAGAGTCCGTCATTTCGTCAACATTCTGATACTGAACCAATTTTTAATGTAGACATGATTTCTACTTCTATCACTAACGCAGAGTGCTCTGATACTTTAAATGCTGTACATCCGTCTGAAACGCCAATAGGACCTTATTCTCGACCAGCCAAAAGGAATCGAGATCCTGAAGTTGTTTTGGCAAATCAAAAAACAAAGCACCCCATGAGACCTCCCTGCCAAAACTGTAAAAAAAACTGTTCCGTTAAAATCTTGGAAATGGACAGAGAGACGATTCACAATCAGTTTTGGAGTATGGACAGACAGAGACGACGGGATTTCTTGTCAAGCCAGGTGCACAAAATGCCCACAGCAAGTAAAACTGCTGGTGCCAACTCAAGGCGACACAATACTTTAACATGGACTCTTAATGACTTCAAAATATGCAAAACATTTTTTTTGAATACCTTAGGATTCAGTAACGATGAAGCAGTCCAGTCTGTACTAAAGCAAAACTACTTGACTCAGAATAAAAATCCTAAAATAAGTGCTGCACCGGATCCAAGAGGTCGTCACACACCTTATAATGCTTTTACTGTAGAGTACGAAGACGAAATGAAAAATTTTATATTAAAATATAACCCTATGCCATCACACTACACTATCAAACATGCACCGAACAGAAGATATCTTCCGGTAGGTGTGAGTTTTACAGGCATGTTCAAAGATTATCAATTGTACTGTTCAGAGAAAAATCTAAAGGTTTGTAGTTGGGCACATTTTCACCATATGATTAAACAGCTAAATCTTTCAACAGCAGCGCCAGCTCAGGATATTTGTACAAAGTGTAGAAACCATGAGCTAAAACATAAAATGTTGCCTCTACCTTGTAATTGTAATGATTGTATAGAATTGGGTAAACATCTTGAAAACAAAAGAGATTCAAGAAGAGATTTGAAGTCAATAGAAGAAAAGTGTGAAAATTCTGAAGGGCGAGACATGCTTTATACCGTAGATATGCAAAAAGCTATTTGTATGCCACTGTTGACTACAAAAGAATACGTTTTTTCTAGAAAACTAGTACTTTTTAACGAATCTTTTGTGCCCCCAGGAAAAAACAAACAAGCTGTTTGTGCAGTTTGGCATGAGGGAGAAAGTGGTAGAAAAGCTCATAACGTTGCTTCTACATACACTCATTTTCTCAGAAAATATTGCCGAGACCTAAAGTCTATAACATTTTTCCTAGATAACTGTAATGCGCAAAACAAAAATAAGATACTTTTATCTGCTTTAATAAGAGTAATTAATGATAAAATGACAAATATAGATAAAATTACTTTAGAATACTTTGAGCCAGGACACACTTTTATGGCCGCAGATGCTGTTCACGCTGCAATTACAAAAAAATTAAAGTCTAAAGGCCAAGTCTACGATATAGATGATTTTATATCCAATATCAAAAATGCACGAAAAAACATGCAAGTCGATTTATTAGGTCACAAACAAATGATCATATTCAGTAATGATTCCAAAGTAGCATTCCCCAAAGGGTATAATATACATAACCTTAAAGTAATAGAATTTAGAAGAAATGAATTAAGTATATTTGCTAAGAATGATTATAACGCAGACTATAAGGAGATATCTTTTTTGAAAAAGAAAATAGAAATTGAATTGCGAAAAAAAATTACACAGGGTGTTACTGATCTTTTGGAAGAGATACCTAAAGAGACCGAACCTAGAGGTATTAGCGAAATTAAAAAAAAAAGAGTTATTAGCACTATGCAAATCTATGCCTCAAACAAGAACATTTTTTTATGAAAATCTAGTTGTCTCGGAATCCCCCGATCTCGACGAACACATAGAGACTGATTTAATTTAGTAAGCAAACCTAGAACCTCAAAGTAATTCTCAGACTGATTATTATTATTAAAACGTTGATCTAATTAATTATTAAACTGTTAATTATATGTATATTACATTTGATTTGCTTTGTTAGTTTTATAATGACTTCATAAAAAATGTTAAGTTTATTTTTGATTGCTGCGGTTTTTTAAGTATAATTTGATTATCCATTTGAAAAGAATTAATTCCTGAGTTGAGTTTTTATTAATTTCGTATTTTTGTTCTTATTTTACTAAATATTTGATTTAATATTTAAATTTTTCGTTTTATTATGACTTGATTGACTTTTTAAAAATTGTTTTATTGATTCATATAAGATTTGATTCAAAGAGATATTATTTGAAGAGAATTCCTTCCTTACTTAAGGGTTTAATATTTTTGTTTTTATTTTAATAAATATATTTTTTTATATAAATAAAGTTTTATTGTCTTTGACCTAAGTAGGTACCTACCTAAACAAAATTTTACTCGTAAAATACACTAGGTATATTGTATCAAACAGTAGTTGCAATTTAAATTCTCTCCGTCTGGGCGACCGCAAGAACTTAAATTGCCTATTATTGTTAAGGTAATAAACTGTATGTGAAAATACAGTGTTTTTGTATGATCCAATAACTCTGTCCTCATAAAACCAAAACACTGTAACTAAACATACAGTGTTTTGCTTAAACGATTGGGAACATTTCTTCAAATTTGTATAGAGACAATACACGTTTACTTAGTTTATTCTAATTGTATGTATAGTATGGTTATAAAATTGCCATGGCTAGATAGAACGCAAAAATACCTTTAATTTGGTACCTAGCACTTAATACTGTGCTAAAAAATATTAGCAAAACATACCAAAAACCAAAAAAACTTTTACAAGCCTTTTTCTCGAAATAGGTATTTCTGAGATACAGTGTTTTGGATTTACACGTCAGAGTGGGAATGTTATTTAGGTTTTAGGCTGATTATGCTCGAAGCGGAATTGTCCGAAAGGGTTACTGCTACCCCGGAACATAGAGTGCTGAGGAAGGAACAAGGATGGGTTTCAGTCAGTAAAAGTATGATATTCCCTTCCGCTCTACCAAGAGCGGGAGAAGTAATTGGATGATTTCCCACCCTCAAAAAAAAAGCCTGATTACGATTATTATTTTATATGCTTATGCAAATGTTTAATAGTTATTTTTGCCAGTACTTCTGGACAGTCTCTACACATTGGCGCCCCTATCTATGGTTGTTTTTCTAGCATTTTATTCAGGCGTTTGCAACGTTTCAACTAAACGTTTCCGCTTCTCAATGGCGTAGGACAGATTTGTATGTAGTTAGAATGAATGAGGTTCACGCCCGTTTCGGATGAGGTGACTTTATTTAAAAGTGTAAATAGAGTGCGATGCTATTGTGTAAGAGTTTCTTTTTCTGTTTAGTTTTAAAACTAAAATGTTTTCATTTTATTTTAATGTATTTTGTGCTGCTTTTACTGGTCTTGGTGAAATCGGCACTTAGTTTTGGGTTGTTTACTTCAAAAAGATCACTGCCTTTTAGTTTCTTTTTAACAAGGTGTTATTATATCCTTTTGAACGCCAATGCCACATAATGTGAAAAGCAAGCGCATGCCCTGTACGCCAACGACACAGATATGTGACAATTACACTACAACACGAAATAAAAACCATTAAATAATTACTTTTGTGTGTTATATAGATAACTTTAAAATTGACGATTTAATACGTATTTAATGACATGAAACATATTAAAAGACACCTTGGATATTGGGAAATTCATGATAACAAGGAGAAATAAATTTTTAGTTTAGCGTAGAGGGCACGCGCGTGCCATTATGGTCTGGCGTTCAAAAGGTTAAAACCTAAATAACATTAACACTGCTGGGCTACATACCTCCTCACTGTGAGTGGGTATGGTCCACGACCCAGGCCCAGTGCAGATTGGTAGACGTCACAATGTCTTCGAATTATTGGTTCTAGGACACGTCGGTTACCTTACGACTATTGGGGGTTCAATGGATCGTCATATTAAAGAAGATGTAACACCTCTTCCATAGATGTTATTTAGGAAAAAGGGAGTTTAAATCTTTCTTAATGTATTGCTTTAAGTCTGCACGCCTAGTATGCGACCTATACTAACTATTACAAACCTACTTTAGTTTACGTTAGTATCGTTTTAGCTCCATAGATGTCGTAAGATGTTACTACATTTATTAAGTAGCGTAATGAAAATTCTTCTTTTGAAATAGTGAAGCGATTCCGATGAAACAAAACTAATTAATACTTTTAGTTACGCACAATATTGATGTACAGAAGTTATCTACATTGGTTTTGTACATTTTACTTGATTCATGCATAACTTAACAGAAACAAAAATTCCAAAATGCTGGAAATGGGTTCTGTTAGTTATTCTTTAACAACTGGGCTATTTTTTTTCGAAATTATTTTCGATTTAAAAAAAGGACTTTTTTTAACAGATTTATTACGTGTAGTATATAGTGTGGGGATGTAGTGTTATTGAAACAACTGTTCTCAAGCGATTACCTTTAATTACTGACTGCAAGAGTATAAATGTGTTAATATATTAATAGAAGATACATTCATATGGATAGGGTCATAGACCTTATACTATAGGTAGTACTACTAAACCTCACCTCAGGGGTGATAGAAAAAAAAAAAATATATAGTTTACAATTTTTTTTTTTTTTTTTTTTTTCGTAAATATAACTTAATATCATTTCTTATGTTACCAAAGGTTTGGTTCTATTTTTATGGATTAAATAGGGTTTATTAAATTTTAATATTTCTACATTAACACCTAAATCATTTAAAACAACAAATGGTCCCTCCCATTGAGGATCTAACTTATTAGCTATTTCATTTCTAATTAAAATTTGTTGTCCTTTACTGTATGTCACATTATTTAAAGACTTATCATAACAACTCTTACGGTTTTGTTTACTTATAAGTAGATTATTACGAGCATCTTGATGTGCTACTTGTAACCTATACTTAAGATCTAAAGGATAACTTTCTGGATTATACAATGGTTCTATGTACTGACTAACTCTAGATGGTACTATACTAGCTCTACCAAATACCAGTTCGAATGGTGTGTACTTTGTCTCTGTATGAACTGTATTGTTGAAACTGTAACACCAAAATGGTAGCCAGTGACTCCATGTGTCTTTTTGACCATTACACTGTATTCGTAAAAACGATCCTAAATTTTTATGTGAATTTTCGAGCGCACCGATGGATTGATGGTGATACGCTGTAGACATTAATTTATTTATACATAAAAGTTTACATACCTGTTCCATTACTGACGATACAAATTCTGTTCCACGATCAGTTGCGATGGTATTAGGTATTCCAAATCTTAAAATAAAATTATTAACTAATGCTTTAGCAATACTTACGGTTTCCTTCGTTCTCAAAGGATAGGCCTCTACGAACTTAGTAAGCTCGCACTGCAGTGTCAAAATATAACGATTTCCTTCAATGTCTTTTTCTAATGGACCTACGACGTCCAGATAAATTTTTTCAAAAGCATGTGAAGCCGTTGTAGTTATCTCCATGGGCGCCTTGATATACCTACAATGCTTCATTTTCTGACATTTAATGCATTTACTCACAAATTGTCTAATATCGTTGTCTAAGCCTGGCCAGTAAAAATGTCTCTTAATATTATTGGTCATCCTGGTGAAAGTCATGTAAAATATACTTTCTTTCTTCTTCATTATAAATTCTCCTAACTCCTCTCAATACATAAATACGTGGACCGGTCCAATCCTTATTGTCTTTTATCTCTTTTAATACATCTTTAATAAAACTCTCATATTCCTTATTTTTTACTATGCATAGCTCATTTATACCTATTCGTTTACAAAAATGACCTAACTTAGTCACAAATTCGGCTCGCGTAAGTTGTGCTCTAAAGTTAAGATTAATATACAACATCTTCTTTCGATTGTTATAAATAAAACATTCCTTTTCTTCATCTATATTATTTTGTCTTTTTAATTTATTTAATTCATCACTTCCTATAAAACTCATTTCTACAGAATTATTCGGAATTTTTAGTACCTCAACTACTCGTGGTTGATCAGGCCACGTTTCGTCTCGTTTACTAAAACTAGGTGTATCCAATTGTTTTCCTACATCTAAACGTTTTTTCTGAGCTCTAGTCATAACTAAAGAAATTTCATTATTCATCTGTTTTAAAGTATCCGATGTTATATTAATTCTAGATAATGCATCTGCTATGCTATTATCTTTTCCTTTTAAATATAAAATTTTAAAATCGTATTCTTCTAGTGCTAGTCTAAATTTAAGTAGTCTGCTAGATGGGTCCTTCATTGAAAATAAATATATTAAAGGCTTATGGTCTGTCATAATTGTAAATGATTTACCGTATACATAGGGTCTAAAATACTTTACAGCCCAAACAATTGCAACTAACTCTTTCTGAATGGTTGGATAATTGAGTTCAGCTTTATTCAGAGGTCTGCTAGCATAAGCTACAGGTTTCATATTTTGATTGCACAAGACTGCTCCAATAGCCGTCCCTGACGCATCTGTTTGAATGACAAACTCATTATTTTCTGAAAAATCTGGAAAATCTAATACTGGTGGTGTACTTAAAGCATGTTTCATTGCTTCAAACGCACTTTGACACTCTTCAGTCCAAACAAATGGTACATGTTTTCTAGTTAATTTATTTAATGGACAAGTTATTCTTGCAAAGTTTTTAATGAATTTCCTATAATAGTTACAAAATGCTACAAATCTTTTTACTTCATGGGTATTACTTGGTACAGGGTAATTTTTCAATACTTCTACTTTAATTGGGTCGGGTAAGACTCCATTTTCTGATACTAAATGCCCTAAATAAAGAATTTCTTTCTTTAAAAAATTACATTTTTCTGGATTTAATTTTAAATTAATTTTCCTAAGTCTTTCCAAGACGTCTGTTAAGTTTTTATTATGGATATCTAAATTTCTCCCAAAGACTACTAAATCGTCTAAATATATAAAACATTTATCGTATGTTAACCCAGACATAGCAACTGACATTACTCTACTAAAAGCACTCGGACTTGTTTTTAATCCCATAGGTAGCCTCTTCATCTGGTATTGCCCAGTACTAGTTGTAAACGCTGTATACTCTCTACTGTTTTTATCTAAAGCTACTTGGTAATATCCTTGATTAAGATCTAAATGCGAAAAATAGACTGAGCCAGAGAGCGAATCCAAAATTTCCGTAATACTTGGCAAAGGAAATTTATCGTCTACAATACGGTCATTAAGCTTCCGATAATCGACCACTAGTCGCCATTTTTTATCGTTGCTACTTTTTTTTGGTACCAGTAAAACAGGACTCGACCATTCACTCTTCGCCTCTTCTATAATGTCATTGTCAATCATTTTTTGAATTTGCCTATTTACTTCATTTTTCAAAGAATGCGGCAATCGGTACTGCTTCGTATAAACCGGACTTGTATTTGGTTTTATAGTTATGGATTGTTCATAAACACTTGTAGTCGTTAACTTATCACCTGGTAAAAAGAAAACATCCGAATATTTAGAACATAATTCTTCAATTGATTTCCGTTCGTCCATTTTTAAATGATTTAAATTTAAAATGTTTAATAAGTTCTTTGCTCGTTCTAAACTGTTAGCGTTTGATTTAAAATTGCATAAGTGAAACTCTTCAATTGAATATATCTGTGGTTGAAAAGTTGGTAGGTAAATATCATGCTCGTTAGTGTTCAAAATTTTAACCGGTAATCTAATATTTTTTATTCGTCCAATACATCCCGCTAGAAAAACATTTTCCGCTAACTGTTCGCTATGGATAATACAGTCATTCATATTCTCAATATTTAATAGCAAATAATGTATCGACTCACTTCGTGCTGGGATATGTAACACCTCAGCTGAGTAATCTATGACATCACTTAGTTCTAATGAATAATACTTTCCATAATTAGATAGGTTAATGACATTAGTTTCTAAGTTTATATTTGAAGCGTACTGACAAAGAAAATCTAAACCTAATATTCCATCTGCCTTTAATGGTATGTTATCAAAAACATGAAGCTTGATATTAAAGTCAACAAAGTGTTGGTCATCACGATGAGTCAAGCTAAGTTGAACAAACCCTGATGAACTAATTTTACCTCCAATACCATTTATGATGGTTTCATCTCTAATTACTGCACTATCGTATGGTAACGCATCTTTTTTAATTACGGACAAAGATGCTCCGGTATCTATTAACCAATAATATTTCCTATTACCTATGTATAATGCTAAAAATTTTGCCTTACCTTGCAAAGCTAAAATGTTATGTTTAAGATCGAAAAAACTGCATTTCGTTTGTTGTAGGCATACTATCGTTCTTATCTTGTTCATTGCTGGAATAAAATATTCTATTGGTACGACCTTTACTACGAGTTTCATTACTCGATCGATTCTCGTTCGAAGTTTGATAATCTCGTCCACGTCCGTTACCACGATAGTTATGGGTTGATCGCCCACGTGAGTTATTGAAATCACGTCTGCCGAAGTTATTTGAATTATGGCTATAATTACCTCTCAAATTATTTGAATTATGCTGATAATGATGTCCTCGACTGCGTTGGTTTAACTGCTGACTATGAGAACCACGGCCATTCCTAAAGTTGTTGTTATTGTTATGAAACTTACCTCTTCCGCGGTGTGAAAACTGCATGACATTTTCGTTGGTCAAAGTCGATGCCGATGTCAACTCTTCATCTTTCGCTGCCTGGATCGCGTCCTTTAAACTGTCATAATTACGTGCAGCAATAATCGTACTTAGTCTCGAATCCTTCAATCCATCTGCGAATCGCTTAATTGCCAATTTTTCGTTTATGGGCTTGAGTACGGAATAACTATCAGAATTACCATTTGCTTGCGATATGGTCAGATTAGTAAATAACTTTTCTAATTCTGTTCCAAACTGATCAATTGTACGCCAGCCTTGCGTTGCGTTTTGTAATCGTGACTGTATTGCAGTAAACGATTTTTTTGGTAAAAGTGCAACACGTAAATCTCTGACAAAATCGTTCACAGATGTGTAATTATTGGTTATACGTAATTTTGCATTTTCTGATAATCTACTTTTCAAAACGAATGTCATTAGTAACTTTTTCCCCGTTTCCGACAACATGTCTGCGTACATTTCTATAGAGTCAATGATACTTCTGATATTATTTTCGTTATTGGTCATTACAGGAATCAAACTACATGCCGTTTTTAAATCGAACTCCATGATTGATTCTGAATTTGGACTTGCTTCAGAAATATCACTGTCACTATCACAGTCTGATTTAGTTACAGCGCACAAAACATTAATTTGCGAATAACACGATTCTATTTCGCTTTTCGTAACTGATAATGATTTTAACAATTCTGATTTTACTCCTGGTTTTGTACATAATAGCTTTATTAATCCTTTACTTTTCTCATAAATTGTTTCAACCTCACATAATTTATTCTTAACAATATTACCCTTAAATCGTGTTTTTCCCTTTTTAATTAAATATTTCCTTATTGATATAAGATCATTTAAACAAAGTAACAATTCATCTTCCATTCCCTCATGCCAAAGTAATATATATTAATTAAACCATTTAATACATACCCGATTCTCACAGTGAATTACTGTAGTAGGGGACACAGCGTGTAAGATGATACATGATGATATACGATCACTCAAAACAAACTTAAACTGCTAATTTATCTTAGAGTTCATTATTTTAATTCTTAATGTCTATTATCATTTTATTGTCTCTTTATTTATATGATGATTCGCGAATTCATCTTACGCACTATAATACGCACAACGCACTTGAGACGCACTTAGTATGCACTTCACTAAATAAATGATACCGCACAGCTGCCAGATGAGTATGATGAATACTCCGACTTCTACGTCATTGGAAGATTTGCTTGCTCTTCTCCGCGAATTGCTCTGGAACGGTTGAACGATCGTCGCAGGCTGTTCTGCAAAATCTGGTCCCTGATCCAGGAATGGTGACAATTCCTGTACTGCTTCCACGCAAAATATATAATGCCAAGACCCAGTAAAACGCAAATTACTATGAGGATAATACTGATCGTCGAAATATGTGCCTTCAATTCTTCAACGTGTGCATTATTGGAACCAGCAGAATTCTGGTTCACGAAGACCGTCTCCTTTTCTACGTTGGAACGACACATTCTCACTGATTTCCAGACGTTAAATTAACTTTTAAAATGTACTTGATTCATTTTAATTACGAAAGTTCCATTATCCACAAATATTTCCACGCCAATTTATTACAAAGAGTTTAATTTATTACTTTGCTTTGGAGCCGTAACACTACGCCCAGATAGAAGTCGCGTCACGCGCCCCAAAAATGGCAAGGGTCGCCATGTGGGGATGTAGTGTTATTGAAACAACTGTTCTCAAGCGATTACCTTTAATTACTGACTGCAAGAGTATAAATGTGTTAATATATTAATAGAAGATACATTCATATGGATAGGGTCATAGACCTTATACTATAGGTAGTACTACTACACCTCAATAGAAACGTAGTGACAAAAAAACACACTGTTGAGTATACAAATACAACCGTGCCAAAAAAGTAAATATACGGACGAAATAAATGAGAAAAAAATAGGTACTTGTAACCTTTTAACGTACTCAACAAAAAAAGCGCAAGGAAGACCCGACAAACAAAACATTAAAAATGTTGCTTAGCAAAATCATTTTTGAATACAGTTACGACGGACATTAAAAAGGGGTTACAGGGCTATTTGCCAGCAACCCTCCGCAAGGGTGTATGGCAAACATGACACGACAACCCTTTCTAAATAATTAACGAACAAATCAGATAATTACATGGAGCAAGGTAATCCTGTGCAATCACTTTTAACGTGAACGTGGTTTTGAAAGTGATTGCTGTCAGCGTTTAAAAACTGTTTAGGTAATAATCTACATGCATAAGTACCTGGCATGAGGGCCTGGGTTCGATTCCAGGGTCCAGGTTTTACCTTCTGAAATTTCTCAATAACGGTCTGGAGCCCCTTTGAGGCAATAGGCTCGCCCCAATTAGATAGGACCTAAAAATAACTGGTAAATTTGGGAGTAGCGTAAGTATACCTCTCTCTTACCTTTGTGGAATAACGTGTGATGTTATGTTGTGTGCATATTTTACATAAAGTCAAGTCAAATCATTCATTTCAAATATGCACAAGATTGGCACTTTTGAACGTCAAAATGAACAAGAAATAGAATTCATTCTAGTCAACCCATCCAAAAGGTCGTTTCGTATGGTGAAGAATGGGCAAGAAACTCCACTGTAACTCTTTTAAAATGTTTACAACGTTTTGTATACCTGAATTATAAAATTATATGTGGAGACGATGCACTTAGAATAAATATAATTGGAAAATACTACTCAGAGGCTGTAGCGGTGCATCCAGAATATTCTATGTTCAGTTTTGACCTCGATACGATTTAATTCTACACTAGCTGTTCCCGCGTGGTTTCACCCGGCTCGTATTGGTCGTAGCGTGATGTTACATAGCCTATAGCCTTCCTCGATAAATGGACTATCCACAAACATATTTTTTCAATTCGGACCAGTAGTTCCAGAGATTAGCGCGTTCAAACAAACAAACTCTTCAGCTTTATAATATTAGTATAGATATACCTACCTACAGTAAAAAAATATTGTCATTAAAAACATAGAGACAAAAAAATCAGCTGCTCCCTACATTTATGTTCGCATAACTCGTCAAAATGTATGGAGAAGCTATTATTTTTTTTCTAGAATTTTAAAATGGCTATATTTTTTGTTTGCGTAATGGTACCACCTTTCGGTAATTAACATACTGTATAGTTGAAAACAAGAAGAAGTTTTTGTTATTCGAGGTAAAGTCAAGATTTCTTATTCAATTTGATTGACCCCTGCTCCAACAGGGAGGTAAAAGTTTGATCCAATCAACTGCTAAGTTTCCACTAACGGGAATCCATTCTAACAAAGTTGCGAGTTAACCTAGTAAACACTTTTCATCGTTTTTGAAAGATTAAACTGAATGGTTTAACTATTTTAATACAGCATTGAATAAAAGGGTTACAGTAATATAAACTGGCTTGAGAAATATGATCTAATTTGGTACCTAATACAATCTTGTAAACTCAATTTGTTACTGGGAATTACAATAATATTCGAGTTGTAAGAGACGAGCGGTTTGAGTTTTGACGTCAGTAATAAATATTAAGGTCTTGATAGTTCTGTACCCAATTTATAGATACTGTAGAGCCTAGGTGAATCTTTATGTGGAACCTAACTGGTTGGTTAGAATATAACTGGCAGCATTCGAGCTTTCAAAATGATGGAAAATTTTGATAGGATTTTGTAAAAAGAATGCTGCTATAAAAGGTTTTTTTAAATCAGCTGTGCTGTACCTTTTGACGAGTAAGGCCCAGCACATACGGCGTCACGCAACTGCAATGCAACTGCAACGAAACTGTAACTTCTAGTTACTCTTGAGTTTATGCCATTGACTCCTTTGAGAGACCACACGTGACATACTGACCACACATGACAAATGAAACTCAAAAGTAACTAGAAGTTGCAGTTTCGTTGCATTTACGTTGCGCCGTGTGTGCTGGGCCTTAGGCGAACATAAATGTACTGAACAGCTGATTTTTTATTCGCGATTTCAGGTTCGGTCCCATAGTAAAAGTTGCTTGCTATAATGAGTACAATGACCCCTTAAGGGGATTAAAACGACTAAAATTTAACCGTGTATAGATAGCTACTGCTTCATGTGTTTCTATTAGTAGGATTGAAATTCCTATATAATAAGCCACTTACCTGGGACTTAAAAATAACTGGAAAAACCTACCGAGGGTATACCTACTACAGGTATATACTCCTCTACCCAACCCGTCAGGGAAACAAGGCTTGATGTTATGTGTAAACAAATTACAAAACTTTTTGAAACTTGTTACTTTTTTTTAGATTATCTAAAGGCTCACAGAGCAACATATTATTCAGTTTTGGTTTGTGAAGTTTCACGGCGACTAAAATTTTTCCTTTTGAACGCCATTGTCACATATAGGTACGTGACAAGCAAGCGCATGTCTTGTACGCCAACGACACAAATATGTAACAATGGCAACAACACTATAACACGAAATAAACAATTAAATAATTACTTTTGTGTGTGTTTATATATCTTAAAAATTTAAGTTCTGGTACGTATTTAATAACATGAAAAAAATTAAAAGACACCATCGATATTGGGAAATTCATGATAACAACAAGAAATAAATTTGTAGTAGCGTGGACGGCACGTCCGCGTGCGTTTATGCTCTGGCGTACAAAAGTTTAACTACATGCTTAACTGATACAGCTAACCGCTCGCGTTGACAACAAACAAGAGCTATAGAAAAAAATCCTATACAACGTGGCGCTACAATGGTGACATTAATTTAGCACATTAAACCTTTTCACATTTTCGTTTCACGAAAACGTTATATTTGCATTAAACGTTATTATTTACGATTTATTTAAAATTTTAGAAAATAGCATCTTAGAACAACCTGTACTTAAAGAACTGTCGCGCAGCGCTCATTTGCCGGGGTCACGGAACATAAAATTCGCGTCAATGAAAATAAATCAATAAGCAATACTATTACGATTACACAACTAAAAAAATTTGGCGAATTGATTTTATTTTTAGTTAGTTTGATAAAAGTTTTTGTTTTTTAATTTGCGATTTATTTAATCTATCAACATTTATATCATTAATGGGCACTAGCCCTACCTGAGTGTTAAATTTATGTCACCATTGCAGCGCCACGTTGTATAAAAATGATTTTTTACTTTCTACACCCTTACCCTAAAGCCAGGTTTCATTATAATTTAATTACCTCTCGCTCCCTCCCAACACTTGTACTAATTTCTTAAGTAGGAGAAAAGCTCGATAGGACCCCGCCGCCCCAGGAGCCAACCCTTATCAACAGCGTCGCTCGACTTGGATTCCTTACTACCCATAGGTACAATAACCCGATGTTCCTTTAGTCATAGAAACTTTAACTTTATCTCCAGCAAATAAAATTGGTTTTTGATTGACGATAAATGGTAAAGCAGTCTTAAATTTACTATTGCCACCGTATTAAGTCAATTCTCGTGTATTGTTTACCGTCACCTTATTTTCAATAACTGTGGTGGAGCAATCAAGTTATAAAGACGAATTTGTTTAGGAGATTGCGTCTGTTTATTTGAAGGGAATTGGGTCAGTTCATATTTGTTATACTGGCTTTTAGTTAATTTGGTGTTGGGTATTGGTGTTTGTAATTCCAAACACTTCATCAGGAACTCGGTTTTTTATAATGACGAGGAAATATATTTCTAAAATCGCTCCGTATCGATTCGATTTCGAAAATTGTTGATCGAACCATTCGTAATCTCAGCGATTTTCAAGAACTTCACATTGGACACCTTACGTTCCTTATATAGGCGTTGATAATGCTATGCCCGTCTGTAGAATGCCAAAGAAAAAGTCCAGTATATTAGTATATCTTACCTTTCGCCCTATGCCCCTACGCCCCCCATGAAGTTAACTCAAACTTTCAAATTTTGTCGATCGATCTTGAACTTAACAGGTAACGTTTTAAGATTTAAAATAATTTTGAGGAACTTGACAGTTTGGTATAACTTGATGCTCTAGTGACCGTCCATAAATGTATTTATAGTACACCTTCTCCGTATTCTCACCTTCGAGGATCAACATGAAGGTACTAGTTACTATAAACCATGTTATACAATTACACGGGTTGGGAACGGTGTGGGTAAATTATGTGCTCTTGTTAAAGATGCCTGTATTCACATAGACTTATGTTTCTATCGGATTATTTGAATTTCTGTTATAGAATCAGATACCTTGAAGCCTTTGAAAAATGTTTTCGTGATCACACACATTATTTACATAATTTAGCCCTTTCTTTCATTTGCACACGCAATACAAAAACAGTTCATGCTGTGATCTTCTTTTTGTGTGGTTAGTGACTTACCTGGTGTCAGAGTTTTTATCCTGCCCATGGGCCTCTGACTTAGCTTCACATGCTGTTGAGAAATATCTCTCAAAAACGCTGGTTTCCTCATGACGTTTTCCTTCACCGTTTTTCCAGCAAGTGATTATCACTTATACAATAGGCACATGAATCCGTAAAATCAGATCTGTGATAAAAATATGATTCATTCAGAAAGTGGTTAATGATTAGCGTGGTTAGAAGAAGAAAGTTATTGCACTCTAAGGGCAGGTTTATCCAAAGAAATTGAACGAGATCAGCGCATAAACCACGTTTAAGAGCTTTTTTTTTTAACGCAGATCGGTATAGGAATCCCTTATAACCATAGTAGGTACACCTAGTTAGGTATTTGGGTAGGTTTTTTTTTGAGGGTAAGAAATCATCAAATGACCCACCCAGAGCGGAAGGCCGCTCTGGGTGGTGCGGAGGGAGTGTCAGGTTCTTATTAACTAAAACCCATCCATGATCTTTTCTTAGTCTTTTATGTTCCGGGCTAGCGTAACCCTTTTCAGACAATCCCGCTAAACGTTTAAGAGCTATCAGTGTGATAATTTCCTAAGGAATATTGACAGTGACAGTTCTTGAATGCGTTTTAGATGTGCGTTCATTCTCATTGGTCTTCTTCTTCTTTTCGTGTGGTTAGTGACTAACCTGGTGTCAGAGTTTTTATGCTGCCCATAGGCTCTGGCTTAGCTTCACATGCTGTTTAGAAACATGTATGGTTTCATTCTTGAATCTGGCACTAAGTGTATTTCCAGACCAGTTTTTCTATAGACATTCGAAATTTCCATGCAATACATAACTGATAATCTTAAATAATACAGATTACAGAGGGACAAAACTCAACTCAAACTCAAAGCATTTATTTCAATTAAACCAATTACAGTCACTTTTGAATTTTCAAAGGGTTGGTCAGTTAGTCAGAAAGTTGAAGATAGTTGCTTATTCCAAAACGAAGATCTCTACGGAGAAGATCGGACAAGAAACTCTAAAGACACTCACTTATATCAAGATAATAATTATTTTTTTGCTAAAATCCTGGGTACATTGTTTGTGCTTCAATGAGAGTACAATGTTATAAAACAATTAGAAAATATAAGATTAAACATAAGCCTTTGCAGATGTCTTTTGATGAGGTTAGTTCAATAACATGACGCGTGGATCAGCACCATTCAGCTCAACTATTTTGTAGATGATCCAACACATGCGCTACCGTCAGCAAGGCATTTGAGTGAGCATGCCGTACGTTCAACAGGACTGCTCTTTTAATTAAGAGAAAGTAAATATGAATTTCGCGGAAAGGAATTACGAGATCAATATACTAACTATACACTGTTACATCTCACCAAAATGACAACATAGAAACCTCATTCTTCCTTCAATAACCTAATCCTGAAAATTGAACAGAACTAAAGCCCAATAAGACATTTAACGACAAAAGAACCGAGGATGGTAGGTATACCACCCCAAAGCAAAATCCGATTTTGTTGGTACACCCGTGCCGCCGACCCGCGTCAATGTAGAATGACACTTCTCACTGAAGAATGATCGGAATTTGGTTGTTGGTTTACTTGGTGGGTGAATGGTTAGTTCTGAAAACAAGGAGTATTGTGCCCATAAATATCTAGGTTCCAGTCGCTAAAATTTAATTTGGAATATCTACTGTGAGTTGTTTGACCGAGACATTGTTAATAGTTCTTGTTGTTCTCTAAGACAGCAAGAACGATCAGTTTCAAGCTGGGTTCATAAAACCTACTGTCAAAGTTAATCCAAAAGTAAAGACAGTATTAATGACTTCATACGTTGGGCTCTTACCACCCCTGGTGCCAGCTATTTTAGAACCCAATGGTATATTGGTACGCAACGGTGGAAAGAGGCCAGAAGGAATGACCATTATACCTTGCAAGTTTGGTAGACCTTTGGTCTGAGATGCAACCTGTCGCACCATCCCATCTTCCTAGGACGGCGGGCTGTGTGGCTGCTGCAGGTGTAGAAAAACTGGAACGGCAAAAATATAAACTACCTTCAATCTGCCTAGCCTTTTTCCCCACTAGGTTGGGGTTGACTTCCAGTCTAACTGGATCAGCTGAATACTAGCATTTTACAAGAAGCGACTACCTACCTATCTGACCTCCACAACCCCGACAGGAGTTAGGTTATACGATACCCCTTGGTGAGACTGGCTGTCACACTGTCGGGCTTACCGTAACGACTGTCAAATATCCACGAATGACAGCCAGGACCAACGGCTTAACGTGCTTTCCGAGGCACGGAGGAGTCACGATATGTGAAGATGGTCACCCATCCATCGACCAAACCCGCCGACCGTCTCGTCATTAAAAATATAAACAAACATATTGGTACAGACGCCAGCACATCAAGCTATCCCTAAAAATGAACCTTATATCTTTGTTATAAAGTTGAAATACTATCAAATAAATTTGACGGATTGTGGTAACTTGATGTGCTGGCCTCTGTACCTTATTGTGTTCCAACCGTTTGGGGTTGGAACACTAAGACCGTTCGAGTGCTCATCGAGTATTTTGAGATAATTATCGACCAGCCGTTGGTAGACTCTTCACGTGATCACATACCAAAAAAAAACAATCTATTAATAAACTATCAAATTAATAATCAATTTTATTAATCATAGATATTTATTTTGCTCCAGACTGTGATAGTTGACATAAATAATGTGATTTATGTCTTCGGAGATTTTTTTCTATTTAATTATCTTTTTTAATATTCTAAGCCGTACCTGAATATCATAATTATTCTAAATTAAATTACTGTTTCTAACCTCCGCTACCCAATTACTGACGAGGGATATCGATACAGATACCCCAATTATAACCTCCCAAAATGATTAAAGACGCCATTATAACAAGCTTAAGGTGGTACGGTCTTCTCCATAAATGTAGCCGTAGGTATGCAAGATATAACGGGTAGTCAGAAGCCCGAAAATCTGACAACCAGTTTTACCAAGGGGTATCGTATTGCCCAGTTACTGGGTTGTGGAGGTCAGATAGGCAGTGGCTCTATGTAAAATACTGGTATTCAGCTGAATCTGGTTAGACTGGAAGCCGACCCCAACCTAGTTGGGAAAAGGCTAGGCAGATGATGATGATGAGGTATGCAAGATGTAGTCTGGGAAATTAATTGTTAAGCTAACGGTCACCTGTCCAAGATTGTGATTTTGAACAGACTTCAAATACAGGAGGAGGTTACCAATTGGGTTGTATATTTTTTATGGTTGTCACCTCAGAGCTCTGTTATTTATCAACAGATTTTTATAATTTTCTGTTACTGTCATAAACAAAGCAGATATTCAAATTTTCGTTCGGTCAACCGCAACTAAAAAGTGAAAATAAATCATTTTTTTTCCGGAAGAAAAACAATCGGTTTGACGTCAAAAAAAGTGAAAAAATATTTTTAATTTGGAAGTCGGTAGCAAAATACACCAGACACTGACTTCCGAAATTAAATTCAATTATAGTTATTTTTCACTTGGTAGTGTTTTTTGGAAGGTATTTTTTTTTTTAAGTTTTACACGGGCAATTAAAGTTTTGCTGATTTCCCTAACTTTACATTATACGATTAGATACTCTTTTTAGGGTTCCGTACCTCAAAAGGAAAAAACGGAACCCTTATAGGATCACTGTTGTCCGTCCGTCCATCCGTCAGTCTGTCAAGACCGTTTTTCTCAGGAACGCGTGGAGGTATCAAACTGATAATTATATCTAATACTCAGGTCTACTGTCGCTTGGAGCTCTGATAAAATCAAACTTCTAAGCCAAAGCAATCAAAAGATACAGCCGTTTATTGTTAAAAAAAATTTTGAAACTCTCACGGGAATCAAAACCTACAGGGTACTTCCCGTGAACTTAGAATCTTTAAATTTGGTACGAAGTGACGGCTTATAGTACAGATGAAGGAAAAATTGCGAAAACCGTAAATTTTTAGTTACATCATACAATAAACAAAAAAAAAACTTTTTTTTTCAAGATATAAAAATACCATAACTATGACTCGATTGTCGTAATGGGTGAACTTTTAACTATATACCTACGGTTTGTACGGAACCCTCGGTGCGCGAGTCCGACTCGCACTTAGCCGGTTTTTTTAGTTATGTTAATCATTTTTTGATCATCTTTAATCAGAGCACGAACGGCGATGCATACATCTCAGTCTACGTTCAGTCAATATTGCCATCTTCGTACTGGCTGGCTCATATCTATTACATAACATGTGCTATTCTCGTATTAATATATAAATCATTTCGTGATGACACATGGGACAAAAATCATGGCTGGCTGACTGGCTAAGACCAGTGAGTTTTTGCGGGAGGATGGTCATGATGACACTTACATCTTGTCACCACAATCATAATATCTTACAACACCACCCTGCAACACTTCCACAAAAATATAGTCGCCTTCCTAATTATCTGAAAATTTCATTAAGTACAAGATGTTACGCAGTACCCCATAACGATGACAATAACAATAGTAAGTGATTCACAAAGCTCAAGTCCCCTTGACGTGCTCTAGAAACCTCGCTTGGCCGACGCCTACAGTACCCATGGGGACTTTGGGGGACGAAGAACAGTGAAGGGGTACTATGGTGATCCATTTTGGATTTGATACTTTAGCGACATTGGGGGCTAAGACTGCACTGTCTGTTAGGCAACGTACGCACTGTCAGGTGACTTGTTTGTCACCCGAGTCACTTTACAAGTAATAAACTGAAACGAATGTTCAAGAATTTTCGCGACTGCATTGCGCGTTTAGCGCCTTCACCAGTGTGGTCACGGTGTATCCTAGCAAGTGATGTTAGGGCTCTAGACGCTAAGCACCTTAGCTAAGCAGCCACCTGTCAGCTTGTGCTTAGTGTCAAAGGTGAGAGGTGTACTTTATACTTGTTGTAACAGCATTTTTTTTTGTTTGAACGTATATTATGTATACAAAACTAAAAATAAGGATAAAACAATCATAGCAGGTGTTTTTATGTAGCTTCTACCCGCCCCAATAAAATAAAGAGTTTTTTTTTATAAAATATTTGTTTTCCATTTTTTTAATGCTTTAATTTTACTGCTTTTAATTATTATAGAACATAGATTTTGGCCAAATAAATATATTTATATCTACTGCTGGATGTTCGAGGTTTGCCTTCAACTAAGCCTATATTTAAGTTTACTAACTTGATATTGTACAAACTTGCCATTAGACCCCACCAAATTTCCATTAGACTTTATAAAATATCACATCATAGCACAGACACAAAATTCACAAATACTAGTCAAATTTAAGGTAAATCCACTATTTAATACATTTAAAAAGCCTAACATCAGATCTCAATTAGCTATTAGCGTGTTTATCGCCATTAATCGGCTTCTACCCTTATATAAATTAGGTAATGCTTTTAACACGGGAGCGTGTGAAATACTTTAAAGGTTGTATAGAAAAGGGGCCAGTTTACAAGGGAATGGTCTAAACATTTTACGGTAAACAGTTTTTAATGGGGTATAAGAATTAGCCTCTTTTCGTTTTCAAAGAGGTTCCGATGAGAAAGGATTTCTATGTTTTAGACATGTGGGTAACCAGAGGATAGGTTACGGAAAAATTTGAAGGACTGCCCTGTGTTGGTTTCGGGGAACAATAGGATGAGCAGAAGCAGCTATATACGTTATACGTGTCCATAAAAAAAAAACTACAGAAAACAGAGACTGCAATTATTTTCAAACAAACTTAAAGACTCCCGCAGACAGGCGCGACGCGATTTTGGTAGAAAAATGTCCATGATTTTTTCTTCAAAAATGTTATACTAGAGTTATGTCGCTCTGTCGCGTCGCGTCTTTCTACGGGAGAATTTAAGAAGAAATGTTAATATTCAATCCAACACAACACAACAATAAAACTTATAAACAAATATTGGTTGTAAAATGGAATGACCAAACAAAACCAACAAAGCCAAACAAAAAACTGAACCTTTGATATTGTTAACACTTTCATTTCGAATTAAAACGCTTGTTACAGTTAAATGATTACAACCAACATTTTATTCCGAACAAAACGAGCTAACACAACAAGAAGTATAAATATTTTTGACGCATATCCTCTCTTCAAAAAACGGATAAAAAATTCGCACAAAGCTTTGTTGTACTCTCATAAATGGCTACGAAGCTACGAGGCTACGAGTTGTAGCTGTGACGTCATTTCGTAGCCGGGGTGCTACGAGCTACACTCCTTTGAAAAACGTATGCATTTTTATTGAGTTTCGCTGTTGATACATATTAGCCTGGTTTTCAAATATGAGATTTAGTGTGCTAATAAATATATCTCGGCAATACTGGAAAAATAAAATGTAATGCTTTTCAATCAGGATTTTATTGTAGGATAATCTGAAATAAAAAAGCATTGCTAATAAATCTGGGCAGTATGTTCAGTAAAGAATCAGTTTTGTTACGAAAAAGTTTCAGCAAATATTATGTATCTAATGCGGAATTTATTGACATGATTAAACTTTGTTTCTCTATTGTTTTCATATATCTGATTTTAAATATTCAGCCTTAACAAGTTTGTCCTAAAACTGCGTTTTCATTGTCGCCATTCTAGACATGATTACTCTCTAATTACTTTTGTAAAGTGATGTCTGTAATTTTGTACGCCTCAAATGGCAAAACATGTAGCTCCTTAATTTATACAAGACCTATAATCTGTACTCATGTTTTACAAAATAAATATCATTATCATTTACTTATAGCATAATAAGATTACTTCTAACATAATTCCAAAAATAAGAAATGACCCGATGACTTTTTTTGATTCTTTTTACAGTGTACACAGCTTTATTAAAATTTCATAAGCACTATTTCCAAAAACCATAACACTTCAATGTTTAATAATGACACTAATAATGGCTCCCTTTCCCAAAAAACTGAACAACCAGACACCTTATAATCTGTTATACTGTAATTATGGAATTAATTAGACGGAAAAGTGAATTAACTGAAGCTGTGTATAGCGCACAATTGTCACCATCTGCCATTCTTAACAAGTGTGAAATACTGTTAGAATGTTTAGCGAGCAAAATTTTTTTTAATAAAGTTTTGCTGGGGCTCTGTCTCGCATGGGGTCGAAGCATTATGCTGAGCGATGGCCATTTTGTGCGGATGTGACGCATATTTTCTGGGTTTTGATTGCCGCAAGTAAACGTAAAAGTGCAGTTAAAAATCTACCCAAGTGAATGAATATAAAAAAAAGTCACGTTGCCACGTCAGCTGTAATACGTACTGTCTACTATGCTTTATGCCAATCTATTGTGACGTATGGTATTGCATGTTGGGGTGGCGCTGCTAAGATGACAATGAAACACCTAGAAACAGCCCACAGAACTATTTTAAAGGTAGCCACATTTAAACCAATAATGTACCCAACAACAACCCTCTACGAAAATTGGAAGGTCCTTAACGTTAGACAACACTTTGTTTTGCAGACCATTCTTCTACAACACCGACTAACGCCTCTTGTTACAGTCTCGAAACGACGGAAAGATATGGTCTGCACTATTCCATCACCATACTATAAATTCACCAAACGATTCTTTTTTTACCTTGGTCCATATCTGTATAACAAACTCAACGCAAACTTACCTATTTATACCCTACCATATTCCAAATGCAAAACTGCTGTCCGTTTTCTTCTTTCAAAAACCTATGATGAGACTGAGGAGCTTTTAAAAACCATCTCATAATTTCTTGTTTTTGGCACATCATAACCGTTTAATAACCTAATAGTTATTTCACAAACACACACACACACACACACACACACACACACACCCCAACACACCCCACGCATACGCACACGCACATGCACATATACACAAACATCACACACACTTACACATTCAATCACGTCTTACATAAAACTATCAAATTTTTACTATTACTTTTATACTTATTTTTTCTCTCCGAATTTGTAACCATCTTCTGTATTAATTTTATATGTATAGATTTCTAGTAAACAACGCTGATAAAATGTACCATGTACCTATGTAAGTTAATTAATGATTTGAGTTTCGAGACATCACGTAGCACTACCACTTATGATTTTTATCTGGGGAGGCAAACTGTCTCTCCTTAATACAGGTTGCTCAGCTACCTAGCTAGGAGAACAGTAGTTCACCCCATACAAATATTTGTTAGTTTAAGTACTACGTTTACTTACATAATTATGTAACTCTAATATGTACGAACTACAAATACCTTTTAACCAATAAAACATTATTATTATTATTATTATTATAAAAAAAAATGAATATGTCCATAAATGCTAAATTGAACGCCTTTCAGGCTTAACTTCAGAATTGACTTTGATAAAAAGAGCAACGTGCGTATAATTTGCAATACACAGAGAGAGGATAACAAATATTAGTTTTGCCTATAACGTTACCGTTGTTGGGACATAAACCTCCTCTCTTAGAGGGGGGCTGTAATCTACCACGCGGGCACACAGTGGGTTGAAAGATGTCGCACGTCATCTAACTTTTGGTTTCAGGACATGCCACTCACATTTACGATGATAACAGTGCTGATTAAATTATTTACACAAAGTCAAGCACCTGGTGGGGTCGAAAACGCGACCCACAACTCGTAAGTTACTACTGGGCCACTGCTCCAGAAAACAAAATACTTGTTGGAAACAAAGATGAAAAGATTTATAAAAAAAAATTAAAACATTACTGCCCCTATAATGTGAACCGACATCAGCTATCGATTCAATACTATTACAGGAATCTAGCAAAAATGGAAAAGCTCTCTTTTAATCGGTGATACATAATTACAATGCAATGTGATTCTACACTTCCACAGTACCTACAGCAACGTACGATTATTCGGCCGCTCGCCGTACGCGCAACGCGTGTGTCTCAACAAAGGCCATCGCGAGTCGACATTATCATAATACATTAACATAATTCGCGACATCCATTCCCGGCTCTGCGGTTATGGAGCAATTTGCTAGCCATCCTGAACGGTAATGTGTAGAACAGTTCTTATTACATTGATTAGTCAATCTGCCTAGCCTTTTCTCAACTATGTTGGGGTCGGCTGCCAGTCTAACCGGATGCAGCTGAATACCAGTACATTATATGGAGTGACTGCTTATTTGACCTCCACAACCCAATAACTGTGTAATACGATACCCCTTGGTAAGTCTAGCTGTCAGATTTTCGGGCTTCTGACGACCGTAACGACTGTCAAAGATGCACAAATGGCAGCCGAGACCAACGGCTAACGTGCTTTACAAGACACGGAGGAGTCTTAGTATGTAAAGCTGGTCACCCATCCACGGACCAACCCAGTAAGCGTAGCTTAACCTCATAGATCGACCCGTGCGGCTGTTATAACTTAGTCACGAGCTCCTTTAGTACGAAACTAAGTACTAAACTAACTCGATTTGTTCAAAACTAAATTAAAGACAGACGTATTTTAGAATTCTTTCTTTAAAAAGTTCTGCAGTGTATTTGCATTTGTATTTCATTGAATTATTTTTAATTTCTTTTGATATAATCAAGAAAATTGCTTTGCGAGTCTAATAATGGTTAGTTTGTTATGTTTATAAAATCTAGGGTTGTTGGACTTTTAAACTAGTAGCAAACGTTGGGCTATTTTACTGTTGGTTTAAAGGGTTTAAACCCTTAATGAGGCGCTTGTCAATGATCTGTGATTTAGGACCTATCTCAAAGCTTAAAGCCTTAAATTGTTTATCTAAAGCCAAGCAGACAAAAGGGAAAAGCAAATAGCCATACGCTATTTTTTTTTAGAGGTTAGGAATTCGTTAAATGGCTCCTCTCGCTCTGGGTGGAGTGGAAGGGAGTGTCAGACTCTTGCTGACAAACCCATCCATGTTACTTCCTTAGCCCTTTATATTCCGGGGTAGTGGTAATCCTTTCGGACAATCCCGCTGACCCACCATAAATGCCACAAATGCGGTATCGTTGTTTAGAGGAGTACACTCAACGATAAGTCTGTTAACACTTTAGTTTTTTAAATCTTAACTTTTCGCACACAATAAAGGCACAAAGGTGGACTTAATGTTTTAGGTTTTCTCTACCAGTCAACCAACGATGGTGAAGAGATAAGATGGCAGGTGCTTTAAGTAAGAAGCAAGCGTTGAAAAATATACTGTCAATATTTTACTACTAATATACCTACTCATATGAAATACTGAAGCAGAATCTATCGAACCATTTGTGTCAACTCATATGCTGTCTAAAACTTGCGTGAGCTAATCGGCTTTCATCGCTGACCGTACATGTCAAATAAATTTTACAAAATTGCCTATCAAATCCAAAACTATTTTAATTCTGAAGTTCATTCACCCTTGTTAGGCTCTAAACACACGAGTACCCGCATAATGTATTCCTATTTAGTCCAGGAGCTCACTACAAGTTAAGGTATGATAGAACTTATTATTAGAACTGTTTAGAACTTCGGTCTAGAACATTATTATAATTGCCTTCATAACAACTACAAAATGGAAACTGAAACTTCTCACTACCTATTTGACCCTCTAAATTACCTTTGCCAACGCCTGGAAATTTCAAATGGCTCATTATTTTACTTAATTGGAATTTACAAGGATGAGATTAAATTATCACTTTGATTATAGTGGGAGGTTGTTTGTTACAGTTATGTCACCTTTGGGTGAGCCTTGGAAGATAGGTGATTTAATCTTTTGTTTGGTCTTGCAAAAATTTCTAAATTAAACAATGCAGTGCATGAAACGGGTTAAGATTGTGTAAGGGAAGAAATTAATTGATGCGCCGTGGATTTGTGGTTAGGCAAAATGCAATAACTCTCACGGATCTCGAAGAAAAGAGGCCCGTAATAGGCCCAGTAGTGGGATTTTTATACTGTGATTAATGATCATATGTATTTATTTTTGATTATATAATCATAATGATAATTATATTTATATTTGAATCAAGCAGAATTTGGTTCTGCATGTTTTTTTAGATGAGGTTTTAAGATCATTAGACTGGTGCTTACGTCATGTTACGAACATTATAATAATATGTATTTATCCAAAGTAATACATAGATATAAGTAAGCACAGTAGTAGATATACTTAAGAGTACCTTGCTTGATTTAACTTTCTGCCACTCAGATGATTATTTAAAGCAATTTGTTTCTACAAAAAACAACAAAACAAAAAAAGTATACAAATGCCTCCCAAATCTAAGCAAACATATTTCCATACATATTACGCCAACCCATTCATAAATAATGCCCAAGCAGCCGCACAGAAGCGGAAATAAATCCACATAAACTCACAACTGCTTACAACTACAATACGTCAGTAAAAAAACTTCCTCCCTGAAGAAAAAACGGGGAAAAAACGTAGAGACAAAATGGATACGACCCCGAACAATCCATCACACGTTTGAAAACTAGTCGGCGAGCTTGCCGATATCAAAATGTAGTTACTATTGTCCCCGAGTTGATAAAATATGAGCGGTGACATTGACAAATCGACGAGGCATAAGAAAGAAACGTTCACAAGTCACACAGCCTTTACTTAGAACTCACTAAGTCACTGTGGCGTTTGGGAACGTTCTATTCATTATTTGGGACCAAACGTTTGTGTGACATTCTAATATAATTGTGCAATTGAGAACTTGCTGCAATACTGATGTGTGCTAAAATGAGAATAATTATGAAGATGTAATAAGTGGAAACAGGAGATCATCTTCTATTCGTACTATCCACTTAATTGGTCTCGCCTCCACTTGGTTGTACAGCTAGTCGACTTATAATAATAATGGTTGTGATAAAAACGTTTTTAAAAAACGTCAATTTCATTAATCGGTTATCGAAACTGTTCATTAATTAGCAAACGGCTTCTAAGAGGCTATTTAATGGGTTAAAGAAGAATGGACACCAAACTTTGGGTCTGCCCTAAAGCTCAATAGCCACAAAGAAATAGTTTTTTAAAAGGTTAACACTTCGTTAATTGTTAGTCAGTTCGGAGTTAACGACCTAAATAGGTGACTTGTGAACTGTGATGCCCAATAGAATCAATGGATAGTGCTGTATGCAGTTGTTACTAAAACGACTATCTAAAAACCCTTCTTAAAACGTCCATCAATTGTTTCGATCACCCGATCTTCTTCTTTTTTGCGCAGTGACTAACCTGGTGACAGAGTTTTTATGCTGCCGGCATGTCCTGGAACTAAAAATTAGAAGACATGTGACATCTACGGCCCACGTGGTGGAATATGGCCCACTCCCTCTCACAAAGAGGAGGCTTGGATCCCAGCAATGGGAATTCTTCGATCAAACCCCGGAAGTAAAAACGAACAGGATCGCCTGTTTTGGTTGGACGGCAGGTTCTCGTATCAAACTGCGCATAGTTGTCGCATATGAAAATTAGTCACTGATTACGATCCTTCGACTTCTATTGTTTAACCGTTTGATCATACAATTAAACGGTTTTATCAGGATGCATCATTTATAAAGGGGTTTACATGGAAACGGAAATTGCTGTTCTGTGCACCAAGAATATGAATTTGATTAAATATCTCGCCATTACTTCTTCCCTGGTTATATGATAGCCCAAATTTCTTTCAAAATTGTAGTTACACATTATTTTGTTATTTTGCTCTAATGTTCGTATTGATATTATGTAGTTGGCTGTGTTGTGGGTTTCTTTTATAATAGTAAAAAACATTTTAATTTTATTTTGTATTTTCAGTTTTTGTCACCGTCTTCCGAAATTGAAATAATTTTTCACTTTGTATTGTTTTTTTGAAAGTCGGTTGTATGTTTTTAATAAATTATTCAAAATTGGAAAGGACAACGTCTATCGTATTAGCTAGTTTTCAACATAAACATGATCGCCCTAATCACCTACAACAATATCAAAGAAGAACACCGAGTACATGAAGTACACCCCACGATTATACAAACTGATTTAACTTTTCAGTCTACAAACGTGACAGCGTCCTACTTATCGGGCTTAAGTTCCAAGTAAGTTGATCTTATGTATATTAACTTGTGTATGTTATAATTTTCAATCCTTCACATGATTGTAGCTTATTACTTTAGCTCTGAGATAGAATAGAAGAAGAAAGTTTAAAAGTGTAAATTCTTGGAATATACTTATAATATAACTTTATAATGTATGTATACAAAACATTGTGGTTAACATTCTGAATAAATATTTTTATTATTATTATTATTATTGTAAAAAATTTTAAAAGAGAAACTGTGAAGTTTCTTGTCCATTCTTCTCCATACGAAACTAACTTTTCGAAGGGGGCACTAGAATCAATTCTATTTCTTTTTTTTCAGGCTTATAAGATCGGATTTATTAACTAACTAGCTTCTGCCCGCGACTTCGTCCGCGGAAAATTGCGATATACTGTAACTGTTTAGGCAGCGCATGCAAATAATTCTGTTTTCGGAGGTATTTCTTTCCGACTTGCTAGACGAAAATTGCGATAGCTCGGCTAATATGTATGATATAAATATAATTTACACCTATAGCACTCAGGAATAATATAGCTTTCTATCAGTGAAATTTTTTTTGAAATTGGATCATTAGTTCCGGAGATTACCCCCTACATACAAACTTAGAAACTAACAAATTTTACCTCTTTATAATATTAGTATAGATTTCATAATTTATACCTAATAAGACATAAAATATTAATAATAACTATGTACATTTGTACAAGTATATAAAACGGGAGGGTTTATTTTGACATTCAAAAGTGCCTTTGTTATGCCTACTTTAAGTAAACGATTTTACTTTGACTTGATTATTAATTTCTCGTGTTTGTTTGACTGGCGTGACTTTCATAAAATAAATATTCTATGGAAAAATTAGTAGCAATAAGTAGGTGTGTAATATTTGAATCCATGATTCCTCAATTATAATAAAAAGATAAGCTTATAAAAACAAATAATGTATCATTGAACTTCTTTCGACTTTACAGATAGTAAAAATAAAGATCAGCAAACTGCTATTCTTTTAAAACCCAGGTACTACAGTTACGACCAAACTGAAGCAAGGTAAAAACATTACTACCCTTCTTTTTGTCGTCATCTAACTTTTCCAATCCAACTTGACAACCCAACCATTCGCCCCCATACTTTTCCCCATCAATCCTGACACTATATCATACAAATTCCCTCCACCCGTTTGTCATCCCATAAAACTGACTACATAAATGTTTTTGACGTATCAAAGCATTAATCAAGAGGGAGCGAGACAAAAAATGTTTCAGAGCAAACATAGTGGCATTTGAAGTACAATGTTTGTAGTCCTCTCTCTTATCACGTTCCCCGAGTATTAATCTTGGCATGAATAGGCTCCACGACTTTGACAGATCGTTTCTACCCGTGTTTTGTTAAATAACTCAAGATTGGATACAGTTAGCTTTTTGTATGTCAGCTCTTTGACTATTTTGTGATGTTCAATTTGTTTTATTGGTCCTGTTTGTTATGTTATTTGTAAATTAGCATTATAATTTTATTTTTTATTGCATAATATCTAAAAAAATTCTAATGTTCAGTTGTTTATAGGTATCTGAAATCTGTTGCATTGTTAGAAGGCACTATCAACCATATAAAAAATACACATTATAACCGAAACGTATCTGGCAGGTTATCTACATAGACGATGAAACATTCCATAGTTATCCCTACATTGTAAAATTCAAAGTTAAACCGTTAATATCGATTAGGCTCATAATAAAACGTGAAAGTAAAAATTTACTAGAAAATAAAATTGATTCTAGTTGCCCCTTCCAAAAATCTGCCATCAATCTTACTCAATCTTGTTACAGTTGTACTAGTAATCATGTAGAAAAAGGTAAATCAGTTTAAATAAGTTTCTATTTTTATTGTTTTTTTTTTTAAACTTTTTATGGATTATTTTATATTTCGTGAAATGAAAGAAAGTTGTAGCCTTAGTAGACTGTAATTATGTAGATTTGTTAACCATCGTCTATTTTTTAATGAACCAAGTACCTGTTGAAAGGCCTACCCTATCCTCCCATACCCATAAACACTAATATTTGATAACGTATTGTAAAAGCCAATTATTTTTAAAGAGCTTTTTCCCGACGAAAAGTTCAATCAGAACTATGCACCGAGTTTCAGACGTTTCGTAAGTGCTCATGTTGTTTTATGTAAAATAAGTAGCGATAGCCTGGAGGTGTGACCGTCGGACTGCCAAGTCATAAGTCTCGAGTTCAAACCCAAGGTATGCACCTCTGACTTTTCGGATTCATGTGCGTATTGTGGAATTATAACTTGCTTCAAAAATCGATGAAAGAAAACATCGTGAAGAAACTGGTATGCCCAAGAGATATTTAGTTTTTTTTAGTGACACCGGTGACTGAACAGTTGTGTGGAAATCGGTTATCATGTTATGCGGAGTTGTGAGTATGAATGTGGATGGCTGTACAAGTAAAGGGAGACCAAAGAAACGATGGATGGATTATGTGAAATATGATATGGCTAAAAAGGGAATGACTACCGAGATGACGACTAATAGAGAAGTATGGAAGAAAAAGACATGTTGCGCCGACCCCAAATAAATTGGGATAAGGGCAGGAGGTTGATGATGATGTGAAGCTAAGTCGGAGGCCCATAGGGAACATAAACTGATAACTGGTTAGTCAATAACCACACGAAAAAAAACGAGGTATTTTTTTTTATTTGAATAAGGTCAGTTTCATACGCAAAATATTGCGCAAGAGAGTTCATACTTTTACAATTACTCTTTTGTAATGATTTACAATATTTAGTACCTTTACCTAATAATTCTTTGTGACTTAAAAACCGCCGAAGGAGTATCACTACATAGTATAAAACAAAGTCGCTTTCTCTGTCCCTATATCCCTATGTATGCTTAAATCTTTAAAACTACGCAACGGATTTTGATGCGGTTTTTTTAATAGATAGAGTGATTTAAGAGGAAGGTTTATATGTATAATAACATACAATTTCCGTTATCCACGCGGGCGAAGCCGCGGGCAGAAGCTAGTAGATTCTAAACCGAAGTTCATCCAAAATGACTACATCAACAGCTATAATATCTACACAGGAAGATACAAGCCACCCTAACTCAATCCAACTAGCCGATATATCAGGCCTCGCCAGCAACATCACCTTAGGGGGCAAATAATTGCTAAGCACATTAATCACGTGAAATCGAGCCGTTCAATGACACACTAATGATTCATTGAGATCCGTGAGGTGTATGAGTTGTTGCTTACTATGTGATGGCACTGGGTCTGCTTGGGATTAACAATAGACAAATAATCATAAGGTTGTTTTTTTTATTTTATTCACCTTAAGTATTGTTGACAGCCTGCCGGGTAAGCGGGATTGTGCGAAAGAGTTACCGCTACCCCAGAACATAAAGGGCTACGGAAGGAACATGGATGGGTTTTAGTCAGTAAGAGTCTGACGCTCTCTTCCGTACCACTCAGAGCGGCAGAAGTCATTGGACGATTTCCCACCCTAAAAAAAAAAGTATTGTTGACAGTTTAATATACAGGGTAGAAGGGCCATCGACGACAGTACATGATTCTGAATGTCCTAGAGTTCAAATTATTCGTCGGTTCTTAAAAAAAACCCTGCTCATGTATTGCACTTTTCTATGAAACAGCAGTTTTTTTAAGTAGGCTCAGATCCATTCCACCCTGTATATGGCTGGCAGTAAAAATCACAACATCCCGTTAATACTAATTACACTGGAATTAATACAAAAGGTAGGTCGTAAGAAGAGTTTTATGAAAAGCTTTAAAAGTAGCGGAAGACTAGAGAATGAAGGTCGGATTGTTTGGAAGATAGTTTGGCTAGACAATGACTGAATACTGAGGTGATCTGATAGCTGGTCGAGATCAAATTCATTATCCTCGAGCAATTTTCAGCAACTTACCTCACGCAGCTAGTCATTTAATTAATTCCCTCTCAACTGTTATTTGTTAGGGCATGATGTATGCTTTAGTCATTTATTTTAATGGTATTATTATATAATATCTTTATATTGCATAATATTGGGACCTATATAAAAGGTTTTAAATATAAGTAGTTTCACATATACATATAATATTTTGCTTACTCAAAACTTTTTGCTTGTTTACAGCATGCAAAAAAAACCTTAAAATGGCATTATAAACAAAAACATCAACAAATATTTTTCTTAAATATGTACAGACGCCAGCACATCAAGCTATCCCTAACTGTCAAATTTTCTCAATTAAAAATGAACCTTATGTCTTTGCAATAAAGTTGAAATACTATCAAAGGAATTTAACAGATTGTGTTAACTTGATGTGCTGGCCTCTGTACCACCCACACTTTGCCTGTTATGTGTAAGTCACTTGATAGATAGATAGTCACAGATAATTATATGACTAGAGGGGCCATGAACTTTCCATAATAATTATTTAAGAATTAACTTATCGTGTAGAACATTATTATTATTGAGCCATTGTTATTGTTATACAAATACAAATTATAATTACAAACCAATGTTTATTAGCACCATCAATCGATGCATATAACCGTTTAAAACCGTTCAAATTGAAAATGCAAAGCTTTACAGATGGTTTGCTCATTAAAAAATATAGTTCTTACGTAAAAAGGGCAATGCCACACACACACATTCCCAAATTCCATATATATACTGATAAACTTTATGCCGGATAGAGGCCATGATTTACAACCCAACTTATCGATTCTGTGCCGCTGCAAAGCAAATGATTGAGCGAGATGTTACATAAGGCACTTTCGCGATATCTCTTCTTCAATAGATAATGTTCTACGTGTCGATTGCGAGATGAACAAAATATGAAATATGTTTCTCTTCAAAGCAGAACCATAATATATACGACTGTACACCTTGGGGAATAAGTCAGGAGCTATATTAATTTAAAATTTTCGTGAAAATATTTCAACTGTTCGGTTTTTGAATTTAAATTTATTGAAAAGGAGCTTAGATTTTTTATTAATTATGCTTTTTAATTTTTAGATTAGGCAAGAAGGTTATTTTTTACCCGACTTTTTTGACCCGGCGCGCAGTGGCAATAATTTGTATGTGTGTAAGTATGTCCGTCCCTATGTTCCCTCGTAACTATAAAAAAAATCGAGGTAGCCTTACAGGGGGCAAGGGTAGGAGGAAGAGTCAAAGAGGTTTTCTATGATATAAGAATAGCAGTATTTCTTTATTTAAAAATAAAGTGTTATCTTTCGTACAAAAGTAATATTACATTGTAAAACATACTGAAGTTCCTTAAACATTGCTTGGGCTGGCTATTTTATACCCGTAACTTGGGAGTCAGTGTTCCTCAATTAAAAACTCATTACGTGTATCGTAGATTTAATAATATCCCAAGACAGAAAATCATATTCTTATTAAATCAAAAGCGATAGACCATTTTCCTAACCGTCATACCTATGTTCTACGTTCACACAAATCTGCCATAATGACGTTCTGTGAAGTTTGTTGACTGTCATGGCTTCTGTACCAATAACAATGGTTCGTCGTGACGTCTAACGGTGTCAATGCACTTCGTTCGTTATTCTCTCGCTCAAAGGGAAGGAGAAAACTCGTTTGTTGTTCCATGTTTTTGTTTAGGTATTATAATGTCGGTCGGGACCAACTTACGAGAACTTAAATCACTTTTGGACTTCGTTTAAACTCGTTAAATTTGGACTCATTTTATGGGTGCCTTTACTACTTAGGTGATGCGTCATAAAAGACATTGCCTTTGCCATCATGATTTAATTAAAATAAAAATCGAATGCAAAAAAGAAAAGCGAACATTTAAAAAGTCAAAAATAATTCGTTGAGCTTCCAAATTTGATTGAGTAATAATACCTATATCTCGACCTGAGATGCATAAGGTCGAATGTCGACATCAGAGTAAAATAACTTTAATAGTCAGCTGAAACCAGTATCTCGCGCTCTTTCTATGCATATAACAATCATAATTCTATCTCTATTTGTTCTGATAATAATACAAATGCATAAGGTCGAATCTGTCGAATTTCCAAATTTATTTTGTGGAATAAGGCTTAATAGCAACTACAGTACTTATGCTTAAAATTTTGGTTTAACTAGAAGGTCGAACATAGACTTCAGCTTTTATGCTTTTAAATTATCTTAAGCGTAACGAAGGGACTATTTTGTCATTCGACTTTATGCCTCTTGAAATTAAATAATCAGATGTCGTACCTTGAGATATAGTGTTATGCCCCGAAAATTTTATTTGTTTGGTTAAGGTCTACAAACATAATTAGTCCTTATGCCTTTAAAAAGTGCTACTTTAGCGTTGTACAGAAGTGCCTATGTGAAGAAGAGACACTATTCCATTGACTTCGTAACCGCACACCGACGCGATATAATGACATCGGACATTATCGCCGGTCACTCTGCCGTTTTTGCGCCACAGTGGCTTGACCTCTCAGCGCATAGCACCAAACGCGTGGCGCGTGCGTTTTGTTTACAAAGTATTAGACCATTACAAGTATTGTTCCTCGTGCGCAAGTTGTTATTATTGTGCCGAATTATTAGTAAATTTAACCTTCCTATCCTCGCGCCAATTTTTGTAACAGCTATACTCGCGCACGGTGTCACAGACCGTTTGTTCATACCCCTAAAACATATTTTTTTACTATGAAGACAACAACAATTATTGTTAGAATTTATTAATTATTTAACTGACTTTCAGTTTCAAAAATCAGTCTTCGAAATTGAGATTTTTTTTCTTAAGTAGGGACTAGGAACACAAAAATAAAATCTTAACAAAATCTTAAAAACAAAATAAACATCTAAATAATGATAAACAACATATCAAAAGACATATTTAACTATGTTTGGCTTAGTTTTGACCCTCACCATAACATTCAGGGCATACGGTTACAGCATGTTCGAAACAAAAGTATTTTTTGCAGGTGGGGCAGTTACAACGTGTCTTGCGTTTTTTTTGGATGAGCAGTATCCACAACGACCAATTTCGTTATTGCTAGATGTTGCTGAAGACCATCCAATTTACATATTTCGGCGAACCTGAGCCTTATGGTTCTTAGCAAGGATGTAGTGAGAGCCCGACGTCGAAGTAGCGGATTGATCAGATCGTACGCTAAGGCTTGAAGAAAGATCTTCCGGCTAATTTTCTTGGTAGGGTGGTTATGTATTATAAACGTATTTATACCCGCTACATTCATCAGATTATCAAAAACCACCATTGGTCATATATTTGTACCACGAGCAACGTTGTAAGTCTCAAACATTTTATCCACGAAATCAACTTCACCTTTGGTTCTATTGTAGTCCATTATTATTTCCGGTTTACCTGTATCTTCATAGATCTGGGCATCATCATGCGTGCATGCTGGAAACAAGAAGGACATTTTTGCCTTTTTTCGGTACATAGGATACAAGACTGCAATTGCCACGGTTCCCGAATAAACTGGATTTTTCGGATCTTCCTCTTATTTCCGTGAATTCTTTAGGCCTCGGGTCGTCCCAATAACTGTCAATTTGTGTTGAGACTCAAGCTTATCTATCAATGGAATACTAGTGAAGAAGTTATCACATGTGATATTACGCCCAGTATTGTAAATATTATCACTCAATCGCAAAACCAAAGCCACAGCGGAGTTGTCAACTTGAAATGGACCGTCTGGTTGTCTATCGTATGGGTATAAAACATTTTGGCATCTGTCAACGCATACATTTTTATTCCATAAGTGTCTGGTTTCGATGGAATGTACTAGCGAAAACTGCACTGTCCTCTATAAGCCTCTAGCTTTTCGTCAATTGTAACATACTGAGACACACTGTAACATTTTTTGAACGCTCCCACAACTTCATTGAACAACTCTCTAATAAGGTGCCAGCTTATCCAGCAGAATTCTCTCTTCTCACGTATCTTTTTTGTCAAATCTGAGACAACGCTTCAATAGATAGAACCTGCTAAAGCTTATGTTCAATCGAAATATCTCTAGGGATGACCCATCTGTTTTAAAAAAATCTTTGGCATTTAGATGTCCGTTTCTTCTGACTCCAACAAACAAGACAAGACAAGATCACAACAAGATCTAAAACAGCTTCCATTTCAATGTTGTCTGTATTGGCGCAGTCTCTTTTTTTTGTGAAATTAGGTCTCAATTTTAAATTCATTTCAAATTAATTTGTTCATTACTGTACTTTACGATCAGATTTATAGTACCCTCCGAGAAAAAAAGCTTCCATAGCTCACCTGGTTCCTTCAAATATCTGGCTTCTCCTCTAGCGCCTGGAATTTGAGTGACTATGTTTCTAGCACGTTGGCTAGTTAGGTTTAAGGCAGGAGATTTATTCCACCTTGTCTGTCCATCTTTTTCTAAGTAAAAATCGCGGGAACTTTCACTAACTTCTGCCTCATAATTATACTCGTATCTCGTCAGAATCGTCCTCTTGTTCGGTGTCGTATTTCTCTTCTTGTACCTCCACATGGTCGTCTACCTCACTGTCATTTTCTTCTTCATAGCTGGAACCAGAACTTAATTCGTCCAGCAGCAATCTAATTCTATTTTTGATATGAATGAGGTTTAAAAAACAAGTTTGAAAGTCACAATGTTTAAGTTTTTATTTATTTTTTTATTAACTCCGACCTTATGTACCTACTTAACAACAATTAATTTAAATGCTTCATAAATAGATACCATGATAAGATCGGACGTAACTAAATTTCTTTTTTTGGCCAAACATAATGTTACATGTTTTAAAAAAGCTTAAAATACGCATTGAATTTACCAAAAAATTACAGGCATAAAGTTGGATCAGTAAATATAATGAAAAGCATTCGTAGTTTACTAACTGTGTACAAGCATAAGGTTGGATGTCACCAAAAAATTGTTTTTGACTAATAAAATGTTTTTATTTTACTGTGACTGGTTTTATTACCATACTAATACAAAGGTAGACGACTTATCTAAAATATTATACTATTTTTGTTGGCCTATTCGATAATAAACAAGAGTTTTGACACGATTTTGTCAATATTTTTCTTTTGGCTCTCCTCTAAACTTGTAAAATTCCACATCAGACCTAATGCGTCTCAGGTCGAGATATATTTTAAATACAGAAATTGATAAATGCCACGATAAGGTTTGCACCCTTCTTTTTGCGTCGGGGATTAACATCAGTTCAATTTTATGTTCAAGGTTTTTAAAGGCCGACTGTACACTGCTCCACGTATGATTCTGACTTTGATTGCTTCGTTGGTCTAGTAGTCCCAAGCACGACTGCTAAGTCTTGAGTTTGATGCCCATGTCGGGCATGCCAAAGATAGGTACTTATTGGGTTTTTGCGTTTTAAAAAATCTAATTTCAGTGCAGTTACAATACATTTTAAACTGAAAAAGACAATTTAAGGCTTAACGCCGATTTTATTAAAATAGAAAGCAGTGATAGCCTAGTGGTGTGACCGTCGGACTGCCAAGTCATAGGTCTCGAGATCGAAACCAAGGTACGCACCTCTAATTTTACGGATTCATGTGCGTATTGTATAATTATCACTTGCTTAGAATTGGCGAAGGAAATCATCGTGAGGAGACCAGCATGTCTGAGAATTTTTTTTTAACAGCATGTGAAGCTAAGTCTGAGGCCCATGGCCAGCATAGAAACTCTGACACCAGGTTAACCACACGAAAATAAGATTAAAATATAATTGTACTGTACCAGCGATAAATATTGCACATTGACCTCTGTGACTGACCCCGTAAAGGTTTGTCTCTTTTTCCTAACGATGACTGTGTATTGTGGGTGTTGACAATTAGCCGACTGTCACTTTCCAGGGGTTGTTGTATATTCGTCACAAAGTAAATTCGTCACAAAAAAAACATGTGTAAATTCGTCACAATTCCCAATATATTAATTTTGTTTATTGTATATTCGTCACATCGTTATAATCCGCACCGTTAGCAAAAAAATAAATAAACAAAAAATAGAATAAAAATGTTGTATATTTTTCATGTTCACAGCACGTTTACTACTTTACCTTACATCTACATAAAAATCATAGTTTTTAAGTGAATGATTTAAATCAATTATTTTGGTTGCAATCGCTACTTTAAGAATAAAATATTTGAAAAGAGGATTAGTGACGAATTTACACATATTTTTAACCCAACTTTCTCGCATTGATAAGGTAATGGTTTATTTGGTAAAAGTTAAAGTCTTCTCTTAAAGAGGAAACAGTTATATTAAATCACTATTAAGAGTTACAAAGTAAAATGGTAAACTATATAACTACTTATTGGTAATATTAAAATGGTTATGGTAAAATGGTTATGGTTTTGAGTGCATGGTGTCCAAAGATATCTGATCGCGAACTGGTTACATACTAGAAAGGTGACATTTTTGACACGGTTGGCGCACTGGTTGAGTGATTGACTGCTGCGCAGCATGTCGCGGGTTCGCTTCCCGCTCGAAACAAATATTTCTACGACCTGCAAGTATTTGTTCTGGGTCTGGGTGTTTTTCTATGTATAATATGTATGTATTTACAAAAAAAAATGTATATACTTAAGTAATTTATCAGCGATCTCGTTACCATAACACAAGCATTAGGTTGCTTAGCTTGGGACTATATAGCGTTGTGTGAAATGTCCAAGGATATTATTATTATTTGGCATGGCTATACGTGTTAGTCACACCGACTAATGGGTACAATGAAATATTAAAAATAAATATTTAGGGTTGTACAGATGCCAGCACATCAAGCCTAATCCCTAACTATCAAATTTTCTCAATTAAAAATGAACCTTATGTCTTTGCAATAAAATTGAAATACTATCAAAGAAATTTGACAGATTGTGGTAACTTGATGTGCTGGCCTCTGTACATGTAAAGTGTTATTTTTTTCGCGTATACCTAGTCAATGTTGTAGGGTCACGTTGGATAGGTCTTTCATAAAACATTGCAGGTTTGTGAAAACGATTTTTCGATTAAAGGAAAGATTAAGCTCTAAAGTGACTTACACATAACAGGCAAAATGTTGGTAGTACCTACTATAAGTTCACCTCTGCCTAGCCTTTCGGGGAAACAAGGCGTGAAGTTATGTTATACAATTTTTAATCTTTATAAAACAAACGTAGGTATTGTATTAAGTTACGCAATGATATGTACAAGTTTGCTTGTACTTATTTTATACGTGAAACCTTTTCAACTAAAATTCCATTTCTGAGATCAAGTAAGAAATATAATTCAAGAAATAGAAGTACACAAACACTCGTGTACTTGCGTAGGTACAAAGAAATTTTGAAGTGAAGATCGGATTTCGCGAACACAGTCAAACACTGAAAACAAACCGTTTGGATGAAGAAGTAAGCGCTACGGATAGTGATGTATACCGTCTTGTGTGTGTCCCTGGATTCAGCAGCTATTTAAGCCTAACTAGTACTTCGCCCACGACTTAAACCGCGTGGTTTTTTTTTTTATTCCTATAGCCTATATCACTCGAGGATAATGTGGTTTCTCACACTACAATCTCACAAACTTTAACTCTTATTAATATTAGTATATATAAGTAGGTATATAATGAGTGTTTCTACGGGCCTATACAAACAGCGTTTCATTTACACGTTATTTTTCAAGTTTATTATGAAAGAAAACGCGCCATCGACGTGGACAATGCGAAACGCGCGTCAACAGTGAGTAAATAAATCGCCCCGTGAAAGGCTATCACATGTATCATAAACTAAATTATTGATATGAAATAGTTTGCCCGGTTGTAGAACCACAAACTAAAACTGGAGATTTTTTAATAATAAATTTCCTTAGTTGTCTTTCTTATGCACAACACTGCCAAAGTAACCCAGCCTGTTATTTTCATAATTTATGCAAAAAATTGTCTTAGACATTCCCCCGGCAATTCGCATCTTCTTAATAAAAACCATGAATTTTTATATCCATGAACACACAATGTAAACATTTTTAATAAAGGAACTGGGTCATTGATAAAATTCATAAAAGACTTCTGTAACATACAGAGCCACAACGTCACACCCAACTTTTACCCAAAATGGGTGTCGCTACTAATACTAACAAACAAAAATAGTTTGCAGTTTCAATTCCCGCAACAAAGTTACCCCGGACATTTAATCCCGTTCCCGGAATTCACGCACATGTCCACCACTACACTCTAGTTTCCAAAACAAAGTACGTTTTGAAAAACAAAAGAAGTGGATCACAAACACACCGCTTAGGTTGAGAGTGTACTGGAACCTATAAGTTTTAAGTTTAGCTGTGACTCAAATTGATTTTGGAACTTCTTGGTTTGATTTAAGGTTTTTTATATAGCTTTAAAGCAGGCTGTTTGTATAGTCAGATAATAGAAAAAAATGGGGATTCATAAGTGATTTTCGGGTTAAACTGTGCCCAAGGTACTCAAATTCCATCTTCCATCTAAATTGATTACTTTTATAGGAGTTAATCTCGGCACATATTTCAATATAATTAATCTGTTTACACTAATATTATAATGGCGAAAGTTTGTGATTGAGTGTATATGTGTAAGTTTCTATGTTTGTCCGTTCTTCACGCTCAAACTGCTAAACGGATCTGGATGAAACTTGGCACAGAGATAGTTTATGATATGGATTAACACATAGGATACAGTGGTACGTTTCACCCACGCGGGCGAAGCCGCTGGCAGCAGCTAGTCATACATAAAAAAAAACCAAAAACGCCATATAACGCGCCGATAATAAAACAACTAATGGCATTTTGGAATTAATAGTCTCAAAAATTAAACGCACAGGCACTTTAGAACGTCAAAATAAAAAAAAATAAAAAGCCTAAACGCCATGTTAAAGTAATCAATCCCGTTCAAAAAAAGAACGAAAAATGTTTTATGAAAGTGTGTAGTGTGACTTCAACTCAGTGTAGTGGCGTGTTCGGTCGCGCGATGCTGGTCCGTCTCTGTTTGATAGCAGCCACAATCGTCGTGCTGCAACAGTACGTTCATGGAGGTATTGACTTTATTATCCTTCGTTTTTTTAACTGCCTTCAAAAAGGAGGTTTGCAATGGACCTACTGCTCATTTGTTATTTTCTTTTTGACCAGTATTGTTCCTGTCGATAGTAAAGGCTACGCATTTCCACATTTTTGGTTGTTGTTAAAATTCGAGCTAGAAATCTATTGAATGTTTTTTTTTTGTGTGAGTTGCACAATGACAATGGTTGAATAATGACCAAATGTTCTACAGAAAATGTGCATGGTTTTATTTATGCCAATGTGTATCAAGTATAGATATATCCATGCTATTTTTACATCCTACATTACGATTCTTAATACTAACTAATATTATAAACGCCGTTCACGCCGGCACGGCTGAACGGATCTGGACGAAATTTGGCATACATACAGTTTATAACTTGGATCATTTTGTAATATTTTTTATCCCGTCAGTTCGTTCTCGTGGGATTTTGGAAATATCCAACATCCATGCGGGCTAAGTCACTGGCACAAGCTAGTTTCATATAAATAGAATCTTAAACACTCCGCACTGTAACTTTTAGGAACTCATGATTCTCAAAATTGGTGACGGAAAACATAGTGAAGAAACATGCTGGAAATATGCTGGAACCAAAAAATTCGAAGAACCACACTTTTTTTTTTTTTTAAAGGCTGGGAAATCATCCAATGACTGCTCCCGCTCTGGGTGGAGCGGAAGGGAGTGTCAGACTCTTACTGACTAAAACCAATCCATGTTCCTTCCGTAGCCCTTTATATTCCGGGGTAGCGGTAACCCTTTCGGACAATCCCGCTTAAAGACCCACACTGAGCTATTGTTTTGGATCACCACTTTTTATCTCGTATTGGGAGTCAGTGGGAGTCTTGGGTGCAGCCGTGGGAACATTAAAGGATTATTATGCGTTGGGTGCTACTCACCTGAAATAAATTCATTTATTATTAACGTTATGTTTACAGTGATACCAGACTACATCAGAAAGGCACTCTTAGAAAAGGATCAGGCGCCATCACCACTGCGGAGGGATAAGACCAAAACCCTAGGGAACCTAACCATGCACCAAGTGTTTGATAAAATCAAGGAGATTACAAGAAGTTTAAACCTTAATGCGATGAGAAATGGATATAAAGTTGATTATAAGTTTAGGATGTTAGACCGGAAGTAGAATTAAAAAAATATTTTTTACTGTTTTTTTTTTAGTTACGTACGACGTACGTAACCGATAATTAAGTGTGAATGAAATAGCTTATTTTAGCACCATTTTCAGTGTATTTAGGTAATATTTTGACTAGTAACTCTTTAGGCTATGAATCTGCCTACCCTTTTCCTAACTGTGTTGGGGTCGGCGTCCAATCTAACCTGATGCAGCTGTACTTATTTTATATTGAGCGGCTTCCTATCCTCCCAGCATCCCTTGATAAGAATGGTTGTCAGACTTACGGGCTTCACTGATGACAACCAATGGTACCAAGGGGTATAGTAATACCCAGTCCCGGTATGTATCGACGTTCACCCATCTACGGACCAACCCCAGCAAGCGTGGCTGAACCAGATAAAAATTAGGCTATTGATAAAATTATTACTGGCTGAATAGATTTTTTTCTCTAAAGGGTTTATTCACTTTAATAACAGTTTGGTACTGTAGTATTACAGCTATCGACGACTTGCTCGCTAATCTAGCAAATAAAAAAAAAACACGTTGCAAAACTACGAACAATTTTCCAACGTAAAAGTGCTTCCTCAATCACTCATGAAATTGAAACTAACAAAGTAACAGAAAAGTGTAATAAAACATGGATTCCTTTTTGTGAGAGGAAAATAAACGGGATGTATGTATGCACACAAAACTTTCGTACAAGATTACCTACTGCCAGATATTGTTTTATCTCATACAAGAATAAGGTAAACATGATTTAACTTCATATAAAATAATGTGGGGTACTACTATTGGGTTGTGTCATGAATGATTCGTATAAGCGAGGAAATTGTGAGTTTCTTGATGCCTTTAGAACCGATTTTTTTTACACGAAAAAACTAATAATGAAGATGCATGCAAAGAATAATATTAATTATTATTACTTAAATAACAGTAGGCTTGAACCAGAGCTCTATTTAATATATATTTGACAAGCAAGTATAAAATTATCGCAACATGGTGCTGTTTCGTCAGCGGGATTGTCCGAAAGGGTTACTGCTACCCTGGAACATAACAGGATGGCTTTTAGTCAGTAAGAGCCTGACGCCCCTTTCCGCTCCACCCAAAACGGGAGGAGTTATTTGATGATTTCCCACCCTCAAAAAAAAAAAACAACTGTCCATCTCCCGGCAAAAAAATCTACCCTAGGTGTTGATGTCAAAAGACATGGTGTGCGTATTACATTATTTTTTGTTTATGCAAAAGCCGAAAAGCGGTTATTGTATCATCTTTACGAACTATTTTACTATCTATAAGACCAATCCTGAAATCGTGAAACAACAACACACACACATAATATGTATAAACAGCCAAGCAGGAAGGAACAGAAAATACGTAGGTAAAATGTAGGTTATTACTATTATTTTAATTTTATCTGTTTTAATAGTTAAAATGTGTGAGTGTCATGTGCTATTGAAATAATATGGACTGTATTTATGTCTGAAATAAATGAATTAGTAATAATAATAATCTCTTCCAGCATACCTGCTATAGGAAAGTAGATAAAAAAAGATGTAGACAACGTGTGTAAGAGCTTTGATTTTTTTTTCTCATCTCGTCGATTTATGTGAAACAGCCGTTTTTAACGCGATTTACGTAACCACTTTTGGCATAACATGTAAATAGTTTCGTATTAAGCCAGGTCTTCATTGAAAATACCCAAACCCATGTACCTACCAATTATGTTACTTACTTATTACGAGTAGTAACGTTGCAGTCTGATAATCTGTTTCGGATGCTCTAACGCTAAATCTAAATTGTAAATCTCGTTGTAAAGCCTAGCTGTCTAGCTTTACGGGAGTTGCGTTTACTCGTACTATGTAGGTCATCACATCTGTACACCCATTACCGCATATAAGCCCCTAACGGATTTAGTATATGCTACGTAAATGCTGGTCTTTTCATTTACCAAATTTTCTAAATCATTGCCCTTTTTTTGTGGGTAGGAAATCATCAAATGTCACGTTTTTCTTTTGTGTGCGCCTTCTTTCTTTGCGCCTTGTTTAACTAGCTTCCGCCCGCGGCTTCGCCCGCATAATATGTCGACAAATTATACACATAAACCTTCCTCTTCCATCACTCTATCTTTAAAAAAACCGCATCAAAATCCGTTGCGTAGTTTTAAAGATTTGAGCATACATAGGGATATAGAGACAGAGAAAGCGACTTGGTTTTATACTATGTAGTGATAATGATAAACGTGTTTTGTTTGTTTCTTTCTTTTAGTCTTAGTAAAACGTGCTATTGCGTGAAATAATTAAGAGGATACAATCGTTTTAGCAATTACTGAGCAGTTTCATGAATTTATTAATCGCTACCTTATCCAGTCCGCCTTATTGTACTTTTTAAGGTCCCCATACCAATTATACATTACTCGATTTAAGAATCGAACCCAAGACCTCAGAAATATTACTTAAAACCACTAGACCAACGAGACAGTGAAAGGAGTCGAGTTAGTAAAGTGCCTAACATGAAAATTAACGCACTTGTAGATAAATTAACGTCAAAGGCTTCCCTTAACTTTACTTATCACTACATAGTATAAAACAAAGTCACTTTCTCTGTCCCTATATCCCTATGTATGCTTAAATTTGTAAAACTACGCAACGGATTCTGATGCGGTTTTTTTTTAATAGATAGAGTGATTCAAGAGGAATGTTTATGGGTATAATTTGTCAACATATTACGCGGGCGAAGCCGCGGGCGGAAGCTAGTACCTTTATAAAGGCGCTTGCCCGTATTTAAATAAGATAACATTTAACATTTAAGCGAAGTCACATTTAGAATTTTAGATGACACGGGTGGCGCAGTGGTTGAGCAATTAACTGCTGCGCAGCATGTCGATGTCGCGGGTTCGATTCCCGCACGGAACAAATATTTGTATGACCTGCAAGTTTTTTTACCGGGTCTGGGTGTTTTTCTATCTATAACATGTATTTAAAAAAAACATGTATATAAGTAGTTTATCAGCCATCTCGTTACCTTAACACAAGCATTAGGTTGCATAGCTTGGGACTATATGGCGTTGTGTGAAATGTCCAAGGGCATTATATTTTTTTATTTTATTATTAAAGTGACGTCACCACGTGAACTCATGGTAACTCGACGGAGGTAAGTTATGTTATTTCGAAATACCTAAGTAAACAGTCTATGTTGGAACATGTTTAGGACAGGGTTCTGGTTAAACAATCATTCCGTTATTAGATTTTCTCGTGTTGGCAAAAATTTGCATTCACTTCCATATTATTAGAAAGTTTTATTTGGATAGTTCATATTCGTTTATTAAATTGTATTATAGTTTTTATTAAAATTAAGGATGTATACAATTTAATAATAAAAAATACACCAGAGCACATCAATTACGAATCACCGTTGGATAAAACTTAAAAGTAACAAAGAAAGGATTGTTTTAGTTATTCCATATTCTTATTCTCTGGATTTCTAGTTTTCTATCCTTTTTTTGAGTGTTGCAAATCATCAAATGACCCCTCTCGCTCTTGGTGGAGCGGAAGAGAGTGTCAGACTCTTACAGACTAAAACCCATCCATGTCCCTTCCTTAGCCCTCTATGTTTTGGGGTAGAGGCAACCCTTTCGGGCATTACCGCTGATTGATTTCTATCCTAAAGATAAGTTTTTCCTTCACAGAACTTTTAAGATTACAAAGTATTGAATCGGAACAGTTGAAAAATCAGAAACATTAATTGTTTTTTTAAAATTGACTATTTGACACGGTCAAAAATAAAACATGAAATTTAATCACATAAAAAAAACACTGCTCATCTTAAAAACTTCCATCACCGTACAGATATTAAATATTTTACAAAAATATAATTGTAAAATTGCATTTAATGCCATTTCCTTTGATTCTAAAAATCAGTGACGTCCCATTGTTATATTTCATACAAATCCCGTACTAATTCCACGTACTGACAATTTATAAAAAAGTAACGTTATTGACTACCCTTTGAACTACCCATTTGTGGACCGATTTAAAAATATATTTTTTCATTTTGGTACAGGCAGCATGGGCGGTGGTTCCGCCTAATATTATTTTGGGTAGTTAGTGAGTTAGCTTCTATAATACGTATTCAATCCAGTTTGTGTATTTTGATGATGTTTTAATACTTCCTGCCAATGTTGTTAACATAGCATGTAGTGGTATACGAATTGCTATGGGGACTGTGGGGTAGGTACCATAACGAAAGAGTATATTTAATTTTGTTGGGTTTGGGCTGCTTAGAACTGGGTCAATTTGTCCCAGGAAATGACTGGAAGTGTCATTACGAGTATGGGCCGATGTATCCAAGCCCTAATAGAGCCCGTGGAGGCAACACAAGATATTGATTAGGTTTTTTTATGAGCTTTTCAAAGATAATTTTGTTGAAAAATTGTTCGCAAAATTTTTTCAAAACGTTTGTGTTTTCCTAATTTTTTGCATCAGTAAATAATGTTTAACTCTAGTTTCGGTTGAGTCTTACTTTTTTGATGAAACAAGTTCAAATAAAGCGGAAAACATACATTAAAAGTCAGCAATTTTAAAAAATCTGCCTTTTTTGTGTTCCCCTAATTGTGCCGGTGTGTGTATGAATACAAAATAAAATTAATTCACAACAAGCCATTAACAAAGCTCCACAGTGAGCAATACAGCATATTTTGTACAAGTTTTCAAATTGATTAACAATTCATTAAGCATAATAATTAACTAAGTTTAAGAATAAGCGGAAATGCATGCGCAACCACTATTAAAAAGCATCAGTTTTTGTTTATTATTAAATAAATAAGCAGTGGTAGCCAAGTAGTGTGACCGTCGGACTGCCAATGTATTGGTACCGAGTACGAACCTAAGGCACGCACCTCTGATTTTACGAATTCATGTGCGTATTGTATAATTATCACTTGCTTAAAATTGGTGAAGGTCAACATTGTGAGCAAACCAGCATGTCTGACTCTGACTTAGCTTCAACAGCATGTGAACCTAAGTCAGAGGCCCAAAAAAATGACACCAGGTTAGTCACTAACCACTCGTGTGGTTAGTGACTAACCTGGTGAAGATTAAAATAAATAAAAATGGTAAAGAAGAAGATTAAAATAAAATATACGACGCTTTGTCTTCTTCTTTCAAATGTCAAATTTCTGACGACTGATAGAAAAAATCGGTGTGTAACTATTTACCTGTTATACTACGTTTATTAGTAAGGGGTTACCCAATAAACCTCATATTTATGTTATTCACAAAACTATAACGGCTGTTCCCATATTGCAGCCCAGCGGGTCAATATTTACTGCGTTCTGGAACTGACAACTTTACGATCTCCCCCCCCAACCCTCTTTCCCTTTTATGTCAGAAACACACAGTGGTTAGTTGTTAGGACATTTTCTTTATTTTATTGTGTTTATTGTACTGATGTGAACTAAATGGGTTGTATTTCCGATTGAATATGGCTCTGAGGTGGGTTTATAATGCTATGGTTTTGACATAAATGTCTTTTTTTTTTAGATGAATTGTTTGTTTTTGTTTATAGGGTATTAAATTAAGCGTGTATAAAGATTCATTCAGGGCAATAATGTATATGCGACTAGATTACTAGAACTCTTTCTAAAGAGCTCGTCTAAGGAAGTTAAAAAGACTCGGTCTAGTCACAGAGAGACAAAACTTGTTTGAAGTTTCACCCAAAAGGGGAAGACACTTAGCATTTAGCAGCAAAAATAAAGATAATTAAGTAGGTATAAAGACATCAAACACAGATCCCAACTTCTAAAATCACCTCAGCAACAAGGTTCACACGAGATCAAAATTAATCGCAAAGTAAACTTCGAGTTTGATCCATTTTCTATAATAACGTAATCGACAATTTCAATTAAAACTTCAGTACAAAGGAGTTATGTAATTGTTATTACTCTAAAGTACAAACATGCTAGGTGCAATAACACGGGGCGAACAGAGAGTTAGCATCCGCTTTAAGTCGTTGCACAGTGCTCCCACAAACGCAAGAGCTGGGCAAAGTAAAATTGATTTAGTTCTAAAGTTACAAAAAGCAGTAATACTTAAGTCACAGGCTACGGAGAGAGTTAGCATCCACCTCATATCGTTGCACGATGGACCTGTACATACATGACCTGGAAAAATGAAGTAACTGCTGTTTTATAAATCTCTCGACTCTAAAACCGATAAGGTGTTCATGTAACCACTAGATTTGCAGAAAAACACTGTTACTGTTACCCATCATCATACTGTCAGTAAGCTGTTAAAGATCTTTTTAATACTAGCGTGTTTAAATTTAAGCAGACTTTTTGCAACCACTTTTTTGATAGCTTAAAATAGCACTTACATACATAATAATATTGAAAACGGGAATGTAACTCTGTCTACTGCCTAGTGTTTAATTAACTCTAATTGGTTACGTGCTATCTGCTAAAACTTGTAATTGGCCATCATCATGTTATTATTAAATCTCTAAAAATTGTGTCTGGCATCATGCCTGCCTGAGCTCGTGGCTAAGCAATAATACCCGCACAGATCAATCCATCCAAAGCACGTTAAGCCATTGGTCCCGGCTATCATTTGTGCATCTTTAACAGTCGTTACGGGTCGTCAGAAGCACGAAAATCTGACAGCCAGTCTTACCAAGGGGTATCGTATTACCCAGGTACTGGGATGTGGAGGTCAGATAGGCAGTCACTCTATGTATATACTGGTATTCAGCTGCATCTGGTTAGACTGGAAGCCGACCCCAACATAGTTGGGAAAAGGCTAGGCAGGCTATTGTTTCTGCCTAGCTGTGAGTTTTTCGAAAAATATAAAATAAAATAAATCACTATAAACTGATAGTCAGTGGCAAAAAACAAAAATACAAAAGTTTTTGGAAGTCCGTTGATTTTTCTTATGATATATTTTTTCCTGTTACTCAAAACCACTCTCCAAATTAATAAAATATTTTTTTCCAAAACCTGGTTAAACGATCCAGAGTGCCCGAGTTTGAGATTGATAGTTCTACTAAGTGTTCCCCGGGTATCACCTGCTGAACTTCACTTGTTAACTTCAAGAAGATCGCAAGTAGGAAACTGTGATACAACGGTTAAAGGGCTAGAAACGAGAGGGTTAGTAGTCCCTTGAGGGAAACCACTGCTGAGTTTTATTTTACGGAAATAATCTTTCAGTCTTAAAATGATTTACAGGGATTCAAAAACGGCAATATTTTGAAGAAAGTTGCTGTTTTTTACGGGAAGCTTTCGGGCATACCTACATACGCACGTATTATATCATGAGAATACATTGAGTGTACATAGCACAGCATTCTGTCAAACTTTGATAGTATTTTATTGCAAAGACTTTTTTTTTTTTTTTAAGGCTGGGAAATCATCCAATGACTGCTCCCGCTCTGGGTGGAGCGGAAGGGAGTGTCAGACTCTTACTGACTAAAACCCATCCATGTTCCTTCCGTAGCCCTTTATGTTCCGGGGTAGCGGTAACCCTTTCGGACAATCCCGCTTACCCGGCAGGCTTGGCCCTGAGGGGCCCCTTCATATGCTGACATCTCTTTGAGGCGCGCGTGGAACATATACGCGCCGTACGGCACGGGTCTGGTTCTGATCGGACGGTGAGTCACCCATTACTCACCGTCCGCAGGCCCGCGCCTACGGTGGCCGGGAGTCGTCACGTGGCTCCCAGCGCCCGGAGCGTCTCCCGCGGCGGCTGGGACGGGAGGACCTTTCTCTCTCCCATCCCGCCACCTCCTTCGCGAGCATAACTTTTTCGCAGAAGGAGGTGACTGCCTCCCACTCCCTCTCGCCCCGGACCATGGCTTGCACCAGGGCCGGGCGCGAGAGGTCGCCGCCACCGATCACCTCTACGAGGACACGGCGGTACTCCGCCCAAGCGGGGCAGGTTTGCACCGTGTGCTCTACCGTGTCCTCTGGGCGATCCTCGCAGTGGTGACACCCGGGCGTTTCCTCCTGCCTGATGATGTGCAGGAACCTCCCGAAACATCCATGTCCGGTGAGGACCTGCGTCAGGCGGAAGGTGAGGGCGCCGTGACGCCTCTCTAGCCACTCCTGAAAGAGGGGCCTTACCGCCACTATCGTGGCGTGCCCTGCGCTGGGTTGCGACAGTCGCTGATTCCAGGCCGCCATGAGATCGCGCCGGAGGTCCGTCCGCTCCGCCGCAATTTGCTGCGGAAACGGAGTTTCCCCCCGGCTTAGTACCTCCGCGCGCCACTCGTACAGGCGCGCGAGGACTATCGCCTCCAGATCCCACGGCGGCAGTCCGGCAAGGAGGCTTGCCGCCTCGCCCGAGATCGTGCGGTACCCCCGGATTAGCCGAATGGCTACCACCTTTTGGGGCGCGTTCAGGTAGTGGGCGGCTCGCCGCCGCAATGAACGCGCCCACACCGGTGCCCTGTAAAGGGCCATGGACCGCACGACTCCCGCGTAAAGCCTCCGGCAGGAGGCGTTTGGCCCCCTCAAATTGGGCAAGAGCCGCTTGAAGGCGGCCCCAGTCCGTTCCAGCTTGGGGGCCAAACGTTATTGCAAAGACTTAAGGTTCATTTTCAATTGGGAAAATTTGACAGTTGGATAGTTTGATGTGCTGGCATCTGTAAAACTTACAAGTTTATGATAATATTAGCCTTTGAATACACCTTGCAATTACGTTCCTGTAGACTATTAAAGACATACCGTGAATCCACTGTTTTATTATTTTTTAATCACAAGGATTGAAAATATCAATTTCTTCAAATAGCCACAACTATAATTTGTTTACAATAATGTCTTCTTAATTTTATAATAATGTTCTTACTGTAAACCAAATAACTTTAGACAAATTATGTAACATGTTAAAAAAAAAAACCTATGTATAACGTATTGCTGCTGTATGCTCACAAATATTAACCAGTCTAGCTCTACAAGCGAAGACTTGTAATTGGCTTCCTGTTAACTATGTGTTCCTTACTATTAAGTTTTTAAGCTGTAAGTCTTCCATGTTTAAATAAATAAATAAATAAATAAATAAATAAATAAATATTTCACGATCAATAACATAGTATTGCACCACAAATTACATTATAATGATAGATGTATAGATTGACACAAAAGCCTGTCATAGATAATCATCAAAATGCATGTCAATTAGCTTTCCAAACGAGACTGCTTAACTTCAGATTTCTTTACTTACTTTTAGCACCTTTCGGGATTAAAAAAATAATTATAATGAAAACCTTAACCAACATATTATTTAAGAAAAAACATAATCACAAAAACCTACATTTTCCATCGTACCAATTTAATACAAGAAAACAGGATCTTAGATAAGAAAATTCCAAGTAATTGGTGTTCAGTATCATTCATCATGATCCGTCTTCCTTGGAGTGGTTCCGTGTACAAGCGTTTAGCTAAATGGGATACATCGCCCCACTTGCGAGAGTATATGTCGCTGTTTTTAACGCTATAAGGCTTCTTATTTAAGTGCTAAGATGATGTAGTGGGTGTTTATTTTTAAGTTGTTCTTGTACTGAGGAAATTAAATGTTTTTTTGTGTTATTAAAACGTGGTTTAAACGTGGTGAAATTAGGGAGGATATGATATTATAATTGTTTCATAACGCGAGACGCTCTGTGACTGCTATTTTAATTTGGCAGTTTAACAGTATCTTATATAAGGATTCAAAACATACGGCGTAATGGATTCTGGAAGGATTCGAACACTCAATATTATCATGGCTTGGGGTTCCTATCATCCACAGCACTCACCCAAAGTATCTCGGCATCACACTGGATAGGTCCCTTAACTTCCCGCAAAACTGCAAAAACGTCAAACAAAAAGTGCATACCAAATAAAAAAAATAAAACCGATCCCGTTGCGAATGCTGTATCCACTGACTGCCATCGCGCCTCCAGAAATTCGTAGGACCATAGCCGGCCGTATCGAGAGGGCGTAGTTACGGGATGACCCACGCCATCCAATGCACAACTGTAACCCAGTGCCACAGAGGCTTAACTTAGGCGAACGTAACGTCTTTCAAACGTAAACTCTGTCAGTAGGCGTGTGTGCTACTGAACGGATATTCTTTTTTTTACTTAGTCTACACTGTCCCACTCCTGAACAAAGGCCTGCCCTAAATCCTTCCAGGCACCTTTCTATTGAAACACCTCGATCCATCCTTTGCGGTATGCGTCTAGGTCGTCTCGCCACCTCTTCCTGGGCCGGCTCAGTGTGTTAAAATAAAATAATAAATTCATTAGCTGCTGCCGCCGTGTTTTAAAATTATAGGTTTGGAAACCATACACAAAGACACAATACACTAATCGATCTCTCCCCCACTGTAAGCTCTAGACTAAAGACCCCTCTGGTCTTCACAGTACTTATTGTACTTTATTCGTATTGCAATATCAGTAACGAAAATATAATAGCTCTTCAAAACTACCCCCAAACCTCAAGAGCCCACAAATAACGCCAACATTCCACCACAACAAATACATAACTAAAATACACTAGCCACAGAACTGAACATTAATTACCCAAAAACATCACAATAATTCGCCATCTTAATTTATTACAGCAAAAGACATTTTCACCAAAGCAAACACGAATCTGAGTGGGACGCTTCGGGCCCGTAAATGTGCCCACTATCACTCAAAGTCAGACCTCTTATTTATCACTAGAAATATCACCAAAGATGTTTTAACTTCAAGAAATTCGACCAACGACCTTCTCTCAAGGTCATACAGTGCACACTCCCGTATTTCTGAATTTTTTGGCTGTCCAAATAATGTGGTGGAACAGTTCCTATATTTTTATGAGCCTGCTATGACGGCTAAAGGTTTTGTTGATTCCCGTCTGCTCGTTTAGGCTTTTTCACTTTGGTTTATTGACTTTATTGTAAGCCTAAGAGTTCAGTTAGGGTATGTGGGGAATATTGATGTCTCTTGGGGCATAAGTGGCCTGCTGAAAGCTTTTTCTCAGAATTTCTGGGACGTAAACAGCTATACAAAACGTTGTTTATAACAACGCTTATTCCAGAAAATTTCTTTGCGTCGGAGATGGGAAGTCATTGGCGTATTTTATAAGAGATTCATTACGATATAAGTATTAATCGGAGGTTTTTTGTCCCGAGGAAATCAATAAAATCCTACATTAATATAAAATTTTCAAATTCAAATGTAAATCAAAGTACTAGATCTGAGGCTCCAGCACAAACGCGCGACGTGAATGTAACGTAAATTCCAACAATTTTTGAATGGTACATACAACTAGGTATCTTAAAGCATTTTGGTTTAAATATTCGCGACAAGAACAATGAGTACCACCTTTAACTATGAATTAAGTCCTAAAACTAAGTAAAACATTTAAACCGTGTGTGAAACGAGCATTTAAAATGTTTAAATCGTTACATTAACTTCATACCTCTGTGATCGGCCCGCAGCCCCTAATAGCATGCGTTCACGTTCAAGGAAACTTTAACTCCTCAAACGTCGTATGGGGGTTCATACGACATTTGAGGAGTTATAGGTTCATCAGAAAAATTCTCTCGAAACGACACAAAATATATATATAAGTCGTAGAGCTTTCATCTCGTCACACGTTGGTCGACATTTTTAAATTCTTCGGCTGAAGATGGTTGAAGATGATTAAAAGCTAATATTTTAGAACATCCTACCTTTTTCTTTTCCTTTTAAAACAATGTGGTTTCCCAGTACAAAACCACACAATAAAAGGCAGTATAGATCGTATTAAGCACACCTACATTTTACATATGTGGACAAGACCAGTGCGTTCAGTTTGCGATGCGGTCGCTTCCTCATGAATATTCCTCCCAGATAATGTGCGGCCCGTTTAATATCGCCCGCCGAACTGCAAACTGCGACACTTTGTGTTACAGATTTTGCTCACTTGTGAACTTGGCTTCAGATGCCTCGTTTTTGTTAGATAGTCAGTCAATGAGCTGATGTCTTTAGATATTCTGATAAGCTTATACTTTAATGTCCAAAACGTCGTGAAACAATTTCCTTGCTAGTTAAAAGAACCGTGACTGATATTCTGGTAAAACCTGAAGTAGAATACCTACCATTCTTATTGTTTTGTTACCACAAACTGGTAGAATATGTAGAACTGTATAAAATATATTATATAACTTACTTGCATGTTTTTTTAGGACTGGCCTTTACCTTGGTCAGAGGCTTGGCAGTGGCGGCATTGCCACGTTGTATGGCGGCGTTGCCATACAACGTGGCAATGCCGCCAGTCTCTTAGGTACATTAGCAGTGGACAGCAAGGAATTTTTCGACCCAATATTTTAATTAATTATTAGTTTTAAATACTTGTACATGTTATAATATTATATTGTTTTTAGTTTTAGCGTTAGAATATATATTATATATACCTTTTTGCACAAATAAGTAAAGTTGCATGATAACGTACAATTACTACATCAAAATCCAAACTAGCAATGATTATGCTCTAAACGCCTGCTCAAATATTCATAGCACTCACACACGCGAGCAGATTATTCTAAATCTCGCAGGTGCTCACAAAACGTTTAACGAAAAATACTGACGCAATATCGGAAGGCACGAGGAATATTCAAGGTTCACATTTCAAAAGATTCGAATCTTATCTTGATTCTTAATCTCAGGTTAAAATCAAGCGATTTCGAAGCAGAGGACTATTTAAAATCATTATGCTGTAATGAAAATGGAGATAGAACACTTAGATTGCAATCGAGGAGTTTATCTTTTTTTTCTTGTCAGTAATTTAACACTACTCAACTTAAGTGAGCACTTAACGGGTGATTCTTCGGTTACGGAGCGGTGTTGGAACGGTCCGTTAATGTTGTGGCTTTAGATACGGAAAAAAAAACCGTAAAGATTTTCCAAAATGATGATAAAATGTTTTCTTCAGCATTTTGGGTAAGCGAAAAAACCATGATGTGTAGATATTTCGTGTTTACATAGCTATTAGTGTGCGGGTTATATTTACTATTTTGAACTAGAATTCCCGTAGTGACTAATGCTAATTTTATTAAAAGAATAGAACAATATGCGTTTTAGAGGTGACCAAATTCTCTTTGCAGCTCATGGGAGTACATATTTACTTTTTTTTTTAAGGCTGGGAAATCATCTAATTACTGCTCCCGCTCTGGGTGGAGCGGAAGGGAGTGTCAAACTCTTACTGACTAAAACCCATCCATGTTCCTTCGGTAGCCCTTTATGTTCTGGGGTAGCGGGGCAGGTTTGCACCGTGTGCTCTACCGTGTCCTCTGGGCGATCCTCGCAGTGGTGACACCCGGGCGTTTCCTCCCGCCTGATGATGTGCAGAAACCTCCCGAAACATCCATGTCCGGTGAGGACCTGCGTCAGGCGGTAGGTGAGGGCGCCGTGACGCCTCTCTAGCCACTCCACAAAGAGGGGCCTTACCGCCACTATCGTGGCGTGCCCTGCGCTGGGTTGCGACAGTCGCTGATTCCAGGCCGCCATGAGATCGCGCCGGAGGTCCGTCCGCTCCGCCGCAATTTGCTGCGGAAACGGAATTTCCCCCCGGCTTAGTACCTCCGCGCGCCACTCGAACAGGCGCGCGAGGACTATCGCCTCCAGAGTACATACTTACTTAACCCTTAATTCACTTCCTGAGTCCCAGGGACTCACATCAAAACTTTGAACCTACATATTTCATACGATTTAGCGGTGTGTTACCTGCCCTCTTCAGTACCTTCCTACAGGTGCGCGGGCGACCCTCAGACAGGCGGACGTGCGTGAGCGACTCGTATTTGGTAAGTAATTAAGCCTAGTGAGTCCCGCGGACACATACTAGTTATTTGTGTTATGATTTTTATAATTCATTTGGATTGTTACTTATATAACTTTATTGTTATAACTACTTTAAATTAAGTATGCTATATTTTTTATTGCAGAATTTAAAAATGGCGTATATTAACCCGAATCAAGGTCGATAAACGTTAACGATGATGATGCAGACTCAGTATTGAATTCCTGGCATCAGCAAGAACTCGACGATGAAATTAGGAGTTACAATCACATATAGGTTGGGGACTGTAACTCTTAATTGGTGTGGCAGGCACTAATGTGCCCATGAAATTTTTTTTCATTATGGAATGTTTGAAGCCAATATGTTTGGCTGGCTCAAAGAAGATACACCGACGCTGCGTATAGAGAGTGATTGAAACTACTTGCAGGTTTTTTTATTTTTATATAGAAGCGTACCATTTAGTTGTTTTTATTTTATTTTTAATATCTTTAAAAGTTTAAAAACGTATGTTTTTTTTTTAAATTCTAGAATATTTGTTTAATTTTTGAAGAGTTTGAAAAGCTATCGTTTTTTAAGGCTGATTAGCATAATTTTCTTAATTTGTAAGAGGATCTCAATTGTTATTCCGTTTTGTATTTTTTTTCGTATTGTTAATTAAGTAATAAAGAAAATAATAACAAAAGATATTCTAATAATATTTGTTTTATTCCATAAAAAAAATAAAAATAAAGGTGAGTCCCTGGGACTCATAGAAGGTGTTTACGTATGTTTCACCTAGTTGATTGAGGGTTAACTAAAAAAATGTGAAGTGGGTACCAAAATAACTTGCTCTTTTATTATTTCCAATGCTCACAAAATTTCCACCACCTGAAACCGACCCGTCCTTAACACGAGCACACCGAATGGCTGGGTAAATAAGAAAATGTTCCCACCCTTCTAATGGCGACCTAGCCGGAGTCGTTCGCGTGGCAAACCAAATATACCGTCTTCCTACGATTATAGGGGTCCAGTTGGCCTTCCGGAAGGCTTCTTAGACCTTGGATCATAGAAACAGGAGATATGTTGTCATTGGAAACTAAGCTGCGTCCCAATGTGTAAACGCAAACAAAGATTTTTCATTCGTCTTGCGTTCTACAACTATGCAAGTATGGTCGGTTTTGGCACATTCAGAGACGGTACTTAATTACAAAAAAAAGAACCAATTACCGACTGACCACCACAATCAAATAACTGAGTAGCAGCATAACACTTACATACATACACTAAAAACACTCGCAATAATAATATACTGGTATTCGGTAAGCGGTATTGTCCGAATAGATTACCGCTACCCCGGAACATAAAGGGCTACGGAAGGAACATGGATGGGTTTTAGTCAGTAAAAGTCTGACACTCCCTTCCATTCCACCCAGAGCGGGAAGAGTCACTAAGATGATTACCCACCCTCAAAAAAAAAATACTGGTATTCAGCTGCATCCGATTAGACTGGAAGGCGACCCGAAAATTTATTGGAAAAGATTTGGCAAATGCAGCTATATAGCCAGTTGTTATGCTTTCAATATAATATATTTTTGGTATATTCTTTGATAAACTACAGCACGTTGAATTATCGTCGCGTAATCTTCGAAAACAGTAGCTATACGCTTTTACGCTAAGCAAGTAGGCGGAGAAAACAAATGCATCGCGCCTTTGGCATATCTCTTTTGTTTCTTCGATCTAAGGGCTCCTACGCACTATGCGGTTAGCCGGAATGCGGCCAACCGTCCGGCTAACCGCAAGTGCAACCGGAACGTGCGGTTAGAAACCGTCGTGGTTTTGCGGTTGGATCGACTCATTTCCAAGATGGAAGTCGAAGAAGTCGCAGCTATTTATATTATTTACTCGCGGTATATAAAGAAAAAGAAACAGAAAAAAAGGTACTGGGTGCATCCTTATTTGCAAACTCGAGACGAGAGCAAGCATTTCGAATTGTTTTTCGAAGAGCTCAAATAGTATGAAGACAAGTTTTTTGGATATACTAGACTATACGCGCTAGCGTTGGTGAACACGTTCACTGTCAATGGCGGGCAACTGCAAACTAGCACTATCCGCTTAGTGTGTATAGCAAACGCCCGGCTGGCCGTCAGTCGGGCCGCAGCGCTCAGAACGACCGGAGCGGTTAGCCGGCAGCCGCATCGCAGTGTGAATAAAAACTCCTTTCTCGTACAAATTTCCTATTGCGGTCAGCCGCACGGTTGGCCGCATTCCGGCTAACCGCATAGTGCGTAGGTAGCCTAAGGTGAGAACTTACGACAATACGGACAACTAATTTGTAGCTGGACCTAAGAACTAGGACTATTCGGAGAAAATCTAATAAGTTATTCCTATGTTTCAACAGAAGTTTTAAATGTACTTGTATTCCCCGAAGTGATAGGCAGAATGCTTAATCCACTAAAATTTTTCCAGCATGGCATACAATATAATTTTTAATTTAAATATTTTATACTGAACGGGTTAAAATATACTACGATATAATGTAACACAGTATAAAAAACTAAAAAATTAAATGTATGGAGTGCACTTGATATGTTTTGAAAATGATAGACCTCCACAGGTGACTATAAAATACTAAAGGCAAAAATCCAATACCCAAACACCAAGTTAAAAAATAATAATTAATTTGGACAAACGTAATAACGTTCGTGCTCCGCGTGCTTAAAGTTCACAACCATGGCAACAGATGGCGTTACTGTAACTGGCTCGACACTGTATTATTAACAAAGAGTTTCCCTTGGATGTTTTCCTTTAGCATGCGGAGCTTATTACAAATTTAAATTGCGAGAATATACTTGCAAAACAAGCCAGTTCGAAGTCAAACGATTTTTGCTTGGCTTTGACTTTGCGTAAAGTTTTGTTGATCTGTGGGTTAATAAAAACCTGATTTGTGAATATTGACTGCAGAGTTGGAATGACATACAAAAAACGAACAAGGTATTACTTATTCCTGTCTGTTTCTGTTGCTAAGTTATGTTCCAGTTTGAAGAATGTGAGCCCCGACGACAAAATATGAGTACCTAGTGTAGTTTTGTTGGGCTCCAAACATAAAAGGAGAAACGGAATATTCCTTAAAATAGTTTCTGTCCATCGGTCAATTTGAGCGAACGACGAAGAAGACTTTTGAATTCAGAATTCCAAATTCGTAATTTGACATGCTATTCGAATTTTACGATGTTCGCGCACACAGATTAAAAAAAAGTCGGGTCAGTTAGTATCCAAATTTTTTTTTTCTGTGGTTTGACAACGTGCCTGTGATACCTGTGGTATTCTTACAGGTGTCTATATCTGACGGTGCACTGCAAACAACAACACATAACGTAATACAATAACGGCTCAGTGTGGTGTGAGTATATCAATTACTGTCACCAGGCGGAAACATGGAGCCAAGACTGGCAACAAATAATATTGATTGATCACCGTAAATTATGGCAGATACATGTTGTGAGGTGAGAAACATTATGTAGGAGCGATGTAGAATGAAAAGGAGTAACCAAAAAACGCTAGGTCAGGTTTATATGTATTTTCCAGAGGTGGACGCAAAGCTGATTACCGAGTACCTACCTAGCAAATCAAACTGCCTAGCCTTTTCCACGAATGGCAGCCGGGACCAACGGCCTAACGTGCTTTACGAGGCACGGAGGAGTCTCGATATGTAAATATGGTCACCCATCCACGGACCAACTCCGGCAAGCGTAGCTTTACCCGATGGATCAATCCATGCGGCTCTCCTAAAAGTACCTACCTAGCAACTGAAAATAATATCAGGGCTTACAAATCCAGTCTCAGGGAAAGTTTCTGATGGAAAAACCGAATACGAAACAAAATTATTAGAAAAAGTTATTTATACTGTCTTTAATCTTCAAAAAACAAGCTTAGGATCAACAGAAACTGCAAATAACAAGAGTCTAAGCACCACAGTAATCCCACAGAAGTCACAAACACGACTATACAGAAGAACAGAGAGTGTTCCCACTTAATTATTAGCATTGTTACCACGACACAAATACGACGACATCTTTATTTAAAAAGTAACCCCTCTACAAACAGTCGACAGTTGTTTCACGAAATAGGTATTTACAGTAGACCAGCTCTATACAACGACCGAAAACCAACGCAGGCACACTCAGACGCGTAGATACGACGATATACAGAGTTGATACGACAGAGGGGCTTTCCTTTAAACTGCCTATACTAGGGACCATTTTCAAGCTCTGTATCAAAAATCAATTAAATGATTTTTAAGTTCTTACCCCGTTCGAACACGATGTATCTTTCCTAACAGCGCTCCGGGGCGCGCGCGTCGTTGCCGTTATGTTACAAGGTCAGTTTTTATTTTAAAAAGTGTGTTTGCGTTTTACTCTAATTTGTAAGCTATTTAGTTTGTTTGAAATAAAACTCATTTTTAGTGCTTTTTATTTTTATACCGTACAAATTAATACTAAACACGTATATTATACGAAGTGTAATTTAATGCCCCTCTGTCAAATCAACTCTGTATAACCAATGTTGAGTGCGCTTAAACTCGCTGTTCGTCAGCAGTGTATATGTGTGCATGCATTTTCCTTCATTATGTGGAGTCTACCTTCTGTACCCATCTTTTTTGTGCTTGTTTGTCCGCCATAAAAGTGAGCAGTAGCAGTAATTAATGAAATGCTTTGCTCGATAAATTCTGAATTAAAAATGTTATTGTTGATAGTATGTTGTTTGTTTGTTTTTCATTTTTCTGAAGTAAACAAGTTGGGCAGGAGATTGAAGGTTTCTGCTTGTCTGTAGTTATGGTTAATTAAAAATCTATGTCTAGTTTTGTGGTGGTTATTCTGCGTGAAAATTTTCAATATTAAATAATAAGTTCTGCATCGTTCGCACGTGTATATTTCAATATGAATGATGCAACGCAATTTTTGTAAACATATTTTGATTTAAAAGAGTGTCCATGGAGTTTCTTGTCCGTTCTTCTCCATAGGGACCTACTGATATGGAATGGACCACTAGCATCATCTTTCTGACTGACCAACCCCTGGACAATTCAAAAGTGCCTGTTATTGGTTTATTTGAAATAAATGCTTTGAGTTTGAGTACACTCTTTGCCCTTGTGTTTTTAAAGTTTTGATTTTAGTTTTTAACACACGTTCTAGGACTGGAAGGCGAAGTGTCGGTCGTCAGGCAGCGAGATGGGTGAGCGGCCATATTTCTGTGTGAGGCTTGCACAGGAGCTTGGGGATCGGCAAGTGTAAAGAGAGGCCTAATGCTCAGCAGTTGGTGAAGCTGTGCTGTGGATGATAATGTGTAGTTTTGACCTTAAAACTTTTTGTTGTTTTGTTTTCAAGACTAATACCTAATCACTAGACTAATAAGCAACAAGAAACAATCGGCAATGAATAGTAATAGAGCACGAAAAAACAACAGATGCCATTCAAAAACACCGTACACCCAAAACCTGAACAATGAAAGAACACATTCAGAATCGACATCAGGGTTTATTCTTTTCTTGAGACACCACGACAGTTTCATACAATAGAAAAGGGTGGAAAGGGCCGAGTAAAAAGCAATATAGCCCGGGAACATATTGCGAATACAGTTACGTTAAACAAGAAGTGATATTTTTATCATTCGCACACATGGTCTCAAGTTAGACGGGATTTTTTCAGAATATGGTTGAGATTTTATCGGTAAGGCTAGAAGTTGACGATGTGAGGATGAATTATGTACGTGGCAGATCGCTGATAAGATTTGAGTTGTGTTTGCTCGTAAATTATTGGTGTTCGGAAGGAAATTGGGATGTTCTTTTCTGCGTGATGGACAGATAGATAAAAGCAGTACAAAGACAGAACAAAGTACGTACATTTTATATGTAAATTATTATAAAAACACAGTGGCAATATAAAACGAAGTAAAAAAATAATCTTAATTTCGGAAGTCAGTGTTTTTGGTTTTGTATTTTCGGTTTTTGCCACCGACTTCGGTATTTTCAGAAGTCGGTTGTTTCTTTTTTATATATATTTTTTTTATTTTTCGCTTTTAAGTTTTGGTACCTACCCACCACATAGCCACACATACCACAGTCCCCACACCAATTCCAAGTTTTCTCATGGATGGTTTTGTCAGAACTGGACCAAGTAGAAATGGGACCCGGGGGTAGACACGGGCAGCTTTCAAATAAAATAAAAATCATCAAAATCGGTTTACCACGGTTCGAAAGTTCTGAGGTAACAAACATAAAAAAATACAGTTGAAATGAGAACCTCCTCCTTTTTTGAAGTCGGTTAACAAAACAAATAACATTCTTATAGAAATAGAGAGACACTTTGACTATATGAGTATAGTAGTGATTAAGATTCAGCTGCATCCGGTTAGACTGGAAGCCGATCCCAATATAGTTGGGAAAAGGCTAGGCAGATTCGCAGTAGTGATTAAGATTAATAAGTACTTACACAAATGTCTGTGAATGTTTAAGTGTGTCAAAATAATTTTTATTTGGCAGGTTATGTAGATTTTGAACCCGAGTCTGTACTCGAAAACATTATATACTAAAACCACGTTGCCTGCTTTAAAACCAGTAATGAAAACAAGATTATTTAGGATCAAACAGTCGCCAAAAAGCAAGCCAAACGCTAGGCTAGAGCTGAACCTATGCGCTAATAACATCATTCCGTGGTGACCAGGCCGGATGCCAAGCGATGCAATTATAGCTGGGAAGCTTTATTACAACAGACGGCTAGTTTAAATAGATATAAATGTTACGAGCTTCTTTGAAAATAAATGAGTGTTACTTAAAGTTGTTGAACTTAAAAAAAAACAAGAAACTGACAAAATTATTTGGATTTCAATCATTTCAAAGGTTGCCTCCTACCAAGCAGACTGGTAGAAAATGCGTAGTATTCAGTCTATTTTTATAGAATAGAATAGAATAGAAAGTTAGGGAGGGGCGGGGTAGGGGGGTGTGTGGGTGGGGGGTTACGGATAACTTTGGTGGTGCATAAAGTTAATAAAAAAAAGTTGACTAAAGGCAGACGATCATCGCATAAACCACGTTTAAGTGCTATCAGTGTAATTATTGTCTATGGAATATTGACTCAGGCAGTTTTTAAACGCGTTTTGCATGTGCTGATTGCGTTCAATTTCATTGGCGAAATTTGCACATAAGCGTTTGAAAATGTTTAAGACAAACCAAAGCTCAAGCAAATGCATAAATACGTATATCTAACGTTTCGGAGTTCAAATATAAAAAATAATATAATTCATAAATTATTATTATTATTTCAGACCAAAAGAAAGAAATCAAAGAGAAAGACGTGTTGGTGAAAGAAATATGGTTATTTTTACAGGTAAGCCCATTTCTTCTTGAGTAGGTATTGCAAATTGCAACAGACGAATATGGAAATACGTCACTGGAATGCAAAATTTCATGCTGATAGATAGACAATTTTATACTTTTATGTATCTATACTAATATTATAAAGCTGAAGAGTTTGTTTGTGTGAACGCGCTAATCTCTAGAACTACTGGTTCGAATTGAAAAATTATGTATGTGTTGGATAGTCCATTTATCGAGAAAGGCTATAGGCTATGTAACATCGGTAGCGGGTGAAAACGCGTGGGAGCAGCAAGTTTTATATATAATTCCACTAACATTCCTATTTTAGAGCATTATCCGGCATCGTCGTCGTCATCTGTTGAGCCACTTACATTTGCTTCTGTTCAATGCCTGCAAATTATCACCAGTGAGTATAAAAGTTTGTTAAATAAAACCTAGTCTATTATTGGAGACAAGACTGAAGTGCAGCTATCGAGAAGTTGTGTTTACGCCCTTATGTCTCCGTGCCCTATTTATTGGAAGTTACATCGAAGCTTGTTCAAAGCTTGGTTTTGTTTGGCGAGCAGGCCAGCACATACTACTAGTGCTATAAAATCCGAAAAAACATTTCGACATTCTTAGGAAATGTCAGTAATAATGGAAAATGGCACACAGAAGTACTACAGCCTTTTTGTCAAGACAGAATACTTAAAACGGTTAAATTAGAATTCGAACGGTGAAAATTTTACTTCAATTGCATTATGGCGGACCTATCAGCACAATATTGATGCATTGGAGCTCGAGCATTTAGCACAATGATTGATAGGATCCGATCTATGGGATAACGTCATTACTCTCAGAATATACCTAATGCTTTTGTAGCTGGATATAATTATGTAAATCATAATATCAAGTACGTTAAGTATTTAATGTTACTGCCTCGTTGGTGTAGTGGTCGCAAGCGCAGCTGCTGAGCATGCGGTCCTCGGTTCGATTCGGTCTGAAAAATGGGTAGGTATCGAGTTTTCCATTAGAAATTTCTCAGTAACAGCCCGGAGGCTGTATTTGTTACCGGTTGATGGCCAGTAGGCTTGCTCTCTGTTACTATTTTTTTTGAGGGTAGGAAATCATCAAATGGCCCCTCCCGTTCTGGGTGGAGCGGAAGGAATTATCAGATTTTTACTGAATGAAACCCATCCATGTTCCTTCCTTAGCCGTTTATGTTCCGGGGTAGCGGTAACCCTTTCGGACAATCCCGCTTAACGCTCCCTATTACTTGGAATTCAAACACAACTGGCGAAATGCGGTAAACCTACTATTGATACAACTATATCTAACTCTTTGGGTAATACAGGCGTTATTGCGTAATGCGAACAGAATACAATGCATTAACTGACCAAAACTTTACTCTTTCAATCCTACTCAATACCTCGACGTATGAGAGAGATATAAAGCTGCATTGTCGCGATATTGTAGCTGAATATTCATTCAGTTCACCGGTTTTCTGCGTTGAACACATTTTTCTAATACCCACCGTCTCACACCATTAGGTTATGCCTTAATGCCAACCTTTTTCCATTGTGTACCAAAAACGTAATGTGCGGTAAGGTTTGGGTATTTCGGGACATTATAATGCTATATTTCCATGTTGATATGGGAATAAAAATAGGCAGAGTAAAGCCGTTTTTCAGGTGCTCCTCGGGTAGATTTATTTAGGTTTGTATGTGAAAGGTAGTTCTTCATGACGTGTTTGCTGTTGATATGTTTATTACCAATACTCAGGCGGTATTAGCAGGCAATTTTAATTCTTTTTTTCACTTTAACTCTGAATCTTTGGTTGTCTAGGCTACATAAGCTTTGTTTTTATTTTCTAATAAATACATTTTCTCGCTGTTCCTGCATAAGAAAATCCGGGTCATGTTGAATTTGGTGAGTATAGACTTAATTTAGTATTATCCCCTCATACTATAATAGATGTTTAGTTTCTTCACTAATCATCATTCATCATCATTTCAATTGAAAGACCCTCCTCCTCCTGAAGTGCCTCCCTCTCAAACACTGCCAGTTCGACCGGTTCTGTACCACAACCAGTAGATTCCTGCGGCCATCACCAGGTCGACCAGGTCATGGGTCTACTTTGTTGGAGGCCTTCCAACGTGACATTTTCTGGTACGCAGTCGCCACTCCGGAACCTTTCGGCCCCATCGGCCACCTGTTCTGCGAGCAATATGCTTTACACATAGCAATTGTTCAGACTGTGACGGTGACCTTGGTTCTCCCGGCTCTCTTAACTTCTGATTCGATTAAACTTCGGGCATAGTCTTCTGTTCCTTTGGATGACGTGCATTCAGCCTTCTATTAAGGCCCAATATAAGCGACCACCACATTTGAGACGATCTATTACCTAAACGTCTAAACGAAACTATCGCATATCGAACAAATAGTTTTTAAACACAACAACTCGCCATGGAAAAATATATACAACCTGTTCCGCGAAAGAACAAAACAAAAACAAAAATTCTGAAATTGAAAAGAACAAAGGAGACCACAGACTAAACCAAATTGTCTGGCCACAAAGGATACCAAGTTTATTTTTAAAAGTAGCTCGAACAATTCTTAGGTAAGCTAAACAGCATTGGCACAATGGCTACATGAATCTAGCCCCCAGGCTTGCACTTCAAATCGATTTGGCTACTGCTTGACCTAACTTTTACTGTAGCATATAGCGGATCTTCATTTGGGAAGATTTTGTTTTGTTCGACGTACATTGCTGCTTGAAAGAATCGGATATAATATCGAAAAAAAAAAACACTGCATTTTGGTGCTCTGATCTAGGTGGTGTATGTAACAAACGATAGTAATTTTTAAAAACTGTATAGCGTATAGTTGGCTATTGGCACAAAGTGCAAAAGATTAAAAAAGAGAATAATTGTATATTTCATAAATATTTTTAAAAGATATGAACTATTGTTATCATTTGTTCAACAACGAAATGTAATTTATCTTCTATCCCCTTATCATTCATTTTCGAGTATTTAGAGAGTTTACTTCGATTTTCATGAAACAGGTACCCAAATTTTATTTTTTTCATTCGGCTCTAGCTTGCATAAGTTTGAATAACGCTTAACACACATTACAATCAAAGTCAAAGTCAAGAAAGGCACTTTTGAACGTTAAAATGAACAAGAAATAGAATTGATTCTAGCCGCTCCTTCCAAAAGGTAGTTTCGTGTAGAGAAGAATGGAAAAGAAACTCCACCGTTACTCTCTCAAATCGACGACCAAAGATGAGAAGAAATGAGAGACGAGACACTTTTCGTCTCATGCTCTCTCGACCGAAAGTTCATTAGTTACATTGATTTCATGCTGTCAGATGCATTCAGTAGACCATTAGGCTGCCTATCCACCGGATTGGAGAAGAGAGGAGAGGACTAATTATAGAGGAGAAATAATTTTATTCGTTAATAATGACACAGCTCTTCCTTTTTATCCACTCCAGTGGACAGGCAGCCTAACGGGCATGAATGGGTATTTATGTGCTATTGAAATCCATTTTCAAATGCAAATTTCTAATGAACTGTCACATGGAATGCGTTCTGCATTCTGAACTGTTTCATTCAATGAATGTCGATGGGTGATAGGTGAACCCCATAATTAGTTTTGGGCTAAATACCGTCAACGTTGATTAGTTAACTCCAGTTGAAACATTTTGAAATTCATTTCCCGGATTAACATTGGAGTTGATTGGAGGAATTCGAGTTTTTTTTTTGATTGGTGATGGCCTTTTGTTATACAGTAACAATTATCAAATTGAACTTAGATCTGCTGTTATAAGTCAACCAACCATCTCGTTGATTTAATTAATTATTTCAAACCTGAATTTATTAAATTCATTCACCCAACGTGGCAACGCATATTTCCCACTGACAGCGATGGGGATGAATTTTTTGACTCCTCATGAGCTCTTCTCCTTTTTTACTACTTGGACTTAACAGATATATTTTTGGTTTAGGTTGTATTTATTTTATTTAAGATTTGTGTTGAAGTGGTATCGTTAGTTTGAATCTATACTAATATTATAAAGAGGTAAAGTTTGTAAGTTTGTATGTAGGGGGTAATCTCTGGAACTAATAATCCAATTTCAAAAAATTTTTCACTGATAGAAAGCTACATTATTCCTGAGTGCTATAGGCTATAAATTATATTTATATAATACATATTAGCCGAGCTATCGCAATTTTCGTCTAGCAAGTCGGAAAGAAATACCTCCGAAAACAGAATTATTTGCATGCGCTGCCTAAACAGTTACAGTATATCGCAATTTTCCGCGGACGAAGTCGCGGGCAGAAGCTAGTAATAAATATAGTTAAAAAAAACAAACTCATCTAATGTTTTAAAATGTGCTGTATTAACATAAGCACGAATAAGAATCCGCCTATAATGTTGATCTATTCCCATCCAATACCAAGAGCTAATACCATTTAGTATTAGTTTATATCCGAATTTATTTTCTATTCCCAACGAGTACCACATTTTAGAACCAATCCCAAAACTAGTTTGAAGAAATTAGGTACAGTCAAGTTAAAACAATTGACAAAAATCGACCCTTTATCGCAGGTTAAGAGAAATGATTCATTTGAACTACGTTTTTGTTAGTTTGGAAAGTTTTAGACTTATAGCATTTAATTACGAAAATATAGTACGTAAATATTAGAAAATAAAATAAAACTTTGTGTAGCTGAGTGTACAAAACTCACGTTTTGGTATTCGTTAGTAATCGATTTCTTGTTTTTAAAAGTGTGGTACTCGTTGGGAATAGAAAATAAATTTGGTAATAAACTAATACCAAATGGTATTAGCTCTTGGTATTGGATGGGAATAGATCATAATGTTCCCACTGTTGTGACACAGGCCTCCTCGCGGCGAGAGGGAGTGGGTTTTTGTTCTAGGACCTGTTATGATTTCCTTTACCGTTTTTGAGAACAGTGGTGATATCCATTATGGTATACATAATGCGCCTGTCTGGATTATCGAACCTACAAACCTGTAAGTTGCGGCTGTTATAATTGGGCTACCACTACCCATGATTTATTAATAACCCGCAAAATCAGTCCTATAGATTTAAAATTGATCAGCGTTATCTCTTCAAAATCATTGGTTGCTGGGAGAAATCTTGATGTTGGTTTTGTTTATTTATCTTAGGTTCATTAATCTTAAAAGAAGATCCCTTATGACAAATAATTTACCTACGTATTAAATAAAAAATGTTTACTCATACTTACAATAACATCAAAATACGAAAATACTTTTGCTTGAAAGTTAAACGCGCAACGAACATCGAACAGCCGAAAAATGCCGAAGATCCCCGAAGCGGCGAAGGTAGCGCATCCACGACGGGAGAGTACCAAAACCAGTGGAAAGATGCCAATGGCCCGCGACATATGCTCGCCGGCCTTTTCTCAATTCCGAGACTATTTTCAGTAAGAGTGCTTGTAAAACGTTTTGTTAAGAACTCATTTTACAGTAGGAAAATTGATTCCTGTTTTATTTTAGATCGTTAGTTTTGGGGTTTTTTGAACTTTAGTTTACCTACTGTTTATGGAGAAGATGACTGCCTTTACTGCTTTTTTAAGTAATGGATGTATGACACACATACACTACTGCCTTTATCTTTAAATTATAAAACAGGGAATTAATGAACCATCTTTTGTCTTTCTACTCATTTCAATGGGCGATCATTAAAGGAGTAAGGGAAGGGAAATCATGTAATTACTCCTCGAGCTTTGGGTGTACCGGAAGGGAGTGTCAGACACTTACTGACTAAAACCCATCCATGTTCTTTCCTTAGCCCTTTTTAATCCGGGGTAGTGGTAACCCTTTCGGACAATCCCGCTTACCCAGCAGGCTTCAGCCCTAAAGAGCACCTTCCTTGATGCAGACATATCTTTGAGGCGCGCGTGGAACACGTACGCACCGTCCGGCATGGGTCTGGTCCTGATCGGACGGTGAGCTACCAGTCCTCGGCCCTGGGGTGGTGGAGGAGTCTGTCAGAGTCAGAGTTCGCGAGCATAACTGCTCCGCAGAAGGAGGTGACTGCCTCCCACTACAGGGAACTCTAACATTTCTAGTTGTAACGTCCTTTGTTCTCCAATAACATACTTTGATAGAATGCCTTTTGTAAGTGCTGAAAAAGACAACCAAGTAAAAATCTAAGTTATTACCATGTCATATAATAACCAAAGAAAACCCTCACCATCTTCGATATACGTCGTCACCATAGCAACAGAAATCACCTGTGTACTAATACCACTACCAGGTACAGAGATGGCCAATCTACTGCTTAATGTGGTACCTTTGGCAATATTCCAGTATCTTAAATGGACAGAACTCTTTGAGTGGAGATAAATATGTTTGGTGGAATTGTAATGTAGCAGTTAAGGAACATGCATCAAAATACGTATTATAATTTTGAATGGTATCACTCTATCTTTTAAAGTTTTGTTTCCGTAAAGCACTGGATCCGTACCTGAACATACAAAATTTTATTAAACTTGCAATATATTATGTAGTTCGGGTCAAATCTTGCAAATGAATTTCAAAGCAGTTATCCTCAACCGATTGAGCTGAAATTTTGCATACACGTTAAGTTTGAATGACAATGTATAGTTAGGTAAGTAAAATTATTCTAAACCCAATATCGCGAACCGGCCAAGATGGAGAACTGCTTACTTTTTATGGACTTTCATAATATGGATATCAAATGATTTTGCTGAAAAAGATACGGAAAAATAAAAAGTTATGAATGGTAAAAAAAACATTTTTAAAACAAGCTTTTAATTAACTAAGAAGTAGTTGTTTTTTTATTATACTTTTTGCATTAAGCTGCGTTCCTTATGTTTCGGTTTAAAGGATATGCTACATGAAAATATTTAGATAGAATGGACCAACCCAAAAAAAAGACTGCACATGATTTAGTAGCCCAAAGTACGTAAACATCCACTATTATTTGACCATTGTACTGTCGTTTTTCTTTTCTTCTTTGAGGAAAAGGTAGTTGTTTAAACGCCAGCATATAAATTATCTTTTTTGATACGGCCTAGTAGAAAGTTCCAGAGCAATTAAAATCAAAATAACAGAGTGCGTAAGCATTTAAATTTCGAAACCAGCACTCTAAACTTCAACAGTTTATGTTCGAATCTTAAATTCTGATTCATCACAACATAAACTCACAGATCAACCGACCTCTTTGCAAAACAAAATCTTCAGCCATAGACTTGAATCATCAACCGCAAGAGATCGTAGCTTCATAAAGTGCTGCGTTTCACGTACTCCATTCTACCAATATAATACGTACTCTTATGCTAATATTATAAATAAGACGCTGTCTGTTATATATTCACGCCTAAACCACTGAACCGTTATAGATAGAGAGGTAGCCTGGCCCCTGAATAAAGACAAAGGCTACTTTATATCCCTTAAAAAAAATGAAATACAAAGTACACGCAGAAGAAGTCGCGAGCAAAAGCTAACAATATTTTAAACGTGAAATTTGTTTTGCTAGTAACTGAATCACGCATAAACGCCTGAAATTATATTCATGAACTTTAGCACATAAAGTTGAAATGTTCTACAATTTAGATTCTTATCCGCAGTAAATCAAGACATTTCCCAAGGACGCGAGCGAAACCGCAGATAATAGCTAGTCTATATTCTCTTGTAAAACTTACTACATTTAATATTCAGTAGTATTTGTGAAGGGCGCGTATTTGAAACGCATATTTCATGAGGGGCGTGCGGTTTGGCCGTAAGTCATACATAACGCTGGATATAAGGGCTTCATTAGAGAGAAGGGCTTGGAGTGTTCAGTAGCGTATTTGCTAATAATGAATTCAAGGAATAGGATACATTTAAAGATACCATAATATACGAGTACATCAATCAGTCGGCCTAGCCTTTTTAACCCCCGACACAAAGACAAGGGTGTTATAAGTTTATTTTATTTTATTTTACAGTTTTTGGAAAACTTACAGCTAGACACTTTAGCACGATTGAGAGTAACAAAAAAAGGCCAATTAAAAGTTTTCACGGTCATAAGAGAACATATAAACACAAAGTATTTAAGAAGGTAGACAGTTGAGTAAAGACAGTATATTTTATGATTAAACAGCGCAAACTTTAAGCAATTACTTTACATTATCAAAGAAGAAATTACATAGAGTTTTCTTTAATTTAGAGATACTAGTATTGAAAACATCGATGTCGACGTCCCGGCAGACTGCATTATACGTGTGACTCGCTCTAATTAAGTATGAATTCCGTCTGTAATTCGTTCCTACCATAGAAGTATGCAATAGATAAGGATTGCGCAGGAAAACACAAGGAACCCGCAGTCTGATGTTGTTTAGCAATTCGGGAAGCTCCGTTGACCCGTTAGCAATTCTAAATAAAAAACGTTTAACGTATCTGTCTGTGTATCTATCTGTGGTAACGTGGCTCCTTAACGGATGATCGATTTTCGTTTAGTTTTTTATGTGTCATAGATAATTATATCACGAGTGTTCTTAGCCATGTTTCATGAAAATCTGTTGAAACGTTTCCAGATCATCAGCTCTTATCTAGTTGATGAGGGCATCTGACTACTTCTTTATGTCCGATCGATTCGAAATATTCGATTGTGAAGGATATATTAATAATATAAAATATTAATTAAATATTGTGTCAAGGGGTTTTTTAAGTTTTACTTTTATCCTAATTATGTTGTGAACCGGGATTGGCTTCAAGTCTAACCGTGTACAGAATACCAGTATTTTATTTATCTATCCTCCACTGGGTACTAATATACCTACCCTTTGGTAAGACTGGCTGTAAGACTTTCGGGCTTGTGCCGACCCCTAACGACTGTAAAAGATCCACGAATGACAGCCGTTGGCGGCTTAACATGCTTTCCGAGGCACGGAGGAGTCTCGGTGTGTAATGTTGGTCACCCATCCACGGACTAACCCTGGCGAGTGTAACTTAACCTGATAGTTTGACCGTATGTATATTACTTTGCCACAGCCACGAGTTCGTACCACAATTAACATGGTATACCTAATATCTTGCTATAAATGGTACGTTAGATGTGTATCGGTAATTACGGAATTAAACTTGCATAAAGATTGAATGCTAATGCAAGTTGTGGGAACAACCTTGGTACGTGCACGTGTGAGCACACGTGTCGTGTCTCCATGACCAATGTCAAGTTTTTAACAGTTTTAACGAAATTTGTTGTGAGCAAGACATTAACCATTTTTGATGTGAAACATCTATAGCCGCACGTAAAACTAATTTCTGGCGTGGCGACGCATGCCATGGCGACGCGTCGCCACGCTGTATGATGGTGTTACAGTCTATATGCAGTAGTGTGTACTGTGTGGCATTTTAAACGAATGAAGTTGTGTATGTTGTTTTTATATTTAATGAAAATAAATGTTTATTGAATAAACAGTCATCATTTTCTGGAAAAAATCGTAATATTATTTTATTTTATCATTATGCCATATTTAGTTTCTATCGCAATCTGTTCTTTTCAATCATATTACTTTTACAAAATAATGTCAATGTTTCACATCTGCCAGGCGTCCCGTGACGGCTCACATTTTTTTTTAAGGCTGGGAAATCATACAATGACCTCTCCCGCTCCCTCTCGCTTCGAACCATGGCTTGAACCAGGGCCGGGCGCGAGAGGTCGCCGCCGCCGATCGCCTCTACGAGGACACGGCGGTGCTCCGCCCAAGCGGGGCAGGTTTCCACGGTGTCCTCTGGGCGATCCTGGCAGTGGTGACACCCGGGCGTTTCCTCCCGCTTGATTATGTGCAGGAACCTCCCGAAACATCCATGTCCGGTGAGGACTAACGTCAGGCGGTAGGTGAGAGCGCCGTGACGCCTCTCTAGCCACTCCTCAAAGAGGGGCCTTACCGCCACTATCGTGGCGTGCCCTAAGCCATTGACCCTTGCTGCCCCAATGCAAGCACCCTAAAGAAGCTTTTAGAAAAACCATTTTTTGAACAAGAGGCACCTGCCTACAATTAAATTTTTTGTTGTCCAGTGTGGCTTAAGATTTGAACAAATTATCTTAAGAACAAAATGAACCAACTTTGAGGGAATATTTAAGTAGAATAAAGTAATAGATAATTTTGTATTTATCTGTGGAGGCTTGAAATAAGCAATTTAATGAAATATTATTGTTGTTTGTTGTTTTGTGGTTTGTCTTCTTCTTCTTTTCGTGTGGTTAGTGACTAACCTGGTGACAGAGTTTTAATGCTGCCCATGGGCCTCTGACTTAGCATCACATACTGTTGATAAATATCTGTCAGGCATGCCGGTTTCCTCACGATGTTTTCGACGATTATAATGATATAAGTCTGCAAGTCTTCCAAAAATAAAGAAAATTAAATAAATATTCTATCCAAAAACACACGCAAGCGATATGATTGGAAGGGACAAGAAGTTCAAGGGCCGTATCAATTTCAGACTGTAGGTGACTTACAGTTTTTATTTATACTAAACCAAAGACCCTGTTTCCAGGAATATAAATAAAAGAGCACATTCATTCTAAAGAATAACATCACTACTTCAATAGAAGCCAGGCTTAAAATAATAAGGCACCTGTCCCTAAGCCGGCGATAAACGAGAAGTGAGTAGAGTAAGCAAGTAAAAACTAGTTGACAAGAGACGAACGATCACTCGCGAGTGCGTATTTACCAAGCGTGAGCCACTTAGCAAGTGTTTTGCCCGCCAAGCGAGTGTTGCCAAGTGAGTACTCTCTTTGATAGCTCTTGTTGCTGCGACAAACGAGTCACCGGGCAGTATGAAAAATCAGCGTTCAACTATTAACAGGATCTTCAATCTTTTATCTATCTGCGATCTGCATCGTTCTCAAAATGTATATTTCAACATGAATGATGTAACCCAGATTTTGAGTGTCCTTGGAGTTTCTTACCCGTTCTCCTCCACAGGTACCTACTGCTTTGGAATGAGCAACTAGCTTCATCTTTCTGACTGACCGACCCTTTGACAATTCAAAAGTGCCTGTAATTGGTTTATTTTAAATAAATGCTTTTAGTTTGAGTTTTGTACGTATCTTGAGCGAAAAAATAGGTGAGTCGCTTCCTCGTCGGGCGGTGGGACAGGTGCCTAAGGCTCGAACTCACTGGCGCGGAATAAACGCCGCGTTTGTCCCGCGGTTTATGCTAACGCAAAAATTCATAACGCTGGAAAATCCCTGTGTATATAAAACGGGCGATTTCACTCATACAAAAATTTGTCTTAATGTGATGTGCCTTTCAGTGATTTTTAATTCACTTCAAAGGTATTTGAATAATCGAGGGTGAAGTGGAATAATCTGTTGGGGTTTTACGTAGGCATTAATATAATATTTGGTTTATGCTAGTTAGGTCCAAAATAATGTGTAGATTTATAGGTTAAGAAGATATCTGTTTTTTAGGTGACGATATCGTAAAAGCAAAAGAAGATACAATTCTGGACACATTCAGTAACTGGTCTTAGCTCAACGTCTACATAGGTTTTTTACTGCACCAGAGTCCAACATTTGGGCAATGTGCTTATGATATTGGATGGCCCATCTGAGGTTAAGCAAGAAAATAAATGTTTTCACTGAGACTCGCACGGAAAAACCTAAAGTAAGTGTGAATGGTCACTGCCGCCACATCTGCAAAAAGTGTTTAATGTGGCAATACTTATTTTTATTTTACGAACCGACGCGCGCTTCGGTTGTGGTAACCAAGGGTACAACACGTTGTATGCGTAAGTCGTCCTTACGCATACAACGTGTTGTACCCTTGTAGGGTCAGAATAATCACACAGGCACATACACACACACGTCCAACTTCGCTATTGGCTTGTGCAATACCGAAAGATTTTACGCTTACACACACATTCACTGCCTGTTTGTACACTTGGTAACCACAAGTAAAGCCCGCGTCACTTGATTAGATAGAACTAGTTGTAATACGTTAGTACTGCCTATAACATTATTTAATTATTTTATTAATTTCTATAAAACCATTAACCTTTTCACCGCCAACATACACAGGACGCGATGTCTCGCCCAGCACCGATCTATAAATGCATAACGAACAAAGTATTTCAAACGAGTTCTTCATTTGAAATTCTTTGTTCGTTATGCATAATAATATGAAGTTGTGGCCAACCAAAATCTGGAACTCTATTCAAGTGCTAGGCGATGAAAAGGTTAAAGTTCTCCACACCAGAGCTGCACTAGTGTGTAAAACTTATATGGTCCTACACACAAAACCACTATCCCTGTTTGTACGCTGTCTTTATTTCCAACGGGTGCCTTGATACCCTTTGATGTTCCGTCTAATTAACGGGAAAGCAGAGTGAAAAACTTGTAGGTAAGGTACCACAACCGACACTATTTTCATATCTTTCTTTGCAGCTTTTTAGTTCCTTCAGTGACTTACATCTTTTATATCTTCATCTTCAGTGATGAGATAACAAGCTAGAATAATGTTGAATAGGTACAGTAGGCCGCAAGTCAATAGAAAAGTGAGCTCTGGGTGGGGCGGAGGGAGTGTCAGACTCTTATTGTGTAAAACCTATCCATGTTCCTTATTTGATGTACCTGACGGTACATTTTTTAATTTACAATATTTCTTTCTTTTTAATTAGATCCGTTATACCAATATGCTGGCACATACCAATCAAAATTATTGTAAAATCAAGAACCTAATTTGATTGATTGATGTTATGAATATTGTTAATTACATTGTAACCTAGACGCATACCGCAATGGATGGAACGAGGTGGCTGAAGAGAAAGATGTCTGAAAGGATTTGAGGAGGCCTTTGCTGAGATGTGGGACGGTCAAGGCTAACTAAAAAAAAGTTGTATCTGCTGAAATTTTGTTAACTTATTCGATGAATATACAGAAATAGAATTTTATTCTGTGGCTTTAAATTCCTTCTGTTAAGTCGAAAGGAAAACGTAGAAAAAATCCTTTAAAAATGTAAACATATTTTGTAGTTTCTACCTGATATAATTGGTTCTTGGAAACTCGCAGCGTTTTCAAAACCCAGTGTGTAAACTAATAAGTCCTGCAGTGAGAAATTACAGGTATCCTTTAGAGTATAAACGAGAATGTATGGCCAGCACTGCGCTCTGTAAAGACCTCCCAATATAAACCCCAGCAGTCAGGTGCTAGGCAATGTCGTAACTCGTAAATAGCTTTATGATACTGCAGGAGTGTGAATCGGACTGCCTGCGGTGTTACTCTTCGGAGTTATGAAGGGCTGTTGGTCCGAAGTTTAATTGGGATTACGATTTGGTTTATTGGTAATGGGTGACATGAAATTCTGTTTATAGTTGGTTCTTCAAGTGTTCATAACTTATAGAGAGAATAATAGATGACGAGGAGCACAAAACCATACTGTTTCATGAATTTATTCCACTACGCATCAGTGATAATTATTGTTTCTGTTTTCTTTTTAAAGTAGCTACGTTCGATGCCTTTATAACAAATAGGAAAATAAATTGGCACATACAAAAATTACTACATAATTTTTTGAGCCCTGTGAGTTTCGATTTTAATGTTTAAAATTAAGTAATAACAGCCGCACAGATCGATCCATCAGGTTAAGCAACTTTTGGTCCATGGATGGGTGACCTTCTTTACATACCGAAAATCCTCCGTGTCTCGGAGAATACGTTAAGCCGTTAGTCCCGGCTGTCATTTGTGCATCTTAGACAGTCGTTACGGGTTGTCAGAAGCCCGAAAATGGGACAGCCAGTCTTACCAAAGGGTATCGTAATACCAGGTCCCTGGGTTGTGAAGGTCAGATAGCAGTCGCTCCATGTAAAATACTGGCATTCAGGTGCATCCGGATACACTAGAACCCGACCCCACCACAATTGGGAAAAGGCTAGGCAGATTGATTTGTTTACAAAGTTTAAAAAAAATGGAACATTGATTTAACAAAGTAAATAATAGACATAAGAGGTTTAAAAAATCTCGAAGAGGTTGTCGCAAACTACAATCCCTAATGTTATTACCTAGACAAGCGTCTTAGTTTTTTCATTAATTTTATCCACCAGGAAATAGGACAGCTCTCTATTTTGCGTAATTTTGATTGAAGTTACTCAAGAACAATCAATCTTATTAGATCAGCTTGCTATGACATTTTAAACTCAATCTCCTTGAGACAAAGATGAGAATTGTTTAAATAGGCGGCAATAAAATAGATTGTTGACTCGACAAATGTATTAATGGTTGTATTGATTGAGTTTTATGACGTCTGAATGTACCTAGTCTTTGAAATTACGTCATGGCTTCTGAGACAGAAATACAGTGATTCAATTTTATAGTAGCACTTAGATCGAATACATTTTCTTGATATTTTAGAAAACTCTATAATATAAAGTCTTCAGGGCTCTACAATATATAATGTAATAGACTATATAGAGTCTATTATTTATTTGTATTTTCTGTAGGCTACAAAATTGTTTTGATGACCTGATGAAGGTCACAGATATTCAAAAATATTCTCTTCTTCTTTTCGTGTGGTTAGTGACTAACCTGGTGTCAGAGTTTTTATGCTGACTTACCTTTACATGCGGTTCCTTTAGGCGTGAAACACACAGAAACGGCGTAAGGTGAAGGCGCGGCAATGGCACGTACATTTTGTACACAGGAATGATGCCGCTTCTAATCGTTTTCATACAAAATGTGTGCGCCTGTGCCGCGCCTAAGGTGACTTACGCCGTTTCTGTGTGTTTCACGCGTTCAAAAGTATACTACGAATTCCGAAAGTAAATGAAACTGTTCAAACAGTTCATACAATCAGTTCTGTTGATATAACTTGTCTTTCTGCTTCTCACCTACTTCAACAATCTAACATCGACACGTCTATTCATTGCAATGGGCTTTATGAATTTGACCCACTTCTCAGTGAACGAGGACATGGTAATACTAGATCTAAAGATTCTTGATTAATGATGAGTTGACAGGGAAGATTGGAATTACACCTCGCAGTAATAGAGCCTAGTTGTTAACGCAGCAAGGAACGATTTATGGCTTTGTTTTTGGGGAAAATTGGACTTGTCATTCGAAATTATGTCGAAGATACGTGAATTGGTTGATTGGTTTATAGAGGACGAGCGGTTGTCTGTGACTTTGGCTTGTTTGTGTTTTATCATAGATATTTTTTATACAAATATGCAGGAGGTAATTAAGTAGCCTTTTTTTTTGAGGGTGGAAAATCATTGAATAGCCCCCTGCCGCTATGGTTGGAGCTGAAAGGAGTGTCAGACTCTGTGACTAAAACTCATCCATGTTCCTTCCTTAGCCTTTTATGTACCGGGGTAGTGGTAACCCTTGTGGACAATCCCGCTGAGTTTGGTAGCCTATGTCCTTCTCCCGGGTCCAATCAGTTCAGTGGTTTAAGCCAAAAGAACGTCACTAACAAGCAGAATGAATTTGGATTAAATGATAGAAGCTGATTTATTTTCTTTTGCCAGTGGCTTGTCCACATGGGTGTCGGAAATTAGACCAAGGTAGCGTACTACCGTGATAAAAAGTCCTTTGTGTAAATCCAGGTATTAACTATCAGTGTGTCACATCCAAATCCTTTAGAGTAACAAACATCCATGGAAACAATCGCATTTACAATATAAGTAAGATTTATGTGTAATTTGTAACAGTCTTATTACCTGAGGAGCTCGTACATAAGTAATAACAGCCGCATAAGTCGATCCATCAGGTTAAGCTATGCTTGCTGGGGTTGGCTGTTGATGGGTGACTATCTTTACATACTGAGACACCTCCATGACTCGGAAAGCATGTTAAGACGTTGGTCCCGGCTGTCATTAGTGATATTTGACAGTCGTTACGGATCGTCAGAAGCCCGAAAATCTGACAGCCAGTCTTACCAAGGGGTTTCTTTCTACCCAGTTACTGGGTTGTGGAGGTCAGATAGGCAGTCGCTCCATGTAAAATACTGGTATTCAACTGCATCCGGCTGTTGATTGAACCTTAATTAGGAGCTTTTCTTACTAACAAAGAAGGGTCCAACAAGACCCACCTTAGAGCAGATTTCACCATTGAAACTGATCGCAATCAGCGCATAAACCACGTTTAAGAGATGTCAGTGTCATTATTTTCTATGAAATATTGACACTGACACTAATTACCTTATAGCACAGCTTCATGCCGAGTGGAAGCCTTCTTGTCACAGCCATGTTCATAAGTATTTTTTGTATGTACCTACTTGTTTTTGTCATTATTAAATCGATTTTTCTTTCTTTATATACAAACAAAGATGATTCCGGCCACAATGTGTGGTCAAATAAATAAATAAAGACACAAAATTTTAAACAAAAACATGTCATAATATTCTTTGGAATGTAGAGTTTGTCAGTCACAATCTTCATCTGAGATAATAACCCTAATGATAGTGATTATAACGTCCATTTTCTTTTCAATAAGTAAACCACATAAACTCCTCGTACGTTATGAAATAAGACTGCTCGTGTCTTGAATTTTCAAACAATGTAGGGTAGACACGGCAATGAAACAATCACCGCTTAAGCTACTTTAGACGTCCGTTTTTCTAATCGCACAACCGTGTTTTTTTTACAAATGTAGACCACTTGTACCGTGGATACTAGTCCGGTTTCCGGTGCGTGTACAAACTCCCATTTTGACGTAAAAACTAAGCCCGGTGAATTTTATTCACGGTCCGTTTTCCAAAGAAAAAAACGAACATCAGATTAGCAGTTTCAATGCAAGTTTCATGAGGATTAATGAAGGCTACGAGTCTATTAACTAATGGACGATATACAAATAATCCTAGAGTAGAAGATTTTATTTTAAAAGAAATATATAAAAAACACCCACAGTCCAGTTATAGAATGAATATAAAATAGTTAATCCTCCCGCCAGCCACTCCATTCCCGCGTCAGCATAGATATTAGAAGAATTCTTTTCATCCAAAAAGTATCAAAAGCCAACACTCCGATTCTGAATGCACTCACAATTTATATTCCCGATCTACGTAACCCGACCAAATAAAAAACACATTCACCGCCATATCCCACTCCAATTTCTTAACATTCTCAATTTCCCTGCATAATCTCAGATATAAAGAGCAAAATTGAACTCAAACGTGAATATTTACAAGTGAACATGGCAATATCTCGTCCAAATATACGTGCAACACTCTATGCGAAATTAAAATTGGCTTGAGGCCAATATAATCTTACTGTGGGTCCGTATTTATCGCTTTGGATAGGGCAGAACGGGAGGTATTATGAAAATCAAAAGGAAACTAAGCCTCGGTTCGTATTTTTGGCGTAAAAAAATCTAGATATTTTCCAGGTTATGCTTATTAAATAAACAAACATGATGACTAAAAATCACTGTCATCATCGTCGTCATTTCAGCTGAAAGACGTCCGCTGCTAGATATAAGCCTCCTTAAGCACCGCCACTGCGATCAATTAATATGCAATAATAATTAAACGCCAATTAGACAAAGTGTCATCCGATATCGATGATGTAAAAGTCCAATAAATGTGTTGGATTAATTTTCAATGACCTAAGCTACAGAAAAGCTTATATCAAACCAATAGAAAGTCCTGTTGAGAAAACCACCAAGACTAAAAAAAATTGTGAATTCCGTAAATTATAAACTCCATCCTTCAGGGATAATCTACAAGGTCTATTTAGCCTAGTCCACTTACCGACTATATAATTGTATTGGCCTCTAGCCAGGGATGCACAGTTTCATCTCTAAATGGCCACGTATATAATTTTTATTACTGTGCTTATGTCCGAGTGCTGTTTGTGGGAAGATGTTTGTAACGCTTATTCTAGCCAACTTATAGTGGCCGCTGGTGATCATTTGAGTAATGGCCTAAGTGATTTTTTATTACAGCCGCATTTAAGGGGATTTTTTGTTGACGGTCTTTTTGGAGACAAATAAACAGCTGTTATGATTTGAACTGTACGTATAATTGACAAATTAAAACCTTTCGTGGATATTTGACGTCGTTAGAAGGCCGAAAGTCTGTCAGCCAGTCTTGCCAATGGGTATCGTATTACCCAGTGACTGGGTTGTGGAGGTTAGATAGGCAGTTGATCTATGTAAAATACTGGTATTCAGCTGCACCTGGTTAGACTGGAAGCCGACTCTAACATAGTTGGGAAAAGGCTAGGCAGATTGATTGAACCATAATTAAGATTTTTTCTTAATAACAAAGAAGGGTTAAAGATGACCCACCTTAGGGCAGATTTCACTAATGAAACTGAATGCGCGCTTAAGAGCTGTCAGGGTCATTAGTTTCTATGGAATATTGACACTGACAGCTGCTCTTGAACGCGTTCCAGATGTGTTGATCGCGTTTAGTTTCAATGGTGGAATTGGCACTTACAAATAACGACTGTTGACGGGTAAAGAGTTTATTATGACAAAGTAAAAAAGTGAATTAACGAGTCCGTACTGACGTGTGCCTAAAGGTTTTTGAGAGGTTTCCTTTGACTAAAAATCTGTACTTTAGCAAATGTGCATAATTGTCTTCATAGAACAGTAATTTGTATATCTGAAGCTACCTTTAGTACCTATACGTACAACTTTTATGCTTCCGTTGTTATGTTAACTGTCATCTTAATTAACAAGCCACCGTGGGCTACTAGGAAAACCTTACACAGACTTCGTACCCAAGTAGGTCGTAGTAAGAACAACCTCCACAAGTGGGGGTTCATAGACGGTTCAGATCTCCGATGTGTATGCGGCGTCTCCCCACAGACAATGGCTCACCTCCCATCTTGCACCACATACCCCGTCAAATGCACACGTGAGGACCTAATGGCTGCAGCGAACGGTATTCGCGTTGCTGAATTTTGGGCCAAACAAATAGAAAAATATATTTAGGTACTATTTTTGCTATCGACACGCTAATAAGAAGATTTTTAATTACTCCCTTGTTTTTACCAGTAATTTTATCTATGTTTGGCCAGACAATGACAGGTCAAGGATATTCTTAGAAGTTGTGTTTATAAGGTAGCTGATGGTCACCCGTACGTATGAAAGTCGATAGAAGTCTTATATTATTAATAAAGTGAAACTTTTATTACATCGTCTCAAACTTTTTCGTCTGTGTGTTGCATGTCGCGTGACGGTCGGCCGCGGAGTAGGGATAAAGTGAAAGGCGCTCGTCAGAGCAGCCAAGGCCAATATGGCGGCGCCTATAGTGTCAAATGTCTTTAATGTGAAAAAAGTTTCACTTTTACCGTGGTTTCATAAAACCACACAATCCTTTTTTTGTTCCATATCCAAAGATATCCTCAAGAAATATATTCATACTGAAGCCGTGTTCAACAGTGGCATAAATACTGACAATCATTAAACACGATCAAAAGCAAAATACATCCAGCAAATGGGAGCAATTTATAGCCAACAGTGATTATTAGAGCAATTACTTAACAAAACTGATTAACAGGGCAATCACCGGCTCTATTGTTCAGACTTATTTGACGTATCACAATAAAGTGTAATGCAGTTGTTTGGATGGTTGCTAGGCAACTAACGTTATTGATTTATGTTTATCAATTTGCTAGGGGCATCAGTTAGCGTTTATCTTTGATATGATACGCTGTATTTTTGTGGGTGTTCGTAAAAAGTGAGAAAAAATTATTAAACTGTGTATTAGTGATTGAAAGTGTACATATGTTTATGTTATTTCAATGTACCTAGAAACTGGATTCACAGTGAGTGTGGTTTTCATTGACTGCCACGCATCAGACACAATAGAAAAACTATTGTTTGTCGGACCCACGGTGACCGCGTTGGCGTTCAAAGTGTTAAGAGTGGAAATAGGTACTTACTTTTTTATTATTTATCTGTAATAGTAAATTTATATTTTATAATTTCTACCACTGTTTTAACATTTAGTAAAAAGTTGAATGTTTTTTTTTTAACTAAGCGTAGTACTTAAAGTAAAAAAAAATTGGCAGGGGTGAACCACTGTTCTCCTAGCTAGGTTGCTGAGCAACCTGAATTAAGGAGAGACAGTTTGCCTCCCTAGTTCAATATCTTACAGAATATTTTAAAATATGCTACGTGTTGTCTTTCAAATCGCTATTTAACTGACATACATTATTGTCAATGTTGTTTACTGAAATGAATCTTATCTACTTAAGTAGATTATCATCACATTCTCCCGACCTTAGGTTGACTTATTTGGGGTCAGCGCAACATGCGTTTTTCCATATTTTTCCATTAATCGTCGGTTCGGTAGTCAGCCCCTTTCCAGACATATCATCTTTCACAAAGTCCATGCATCGTTTTTTGATCTTCCTCTACTCTTAAAGCTTTCAACATAAGACTAAGCATTTATTAAAATCTATTCATAAAACCTTTTTGGTTGTCTATTAATTAAAACTTCTCACACACGAATTGTCACACATTTATAGTCTTTTGTTTTTGTTAATATCACGTAATTAACATAAATTATTAGTTTTATGTATGAAATTGAATGCACACAAAAAAAAACTTACACAAAACAAAAAAAATTAAGACTGCTCGCACATTTTTGCTGACCGACAGGTTTTTAAGAGGCGACTGAGAAGGCGTTTCGGTCGCTGAGTTTCGTGCGCTCCGGTCGAAACAGGAATTTCATAGGTAAGGTATCAAACCTTGGATATTATCATGTAGATTTCTTGATTATACAATTGTTAACTCTAAACTAAGTCTCTCGAACTCGTGGCTAGGTAACAGTCGCACGTGACGATAGGTAGATTAAGGTTAATATACGCTTGCTTCAGTCCAAATGGGTAACCAAACATTTAATACATCACCGTGCCTTGGAAATCACGTGAAGCCAGCGGTCTTTTTTTTTTGAGGGTGGGAAATCATCAAATTATTCCTCCCGCTCTGTATGGAGCGGAAGGGAGTGTCAGACTCTTACTGACTAAACCCATCCATGTTCCTTCCGTAGCCCTTTATGTTCCGGGGTAGCGGTAACCCTTTCGGACAATCCCGCTCGTCAGAGGCCCATGGACAGCATAATAACTCTGACACCAGGTTAGTCACAAACCACACGAGGAAAAAAAACAGGCGCGAAGAGGTAACAAACAAGATGACAGACTAACTTTCGCATTTTTGATTATTCGTTACGATAATAAAGAAGACACTGATGAAAGTTATAAACGCCTGTTTTCTTCTTGTTGAAATATTCAAAGCTAGCTTCCAAATCGATAACAAACGTTCCCCCATTATCTATTCATCGTGCAATTCTCTAATCAATACGCAAATTGCTGTTCAAGCATACCTACGTCGAGAAACGCCAAGTTATTTGCGTATTCAAGGATACTGGGATACTAACCCACATGTTTCGTTGTTAGCCACGTTAAACTGATTTTAAGTTGTTGTCAGCAGTCACAATTTCAATCAAATCAAATAAAATCATTTATTTGTTTTCCCTGCCCTAATTAACTTTCCATCCCTACTAACACACTCTTCAACGAAGCTTTTTGAGGCTTTGATGTTTTTTATACGCGAGAATGATATCAAATTATGATTATATTTATTTTTTTGTGGTTTAGGTGTGTCACTCGTGTACATATCTATTTGTTTAAACTAATAATATTTTAATCTGTTGGTTGCAGTATACTAATATCCGTGAACAAGTCTCACAGTAATTCGTTTATTTATCAATCAACTTGTATTGGATATAGGTTCTTGATTATAGGTATATTGGTTGTTTCCTTTTTTTCTCACACGTTTTCTCATAACACATCTGACATTGGCAGAATTGTCGACATTGGCACCATTGCCATAGAGAAAAATAGAATGGAATAGAATTTATTTGCTTGTAAACATGGGTAAAAATTGGTACAGAGGCCAGCATATCAAGTCATCAATCACAATCTGTCAAATTTCTTTGATAGTATTTCAACTTTATTGCATAGACATAAGGTTCATTTTTAATTGAGAAAATTTGACAGTTAGGGATAGCTTGATGTGCTGGCGTCTGTACATAGGTGTTGTGATAAAATCGCTTTCTCCTCTTTTAAAATTTAGTTTAATTATCGATTGATTTTTTTTTAATCATTTAATTATGAACGCTTTTTACGTTCTGCATCTTTCTCACATATATATATTTCAACATGAAAGATGCAACCCAGTTTTTGTAAACAAATTTTGAATTAAAAGAATGTCCATGGAGTGTCTTGCCCGTTCTTCTCCATAGGTACAACCTACTGCTTTGGTATGGGCAGCTAGCTTCATCTTTCTGACTGACTGACCCCTTGACAATTCAAAAGTGCCAGTAATTGGTTTATTTAATGCTTTGAGTTTGAGTTTGAGAATAAAATGTACCTACTAAACAGCTAATTTATTTTTCGCGATTGACTCTCTGATACTATTACTGATACTACTGATACAATTTTCGCCTAAATCGTCAAAATGTACTGAATAGCTGTTTTTTTTTTCGCGATTTCAGGTTTGGTCCCATAGTAAAAGTTGCTTGCTATAATGATTACAATGACCCCTTAAAAGGTTTAAAACTACTTAAATTTAACCATGTATATCCCACAGTTCAGAGGAGAGGTATTTGACGATAGTCATTATTTACGTGAGTAAAACCGCGGGGCACAGCTAGTATTTGACTAATAATTAGTTTCAACAAAAATTCTAATTCCAATAAACATCGTGCCGAACGGTAGGAAACGAAGAATACGGTAGGTAACATTTACGTTGGCATAGGAAGGAAATCGACAGTGCGTTTAATGTTTTTATTTTAATAATCTTTTTTCATGTATTAAGATAACAGTACAATGTTATCATAAGGTACAGGTGTTACTTCATTAATCAAAGTGGAACTCATTCCGATAGTATTGATATGTTGATATCTAAGTGCTAATTGTTTTATTATCTATCACCTGATCATTATTGACAATAAATTAAAATTTAATCAAATTACAAGTTTAGTCTTTGAATATTTCAGTCAAATTCCAAATAGGCACATGATTGGTACTTTTAAACGCAAATATAAAATAAATTCCATCGTTACTCTTCTAAAATGTTTTATAATATTAATAATATGTGAAGACGATGCACTAGAATTAAAATACTATAATTACCACAAAATGTTATATAAAAAATTACAAATTTAACAATGACAGGTAAATTCACACAAAGCACGAACGATTTTTTATTGTTTTTTTAAATTTTGTGGTAATTATAGTATTTTGCATATTATAGTGCTCACACTATATTTGCAAATGGTATAATAAAAGTAGACAATTTTCCTGAAATTTCAACAAGTAATAAGTCAAAGTAATCACAGAATGAACAATCTATGTGATATAAATTAACAAATTACAAATTATACAATTAAATTAGCCAGTTTGATTTTGTTTTAACGAATGATTAAACTATGGAGTTATTACCTAGTTGAAATAACTGAAAAAGGATCATTATGCTAACTTTGAAAACGGGTCAAACCTGAAATCGTGAAAAAACTCAGTTGTTTTCGTCGAGTTCTCGGAATTAAAATGTATGGTTTTTTCTTAAGATTAAACAAACAATGGAATATTTACATAAGATACCATAAGAATTCTTATAAGTACCATTGTTTTTTTTTAACCAGTAAAACTGGTTGCATGTTCTGTCTTCTTCTTTTCGTTTGGTTAGTGACTAACCTGGTGTCAGATTTTTTTTTGCTACTCGTGGCCCTCCGATTTAGCTTCACATACTGTTGAGAAATACTTCTCAGACATTTTCTGTACTAAGTAGGTTAGAAGAGTCTCAAAGTCCAATGAGACGGAATCCAAAACACCGACACTTATAACTCTAGTTACTTAGCTGAATCCTGACGGCATACCAAATAACACTGAACCCCACCTCGGAATCGACCACAAGTCCCTTTTATTTTTTTGAGGGTGGGAAATCATCAAATGACTCCTCCCGCTCTGGGTGGCGCAGAAGGGAGTGTCAGACTCTTACTGATAAAAACCCATCCATGTTCCTTCCTTAGCCCTTTACACTCCCTTCCGCTCCACCCTGAGCGGGAGAAGTCATTGGATGATTTCCCAGCCTTAAAAAAAAGCCCTTTAAGTTCCAGGGTAGCCCTTTCGGCCAATCCCGCTTACAAATCACAAGTCCCTACACTCAACATTCACTAACAACCACTAGACAAACGAGCCAGTCTCAGGTGGTTAAACAAAATATGCAGCGATCATAACTATAAAAACTGAACCCTGAAATATGTACCGTTCAAGTCGTAAGTACTGGGGTAGGAAACGTTAGTACCTGGTCGCTGTTGCAATTTATACTAAGTAAGTGGTACTATACATCTTCTCAGACCAACGCCTCTAGAACTAGGTCACCAGAGATGCTGAACCTATCACTCCTCATGCACTTAGCTACAATTTTAAACTAGGCAGTAGTCGGCGTAATACACGGCTATTTTTATTTATATTAGTTTTGGTTCATGAATTTATTTTTTTACGTTCTTTTTTTGCTGTAGCTTCAATTGTTGTGTGGGTACTAACTAGCTTCCATAGATTGTTCTACACAAACCGCCATTAAGATAAAGGGTGATAAACATTTGCATTAAGTATTCTATTATGTCCATTAACGAACTTCACGTCTTCATACTGAGAAACTATCAAATGTGACAGTTTTTTTGACTGCCGGTTATATTTGGAACCTTTGAGCGCGTGGGAAAAATTGTAATGTATGCCGCCATCTTTGTTTACTGACAGCGCCCCATCGCCTTTCGACCGCCAGATTTTTTTTGTAACAGAGTAGTAATGGAATTTATGTTTTATTAAGAGCTGTTGCGCTATTCTGTAAAAATCTCACCGTGATATAAAGTGAGTTTAAAGTGAGCTGACAATAGTGTCATTCCGTACAGTTGGTAGAATCCGTGGCGTAGGTGAAACGACAGCTCACTTCACACTTCCTTCAAATAGGTTTTCATAGTGAAATTTTTTTCAGAATCGACCGACTGTTTTCGTAGTTCAAGTGTCGGAAGTGTAAAATCTAATAATTATACAGAGTTGATATGACAGAGGGGCATTAAATTACACTACGTATACTATACGTGTTTAGTATTAACTCGGTACGGTATAAAAATAAAAAACACCAAAAATGAGGTTTTTATTTTTTCAAACAAATTAAATAGCTTACAAATCAGAGTAAAACGCAACCACCCTTTGTAAATAAAAACTGACCTTGTAACGCAGCGGCAACGACGCGCGCGCGCCGGAGCGCTGCACGCTGTTAGGAAAGATACTATACATCGTGTTCAAACGGGGCAAAAACTTATAAAAACATTTGCGACTAAACTACTGCTCCTATTTAACTGAATTTTGGTACAGAGCTTGAAAATGGTCCCTAGTATAAGCTGTTTAAAGGAAAACCCCTATGTCGTATCAACTCTGTAGAAAATAAACTGCAATATGACTGTTGCTGCGCTGTCACTGTCATAGTTGTAACCATGGACATGATAAAAGAAAAGATGAGAAAATCGTTTATTTCCGGCAAACATACGGCAGAGAAAGAACACAAAAGAATAAGCTGGGGTAAAATATTCGTGTGTGTGATGTTATTTTTACATTTAGTACTATCATTCATAAAACCTCTATAAATAACAAGTTACAACTTTGACCGCAGGACTACATTTATTTATAAAAGCCATCATTCATTTCAAAAGGGTCTTTTGTATGTTCACCAAGTTTTACGCCGAAAAAAAAAATTTAAGGCTATGAAAAAGTATATAATTAACTTTCTTCATAATTCATATTGTTTTATTTGTGTACAATCATGGCCGAGCATGTATGGGCCGTTATCCATCTCCTCGTAAATATTTACTTAAGACCTCAATCCAAGCCACTTGACCCACTGCTCCCAAGATTAATCATTATTAATGTTTGAAAAATCTTTTAAAATTTATCACGTTGGGAGTCCCTGTTGAGGAGGGTTTCCTTCAAACATTTAACAGTGTTTAGTGGTTTACAGGAATTTAGGGATGCCACTTTGTAGCTTTAACAATATTCTCATTCTGCCTAAAATAAAAAATCTTATTTATTGTACAGTCGATTTTCACCTGGAATAACGACAACTTTGAGATAATAGAGCCCATTTCGTATTAGTATGGATTCCCAAATATTAGGTGCGTAACAACATAAAATTACAATAAATGCAGAAGGAGAAAATTAGTTTTTAAAGTTGCTCAGTGTATACATATTAGTACTCGTGACTGTACTTGTAAGTTACAATATTCCTATTTCTATTATCTAGTCTACACGGTACTTCTCTACGTGTCAACCCTTTCTTTTTTTTGTGGGTTGGTAGTCCTCAAATGACCCCTCCCGTTCTAGGTAGAGCGGAAGGGAGTGTCAGACTCTTACTGACTAAAACCCATCCATATTCCTTCCTTAGCCCTTTATGTGCCGGGGTAGCGGTAACCCTTCGGACAATCCCGCTTAAACGTGTCAACCCTAACAGCCTCTTGTCTAACTGAATAAATAAACACAAAGTTAATATTTAGAATGCCTACTGTTTATTTCGAAAGGGAATGACACAAAATCGACTAAAGCTGTTCGATTATAATATGAATAGTACCAGGAACAGTACAGGAATGGTATCAGGAGCTGGCAAAACCACGCCAAAAGGAAAATTATACTTTGTGCTCCATTGTGCTCGTGGCTAATTAATAACAGCCGCAGAAATCGATCTAGTAGGTTAAGCTACGCTAGCCGGGGTTAGTCCGCGGATGGGTGATTCTGAATTACATATTGAGACTTCTCCGTGCCTCGGAAAGCACGTTAAGCCGTTGGTCCCGGTTGACATTCGTGGATCTTTGACAGTCGTTACGGGTAGTCAGAAGCCCGAAAGTCTGACAGACAGTCTTACCAAGGGGTATTGTATTACCCAGTTACTGACTGGGTTGTGGAGGTCAGATAGGTAGTTGCTCCATGTACAATACTAGTATTCAGCTGCATCCGGTTAGACTGGAAGCGGACACCAACATACTTATTTATTAGGGACAAGGTTAGGCAGATTGAATGAAGAAGATACAAATGAAAATTATAAACTCCTGTTCTCTTCTTGTTGAAATATTCGAAGCTAGGCAGATTGATTGTGTTCCATTATGACTGCTTTTTTAACCAGGCGTCGTAAGCGCTACTGCTGAGTATGAAGCAGGACCTCATACCTGGATCAGAAAAACTGTTACCTATTGGGTTTTTAGTAGTCCGGATTCTGGATTTGTGTCCAGCTAATGGCAATAGGCTCGTTCCTATTACATAGGTCTTGAACTTTACTGGGAAAATATGGGTTTTATTACAAGTACACCACTGCCTATCTCTTTGGAGATTGCAGGCGTTATTATGTAAGTTCAATCGGTCACACCTCATTTAAAAACGATTTTATTTTTCTTCATTTTTCTTTTCTTCTTTCTTTCTCTTTTTACCATTTAAAGTATAAATACAACCCTTGACTATACAGTATCTTAAGTTAAACAAGAGCCATACTTTCAGGGGTTACAGTACACTCTGAAATGAGAAAAAAAAACAGCATTTTGACGCATTATGCGAACATAAAATGTACTGAACAGCAGATTTTTTTTGGTGATTTCAGAGTTGGTCCCATAGTCAAAGTTGTTCATTTTCATGTGTGCTTTATCTATACTAATATTATAAAGAGGAAAACTTTGTTTGTTTGTTTGGTTGTAATGAATAGGCTCAAAAACTACTGGACCGATTTTAAAAATTCTTTCACCGTTGGCAAGCTTAGTTTTCTAGGAGTAACATGGGCTACTTTTTATCCCGGGAAAAATAACGGGTCCCACGGGAAAGACCACGGGAGCGAAGCCGCGGGCAAAGTGCTATAATAGATAAAGTGATTCAAGAGGAAGGTTTGTGTATAATTGGTCGACATTATTATGCGGGCGAAGCCGCGGGTGGAAGCTAGTATATAATATACACTCTGAAAGTATGTCCCTCGTTTAATTTAACACACTGTAGATATACTTCACGATAATAATAGTTAAAGAACCATGACAATTGTTGTGGTTAGAGCCATTTAACTTCCTTATTTATTTTCCTCGTTAAATAAATTATATTGCCATAGTTTTTGCCTGATTATAATATCCATTTCATAATAATACTTAAGATTTTTAATGGTAAATATGAAGTGAAAACTGAAATGAAGTGACCTGTTTTTCGACATGATGGATAGGCACTATTGAAAAGCTTAACTTACTTAAGTTATCACGGTGAGATTTTTGTGCAATGGATCGGCATAAAAAATATATAATAAATACATAATAAATTAATATTGGTATAAATAAATAAATAAATATCTAATTGTTTTAAAAACATTATTATATACTATTATATTTAATCATGTTTTTAAAAATAATTATGTATTATATTATATGTACAAAATAATTATATGTTATAATTATGATTATAATAGAAGAACGATTAAGGGCAATCCATCAATAATATCACTCATATTATTCATTTATTAGGAGCACAAGCATAGAGTAAGTGAGCACAGAGCTGACATATTTTTCAAGGAAAATGGGTAAAAATGTTCCAAGAGCGCCCACTGATGAGACTTGGGAAAAATTTAAGTGCTTATTTGTGTTATAATTTTGTCAAAGGTCTATTAGTTGTGTCCCAGGGAAATATAGTTATTTTCCCGGTAAGCTTGGTCCTGACGGCCTGCCTAGCCTTTTTCAACTATGTTGGGGTCAGCTTCCAATTTAACAGGGTGCTAGTATTTTACACGGAGCGACTGCCTATCTGACCTCCACAACCCAGTACCTGGGTAATACGATAGTACAGGTTTGTCCTGACTATAATAATAATTATAATTTAACGATTACTGTCTTTTTAATTTTGGTACGGTCGCTCAATCTCTGCATCTCTCAGGAATGGGATGCTTCTGCTTCACCTAAGCGTTACCGACCTCACCCGATGCATCTAACACTGTTCTAGGTACTAAGCCTGGTCGTTCGCCCTTAAAATTATAAAAAAAGTACAAATAAGTTTATTAACACAAAAACCTTAATATACAAAGCTCATATTACAATACAAATAGGAAAATAACCTTGGGAAACAAAGTTTGCATAAACAGTGAGAACCCTGCTTCCTACTGTAACTTCGTGTACAAAAAATCCTTTATTTGTGTGTGATAAGTTGAAAACACTATGCACCTATAATGAACTACGGCTATTACTGTGTCGGTATTAAAGGTGGGAGATGTGGTTGTGTGTTGTGTGTGTTATAGTCAGGACAAACTCGTATTTTGTAGCAATACATATAACCCTGGGACAGATTTTAAAAGACTTTTGCAAAAATCATTACACGTTTAAGAATTTTCATTTCTCTTAGGAAACATCAACATTTTTGCCCGTTGTCCTTCAATTTTGGTATTTTGGTTATTATTGTTTGAACTGGCTGGAAATAAGAACAATGTTTTAATTGTACAGAGGCCAGCACATCAAGTTACCACAATCTGTCAAATTTCTTTGATAGTATTTCAACTTTATTGCAAAGACATAAGGCTCATTTTTAATTGAGAAAATTTGACAGTTAGGGATAGCTTGATGTGCTGGCGTCTGTACAATAATTTAGAAAATATTATGAATAAATTATAAATAAACTATGTTTTTTTTTTATTAAGACGTTATTCACGTGGACTTCCTGTCAGACGGTAGACACCTATATTGTGGCCTATATGTTTTGAAAGAACATTCGGTTCAACGCTCCTACTATTAACAATGCAAAGTTTTACATACACAACATTAATATTCAAGTACTTCTGACCTGCAATGTTAATAAGTGTTTGTTGCTTTTCGTTCGGTATTGCCACTGCAAACATGAGACTTCATTAATTTGATTGTAAATGAGTATTTCTGTTCATCCATCATTTTTTATGAATGTTGTGTCTATGTATTTGCCGCACATGTAGCTGTAGACATCAGTCAGAAACGCAAACGAAAAGTACTCTTTACCCAGCAGCAATACAATACATATTATCACACCACCTAAGCGTACTCAAGCCTAAATTTAACTATTCTATAGTACAGTCAAATTTCGAGAGTTAGGTATGTTTAATAGAGTTATCTATTCTCATCAAAGGAGCACAAATCGAGACTCCAAAATGCTACAACTAGAGGTAATTAATATAACAAAGTCAAATTCATATCATTTATTTCAATTAAGCACAAGAAAGGCACTTTTGAACGTCAAACTAAACAAGAATTAGAATTGATTCTAGTTGCCTCTTTCAAAAGGTAGTTTTGTATGGAGAAGAATGGCCTAGAAACTCCACCGTTATTCTTTTAAAATTAAAAAAATCTATTCATAAAAAAAATCTGAGTTAAAAAAATAGACATTTGTAAAAATAAATGATGTTGAACATAGTGATGATCAAAAGAGTTGCCTATTTATCTATCTAGTAGTTATGTTAGTAACCTCTAGACTAGGAACTACTAATTATAGAATATTTAAATTTTTCACTTTTTTAAAAATCCATCATGTTTTTTCCTCACCGGAAGATCCGCGAAGCATAGCAGTGTCGCTTCTGTAATCCTCCTTATGACGCAAATTAGCCTGTAGTTGGCAACATAACAAAGCGAGCGCACGAACACTGCGCGCGCGCCGTATCGCGATCAAAGGGCGATCGCGACGATATTAATTAAATCCGTATTATTTACATTCTTCTGTTCTATATTTGAATTCAAGTGAATCGTCGTGAATCGTTTTGATGAATTGAAGTGCGATATTTTTCTGTTTTTAAAATTGGATTTTTATTTTTGCACTGTGGTAAGTCTTATATGAATTTTAGTTATTTATTATAAATAGAAGGTAGCTTTCTAGCTGATGCTATGTCTAACATAATAAATACGCCATAACAAAGTGCACAATTTAATAATGGCACATTATTATTTTTAAATGTATTGTGTCCTGTGTGTCTATGTTATTTATTTAATTTAATAAATTACGCTAATGGACGTTTGCGACTGTTCGTTTAACAACAATTGTATTGAGAATAACATTTATTCAATCAAATAGCACGTACTAGGTACAACTCAACGTTATCTATGCACTTAAGTACGACGGATGTATTGCACGATGAGTCGTTATCCAATGTATAATCATAAATACTAAGGTACGCACGACACATCAATCTAATAAATCCCAGTATAAGCTGATCTGTCATTGTCTAGAAAACCTTTACAATGTTAGTTGAGCTTATACTGGAAATGCATAGTTTTGTATTATAAGATTATAGTCGGGTCATTTATAAAGACTGCAATTTGAGACGTTTTGATTCATCTCGTTTTTCTTGGTCAAGGTTAATTTTGTTTATAAAGTTATGACACTGATGTGCAGACCTATGAAAAGTCTGTTTTCAAAGAGAGTTGTGTTTTAACGTATCGGATTTTCTAGCTGATACAATTTAGTTGTGTGTCAATGGTTGTATATTTGACTAGCTGACCCGCGCGACTTTGTCTGCGTCACCTAAGAGAGAGAGAGTGGTTTAAGTAATGAATTTTCCGTTTTTTTTTTGTTGCAACTTTTTTTGTTGATGCTTCGTTCCTATTGGTCATAGCGTTATGTTATATAGCCTATACCCTTCGTCGATAAATGGACTATCTAACACAAAAATAATTTAGAATTCCAACCAGGAGTTCCTGAGATTACCGCGTTCAAACAAACAAACACTTCAGCTTTATAATGTTAGTATAGATAACGAACTGCATCAATTGCATGCCAAAATGGTGGAAGGTACAGACGCCAACACATCAAGCAATCCCAACCTGTCAAATATTCCCAATTGAACATAAACCTTATTCTTTTGGAATAAAGTTGAAAATCTATGAAAGAAATTTGACAGATTGGGGAACTTGATGTGCTGGCCTCTGTACAAGGATTCTCTAACATTATTGTAACCACCTTATTGTAAAAACATTTTGAGCAAACAAATGAATATTCTACTCTATTCTAACTCGTTCACTGTCCAGCCAGTGATTCATAAGCCATTCATGTTGATTTAACTATTGTGTTTACTTTGTAGACAGTAATCTTTTCTGGATTTAAGTTCTTAGAAGTAAAAGAAACATCTTGCTAGAACCTTTTAGTTGACTGATAGTCACAAAGGTCTTAATATAAAGTCCGACTATCCAGTGGAGAGTACAACAATCTTATTGCAATAGATTCACTCGCATGAAAACCTCATACACTTGGGATAAAAAATACGAATTTTCCGGCTTCTGTTATGAAGACAATTATAATCTATTAAGAATGTAGGTACATTTATTTTTCAAATATCAGCTTAGGTATCGTAGATTGCTTGTTCCCACACAAATAACAATAGCTTGATAAATTATAATAAAAATGTGAATGATTTTATCTGTTTTTTTTAAATGGTGAAATAACTTCTCTCGCTCTGAGTGAGGTGGAATGGAGCGTCAGACTCTTACCGAGTAAAACCCTTCCATGTTCCTTAATGTCGTGTTCCAGGAAAGCGGCAACCCTTTCAGCGGCCAATCCTGCTGACCCGACAATTTTATAAGGCTTAAAGTGTCACTACCTAATTAAACCACATTTTTACACAAAATCACATCTCGCCAGATATGTTTAAGTCTTAGGGGCCTGTTGCCATCAACAGGACTGCACAAATCCGAATTCGGGCCCAACTGAGAAATTCTAGAAGCAAAAAGCCAATCACACTTCGCCCGGCCAGGGAATGGAACACAGGAGCTAATTCCCAGCAGTAGCGCTTGTGATAACTAGACCAGCGACGCATTCCATAAAAAATAATGTAGAGGATTCATAAGTTTTAATCTAACAGAATTAAAAAACTGCGTGATTACATTGATAACCCAGTTTGAGTTATCATTGAGATTATCATGTGTTGATCCAAAGTTATTTAGGCTGATTCAAATACTTAGATACTACACTCTAATTACCATTGCTAATTTTCTTATCATTCACAGTTAAAGTTCTAATTAATGAACGCTTTTAGTGTTAAAAAGTTAGCAGACATAAATGTAGAGCCAAGCGGGATTGTCCTAAAGGGTTACCACTGCTCCGGAACACTAAGGGTGAAAGAAGGAACATGGATGGGTTTTAGTCAGTAAGAGTCCGACACTCTCTTCCACTCCACCCAGAGTGGGAAGTGTCATCATCATTGTCCTGCCTTTATCCAAGAGTCATTTGATGATAAAAAAGCCCCTAACTCTACGAGGTACATATTGACCAAAGTGTAAGATTTGTAGAGTTAGAGGCTTGGCTCAGATGTTAGGTTTGTAGAGTTAGGTCATGTAGAGTTCTAACTCTTCACAATATCTTATATTTTGCGCTACCCTATATCAACAGAGCAGCGTGAATCATTGAGATAATTACGATCTTCTGCGGCTTAATAACCTTACGCCACACGAGATCGTTAATTACTAAATAATTCTCTAATACAATAGTAGCATGCTATATAAATATTAGTGTTTAGACTTCTCTATGCAGTGCCTATGCTATTAATGTTTATAGGCTATGAATTATGTGATTGTCTTTAGTACTCGTCAGGGTGAAATTGAATTCTTGGGCATTATTTTAAGGGGTCATTTTATCATTATGAACAACTTTTACTATGGGAAAACACCTGAGGCCCATGGGCGGCATAAAAACTCCGACACCAGGTTAGTCACTAACGACACGAAAAGAAGAAGAAGACCTGAAATCGCGAAAAAAAATTAACTGTTCCATACATTTTGACGAGTTATGATGATGAACAGCTGATTTATTTTTCTGATTGCCCATGAGTTCATTTTCACCCTGTATAATCTATACTACTCGTATAATATTACAAAGAGGAAAGATTTGTATTTTTGTGTGTATGTTTGTAATGAATAAACTCAAAAACTACTGTGCCGATTTCAAAAATTCTTTCACCATTAGAAAGCGTAGTTTTCAGGGAGTAACATAGGCTTTTTATCCCGAAGAAATAACGGGTCCCGCGGGAAATACCACGGGAGCGAAGCCGTGGGAAAGGTGCTAGTTTAGTATAACAGCATACCTGCGCCAGCGCTCGCGACCACTAGACCAACAAGGCAGTAAGAGTTACAGCAATGCATGATCAGATAAGCACAAAATTGTACTAAAATTAAAAAAAGAAAGTAAGGTAAATTCAATCATTAGGTAAATTTAATAAATCAGTAGGTAAATGCTAATCACTAACCCTAAGGTTGATGTTTACTTGAATTTCTCTAAAGATTAAATAACACCGTATAAAGATAAGATACGTATTATATTTGACTTTGGTATCAAATATTTGGAATAACATTTCTCTCATTATCAGGGATTATCGCACCTACACATGAAGGTTGTTATCAAACGGCTGTTAGGACTTAATGACCATCCTGATACTTATGACAAAATACATAGGTACAGTCACAATAAATAAATATTTGTCACCATAAGGTCTATTTTCGTTTGCTTAGAGTACAATACAATCTGCTTTACCAACTCAGTAGCGTCAATATCAAAATTAGATGTCATTAATTCTAACTAAATTGATAATCAGTACTTTTTGGACGTCAAAATTACATAAACACCACTTCCTAGTGCTTGAGCAATAGTTGCGACTATCTTCATGGTAATTTAGAATAATACTTATTTTTTTAGTTAATTTGTTTAAACAACATTTTATGTTAATATGCCACTAGTACAGTCACGAGGAATATGTATACACCGAGCCAAATTCAGAAGCGATTTTCTCGTAAAAGAACTATCTCAACTTTCAGATATATAACTGGTTTGGTAAATCTATGGATTCGAAAATGCAATGTGTGGAACAAAAAACAATTTCATGCAATAATTAAGAAGAAAACCGCTAACTGAAACTAGCTAACTGTATACATATTTTTGCTTGTGACTGTACAAAGACATAATATTAATATGTTTTGACACAATTCATTACAATATCACTATTATTACGACACACAAAAAACTTTCCCTCCTCTGACGTTTAGTACAAATGTCACATTGTGTAGCAGCCCGTAAAACATTGTTCTTCCAACGTAAATATTGAGTAATGACGTCACAGCTTCGTTCGAAACCGTGGCCCATTCAGCCTCGAACTAGTTTCATGAAAGGCAATAATCAACCTTATGTTAATTGGTATACGGTTCTAATTAAGAATTGTAGGGTGGTCGATCACTGGCGCGTAATGCCTGAGTAATCTAAGGCTTAGTACGATTTCGTATTAAGGCTGGCTCTAATGATGGACTTATTAAGATAAAGGCGATGTCAACATTGTCTAATTTCCTGCGTTTTATTGTGTACTTGTGTACCAGGACAGATCTTTATAAGGCTGAGATATGTACAGTCACAAGCATAATTCATAAAGGGTTTTCCTGTGAATTAAAAATAAAAGTGCCATAAAGTTGGGATGATTTTAATAAAACTATGTTTGTGGCATCATAAAAGATCTATAACACTTTGGGAGTTATTGTTTTTTAATCTTGCATTTGAATAAGGTATTTTTGCTCGTGACTATAAGTACATACTATAATAATTATCCATTATTGTAGTACCGGCTCGTTTACGTGAAACTAGGAGTTTATTAATATTTCGAGTTCATTCGTTATCATTTGATTTTATTTCTTTTCTTACTCTTGTCAGCTGTATTGCCGACTGTCATATCGGTTTTTTTTTCTTAATTTAAATATGCCATTTACTTTTAATAAAGTTGTGGAGGTTTTATTCCAAAATTGTGAGTTACATTCAAGGCCCTTTTTTTGGGGGTGGGAAATCATCAAATGACCCCTCCCGCTCTGGGTGGAGTGGAAGGGAGTGTCAGACTCTTACTGACTAAAACCCTTCCATGTTACTTCCTTAGCCCATTATGTTAGGGGTAGCAGTAACCCTTTCGGACAATCCCTCTGGCTCCGATTATCTATCGTTCCGTCTTCAGAATGGCGGTTCCATCTTGAAAATCTGTCATTTTCACCAGTATTAGACATAAAGGTGTCAAAATACCCTCTGTATTTGGGCACCTGTTATTGTCACCGCTTCCTCAGGAAACCAAAACTGTTAATTCCACTAAAATATTAAGAGTAAAAAATTCTCAAAAATCACCAAATAGTTCGATCATAAACTTTTTACATTTCAGAGTTACAGTCTAGTGTGTTAATACACTAAACGGTGCAATAACAACTGTGCCAAATAGTTAATGAATCGATCTATTGTTAGATTTCCAAACATGCTGATTGGCACATCTTTGTGGTACCTTATAACGAATCTAGAAACCTTAGACTTCAATATATAAAACTAGCTTTTTCCTGAGGTTTTGTCTGCGTAGAGGTTGGAAACGATTCCACGGGAAAATACCACTCATATAAAAGCATACTATGTTGTAACCCAGGTCATGGTCTATCCATGTGACAAATTTTATCTAAATCAATTCTGCCGTTTTAGCGTGAAAGGGTAAGCGGAATTGTCCAAAAGTGTTACCGCTTCCCCGGACCATAAAAGGCTAAGGAAGGAACATGGATGGGTTTTAGTCAGTAAGAGTCTGAGCGGGAGGAGTCATTAGATGATTTCCCACCCTCAAAAAAAAGGGTAACAAACAAAAATCTCACTTTCGAATTTATAATTATTATAGAAAGCATTATAATGTACTGCTCTCAAAATGGTGGAGAAAAAACATCGTGAATCACCGGCATGTCCTAGAACAAAAAATGACGTATGACATTCACTTTGCAGTACTTGGCCCGCGTGGTTAAATATGGCCTCCTGTCTCTCACAAAGAGGAGGACTGTCCCCCAGCAGTGGAGAGGTTATAGATTATATAATGGATATCTGTTTATTTATTATAGGTTTGAATTCAAATAGTATATTATGAGTAATGATATTTCTTACATCTTCAAACCATAATATTTTATTTTATTCAATAAATACCTAATAAGTCTGCCTTGAATTCCTATCTGAATGCCTCAAGCGATGAAGAAATATAGAACGAGCGCAAGAATGTCATTATACACTATCAAAGTAATTGCGGTTGATTGATATGTGGGCGCTATACTATCGTCAGTTAGGAATATCGCAAACACTACGATGTTACCGATTTTAGGTTTAGAGGAGCTCGTGGCTTAGTAATTACAGCCGCAGGGATCGATCCATCAGGTTAAGCTACGCTTGCCGGGGTTGGTCTGTGCATGGGTGACCATCTTCAGGTAACGAGACTTCTCCGTGCCTCGAAAAGCACGTTAAGCCGTTGGTCCCGGCTGTCATTCGTGGATCTTTGACAGTCGTTACGAGTAGTCAGAAGTCTGAAAGTCTGACAGCCAGTCTTACTAAGGGGTATCGTATTACCCAGTTACTGACTGGGTTGTGGAGGTCAAATAGCAGTCGCTCCATGTAAAATACTGGTATTCAGCTGCATCCGATTAGACTGGAAGCCGACATCAACATAGTTGGGAAAAGGCTTGGCAGAATGAAAATGAAGGGGATGGAACAATCTACCGTTCGATACAGAAGCATTATTAACAGGATGTTACTTATTGTAGTGTATTATTTATTTTTCGTTGTACCTATTATCTTAATTAATAGTCAACTTTTTAATCACGCCTAGAGGTTATTTATGTCGGATACATCAAGTGGACCACATTTGTAAGACGACTAAAATTGCACGGTGTATAGTACAGTATAGATAGGTATAAGTCATCATCATCTGCCTAGCCTTTTCCCAACTATGTTGGGGTCGGCTTCCAGTCCAACCGGATGCAGCTGAATACCAGTATTTTACATGGAGCGACTGCCTATCTGACCTCCACAACCCAGTAACTGGGCATTACGATACCCCTTGGTAAGACTGGCTGTCAGATTTTCGGGCTTCTGACGACCCGTAACAACGGAATAACAGCCGGGACCAACGGCTTAACGTGCTTTCCGAGGCACGGAGGAGTCTCGGTATGTAAAGATGGTCACCCATCCACGGCCAACCCCAGTAAGCGTAGCTTAACCTGATGGATCGATCCCTGCGGCTATTTTTACTTAGCCACGAGCTCCTCATAGATATAGGTATAGATTAATATTGTTTTTATGTATAGGTCAGCATAATCAGCTTATTAATGCTCCCACTGCTTTGACACAGGGCTTTTCTCTGTATGAGGGAGTGGGCTGTAATCCACCACACGTGCTTGTTGGTTGTTGTTGTGTAAGGGCTCAAACACAAAACTGCAATGCGACGCGGTGCGAATTTACAACTCAATAAATTAGCAACCATAGCAACCACGCGAGCTGAACGCTTGATATGTAAGTAGGTACATATCAAGCGTCGCGCTCGCGTTATCGAAATCTTCGCTAGCGAAATCTTATGATGCGACGTCACATTCGCAGTTTTTGTGTGGGAGCCCTAAATGTGTGGCAATTAACACATCGTCCACCTAAAGATCGTGTTGCACGGTAGCATCACTACCACAGTGACACTTCGTTTTGACAGCGAAAAAATAGAATTGTTTTTTCCGTTGAATATAATAATTTATGTTCACTATTTCTATTATGCGACTCCTCGTTTATTTATTTATGTTAGCATTCACCCACTATCCTTACAGGTCACTACAGGGATAGGTACAGACGCCAGCACATCCAGCTATCCCTAACTGTCAAATTTTCCCAATTAAAAATGAACCTTATGTCTTTGCAATAAAGTTGCAATACTATCAAAGAAATTTGACAGATTGTGGTAACTTGATGTGCTGGCCTCTGTACAATACTACTACAATGGTCGGCTTTACTATTTCACTTTACTTTTTTTATTATTTACTAAATTATTAGGATCACAGTCATTTGCGATCATGCTCATACTTTTAACGTTCTGCATCGTTCTCACATGTAAAATAGTAATATGATGATGAATGATGTTACCAATTTTTTGTAACCATATTTTGTTTAAAAGAGTGTCTGTGGAGTTTCTTGCCCGTTGTTCTCCATAGGTACCTACTGATTTGGAATTTGGAATTCGGCACCTTGCTTCATTTTTCTGACTGACCGACCCTTTGACAATTCAAAAGTGCCTGTAATTGGTTTATTTGAAATTAATGGTTTGAGTTTGCATTAACTTTTATTTCGGGAACTGCATGAGTGCATTTTGAAATAATGGAGACATGACAGGAAACACAATTTCCTAGTTTTGTATAGGTAAATCTGTTGTAATCAACAATAATAGTAGATAAACCTAATGTATACTACAACGATTATCTGTGATAACGCTGAAATTCAATGCTATCTGATTGATATTTTTGTGTTTTGCATTCTGCTCTGTTCTGTATTGTCAATAATAATCATAGCCACACGATTCTTTGTCCGAGATAAATAATTAATTTTTAGTCATTTAAAATCCGTACTAATTCTAAAGTCTCTGGTGATAATACATTGTGGTGATGTCGTCATTAAATTCATAATTAAACATGTTAATAAATCATTTAAATACTTTTTAGGGATCCGTTCCTAAAAGAGGCCAACAGGACCCTATTATAATTACTAAGACTCCACTGTCCGTGCGTCCGTCACTATTGTACCGTCTGTATCTTATGAACCGATATAAACGCTTAAAATTTTCACATAGTATGTACTGCTATAGCCTCTTTAAGTAACTTCCCTCCGTGAGAGAGAGTGGGCCATAATCCACCACTCGGGCTGTGTGGTATGGTGAACGGCACAATGTCTTCGAATGTTTCTTTAGCTTAGTTTTGTTAGCAGTGGTAATGAAATTAAATATACAAAGTCAATTGCCTGCCTGGGTTCGAAGTCGCGACCTACAACTCGTAGGTCGATGCCGGTACTACTGGCCGTCACTGCTCTTACCACAACAAATAATAAAAAAAAAAAATTGTTAAATATCGTATGGTGGTACAGGATTCCGCTCGCACTTGGCCGCTTTTTTACGCATCACATTAAAATGAAGTAATGGATATTGTAAATATGTAGAAATTAGCCACAACCACAGAACAGATAAAGAGGTTTAACTGTTCTGTGGCCACAACCCTCAGAATGAATAAATTATGAAATATTAAAATAAAAAATGACATCAAAAGGGTTTAATCTCTTTGTACGAGTCGCTTAAATTTGACAATAAAAGCAAATGAAGATAGGCTGCGGTCGAACCAAAGACGCTCGTGTGTGAACGGCCTTATAAAGCTGACTGATGTATTAACTTGAAGTTGTGATACATATAATGGCGACTGTGGCCAGTTATATTAAACAGAAATTTATAAAGATCCAGCCAAATTCAGGATGACTTAATTATGTTTTTTAGGTTTTGTTGGAGCAGTTTTATAAAAGACATTATAAACTTAATTGTTCATTTAACAAATCAACGAAAGTCATTATTCCGGTATATTTTCATTTTTATTCTGAATAAACTTTCCAAAAAAAAATTATAAACCAAAACACCCCCTATGTATAAATACAAGTTTGGCACTCCCTTCCACTCCATCCATAGCGGGAGGATTCACTTTATGATTTTTAATTGACCCTAAAAAAAAAGTACGTTCAATACCGTACATCATAACCATAAAAAGATGATAAAACACTGTCGGATGATAAATACATAAATTTAAGACTTGTATCCATAGGGGTAGGCAGAAACTACAGATCACCACCTACTAACGATCCTTACATACTCTTATTGCTTCGTTTACGTTCATACATATATGCACGCCGCTTGCGAATATTAGGCACCTCAACATTCTGGAGAACATCACCAATAAGGGTCCCTAGCTCACCGTCCGATCACGTCCCACGCGCACCTCAAAGAGATGTCAGCAATTGGGAAGGGCCCGTTGGAGCCCAAGCCTGCTGGGTCAGCAGGATTGTCCGAAAGGGTTACCCGCTACCCTGGAAAATACAGGTCGCAGCGCCGCGCTGCCCCTCCTATGCCTTCAAAAGACTAGGTATGAACTTTTTAATCACCTAGATAGGAATCAAAATGATTTGCCTCAAAAAGCCGCTGCCGGCCGCTGCTCTTTCAGTAGGAATTGACCCTTAGTGCAGATTCCACTCACATCTACCTTGTAAATACATCTTGTTTTGTTGCCTTCCATTCATCTTTTCAACATGACCAAATTATTAGCAGTCGTTTAACATTGCTACAAATTACTTCAATCCGAATGCTCTGTTCCGTGAGTATCAACGTGTGATTATCCTTACTAAGCCAGCCTTGCAAGGCAAACTGCAGGAAATTGACACACGCTTGAATATGCAACTCTGCGCAATATCGCAATGTTTTGTCGTGCACTGTTAGTTGTAATTTTTTTCTTTGTACAGATGTAATGCCTCGTTGGTGTAATGGTAGCAAGAGCTATTGCTGAGCATAGGCCTGGGTTTGATTCCACGGATGGGTAAATGTTGTCCCTTTTTTTTATTTCTCCATCAGATATTTTTTTTTAATTGAATGCGTCCAGTTGTTTGCCACATTTATCGTGGCATCAGTGGCTATATGTACAAATATTACACTAATATTATAAAGGCGATAGTTTAAGAGTGTGTGTGTCAGTTTGTATGTTTGTCCGTCCTTCATGCTGAAACGGCTGAACGGATCTGGGTGAAGTTTGGCACAGAGGTGGTTTATGATCTGGATTAACACATAGGATACTTTATCCCGGTTGTTCGTTCCCTTCGGATAATTTCCGCTATATATTCCCGCCGATAATTTAGCTTCTGCCCGCGGCTTGAAGCTAGTTACCTATACATGTGAAAGTTTTGATATTTGTTACACAATCGAGCAAAACAAATTGAGATGCAATATGGAAGATAGATTGAGAAGTTTATAACCGTCGCCGCGGGCCTGCGGACGGTGAGTAATGGGTGACTCACCGTCCGATCAGCACCAGGCCCGTGCCGTACGGCGCGCATATGTTCCACGCGCGCCTCAAAGAGATGTCAGCATATGAAGGGGCTCCTCAGGGCCAAGCCTGCCGGGTAAGCGGGATTGTCCGAAAGGGTTACCGCTACCCCGGAACATAAAGGGCTATGGAAGGAACATGGATGGGTTTTAGTCAGTAAGAGTCTGACACTCCCTTCCGCTCCACCCAGAGCGGGAGCAGTCATTGGATGATTTCCCAGCCTTAAAAAAAAAAAGCACATCAAGTTACCACAAACGTTAACCGATTTTAATGTTTAAAATAATTAATTTAAAAGTTAAGTTAAGTAGTATTAAGCAACATAGAATAATTACATATTTACCTTTTAAATCTAAATATTCATAAATATAATGTACAGAAATAATATGTATAATAATCAAAGAGCATCAAAAAATTCTTCCACATCACTGTCAACAGGAAAAGTTCCCAAAAGGCTGGCAGCATATAACCTGTTTATAACCTGTATTAACACATAGAATTCTTTTTATTCCGATATACCCAGGGGATCCAAACTTGGGGTGAAACAGTGGGACATTACTATGTATAGTATCTACAGAATAAAAAGATCTTCAGGATAAAATAATCAAAACTATCACTTATGGCTCATTTTCCAACAGTCAGATTACATTTATCCGAAGAATAAATTAATATGACAGTTTGACATATTTTCCATACTAAGAATATATTATTTTTCAGATAAAATTGTAGGACCATTAGTTAATGTTTCTATTACCTATGACTAAGTGCCGATTTTTCAATAGCCTGATAACTTTTATTTGAAGTAAAAAAAATGGGGTTTTGACATATTTTCTGTCAAACTGCCATATTTAATCCTGCGATTAAAACTATCTGACGATTGCAAAATTAGACCTTAACCTTTTGAACGCCAGAGCCTAACCGCACGGGGCGTGCCCTCCCCGCAAAGCTACAAATTTATTTCTTCTTGTTATCATGAATTTCCCAATATCCATGGTGTCTTTCAATTTGTTTCATGTCATTAAATACGTACGAGAGCTTCAATTTTTAAGATATCTATATAAACACTCACAAAAGTAATTATTTAATTGTTTATTTCGTGTTATAGCGTTATTGCAATTGTCACATATTTGTGTCGTACAGGGCTTGCACTTGCTTGCCACATATATGTGACAATGGCGTTCAAAAGGTTAATGTCACAAGAGTAAAGCCGCGGGCACACTTACTACAAAATAAAATAATTATACCTAAAATCTGCAAAATGTAAATAGACTTTTTTAAGGTGACCTCTTCATTTAAGTGTCTCAAATTAAGGGTGAATACACAACTTATCTATTTTTAATGTATCCTATTAACTCAGAAGACCAATTTGGCTGGTCATAAAATTTGTTATTACAAACATTAATCTAACAGAATGTTTTTATTAAAATATTGATAAAACTAATAGCTAACGGCACCATTGGACTCTTGGGTAGCAAGTTGCTATAAATCTTGAGGGTAATGTGACTTTATTAAGTGCTTTCAAGTACCTATAGTTGACCGTTATTGTTTTACCACTTTTCTCAAAAACTCACAGAACCTAATCTCTCTAAGGCCGCCTCTAAGATTTGATTACTATTGCTTCCAAAACAGTTAAGAAAAACGAATAATAAAATTTCACTTAGGTTAGGTGGTTTCCGAGATTAGCGGTATGAGCATAATGACTTGTGATTTTTAAACACAATTATATGTATTGTATATCCAGAAGCCTGGATTGTTCTTTGGTCAAAGAATTATCATTGCCATTGAACGTGGCAATGCTGCCAGTCTTCTGGGCACGTTTCTGGACGACAGCGATGCGGATGAGTACTTCGACACCTAAGTGTCCCTTCTGTTTTTGTATTTATTTGTACATTCAGTCAAAAAAGTATCGGGAATGGATGATTTGTTTATGGTTCCAAATTCAAATTTTTGTTTTTTTTGTAGTTGTTAGATTGGCACAACTGTTTTCCATTTTGGCGCGGACTTTGAGTTGCATCTGTTATTTATATTAAATACAGTGCTGGTTTTAGTAATATCATATATAGTGTGTATTGCGAATTTCATAATGGACAAAAATATCGAACAAAGAGTTTGTCTTAAATTTTGCATCGCCAATGGAATTTCGTGTTCGGAGTCACTGAAAATGTTACAGAAGGCTTACGGTGAATCGACTTTATCAAAAACTCGTGCTTATGAGTGGTTCAAAGCATTCAAAAGCGGTCGAGATGTGATGGAATATTTGCCTCGCTCTGGTAGGCCGTCAACGTCTGCAACTGAAGTTAACATCGCAAAAGTGAAGAAAATAGTGACTGAAAATCCCCATTCAACTCTGAGAGAGATAGCCGCCAAACTTTCTGTATCTCACGAGTCGATCCGTACCATTTTAACTAATCATTTGGGTATGAAACATGTTGCTGCTCGGCTAGTCCCAAAAGATCTGAATTTTCTCCAAAAACTCAATCGCATGAAAGTCGCTGAGGACCCAACATTCATGAAACGCATTGTTACTGGTGACGAGACGTGGGTTTACGAGTTTGACATGCAAACTAGTCAACAAGCTTCGGAGTGGCGCCTTCCAACTGAACCGAAACCGAAAAAACCACGCCAAAGTCGATCAAAAGTCAAAGTTTGACTATCGCGGTGTTGTGCACTCTGAATTCTTACCGGAAGGTCTAACGGTAAATAAAGAATATTATTTGAGCGTTATGCGGCGTTTAAGAGAGCAAATTCGACGAAAAAGGCCAGATTTGTGGAAAGAAAATTCTTGGATTTTGCACCACGACAATGCGCCTTCGCACAAGGCTATTGTGAACGAATTTTTGACCAAACACTCAACAAATACCATCCAGCAACCACCATATTCACCAGATATGGCTCCTGCTGACTTTTTTCTTTTTCCTAAACTCAAATTACCACTTCGTGGCACCCGTTTTCAATCGATAGAAGACATAAAGGAGAAATCGCGGCGAGAACTGAACTCAATTCCGGAAGCAGCGTTTATAAAATGTTTTGATGAATGGATTATTCGTTGGCGCAAGTGTATCGTTTCTAAAGGAGCATACTTTGAAGGTGATAAAATAAATTTGGATGAATAACAGACATTTTGTGTATTATTGATCTTTTCCCGGTACTTTCTTGACAGAGTAGTATATAGTTAGTTAGATCTTCATTTAATTTAAGTATTGTATAATATGTTGTTATCATGTAGAAAAATAATTTTAAATTAATCTCTATGTTGTATTAAGATACAGAATCACAAAAGAATGCCTAAGTACCTACTTTTAGAACAAGGTACACAGTCCACAGTAACTGAGTGACAAACGCAAATGTATTATGACGAATGATAAGTTTTATCAAGCATACAATGCAATTCACTAAGGAAGTACCTGCGTCAGTATGCATTTTATGAGTCAATGTTCATATAATAATATGGATCGAGGAAAACAACAATAGGACAAAATTATATTTTAAAATTATCTCTGAAATAATACCGACTGCCTCATTGGTCTAGTGATCGCATGCTCAGCAGTAGAGCATAAGGTCCTGGGTTGTATTCTCGGGTCGGGCAAAGTGATATTGGGATTTTCCCACAAAGAAATTTCTCGGTAGCAGGCTAGATTTGCGCCCACTTGCCAGCAATAGCCTCACCTTTTATTCCATGTGACTTTAACATTAGTGACGTACTGTATGTACAGTCGCCAGCACTTCAGGTTCCACCAACTGTCTAATTCTCTGAATCGATTTTGAACTTATCCTTCAACGTTTTAAGGTTTAATATCATTTGGAGAAATTAGACAGTTTGGTTTAACTTGGTGCGCTATCGACCCTAACTACCATAGGCACACCTATGCCTAACACTTTGAAGAAGAATTCTAGCGTGATGTTGTGTTTATCGCTTTGAAATTATGTTACCTATATGTTTTTTTTTTTAAATTTGTGTTTTCTTGAATTTTGTTTTTCTTTTCTTTTATAAATGATCCTTTAATTATTGTAATTGGCTAACTGTTTTAATTAAAGTTAAATAAGTAATCTCTGGATCAATTATTATTTGTATGTCCATAAATTTGCTATCAGATTGTTCATAAAAAAATCATCAGGCGATTTTGTACTTATCTGTCCTTTTGCTCGACGAGTTCGGCAAACTCTTCGAAAGAATTATTGCGGGCCGCCTCGTCGGGCACCTTGGAAGGACGGGGCCGGACCTTGCGGACTGCCAGTTTGGCTTCCGCAAGGGGCGCTCGACGGTGCACGCCATCATGCGCGTTAGAGCCCTCACGACGGGGGACGCGGTGTCCCAGGGTAGGGTTGTCGTGGCGGTGTCACTCGACATCGCCAACGCTTTCAACACCCTGCCCTGGAGTTGCATTGGGGAAGCACTCCGGTATCACCGAGTGCCGACCTACCTCCGTCGAATAGTATCGTACTTGACGGACACAGCCGTCATCTACCCCGGTCGCAATGGGGAATGGAACCGGCGAGAGATGTCGTGCGGTGTCCCACAGGGATCGGTTCTGGGGCCGCTCCTGTGGGACATCGGTTACCACTGGGTGCTGCGGGCCAACCTCCCTAACGGCGTCAGCGTAGTTTGCTACGCTGACAACACGCTGGTCCTGGCGCAGGGGAGGTCGCTTCAGGCGGCAGCCGACGCGATGACACGCGGGGTTGCGACAGTCATTGAGAGGATCCGGCAATTGGGTCTCGAGGTGGCATTGCACAAATCCGAGGCCATGTCCTTTCATGGGCCTCGGAATAGGCCACAATCGGGATCCCAACTTACGGTAGGAGGGGTTCACATCGGCGTCGAGACCACGATGAAATACCTAGGTCTGGTACTCGACAGCCGATGGAATTTCGTGGAGCATTTCCGACGTTTGGCCCCCAAGCTGGAACGGACTGGGGCCGCCTTCAAGCGGCTCTTGCCCAATTTGAGGGGGCCAAACGCCTCCTGCCGGAGGCTTTACGCGGGAGTCGTGCGGTCCATGGCCCTATACGGGGCCCCAGTGTGGGCGCGTTCACTGCGGCGGCGAGCCGCCCACTATCTGAACGCGCCCCAAAAGGTGGTAGCCATACGGCTTATCCGGGGGATATCCTCCTTGCCGGACTGCCGCCGTAGGATCTGGAGGCGATAGTCCTCGCGCGTCTGTACGAGTGGCGCGCGGAGGTACTAAGCCGGGGAGAAACTCCGTTTCCGCAGCAAATTGTGGCGGAGCGGACGGCCCTCCGGCGCGATCTCATGGCGGCCTGGAATCAGCGACTGTCGCAACCCAGCGCAGGGCACGCCACGATAGTGGCGGTAAGGCCCCTCTTTGAGGAGTGGCTAGAGAGGCGTCACGGCGCCCTCACCTACCGCCTGACGCAGGTCCTCACCGGACATGGATGTTTCGGGAGTTTCCTGCACATTATCAGGCGGGAGGAAACAACGTGTGCGGTGCAAACCTGCCCCGCATGGGCGGAGCACTGCCGTGTCCTCGTAGAGGCGATCGGTGGCGACCTCTCGCGCCCGGCCCTGGTGCAAGCCATGGTCCGGGGCGAGAGGGAGTGGGAGGCAGTCACCTCCTTCTACGAAAAAGTCATGCTCGCGAAGGAGGTGGCGGGATGGGAGAGAGAAAGGTCCTCCCATCCCAGCCACCGCAGGAGACGCCCCGAGCGTCGGGAGCCACGTGACGACTCCCGGCCACCGTAGGCGCGGGCCTGCGGACGGTGAGTAATGGGTGACTCACCGTCCGATCAGCACCAGACCCATGCCGTACGGCGCGTATATGTTCCACGCGCGCCTCAAAGAGATGTCAGCATATGAAGGGGCCCCTCAGGGCCAAGCCTGCCGGGTAAGCGGGATTGTCCGAAAGGGTTACCGCTACCCCGGAACATAAAGGGCTACGGAAGGAACATGGATGGGTTTTAGTCAGTAAGAGTCTGACACTCCCTTCCGCTCCACCCGGAGCGGGAGCAGTCATTGGATGATTTCCCAGCCTTAAAAAAAAAAAACCTTATCTGTCACCCTGACTGCTTTGCAAATTATCAATCCTTTTACGTGGTAAAGAATATATTTACATTTCACGATAATATCATAAGCCTTTGATTATTCTTAATTCAACTCAAAGTCACGATTTAACCGCAAGTTAACGTTCCTGACCGTTAGGGTGTAAAGGTTAAGTTACTCGTAACATGCACTGCGAAGGTCACAGATTCGATTCCCGGCGGAGTGGTTTATGAAATTGTATTGGTCTCGTTATGACCCTGTGGGACGTTGGATATGGCATCGCACAAAATATGTGTAGTTTGGGTGAAATAGAAAATGTTAAGTGAAAAGATAAAATCATTTTTTTTTACAGAACTGAAAAAAATACAATAAATTTTATGGAATATTGACAATGAAAGCTCTTGAGCGTGTTCTGGATGTGCTAATCGCGTTCAGTTTCATTGGTGAAATTCGCACTTAGTGTGTGTATTCTGTTTTTTGCTGTTTTATTTCAATTCAAATTATTACTCCAAATTATTTTAAATTAAATATGGCACGTTTGGCGCAGCGGTTGAGCGATTGACTGCTGCGCAGCATGTCGCGGGTTCGATTCCCGCATGGAACAAATATTTGTACGACCTGCAAGTATTTGTTACGGGTCTGGGTGTTTTTCTATCTATAATATGATTGTATGTATTTACAAAAAAAAAATATATAAGTAGTTTATCAGCCATTTCGTTACCAAAACACAAACATTACGTTGCTTAACTTGGGACTATAATATGGCGTTGTGTGAAATGTCCAGGGATTATTATTATTATTAATATTATTATTAAATTATTACTTAAGTCATGACATGTATGGATCAGAGTGTTGGGCCACAAAAGGAATGAATAAAAGGCAATTGCATGCAGCTGAGATGAGAATGTTAAGAGGGATGTCTGGATTTGTGCGAATGGATAAAATAAGGAATGGGTATATAAGAGGAAGTCTGAAAGTGACACCGGTGACTAAAAGTTGTGTGGAAATCGGTTGTCATGGTATGGGCATGTTATCCGGAGGAATGAGAAAATGTTGTCAGGAAAGTTTTGTGTGTGAATGTGGATGGCTTAACAAGTAGAGGAAGACCAAAGAAACGATGGATGGATTGTTTGAAAGATGATATGGTTAGAAAGGGAGTGATTACCGAGGTGACCACTAATAGAGAAGTATGGAAGAAAAAGACATGATGCGCAGACCCCAAATAAATTGGGATAAGGGCAGGAGAATAATGCTCACTGCATTTTTACTTTTTGCTGTCACATCATATTTTGTAGGCGCAAAAGATTTTAAAGCATTTTTTTAAAATAATCTTCATTATGTTATTTATTACTTAGCGAACATCCTATTACTAGTAAATCTAATTTATACGATGCGATTTACATATGTATATCATTCACTAAGTTGAAGCTACAATACAAGTTGCACCGTGTAAACAGTGTTCACTTGAAAGACATTTGTTGCTTCAATTTTATTATATGCTACAAGCAAAAAACTTGCATCGTGTAAACGAGGCTTTATAAAAATGCTAGCTTCTGCGAGCGGCTTCGCCCGCGTGGCAGTCGAAAATTATCTCACGGGAACGTACTACTGAGATAAAAAGTATCCTATGTGTTAATCCAGGATATAAACTATCTGTGTGCTAAATTTCATCCAAATCCACACCGTCATCCATCCGTCCATCCATCCATCCGCACAATCTTTCGCGTTTTATATTAGTAGGTTATCATCTGCTGATGATTGCACCGGGCCCAAATAAATTGGGATAAGGGCTGGAAAATTATGAATGATGATGATCATGTATTGATGATGATTTTTTTTATTTATCTTACCCATTGTATACTAAACAACATTACCTCTCTTGTTCCAGACATCGATGCATAATCACTTCTAAGAAAGAACCCAAGAAATTAATCCAAGATGGCGGCAGTAAGTAAGCAGCTGTTTGACGCTGCGTGTCGCGACGCGCACTGCAGTGTCATGACACATCCTTGGAACGAGAGCTGTCTGGCAGCATCACCTGGTCTTTACAAAGATGCTGTTATTGGCAGCGTGAAGTTTTACTCCATCATTTATGTTGTGAGTACCTGTTTTTGTACAGAGGCCAGCACATCAAGTTACCACCATCTGTCAAATTTGCTTTGATAGTATTTCAACTTTATTGCAAAGACATAAGGTTCATTTTTAATTGAGAAAATTTGACAGTTAGGGATAGCTTGATATGCTGGCGTCTGTACCTGTTTTTGTACTTGTAACTTCTTCTACGTAGCCTTTTCCCAACTATTTTGGGGTTGGCTGCCAGTCTTATCAGATACACACCAGTATTTTACATGAAGCGCCTGCCAATCTGACCACTGCTACCCAATTACTGTGTAGCGGCGAAAACATAGAACCATAGACTACCTACTTAAAATTTAAGTTGTTTTTCACTTCGTAAGGCTGGTAAATTTCTTATAAAAAAGTAGGTATAAGAAACAATCTTTACTTCTTAGTTGTGATGACCCTACACTTATACGATTACTTACTAAGAAAACAACAGTGACGGGAAGTTTTGCAACATCATCAAAATACACCGAGTCGATAAAAGCTACGTATTATCGAAGCTAAATCTAAAACTACGCCACCAAAGTAAATAAAGTATATAGGATAGCCCCGCAAGCATCCTGCACCAAAACAATTATTAAAATCGCTTAGTTATCCCAGACTTTGTTTATGATTATTTAAACAAACGAATTGCGAACCCGGAACCTCCTCTTCTTTTTAAGACACTAATAAAAATGGTTATGTGTATCTTGATACATTTAAAACAAGTAATTTTGGAATTCTGTGTGGTTACAAGTTACAAAGAAAGGCACTGTATTTCTAGTGTAATACTGTAAACTCTTGAGAAGTGCTTGATGACGAGCACCGGAGGAGTACTAGCTATTTATAATTGAAGGACGAAGCAAAACTCTTCAATCTGTATTATTATGTTTATTTATCAAGAAACATGCGTACGGCAACGCGCCTAATATAAAAGTCATATTTTAAACTTACTTCTAAAGCTTAAAAGGTCGAATACAGCCAGAGTTATTTTCATACCAGCCAGGTATGACATAGAGTCGCCTTTCGCATAAAACCTCTACAATACAAAGAGAATGTGTATAAGTATGGTCTCTTCTTTTCCGTTAATTTATCCAAAGGTTGTCTTGAAAAGTTCGCTTTTAGGCATTGTTTATAGCATTCCATTTAGACTAGTAGAGAATTCATGATAAAACCGCACGAAGGATAAAACGGCAAAAAAAAATCACGATTGTTGTATGGGAGCCCCCTTAAATATGTATTTATTCCGTTTTTTTTTTAATTTGATGAAGCGATAACAGAAATATTTCATCTGTAAAAAGGACCACTGTATAAACTATCACGGTTCGTGAGATACAGCCTGGTGACAGATGGACATACGGACGGACAGTGGAGTCTTAGTTACGTGTAACCCTTTGGGTACGGAACCCTAATAACAAATTCGGTAGACAATTGACTAGCCTTTATTTTTCATACAATGTCACAGTCGGAGGCAGAAAATAGGCTTGGTGTGACCAATGAGTAGTAAGACCGCCATTATGTCACCCCTTCTATAATGTTCTCATTTATACAATATGGAGACCACATATATGCAAGAAAAGAAACCAGAAGTAATACTAGTCCATAGAAGTAAGACAAAATTAAAAATTGTAAATAAAAAAAAAATTCAAACACAATTAATTTCAAAATATATTCTGAACCTAATAGTAAACACTGTTTTGACAACCTTGCCTTGACCCTAGAAGAGCGATAACGATGCACGCAGGCGTCAAGTTTATTGGATCATTGTCCTAGTGTTACAATTCTAGAGTGTTCAAATTGCTGAAAATTAAAACTACTTTTTTTACTTAATAGGTAACTGGACCGATTTCGCTTATTTTTTCGTATATCGTCAGAAAAGGAAGAGGAGCTCGTGGCTAAGTACTAACAGCCACACAGGTCGATCCATCAGGTTAAGCAACGCTTGCCGGGGTTGGCTGTACATGGGTGACAATCTTAACATAATGAGACTCCTCCGTGCCTCGGAAAGCACGTTAAGCCGTTGGTCCCGGCTGTCATATTATTATGCGCATCTTTGACAGTCGTTACGGGTCGTCAGAAGCTCGAAAATCTGACCAGTCTATCAAGGGCTATCGTATTGCCCAGTTACTGGGTTGTGGAGGTCAGATAAGCGGTCGCTCCATATAAAATAGTGGTATTCTTCATCCGGTTAGACTAGAAGCCGACCCCAACATAGTTGGGAAAAGGCTAGGCAGATGATGATGATCGTCAGGAAAGGCCATGACGAGTATGTGGTTTCATTTATTGCCTAAATGTGATCTCCATATTGCATTTATCTATATTTTTTTATTTATCTCTATTTTCTTATATCTTCCTACTATTACTTACTGTAAAAACGAATCATTTTTAAACATATTCTACAACTATTTTCAGGCACAAATCTTGATGCGAGGTAAAAAGATGAAGAGAATGGACCAATGGATCAAGATGGGCGAATACTACGTAAGATCGACGATGTTAGGGATCCTGGTCACATCAGCTGCACCCAACATCAGTTGTATAATTAGGTAAGGTATGTGGTAATTGGTTAAATAGAAATTACTAAAATCCACAGTACTATTCATTGTCCTTACTGCCTTAGCAGTAGAAGAGCTGCATGTGAAACATACGGTCAGTGTTTGTCTTTAGGTAAAAAAAATAATTTTGCGGGCCACACTGTAGCTTTCACCTTAAGGGCGGTTTAATTAGACCAAACGAGTGAACACACATTATGTCCTTGTTCTCTGTGTTCTTTTTCTAAAACAGGGATTGATCCTGCTCTTGTTCGTTCATCCCCACAAAAAAGTTACATCTCTGCCGAGCCTTTTCCCAAGTATTTTGGGGTTGGCTTCCAGTCTAACCGGATGCAGCTGAATACTAGTATTTTACAAGGAACGACTGCCTATCTGATCTCAACAACCCAGTAACGGGGTAATACGATACCCCTTGGTAAAACTGGCTGTCAGATTTCGGGAGTCTGACGACCTGTAACGACTGTCAAAGATGCACAAATGACAGCCGGGAGCAACGGCTTAATGACACAAAAAAGTATTATTCTAAATCCATAAGCCAGTATAAACATTGTTTTGTTTTAGTATGATGGGTTTGTGTAATTACTGGCAACTTAATGAGATTTACTAAGATTGCGTTGCTTCTAAGAATAGTTAGTAGTACAGTATAACGGGCTCGTGTCCACAACACTATGGGTAAGCGCGTATTTGTCGTACAAGTCAGTGTTGCCAGACGACTTTTTAGTAGAAATTAAATGTCGCAGGACAGGCTCAGTCCCGCTTTTCGGGAATAGAAAAATAAATAAGTAATTCGTAATTAGTGTATTACTTCTTATATATATTATATTCCTCTGTCGACTTAACTACCTTACAGGGAAAACCAAGCAGTTATTGTTATTAGTATAGAAAAGTAAAGAATTTTCATTAGAAATACATTTTCTATGGCTGTCTATCGTTGAAAACATAATTTGAAAATCAATAAATAGATAAGTAGTAAAAAATATATCACTAATGATATAACATATTTACGTTTTTTCTGTTATATCCCGTTTTCGACGAAATAATCCCGCTTTTTACTCAAAACATTTGAAAATAAAGCTTTGCCCGAAAAAAAACTAGTAGAAGTACTCAGAGAAGAAAGAACCACACAGACTTGCTAAAGCCTCTCAAAATCTTAATGATCCCTTAAATCTTCCAGAAAGTTAATGGGTGACAAGTTTACCTCCTCCACGTACCTGTTCATACCTTTCACACTGAGTGGAGTCTGTATATACCTGGAGCCGCCTAGCCGAAGAGGCTTGGTTATCAACCTGTTTTGTAATTTGGTAAGTAATTCTATAAAAAAACCTTTTGCTAGTTCTAATTCTGTAAACACATATTTTTACGGTTGCAAATGATATTTCTTCTTCTTTTCGTGTGGTTAGTAACTAGCCTAGTGTCAGAGTTTATATGCTGCCCATGGGCCTCTGACCTAGTTTCACATGCTGTTGAGAAATATTTCTCAGACATGCTGGTTTCGTCACGATGTTTTCCTTCACCGATATTAAAGCCAGAGATAATTTATAAAATACGCACATGTATCCGTAAATCCAGAGGTCCTTGGAGAGGTCTTGGGTTCGAACTCAAGACCTATGACTTGGCAGTCCGAGGGTCACACCACTAGGCTAATATTTGATCACCATACAACCTAATACTGACCTACAATTTTAAAAAAAACATGCGAAAATTTTTCGTTGGCTACTTTACGTGAGTTTACATTTTCGATACTGTTACAAGGGCCATGATCTATTCAAGAAAGTTATCCTCAAAGTGACAACATTACTTATGAGTAGTTAAACGTTGAATTAAAAAAGTTTAAAATTCAAATCCTGGAAACGAATGACCCAAGTTATGAAAATACATAATTATTTATGAAGGCAACTCCGCAACTTAACACTTAAGCCAAAATTGCATTACAAAATTAGTGACTTAAACTTAACATCTTGTGAATGTGCAACTGTAGATATATTCAGCGGGGTTTTCCGAAATCAGCGGGTTTTAGTCAGTAAGAGTCTGCCACTCGACGAAGCGACAAAGTGTAGTGACCAAAAACTCTCTACTGCATTTTGGTTAAAAAATTGCAAATGTTGCGAATTTATGGGTTTATATTTATTGCTAGATTTAAAAATAATAAAAAAAACACCAGTATTATGAAAGTCATTTAACGTAGTTTTTATTTGAATCGATAAATAATAGTAAATAAAACCTAATCTTTTCAAATATTAAATGGTACGACTGTCAACACCGGCTGTTGTTGTTTCAAAATGTGTTTTTAAAGTATTTGTTTATGGTTAACTTTATAATGTATGTATAACTAGCCACCCGCCCTGGAATTACACGGGTGGAATTTATTCTATGTACCTAGAATTGTTAACATATGGTTATTGGTTAGCCTACCGATATGAGAATGCGTTGTTGACATTGTGTGTTGTGTACAAAAGAATACGTGTTTTACGAATTTAAACCTTATTAGTTCCTAATCGTGTCCAACTGACTGGCATTCTCTCGGTGGCGGACACAAAGTTTACCAATAAACTGGATAGTTAACCATAAACTAATACAATTTTGACATGTTGACAGAGCGTTTAATGAATAAGGTTGGTTCCACGAAATGTTTGCACATCATTATAATATAATGGTTTATAAGTTACTATCTACTAACAAATTCTTTTTTTATCTCATTGATAGGTTAACACACAAGTTAAACTCATTGATAGAGTAGCACACAATATATTATGTTAAAATAATGATTATATTTTGTAAAATAAGCAAATTACCTTTGGTAACCTTACAACATGTTTCTTAAAAAAATATATAATATAGCATCCCATACCAGGTTTTTTTTTGAGGATGGGTAATCATCAAAAAATGACTCCTCCCGCTCTAGGTGGAGTGGAAAGGAGTGTCAGACTCTTACTGACTAAAACCCATCCATGTTCCTTCCTTAGCCCTTTATGTTTCGAAGTAGCGGTAACCCTTTCGTACAACCCCGCTTAACCCCATAGCAGGTATTACATAGCATTCGTCCCTAGAATGCTCCGGATCTGAACAATGAAAACCTTCATATATCCTGTATACGAATCTATGTGGTTCTGGGTGCATAAGCCGTCAAATTTGAGTAAAAAACTGCTGTCACCTTGTGAACGATGGAGAACAAAACTAAATTCCGTGGATACACGAGTAGGTTTTAAGAATAGACGCAAAAATCTCTCATGGAGAAAAATATATGATATTTTCTCGATCGTTATGCTCTTTTCACGCTTCAACAAACATCAAGTCATGTATGTAAAAGCGACAGAACTTTGCAAAGATGTCCATCGGATCCGTGATCGTACTATCTGTATTTACGTCTTCATATTTATTTTTGTTTCAAAATATACGTTTGTTTTTCTTTTTGCTTAAAGACTTGTTTTTTATACATTGATAGCTGCCAGTCTGAATATCGAGCCAGTCGATACTGTAAAAATCTCACCATGAAAACTAAGATGAAGTGACCAGTCATCCCACCGAATGCTAGGGATTCACACTATTAGACGACACGGTTGGCGCAGTGGTTGAGCGATTGCTGCGCAACATGTCGCGGGTTCGATTCCCGCACGGAACAAATATTTTTGTACGACCTGCAAGTATTTGTTACGGGCCTGGGTGTTTTTCTATCTATAATATGTATGTATTTACAAAAAAAAAATGTATATAAGTAGTTTATCAGCCATCTCGTTACCATAACACAAGCATTAGGTTGCTTAGCTTGGGACTATATGGCGTTGTGTGAAATGTCCAAGGATATTATTATTATTATTACTATTGACACCTCAGTCCTCACTGAATAGGATTTCAAGATCCGCTCCGTAGGCAAGAACACCCATTGAAACACACCAGTTGTTCTATACAGGTCAATTTATTCACTAGGAATCGCACCCACAAAATAAAATCTAAAGCTATATGTATATAGTTTGCGCGGTAACGAAACCATAGCGCGATCTATTTCGACGCCAACGCCATCTAGGGAATCGACAGTTACCTGTCGATTCCCTAGATGGCGTTGGCGTACTTTTGTACACATAAATATTAAACATCACTTTAAAGTCACTTCTGACGTTCAAAAGTGCCTTACTTGTGCCTATTTGAAATAAATGATTTGACTTTGACTTTGACTTTGACTTTGACTTCACTCAGATTTTCACAGTGAGATTTGTTCAGAATAGCACTGCGGGACGGCTAGACATTTATTTGTGAAATTCCAGATAAATGATAATAAATACAAATGTTCGTGCGTTCTCTATGTGAGTTCTGTTGTTGATGTTTTTTGCATTTTACAAGTAAATGTTTAATTGTATACATACGCGCTTACAGATTATCGAAAGCGTGGATATCGGAAATTATCGAAAGGGAACGCACTGCCGGGATAAAAATAAATGGATCCTATATGTCCAGGTCCTAAACTACCACCGTGCAAAGTTTCATCTAGATCCGTTCAGCCGTTTGAGCGTGAAGGACGGACAAAGATACCAACTCACGCACTCACTCACAAAATTTCGCTTTTATAATATTAGTGTTACTAAAGTCATTTATACAAGAACTTAGAATAGGGTGAAAATACGTCAATTTTATTAAAACATGACGGTTCCGTCACGAATCCTCCGTAACCTGTTTAAGTTACGCGAAAAATAATGAACTGTTCCATACATTTTATGCTTAAATGTAAGGAACAGCTCAAATATTTTTACGCGACTTCAGGTTTCATCCCATAACAAATTTGTTCGTAACGATGAGTACAATACTGCCATGAAATTTTTAGAGTAAATTTTTTATTTTTTAATACCTTATATATTGAAATTCCAGGCGATCGAGTACTACCTCAAAGTTCTGGAGAGAGCTGGATATATTTCGATAACGAAGACACATCAGACGCTCATGTTCATGCTAGGCAGCTCTATGCTATTCTATCTAATGAGACTCGAAGGAGATAAGAAAGAGAGAACGCCATTGTTTTGGTAAGTAACCCTATTTAATACTGACATGATTATTCACAATCACCGTCACTTCCAAATGCATCTAAATTTGAACCCTATTGCACCTACCACTGCTTATCTCTGCTTCACCGAAAGTTTGACCGGTAGAAAATGCCTATGGCATTAAGTCCACCTCTGTACATTTCTGTGCTTAAAGTATTAAATAAATAAATCTGTGATATGCAGCACATAATGTTCCGAGTGCTGGGAAACAGCTGTGAGATAGAGCGGGCCATAATCCACCACGCGGCCCCAGTGTTGATTGGTATTCGCAGGCAATTTTTTTTTCCAATGTACGTACTTATGATTATAATGGGGGTCGACTTCCAGTCTAACTAGATGCAGCTGGATACCAGTATTTTACATGGAGCGACTGCCTATCTGACCTCCACAACCCAGTCAGTAACTGAGTAATGCGATACCCCTGGGTAAGACTGGCTGTCCGACTTTCGGGCTTCTAACGCCCCGTAACAACTGTCAAAGATCCACGAATGACAGCCGGAACAACGGTTTAACGTGCCTTTCGAGGCACGGAGGAGTCTCGACATGCAAAGATACCAAGCATAGCTTAACCTGATGGAACGATCCGTGCGACTGTTATTATTTAGCCACGAGCGAAATATAAAAGTTATCATACGTCCCATAAAAAAATAAAAGAACTGTAGAATACAAAGTACGTATCAATTCCATGAATTGTAGTAATAAAACAATGCAAACAGTTATATTCACTGGAGTCACTATCGGCCATAGTTCATTGCCACGTAGGTATCTAATCAGAGTAGGTACTTATTACTTTCATTTACTAAAGTCTAATCATTAAACTTTGGAACGGGAAAGATAACTACGAAAGCAGCTAAAATATTCTTTATAATTGAACGTTCTAACAATTTGAAAGACAAGTCACCCACTTCGTAGAAAAGTGAAGATGGAGTAGAAGTCCTGAATACATATTTAAATTTTCTTTAAATAGGTTGGTTTTATAAAAGATTATTGATAAACAAACTATTGACACTAAAAAAGAATGTTTATTTGGCTATCTCTTCCGTTTATTACAGTCGTTTTGTCTTTCGAAACGACGCGCGCTTTTCTTGTGGTAACCAAGTGTGCAACACGCTGTGAACGTGTGCGTGAAGACGAATAGCGTTAGTACATAGCACACGCTTCTACTATCGCCATTGTCTCGATCCCGAGAGCTCAGTCCTACGCTTACATACATATTTACAACGTTTATATACTTGGTGACCACAAGTAAAGCGCGCGTCACTTCGTGAGTTAAAAATACGATATCTAAATTTTATCGACTCTATGTATCTCGATTACCTATTATGGGCCAGTAACGGACATACTTCTACTTGAACATTGTCATGACTAGTTTTGTTGGCCCAATAACGGCTTCAGTTCGTGAAGAGTAAAATTGATTACTGTTATCTAGGTTTAGTACCTAGATAATAATAAACAGGACAACATAATTGCTGTTTACTTTTACATAAGTGCGTCAAACTGTGTCATGCACTGGTTTTTGTTTGGATATCAGTAATACAAAATTTGAGCGAAAATCCAGATTTATATAATAAAGGAATTTAAGTTGTGAGTTAAAATATTTATCGGAACCGTTTGTAAATAGCTCACGTCATTTTAAAAACTCATATGTAGATAACTGAAATATTTTTCAATGGGCAACACCTAATATTTTATAGGATTTTTACATGTTTCATCCATTTTTAGATATTATTAAACGTTGTTCTGGCTGTAGTTTTATATGATTTATTGCCTTTGTTTCCCGTTCAATTCGAAACACAATCAGAAACATGTTCGTTTTATTTTCGTTTTCAGTTACGTAACGACTATGTTTTTTTAATATTGAAAATATTATAATTGTACAGACGCCAGCACATCAAGCTATCCCTAACAGTCAAATTTTCTCAATTAAAAATTAACCTTATGTCTTTGCAATAAAGTTGAAATACTATCAAAGAAATTTGACAGATTGTGGTAACTTGATGTGCTGGCCTCTGTACATAGAAACTATCATTTCAAGCATGCCATTGGATATAAAAATATACTCTAGCATTAAATACAGAGTCAGCGGGAACCAAAACGGTTACAGCAGTTACAGCTGCCCCGGAACATAAAGGCCTAAGTAAGGAACATGGATGGGTTTTAGTCGGTTAGAGTCTGACACCTTCCGCTCCACCCAGACCGGGAAGAGTAGATTTGATGATTTCCCATCCTCAAAAAAAATAAAAATACCCGTTGTGAAGTTTTGCATGTCAAATGTCTGATTATTTGGTACAAATTTTAAACGCAGTTTAGATGTGCTGAACCCGTTACTTTGTACCGGGAACATGAATAATGATTTCTCTGTTATCATTCGTTAGTCCAGTCTGTGGTAGTCTAATTTAAAATGTTGCGATTCTTGTAATGATTGTTAACAATTAACGCATTAATCGTATAATTATTATAATTTCCAGGTTATTCACACCAGAGAAAGTGAGAAGAAAAACTGACGAATCCAAAAATGTTTGCCCTCACGAAGGGAAATGCGAAAAATACATAGCTAAGGTAAGCATTTTAAAGTAAACGGTGGATCTTCCTTATTCTGATTCGGTAAATAGATGATTAAAGATGCTGTAACTAGGTTTCTTAGTATTGAAAAATATTATAAGCGCCTGTTATTTTACGGGCACTTTAGCTGCAGCAGTATTATTTGCCGATAAAAATCGGCCCAAGAGAGCATTTATCTCATCAAGCTCTTCTTAAAGAACCAAGTAGCTCTTGTAATATTAAACTAAGCATTATTCTTCACGAATGAGATCGTCACCAACTCCTCTTTGCAGTGGTGGCCCAGCCGGCCCCAACTTACGAGTTGAAGGTCGTAGTTTCGAACCCAGTTCAAGCGCTTTGCTTTATGTGAATAATTTCATCAACACTGCTCTCAAAACAGTGAAGGAAAACATCGTGAGGAAACCGTCCAAGAACTACAAATTCGAATACATGTGCCTTCTACCTATCCGCACAGGGCCAGTGTGGTAGATTACAGCCCATTCCCTCTCGACTAGAGGACGTTTATGTCCCAGCAGTGGGGAATATTATAGGCTGATGATACAACTACTACTCTTTTTGCAGGGTTTTGCTACATACTTCGGAGTGGGTCTCGGCATATCCCTAGCAAGGCTGATCTTACCAAAAATTCGGACACCGATAAAGGCAATATCATCAATACGAGGGAAGCACTTCAAACTGGCGTTGTTCTGCAGCAGTTATATCGGTATTTACAGAGTACGACTGATTTAGCTTACGTAATAATTGAATTTAAATTGGAATATTTAGTAATACGATCATATTTTTTTTAATGATCATAATAATTATAGTCTTTGCGGCTTAGAAATTATGTCCGAGAAATGACAATGCTTAGCTCTCAGTTTCCAAAGAGACATTTCATGACAGCTTGTTTTATTAGGTAACGAAAATAAACAGAAGTATATATCATCATTCATTTTTAATATTATTAAAAATGATCAAATATGCTCAGTGTGTGATCAGTGTCTATGTCTGAACAAAAATTATTGTCTTTTCAGATTTATTTTCACAATGAAACTCATAATAATATTGAAAGAAATTACCAAACTTAATTATGATTTACATTGCAGGCGGTGGTATGCTACTTGTGTCGTAAGCAAGGTTTCGACTCAGCGATGTACGCGCTACCGGCAGGGTATGCCGCTGGAATTTCGTTCCTTTTCAACCCGAGTTTAGGGTTGTCCATAGCGTCACTAACTGCTGCATTCAAAGTAAGAACTTCATTTATACTATATAATATTATAAAGCTGAAGAGTTTGCTTGTTTGAACTCTCTAATCTCTGGAACTACTGGTCGGAATTGAAAAATTCTTTTTGTGTTGGTTAGTCCATTTATCGAGGAAGGCTATAGGCTATGTAACATCACGCTACGACCAATAGGAGCCGAGCAGCGGGCGAAGCCGCGTGGGATCAGCTAGTTTGTAATATTAATATATTTGTTTTATTTTAAAAATGACGTTACATAGCACCATTACATTTTGACCACCAAGAAACTCTTCATTAACTTGATAAATAATAATAAAATACCTCTTTATTTTCCAGCTGTATTCAACCATTCTCTACGAGAAGAAAGTGCTGCCATCTAACGTGCCGTTGCCGGAGCTTCTATACTGTTTCTGTCAGGGCACGCTTTTCAACGCTCGCATGGTGGATCCGGAGGCGTGCCCCAGCTATGTGTTCAATCTCATGAAGTCTTGCAGTAACGGGAGGTAGGGTTATCACTTTTGCCAATTTAAACTTAGATTGGAATAGTTTTAAGGTCGGTTTTTGCTTTTTCTGCCTAAGTGTTTGTTGGGAGTTTTCTTGCTATATGAAAATGTTTTTCACATTTAAAAGAGATCGCAATGTATTTTCACTAAAATGCAATTTTATTGGCTTTTGCTTAGTAGTTTTCACTAAACTTTTTTTTTGTCGTCAATGTGTTATTTAGTAGAATATATTAGTAGTTAGTACAAAAAATACCACTACATTTTGAATGTGTGAAAAAACTCCAGAAATCAGTGTCTTAGATTTGTATTGATTTTTTTACACAATATTATGTTATAGGAAGCTTACATCATACAAAGCACCTACTTAATAATAACATAGATACTAATTACTGTCTGAATTTATAAGTTCGAAAGCATGTTATAGCAACTTATTTAAATTTAAACATAACATTACACTTGTAATACTCAAAGGGTCAGGCAGAGGTGTAAGTACCCATCTTACACTGACATTTCGTTTTATGTTTGAGTCCCATATAATAAGATCACAGAGAGCAAGTCAATAGCCACAAATCCAAACTCGAGACTACTACTGAGAAATTCCGTACAGAAAAAACCCAATAAACTTTGCCAGACCCGGGAATCGAACCGAGATCCTCAAGCTCAGCAGTATCGGCCACTAGACCAACGATGCAGTAGCTTACAGTTTAAAATTGGCCAGTAAAGTGCTTGAACTAGAAGCCATATTTATTCCGCCAAACAAAGCTACTTTACATAGTCAGCCATCACACTATGATTTATGATGACAGCATAAAGAAGGTGCTTGGCAGAGACCGATCACGTTTTAACTTACTGATTATTATATTTTCTAAATTTTTCTTTATTCTTTTGTTTTAGATCCGAAATGGTGTACAAGAGTTTTGCGGAGGTCGTTCGAAATGCGATGTTATAATAGGGATGGGAATTGAGGCGAATAAAATTATTTGTTAAGACTTAATAAGAAATATTTTTTGTCTTTACACGTAGACGAATAATTAAACTTAGGAGTGAATTTCACAAATGCTACTGAACTAGACTAGTTCTTCTGAACCGTGTTTACGAGCTGTCAATGTCGATATTCCGTAACAATATTGACGCTCTTAAACGAGGTTTAAATTTGCTGATCATGTTTAGTATAATTGGTAAAATTTGCCCAACGTTAAATAAAAAAATGCTACCGGTGGGGTAATTGCGTAACCCAACATCAGTAGCAATGGGTAGAAATTTTGACAGTTCAACAATATTCATTGCGTTATTTACGTTGAGCCGACATAGTTTTCGAGCATATGAAGCAATGGATTGCTAATATCCTTCAAAATCATTCAGATTGTGATTGATAATGTGTTATGCAACTAGGGTGGGAGTTTATCAAATTGTACAGTGGCCAGCACATCAAGTTACGACAAACTAACAAATTTTCTCAATCGATTTTGAACATAACAGTCACGGTATTAAGGTTTATAATCATTTGGTGAAATCTGACAGTTTGGTATTACTAGATGCGCTGGCGACCGTACTTAATTTATATTAATAGGTAATTTTTATACTGTTTTTGTAGATATAACATTGGTGAATGACTTTGTTAATTTGTGATTTTATGCCAAATAAAAACAATTACATATATTAAATCCTTTTTCTTGTTATTTCCTACGACCAATTCTAAGCCCACCGTGCCGAAGCTGTTAAAAGTATTTGGATATTTGAACCTGTTCAGGAAATACTGCGTATAAATCCCAAATCAGTCTTTCAGAAATGAGCTTGGTCTCACTTTTCATTCTATAAATATTGTGTTCTAAATGTTGTTTATTAATTTTAGTTAAAAAAGATTGTGTGACATCCAACAATCTGTCAATATGGTAAAGTTTTTTTCATTTAAATTTATTTATGGCACGGTCTAGCTGTGATAAAACCAAACTTTTAAGTCAACGCGATCAAAAGTTATCACAATTGATGTCGCATATTCACTCAAAGGGAATCAAAACATACAATAGGGCAGTTGACCTAGAATCATGAAATTTGGCAAGAAGCAATAGCTTACAGCACAAATAACGGAAGACATTTGAAAACCATAAATATGTTTAATAACAACAAAAAATCAAATTTACTTATGAACTCATTATTGCAGTTGGTGCAATGACCGTGTCTAGGGCTCGAACGGCAAAATAACTTTTAGATAGATGTACAGTAATGTTTGTACTTCTCTACAAACATTACTGCTCTATTAAATTCAATCTAAATCTAAAAGTTATTTGTCCCTTGTTGCGCGAGTCCAACTTGCATTTGACTGGGTTTTGACCAAATATTAAAAAGCAGCTGCTGGTACATCAATTTTAATCGCCCTGTGGTTTTATTTGATCTACGCCCGAGGGCTGCCCTCAGTATCATTTGCAGATAACCTCTGCACAGGATTCGCAGAGGTTTCAGGGTTAATGATCAACACTTTCTTAAGACCTGTCCTAACAGTCGTTTCAAAGGCGTTAGGTGCATGGCCGAAGCGGCAGATCTTGTCGCACTGCAAAAAAAGTAATGTTTAAAAGTATTGTCACTAGGACTTAGCAAGTATACAAAATAACACGAGCAAAAATATGTGTACAGTTAGCTAGTTTCAAAAGTGGTTTTCTTCTTAATTGTTCAATGAAATTTTATTTTCTCACATACTTTTATCGAAACTGCCGTAACTCGGCGTTGAAATAGTTTTTTTACGAGAAATTCGCTTTTGAATTTTGCTCGGTGTATACATATTGGTGCTCGTGACTGAACAAAGTTACAACTTGATAGGACAAGAGGATGTTGTAAAATAATTGCTTACAAGATTTAGTTTCTACAAGCGAAATAGATGCTTAAAGAACTTGAAGTGAAGAACTGAAAGCGGTGAATAATATTATAAAAAAATATTTTTTGAAAGTGCATTGCTTGTAATCTGACCAATATCCAAGTGACTTCAATTTACTTACGACAATCGAATGCTATGCATACGACATGCAACGCAGTAAGCTTATTAATCAACTTTGTTTGCTCTTATTGACTTGATGTTTAAAGTTGGCTATTCTATGAATGAGTCTTTGAGAACTAATAATCATTTAAGAACACAGGATGACTCTAAGTGGTTTTGGCTGATTTATATATTTACATCTGATTTATGACGACAATCACTATTAATGGAAAAAAAAACAACTACAGCTTAACAATACATAACCGACGACTCGGTTGGCGCAGTGGTTGAGCGACTGACTGTTGCGCAGCAGCAGTCGCGGGTTCAATTCCCGCACGGAACAAATATTTGTACGACCTGCGAGTATTTGTTACGGGTCTGAGTGTTTTTCTGTCTATAATATGTATTTACAAAAAAAATGTATATTAGTAGATTATCATCTCGTTTTGGTAACACAAGCATTAGGTTGCTTAGCTTGGGACTATAAGGCGCTGTGTGAAATGTCCAAGGATATGATGATATTAACCTCCTCTTATGAAATCCGTCGCCAACGCACCTGTTCTTTACTGTAGAAGTTATTCTTGTTTCCGCCACAGCCGGAATATATGGTAGACTTGCAGACCTTCCACTTTGAGTCATAGAACCACCTTTGTGTTGATCCAAAGCAAAATCCATAGTCGAACGTTAAGCTGCAATATCTTGGACGATTTTCTAAAAGTAAGACATGGTTGTTGCGGAGTTTGATGGGCCACTTCATCTCAGAAGAAGCACTAGGATGTGATGAATAGACGTTCTTTTCTAGCTGTTGTTTGTAGTTCCAATCATTTTTAATAGAATGAATTAATATTGTTTTTTTTTGGCTAAACTTTCCATTACGGGGCATCTATTTGAAAGTTCATATTTATTTTTGTAGATAGTACTTATAAATAGAAAGCAAGCACAAAATTTTTCATGCTGCGAAAATTCACGGTTTGCGAGATATAAATTTTCAAAGTTTGCATACAAATTCAAATTTTTAGGTTAGATAAGTTATGTTGACTGACGTCAATTTGTTCACGTTCCGTTTACAGTAAAGGTGTATTATATTTGTCATTTTTTTACTTAATATTATGCAATTACTTAGACTTTTTTACTCAAAAAATAACGAATTTTTGTTTACACTTGGAACGGAACGTGAAGTCGCCTTTTTGTTTGCATAGTTTGTTTGTGTTAGCTGTCAGTGCCCATTTGTTTTATTTTCCATGTGTTTTATTCTCGCTATATGAACATACCCAAACCGCCTTGCTCTACCCCGACTCGGACAGGTTAGGTTAGAAGGGGATGGCGGAGTCTGAAAGAGAAAGACCCCGCCATCCCCTTCGTGGTTACTTTGTCTTTAAACCATTGAGGGGACTCAGACTACGCTTTTAAGCAACTTTTGAGTGTTTTGAGGTTAGGTTACAAAAAGTCATTTTTCTCGGCAATGGTGAGTTACCTTATCGTGGGAGTGGTGCCAGGGTAGAGGACCTCCCGCAGCTACAAGGGGGTAGCCGGACATCCCCGCACCATAAATCGATGGAAATGTATGGATTATGTCTTCCTAACTTCAAAAACTTTAATCATTGATTTCTCCATAACCATGGGGTTCCGCAGGGTGGGGATGGTACAGGGGGTAGCCCCCCTCGCTCCACCCTCCCCTCCCCCCATCCCACCCCATAAATCGATGCCCACTAATGGAAATTTTAACCTTTTTTTTAATATTCTGAGTAAAGTTTTGTTAACTTAGGTCACAGAAAAGAAGTTGCTATCGTAGAACAATTGCTATTCTGTAAATATCTCACCGTGACCACGTGGGTTTAAATGAGCTGTCAATAGTGTCATTTAATACTAGGGTATTAAATGGAACGACAGCTCACTTCATGCTCACTTCAAAAAAGTTTACACTGTGAGATTTTTACAAAATTAAATAAATTAATTAATTAAGGTACAGAGGCCAGCACATCAAGTTTGAATAAATACGAGGCCAATGTGGTGCCAATTTGGCTTTATTTTATCATCTTAGAGCAGTATTTCGAGTCATTTTTGTTAACTAGAGTTTTTTTTAAGGCGACAGACGCGTCACTCAAGTAAAGTCAATTTATTGTTGACGACACGGTTGGCGCAGTGGTTGAGCAATTGACTGCTGCGCACTATGTCGCGGGTTCGATTCCCGCACGGAACAAATATTTGTACGACCTGCAAGTATTTGTTACGAGTCTGGGTGTTTTTATATCTATAATATGTACGTATTTACAAAAAAAAATGTATATAAGTAGTATATCAGCCATCTCGTTACCATAACACAAGCATTAGGTTGCTTAGCTTGGGACGATATGGCGTTGTGTGAAATGTCCAAGGATATTATATTATATTGTTGGATTTTACGTTTACACAACAGTGACAAAATGAAATAGGAATCCCGAATCTAAACTGAACAAATATCTTTGAATTAATTTACGAATGTATTTATTTTTTATTCATATTGTGCTTAGCTTACTAGTCAATGGAATTTACTAATTATATTCCCAAATTACGAGTTAAGTCCGATACGGGCGAATCGACATTTTTTAATACTATCCTTTTTCTAAAGATGACTCGCACGAAGTTAAATTAGTTGTGGGTGGATTGACACCTCCAAAAATACCTATGTCTTTGGTAATTAGCACATTTTGAATTGTATACACATTTTTATGCAACCTCACCCTTCGAACCTCTTGCGAAAGATACTTACTAGCACCTGGCTTGCTCAAACAAAAATCTGAGCAATCTCGCCTTGAATTAAATCGGTTGCCGTTTCCCTGACAGCCTCCCCATTCGAAAGTAGTACAGTTTGATGTTGAGGGATCGAAGTACCACATACGGATCTTATCACGACAGGGACCAGGATTTGGTATCAGCAAACATGTTTTGGAGGTCACTGCAACAATAAAAAAAAATAATAATAGCCGTATTGCCGCTGACACACCACGCGTGTTATTGTAAATAATTCTTCCTCAGATACTACTGATGAGCCCGTGAGGAGAGGAGAGGTGCTCGTGGCTAAGTACTAACAGCCGCACAGGTCGATCCGTCAGGTTATGCTACGCTTGCCGGGGTTGGCCGTGGATGGGTGACCATCTTTACATACTGAGACTCCTCCGTGCCTTGGAAGCACGTTAAACCGTTGGTCCCGGCTGTCGTTTGAGCATCTTTGACAGTCGTTACGGGTCGACAGAAGCCCGAAAATCTGACAGCCAGTCTATCAAGAGGTATCGTATTGCCCAGTTACTGGGTTGTGGAGGTCAGATAGGCAGTAGCTCCATTTAAAATACTGGTATTCAGCTGCATCCGGTTAGACGGAAGTCGACCCCAACATAGTTGAAAAAAGGCTAGGCAGATGATGATGATGCCGCTGACACGCCACGCGTGTTTGACGCGATATGTGTGGACCTACTTGAAAATGAAGTGGCAATGAAAGTTTTTGTGAAACGTGATGGCTACATTCAGAATGTTATAATAAAAAAACCACGTTACCACTTGGCACAAATTTCGTATACCAAGCTGCGGCAGGTGTCACGAGATTTTGAAAAATCCTTACAGATTCTGTTCTCTGCACGAAACAAATATAAAAATAAAAAGTCCAACACAGTATATCTGATTTCATTTTTTCAACAAGAGCTACACATTTGCTTTACTCGACCAGCAATTTTATTGCAATAAATATTAAATGAATAAAAAATTGATTGAAAATTTTATTGAAAAAATATTGTGGACTTAATTTATGTATGTTTTATTGACCGACCAGTTTTTCTATAGGTATGTTCGTTCATGAAGTGTTGATTTATTGTTCAGAGGTCAGCCTACTGCTACTGCCGCCGTGGGATCTGGAGGCGATAGTCCTCGCGCGCCTGTTCGAGTGGCGCGCGGAGGTACTAAGCCGGGGGGAAACTCCGTTTCCGCAGCAAATTGCGGCGGAGCGGACGGACCTCCGGCGCGATCTCATGGCGGCCTGGAAGCAGCGACTGTCGCAACCCAGCGCAGGGCACGCCACGATAGTGGCGGTAAGGCCCCTCTTTGAGGAGTGGCTAGAGAGGCGTCACGGCGCCCTCACCTACCGCCTGACGCAGGTCCTCACCGGACATGGATGTTTCGGGAGGTTCCTGCACATCATCAGGCGGGAGGAAACGCCCGGGTGTCACCACTGCGAGGATCGCCCAGAGGACACGGTAGAGCACACGGTGCAAACCTGCCCCGCATGGGCAGAGCACCGCCGTGTCCTCGTAGAGGCGATCGGCGGCGGCGACCTCTCGCGCCCGGCTCTGGTGCAAGCCATGGCGGACCATCACCCCGGAGGGTGAGAGGGAGTGGGAGGCAGTCACCTCCTTCTGCGAAAAAGTTATGCTCGCGAAGGAGGTGGCGGGATGGGAGAGAGAAAGGTCCTCCCGTCCCAGCCGCCGCAGGAGACGCCCCGGGCGTCGGGAGCCACGTGACGACTCCCGGCCACCGTAGGCGCGGGCCTGCGGACGGTGAGTAATGGGTGACTCACCGTCCGATCAGCACCAGAACCGTGCCGGACGGCGCGTATATGTTCCACGCGCGCCTCAAAGAGATGTCAGCATATGAAGGGGCCCCTCAGGGCCAAGCCTGCCGGGTAAGCGGGATTGTCCGAAAGGGTTACCGCTACCCCGGAACATAAAGGGCTACGGAAGGAACATGGATGGGTTTTAGTCAGTAAGAGTCTGACACTCCCTTCCGCTCCACCCAGAGCGGGAGAAGTCATTGGATGATTTCCCAGCCTTAAAAAAAAAAAAAAAAAAAGCCTACTGCTACTATTTACATCAACAAAAATTTGACAGCTTTTTTTTTGTTTTGTATTAAATATCACATATTTATCTACATCTACCTACAGAGGTTTTTTCATAAGATAGCATCCCGTCTGTACGCCTGAAGGGTCAGGGCATCTATAATACACCCATATTAATTCGCCTATAATTTACGTTTAAGTCCCGTGTAATAGAAGGTGAGTCTAGAGCGAACTGGGCACAAATCCAAAGTCCAGGCTGCTATCGAAAAATTGGTAGTAAGGTAGTAAAAAAAACCAGAGGTAATTCCACAGAACAGTTAAAGAGGTCTCTTTAACTGTTCTGTGGGTAATTCCAACAAAGTCTGGCGATGGTCTCGGTCAAGGTCAATGTAAAATCATCCATTAATCTACAGAAATCAACCATGGGGCTATCAACACGGGAGAAATGAAGATTTTTAGAGGCTTCTTCTTTGAGATATATGCGAAAAACTCAAAAGAGGTCTTTAAATTTCAATGCGATAATGTGAATTAGGCAGAACGTGATTTTCTATGACATTTTCGCGTGGACAGAATCACATTTTACTAGTTATATTTCACATGTTGCACGTTTTGTTGGCGAACATGTTATAAGACAAGTGGGGACGCAGTTTAAGATACGCCACAACATGAACCGGCTCAGATACTAACGAAGACTAAACTTTGCGCAAAGAGAATCTTTCTTGCAGGATCTTAACGAGCCTCTAGCCCTGTGCATACGGCTAGAGATCCACCTATACATATCCGTAAACCAGTATAAATAGGTCTCGCATTGTATAGGCTTGTCATACAACGCGAGGCCAGCTCTTACTAGAACTGTGTAGCTTGATATGTCGTCGTCCGTACTTTGACGTTTTTCCCGTGTTCAAACCCAATTACCATATGTATTCTCTGTATGAAATTCAGAACAGCTTTCGCACTTGGTAAATTTGCATTGTTAATTGTGGGTACCCCGCTGTTGCTAACTTCCTTGTGTGGGTCCATGTAAATGCCACTATGTTAGTGCATCTTAAAATCGCGAGTAACGCCTACGTTTATCTAAAGTTGGCTCTTTTATTTGTATGCAGTTTTCGAGTTGTTTTGTACTCGTATGTAGATCAGCTTTGCTTCTAGAAGCACGTTCTCGCAAAGGTTTTGAATGTTAAATTGTGTAGTATGCTTCTAAGCCACTGAGTTCTACGTTATAATGTCTGATGAATATTCAGCACATTTATGTCTATATTTAATTAGATTGCTGGTGATTTTTAGCTTTTTCCTCCAGTTTTATATACTTGTACATAGCTATTATTAATATTTTTAGGTATGTGTGAAAAGATATATTTTTTTTTTAAGGCTGGGAAATCATCCAATGCCTTTTCCCGCTCTGGGTGGAGCGGAAGGGAGTATCAGACTCTTACTGACTGAAACCCATCCATGTTCCTTCCTTAGCCCTTTATGTTCCGGGGTAGCGGTAACCCTTTCGGACAATCCCCTTACCCGGCAGGCTTGGCCCTGAGGGGCCCTTTATATGCTAACATCTCTTTGAGGCGCGCGTGGCACATATACGTGCCGTCCGGCACGGGCCTGGTGCTGATCGGACGGTGAGTCACCCATTACTCACCATCCGCAGGCCCGCGCCTACGGTGGCCGGGAGTCGTCACGTGGCTCCCGACGCCCGGGGCGTCTCCCGCGGTAGCTGGGATGGGAGGACCTTTTTCTCTCCCATCCCGCCACCTAATTTGGGAGCATGACTTTTTCGATATCTTAAATATGCCACAGTATTAGATTGCTTAATTTAGAGGTTTCAATAACAGCTGTTGTTCGTAATTTGTCAACATAAAAAAGTTTCACATTATGTTGTTACAAAAACTGTTAGCAAAAATTGATTCTATACCCAAAATGGTCATACTTTCGACGTTTTTAATAGTAAGATAAGCAACTAATATTTCCTGAACCGCAATACTGTGAGGTTACTTTTATCTAAGCCCCGAGGATTTGTGGTATTTGCTCGCTTTGCAAAGCCGCTAGTACCTGGTTGCCAAAAGCAAATTGATGTTCATAGTAACGGAGGATGGAGGTACGAGTACCTACTCTTTTCATTCGATCGCTATCAAAAAGCGAGGGAATAGAGCACTTACAATGTTATCCTTAGGCTTTTGATTGAGGTTGAAAGTTGCTTGGTTCTCTAACGTTGATATTTTTATTGTTATAGTAGTTAGTTAAGTAATGATTTGACTCTATACGCCAAAAAATAAAAAAAATGTTGAAGGTTTAAAAAAAAATCAACCTTCTACAAATTAAAATTCCGCCATTCAGGTATAGGTAATTTAAATCAGTCAGTTAACGGATAAAAAGCCTCCATATTCGCCGAATAATACACACCAACCAAATTGAGTATTGAGAATAACAAACGCAACCAGACTGTTGGGTCAACGAAATCGTAGAAACTGTAACAATTTTTTTATTACACCAACATTATTTAAAGTCCCAAGAAAACCGCGCAATGCAAGAGTACATTATTAAAATCCAATGAAGGATATTTAAACAAGCAAAGCGTTCCCAGAAAATCAGTACTAGTTTTGTAAAATAACAAAGCAGACACACAAAGGGGATGTTAGTAAACAATTTCAATTCTGTCAATTGTAAATCCGTAGCTCGAGTTTACCTGGAAACTTACTGCACTATGCAGAACGAAAATATTTTCTTGCCGACTTGATTCCCGCGGCAAATCCCGGCTCAATCCCGCCTCTATCCGAGACTCCTCAATCACGGGATAAACGGGATTCTTAGGTATACAAGCGAACGATTTGCACTATAGTGTTGAGGGTTCTACACGACATACATATTTATCTAAGTCTCGGCCGATTGCTTACTTATGTAGATGTGTTATTTGTATTTCATTTCCGTTCTCGTTTTAAATTATTTGGAGATTGAAATCGATACTGGTTATTCGGATTAAATTCAATTTAAATGATAATTTGGGTTCTACGTAGATCGCTGGCTATCAATGGCATAAAGCATTGTGAATTAGTGAGCAAAGAATGTAGTGCTTGTTGGTTAATAGATATTATTATGCTCATCTAGGTATATTAACTCACCATCAAATGAAACTCTACCAACTGCTGCTCCAAGCTATTAATTTAATTATAAGTACCGAAATACTGTAGATACAGTCAGTATCCACAGTATTTCGGTACTTACAATTAAATTTAGTCAACAAATAAAGTTTAGTCAGTAACTAATATAATTCTTTCAGTTTCGGATCCTGAACCATTAATAGCTCAATTGGAGGACTTTAGTGCCTTATTTTGTTAATGAAACGTTCTGAAAACAATGTATTCGCGACCTTGTTAATAAAAAATTACACTGCAAAAATCTAAATAGAACATGGTTGCATAAATATTTTACGGTGATCAAAAAGTAGCTAATAACATTTATAAAATTGTATAACACCATTTATAGTACATCAGTTATTTACCTACTATTTGTTTAAGGAAACCTAGATAATACTTATGTATAAGCATTTGAGTGTGATGGATTATTATATTATACCTCTAGTTTTATGGAACTATATTTGAAAACATTTATAGTAATTCATTTATCAATAAACAATTTCAATTTTGATTTGAATCCTGCCTGCTTCTCTTCATTTTTAAATGAACACATGATATCACGCCTTGCAGAGTACATTTACATTACGCTAACACAGCAACGAACAACTCAGTATTATTCGTGTGAATTATTTAAGTTTTTACAAAGAAAACGCCACCTGCGTCCTTCATTAGCATAGCAAACAAAGAGAATCAATGCGCATCGCGGCATAGTAAATAATTGGTGCAGAGTTGAAGCAGAATAAAATTCTTCTGAAGCTTTGTGGCGTGCGGCAGCGGGCGCCCCTGGCGGAAGCTGCGGAGACTAACTATGCGACAGGAACACTCTGAATAACGTTGCGCAGAGTAGAGAAAAACAGAGGGTTTTAATATTGAAGTTTATTTTTTTTATCGGCCTGTGGAAATGATGTCAGAATGGGTTTTTTTTTATGTAAAGAACGGAGGTATATTCTTGTTAGAGATTGTAGATAAAGAAAATGGAATGCGAACCTCAGCCTATAGCACTATTGACACTGTTGAACAACTTGAATAGTGTAACCATTTTTTGTTTATAAGAGTGTCCGTGGAATTTCTTGCCCGCCTACTCCATAGGTACCTACTGCTTTGGAATTGGCAACTTTATCTTTCTGATTGACCGACCTCTTGACAGTTCAAAAGCTCCTGTAATTGGTTTATTTGAAATAAATGCGAGTTTCAGTTGGACCAAAAAATTATAGCCGCAATATTTGAATTGAATTGATTTTTTTTTCTCGATTTGCTCACTGCAATCAACGGAGATCATGCATATCAATTGCAATTGTCTTGTGCTTATTAAAAATCAATTTTTTTGGCCTTTCGTTAAGAGGAATTGCAAACTTTGATTACGTGCTTCTTTCTTTATTTTTCGTGTGTCACTCATCATACGAAAAAGAAAGTAAAGAAGATTAAATTCTTTCAATGAACAGGATTTCAATGAGGTGCTAGTAGATAAGTAATAACATCTGCACAAGTCGATCCATCAGGTTAAGCTACGCTTGCTGGGATTGGCCGTGGATGAGTGATCATCTTTACATGCCGAGCTTCCTCCGTGCCTCGGAAAGCACGTTAAACCGTTGATCTCGGCTGTCATTTGTGCATCTTTGATAGTCGTTACAGGTCGTCAGAAGTCCGAAAATCTGACAGCCAGTCTTACCAAGGGGTATCGTATTACCCAGTTACTGGGTTGTCGAGGTCAGCTAGGCAGTCGTTCCATGTTAAATACTGGTACTCAGCTGCATCCTGTTAGACTGGAAGCCGACCCCAACATGATTGGGAAAAGGCTAGGCAGATTGAATGAGCACAAAATATTATGCCCCTTTATTTTCTTCAGATGTTGCAGAGATCGATTAGCTATAATGTCTGGGAGATGACATCCCAGGACTCTGATATCAACCATCCATCCGTCCCATATCTATGTCCGCTGTCTCTGTTTTGTCGATTACTCTGTGCTACTAACCGGCAACCGCCTCCCGCTATGTTTGTTCATTAGAGGTTTTAATTTGATTTTTCTAGCGCGTTCTAATTGCAGTGTGCTTATAATTCTCTAGAAGACAATTAGGTTGCATTTATTTTATATTTGTGTTGAAATGATGTGAGTCTGAAATAAGAATCTTTTTGGTGAACGCTACCGTTTTGTTTTTACAGTCGACTTACGTTTTGTACTTACAAGGTGCTATTTGGTGTCACGGCAATAGGCAGTAGCTGCTTTTTGGTGTCATTAATATACCCTACTACATAAACAAACATTGAATCAAACTGCCTCATATCCGTGAATTCATAGAAAGAAAGTCTGGATTTGTGCCCAGTTGATAGCAATATTCACTAAATATACAAAGAACTTAAACATATGGCGAAATGTGGTTGTAATATAGCTACACCATTGTCCAACCCTTTCGAGAACAAGGTGTGATGTTATATGGTAATCTTTCACCAAAACATGAAGACTGACAACATGACGTATCATCATACATCACCATCAAGATAGATTTCCGAACGGTAATCTAGAATCAATATGCCTAGCCTTTTCCCAACTATATAGGGGTCGGCTTCCAGCCTAACCGGATGCGGCTGAATACTAGTATGTAAAATACTGGAGCGACTGCCTATCTGACTTCCACGACCCAGTCAGTAATTGGGTATTACGATACCCCTTGGTAAGAATGGCTGTCAGACTTTCGGGATTCTGACTACCCGTAACGACTGTCAAAGAATAAACTGGTAATCTAGAATAAGAATAAGAGTAAAATAATTTCTTTCACTAAGATTAAATTAAACTGAATTAAATTCTTCGACCCCAGTGTTATGAGATCCAGGCTCCTTCGTTCGGATTGTCCGAAAGGGTTACCGCTACCCCGGAACATAAAGGGCTACGGAAGGAACATGGATGGGTTTTAGTCAGTAAGAGTCTGACACTCCCTTCCGCTCCACCCAGAGCGGGAGCAGTCATTGGATGATTTCCCAGCCTTAAAAAAAAAAAAAAAGGCTCCTTCGTTCCGTTAACAATTTTTATATAAAATCTATTTCTACATTTTTTTAAAATGCAAGAACATCGATTCGTTACAAGACAAAGTAGTCTCGATGGAAGAATTACGTTAAATCCCGCGACATATTGGACAGGAACTAGCTTGATTGGATTTTAGATTGCACCTGGGATTGGATTAGATCAGATGTAATTATTGTACTAGATCTTTGTCTATCCGTATTTCGGTAAGTAGCTGATCCATCTCTCAAACTTAGCATTTACTTCAATTAAACCATTTAGGGGATCTTTTGAAGGAGTCCTCACCAGAAAGATGCTCCATCCTTCTATTCAATTGCCATTCCACAGTGTAGTAGGTTCCTATGAAGAATAACTGTCGAGAAACTACATGGATACTCTATTAAATAATATAGTTCCGATATTTTGGTTACTTACATCATTATAAGCACGAACCGTTTTATTTTTTTCTGTGTTTTGTCTTTTTTCGTCAGTTTTTAGGGTTATAACTTATCTGAAGACAAATTCCAAATCTATTTGCCAAACCCGGAGGTCGAACCACACTCAGCAGTCGTAATGGCAACCCCTAAAGCTATGAGGCACTAGATCTTTAATTAATCATTTTAATATTGTTTATTGAAAATGAACATTACATTATCTGCATTTGTTTTTTTTTTTTTTGAGGTTGGGAAATCATCAAATGACCAGCGCCAATGGCAGCGGTTCCAGCCCCTACAGTGATGACAAACAGAGATGGAATACCTAAAACACTAAACTAAAAAATTACGCTCAACAGTCATATAAATTAAAATGCTATTTTATTACAATGGAGTATCTCTAAAAAAGTCTTTCGTGTTCCGGGGTAGCGCCAGCGGTAATCTTTTTGGACAATCCCGCCAAGCATTTAACTATCATTTTTTTTTAACGATGCGAAATCATCCAATAATTTCTCCCGCTCTGGGTGGAGCGGAAGGGAGTGTCAGACTTTTACTGACTAAAACCCATCCATGTCATTGTTCCTTCCTTAGCCCTTTATGTTCCGGGGTAGCGGTAACCCTTTCGGACCATCCCGCTTAAAGCATTTGACTATCTAACACAAACTTTCATGAAACCAACAAAAAAACGTGTAAAATAGTACGAGAACTTTTGAGAACCGTGTCGCGATTGTAACCACGAGACGAGGCAGTGTTATTGGATTTTTCCATTAGAAATTTCTCAGTAGCAGCACGGAGTTTGGAATTTAGTAAGCGAGATACCACTGTGCTTTTGAAAGTACTTTGATCTACAAAGATAATAATAATAATAACGTTTATTGTGTCAAAAGTTATACACAAACAATTTTGGGTCTGGAGTCTTCGTTTAAGCAAATAATGCCTGTATTTAAAGACTCCGCTCAAAGATACGCATAAAAATACCTATATAAGCGTTCCTGCACACGATGCCGTCACCGCGCCGTCGTACGAACGTACGAACGTACGCGGCCGGTAATGGAATGAATCAAACAGACAGGGAGGGGAAATCGCGCGGTGGCGGCGCGGCGGCGGCGCGGTGGCGGGCTTTGCGCGACTCGTATCTACAGTGTAATTGTGCGGCGACGGCGCGGTGACGGCATCGTGTGCAGGAACGCTAAGTAATGTTTTTGAAGGAGGTACTGTGCTCGAATTAGGTATTTGTAAAAAAAAATTGTCTTTTGGTAATTTTTACTCAATTCCGCCCTGACACCCTCAGGGATTTGTGGTTGGAAACCGTTAAGTAGTCACAAATAGCTCTAGCACTTTGATTAATATTGCAACCGTAAGTATTGATGCTTGTTTCTATAATCATTATAATATGTATGCTTGTCCCTACATTAAGTTTTTCGCAATATCTATCTATCCTTTTTAAGGGTCCAATTAGTTGAACCAGGTTTCAGACTGGCTAAAGTGGATTCATCTTTCTTGCAAACAGTACCCTGTTTGAAATATAACAATATTTATTAGTTAATACCTCCCCACATACTAGAACTGAATTAAACGAAATTTAAATCTTGTATAAAACGCACACTATGCAGCCAAGCTTATTATAAATTGGGAGATTACATTTTTGATAAAATGGCTTAGCTAAACGCCTGGTCCTGCTCCACAAGGAACTTAAAACTAATTGATTAGCATTTGAAGATTCACAAAAACTTTTTGCATTATAACGGGTGATTTTTTAAGAGGTATTTTTTTGATTTTCAAAAAAAAACACAATCAATTTGAAAAATTTGATGAAAACTTTATTGGAATCGATAGAACGATCAATATAATTTAATGTTTGAAGATGATTTCATGCAAATGCTGGCCGCGGCTCCGGTTTAGATGGCCCATTCGCAAGGCCCAATTTCGGCACACTCTCTCCAACATATCAGCCGGTATATCACGAATAAATGCTTGTGCTCGTGTGCCGAAATTGGGCCTTGCGAATGGGCCATCTAAACCGGAGCCGCGGCCAGCATTTGCATGAAATCATCTTCAAACATTAAATTATATTGATCGTTCTATCGATTCCAATAAAGATTTCATCAAATTTCTCAAATTTTTTTTTCAATCATTTGGGAAATTAAAAAAAAAATCACATGTTACAGTAACTCCGATATCCTATTTACCGAATAAATAATTTAATTTAATTTCTTTCTTGCTGGCCTACTTTCTTTTGCATAATCATTATGTTAATCATTTAGATCAAGAAAAGAATGATTTTAGGTAGGTTGGAGTATCATGAAGTAGTTAGTGTCTTTTGGGCGTAAGATGGGTGCAATTCAACAATTTTTATAGGTTTCATTTCAATTTCAAATATGAGAGGCATCTAAAAAGCTAACAGTCAAAAAATAATAATAATATGTAATCAAAGGGCAACAAAATCATTCGTCTGCTTCGCTGTCAACAGCTGGCAGCATTGTCACGTTGTATGGCAATGTTGACTCTTTGGCCCCAAATGCCAGCCTTATGGTCACATGAAGAATCGACTAACTGCTTGTGGCTGTACTCTAGTCAGTCGGTGTCAGGGTGAAACAAAAGACGATGCATCATGCACTGGGACAAACCAAAAGTGTCACCGAGAACCAACGTAGCGGGAAGTGGTGGTACCAACTACAAGAAATAAAAACATATACAACATATTTTCAAAAATTTATTGTTTATTTACAATTTCCATTGATGTAAGTAATAAAGTCTTTGGACAAATTATGAACAATTTCAAATTATTAAATAATTCGTGCTTTGTGAAACGTTTTAATGGTAAAATTATTAGAAATACCTAAGAATTAATTTTGCAAAAAGCAGTGATTAATAAAGTACAAATTAATAAAATAGAGGTTTATAAATACAGACATGGCGTAATGTAGAAGAACGATTGGCATAAAACCAAAAAGTTTTAAGTACCTATAGTTAATCTCGTAATTGCATCATCACTTTTTACAACAATTTCCACTAAATTGAAACTTAATTTCGTTACGTTTTATGATTCAACATTAGGCACCTGTCCCAGCGGGCGGCGGCTATTATCTAGTAGCGAGTTGTTTGTTTGACAAATCCCTCTGGTTAGTATTCAGCGGTAAACAGAGCGGAGACACAATACGACAGTGCAATATGAATGCATAACGAGTATTTTAGAACCATGCAATAAATCCTTGTTCTTTTCTAACAAACTATATAATAGTGTGATCATGGGGTTAGCCAATCTTGGAATAGCTTTAGTGACTAAATTATTGGATATATTTGAATTTTTCGTATGTAGACTTTTGAACGCTACATACCACAAATTCTAGTGGATTGATATTGTTTTTAAAAATGGCGGTTTCATGCCGCCTTTATCCAACTGTGGCATGTTGCGCATATCTTGGTTCGTCGGCTATATCCAATGCATGCAGTTTAATTTAAAGTCGTATTGTCATCTCCATTTTGTATATCACTTTTGTTGACACTGAATCTGAGGTGTTTCTTAAATGAGAAAATAATTATTGATAGCTATAGCCCAACAGCTTAACTATACTTTCCTTCATCCTATCACCGTAACTCTATATGCGTCATCATGGTCATTCTGTGTGACCAAACTATCAAGTCATAATATTTAAACAAAATTCACTACCTTCACGTTTAAACAGAGGATGAAGTATTAAGCACATAGTTCTAGTGCCAGAAAAATAAGAACTCACACTGTGGTACATGGTCATTATGGTTTGTGGTATTTTTTACAGTTTTGATTAATATTTATAAATTGTATAATAATTATGCTGTTATCTATTTATTTCGATGTTAAGATTAACTTATAATGATATACGTATATTCTATTGTTAGGCTCTGATGATAATTTATTGCTTAACACACTACACGCTTTCTGCTCTCAGCTTTACCGAAGAGTTAGATTTACCAAACGTATTTTTAGAAAGAGATTTTTAAAAATCTTTACAAATTCAAAAAAGGCTTGTTTTAAGAAAAATACACCGATATTCAATACATTTGATTTTGCCAGTCGTTACGGGTTGCCAGAAGCCCGAAAATCTTACAAAAAGGTATCGTATTACCCAGTAACCGGGTTGTGGAGGTCAGATAGGCAGTCGCTCCATGTAAAATACTGATTCATCCGGTGAGACTCGAAGCCGATACCAACATTATTGAGAAAAAGCTGTACTGATTGATTGATTTGATTCAATATATTTGATTGTTTCAGTAGGATCTGCGACCCAGAAATATCAGAATTACATTATTAATTGGCTGCCTGTCCATTTGAGCGGTGGAGTGCAAAGATAGGATATTATTAACTATAGGCATACATTACTATAACTCCTATGTATTCCTCGAATGTGTTGACAGAGGTGTAGTCTTTCTTTCTTCGTGTGGTTAGTGATTAACCTGGTGTCAGAGTTTTTTGCTACCCATGAGCCTCTGACTTAGCTAGAGGATGATGATGCTAGAGGCGTAAAATACAACTATATCTCACTGGTAGAGCAATGAAAGCGAGCCTATGCTCATTAACCGGGTCATAATACCTGAGCTGTTACTGATCCATTCCTAAAACCTAACTAGTAATTATCACTGAGCCAGAGGATTGGACCCAGAAATTAAAGTCCGCAGAGCCAACAGTGTCACTTGCTTGTCAGACCTAGAGTCTATGTTCAGGCCCAACGAGGCACGTCTCCGTACCACAACAACACTTCATTGCGCAAGAGTTCATAGGGACACTGATCTACACTACCTAGCTTTTCTCCGCTCAAATGGTTAGGCATCCCTTACCATTCCATTTCCAAATCTGACTATGATTGCGGGCGTATAACTATTGTATAATAGTTAACAGCGAGATGGAATGAGCCATTGATGTGTATTGCAAAATTATTTAATCTATTGGCTTACAATTGCTATAGTTAAGATGAAAGCTACAGGGTACACCGCGAAATTCAAATTTTGATTTGCAGGTTGCTAGTTCATCAAAATTTGTATACTGAATGATTATGATATTGAATACGTTAAAAAATATTTATTTACAGAATTGCTATCATTAAACTCGTCAGTACAACTCCTATTGATTACTATTAACTACAATTTGATGAAAAAATAACACTAAAGGTCAATTCTCACTTAGCAAGTTGTATCGTTGAATTAAATTATTTTAATTCTATAAATAGACATTTTTCACTATCGTAAATCGGATTTTCATCAACATAAAATCTGACAACGAAAAATTAGACTCTGATATTATAGCGGGCTACGATAACCTACGATAGGGCTACGGTAGATTTATAGCCGATAACGAAATTAGATAGATCAAAAATGTATGGAATTGGCATACGATTTCGAAATGTCACGTGATCAATCGTTTTTGATCGCTAAGCTCTAGACAATGTCAAATTGAGTAACGAATATCGATCAATTTTCCCAAATTTTTACAAACGCGTTGACAAGTGGCGTTCTCGACAATCCAAATGCTGATATAACAAATTGTTCGATCAATAATTTTCGAAATCGAATCGATTCGGGAGCGATTGGCACTTGTCTAGGCCCCAGTACATCTCCCATGAGTAAAGAATTAAGTTCAAATAGAAAGAGATGTACCAAAACGTCAGTACAAAAGTGACAGTTTTTCATTGTCTGAAGTGTCACTTACGAAATTAAAGAGCTTAACTCGCTACTTAACTAATGCAAACGTAAAGTCTTAAGTTTCTGGCTGATAAATTTGTAGGTAATTCTATATAGCTCTGCAAAAGCTATCAAAACAATTGAAATCGTAGAAACAAAAGGCGTCAGAAGGGTGGACGCTACCATACTCAACTCGGTCAGTTTCAGCTATGTTTTATGTAACAACCAGCATCATATTCATTAAACCCTTCTAAGCGACCGTTAAAATATTTAAGATCAGACGTCAACATGCCATTGAATATACGGTTAAACACAAATGCAATAATTTCGACACTGCAACTTAATCCAAAAATTATGCAATCATATATTACTGAACTATAGTTTGCCTGATACCGCTGTACCGTGGTTTAGGCGCGCCCTATTGCAATCGCTCTTGCGATGATGCGATGGGATTTCATCGTACAATGAAATCGATTGCGCGATGAGAAAACGTTCGTTTTTGAGCGATGCGATCACTCTCGAAATGGCTCTTAGCAGAGATGCAATTTGGTCGCATCGCATGATCGTACGACGTTCAATAGGACATTCAGTAGATATCAGTATATTTGAACGCACGGTCGCAAGATCATTTTCGTCGGACGGACGCATCAACGCGCGAGCGATGGCAGTAGGACGGCGCCTTAGGTAGGTATGCGCGGCCAGTTGGGGGGTAGTGCAAGCCTCTTACTTGTCAAAGCTCACGGCCTAAGGCGCGGTACAGACGCCAGCACTTCAAGCTATCCCAAACTGTCAAATTTTCCCAATTGAAAATGAACGTTATGCGAGCGATGGCAATAGGACGGCGCCTTAGATAGGTATGCGCGGCGGGTCGGGGGGCAGTGCAAGCCTCTTACTTGTCAAAGCTCACGGCCTAAGGCGCGGTACAGACGCCAGCACATCAAGCTATACCTAACTGTCAAATTTTCCCAATTGAAAATGAACCTTATGCTTTTGTAATAAAGTCGACAAACTATCAAAGAAATTTGACAGATTTAAGTAACTTGACATGCTGGCCTCTGTACATCGGTATCGGTTAAACTTATTGTCAGCGCCGTGTCAACAAAGAGTAGTATTCTTTCTGCAAACAAAATAGAACTTCATTCCGTACATTATATCAGAAACTGTACATGCATTTAAGTACCTACTATGAAAATTTAATTTTCCCAGTTACACTTATGCTAGGAGGCATGCTTGCCTTTACATTATCACAATAATTATCTTATAACTGTGTACATTAGAAAGACAGCATTATTTACATGAAGACTTATAACAATGTGGAATATTATGAATTACATATAAAATGGAATGTACAAAGTGACAATAATAATTGAATGTAAGAAAATCCCTCATGAAAGGCAATAATTAACAAACTGTGCAAAGCAAATAAAAATTCAGTGAGAATAAAAATAATCATCCGTTTAAACTGCATCAAAGATTTTTAAAGTGTGGTCTACATGGTGAAGTATTTGACCTAATATATCAAATTGTATATACCATTTAAACATAGGAGAAACAAAAAACAGTTCCAAATCATCTTTACCTTATTGATGTAGATCAAGCTTTTATTACCATTCTTAAAGATGTGATTTGTATTAACATTCAAAATCTTTATTCGTTTTGTAATTTGCACACAAGAGCCAAAAATTACAGGGTCAAAGATTTTTAATGATGGTCATTAATTTCAGAACCATTAGCTACTATAAATATGTAAGCTATTGTGAAATACCACTGTAAATCTTAGCTAAATTTTCTTTTAATCAGCTGTATTTGCAGTCTCCGAGTTCTATGTAAAAACCGAATAACAAAAACATAATTATAATAACCTCAAAATCTTACAAAAAACAGTGTAATGCTTAATTAGTTATCGTGTTTAAAATTATTTATCACACTAAATTCGTATTTTTAAAAGTCCCTTTACACTCAACCACCAACGAGTGACGCAAATGCAACTGTGTCTTTATATTTCTCGTCGTAGTCTTCGTAGTCTAGTATGGGCACTAACTCTTGGCCCATCGCTAACGGCAGAAGAAATAGCAGGAACAGGAGGATCCAACTCTGGAAGCACTTGGATGCACTGTTGAGAGTGACTGAAATTGGAGAGAAAACCATGTTAGTACAGACGCCAGCACGTCAAGCTATTCCAAACTGACAAATTTTCCAAATTGAAAATTGAAATTCTTCACGCGTTTCTGGCCGCCAGCGATGCGGATGAGTAATTCGACGCCTGAGTGTGCTTTTTGTTTTTGTATTAATATAATTAGTTAGATAGTCATTTAATTTAAGTATTATAAGTTGTTAATATTTATAATTGAAAATGAACCTTTTGTTTTTATAATAAAGTTGACAAACTGTCAAAGAATTTTGACAGTAAATGGTAAGTAAAATATAACACTAAGCTATTCTTCAAAAAGATAAGCAGAGCTGTATTTGAGGTGAGAACCCATATTTCGCTCAGCTGCTAGACAAAGATTACTAATGAAGCCTGTATCGTTGAAAACCCAGTCACAAGTTATATGTAATAGCGAGCTCATTGCCAACTAACCGGTACAAATATTGATTCATTGTTGCTATTAAATTAAGATTTTTTTTAAAAGGTTTCTGAAACTCTATTTTACTACAATAAGCACACAAACCAATTTATGTCTATTGTACCGTTCGGTAATGTAATTAAAAAGTTAAAGTATCCTGTTTAATAAAAACGGTTACAAAAATGGAGTGCAAAATAAAAGAAGTATGACGACGCGGGTGCAAAAACAAAAGAGGTAAGGTAAAAAATCAGTTAGCTGACATAAGAGTTATCGTTCAGAAATAGAACTATGGAACGCGCGAATCGTTCAGTAATAACAATGGTTAGGTTAATGTTCACATTCCAATATGCGGGAATTGGATCCGTATCCCGATTCACGCGTATCTACTGCCACGATTGGTATTGGCTAATGGTATTCTAGATAGTCTGGACAAACCTGCTAAGCCAGAATCAATAATTTCACGATCCTGCATTAAGGGGTGTAATGATAAATAGTCCATTTTGTTGTTCACTTATCCAACCGTCACTTATGGTGGGTCCAAGTAATGCTAGTTGGAGGTGATTCCCTACTAAAAGGAAACTTACTCCTCTCAGGTCTTGGATCCGTGTCTGGCGTGAAGAAGTCCAGGTTGGCTGAGCTCTTGTACACGTCGTACACCGTGGACAGGCAGGCGACCCTCAGTCGTCCGCTTAGGAACAGCTCTGGCGTCACTTTTACGTCAGCCTTGACGCTGGTCCAGAGGAGACCGCTTTCTGAAGGATGGAGGCTCGTCTCTGTTGAACGGAGCTGGAATGAGATGGAGATTAGCATTAGTACGGATATAAAAAAATATAAAAACAATGAAAGGTCGGGAACAAAGTTCCTATTCTCGTATGATATAAATCAAAAACAAAAAAATCGCAGCCACCGCAATCTTGGATTTTCATTTTGACCAAATTCACACTTTCTCTCTCTCTCTCTCTACCTCTGTCTCATTCAGTCACATAACGGTAATTCGTTATACAGAGTGAAATTGAATTCATGGGCATTATTTTAACAGGTCATTGTACTCATCATTGTGAACAACTTTCACTATTGGAACAAATCTGAAATCGCGAAAAAAAAATCAGCTGTTCCCGACATTTTGAAGAGTTATGCGAGCATAATGTAAGGAACGGCAGATTTTATTTTCACAATCAATCCTCAATCATAGGCCAATAAGACATCCTCCGCAAGCCGCTTTAAGAAAATTCGTTCCAAAAACTTTAAATGGGTATGCAGTAAGTTATAAAAATGATTAACGAGTTATATTACACTAAAAAGAGCCATCTGCCTGTACAAACCTTGTTGAAATAAGTAACAAGTGTCTAAGTTACAGGTGGCCTGCAAAGAAATCTAATTACGAAACTTTTACATTTACAAATTAGGTCGTTTATAACCATTAAAATTAGATAGAATAAAACTTCTTTCGGTGAAAAGTGTTTCAGACTTTTTATGAATAGAATTGAATATACTTTTAGACAATTCTTCTAGTCTTCGTGAAGTTTTCATTGTTTGTATAAGTAATAATTATTAAAACAGGAAATCGGAAAGGAGTAAGGAAGGCGTTTGCCCTGCAGTGGGACAACACAGGCTTAAAAATAAATCAATACATTTAAGGATAGGTCCAAATTTTCAGGTACGTTCTCTATACAAAAGTTATTTCTATTTGGCATTTCGATATTGAAAACTCAACAACAGTAATTATTTTTAGTACATGCATACTAAAACATATTACACTTATCTTACAAAAATATTATAATATACAAGAATTATCGTGAAATAAGTACAAAGAACAAAAAATATGAGATAATTTTTTAAAAGCATAATTTTAAAAATTGCTTATAATTCATCATCCGAAGCTGGATGCTGCTCTTGTTTTACTGAATTATTGAGAACCACCACCATTGATTAGTAGCTGAATTCTGGCCCCAGTACATTTAGATTGCCATCGACACGCTAAGTAGAAAGGCCAACATTGATAAACAAACAAAATCAATATGCACCTACTGTATTTTTTTTAAATGACGATGTACTTACAGGCTCCTCATTGATATAAATAGTGAGGTTAGCAGCAGGCCTTGCAGGTGACGACGTGCAGTTGGCTTGCAGCACTTCACCAGGCTGGTAGCGATCTTTGTCTGCCTTCAGTACTGGTGCGATTGGCGGCAACGCTGGAATAGTTGGAATAAAGTCTTTAGATATTGTTTTTAATAGCAAAACACATAATGGAATTCGCGTTTCTAAATTTAAATTTTAGCGTAAGCAAATCCATTTCCACATTCAATTTCATATAAATATTTCAATGATTGATTTGAGGAGCTCGTGGCTTAGTAGTAACAGCCGCACAGGTCGATTCATCAGGTTAAGCTACGCTTGCGGGGGGTAGCCGTGGATGGCTGACCATCTTTACATGTCTCGGAAAGCACGTTAAGCCGTTGGTCCCGGCTGTCATTCGTGCATCTTTGACAGTCGTTACGGGTCGACAGAAAATCTGACAGCCAGTCTTACCAAGGGGTATCGTATAACCCAGTAAACGGGTTGTGGAGGTCAGATAGGCAGTCGCTCCATGCAAAATACTGGTATTCAGCTGCATCCGGTTAGATTGGAAGCCGACCCCAACATAGTTGAGAAAAGGCTAGGCAGGCAATGATTGATTAGGTAGGATTACCGAAGTGTATTGAAATTTCACATTCAAGCCAATGAAAGATTATAATCCAGTACCTCTATATATATAGTTCATACTACTCACACCTGTAATATACAATTACATGTTAAAAATGACAGAGTTTCTACAATCTGCGTATATCAATAGGTCAAGTCTAAACATTTGTCAAATTTATTATAAATACACGGTTATTTTTAATTCACTGTTTACCTTTCAGGGCATGCAAGTATTCAAGATTAAGAGCAACTTTCGTTATAAGACCAACTCTGAATTATCGAAAAAAAATGCCTCTTTCATACAAAAATATTTAATCTATAAATAATTGATAATGTATGAAACAGATGTATGTTTTTTGTTATTTCGTTGTTGGTTCCATAGTTAAGGCTGTTTATAATAAGGAGTAATCTAATCTCCTGAAAGAAGTGACTAAAAAATCACCGTGTATAAGTTGTTATCTACATTATAATATATCCAGAAACATAATTATTCAGCTTCTAACATCACAATATCACTCAAATCCCTTTTAAATCTGTAGGGATTGCCTTCGGAGAAAAATGTGGATACTAAATTGAATCCTAAAAAAATAAAATACTTATTCAGATGGAGATGGGAATCCTAAAATACATGTACAACTATGAATATTACGATCCTACGGGACCCACTTGATTTCAATGTCCGTGCCTTGGCTGGAATATCAATTATGTTGGTTTTTTCCAAAGAATGTTTATACCTACTTAGTATGTATAGTCAACAAGAGAAATAACCAGAAAGCTGCAAAACTCATTTTTAAAGCATGCGTTGTGTGTGGCTTAGTAGTTTTTTCGCACGAGTCCGTGTTATTTAATTCAAGATATTATTATACAAATATTGCTTACGCCAAAAAAAAAAGCTAAAATGTGGCAGAATTGGGAGCGACGAGGGATCTCTTTCGAATCAGTTAAAAAACTAAAAAAAATAACTTCGTCTATGGCTATCCATACGACTTTGTTTTCAAATTCGCTCCCCGCTGTCTGTCCGTCTTTACGCTTAGATCTTTTAAACTGCGCGACGGATTTCGTTGCGGTTTTCATCAATAGACAGAGTGATTGAAGAGAAAGGTTTGTACGTATATATAGTATCTAGTTTTCGTTTAATAATATCTACATACATTTCACCCGTGTGAAGCTGGAGCGGGCCGCGTTTAATATTTTAAATATGACCTTACATAGTGGTTTTTTAAATAGATCTTGGCTTAATTTTGGGCATACTCCTTTTAAACATAGACAGATCAGTTAGACCTGGGTTAGAACATAAGATTTTTATCCCCATAGCAAGTTCTAATAAGATAATCTCCGCCTCTACGCGGGTGAAGCCGTAGACAAAAGTTATTCACAAATATTCAACAAAGATGATATTCAATAATATATAGCCAGCAATCAAAGCAAGAGATATTATTAATCACTCAAGCATGTGATACCAGGAAAACATAATATTCAAGTTTCAAGCCTGGAGGTCTGATTAGACGATTTAATTGGCTTTTGCAACGCGATCTTGTTGGTAAACTAATAATCTACTCAAACGAGCTTTTGAAAGCCGAGAATTGCGCTTATGTCTGTATAATGTTGGAACTGGTTGGAAATGAAGACGACCAATGAGAATGTATTATCTCTTGTCCGCGGTTTTATTCACGTCCAAACGAAACGTCTACATTTAATGTGAATTGATTATGAGTTGGTCACACCACTAGGGCGACCTACTTATGATCCCCCCCCCCCCCCCCCGGGCTAGGGCTCGGATAATAATAATAATAAATCATTTAATTTGGAAACACATTCCATATTTAAACCTACCATGAACAATGAATTGTTAGTAGCACTAGTAATTATAAATATTATACTTTGAGTCAACTACAAGTAGCAAGCGATTGACTCAAAAAAAGAACGATAGGACAGTCCAGTTTGTTAGCAATGACACACAGGAGACTGTTAAAGCTGACATGCACTCTGTGCAGCTAGGACGCTGCACGCTTGTGTCTGATCGCTGTCAGTGAGCGCGTCTTCGAACAAACCTGACGCGCTACGGAAGCGCGGCAGCCCCAACAGCATCCTAAATCCATTGTTGTATGCGACACGAAGAGGATAAAAAGTGTGTCAGTCTAAATGTATGGAACAGCTCATATTTTTTTCGCGATTTCAGTGTTCATCCCATAGTAAAAGTTGTTCGTTACGATGAGTACAATGCTCAATGAATATATACGTAGAAAATGTAGAAAAATAATTAATTAAACAAAAAAAGGAAAATAAATGATTCTTACTCTTATAACTTTCAAATCATAAAATTATTGATAGGTTTAACATATAACATCACGTATTTAATCCCCGAAGAGTTTGTCAAAGATATAGCTTTAGTGTACTTTACTCACATTTCAGTTATGTCTGGCCTAAAATAAAAATATTTCCAAGATTCAAAATACTTTTACGCCACACGTCTGTTGGATGGCAGTCTGAAGAGCATACAAACGAGTAACGATTCGATACTTGAGTACGTCTGGTGCATCCTGTAGTGTCGGCCACGCTCCCTACCTTGCGTAGCTTTGCAACCTTTTTATTACGACATTTTTTTTTCTATGTACATTCAGTCAAAAAAGTATCGGGAATGGATGATTTGTTTATGGTTCCAAATTCAAATTTTTGTTTTTTTGTAGTTGTTAGATTGGCACAACTGTTTTCCATTTTGGCGCGGAGTTTGAGTTGCATCTGTTATTTATATTAAATACAGTGCTGGTTTTAGTAATATCATATATAGTGTGTATTGCGAATTTCATAATGGACAAAAATATCGAACAAAGAGTTTGTCTTAAATTTTGCATCGCCAATGGAATTTCGTGTTCGGAGTCACTGAAAATGTTACAGAAGGCTTACGGTGAATCGACTTTATCAAAAACTCGTGCTTACGAGTGGTTCAAAGCGTTCAAAAGCGGTCGAGATGTGATGGAAGATTTGCCTCGCTCTGGTAGGCCGTCAACGTCTGCAACTGAAGTTAACATCGCAAAAGTGAAGAAAATAGTGACTGAAAATCCCCATTCAACTCTGAGAGAGATAGCCGCCGAACTTTCTGTATCTCACGAGTCGATCCGTACCATTTTATCTAATCATTTGGGTATGAAACATGTTGCTGCTCGGCTAGTCCCAAAAGATCTGAATTTTCTCCAAAAACTCAATCGCATGAAAGTCGCTGAGGACATGCTAGAACGAGTCAGTTCGGACCCAACATTCATGAAACGCATTGTTACTGGTGACGAGACGTGGGTTTACGAGTTTGACATGCAAACTAGTCAACAAGCTTCGGAGTGGCGCCTTCCAACTGAACTGAAACCGAAAAAACCGGCGATTCGCGGCGAGAACTGAACTCAATTCCGGAAGCAGCGTTTAAAAATGTTTTGATGAATGGATTATTCGTTGGCGCAAGTGTATCGTTTCTAAAGGAGCATACTTTGAAGGTGATAAAATAAATTTGGATGAATAACAGACATTTTGTATGTTATTGATCTTTTCCCGGTACTTTCTTGACAGAGTAGTATATTGTATATGAATACTATTATGTAAATACAAATGAGTGTAGGCGCTGATACCTATTATTACACGAAAAAGTCATAATTTTTTTTCCTTTTCAATAGTCGATGTTTTTGGTGCACGGTAAAACTCTAAAGAGTTTATGTTGGCACCAACTTCAATATAAAAAATATATGTGTGTTTTTCATAAATAAAGATATAATAAAAATATGTAACTACCTTTTGACCTATTTAATTGTAAACCTGTTTGTTTATGTTGATTTTTCATGGGGTCCGAGTGCCCACTATGTTTTTCGAGTCATCGCCAAGCAGTTGGTCAACTCTTCACGCGACCACCCTTTTTTTAATCAAAGAATCAGCATTGCCATACAATGTCACGATTATTAATATAATTGTGAGTTAGTCCAATTCTTTTGAATGAAAAATTAAAACAAAAAATAGGTAATTGAAAATTAACTCAAACTCGAAGCATTTATTTCAAATAAACCAATTACAGGCACTTTTGAATTGTCAAAGGGTTGGTCAGTGCGAAAAATGAAACTAGTTGCCCATTCCAAAGCAGTAGGTACCTATGGAGAAGAACGGGCAAGAAACTCCGCGGACACTCTTTTAAACAAAATCTGGTTTCATTATTTATATTATTACCATACATGTGAGAACGATGCAGAACGTTAAAAGCATCGTTAATTCATATGCCAGTAGATTATTTGATATGGTCTTATTTATACCCAAGAGTAATGACGTATAAAAAAAACACCTTGTATACCTATCCTTATTCACACAAACGTGACAAAATAAGAGTTACCAAGATCCAAATGGCACTCATTTGAAAACGGATACAAGCCTATAAAAGTATGTCAATCTCAAAATATCAAGGATGAACATGACAATGTATCCCGTCAAATATGTTTGTTTCCCGCTGTTCCTACAGCAGGATTTTATTTACTAATAAAACAAGATCGAAGAAATATTTCTCTTCCTATAATATAATTTTGAAAGTAAGGTCGCGATGTGTTTTCGTAAATGGGATATAAAGGAGTTACGCACGAATTGGTTGACACAAAAATATTGCAACGTTGTTGTCTTACATTGTTTGATATAACAAAGCATTACTGTATGCAATCAACAGAATAAGCGCAAAATCATCATCTGCCTAGCCTTTTCCTAACTATGTGGGGGTCGGTTTCCAGTCTAACCGGATGCAGCTGCATACTAGTATTTTACATGGAGCAACTGCCATCTGACCTCCACAACCCAGTAAATAGGCAATACGATACCCCTTGTAAGACTGGCTGTCAGATTATCGGGCTTCTGACGACCCGTAACGACTGTCAAAGATGCACAAGTGACAGCCGGGACCAGCGGCTTAACGTGCTTTCCGAAGCACGGAGGAGTCTGGCTGTGTAAAGATGGTCAGCCATCCACGGCCAACCCCGGAAAGCGTAGCTGAACCTGATGGATCGACCTGTGCGGCTGTTGGAACTTAGCCCTAGCGCAAAATGGTTTGTAAAAAAATTTGATTTTCCGCATTGTGTTAAAGTAAAAGTGGATTCAAAATATACTTGGGAAAGTGGTTAAAATCTCGGTTTAGATTGAACCAGATACAGGTAGTCAATAGCCTTTGTTTAATTAGCATTTCAACGTATTGTTTTGCTTGGAACAAGGCTGCATTTCTTGATTAGGGTAGGAGTATCTATTTATGTTTAGGCTCCCGTCCTGGGAGCATAGATAGATAATTACGGCATTTTTTTTGAAGGGTGGGAAATCATCAAATTACATTTCCCGCTCTGGGTGGAGCGGAACGGAGTGTCAGACTTTTACTAAAACACATCCACGTTCTTTCCTTAGCCCTTTATGTTCCGGGGCAGCGGTAACCCTTTCGGACAATCCCGCTGAAGATAATTATGGCATGGCATTAAGTAAACATCTTAACAATTAATGGTCTTCCATTAAAAGTGTACACTGGCGGTCTTATTGCATTGCTCTTAGATTAAATCAACATTATATTATGCACTTCTTCTTTGTGTCGCAAGTATTTCAGATCTTGTTGGTCAAAAACTTCGCGCAGAGATCACCACACAAGTCGATCCATCAGGTTGAACTACGCTTGCCGGGGTTGGCTGTGGATGGATGACCATCTTTACATACTGAGACTACTCCGTGCCTCGGAAAGCACGTTAAGCTCGCGTTGGTCCCGGCTGTCATTTGTGCATCTTTGACAGTCGTTACGGGTCGTCAGAAGCCCAAAAATCTGACAGCCAAACAGGCTGCATGTTTTGGGCCACAGAGGACAAGATCAGTGGAGCATAGTATGCAACATAGCTCTACATCCACAACCTACTGCCGTACCGTCGAAGTAGTTCTTCTTTACTACATAGGTTGATGTTACATCTTCCAGATATACTATGAAAGATTACAATAACAATAAATTCTAATAAGCACTAACCCTTCCATAAATCGAAAACTTGTCTAATAATAAAACCTCCTTCTAAAAAACCGTTATTGCCCCGTAAATTCAAAGTGAACCAGGAACACAACAACAATCTAAAACCTATCTCATTACAAACTAGGGGATATGCCGAAACTCAGCCTATCCAATCCCTAATAAATACAAGATCGGTCGCCGATAGCTGTACTGATATCGCGAACTTTATGTCCCATAAAATAACAATACTGAAACTGTTATAGCGAAACACTTCACGAAATCGAATTAGGACCTTCCGAAATTGTGTTTTGGTTAGTAGAAATGCAGCTGTGTGGGAGAGTGAATTAATTTTTGTTTTTCTTAGTCTGTCAGAGTAAACAAGGACATTTTTACTAAAATCACATAGTCACCGCGATTTATGGGAATGTACAAAGGCCAGCACATCAAGCTACCCCAATCTATCAAATTTCTTTGATAGATTTTCAACTTCATAACAAAAGCATAAGGTGCATTTTGAATTGGGAAAATTAGACAGTTTGGGACAGTTTGTTTTGTCAAGTAATTGTCCGCTAATACACTGGCGTTCCAAAATCTGCTATTTATTTATTTATAAAAGTATCTTCACAGCTGAGCGTAAATATAACATAATTAATATTCCAAAAATTACGCCTATTAAGAAGTACTATAGAGCTTAAATGAAACCTCGTGAAACTTAGAGCCTGGTTGATTAGAATATAACAGACAGCATTCGACCTCTCAAAATCATGGAATTGTTTGATAGGTTTTTATAAAAGAAATTAAGAGGAGCCTGTCAACAGTCGTGCTGCTTGACGCATGTATTCGTTAAAAGCAATATAATTCAATAGCTGCTGCCCCGTGTGATTGTATTTTGTAGGATAGAAATCCCTACAACACACTACACTAAACGAAGGTCCCTCTGACCTTTACAGTATATAGAAAAAAAAGAAGTACTCTTTAATTCTGACATAATTATTAGTATATAAATTGTGTGCGTGGGTGTGTCTGTGTGGTGTAGGTACTGAAAATGTGTGTGATAATACGTGTGTGTCTATGGCTTGACATAAGAGTTAAGGGCACGGGATAAGAGCCTTAGGCACTGGATTCTCTATGCTCTAAAACTCACATATATGCTACGGTACTGTCTAGCAATGATGCAAAATTAACATGTTTTATTATTTTTACCACTTTAGGTCGGACCATATTTAAAGTAAAAATTGAAAATCACAGACTGGATTTCTTTCAAAATGTTGCCCCGATTTCTCTATTATGAACGGGGTAATAAAATTGTTATGACACTGTAAAACTTTTACTGAATCACGTTAAACCGAGGACCAAATGTCCGCTAGAAATTAAGGAGTTAAGTAAAACTTTTCATTACATTATTAAAATAGCTTGTTATGGTACCAAACTGGCAGATGTTGTTGTTTTAATAATCTTGATTTAGAACACACTATAATTATATGGTACTTTGTATGTCACGATTGATCAAATGCCAGTTTTATTCCCAAATTGAATTACAATCTGGCCTGGAGACGACGTTTCTTTTTAAATCGATTGTTTGCTCTATTCGATAAGTACGTTAAGCCAATGGTCGCGGCTGTCATTCGTGGATCGTTGACAGTTGTTACGGGTAATCACAAGCCCCAAACTTTGACAGCCAGTTTTAACACGGGGTATCGTATTATCCAGTTACTGACTGGGTTGTGGAGGTCAGATAGGCAGTCGCTCCATGTAAAATACTGGTATTCAGCTGAATCTGGTTAGACTAGAAGCTGACCCAAACATAGTTGGGAAAGGCTAGGCAGGTTGATTGCCTTACATTTTATTAACGGAACAAAGTTTTATATCGCCACTTCTGGCAGGGGTAAACTGGCGAAAAATATAGCGTAACGAAAAAGCGTTATAGCCTTTTTATCTCCGTGTTTTTAATACTTAAATAAAGAGCTTTGACACTTTAAACTTGAGACCATACTAGATGGCTCTTTATTAACACTTAAAGAGAAAGGAATTTCGTTCCAAGCGGGTCCGAGGACTCCACCCAACATTTGTTTTTCTTGTGATAAAAATAAATAGGTGCTGTTTTAAAATTTGAAGCTAATGTAGGTTTAAACTTTAAATCTACACGATAAACAAAATTGGCTTACCAATTTTTTTCCAAATGTCGTGAAAGAACGAACCAACGAGCAAACAAAACGTAAATTACTATCTTATGGCATTTTGATTAAACTTTTGCAGTACCACAAATTACACCCGCCCATAGATAACCTTCGCGTTCTTTTAGAGTCGTTGGTATATTATTGAAATCAGTTGAGCCCAGTAAGTGTCCACACTAATATTTTCAGTCTTCTAAAATCTAAATAAAAGTAGTCAATTTCTGTTTGGTTGTGCACCATTAGAAGCAACCGCTCTATTATGAAAAAAATCTTACACTGTATACTTAGCTGCAGTGAGATGACATTCCACCTGATGTTCGGGGATTGACACACAATTTATTATAATGACTTGGTAGCCGTTGGTCTTGACTGTCACTCCTGGACTTTGGAAAGTCGCTACGGGTCGTCAGATACCCGAAAGTCTGACCACCAGACTTACTAAGTTACTGGGTTATGGAGGTCAGATAGACAGTCGTTGCATGTAAAAACCTGAAATTCAGCTGCATCTGGTTAGACTGGGAGCCGACCCCAACATAGATGATGTTGATATTATTTAGGAACCACTCAACAAAATCAACGAACCTTTCTTTTATTAACAACCAAGGTTCCCACAGTTACAAAGTTTACTTATCCTTCTTTATTATACTTTCACGTCCCAGTTAACAGGCCACTTTAGAAGACCATTTTGATAGCTTCCCGGTTAATTAAAAGTTTTTTATTTCATCGTTCGGATATAATATTCAAACTGCGAATTAACTTAAGATTCCGAAATTGAGTTAAGGCAGCAAAAGGTCCGTTTAAAGTACTTGAGACTATAAAATGGTAACGATTATAATTAAAATTCAAGATAGAAGGATAGTTATAGTGTTAGTGAGCTATTATTTTGTAGACGTCACTTGTTTGAAATTATTTTAAGTGATAAGTTTATTTAAGTTTAACTCTATTAATTAGTTAATAGCTGTCATTTTAATTTGATACTAAAATTATTTCTCTTATTTATTATATTATTGGTAAAAACATATTTATTGAGATATATTTTTTTTTTAATCTGACTGCCTCATTGCTTTGGTGGTTGCAAACGCTGCTGCTGCTGTTCTGGGTTCGATTACCAGGTTTGGCAAAATGGTATTGGGTTTTTCCATCTGGAATTCTCAGTAGCAGCCCAAAATTTTGATTTGTGACTGGTTGATGGCAATAACCTCGCCCCCTATTACATGGGACTGAAACATAACTGGAGCATCATGGGTATACTATGGGTACACCTCTGCCCATTCTGCCCAACCCTTTTGAAAAACAAGGCGTGATGACATGAATATAAAAAAAAAAACTAAATTTTTTTTCCTTGTCAACTTTTGTCAAGCAAGCCTGATCTGACATATTTAACAACAAAGGTTTCTAAATGCTGTCAAGTGCTGTCATGACCAGCCTATACATAGTTGATATCTATCTAAACAAACACTTGAATAATAATACCTAGGACCCTTACCTGACAGGTTTGTTAGCATCAAAACAAATACTGTAATGATACAATTTGAATTTCATTCGAATCGCCAATAAGATAAATAAAAAATAAAGTCATTTATTTAAAAAATGAACTCTTGCGCTTGACTCCATAAATAACAGTAAGCTCCCTTGTCGCAATGCAGAAACAAAGTACCTAATACAACGACAGTCTATTCGATAAATAATAAGCTATAAAGCGTGTCGTTTTGAAATAGCGACAAATTGCTCCACCTGTTACCAGGCCCATAAACTAGCTCGGTAACTGGGATAAATTGAGTGGATACATCGTGGCTACATTCACTGCAGCCATACGTATTTACTGTGTCGATGGGATACTTCATTGTAATTGAAATAATATTATGTAGCTGCTGGTTGAGGACAGTACGTTGGCTTTTTAGGCACTACATTTTCTAATTTAATCGAAACGGGTATGTCGTCCCAACACTGCAAGGCTAAACTTCTAAGAGTAGTGGATGACGCAGAAACATTTCATAAGATTTTTTAAGCAGTTCTCAATTCTTCCGTTTTTTCAATATCAGTGAACTCTCGCCTGTTTTTTGTTGATACAGTGAAAGCATATAATGTGTTCCAACTGATGACGTCTTAAATCATGACGTGATGGCTTTTCTTTTTTTTTAAGGCTGTGAAATCATCCAATGTCTGCTCCCACTCTTGGTGGAGCGGAAGGGAGTGTCAGACTCTTACTGACTAAAACCCATCCATATTCCTTCCGTAGCCCTTTATGTTCCGGGGTAGCGGTAACCCTTTCGGACAATCCCGCTTACCCGGCAGGCTTGGCCCTGAGGGGCCCCTTCATATGCTGACATCTCTTTGAGGCGCGCGTGGAACATATACGCGCCGTACGGCACGGGTCTGGTGCTGATCGGACGGTGAGTCACCCATTACTCATCGTCCGCAGGCCCGCGCCTACGGTGGGCTGGAGTCGTCACGTGGCTCCCGACGCCCGGGGCGTCTCCTGCGGCGGCTGGGACGGGAGGACCTTTCTCTCTCCCATCCCGCCACCTCCTTTGCGAACAGAAGTCATGGCTTAACCTTTCGGTTACACTGGAAGCCGACCCCAACATAGTTGGGTAAAAGCTAAGCAGATGACGATGGAAGACAAGTTCTTCCAACTAAACTGACAGCTGTGCTGCTGGGGAGTTAGTTGCGCCACTTCTTCTTAACAGGTGAAGCACTAGGAAGTGGTGACCCTTCACCACTTCCTAGTGTGTTTGGGGCGTTTTTGGGGGACTGTCTTATGTAACTTGGACTTTCAAAAAGTGCTGATTTTCAGCCTAATTTGAATAAACGTCTTTTGATTTTGTTTTTTGATGGCTTAAGCTTTCGTATTACAGACACAATTAAAAAGCCAAGTCTCGCGTAGATCTGCGTTCCGTCAGTCAATGAGTTATAAGAAAAAGTCCTAAAACAGAGTCCTTAAAGAGATAAGTAGATCCAAAGTTAGACATAGTAGCTTACCAATAACATCAATAAACTTGGTGGCAATCTGCGTGGCGAAAGACGGCGAGTCCGCAGTCACCTCGCAGCTGAAGTTACCAGCTAACGTCAGGTCCAGTCTTCTGAGCAGCACCTGCGTTCCGTTCGATCTGTTCATCTGAAAATGCCGAGGAAAAAACTTTAATGTAACAACAAGAACACCTGTTCTTCTTCTTGTTTGTTTTTATATGTGTACATAAATGGTTAAATAATAATAAGGACATTGCGACAAAAATTTAAAGTATTCTGCAAGACTTCTTACAAGAATTCAGGGACAATTCCCACTGAAAGAGCAATGGCTGTAAGAACAAGTGGCGGCGCCGCAATTAGCTGCCTTGCTGCCCCCTCCTTTGCCTTCAAATGACTATGAACTTTTTAATCACGTAGATAAGATTCAAAATTATTTGTAACAAAAAGCCGCTGCCGGCCGCTGCTTTTTCAGTGGGAGTTGACCTTTATTGAAATAACATCAAGAGATAAGGCAGCTGCGTTCTTCGATACATTCTCCTGTTAATAGAACCCACTTTCAATGTGACTATTTTAAGGTGAATGTTCCTAGGTAGCCTGCAAAATTTCAATCTCCTCTCTAAGAGAGGGAGTGGGCCATAATCCACCACGCGTGCCCAGTGCGGGTTGGCGGATGTAACATGTCCCAAATTTTTTGGTTCTAGGTCAAGTCGGTTTTCTCGCGATGTTGTCCTTCTCCGTTTTGAGAGAAGTGGTGATGAAATTAGATACACAAAGTAAAGCACCTGCTTGGGGTCGAACTCACAACCTACAACTCGTCCGTCGAGGCCGATACCACTGTGCCACCACTCACTCATCATTAAAATAAATAATAATCAAAAATGGCCCGTCAGTTCTAGATTATTGTAGGTTAAATTGTCCAGGAGTTACAAGAGTGGAGCTATAAAGATTAATATTTAATGTAAGTTATTCTATTCTATTAGTGAATTTGTGGAATAAATTCACTTTAATTTTCGACAAGATAATTTAATTTTCCAGTTGATTTGAAGTCGTTTACAAGCGAGGTCAGAGTCTGTTGACCGCCTGTCAAAAATGTTTTGCTTTTACGTTAATAGGATTATAATTTCTGCGATCCATTAAAAGTGTAACTTTACTAAGTGAAGATTAAGAAAATATTCATAATGGCAGCGTGTAATTTGGTTTAAATAATTATCATGTTTTTAGCTACTCAATTCTAAAATTAAAACAATATAACTGGTCAAATATTTCTTTTATTTTGATTATGTTGATTTTTTTTTTGTTTTCTTTGAGGCACGTGAATTAAAATATGATTAAATAATTGTGATTAACTAGCCTTTTTAGCGCAAGTAAAACCAAAAAATGATGCATATGGTGTTCGCCTAAAATAAATTGTTGCATTACATATATTATAATGTACAGGAAAAGATTGTAAACGTTTTGTGTATTTGTTGGCTAACTTATAAATAAAAAAAAGAGATGGTTGGTTGAACATTATCATAACATTATCTGAGCTTCATCAACTATATAAGATGATCAAATCAATATATCTGCTAGCCTTTTACCAACTAAATTGGGTTCGGCTTCCAGTCTAACCGGATGCGGCTGAATACCAGTATTTTACATGGAGCGACTGCCTATCTGACCACCTCAAACCACTAACTGGGTAATACGATACCCCTTGGTAAGACTGGCTGTCAGAGTTTTGGGCTTCTGACTACCCGTAACGACTGTCAAACATGCACAAATGACAGCCGGGACCAACGGCTTAACATGCTTTTCGAGGCACGGAGGAGTCCCGGTATGTAAAGATGGTCGCCCATCTACGAAACAACCCCAGCAAGCGTAGCTTAACCTGATGGATCGGCCCGTGCGGCTGTCATTACTTAGCCACGACCTCCTCAATAAGTATAAGATCATCAATGACAGCAAATTCACTACACAGTGACTTCAGAGCGCGGAAGGCTCGTCAAATTATCCTTTGCCATTTACAACCAGAGATCCAATTATTTTCAGTCCATTAAACAAGAAGTATCACTTTGTAACATTTTCCGGATCGCAGACACAATTACTGTAAGAAGCGATTTTCGGTTCATAGTAAGAATGGAAAACATCCAACACAATGCATCTCGTGCAGTAAATATCTGGAATGGATTTTAAAGTATCCACCAACAGATATTCGCTTTAAACACCTCTACAATAAAAGAGATGTGAAAAACCTCATCCCGCCGTAATGAAAGGAAGACAGCACTATACAGCTGGATAGCACCTTGAAAATCGTTTTCAATCGCGATCCAGTCTTTATCGATTCAATCTAGCAAAGTGAGACCATACAAGTGACGTCGGTTGGTAGCGAAATTCGGAATGTTTTCAAACAGGTACACAATATGTGTACAAAATTTTTGTCGCCTCGCCTTTTTGTGTGTTCCTTTTTCGCTGACCGTATTCAAACGGGAAAGTGCTCGACTTTGTTTAAATTTTGGAACGTTTGCTCACCAAACTGTGGTACATTGACCATAAAAACTTTTTGGGAACTTCGTTGTAGCTATTTTCAATTTTAGTTATGGTTTTATGCTTTGCTTAGGTTTTTTTTTACCCTAGCTTTATAGCTGTGCTGAGCTTGGTTTGTTGAACACCATCTACTTTTTGGCAACCAACTGTGTTTTCTGTTTTTTATGTAAATAATTAAAATCTGGATAGGTACTAAAATATTTTAATAATATTTATGATACGTTGGTACAAACATTACAGTGCGGTAAGAACTTTTGAGCCTAATCGTATATACACTTCAAAACAATAAAATAGGTCAATAGCAATAGACAATAGGCTCGTCCCGTAGGGGACTTAGACAATACTACCGAAATGTGAGAAAACTATAGGTACTGTAGAGCCTGAGTGAAACCTTATGTTGAACATGGCTGGTAATAATCTGACAGCATTACCTTTAAATTATTAATGGAAAAGTGTGATAGATTTTTGAAAAAGTGAACGGATACTGTCTGTAGCCTCGGAGCTAGGCAGATGTATTCGGTGCAAAGTAATATATAATTGGTTATCTGCTAACTGTGTGTTTGTTTTGATAGCATAGCAAGTCCCGACCTCACACAACACACAAGCTTTACCACTGAGCCCCCGAAGGTCCCTGACCTTCACAGTACCTACCCTCAGTCCTACCCTTCAGGGATACAAATCGTAATGTTATGTTTATGTGTTAATTAAGAACAATTTTGACACAAAACAAAAACCCTTCCCAACAAAACGATCGCGTCGATCAATTGGACATATTGTATGAATGGTGCACCATCCCACTCCTTGATCCAACCAATCAACTGAGCAAGGATCGGTCTCTTTGTTTATTGCAGGTGACTGAAAGAATTAGATTCTGTGATCGAGTCCTATCCATCCGTGTAATAGAGTCTTTAATCTGTCCGTGCGGGAGCCAATGGCGGAGCAGGAAAAACATATTGGAAGGTAAGGAAATACCCTAATTATTTTTATGTTGCTCTTGGGTGAGGTATCAGAATTTTGAAGATTGGAGTGGGAAAGAATTGGTATAAGATTGAATTCACTTTTGGTAGTTTAATTCAAAACTTAGAAAAACATCAAAGATTAATAATTCTAGGAGGTAGTGGATAATTAAGGTAATATTTAGAGTTTCAGGGGCCGTATTATGAAGCGTTTAGGTCATCATAGTTTTGTTGCGAAAATCGGATGGGTCAAAGACAATCAAAATACGGCCTTAGTGTACTTATAAAAGAGGAATAAAATTCTTTACTCACATCCACATAGATCCCAGGCAATCCAAATACCCTGGTATCAGGATCTTCCATCGGCGTATACCTGTAGAACTCGTGGTTGCCCCTGTACCACTTGACAGAGTACAGTGGCGCCCCCTGCATGTCCCGGGAACAGATTAAGGCGGCTGTGCCACCCCTGATGACTGTGGAAGGCTCAACTAGAAGCATGACGTCTCGAAGGCTTGTTACTCCTGAAAATTGGGAAAGAGATCTCGTGAGTAAACAAAATTATGCAAAATCACTTAAAATATGCTGAGTTTTCTTTTTCATAAGAACCTTCTAATATTTTATCGTAAAGTTTAAAATTTTATGTGAGCAATAAAATCCGAACGTTTACATTAAAGTTAATGGTTTTCAACATTATTCAGATAGTTACAAAGTATGAACAAAAAATAGTCTACGATTGCTGACTAAAAAAACGTAGATTTTTGAATATTCATATTTGTCTAAAGTTCACCACAATAACGCTATTTACATATCACAAAAGTCACAATTTACATTGGTTTAGCACCGAACTAGATACGAGCGTAGTAAATTTTCCAAAATAAGAATTTCAAACGTGTACCCACAGGAACAAACCCACGTAATACCACAACACAAAGCCAGTTAAGCCAGCTCAATAAATCGCCAAACACATCCTGACGTCATGAGGCGTTGCTCTCTCAGCTCGCGTTCAAAAAACAAATGACGAAGTATGATCGCATTTCTTGGATATCTAATAAATAGGGCCTTTACGGAAACTCAGATCGATTGTCTCATAATTCTTATAAGACACCACACATATTGTCTGACCGAATTCAACACGATAAATTACGCACCTATTTGTCCCGACCCAAATTTTGAGGCCAAAGAAAATATTTCTGAGCAAATGTACTTAGCGTTTTTTTATGTTTACAATAAAGAAAACTTTGCTGGATTTCAGAAGAGTTTTTGTTAGAATCAATTCAGTATAGTGTAGTGTTTGCTCTGAGGAAAGTGGAGATGAATCACTTTATATTTTTGGTTCAATACACGAGCCGGCCGGAATATTATCACTAACCCATTCGTAGCGAGATAAACTTATTACTGAAGATCGTGCGGTATTGACAACCTGTCTACGGGGATGGCAGTAAATTAAATCATGATTATAAATTGATCAACTTCCCTAAAGTTCCGGTTAAAATCCGTAGTATGGGCTTTGTTTATGGAATAAATATATCAATATTTATCATACTGTTTCTGATTTTAAAAATGTAATTGTAATTTTTAATAAATGTATTTTTTAATGTTTTATAGATTATTTTTGTTTTTTTGTTGTTTTAAAAAAATTGTACGCCTTTATGACAAAACATAGAGTCAAAAATATGTATGTTATCGTAACATCTTTATGTAATCACCTATGTTTTACAAATAAATATTTTATTCTATTTCAGAATTCTATTTGTATTCCAGCGGTGCTACTTTCTGATGCTGCTAGCTTAGTTTACAAACTAGCTATGCAAAGTTTATGATAAACAGAGATTAGTATGTTTTTGTTGAGCCATCCAGGCATACACGTATGTGCCAAAACCCTTTCATTTTCAGTAAACAGAAACACACACACATGAAGTACCTAGGTAGGTACATCAAAACATACTTACAACGTTCAAAGAGCATTTCACTCTGTCTTTACATATCAAAGCCAAAGTCAAAGTGTAACTAAAGTTAAGGACATTAACAGCGCCCTGTAAATTTCCAGCTACCCGCACTTTCGTATACTTCGCGTGTTTGGTGGCTAAGCAAATGTTCAGTTTCCAAAGTATGTAATATTGTAAATGGGAGATATTATTTACATTATTGATAAAGTTTATTATTGCTTCGAGATAAGAAACTTTGGACGGTGTACGTGTCAAAGACAAAGTTAAATCCTTAATTTGTTTCAAGAAGACCATAGTTTAAATGAATATTATGGTCAAATTGATTTGATTGCTTGTAGAGTCCTATTGATAATATTTTTGGGCCGATTGTATCACTTAATTGCTTCACACCAAACCTTTCGTAGACACCGCTTCACTTTCAACTGATATAAGTCAAAGTCAAATCATTTATTTCAAATAGGCAGAAGAAAGATACTTTTGAACGTCATTCTATGATATTTCGTTATAGGGTTCCACATTTAAAAAGGGAAAAATACGGAACCGTTACAACATCACTTATTTACCCGTCTGTCCATCTGTCTCGCTGTCACTACCCTTTTTCTAAGGAATGCGTTGAGGTATAAAATTGAAATTAATGTCAAATGCGTAGGTGTACGGTCATTTGAAGTTCTAAAAAATCAAGTTTATACGTCAACGCTACAAAAAAAGACGGCCATTTCTGCGATTTATTTTGATACTCGCAAACAAATCAATACCAATAGGGTACTTCTCGTTGATCTAGAATCATGAAATTTGGCTAGAGGCAATGTCTTATATACAGCCCAAGAAACGAAAAAGTCTAACATTCTCAAATAAAAAGTTATGATATCAAATAACTTTTTATTTGCAAATATTAGATAGGTACGTTTGCAAATTAGAGAATTGGCTGTGACTAATACCGATGTTTGGAGCAATTTTTTTTTCAACGTTAAGTTTATTCTTGGCATAATTTCAACCCGACTACGGAACCTTTCATTATGCGTGGTCCAACACGCAGTTGTCCGGTTTTTCTCTATGGCAATGGTGCCATGATGTCAACATGTCTGCTATTAACAGATGTATTTAAAAAAAATACAACTGCGACATAAATGAAACTATTTCCCGCCATTTCAGGTAACTGACAGTTGACATTACTGACAGCTGTGTCACTGCAGCTGTTGATGTCCATGGGATAGTGTTTACATAAATTAACTAATCACAATTTTTATTTTTTATTGCTCGCATCAAAATAAAGTGACCGAGATGACATAGAGAAGTATGGAAGAAAAAGACATGTTGCGCCGACCCCAAATAAATTCGGATAAGGACAGGAGAATGATAATGAATGATGATCAAAATAAAGTTTTCTATGGAAAAACACGACTAATCAACTCCATAATTACTGTTTAAAAATCATCATTATTACAATACCCACAACTTCAGGAAGTTAGAAAGCTGACACGGGTAACTGAAAAGTTGTGTGGAAATCGGTTGTCATGTTATGCGGGGGAATGAGGAAAATGTCGACAAAAAGTTTTGAGTATAAATTTTAATGTGGCTATACGAGTAGGGAAAGCGAAGAAACGATGGATGGACTGTGTGAAAGATGATATGGCTAGAAAGGGAATGACTACCTACTAGATGAAGACTAATAGAAAAATATTGTAGACAACAAGATGTTGCGGCAACCCCAAATGAATTGGGATATTCTTCTTCTTTTCGTTTGGTTAGTGACTAACCTGGTGTCAGAGTTTGTATACTGCCCATGGGCCTCTAACTAAGCTTCATATGCTGTTGAGAAATATCTCTCAGGCATGCCGTTTTCTCACGATGTTTTCCTTCACCGATTTTTAAGCAAGTGATGATTATACAATACACACATGAATCCGTAAAATCAGAGGTGCGTGCCTTGAGTTCGAACTCAAGACTTGACAGGCCGACGGTCACACAATGGCAGGAGAATAGTAATGAGCCTCAGATTTCAGAAATATTTTTAATTGGGTATAGAGTGGGTATTTTTCTTTCGCAACTCTCCGCCCTTAAAGTTTTCTGGTTTACATATTATAACAAAGAATGTTTCTTCTTTCAACAAACTCTCGAAAGAAAAACATATCTTGTTATTTCTACGATTATAAAACACTGATCGGTTTGTTTAGTGTGTACAGGAAATTGGAAACTTGGTATTTTCTTGAAGATTTTCCTATTTCCTTATTATAAAGTTGTACTGATTATCTATTTATTTTTAGCTAGCGACTCGCCCTGGCTTTACACGGATGTAATTTAGATACTATCATGCGGATGAAGGCTAGTTATTATTATTATTATTATTTTTATTTATCGTTACTTAAAACGGCACAGTTAATATACGTGTAAACCTTCCTCTTGATCACGCTATCTATTGATGAAAATCGCTTTAAAATATGTTGCGTAGTTTCGCAGATCTAACCGTACAGAGAGACAAACTACAAGAAGCGACTTTGTTTCATACTATGCAAAGATACCGATTATTTGTTGCCAATCCAACAAAGTAGTTACACATACAATAATAATAATAATAAGCCTTTTATTTCATTCCCTTAGTAAATAAAACATTTCATTTAACAATATAATGCAATTGATTATAATACTATTATCCTATTAATTAGTCATTTAATATTCAAACATGCACTACACAATTTTAGATTAAAAAAAATATTAATTTAAAAAATACAATACAATTGATTATTTATAGTATTATTATATTCATTGTAAAGTTACACATACAGCTAACCATTATTTTGTAAGTTAAACCAAAGGTCTCCTGAAACTGTTTGCATAATATAGGTTCAATTTTCAGTCATGTAATGTTTACAATACTTGCGTCATAAAGTTTGACTAATATCTATCTGTTGCTAATAATATAAAATGAACACATGAAGTTACTACCCCAAACTATCAAATATTCCCAATAACAAATTAACCTTATTCTTTTGTAATAAAGCTGAAAATCTATCGAAGAAATTTGACAGATTGGGGTAGCTTGATGTGCTGGTTTCTGTACCTAATAGGAATAATTACCTTTTAAAAAAAAATTACGTTATTTGCAATTTGCAGGTCATGTCAGTCTGATGTTGATCAAACAAACAAACAGTTCAGAGAGTGGCGAACTGTTTGTTTTAATTGAATAATCCAACACTGAAAGCTAAACCTCTGTTTATATTTGTGCTAGTTTAACATTGTTTCAAAACTTCATAGGTATCAAGTTGGATTTAATTGGAAAATAACTAGAAGGGAAAAAGTTAGAATTAGTCTCAATTGGTTGTTTTTTAATAAAATTCAATATAGTTATTAACTTTTGGAAAATCGAGTAAAAAAAATTCAAGTAGGTAGTAGCAAGAGTATCAGCAGTTTTCGATTCAAATTCTCATGCTTCGACGAACATTCACACTGCAATTAGTTCCAGTTTCTCATAACAGATGGCGTTAGCAGTCTCACCACAGATCGGTCTCGCAGTGAATTAATTAAAAATGTGTGGTTTTCTTCCTGATAAAACGTTGGGAAGCCAAACATAATAACATTTTGAATAGTTGTGTACTCTGCTTAGTATAATAATTATAAGTACGTTTTTATTAAAAAAATAATACACGGACGTTGTAATACGTTGTAAAAATTAGGGAACCATTTTATAGCATTTCCTGCGATGCGAATACAAACATAATAACATTTTGAATCGTTGTGTAGGTACTCTGCTTAGTATAGTAATTATAAGTAAGTTTTTAATGGACCCATTTTGCAGAAATTGCTGGGATAGAAATCAGCACCATCATATCTAAAAGACTGCTGGACATAGGTCCCGAAGCGTCACGACATCAACGGTTGTTATGTTTCCGCATCAGCTGATTCCAATATATGCTGTCTTCCGGTATATTCCAGAACCCTTTGGCCTCATTCGCCATCCGTTCTAAGACGAATATAACTCACTGTCACTGCCATTTTGGATAGGCATTCACCAGATTTATTAAAAACTAGCTGCTGCCGCGCGGTTTCAAGCGCTGCTCGGCTCCTATTGGTCGTAGCGTGATGTTACATAGCCTATAGCCTTCCTTGATAAATGGACTATCCAACACAAAAAAATTTTTTCAATTGGACCAGTAGTTCCAGAGATTAGCGCGTTCAAACAAACAAACTCTTCAGCTTTATAATATTAGATAAATTATGCGGAATTGCCAGAGGTGATGAAAACTACTAGCTCCTAAACCCAACATTATATTCTTTGGAAATAATATTAAAAGAGGGACCGCTATAAAACAGCGCGTTTAACATTCACTACGAGTTACCTGTGTCATCGAAATGACAGCAAATAAAACTGGCGTGTGATGTTTACTGTCGGACCCCTAACTGCGTGTTCAGACTATCATAGTATGTTAAAGGAGGTTGATACTCGATACTGTAGGTTTTATGGTATATTTTTTAAATAACTGGCTATCATGTAGATACTACTTATGTATGTATATGTAGATACTAGCTTCTGCCCGCGACTTCGTCCGCGGAAAATTGCGATATACTGTAACTGTTTAGGCAGCGCATGCAAATAATTCTGTTTTCGGAGGTATTTCTTTCTGACTTGCTAGACGAAAATTGCGATAGCTCGGCTAATATGTATGATATAAAATATAATTTATTAATATATAATTAATATAGCCTATAGCACTCTAGAATAATGTAGCTTTCTATCAGTGAAAAAATTTTTGAAATTGGATCATTAGTTCCGGAGATTACCCCCTACATACAAACTTACAAACTTACAAATTTTACCTCTTTATAATATTAGTATAGACTAGCTTCTGCCCGCGGTTTCGCCCACGTGGATTTCTAAAATTATCCCTTAACAACGTACTAACGGGATAAAAAAGCCTATGTGTTAGTCCAGGTTATAATCTATCTCTGTGTTAAAGGAGATTGTTCTACGCCCATACATTGTTCGCCCTGGAGCCAACAGCGTAGAAAAAATCATTTTCTATTTGTAAACTGCCCTTATTAGCCCATAAGAACAAAGTTTCTTGACGGACACTTTAGAGAAAAGATTTATTTAAAGAAAAGGAACCGATTTTGAGGTTATTTTTAATAAAAGAAAACGTAAGTAATTCCTTTTAAAATCGCTATTTCTGGTTTCTACAAAGCATTAAACTTCAAATACAGTAAAATATGACCGTACATACAGTTGTATTATGCCTTTTAGGTACAGTTATTATTTATTGGTTGAAGTTTACTTTAAGCGAAGTCCGTTGTCCGTTGTCAAAATGCTAAGGCGTCGTTTAAGCAGATCACAGAATCAGTTATTCGAAGCCAGGTCACGTTGAAAGCAATCCAAATTGTAGTCCGTTAAACAGAAACAAAATCAAAAACGCCAAAAGAAATCGCCAAATAGGTACATAGTCACAACAACACAACACAGCCACAGGTTCGTCTCGGTGAGACGCTCCGACTGACGTAGTGACGTAGAGATGCTCTCTCGAAGATCAATAATTGGATATCGATTATCAATGACCACCTATTTAATCTGTGGTTTTAATTTAGTAGACCAAAATGATAGATCAATATGTCAAAAGTAAATTAATTTGTTCCGTTTCAAACATAAACACGTTTTTGCTATGATTCTACTTCGATTAAATTAATGCTAAAATAATTAAATATTTTGTTCCCAACGAACAATGTGTAACGTTTTAGTTTACGACATTTAAAAATAGAGTTTAAGTACTTAAAAAGTAAAAATATGGCTATTGAAGTCGTGAAATGGTTATGAGAACAATTCACTAGAGTTGCGTTGTAAATGACATTTCAATCGTTAAATGAGAGATTTTCTGACAAGTGAAAAAACATAGTTCAATAGATGGCGTGGGTAAAAAATACGTCTTTGTTTTACTGGCTACTGATAACAAAAACAAGATCCGTAAATAAGAAAGCTTATTTGATGTCAAAAACCTGAGACAGTGACGTATTTTTTACCAACGCCTCTTTTGAACGAATATTTTCTCACTTGTGAGAAAATCCCTCATTCGACTAGTAAGTACATTTTGTGAGTTTGTTTTGTTCATTATATTTTCATCATAATCATGCTAGGCCATATTCATCATAAGTTCCATTAAAATGTTCACGAAACTAATTCCATCAAAAAAATATGCATGAAAGACTTTTATGTTGCACATTTTCAATGTTTTGTGATAAATATCGAACATCAATTATTTATCACTAGATATAATGGACATCGTCGTCGATATCGATATTTATGTAATATGAGCGGGAGCGACACTGTCAAATCTTTTGTGACATTCACATTGACAATTCCTTGAAAGATGGCGAGTTCAGTTGGTAATAAAATCAATGAGGTCACTTTTAAAAACCTATTAAGAATTAAACAGTGTCCGCTTGAATTTATTATTTTTAAAAAGCATATTAAAATATAATTAAAATTAACGTACACGTTAAATGTTTGTTGGTTATAGGGCGGTCTAGAACAATCTCCTTTCACCGTGAAATCTTAGGTAAAGTGAGCATCACGTGAGCAGCTGTCGTTCCACCTATTGCTAGGGATTGACACTTAGGGCACGCCACGATAGTGGCGGTAAGGTCCCTCTTTGAGGAGTGGCTAGAGAGGCGTCACGGCGCCCTCACCTACCGCCTGACGCAGGCCCTCACCGGACATGGATGTTTTGGTTCCTGCACATCATCAGGCGGGAGGAAACGCCCGGGTGTCACCATTGCGAGGATCGCCCAGAGGACACAGTAGAGCACACGGTGCAAACCTGCCCCGCTTGGGCGGAGCACCGCCGTGTCCTCGTAGAGGCGATCGGCGGCGGCGACCTCTCGCGCCCGGCCCTGGTGCAAGCCATGGTCATGCTCGCGAAGGAGGTGGCAGGATGGGAGAGAGAAAAGTCCTCCCGTCCCAGCCGCCGCAGGAGACGCCCCGGGCGTCGGGAGCCACGTGACGACTCCCGGCCACCGTAGGCGCGGGCCTGCGGACGGTGAGTAATGGGTGACTCACCGTCCGATCAGCACCAGGCCCTTGCCGGACGGCGCGTATATGTTCCACGCGCGCCTCATAGAGATGTCAGCATATGAAGGGGCCCCTCAGGGCCAAGCCTGCCGGGTAAGCGGGATTGTCCGAAAGGGTTACCGCTACCCCGGAACATAAAGGGCTACGGAAGGAACATGGATGGGTTTTAGTCAGTAAGAGTCTGACACTCCCTTCCGCTCCACCCAGAGCGGGAGCAGTCATTGGATGATTTCCCAGCATTAAAAAAAAAAGGAGGTTGACACTTTTGACAGCTCACTTCACGCACGTTGTCATGTGGTTTTTATGATTAAAAAAACAACGAAATCTGCTCTGATAAACTAGACTCGTCACAAATTTTCAATAAACCTTAACTTGTTACACAAAACGGTACATATAATCCACAAGCAACACCGTCGCGGTAAAGCATTAACAGGGAAAGCAGTCTGCCATAAAACCTACGTTAATCCTATTTCGTACCTTCCAAAGCATCCGGAACTTAAACCGACACATTAATAGGTCGTTACAGAAAGAAATATACTTCAATCTGCATAATTTTAATGTAACTTTTCCGCTCTTCAAGTAAAATCACGTCATTATTTAAATTTTCTCTTCGGAAAACAACCCGATCTCTATCTGGAAATGGCGTCCTAATCTATTTTGGCATCAGAAAGTGTTTTCGGGAAATAATAAAGATTCGACATCCGTGTTCTTTAGGTTTTGGTAATGCGACATTTATAATCTGTGGAGTTGTTACTGGCTGTTGTTTTTTATTGTGCTGGAGAGGCACAGCTGGGTCCCTACTAGAGTAAAACCAGCCAGTAATGTTTTGAATTTAGAAGGCAAAGGATTTTTGAATGCAGAATTTGTTAATATGGAAAATACGTTGTTAGGAATTTCTAGGGTTATAGAACAAGTTAGAAGAGTAAAAAGTTAAGTTTTCTTTTTTAATAACAAATATTTGAGTTCCAGGATTAAAAGTCAGTCATAACGAACCTGTCATTCACAGTCATACGTAATAGTGATCCCTTTTTGTGATTTAGAAACGAAAAATTAGTTCGATTACGTTCCGTCTGACAAACTGTCTGCAAATAGATCACGGGGGAACGTAATGAGATTTCAGGTTTTCTTGTCATCTCTTTTCTACCTTCGTCTTTGTCTTCGTCTTCGTATTCGCTGATAAAGCTAAAGTAAATTAAATAATTTGACGGTATTGGTTAAAATATTTGGTGTTTACAAACTGAGGGTTTATATTGATGAGGAACAATATTCGTCATAAAATTCGAACGATTTTAAATTTGGAAATACTCTTTTCGCACGTAATAACTATTCAGTTTTAAGACTTTATTTATATTCGTGGATTATACTAAATGTGCGTGCCATATAAAATAGAGGTATAGTTCTCTAATGTTTCACCAAAACTCCGTTGATTTTTAGTTTACAATCAATGTATTTTATTTTACAAGCAACATAGTCCGTTAATGTTTTTTTTAAATAAATACTTCTTATGATATTATGTTTCAGTAGTAATAAATAGTAATTTATAATTCCCATATAATAGGGGGCGAGCCTATTGCCGTCCACCGGGCACACATATAATCTCAGCTACTGAGAATTTTCTGGCGCGATATCCCAATAAAACTTTGCCCGACCCGGAAATGGACCCAGTTTTGGATTCGCGCTCAGCAGTAGTTCCTGCCACTAGACCAACGAGGCATTATAAGATAGCAAATTAATAAATACATTGTTTCTCAAATAATATACGTTATTAAAAAAAGTATGTCGGGTAATTATCTTCTTAAGTAAATTATTTACTTTTTATGTTTAATAATGAAAACACACAACTTGTAAAGTGAAAATTTATAAATTCATTTATTATATAATTATACTAGCTTCCGCCCGCGGCTTCGCCAGCATAATATAAAAATTATACACATAAACCTTCCTCTTCAATCACTCTATCTATTAAAAAACCGCATCAAACTCCGTTGAGTAGTTTTAAAGATTTAAGCATACATAAGGATATAGGGACAGAGAAAGCGACTTTGTTTTATACTATGTAGTGAAGTGTGATTATTCATAATACATATAATATAGTTATTTTTCAATTCGATAAATGTTTTAATTTGCGTTACGTTTATTCGCTCGTTGTTGGTTACAGGGCTTCAGAGCTCAGTACTGATATGGGTAAAAACAGACTGGATTGCGGAATTTAATATTTCCACTGAGAACATAAACCTTTTATCTATGTAACCTATATTATTTTAGGGTCACAACCTAACATCCCAAAAATACTAAAAACATTTAGCAACATTTTCCGTCATAGAAGACGCAGGCGACATAGTTCTAAGCGGGATTGTCCGAAAGGGTTACCGCTACCCCGGAACTTATAGGGCTTTTTTTTAAGGCTGGGAAATCATCCAATGACTTCTCCCGCTCTGGGTGGAGCGGCAGGGAGTATCAGATTCTTACTGACTAAAACCCATCCATGTTCCTTCCTAAGCCCTGTATGTTCCGCGGTAGCGGTAACCCTTTCGGACAAAACTTATAAGTAAGGAAAAAATAACTAAGGAAGGAACATGGAAGGGTTTTAGTCAGTAAAAATCTGACACTCCTTTCCGCTCCACCCAGAGGGGGAGAAGTCATTGGGTGATTTTCCATCCTCAAAAAAAAAGGCACCATACTTCCGAACTCAGCGAGAACTCCTCATAGTTCATCCACCCACCTTTGGGACAGATGGGCTTCAGGGAATAGCCCACATGAAATAAGAACATTTAAATTGAATTGCGGTACCGGGCAGTGGAAATACTTCATTGGACTTATTTTATTTTCTTCTAAGAGAAATGTTAGTGGGGTAAATGTTGCGTTATTTTGCCTTTGTTTTCCTTGTCTTGTAGACCCTAGAGAGGTTTCAGATATGAAAAGGTTTATGGAAATTGATATTGTTCGTTTTTGGTGGTAGCGCCGTTTAGTTTAGTTTATTTCTCTTTTAAACAGCATATTTTTACTCTTATGTCTCTCCAGTCGTACCAAGGGTTATCGTTACTGATTGGGTTGTGGAGGTCAGATAGGCAGTCGCTCCATGTAAAATACAGGTATTCATCTGTATCCGGTTAGAATGGAAGCAGACCCTAACATAGTTGGGAAAAGGCTCAGCAGATTGATTTTTACTAACATCGGTGAAATAATACATCGTGTGGCAACCTATATTTATAAATAGCGTTTGCTCGCGGTTTCGCTCGCGTTATTTAGAACTAGCTTCTGCCTGCGACTTCGTACGCGGACCCTGTTGCTTATGCCAGCGACAACGGGGTCGCCATTTATGTTATTTTTTATCATTTTTCCCATTTAAATCTTTTATCACACTGAGCTTTAGTTTTATTTCATACCAACAACCACCAAAACATACAGTCCATTTGTCATCGTTTTCATTTTGGTAACCGCATTATTATATTCCTCCTCTAGAGACCTAGAAGTCGATGCGTAGATACGCTTGGAGCTCAAGCGTAATTCTCTTTCCGTGAACGTCTCTGACTCGCGAGACAATACACGACGTTCACGATCAGCGGTCAGTCGCGCATCATATTCTTCACTGGTCTCTAGAGACCTAATGAATACGCTGAGAACGCAGGCGTGCTTCGCGACCCGAAGAGGTTTCCACGGAGCGAGTTGCAGCCTAATGTTCTCGAACAACATCAAGTCTCTCCTGACGCTCTTCGGTAGATTCTTGGGATCTTATGATCCTCAATCTTTTAGCTCTCTTGGAACATTGGGAAAGATTTGACCTCTTTCTAGGCATGGTCATAGTTTTATTGTGAAGATACCTGATCAATAAAAATCTAAATTAAAATGACTGCTCCCCTGCGTTGCCGGGTAGGCTACAGTGTCACAAAGATAAATGGAAAAGGAAATTAAACACTCAAACAACATAAGCCCGAAGGCATATTCATACGATAAAATAAAAAAATAAATAGGAGTTTTGGCCAGTAGAGTCAAATTTTCAATGATATACCATCGTCATCGAAAATCAGTCCTAAACTGTTAGCGCCTTCACCGCGTGCAGGTACTCCCAGTTTATGTTATTTTATAATTACACAGTAAAATTAGTGATAGCTTTGATTTCCACATCAGATGTTTCTGATCTTCGATTTTTATAAGTCAACAGGAAATGCCCATCATATTGAACAACAAAGACGTCATTCCTATATGTGTTATGTTGTAGCTAGGCTCTTGGAGTTCCACAACAGGTGTTCCAGATCTTCGATTTTTATAAGTCAACAGAGAGTGCTCATCAGATTGAACAACTTGTGCTAAGACGTTATTCCTATATGTGTTATGGTGTAGCTAGGCTCTTGGAGTTCCACAACAGGTGTTCCAGATCTTAAATTTTTATACATCAACAGAGAGTGCTCATCAGGCTGAACAACTTTCGCTAAGACGTCATTCTTATATATATGTGTTATGGTGTAGCTAGGCTCTTGGAGTTCCACAACAGGTGTTCCAGATCTTCGATTTTTATAAGTCAACAGGAAATGCCCATCAGACCGAACCACTTTTGCTAAGACGTCATTCCTATATAATGTTATAGTGTAGCTAGGCTCTTGGAGTTCCACAACAGGTGTTCCAGATCTTCGATTTTTATAAGTCAACAGGAAATGCCCATCAGACCGAACAACTTTTGCTAAGACGTCATTCCTATATATGTTACAGTGTAGCTGGGCTCTTGGAGTTCCACATCAGGTGTTCAAATTTATTCTCTCAGCAGAAAATGCTAATCACGTGGAACAATTTTTGCTAAGGTATCATTTTTGTATCTCTTATAGTTTAGCTGGTCTGTTGCGGTTCTGCATCAGGTGTCCAAGTTTCCAAGAGAAATTATAGCCTATATGTTGCCCAGACTTAATACCTATACAACAAAAAAAAATCATTCCAATCCGTCTAGTAGTTCCGAAGATTAGCGTGTACAAACAAACAGACAAACAGACATACAGACAAACAGACAAAATTTTTTTTTTGGATTCATGCTCTATTACTGTTTCTAAACCCCCCTCAATTATTATTTTTTTAATATATTCAATGTACAGACACAGTTTTTTTACTGTTTTATTATATGTATAGAAGATATAGATATAGATTTGACAATCAATTTGGGTTGTACTCTGCTTGTATAAATATAATTCAATTATGATTCAAAAGATACGTTTCGCCATCTATAAGAACGTACAGAAACGAAAATAGGGTAAAAATACTGTTCCCAAAGAAAACTAATTTTTGTAGTTTTTTTTGGGAACAGTATTTTTACCCTTTACGTTTCTGTACACCTGGAAACGTACATATATGCAAAATTTTAGAATGATCGGTTTAAACTGACTTAAAGACCCCTAGATTATGTTTATGTGTATGACACGTTAATAATTACCTGTTATATTTTGAATAACAAGATCTCGATGTTTTGAAACTACCTTATGTAAGGGGCGACTACATTCAATTCTATTTTTTGTTCATTTTGACGTTCAAAGGTGCCCGTCTTGTTCCTATTTGAAATAAATGATTTGACTTTGACTTTTGACATTGAGTTCGAGAATTCGTAAAAAAGTTTGTTAATATTTATCTAACCCGTACTCCTCTACTTCATTCAACCCCAATAAAGGCGCCTTAGACACTCAAAAACACGACGTTTACGAACGCTGTTCGATCAATCTATTTGGTAGTGTCCATGGCTCTGTCATTTGTGGAACAAATGCCATTTTATTTCAGCCAATTGCGTGTATTAGTAAGAATACAGTCACCATCAATCAAATTATTGTTTACGCATTGATCGATCATTTTTTGAGCCCGTACTTCATCCCGTAATATCATTAAGATGTTATGATAGACGAACTCTTATTAAGGCGTTGGAAACGAAATTCAATATCGACCAAAATGTCGTCTTAACTTGTTTGATTAAAAATCAATCTGCCAAACTGTGTTGGGGTCGGCGTCAAGTGTATCCGGGTGCAGCTGAGTACCAGTATTTTACATGGAGTGACTACCTATCTGACCTCCACAACCCAGTTACTGGACATGATACCCGTTGGCAAGACTGAAGGTCAGACTTTCGGGCTTCTGAAACCTTTTGTACAACTGTCAAAAATCTTAGAATGGCAGCTGGGACCTACTGTCCAGTGTATGGACGCCAGCACATCAAGTTACATCAGACTGTGATGATTTTTAAACCTTAAAGCGATGCTAATAGGATTCAAAATCGATAGAGAAAATTTGACAGTTTGTAGTATCTTCATGTGCTAGCAACTGTACTTTCCAAGGCAAGGAAGGGTCTCAGTAATGGGTGCCCACCCACCATCCACGGACCGCCCCAGGCAAGAATTGCTTACCCTTGTAAATTGACTCGTGCGGCCTTTATCATATAGCCAAGAGCCCGTTCTATCGTGCTCCTTAAGTTAAACAAAGTACCTATTTAATGTTTATACTAATTACATCGAGTCTTGTTGTTTCGGTATGAAAATTACGTTTAATTTCAGTATCTCATTACTCAGAATAGTTTATACCATAAATTCCATTAAATAATAATAATATACTTGGACATTTCACACAACGCCATATTATAGTCCCAAGCTAAGCAACCTAATGCTTGTGTTATGATAACGAGATGGCTGATAAACTACTTATATACATTTTTTTTTGTAAATACATACATACATATTATAGATAGAAAAACACCCAGATCCGGAACAATTACTTGTAGGTCGCACAAATATTTGTTCCGTGCGGGAATCGAACCCGCGACATGCTGCGCAGCAATCAATCGCTCAACAACTGCGCCAACCGTGTCGTCATTATTTCAGAACGTATCCACTAATAGGTATAAGTTAGAGGTCCCGATAGCCCTCATCGACGGATATATTTTTTCTGTCTATCTGTTTCTTCTCTCTTTCTAACAAATATTCTGATTCCACATGCATAATTAATTTCATTTGCTCATTAACCCTGATGGATACATTTAATATTGAGTAAGTGTTTATATTTGACTTCTAATTGAAATGAGCAATGTGTACGAAACCCGTGAGCCCATTTATTTATTCGAGCGTTTGCCATTCGCCTTTTTAGCTTTTAGCGGATCACGGGATCACTTATTTAACAAAATATTTGTATTCTCGTCATGTTTTTTCCGGAGACCTTACACAAAAATAGAAAAAAAATATCATTGTTGTTTGAGTATAATATTTTGTATCGTGTCCTGTTTTCCTGACAGTGCCTTAAATCTTAATCAAAAACTTACTTACTTAAATTGGTAAATTAGCTATCAACGCCATTCTTCACGACATTTAATTCTAGTACCATTTAAAGTAGGTACTTTAGTTCACACAAAACATTACTCTCCAAAGTTAAATTGAGCAAAAGCTATTTATTTATTGTTAGACACTGCTTTGGATCACTAGGTAACTGTTCTGGAGAACCGGTTTCGATTCGGTTTCGATTTTCCACTTGAACTGAACAGTGATTGGGTTTTTTCTCTTAGAAAAAAGGAGCCCCGCTTTCAGATAAACTTAAAAGGGGGTGGTACGCTTCGCTTTAACATTGTAATCACTGAACTTGGGCTCGGAACACAATTTCATGCACCGGGACTCACACATCTGTGATCGCAGTTCCATACTTACAGTTAGAGATAAACTATTATAATATGGCGCGCCTTCAAATTACGTTTTATTGTTTGTAGTCCTAAGGACGGAAGAGCTCGAGGGTAAGTACTAACAGCCGCACAGGTCCATCCACCAGGTTAAGCTACGCTTGCCGGGGTTAGCCGTGGATGGGTGACCATCTTTACATACCGAGACTCTTCCGTGCCTCGGAAAACACGTCATTTTAGCATCTTTGACAGCCCTTACGGGTCGTCAGAAGCCCGAAAATCTGACAGCTAGTCTTACCAAGGGGTATCGTATTGCCCAGTTACTGGGTTGTGGGGGTCAGATAGGCAGTCGCTCCATGTAAAATACTGGTATTCGGCTGCTGAAAAGGCTAGGCTAAAATTTTTTGTAGACAGATGATGTTTGTATTCCTAAGAAAGAGTTCGTATTTTGTATTCGTTTTCAAAAGCAGGCCGGCAGCAACATGCGTCTTGGTGGCGTTTTGTAATTACTTTCATAAAATAATACTTTCAAACGTTTTGAGTTTTGGAGTTTATCTCTACCGATAGACAAGGACAGTGATAAGACCACAGTCGTCCGAGCGCTGCTTCAGCCGCTGAATGTTAACGAATATGAACTTTGATAGTAAGTATAGCGCTAAGGCCTGGCGATGCGTCGCATCGTATCTCTCACGCCGTTTAGTTCTGCATATAATCAGCGGGATTGCCCGAAAGGGTTACCGCTACCCTGGAACATAAAAGGCTAAGGAAGGAACGTGGATGGGTTTTAGTCAATAAGAGTCTGACCCTCCCTTCCGCTCCACCCAGAGAGGGAGAGGTCATTTGATGATTTCCCACCCTCAAAAAAAAACTTGCATATTATATAACCTACTTAAATACCTACCTAGGTGTACCTACTCTGGATACCTTTAACTTACAAGCAATAAAGGAAGGCCTGATGTTATGTATGTATATATGTTAACATCTAATACAAAATTGAGTCATTAAAAAAGCAGTCACATGTTTTCCTCCTATCCTTAAAGCAAATGAATATAAACGTTATGAATATTTAATCGTACGAACTTGGCCTGAAAATTGAGCTGAACATCGCAATAATGTGATTCAGGCCTATTATTTATAACTAGATTCTGCCGCGGCTTTGCCTGCGAGCTTGTTGAACTATTCCACGGGAACACACTACCGTATTAAAAGTAACCTATGTCCTTTCTGCACTTTTCCCCGAAGGATTGGGCAGAGGTGTGCCAATAAAGTACACCTACATTTCACCAGCTATGTTTAAGTCCCAAGTAATAGGGGGTAAGCAGTGATAGCCTAGTGGTGTAACCGCCGGACTGCCAAAGTCATAGGTCTCGAGTTCAAACCCAAGGCACGCACCTCTGATTTTTTGGATTCATGTGCGTATTGTATAATTATCACTTGCTTAAAATCGGTGAAGGAAAACATCGTGAGGAAACCGGCTTGCCCGGGAGCTATTTCTCAACAGCATGTGATGCTAAGTCAGAGGCCCATGGGCAGCATTAAAACTCTGACACCAGGTTAGTCACTAACCACACGAAAAGAAGAAGATAGGGGGTGAGCCTACCACCAAACAACCGGGCACAAATTCAGACTCCGAGTTGCTACAGAGAAATTACTGATGGAAAGCCCCAATGACACTTTGCTAGACCTGAGAATCGTACCCAGCCCCTCATGCTCAGCAGCGCCTGCGACCACTAGATCAACGTGGCAGTTAAATCTGTCTTAATTCAGGTAATAAAATTTCTATGTCCTAAATTGTATCCAAAATCGTTCATTCATTTTTGTTTCAATCCGGATCATACAAGTACAGAGGCCAGCACATCAAGCTACCCCAATCTGTCAAAATTCTTTGATAGATTTTCAACTTTATTACAAAAGCATAAGGTTCATTTTCAATTGGGAATATTTGACAGTTTGGGATAGCTTGATGTGCTGGCGTCTGTACATCCAGAAAAACGTTTTTTTTTTTAAACTACATTCTAAGCATTAAACTCATTCCCACACGTAGCAATTACTGTTTTGGCAAAAATGTTCAATATACCGTTTTTCCATGGGCATTGTTTTAAGGGGTGATCCTTTTGACGACTTATGCGAGCATAATGTATGGAACAGCTGATTCTTTTTTCGCGATTTCAGATTTGTCCTCATAGTGAAAGTTGTTCATAATGATGAGAACAATGAACCCATAATATAACGCCCATAAATTCAATTTCACCCTGTAGAAGACATTTCCCATTTCAAGCAATTAGGGATTTTCTGTACTTTATTCGAGGGGTAATTACTAATTACGATTTGTGTCCACAGACAACAGAGTAAATTTCATTACCTATTAATATTAAAGTATATCTTGTAGCACTGCAAGACAGTACTGTGGAAACTCATTACTCTGTAATGAGGAAGCAATCGGGTAACACGTCTCGTGGGTGTGGGAGACAGTGATATATTATTTTGTGATGCTGATAACATGGCTGTATATTGAGCAATAAATGATTCAATTTTCGGCCAACCTTCTTCGAATTAAGATAATGACTACCTGTGTATATCAGTAAAGTGTTGTTTTAATTTTCCGGGATGAAAATTACTTTACGATTTTTCCAGTCACCCAAAATAGCTTTCTACACAATTTCATCTGAATCAGTTCGGAAGTTTATATTAGAGAAAATTTCACATTGTGAAATTCAATAAACCTATTGAGTATTGAAACTAGATTACATTTTAACCTATAATGAGTGTGGATTAGCAGGACCTTCTCAACTATTACGACTTGATTCAATACAAAGGATTTACTCAAACTTGTCTATCAAATAAGGTCATGCCTAAAACAATATTTAAAAAAAACTAATATTCTCAAACTTTCATCTTTTAATTCAAATTCAAAAATTTGAAACTCAACTGACATCGATCTTTCAGTTAAGTATCACATGGAAATTCGAAATTTAAACTGACATCGAATTTTCGAACCAGTCATTCGCCACCGTACCGTGTTACACAGAGTTCTTTTCCGCCATCGGATAATCCCAAGCCTATATAAAATTCATTTTTAATATGGACTTCAAAGAAGTGTGGAAAAGAGAACGCAAAAAGTTCCGTGTTAAGCGGATCAGGAGCATAGCGGGGCGAAATCGGGAAGAAATATAATTATGTGCTATTCCAGACTATAATGTATCTCTGTGCCAAATTTTATCCAGATCCTTTCAGCCGTTTGAACGTGAAGAAGTAACAAGCATACACACACATTCACAAACTTTCAGCCTTTATAATGAAAATCAAATTAATGTCAAGAAATAGTGCGATTGTCATTGACAATGATGTAGATGAATGATAGGTTCCTTTGTGAATATCTGTATTGTGTTGTATATTCTGTTCAATCAATCACGTTAATATACCATTATTTATTTGATTTGTAGTTAATAAATACCAACTGAAAAGCGCACACCTGTGACCCACTTTCCACTTTTTCCCTGTGATACATAAGGTACAAACAAGCTTTCAAATATTCCCAATTGAATATGAACCTTATTCTTTTGCGATACAGTTGAAAATGTATTAAAGAAATTTGAAAGATTGTCGCAGCTTGATGTGCTGGCCTCTGTACCATAAGGGCAAGGCCACAACACAGCGTTGCGGTGTCGTATAGCAAAAACGACGTCGCACAGCAATACAAGATCGCGAAGAAGGCGTCGTAGACTTTTACGATAAGACGGCACAACGCAATGTTGTGACCTCGCCCTTTTTTTTTTTTTCTTTTTTTTTTTTTTAAGGCTGGGAAATCATCCAATGACTGCTCCCGCTCTGGGTGGAGCGGAAGGGAGTGTCAGACTCTTACTGACTAAAACCCATCCATGTTCCTTCCGTAGCCCTTTATGTTCCGGGGTAGCGGTAACCCTTTCGGACAATCCCGCTTACCCGGCAGGCTTGGCCCTGAGGGGCCCCTTCATATGCTGACATCTCTTTGAGACGCGCGTGGAACATATACGCGCCGTACGGCACGGGTCTGGTGCTGATCGGACGGTGAGTCACCCATTACTCACCGCCCGCAGGCCCGCGCCTACGGTGGCCGGGAGTCGTCACGTGGCTCCCGACGCCCGGAGCGTCTCCCGCGGCGGCTGGGACGGGAGGACCTTTCTCTCTCCCATCCCGCCACCTCCTTCGCGAGCATAACTTTTTCGCAGAAGGAGGTGACTGCCTCCCACTCCCTCTCGCCCCGGACCATGGCTTGCACCAGGGCCGGGCGCGAGAGGTCGCCGCCGCCGATCGCCTCTACGAGGACACGGCGGTGCTCCGCCCAAGCGGGGCAGGTTTGCACCGTGTGCTCTACCGTGTCCTCTGGGCGATCCTCGCAGTGGTGACACCCGGGCGTTTCCTCCCGCCTGATGATGTGCAGGAACCTCCCGAAACATCCATGTCCGGTGAGGACCTGCGTCAGGCGGAAGGTGAGGGCGCCGTGACGCCTCTCTAGCCACTCCTCAAAGAGGGGCCTTACCGCCACTATCGTGGCGTGCCCTGTGACCTCGCCCTAAGGTATCATTTTTCTTTGGGTGAAATGTTCCACACGAAGGTCATATATGGAACTTAAAAATAAACGGGCAAAATGGGGGTGTTCTGTACCTGTCAGTCCTTCCAATGAACACGGCGAGGTTATATTTCAAAGACAGTTTAAGGTTTCAGTTGGAAACGATGTTCCCATGCGGAAAATACACGGTGTAAAAAGATCCATTACGAGCCTTAGTAAAATAATTTTGCTGAGAAATTTTCATTGACGACATTAATTTGACGACACGGTTGGCGCAGTGGTTGAGCGATTGACTGCTGCGCAGCATGTCGCGGGTTCAGTTCCCGCACGGAACAAATATTTGTGCGACCCACAAGTATTTGTTCCGGGGGGTGTTTATCTATCTTTAATATGTATGTATTTATAAAAAAAATATGTATTTAAGTAGTTTATCAGCCATCTCGTTACCATTAGGTTGCTTAGCTTGGGACTATAAGGCGTTGTGTGAAATGTCCAAGGATATTATATTATTATTATATTATTTTTCGTTTATAAAATTGCTGTTAATGATAATGCGCAATGTCACGCACTCAAAACATTATGACTATGGTCGCATGCAATAGTAGGGCTGTGGTGTATTTGAACATCTTAAAAGCTATAATTTCAACGTTTAAAACTAATTATCGTAGAAAAAAGTTGGAAATTCGAACTTATATTTATCCGGTATAGTACAGTATAAACGTTGGGAAGAATAAGTGACTCGATTTCGATAAGCTTATATGTATTTACTCCCGTTATATTATTACTAGCTGATCCCACGTGGTTTCACTCGCTGCTCGGCTCCTAATGGTCGTAGCGTGATGTTACATAGCCTATAGACCTCCTCAATAAATGGACTATCCAACACAAATATATTTTTTCAATTCGGACCAGTAGTTCCAGAGATTAACGCGTTCAAACAAACAAATTCTTCAGCTTTATAATATTAGTATAGATTTTTTGTTGGTTTCAGCATAAAGCGACGAATGAACTCACACTAAATTTATTTATCCTTTATAGACAAAACGTCTTGACACAAAGAAGTTACGGCGCTTAGACAACGAAGCTACTCGTGTCGAGACATTCACATTGGTCATCCATCGCAAGCTTGACATGAGGCTTGTGGACTGATGGATCTGTGCTAAGTTATTGATCAATGCTAAGAATGAAGGCCAAGGATAATCCGCTAAAGAACTGGATTATTATGTAGGTACTGATTGCAGGAAAAACAACTTAATCACGAAGTTGAAGGACATATCTTTATTTCACAGGCAGTCTTTGTGGAAGAAGACGGAGCGGGACCAACGGCTTAACATGCTTTCCGATTCACGGAGGAGTGTCGGTATGGCAAGATGGTGACCCATCCACGGACCAACCCCAGCAAGCGTAGCTTAACCTGATGAATCGACTTGTGCAACTGTTATTACTTAGCCACGAGCTCCAGTTATTATCATGCCGACACGAAAGTAGAAATGGTTGTTCATTGATTGCGTCCCAACCATTTAATGCTCCCGCAGACGAGTGCATCTAAAGTAGCAGCGCTCCTGTCTGCGAAAGCTTTTACTCATTATCCGATACGCGATATGAAATAGGACAAGAAAACATGTTACTCATGTTTTTTTTTTCAATAGAAAGTAATCAGAATATTAGGTTCTATCCTAGACACTCCAAGGTAAATGTAATACCTAATGTAATTGTAATTAATGGAAGTACCTTTGATGCCAGTTACACGCGTGTCAGGTCAATTGATCTCTTCATCTACTAACTTTGAACAGATTGGTTTCAGCCACAACGTAACTATAGGCCGTTAATTTTGTTATGTAATAACTAGTTTCGCATTTCTATTGATCACAACCTGTATAACCATTGTTATAGGGTGTCCAGTCCGCGTTTCGTTCACGCCAAAAAAAAAAAAATCGGTGATTATTTTTACAGTGTATTGGTATTTTACGGAGTATACACTCCCTCTCACGGACAGAAGGCTTGTGTCCCAGCAGTAGGAATATTAAAGGCTGATTTTGTGTGATTATGTAATTTAAAAGTCTTTTTTTTTTTAAAAAGGGACTGAGATTTTTTTTTTATTAGCGGTCCGTCATCGTCTATTTCAAGGAATATCAGCCTTACCAACGGGTATCTTTTTACCCAGTTACTGCCTGGGTTGTGGAGGTCAGATAAGCAGTCGCTCCATGTAAAATACTGGTATTCAGCTGCATCCGGTTAGACTGAAATCCGACCTATACCTTGAGTTTGAGTTTGAGTTTGACCCCAACATAGTTGTGAAAAGGCTAGGCAGATTTTTTATCGCCTATTTCAAGGAATGTACCGAATAACCAACTATCCGATATAAAATCTAAGGTATCTCTTGACATAGCCAACTATACGACAAAACAAAAGAAGGTCGTAGTTTCCGAATACACCCTGCCAGTTTTAATCCAGTTATAGATGGATCCTCATGCTAACTTTGTGGGGATGAACTCATGGCCAATTATAACTTCCTCAAATGAAACACGGTGTTGCCACATCTACATAACACCGCTTCGGTTGTTATGTGGTAAAACATTTCATGTTTTGTGGTCACGAACGTAAACAATCGTGTTTCTCTAAATGTGATTTACTTTTTGTTTTGTTGGTAAGTTGAAAGGTTTGTGAATTCCATATTTTTTACACATCATTTAGGTTCAGTCAGTTTTGGTATTAAAGAGGTGATCATTCAAATTAAATCATCTAACGGGTGTAATAAGACGTATAACATATATATGATACCTTGATCTACAATTAAATAAAAATAACATGGGATTGTTTCACGAGATTTGTCCATGCCACTGTCTGACGCAGCTAAAAGTCTGTTTAAATTTGTAAGTTTTCGTTTTAAGTCTTCATAGTGACTGGACGTTTGATCTGAGAGGTTAATTAGATTTTTTTTTTGGATTGTAGCTCTAATAAGACACGATGGGACAGCCATGTATTTTATATGAAAGTCCCTAAATTAAATAAAGAGAAAAGAATACGTATATGAGAGTCGCTTGTGCCTCCCTGTCATTGAGATCATTATTTGTACTGAACCATACCTCGGAAACATCTAGTTACGGGTATTTTAAAGGTCGAAGATCCAACTTTTTTATGAGATTTCTTTAGGCGCACGCTCGGGTCAGTGACGCTGAGTCGGGTATACTCGGCTCGGTCGGTGACGCTGGATTCCATAGACTCGGCTCTTAAAAGCGTTATCTATGCTCGTATTGCGAGGACATAAGTACACACTCCCATTTTTTCTTTTTTTTTCACGAAAATATTTGCGATACATTACGGACTGGCCGAAAACAGTCATTTATGACGGCAAACATAGAAGTCATTTCCCAATAAATATTTTTGCTCGATGTTCCTTAGTTTGATTAGTTTGATGAACAGGATGTGTAAACAACGGTCATGTGATGGGTTTTTTAAAACCTTGTATGTGCTTATGCTTTCAATTTTTTTTTTTTTTTTTGTAATTACCTACTTTTATAGGTATAATTATCGCAATCAAATTAATCCGGACCTATCCAAGTTTAACTACCTGTAAGTATTGTATGTATTTCTGAAAAAGTAATGGGTAACTTCTCAATACATTTCCCAGACTAACCGATTTGAAACGATTATTCTTGTATACTGTCTAGACTATAGTGTATAGGCACCCACAATTTGTTAGCCTGTGTAGATCTAAAAATTATGCCTACATTTGTTACAAAAACTACAAAGGAATACGGTATATAAAGCAGCAACAAAATGTAGTTTATTTGAAGAAAAAATACTCGAGTATTTATTAAAAAATACGTTAGCTTTGAAGAAGACTCTATTATTGAAAACGTTTGAAATCTTTTTCCAAAACAAAAATGTTCTTCGCTACCGTGAAATATTTAGAAATCTGAAATTCATGAAAATGGAAACTAGAAACTACAAAATGTAGGCTATCCAAATATTTGATTCTGTTTGAGAAGCGGTTCGTAGTGCAAAGGCCAATTGCTCAGCCACTGCATCAAACTATACGGCAATATTCAAACATATTTTTATATAAACTTTGTTTGATAACGAACTATTACATATTGTCATTTGTAAGTGGTTTTATATTTAGAAGGGACTATAAAGGAATAGTACTTATAAAATCCTCAACACTGGGTGTCGTAGAGAAACATTGAGTTTTGTGTAATCCTCTGAGGGACTGATCTAGGGGATTTTAGTGGAACGTGCGATAATTTCGGGTCATAAAAAATGAAATAATGGTATTAATACTTTTTAAATACATTTTTAATTTATGACTAACATAGTAGGTATTAAGTTCTACTTACATCTAGCCTTATCCGCCTATAATGTTCCCACTGCTGAGACACAGGCCTTCTCTCAAAAAAAGTGTGGGCAATAATGAATTTCGCGGGTTCAGTGCGGGTTGGTAGATGTCACACGTCATCGATTTTTTGTTCTAAGAAATGCTGGATTTTTAAAAAATTTTCATTCATCGTTTTGTAAGTAGTGGTGATAAAATGAGAAAAAAAAAGTAAACTGCCTGCCTGTGTTCGAACTCAGGATCTACAACTCGTAAGTCGGGCCTTATACCATGCACTGGGCTCGTACGTATAACGTTCGAAACACATATAACATCATGCCAGCATTCCCCGAAGGGTTTGGCAGATGTGTACCTGTGGTACACCTACATATCGCCACTTAAAAATTCCATCCTAAATACCAAAAATAAAGTATCCGACTACACTATCACTTATAACCTGATTCATTCGCTCAATTACTATCCTTTACTTTCCAGCTATTAACAAACTTTCCAAAGGAATCCATTTACAAAGGTTTTTTCATAAAGAAACGAAAAGATTCTTAACATTCTCGACCAATACCAGAATCGGGTTTCCAGATTGACCTGCGTAATGTGCCGGAAAATGGAATTTGCGTGTGTTATCGATAAAATGGTAAAGAATTACGTACTTGCGGGCCGATTCAATAATGTGGTGCCTTTGGCTAGTATTCCACGTAATTCTGGAACCTTTTCAGCACGGTTAAAAGGTTTCAATTAGATTTACACATGTTACCGGGTTGGGTAATCATGACATTTATTTTCTGTGAGGCTTTGCTTATTGATTATGGATATATGGAAGTCCTAGCTACTGTCAGCAGCTTCCCACGTGTGGATGTCGGAAATCATCCCATAAAAACGTACTACTGCATACTGGGATAAAAATAGGAATCGTATGTGATAATTAATCCACTGTATAAACTAATTTCTTTGATAAATAAACCTAGATCAGGCAACGCACTATATTACATTTGTAGCTCTATTTTTGACTGTATCTCATATTTGTCATACCATAGTTTATATCCAGATTTCTATAATTCTATTTAATAGACCTAGATTTATACATACCTACTACTGACAATTTTTTATTTTTTCTGTGAACTTATTATTTTTTCAATAAATTTATTATTATTATTATTTCATCCAGATCTGTTCAGACGTTCTGGCGTGGTTGAGTTACAAACATCGATTCTTAGTAAACACTTTTATTTACTGTTTCTTTTCTTTATTAAACATATAACATCCACCTGATGTATTAATGCAGAAATATAATATCTTAACACGTTGAGCGCCAACGCGGTTACCGGTGACCGCGAACAATAGTTTTTCTATTGTGTCTGCTGCGTGGCAGTCAATTAGCAGTAGCTGCTTGCTATTATGATTTTATAATCCAGTTTTTTTGCCAAATAGGTAGAAGAAATACGTAGAAAACTATTTAAACGAGGTATTTTCGGTTAATATATTTGTGAATTAAAATATTCCCAATACTAAAAATCCTTGAAACCCACAATGAACTTATAATTAGCAAAAGCGGAATTTATAACTGGAATATTGGGTATTTCACCAATAAAATTACTCATTAAAAGAATTTATAACCGCATTTTAGACAACGCACGCAAGACAATTATTCTCACATAATTTACTAAGTTGATAAACCCCGCAGGTATTAAGTATAAGCTGAAAATAACTTCAGCTTCAATCCACGTAACTTGGCAATTTAAGTTTTCAAAACTATCCTGAAGTTGTGCTAGTTAAACGCTAGTTGTACGGCCCTAGAGGTTTCCTATTTAGCGTTGGTGTGATGTTCAAGAATAAGCGAGTAAAATTTTTCATGAATAAATTATGTATCACTTTCTAATATATTCTAGTACCATCCTTGGCAATTAGGGAAAAAGGCCGTAAGCTATATTGCTATAGATACAAAAGCATGCTCTACAAGGCTTCCAATCAATAAAATAGGAACGAAGTTCCTTATTATATAAATATAAATTTCAAGTTCTATCCAATTATAAAGCAGGATAAAACAGCCGATTAAAAATTATAGCATAAGCAACCTGTTATTTGTTTTTACTTCTTTATGCATTTTAGCGATTAACGCCATCTATTAGATTTTGAAGACACTATCCTTATAGTGTCTATGTATGATGCCTTCATCATACATAGACTATACATAAAAATCTTACGGTAACGCTACGGACGTTTTTTGCCAGCTAGGGTACCCCGCCGCAACGCGCCGTAAGGAACTTTGTTCCAAAAATTGCAGTTAGGTAAATATTTTAAAGACGACTGCGAATTTTACTATTGCAGAAATGTTATGGTTCAATTAATGAATATTTTGAAGACTCCTGGAAAGGAGTACCCAGTCTACTACTACTTTCTACTCTTTTTTAATAAATCTATGTGTACCTTATAGTCCTATCTATATAGTTATTGAACATCTTTTAGTTTTCTGTTCATACATATTAGAATATTCTTTTTATTTACGAGTATTTACACATACTAGAATATGTTGCAGAGATATCTTTTTAATTTCACTATCTTTTTAACAAACCGTATTATGCAGCAACCATAGGTAATATTACATATTTTATTCGGAGATTTTCATGAGGCTACTCGCGTAAATCACAAAACGAAGAATATGGTAAAGCGACTCGCTACGCGGAAGCGTTGCTACGCACCAAGCTACGTGCCGAGCTACGCCGTAGCAATGTGCTACGATCGAGAAGGGTTTCTGCACCTTCGTAATGTTATACGAAACCATGAGTAATGAATCACTCTTTTACTACAGTGGAAATGATTTATAAAAATTATAACAATAGGTAGGTAACTACGTATTTAACCAAACCTCAAATAATTCCCATATTGCCTTAATAAAACCGATTTTGGGGTAAACTGCAACTTACTATGAAAAGAGGCCAAAAGTTACAAAGAAACTCATCTATTTAAAAAAGCGTGTATCATTAGACGGTCAATAAGTTAATAGAGTATCAATCGAATATTTTCCATTAACATAAGTATGGCACCTATTAATTTTTTGGGTCATTCTATATCACCGACTAATATTCGGTTTGTGAGATTGATTTTGATTTGATTGAAAAGAATCAACCATCGTTGCCATTATTGACAATTGAATAAATATTTCAATAATTATTTATATACATTTCGAAAATTGATATGAATTGGTTAGCCAATTGGAAATCAAACAATTAAAATTACACTGAAATGGATACCACACATTGTAACACAATATCGCATTGAAATGGCAATGGCATTTAATCAATTAGGTAACATAAGTCATTATGGCAAAGACGTTTTGCACTAATTTTTTTTAAGATTATAAATAAAAAAAGGAACATCATGGAGTCAAGTCTAAAAACTCAATTTTGCAACAACTAAACGTCAGTAACTTAAATAGGTACCCATACTCAAGGAATTTCTCAGTAGCAGCCTAAAGTTTCAATTTTGCCCAAATGATGACAAAAGGTTTGTTCCCATCTGTTCAAGTTTTTAAGAACTCATCGCGCTTGCTATATCTATACTAATATTATAAAGAGGAAAACTTTGTTTGTTTGTTTGGTTGTAATGAATAGGCTCAAAAACTACTGGACCGATTTTAAAAATTCTTTCACCGTTGGAAAGCTTAGTTTTCTAGGAGTGACATAGGCTACTTTTTATCCCGGAAAAAATAACGGGTCCCACGGGAAAGACCACGGGAGCGAAGCCGCGGGCAAAGTGCTAGTAGTTATGTATAAAATGTGACTGAAGATTCCTCAAAAAGTAATAAGATAGTACGAAACAAAATCAAGTAAAATACGTTTAAAGATTTTCTCCTACTACCCCGCTTCCGCGCCTTACTTAACCCCCATATTAGACGGTTGATGATGCTTTTAACTGTAATTTCAGCAATTTCGGTTGCTCAGGTCTGTTCACTGTTGCGACGCGTGCACTCAAACTAGCTCGGTTCTTTTGTTCATTACGGAAATTTCTGTGAAGACTTGAAGAAAATTTGTTAACAGTTTCAGTAAAGTTGTTGACGTGTTCTTGTTCAATTTCCTGCATAAGAGTCTATGGTAAATAGGTGAATGTAGGTAGTACGTTGTTGATGGTAATACTGTTGCATTTTGATTTTAGTGAGTAACGGTGGAGTTTCTTGCCCATTCTTCTCCATTCGAAACTACCTTTTGTAAGGGGCGACCAGAATCAATTCTATTTGTTGTTCATTTTGGCGTTCAAAAAGTGCTTTTCTTGTTATACTTGATAATATTATAAAGAAGAAAGATTTGTTTGTATGTTTGTAATGAATAAACTCAAAAACTACTTAACGGATCTGGATGAAACTTAGCACAAAGATAGATTAAAATCTGGAATAGCATATAAGCTAGAAAAATGTATGGTTCCCGTGGTATAACTTCCTACATACACGCGGGTAAAGCCGCTGGAAAAAACTAGTTAGAAATAAATGATTTGATTTTGACTTTGTAATCATCTACGTGTTCTGTTTTAATAGCAAGAACCATGATAGCGTCTATAATGCGAGACCTATGAGTAGTGCAAAAAAAGGGTGGGTGACTGCAGTAAGCGTCTAATTTTATGACTGCTCTGAAGTGCGATACGCGCTGCGCAGTACCGCACTCCTCACCCCCGCTGACACGCGAATTTGTTTTTGCGCAGCGACTCGCTTCATGTTCAGAGCTGCCACTTAGTTTGTGTTGGATTGTACTGTAGAACCTAGGTTTAAACCTTCTATTGAACCTAGCTGGTCAGTTAAAAAGTAACTGACAGCATACTATCTTCAAAATAATAGAATGTTTTGACAGGTTTTTTAACCGACTTCAAAAAGGAGGAGGTTCTCAATTCGGATGTTTGTATTTTTTTTTTATGTTTGTTCGCGCATAACTCCGTTGCTTGCCAACCGATTTGAAAAGTTATTTTTTTGTTGGAAAGGGTATACTTCCCAAATGGTCCCATAAAAATTTTATCGAAATCGAATAAGCGGTTTATGAAAAATCAACAAAAATCTAAAAAAAATCCTACTTAATATATGTGGGCGATGTTCTAATAAGTTCCTGTCACTGTAATTTACATACCAGGTAGTGGTTGATTTCGGAAGTCGGTGGCAAAAAATGAAAATACAAAACCGAAGACACCGACTTCCGAAATCAAAATTATTTGTCACTTTGTAGTGTTTGTTTTGGAAGTCGGTTTTATTTTTTGTAAAAAAGTTTTATAAAATAAAATGCACAAGAGTCTGTCTGTGCGTGCTGCTGGACGCATGTATGCTTTAAAAATAATATAATTCAATAGCTGCTGCCCTGTGTGTCTCTATTTGTAGTATCGAAATCCCTACAACAAACACGAGCTCCCTTAGTGAAGGACCGTCAGGTCTTCACAGTACCATGCGAATGAAGCAACCATTTCACAATCGTCTTAGTTGAGTCGGTTTGGAAGAAAAAACTAGAACGAAATCGTGGCTCTTATACCCACCATATTCCCTATAGACTTGAAACTGCTATTATTAGAACATTTTCAGATTTGTTAATGGAGTTTACAGGAACTACACACATCAAAAGTGTCTAGGGATCAACATATATTTTTGCAATAACTTTTCTCTTGATTGATATTAATTTAAATTTTCTTTAAGGATTCATCAAATAAAGTGTTTTCGTTTGTCACAGTAACGATAAACCAAGTCACCTTTGCATTAATAAAGAAATTTGCCATTTTCCTAATAAAGGGATTTTTGACATTTGAACCACTAACATTAAAGTTCGAAAAAAAGACTGAAATAACAGTTTTCTTTAAAATTTTATTGGGTAACTTAAACAATGAATAATCCGTGTTTCTACCGCGAACACTAACAACACAAGAACATCGGTTTGGCATACTCAAAATGAGTTCATCCAAATCACGCTGTGGAATGGCCGCCCATGTTCGTTGCAACAACAAAAAAAGGTCTTCTTGCAACTGGATACCCTCCATATTCGGCAGAGCTCTTCTCTGTAGCATATCCCATGCATGCTCAATCGGGTTCAAGTCTGGCGACTGAGCAGGCCAGGGCAGGACATTGATGTTAGCTGCGGCGAGAGTCTGTCTTACAACTCTTGCGGTGTGCGGTCGTGCATTATCATGCATTAACTGAAATAAGGGACCGATTTGCACTTGTAGAGGAACGATGACGTCAGATACAATCGTCTCAGCATAAATTTGAGCGTTGAGGTTGCCTCTGATCCAAATCAACTCAGTTCTTCCGCCGATCCAAATACCCGCCCATACCATGATGGTTCCACCACTATAAGGATGGACTTCCTGGCAGGATTTTAATCGCTGTTGGCGTCCAGGGGTTCTCCAGTGTCGTATACGTCTTGTATCCGGTCTCATACCAAAACGAGACTCATCAGAAAAGCACACGAAACGCCATTGTTCTTCTGCCCAATTTCTGTGTTCAAGAGCCCATTGATATCGAATCCTACGATTGTGCATTGCTATAGGTGGTACCCGTAGCGGTCTTCGGGAATGAAGGTTCACTTCATTCGTTCCTCTACAAGTGCAAATCGGTCCCTTATTTCAGTTAATGCATGATAATGCACGACCGCACACCGCAAGAGTTGTAAGACAGACTCTCGCCGCAGCTAACATCAATGTCCTGCCCTGGCCTGCTCAGTCGCCAGACTTGAACCCGATTGAGCATGCATGGGATATGCTACAGAGAAGAGCTCTGCCGAATATGGAGGGTATCCAGTTGCAAGAAGACCTTTTTTTGTTGTTGCAACGAACATGGGCGGCCATTCCACAGCGTGATTTGGATGAACTCATTTTGAGTATGCCAAACCGATGTTCTTGTGTTGTTAGTGTTCGCGGTAGAAACACGGATTATTAATTGTTTAAGTTACCCAATAAAATTTTAAAGAAAACTGTTATTTCAGTCTTTTTTTCGAACTTTAATGTTAGTGGTTCAAATGTCAAAAATCCCTTTATTAGGAAAATGGCAAATTTCTTTATTAATGCAAAGGTGACTTGGTTTATCGTTACTGTGACAAACGAAAACACTTTATTTGATGAATCCTTAAAGAAAATTTAAATTAATATCAATCAAGAGAAAAGTTATTGCAAAAATATATGTTGATCCCTAGACACTTTTGATGTGTGTAATATTCCTATTGTTGTTTGCACTGCACGCCTAATAAAAGCCAAAGGGGTAGGGTACACCGTATGAATAAAAAACACAGTTGTACGAAATCTGTACGGATAGACTGAATAGTAAAATACAGTTGGGATGCAGTTTGCATAATGTCCGCAAAACTACATTCCACCAGCAGAAACTTGACAACATCTACATAACAACGAAAGGGATGGGACTGGGATAGCAAATTAAGTAATTAAAGCTAAAAATCTGATTGAAAATGTTTTTTTCAGATGAGATTTAGTAACAATAATATGTACAGTAGGTAACAGACACACAAGCAACTATGTGCGCGCACAATCGACTAGAAGTCGATGGTTCGACTTTGACATTGATCTGGCCTTTTTTTTTGAGGGTGGGAAATCATCAAATGACTTCTGCTGCTCTGGGTGCGGAGCGGAAGGGAGTGGCAGACTCTTACTGACTAAAACCCATTCATTTTCCCGTCGTGTGGACTTTCATTCGAATATGGAACCAGTTTGAACTGATTTTGCCACAGATAATACTGCTTAATGTACGAGAAATGTTATAAAACAGCGCACTTACTCGTGCGTCTCTCATAAACTCCGATGATCTCCGGAAAAACTCAAGAAACCGTAATTAATAACAAAAGCAATAACAAATAATAAACACAACAACGCGGCGTTCTCACACAAAACAAAGGAAAAAAAAGAACCTAGCAAAAAAATCTAATTTCGCAATTTGTCTGCAGCACAATGCAATGTTTTTAATTGAAATTTATTCGAACGAACGCCGTGCTTTTCTAGTCTTTGCGCTTTATGTCTGGCCGTTTATATTTATGAATAAGTTTTTCATATCGCCCGTGGGTTGTGGATATTTTGCCTGCTTGTTGGAAAGTGAGCTGTTTAAAGTCAGTCATACATTTATGAGCCGGGAAATATGATTATTAACGTAATGAGAAGTTTTTCAATCATAGGAAACTACGCGTACCTATATTGATTTTAAAATGAACTAAAACTCAGATTGGTATAATTATTGGCTGTGACTAAACAGCGTTTCAATGGTTCACGTAAAAATTTACATAACTTTTCCTATGAACCTTAAATTCTACTCAATTTATGTTTATTAACTCTTTTTTGTTCAGTAACTCTGCCGAAGAACAACGTCGTGTTATGCAGTGCCCTGGTCAAAAATCTAATCTAATATTTTAAAATGTATGTTGCACATCATATTTGACTAATATTCTCATTTTATGTGGTGCATTTTTGGAGCAAAATAAATAAATTAATTATTTGTCATTTATAAACAAATCACAATCGATTGATCTACAAAATGACGAATTCTGACTGACTCATTCCGAGCTTATTTCTTAAACCTTTTGATTGGGACAGTTTCAAGTAATTCGTTGTAAGCTTATCCGTATATCTATATGCGTGTACCTTCAATCAAGATATACTAGGTGTGCTTCCGAAGTCGTTTGAGAGAAATAGGTCAAATTGTCTGTATCGACTGACGAGCTGTCGTGTCGTTACGTTGCAATCTACCGATGTAAGGGTGCATCAATAAAGTAAGATGTCTGGCTTACGGCACTTATCATAGCATTACTAGCAAGAATAATAATGGCTGCTAGAAACAGTAAGCACCGTCAAACGGGGTTAATAAGGATGCTGGGGTGGATCGGGACGAAACTTTAAAGTGGATTTTAACATTCAATTAAACTCAAACTCAAAGAATTTATTTCAAAAAAACAGTTACAGGCACTTTTGAATTGTCAAGAATTAATATAGCTCGTGGCCAAATTAAAGGACCCGTAATGAGTGTTATGTATTATAATTAACAATTACGTGTCCTTATTGGCAACATTATTTCAATGTTAAAATCTATTTTAAAGTCTCGTCCCGATTCACCCCAGCGCAGCGTCCCAATTTACCCCGTTTGTGACTGTACGCCATTTGTGAAAATATTATACCTAGTACAAAACAAGTGTTTTTTTTCTGTTTCAATAACAATACAGAACTTCTTTATGGTAAAATTAAAATCAAAGTTATTAATTCAATTTTGATTGCGAATTTGCCTTTTTAACGGTAACGGGTCCGTTAAGGCCAAAGCCTGCCGGGCCAGCGGGATTGTCCGAAAGGTACCGCTACCCTGGAACATCAAGGACTAAGGAAGGAACATGGATGGGTTTCAGTCAGATAGTGTCTAATACTCTCTTCCGCTCCACCCAAAGCGGGAGGAGTCATAATTTGGATGATTTACCACCCACAAAAAAAAATTGTCTAGTTCGAGAGACACCAATTTTTAGGATAGAATTTTTGAGTTATCGCTCGTCACCACTTTCTATTGCTTTAGCTTAGCTGGACAACAAACTCCCTAAAAATATACCAAAAAATGTTAGTATATTCGATGCGTGGTGTTTCCGATATTAACATTTTTCGTTCAAAACTGATAGGCTTATAGGACTTTTTCGACTGATTCATAGTCTTAAGTAGACCATCATCATCATCTGCATAGCCATTTCTCAACTATGTTGGGGTCGTCTTTCAGTCTAACCGGATGCAGCTGAATACCAGTATTTTACAAGGAGCGACTGCCTATCTGACGTCCACAACCCAGTAACTGGGCAATACGTTACCCCTTGGTAAGACTGTCAGATTTACGGGCTGCTGGCGACCCGTAACTACTGTCAAAGATGCTCAAATGACAGCTGGGACCAACGTCTTAACGTGCTTTCCATGGCACTGAGGAGTCTCGGTATGTGAAGATGGTCACCCATCCACGGCCAACCTCGGCAAGCGTAGCTTAACCCGATACATCAACCTGTGCGGCTGTTAGTACTTAGCCACAAGCTCCTCAGTGACTCCTCAGTCTAAAGTAGACCATGTTGTGTTGTAATCGGGGCTGTCTTGTACTGTATACACCCTTACACTGTTTGTGTACACCGCCTCAAATTGCATGACGAGCTATCTGCGTTAAATCTGCTGCTGGCAGCTCGATAGAAACCTTACTCTGTCATGTTTTTGAAATAACAAAGTTAAGTAGAATTTCTATCAAGTTTTTATACAGAATTTATTTAATTCCACAACTCTTTAATTAATTTATAGCAACTTTGAAGATGTAAAAAGAATGGAGATTAGGGCTTAAAAACGAAGCATTTAATTATACATTTGGAAATTGTTTTTGTTAATAATATATGTACTTATGATACGTACGGAAACCGCGGCATGATTTAGAAATATTATTTCTCAACAGCATGTGATGCTAAGTCAGAGGCCTTTTTTTTAAGGCTTGGAAATCACCCAATGACTTCTCCCGCTCTGGGTGAAGCGGTAGGGCGTGTCAGACTCTTAGTGACTAAAACCCATCCATGTTACTTCCATAGCCCTTTATGTTCCGGGGTAGCGGTAACCCTTTCGGACAATCCCGCTTACCCGGCAGGCTTGGCCCTGAAGGGTCCCTTCATGTCCTGACATCTCTTTGAGGCGCGCGTGAGACATATACGCGCCGTCCGGCACGGGCTTGGTCCTGATCGAGTGGTGAGTCACCCATTACTCACCGTCCGCAGGCCCGCGCCTACGGCGGCCGGGAGTCGTCACGTGGCTCCCGACGCCCGGGGCGTCTCCCGCGGTGGCTGGTACGGGAGGACCTTTCCCTCTCCCATGCCGCCACCTCCTTCGCGAGCATGACTGTTTCGCAGAAGGAGGTGACTGCCTCCCACAAATCAGAGGCCTATGGGCAGCATAAAACTCTGACACCAGGTTAGTCACTAACCACACGAAAAGAAAGAAGAAGAAGATGCAACTAACCGTTTACACCAAGCAAATAAATTGGATGTCTATTTAACCCATTAGATGTTCGCCTATTAGAAGCCCTTTGCTTATAAGCGCTCAAGGATTCGTACGGTTATATTTATTGTCGATTCGAGAGAGTTTTTCTTATGAACCTGTGAGGTTCATACGACATTTGAGGGTTTAACTAGATAAATAAGAAATGGGAATTATTATTGAGACATTTCTAAATACATACGTACTTAACATAACGCTTGTAATCCCCGAAGGGTTAGGCAGAGGTGTACCCATAGTACAGAGGCCAGCACATCAAGTTACCACAATCTGTCAAATTTCTTTGATAGTATTTCAACTTTATTGCAAAGAAATAAGGTTCATTTTTAATTGAGAAAATTTGACAGTTAGGGATAGCTTGATGTGCTGGCGTCTGTACCTACATCCACATAACATAATAATAGTAGGTACATAATCTGATAATAACTTAATAGTAACAATATTATAATTTTAGTAACCTTTTTTTTCTATCAGCTAAAGGCTGATTCATATTTAAATCCTGACCAAAATGGAAATAAATATTAATTTTTGCGTGCATGCTTCTTGTGGTTAATCACTAAAAATTTTATTGCAGCTGAATGCTGCACGGATTTCTACGAAAACGGTTTATTAAATGATAACAAGGACCTACGTTTTGGCCAGTTTATTCACATGTATTTAAGTGATAGTGGGCAGGGCACATTGCTCGCAGAATTGATGGCCGATGTAACCGAAAGGTTCTGGAGTGCCTAAGGTGCGGGCAACGGTACAAGGACCATTTAAAGCAAAGTTAAAACCAGTTTTCTTCAAAAACAGAACAAGTGGTTCTCAAGATCGTTAAGGGTATTTTTGTCTGGTAAGTTACAAATAAACATTCGACGTCTCATTATGTCAACTAATCAATACAAATCGAAAACAAAGTTGTTACCTACAAGTTGTTGGCAAAAACAAAAACAGCTAGATTCAAAGGCGTGTTGGTGAGCTGAATGAATAAAGTTCGCTTTAGGCGCTGCATGCCTAACGAAATCTGTCGCTTTACAACTCAACGCGAATCTGAATAAGCAGAAACAAGTTCAGAACTGACTCCGGCATAAAAGGTAGGGTTGGCACTTTTTTGTTTTTTTGCGTTCCATTTTAATAAAGTTACAATTTTTTATTTAAATTCACAGGCACTTTGATAATTTATATAAAATTTTGTGTTTATTCATCTGCCTAGCCTTTTCAATTATGCCTATCGGCCCTCCGCAATCCGCTCATCGGCTATAATTTTAACCACTTGATAAGACTAGTTGTCAGACTTTCGGGCTTCTGACTACCCGTAACGACTGCCAAAGATCTACAAATGACAGCCGGGACCAACTTAACATGCTTTCCGAGGCACAAAGCATCGACCGCGAAGTCGATATGATTTAAAAATTATTGTTTCAGTTATTTGTTTTTGTCCATTGCTTTCTTTAAATGAATAATTGGTCATTAATATAGAAATGTATCGTTTTAAATTCTATTAAACTTTTGAAGTTATTGTACGACCTCGTACTTAGCTAAGAATATACGTGAGCAGATTATTATACAACTATTTGTGTTAATACTCTTGTGGTATTTCAAGGTATTATTCCAATTAGTAGAAGTAATTTACGCCAACAATGGTTTTTACTTCAGCACGCTTATGTAAGTGCTTTACAATTTTTTTTCAAAAACATATGATTTAAAAAAAAAATTGTAAAGGTCTCCCTTTCTTCTTCCAGCTCCTCTTTATCTTGAGCTAGTGTGGACTCATCTTTTAAGAAAGCTTAAAAGTCAGCTTGCTATCCTCTCCTTTTTTTTTGAGGGTGGGAAATCATCAAATGACCCCCTCTCGCTCTGGGTGAAGCGGAAGGTAGTGTTAGACTTTTACTAACTAAAACCCATCGATGTTTCTTCCATAGCCCTCGATGTCCCGGGGTGGGGATAACCTATCGTCATCCTCTCTTGGGCCTGCCTCGATGTCAACAGACGTATTCTGGGGCATATACATGGTAGTAGATGTAGCCCATGACTTGTTTGACAGACGAAAGGGTTCTTTTATTATGTCATTAAAATAAATAGGTATTAATAAGTAATTTTATATAGCAATAACTTACAGTCCTCGCAGTACACTTGGACTCAGCAACAAAAAATACGATAATGTGTATCGCTTTAATCCAAACACAATTATCACAAAGGTAGTTTATTGCCCACCCCGCAATTACTGACGCAATAAAAACCTATTTCCTTTACTTTTATTGCTCTCTTGGGCTGATAAGCAGCTAGTTCATTATATTTTCTTTGATATATACCTAATGCTGCATAATTAGAAATGCTTTCAAGGTCCGTAAGAAAGTGGGTATGAATAGGCAATGTCAGGGATTTTAGGTTTTAGCTTTTTATCACCTACAAACCTTTCAGAGATGATGAAATTCGTGATACAGGGTATTCCTAGCCAAAATACCCTGTGACAACTTTTTTTTTAGGATGGGAAATCATCATATAACTCCTCTCGCTCTGGGTGGGAGAAGTATGAGACTCTTATTGACTAAAACCCATCGATGTTCTTTCCTTATCTCTTCATGTTCCGGGGTATCGGTAACCCTTGTGGACAATCCCACGAACCCTTCGATCATTAAGTGCACATAACAAAAGACCAAAGTTTTAAAGACTTACTGCATATCGTCTAGTAATAAAGACGTATAATTATAAAAATATTTAAATTGTTTTACATTTGCCAGCAACCCAAGAAATAACCCACTAACAACTTTATGGAAATGAGAAAAAGGGTCACATTAATTTTGGCAGTGATGCAAAATTCTGATTTCTGATTAGTCCGATAGTAGATTCTGGTATTATAATTGTGAATAGACTGTAAGCCAAGACTCGCGACAGTCACTAGTGCTATATTTTGAGAGTTCATAATTTGTGTATTGTATAGACGCCAGCACATCAAACTATCATAAACTGTCAAATATTCCTAATTAAAAATTAAACTTATCTGTTAAAAAAAAACCTTTAAACTATAAAAAGTATTATCTATGAGCTGTAGATGTTGTAGGTGGTAATCGGCGAAGTTAAACGATTTAGTAGCTTAGGAAACTTATATTTTGAAAAGACACGGATAAAATTAACAAACGAGGTATATCACAACAAGCACACCCGCTTGCTGTGCTCGCACGGACTGAACTGCCGTCTTAGGTGGGGGTCCAGCGGCCCGTACATCTATACTTATGTACATAGGTAAACTTATAATTAGGTATGCTTATTGCTACTTACTAACTAATCTATGTATCTTAAAGAACATGAGCGCGTCGCTAACATTCCCCCCCCCAGTGCTGGCTCAGCACTCCTCAACAAGTGAAATTCGCGCGACGCGGGCGGCAGGTCGCTTCCAGACACCAGTCTTAGTCTTCACTTCGACCAGTCTGATTCGTCCATCCTTCCCCGGGCATATCATCTGTATGACACCCTTCGGCCAGGTACTACGAGGACTGTTAGGATCAGCCACTAGCACTACGTCACCTACCTGCAGAGGTTTCACCTCCTCGTTCCATTTTCTTCGAGGCAATAAGTCAGGGAGAACCTCTTTCACCCATCTACGCCAAAACATATCCGCTAACGCTTGTGACTTTCTCCATTGTTTGCGTAGAAACATGTCGGAATCATCGAAAGTCCCAATGATAGGTGTGCTGGATGAGTTACCTAAAAGAAAATGGTTAGGAGTTAAAGATTCTAAGCTTTCAGGGTCCACGGAGACGTGTGTCAACGGACGACTATTTACCATGTTCTCTATTTCCGCCATCAGGGTAAGTAGCACTTCTTCGCGGGGAGCGCGTTCCTTCATTATAACCCGCAGTGAAGTTTTCACGCTTCGAATCAGCCTCTCCCAGGCCCCACCCCAGTGAGGACTGGAAGGGGGTATAAAATGCCACTGCATGGCGTTGTTCACGCCGACAGCCTTGAGAGCATTTATATTAAGTGCCTGCTCTGATTGCTTCAGTTCCTTGTCGCTTGCTCTTAGGTTGGTGCCATTATCAGAGTATAGATGACAGGGCCATCCTCGCCGTGCTGCCATGCGTCTCAGCGCCATTATCAAAGAGTCTGACGTGAGTGATGGAACAAGCTCGATATGAATCGCTCGTATAGTGAGGCAGGTAAACAAAACGCCATACCTCTTCTGCCTTCCTCTGCCCACAGTCACTTCCATTGGACCAAACAAGTCCAGGCCACAAAATGAAAATGGTTGTTGGTGATGTGCTACTCGAGCGTGAGGTAAGTCTCCCATTCTGGGTACTTGAGGCTTACATTTCCTTATGCGACAAAGCATGCAATTCGAAACCACCATTTTAACTGTTGGCCTTACTCTAATAATCCAATATTTCTGTTTCAGGTTATTGACGACCATTTCCTGGTTCCCGTGTGCTGCCTTAACGTGAAAGAACAAGACAAGAACACGCGTTATTTCATGCTTTCCATCCAATATAATTGGTCTCTTCATTTCTAGGTCCACGTCTGACGCAGCATCGATGCGGCCACCGAGGCGGAGCAAACCAGTTTCATCTAGATATGGTGACAGGGTAAGTAACTTACTATCTCGTGATAAGTGTTTTCCATTTTTGATTGCAGATATTTCGGCGGAGAACGATTCCACCTGCGCCTTCTTTAGCAACAGGATTTCAGCTCGAGCCATCGCATCGCAGTCAACCTCACCGGTAAGTCTCTTGCATCTGTCAATAAATTTCAGAATGACGGCCGTGGCTCGCTGCAAGCGAAGCCAGGAGGAAAACCGCTGCGGCTCAGGAACAGGTAAGTTACACGTAGGCTCATGCATCACAGCTACGCACTCTAAACTCCCTTCGTCCGTGTCGATGTCGGTGCTCACGACGTCAGCAGGCCATAAGGACTCCACTTTGTATAAAAAATCAGGCCCTTTGAACCACTCACTGTGAAACATTGTGTGGTTAAATTCATCACGAGTACCAAGATCTGCTACATTTAATTTGGTAGGTACATATCTCCATTCGGAAATACGCGTGAGTTCGTCAATTTCTCCCAATCGGTTCGCCTCGAACGTTTTATACCTACGTGTGTTATTTCTAATCCACTGTAAAACGGTAGTGGAGTCACACCAAAAATATCGTCGCTCGGGCGCTAATCTGTGTTCCTTCAGAACGGTATCAGCCAATCGTGCGGCCAACAGCGCCGCCTGTAGCTCGGCTCGGGATACAGTCATGGGTTTAACAGGTACAACACGACATTTACTTGCTATAAATGCGACGTTAACAATCCCATTGACTATCCATCGCCAGTACGCTACACAACACATGGCTTGAACAGATGCATCGCAAAATAAATGTAGCTGTAAGCGTGTATAATTATTACTTGCCGGCGCAGCACACGTAGCGGTTGGCGTAGGCGGTCTACACGTCTCGTAGCAGCTTCTCGTAGCAGATAACTCCAGCGCGGGGGTCGCGGGTGCGGCGGCGGGAGGAGGTGGCCTTATCAACTCAAGCTCGTCGACCGGTTTTTTTCCCGTCTCGCTTGCACCTTGTAACACAATAGTTTTGTTATAGCACCTAGGTATACGTATTTGTTTTATATCCTTTAATAACTCGATCCATTTGCACCATTTATTGTAGATACTATCGGGTACTACGTCATCCCAGCCTATGTTTAAGCGCCAAGTATCTTGCAACATAATTTTGCCCTGAATAGTGAATGGTGCTAAGAATCCTAATCCATCAAAAATCGACATAACTATTCGAAGCATGATTCTTTTAGTCGGCCTATCCTTATTTAAAATAATATTTTTCGGTATTCGTTTCAGAGACACGTCGAAACCTAACTCATCTTCTCCAGGATACCAGATGAGTCCCAAGGTGCGCTCGCCATGGTACTCCTGTTCAAATTTGAACCTAACGCTGGCGGTACCTAAGGTATCCTTTGGAACACTATCTAAAACAGCAATGCTATTGCTTGTCCAGTTACGGATTTGGAAACCACCGCTGCTGTGAATCTTAGTTATATTTTTAACCATTTCTATCGCCGTCGTGTCATCCGGCAGGCTATCAATATAGTCGTCCATATAGTGCGATTTGTATATCGCATTAACAGCAGCTGGTAATGACGACTCGTAACGACGCGCATTTATATTTTTAACAAACTGAGCTACAAAAGGGGAACAGTTAGCGCCGAAAATAAGTGATGTCATAATGTAAATATCAACTGGCTCGTCAGGGCTGTTCCGCCAAAGGAACCTAAACGCGTGTTGATCTTCAGGGCGAATTTTGACCCTAAGGAACATATCCTTGATGTCACCGGTTACTGCAATTGAATATTCCCTAAAGCGCAGCATTATACCAAACAGAGATGACAACAAGTCCGGCCCTGTGAGTAAATAGTCATTTAGACATTTATCACCAACCGGAGCGGCAGAATCGAACACTAGCCTAAGTGACTTTTTGTTGGGGTTATCTACCCCGAAGTGGTGTAGATACCACGTCCTAGGTGCCGGCAGTCGCTTTTCCATCTTGTGAGCGTAATCATTTTGTAATAAATGATTTATACGCTCGCGGTATCTGTCGGCGAAACCATCGTCACGTGCCATCTTCCTTTCTATCCCCTTTAACCTCTTCAGAGCGTTAGGATAGGAGTCGGGCATAGTGCAGGCCTCATTTTTCCAAGGCAAACCTGCACGCCAGCGACCGTCGACGAGTTCGACAGACTTTTCCAGCTGCGCGACGGCACGGGTATCATTAATATTTTGTCTCGGCTTACCTGACACTCCCAAGGCGTCTACAGCGAATGAATGCCTCACCTCCTCATGGAGGTCCCGTAGCATGCGCTCGTGCCTGTCCGCGGCGGTGGTAGCTGCCGAGCACAACAGCAGAGTGGCGCCGGCGCCGGCGGCGACCTGCGCGTGCCGAGCGTGCTGCTTTCGCAACATACCATGCATGCACCAACCTAGGGGAGTCAATGTAGCGGACGGCTCATATAATTTCCCTACTATAACTTTGAGAGGTAACAATAAATGACAGTTATCTTGACCTATTAAAATTTCAGGTTTTACATCATGTTTACATAACTTATCATTTATTCCAAACAGGTTTTCATAATTACTACAATCAACAACAGAGAGTTGTTGCAAAGGTAAGTCTAATTTGTCTACACACCGAAGTTTTATATTATATATCTTATTGTCCATACCCGATAATTTAACATTGGCGATGGTCGTTTTACACACTAGTTCATCGTTAGACCAGGCTCCGCGAATTCGCATTTTTTCTGAGCGGCCACGAAGCCCCGCGCGCTTCGCTAACCCCGCACTGATAAGTGAGACGGTCGATCCGTCGTCAAGGAGGGCGTTTGCACTGAACACGCCGTTAGCACTGTGTCTACGTATAGGTACGACTTTAAGTAACACTTTGTTTTCACTCGCGTTTATATGCGTCACTGTTTGTGTACTGTCGGCGGAGGACGTCGGCGACAGCGTCGCCGACGTCGGCACCTGCACAGGCGTTGACCTCGGCTCCGGAACCTGGCTGCTTCCAGCGTCATTTTTCGGCTTATTTCCGACGTAGTGAAGTAGATTGTGATGCCCCTCGCCACAGCCATTCTTATCGCAAGGCGGTGCCGAGCACGTGTCTCGTGCGTGGCGCGATAGTAGGCATTTATAACAAATCCCGTTACGTCTGACGAATTCCCATCTGGTTTTACGTAACGCCTTCTTGAATTGTTTACATTCAGTTAATTTATGTTTTGAGCTATGGCAAAATTTGCAGTTATCGGTATCATCATCTGTTTGTAATAATATAGTTTGAGATCGATTGCCGGAACTATCTTTGTTTTTATGTTGATGGTTTTTTATTTTGGTCAGTGCGAGGACTCGTAAAATAGATATTTGAGGTAACTGATATTTTTACGGCCTCATCGTGCAAGAAATCAGATAAAATTACCATACGGGATTTTTGTCCTTCAGTAATGAGCGGGAAACTATAATCAGACCATTTAGATAACAGTGTCGTAGGCAGCTTGGACAATATAATTGATACAATGCTCATACCTTGTAAGTACTCTTCGCGTCCAACTGCTCGCACTGCTTGTATTAGGTTTTGCACTTTCACTTGTGACATTGGGGGCAATTTCTTGATATCCTGGACTATTCTGGATATTATTAGATCAGCATTGCCAAAACGTAGCTCCAAAGTTGACATGATTTTGCACGGTGGACTCGCAGAAACAAGTAAGGCTGCGACGGCATCTTTGGCAGCTCCTCGGAGACACTTTCTCAACCTCCACAGGTTTTCTTCAGGAGAAAATTTACAAAGCTCGGTTGACTCTTTAAAGGCTTGTTTGAACAGCAGAAATTCCAGTGGGTCTCCCGAAAAGTCTGGAAGATCCTTCGGCGTGCTTAATCGAGTTATAAGGTTGGTATTCGGTGCACTCGTAGAAGCCAGGTCTTTCAACGCGCCTGCTAGTATCTGAATAGTCGCTTGCATACTGGTGGCCTCCGCCGTTGGTGGCGGTGCGGGTACAGTGTGTAGGTGCGACTCCATCGGCAGACGTGACACTGAAGGTGGCGGCTTTTGAGGTGACGTAGTGAGCCCTGGTAGTGCTGCTGGTGCCGTAAAGTGGACGGCATTAGCAGGCGCGGCTGGTTCTGTCTCAGGCGGATGCAACTTGCCCAAGGGGTTGCCATGATCGGGGGCCGATTGCATTAATTCGTGGTGACTCCGTTCCAGCCATTGCTCCACGTCGTGAGTGCGTTCTTCGTGTGGACTGTACTTTTCTTCCTCTAGTTCAGCTAAGTCCGATTCTAGCTGTTTGTCTATGAGCTCCAGTCGTATCTGTGCCTTTTGCTTTGCAGCATCCAAAAGCAACTGCGCTTTTCGAGCTTTAACCGATGATGTGTCGGATTGACCTTTCGACCTTGGCAACGTGTGTTCTGTTTTGACGCTCGGCCCTGCCGCAGGTGTTTTGTACTCCATATTTTTGGCTGCTGCACTGGTTGAAGACTGACAATCTTTAGAGCCTGTTTCTTGAGCTCCCTTTTGTTCTTCGAAAAGTTTACGTTGCGCGAGCTCGCGTCGCTCGCGCACCATTTTTCGCGTGCCCACCATCTTGCTTTTCACTGGTGGCGTGACAAACTAAATTGTAGTTGATCCGGTTCGATTGACCACTTTGTAGATGTTGTAGGTGGTAATCGGCGAAGTTAAACGATTTAGTAGCTTAGGAAACTTATATTTTGAAAAGACACGGATAAAAATAACAAACGAGGTAAATCACAATAAGCACACCCGCTTGCTGTGCTCGCACGGACTGAACTGCCGTCTTAGGTGGGGGTCCAGCGGCCCGTACATCTATACTTATGTACATAGGTAAACTTATAATTAGGTATGCTTATTGCTACTTACTAATTAATCTATGTATCTTAAAGAACATGAGCGCGTCGCTAACAATGAGCCATTCGTGAAGTTTAGATTTAAAATATTTCAGAGGCAGTTCCCTCTTTTTTTCTACTTATCTGTTTGTAATAAAGTTGAAAATCTAACAAATAAATTTGACAGATTCGGGTAGGATGACGTGCTGGCCTCTGGAATTTTTATGTATGATTTTTTTGCGACGCCCATAAAATGATGTGTAAGTGCGCGCACGCCTGCATAAATTGGGTACCCTTACTAAGTGGTACAAATGCGTAAGGGTCACGAAATTAATGCAGGCATTCGTATATGTCAGATTCTAACTCGGAACCAAAAATATTATTAAAATAGGCTTTAATTCGGTTTGTCCCTTATTATGTTGGCACTTAATACAGTAGACGAGCGGTTCGGAAGCAAAACCCATTTTACTTTTCTATAACAGGAGACAGTATAATTACATAAGTAAAATAACTGTCAGTTCGTTGCCCGATTTACAAGTAGGTCATGAGTTCGAACCCGAGGACAGGCACTTTATTCAGTGTATTTAATTTTATTAACCGACTTCAAAAAGGAGGAGGTTCTCAATTCGGATGTTTGTATTTTTTTTTTTTTATGTTTGTTCGCGCGTTACTCCGTCGGTGCCAACCGATTTGAAAAAATATTTTTTTGTTGGAAAGGGTATACTTCCCAAATGGTCCCATAAAAATTTTATCGAAATCGAATTTGCGGTTTTTGAAAAATCAACAAAAATCTTAAAAAAATCCTACTTAATATATTATGTGGACGATGTTCTAATAAGTTCCTGTCACTGTAATTTACATACCAGGTAGTGGTATTAAAATTTTGGAGAGGAGGGGGGGGGGTAGGACAGGGGGGAAATGTGTAGGTAGGTACCGCAACTAAAAAGTGAAAAATAAAAACTTTTTTACAAAAAATAAAACCGACTTCCAAAACAAACACTACAAAGTGACAAATAATTTTGATTTCGGAAGTCGGTGGCAAAAAATGAAAATACAAAACCGAAGACACCGACTTCCGAAATCAAAATTATTTGTCACTTTGTAGTGTTTGTTTTGGAAGTCGGTTTTATTTTTTGTAAAAAAGTTTTTTCACCACTGCTCTCGAAACGGTGAAGGAAAATATCGTGAGGTAACTGGTATGTCTTACAACCAAAAAGTTATTATATAGACACAAATTTGAGGTATAATACGAGTATACGTATACTCGTATTATGGTAAAAAATACCTCGAAATGGAGACCTTTCCCGTTTGAAAGTCGGTTAAAAATTCCATAAGTAACCATAACACGTACACCATGTCTCTTACATGGCCATCAGCAGAAAAACCGCCCCGGGGACACGAATTGGGTAGGCTGAGTAGAGAAGGCATGCCGATAAGAATGTGACTCCATTTCCTCAACCTGAAAGTGATAGGCTAACATTATAATTTTTTGACGTTTAAAAGAGAGTATCACCATTGAATCTTAACGCAATCAGTACATTTTAAAAGAGGTTAACACCACAACTTAGTTTAAAGTGGTTTGGATTTCGGAAGTCGGTGTCTTCGGTTTTGTATTTTCATTTTTTGCCACCGACTTCCGAAATCAAAATTATTTGTCACTTTGTAGTGTTTGTTTTGGAAGTCGGTTTTATTTTTTGTAAAAAAGTTTTTTCACCACTGCTCTCGAAACGGTGAAGGAAAATATCGTGAGGTAACTGGTATGTCTTACAACCAAAAATTCGAAGACAATTGTTGTATCCACAAACCCACACTGGGCGCTCGTGGTATCCCGTAGTAGGCCGGTGTCCCAGCAGTGGTAAGATTACAGGCCGATAATTCTTTACGCTGCAAGATTCATTTACATTAGGTTTATATGTGACGAAGTTCTTTTAACTTAACACACAGCGACGCCTTGAGGGGTTTGTTGCGCTTCATCTTCTTTCCAACTAAAGAACTAGGAAGTGGCGGTGTACAGCGGACGTTTTGGGAGACTGTCTTATGTAGGTAATTTTAACATTCAAAAAGTACTGATTCACAGCGAAAAATAGCTTTTGATTAGATAAGAGGTCAATTTGTGTGCCAACCATGCAACTAGCGCCCTCTACGTTCGGCGAATAAACCAGTACGCTCTGCTACAAGCTCTTTAATTAGAAATTGTCGAATGGTGAGCCAATGCTGTACTGCAGTACACCATTTTAGATACCATGTACGAGTTGATGAGAGTTAGCCTATAGTAGCCGATGTTATGGATGGGTGGATGACCTGCAGAAGATTGTGGAGAAGCCCTGAGACTCTCATAGACTAGGAAACCATGACACAAAAGGGAAATCCCTAAAATCAACAGTGAGTGGAGCAAAGCTGCCATCCAGGATGTTTGTCCTTACTAATTCTATCGCTTAGACTAACAAGAAACAGTCTATCTTTTTTTTAGGGTTGGAAAACTTTATATGACCCGCTCTGGGTGGAGTGAAAGGGAGTGTCAAACTGTTACTGTCTTTTGAACTAATGACTTAAACCAATCCCAAAACATCACATCCAAGCCGAAAAGCTAGTAATTAAATAAAGAGATCAATTAAGCGACAGCCCTGAAACTCGTGTCCTACGTTTGTCGAGTGAATTCTGTCTGGTGACGTCACAACTTCTAATTGCTACACGACTACTGTATTTTCTTACCCGCATGTATTAAGTTGGAACTTAACGTTAAAGTTTAACGTTCTTGATAACTGTTGGTTTGATCATGACGTGAGTTAACTGTGTTAATTTGCGGCTACTTTTGATATGGGTTGGTTTACTTAGACAGTTTTGATGTGTACTTATTTTAAGGCATCTTGTGCGCACGAGTTATACAGGGTGTCTCTAACTCTTGTCCGACTCAAAAACAAAAAGGCACACTGACAGTTTTTGAACATACTTCTATTGAATTCGAAATTCAATTCAAATGACAGTCTGTTCAAACGGTGCAAACCACTTTAAACTAAGTTGTGGTGTTAACCTCTAAAATGTACTGATTGCGTTAAGATTCAATGGTGATACTCTCTTGTAAACGTCAAAAAATTATAATGTTAGCCTATCACTTTCAGGTTGAGGAAATGGAGTCACATTCTTATCGACATGCCTTCTCTACTCAGCCTACCCAATTCGTGTCCCCGGGGCGGTTTTTCTGCTGATGGCCATGTAAGAGACATGGTGTACGTGTTATGGTTACTTATGGAATTTTTAACCGACTTTCAAACGGGAAAGGTCTCCATTTCGAGGTATTTTTTACCATAATACGAGTATACGTATACTCGTATTATACCTCGAATTTGTGTCTATATAATAACAGCCGCACAAGTCGATTCATCAGGTTAAGCTACGCTTGCCGAGGTTGGCCGTCGATGGATGAAAATCTTTATATGCCGAAACTCATGCATGCCTTGGAACGTATGTTAAGCCGTTGGTCCCGGCTGTCATTAGTAGATCTGTGACGGTCGGTACGGGTCGTCTGAAGCCCGAAAATCTGACCGCCAGTCTTACCAAGGCGTAACGTGTTACCCAGTTACTGGGCTGTTGTCGCTCCATGTAAAATACTGGTGTTCAGCTGCATGTGGTTGGGTAAGCGGGATTGTCCGAAAGGGTTACCGCTACCCCGTAACATAAAGGGCTACGGAAGGAACATGGATGGGTTTTAGTCAGTAAGAGTCTGACACTCCCTTCCGCTCCACCCAGAGCGGGAGCAGTCATTGGATGGTTTCCCAGCCTTAAAAAAAAAAAAAAAGCTGCATGTGGTTAGACGGAAAACCGACCTCAACATAGTTGGAACAAGGCTAGGCAGATTGACTGACGTTACCTTATGAATTATGTCAGAGATGTGTGAATAAAATCTCTATCTTTGTATGTAATACTGGCTGGTATCCGCAACTCCACGTCAATGCGCCTATTTTGCAAATAGTCACTTTATCTTTTTATTTCGAAATCAGAGCAATCATCATGTTTTTGAGGTCTTTCAAAAGTCATGGTATGTTTTTGTAAGTACGACATTATTATTTTATGTTGTATATTTCCGGAATTAAATTTAGACGTTGCCAAGACTGAGGGACTGAAAAACCTTCAACGATTTAGACGAAAACTATGTGATTTAACTTAAAGTTAATATTTATGTAAGGTTGGGTTAGCTGGACTGTTTCCGCATTTAGCCTCTATAATGGGCCATTGAACGTGTATAATTAGGTATTAAAATATTTCATTTTTAAATTGCATGATTGCTTCTTACTAGAATTGGGACAAGGTAAGTGTAATTTTCTTCCTCATTTACCACTTAACAGTTTTCCGCGTGAAACTTGTTCCCCCGACTCACTCCAACGCAACGCGTCACGTCGCCCGCCAGTGCTCTTACTTCGTTTTCGTTTGGCGTTCTTTCTGACTTTTATCTTTACGGTCCTAACGGACGTAGCGTGCATGTTAAATAGCCTATAGCCTTCTTTAAGAATTGGCCTGTCAAATGCAAATGAATTTTTCAATTCCGACTGACTCCAGAGATTAGCGCGTTCAAAGAAAAAAAAGAAACTCTTCAGCTTTGTAAATTTTTTGTAATTAGTGATAATACGCAATTTATAACAGCCTTAAAGTAAAATATAAGGATATTCTGTAAAAAAAAATTCTTTGTTAATAAAAAACTGTTGAAGAAATCAGAGATCCTCGTGATAAAAATGCCCTTTTGCTTCTAATAATTAATTGGAATGTACATATATGAAGTTTTTGTCTTGCTAGCATATTATTTAATTTTATAAACTGCTAGCCTTTTTTTTTGAGGGTGGGATATCATCGAATCACCTCTCCAGCAAGAGTTGGAGGGGAAGGGAATATGAGAATTTATTGACCAAAACCCATCCATGTTCCTTCCTCAGCCCTTTATGTTCCAGGGTGAAGGTAAACTGCCAGCCTGCACATTTCCCACTAACAGCGATGAGAACAGAAACAGAATAAATTGTATCCCATCGACATTTGAAAATATAAATAACTATTTATTACTTTGAAAATTCATCTTAAAGCTCGTTTTAATATTGGTCTACAATATTTCTTATTCGGCCATCGTAGTCAAATTCCAGCCATATTAACATCGGCTTCAACATCCAGTTTTGACCTATGTCAATACAGACCACAAAATATAGGTTGATAGTAATATTCCAAGGAACTCAAATATTAAGTCTATTTAACTTGTTGGAAGGTTCCTATATGAGAGTACGTTCGCCAAACTAGTTAGATTGCTTGAATTTGAATTCATGGCTGAATATTGCTCGTCTCCCCCACTGGTAGGGGTGAATGTGGGGTAACTGGAAATCTGATTGTTAGTCATCTGCCTGGCGTTAGATATAGGTATTATGAGGATAAATCCTCTTCTTCGTATCGTATCGAAGCAATGTGTGGTTTTGGCCCAGACATCGGCTTTGATACTATCAGCATCTATCAGTTCTAGTAATGTGCAGACTACAGGAGCATTGGTGGCTCAGTGGTATCGGATGTAACTTATACGTTGTGGGTCGTGAGTTGGTACCCAGACAGGGACTTTATTTTATGTATTTAATTTCATCACCACTGCTCTCAAAAAGGGTGAAGGAGAGGTCCTTGAACTAAAATTATCTACCAAAACGCACTGGGCATGCTTGGTGGATTGCCCACTCCCTCCTACAGAGAAAAGGCCTCTGTTCCAGTAGTTCTCACACTATACACTGATTATCAAGACTACAAGACACGCAGGTTACGACATCGTTTATGGAACAGCACCACATTTATTCTCCAAGGGAGCCATGAATGAATGTCCACCTGAACAGGTTTTCCTTACTTCGACAACCTGGATGCGGGGTCGCTCTCCGGAGAACTTTGAATAAAAATTTGATAGTAGACAATTATTCCAAAAAGTTGAAGAGAACCGCCGTGTGGTGTGCACTGTGTGCAGTACTAATAATTGTCTAATATTTTTATCACGTTATGATCTATTCTGTAAATTCTAAAGAATCAAGAAAAAACTACTATAATGTCATTGGGCAAGGTATATGATCAAGAATCCATTTTTTTTTACTTTACATTTAATATTTATTCATTTAAACAGTTGTAGTTTTATAATTAGTGGTTTATAGTACGGCGGACTTTTTGCCACTTTTAGTAAGTACTACTTCTCGTGGAGGCCATATTAATGCATTTTAATTTTGGCGTATTTAAAACAAAATTTTGCAACGTGGAAAAAAGCACTAAGTGGTTTCCCGTCGTAAATTTAGAGCACCAGTCATCCCCAAACTAAGCATTTAATTAATGCGTTCTCACATCCAACATGTACCCCGATGTGCAAAACTAAACTTACTGTACACTGGCAACACTGAAAATGAATGCATAATCCCCTGTCTAAACTTACTCGACCATAGCTAACCATGAGCTACAGCGAAATCCTCCCTTTCTGACAAATAAGCTCTTAAAAATGCTTTTTTTTTCTTTTCAATTCTATAAAGTCTCTGGCTACGATGCTTCATCTGAAGGCTCTTAATTAAAAACCAGAAACAATAGAGTTGCCAACGTGAAAATGGCTGGTTGGTGCATCGCATGAATATTATGTAGTCTGTGGTTAGCTTCCTTTTTTTTGTCTATGGATGTTTACGCTATTGTGATGGCTTATTGGGAGGGGTGGGCTCCTGGCTGTTATAGAAAATGAACCTAGTTCCGACCATGGAAACAAATAGGTAGGTACAACGGTACGGACCTACTCTGAATGTTTTATCTTTAAAATTTTCTAAGCAACTTTTGTTATAAATTTCGGTGCGGATTGCGATAAGCTGAATATGAAACTCTAAAAGACAACCCAGTTCTAAAAGTCTTATCTTGTCTTGAATTTCTTACGATACGAACGACATTTCGACGTCAAAATGGATTTTTGGTTAAAGAAAACGTAATCCAATAAAAAAATGTACGAAATAATTCTTAGACTTACCAACTTTTTTAAAGATATTTGGAGTTTAAATTAGATACGTTGCAGATATTTAAATCTGACGATTATCTGACTACCAGATTGTAAAATACAATATTATAATTCTTTTTAACAATAATTGCAGTAAAATAGGTGTAGGTATATGATTTAAACCTTTAAAAGACAGATGGATATTATGTTCTGAATACCCTTTTGTTTGTGATCAATCAACAGTTAACATTTTCATCTTTAAACTTTTATACTCGAGAGAGTGTATTTTCATCTTTTATTTACTGAGACCAGAGATAACATAGAAATTGAAAATATCGCTCTACTCTCAACGCACCTCCATGGTGACTTTATTTGGAACCGAGATGTGTTCCCATTTGATCGAATTCACATGAACAAAATCCCACTCCGGAAGGGGTATTATTAACGCCACCATGACCTCCGGCCTCTCACATCGTTACATTTTTAACCGAATTTCACCCCTGTTTTAATTTTATATTGGCACCAAAAAGTACCACCATGAAAATGAAATGGTGCGGTTGCAATTTCTGTAAGCTACAGCTTTCCTTACTGCATGCCAAAATCCATTCTAGAAAACGCAGACATTTAGGCTTATTGTAGTTTTAAAGTGCAATTGTCCAGTCTAGACCATAAAAGATTTTTGTTCAGTAAAATTTTATTGATGTATTAAGATCTGCACTGTTAAGTTTCTTCTAACAATTTGGAATGGAATCAAAAATTTAATATTTACGTCATGAACACTGTCTAGCTTAGATTGGATGGGAATTATTATTTTTTGGTCTTGGGTTCGATTCCCAGGTCAGGCAAAGTGTAATTGCGATTTCCTATCTGGAATATATCCTATCCGAGGTTAAACTTAACATGGGGCTTAAATAATACAGCATGTGTTTCTTTTTTTTAAAGGGTTCAATTCCTGCCTAGAAATATCGATTTAACAGAAATTCAATGATCCAGTTTTAGTTTTCATCAAAGTCGAGCCCGTGACTTGTTTGAGTACTTTTCGGTATTGCTCATAGTTTCGGATTTGACTATCCACGCACACTTAGAAAATTCACCCTATATATAGAAAAAAGAGAGTTAATTACTATTCGTTTGATTGATATTTGCACTGCAGTGTGAAATAGTAGCGATAATAAAACAACCGTTGGATGCAATTGTAATAAATTATGGAAACAGCGCAATTTTTACAAAACTTCCTATGACATATGAAAATTGATGTTTTTTTTATAACATTCATTACACGTTTATGTAAAATTGACACCCTACTAATATTATAAATGTGAAAGTTTGTGAAGATATTTACTCAAACTCAAACTCAAAGCATTTATTTGAAATGAACCAATTACAGGCACTTTTGAATTGTCAAAGGGTCGGTCAGAAAGATGAAGCTAGTTGCTCATTCCAAAGCAGTAGGTACCTTAGGAGAATAACGGGCAAGAAACTCACGAACATTCTTTTAAAATCAAAATTTGGTTTTAAATTCTGCGTGATGTAACCCAGATTTTGTAATCATATTCATGTTGAAATATACAAGTGAGAACGATTGGATGTTTATTACTCAATCACGCAAAAACTACTTGGATTTGGATGAAATTTGGTACACAGATAGTTTATATTAACTCAAATAATACTTTTTATCCAGGTAGTAAGTTCCCGCGGGTCAATTTCTGACATCACATGGATAATTTCTGACATCTAACATATGGTTGGTCCGTAGACTATAAAAAAGTAGGACCTTTTTCTGAATAAATAATATTTTTATGAATTCGATCAGTAGGTACCATTACTTTAACAAGCGAACATCTGACACTATATTCTCCAATAGATCGTTATATTCTCTGGTTTCCAAGTAACTATATACCTACCATCAATTGAAGACCTGTACTAAAAATACGTCGCTAAAATGCCGAGCTTCTAGGATATTCTATTAAAAGCTACTGCTGAGCATGTAGTCCTGGGTTCGATTCACGGTACAGGTCGGACAAAGTGTAAGGCTGACTGAATTGACCTTTGGGAAGTTTTGAACCAATCGGCCAATATTACATGTAACTAAAAAATACTGATTAAATGTGGGTGACCTTCCCAATCTGGTTAACCCTTTAAGGAAAAACAGCCGAGATGTTTATGTTATTTTCATGAAAAATAACATGCCATTTTATTTATTTGATGACATGTTATTTTTAGACGGGCGAGCCTTTTGCCGCATCTACTTTTTGTACCGACCACCAAAGCTCACATGTGTAAGCAATAAATATAATTATCGAGTAATGAGTATTGAAATAGAACTCAAAAAAGTAACATTATAAAATAATTTCAATAACATTTCATATATTTCATCATAAAAATCCTTGTAAAAGCGTTATAAAGAAGGCTACGAGAATCAGCCAAAGGAAATTGATTCAATATTACAGGAAAATATTTTTTTTATACAAAAAAAATGTCTTTTGCATTGCCACGAGCATCGGTGGTTGAGTACCGAGCTATTCCAATAACGCAATATGGATCCACTTCCACAAAGTATCAAAGTAATAGCTTTTGACCCTGGCTTCGCTCGCGTTAATTCAGAATTTGACAATGAATTCGCTTTGTAGAGATAAACCACCATAACATGCCACGCCCCTCCAATAAAATTACTGTTTTTATGTTTGTAGTCACATCCTTCGCATTTGTACTATTAGTTAGGATTCTCAATATCAGAATTCATATAGCTTTTGTAAGCGTTCTTTATCTTTTCCTCTATTATAATCTGTGACCCTAAATATTTTCCTGTATTTTTTAGATCGATTTTCGTAAACTTTTTAAAGGTCAGGTACGGTTACATACGCGGCGGCTATCTACCTATTCGCGTGAAGAAAACTTTCTGAAAGTTTGTTCAAAATATGCCAAACAAGAGCAGCTTAACAACACTTCTGACACACACAAGTCGGTCGGATCAAGTAGATCGGATATAGTAAATTGTGGGCTGTATGAGGTTACAGCCCAAAATTTACTATATCTGATCTACTTTGACGACACGGTTGGCGCAGTGGTTGAGCGATTGACTGCTGCGCACTATGTCGCGGGTTCGATTCCCGCACGGAACAAATATTTGTACGACCTGCAAGTATTTGTTACGAGTCTGGGTGTTTTTCTATCTATAATATTTACGTATTACAAAAAAAAAATGTATATAAGTAGTACATATACCAGCCATCTCGTTACCATAACACAAGCATTAGGTTGCTTAGCTTGGGACGATATGACGTTGTGTGAAATGTCCAAGGATATTATTATTATTACTTTACTTAATAGATACATAGGCATCTAAATCAAACGTTATAATTATAGAAACCCTATAATCAGTCATGCCTTGATTGCTTCACATGGAGCTAGACCACAGACGATAATATTCATTCAAGAATCTCTTTGTAACAGCCAGACTTAACTGCCTACAAGACCTCAATTTAGCTGACGTAGATATACAAGTCCTTGACGTAACACTTGTTAGTTTGTTTGATCAAGATAAACCACACTACCTCCAAATATTGGTGAGGAGTTTGGTAATCAATACTTGGGATTGAGATTGAGACTATTCCTTAGTCTGAAATACTAGTGGTTGTGACAAGTGGATGTGACATTCTGCTTATCTATACTAATATTATATCAAGCTGAAGAGTTTGTTTGTTTGTTTGAACGCGCTTATCTCTGAAACTACTGGTCCGAATTGAAAAATTCTTTTTCTATTGGATAGTCCATATATTGAGGAAGGCTATAGGCTATGTTACATCATGCTACGACCAATAACAGCCGAGCAGGACCAGCTAGTTAATTATAATTTGTTTTTACAAATGATTATTCGTGAGCTGTGGTAGCCCAGTGGTTTCAGGGCCCACTTACGAGTTATAGGTCGTGAGTTCGAAACCAGTCAGACACTTTACTTTGTGCATACAATCATTTCATCATCACTGCTTTCAAAATGGCGAAACTCAAACTCAAACTCAAACTCAAAGCATTTATTTCAAATAAACCAATTACAGGCACTTTTGAATTGTCAAGGGGTCGGTCAGTCAGAAAGATGAAGCTAGTTGCCCATTCCAAAGCAGTAGGTACCTATGGAGAAGAACGGGCAAGAAACTCCATGGACACTCTTTTAAACCAAAATATGTTTACAAAAACTGGGTTACATCACTCATGTTGAAATATACACGTGAGAACGATGCAGAACTTAATAAAAGCGTCCATAATTACAAGATTTTAAAAAACAATTCAAAATTAATTTAAATATTAAAACAGCCGTGGCAGCTAAGAGGTGACCAGCCCCAACTGACGGTGCCCGCTCATGAACATGACGCATGGATTAGCACCATTCAGCTCAACCATTTTGATGGGAGCTAAATGGTCCAAAATACCGCCACCACCAGTGAGACATTACAGGGAGCATGACATACTCTCAGCCGCCAGGGCACATTCAAGTCAATGTAAGACGTACTCAGTAAATTGTAGCTTTATAGTAGGTACATAGTACTCACAAACGTGCTACGAAGAAAAACATTGTGAGAAAATTGGCATGTCCGGTGTGTTGTAGTTGCTACCCACACTGGGCACGCGTGGTGGTATATGGCCCACTGTCACACAGAGAAAGGCCTGTGTCATGGATACTATACAGGCTGATTGTTAAATAGTTACTTTTGGGTAGCGATGTATTAACATGAAGTGTGCTATTAGCATTAAAAATATTTTGTTTTGTTTGATATTTTTAGTTTTAAGGTGTTTTGTAGCCCTTATGTCATTAAACACATTTTTCTTTCTGAGTTTTTAGTAGCTTTTTTTTTGGAGACTGGGAAATCATCCAATGACTCGCTATGAATGAACGCTCTGGGTGGGGCGGAAAGGAGTGTCAGACTCTTACTGACTAAACCCCATCCATGTTCCTCCCCTATAAAGGGGTTTATGTGCCGAAGCATATTGTATGAAAAAAACATTAAAAAATGTTATTGATAAATAATTCATATTTTATGCTAGTAGATTCTTTGATTGGGCATTCATACCCTAGAGTTATGACATATTAAAAAAACAAATTCTTTATTTTTTGTTTTAAATATAAATTTATTTTAGTTCCCAAGCGGTTGTCCCGCGAAAGTTTTCTCACGCTGAGAATACTATAATACACCGAAACTTTTCGAAACAATGTGAAACTTATTAAAAATCCGGTACATAACTTGGTTATAATACAATTTTAAATACCCACAGGATGATACCCTCATCTTGTATCTATATCTTTAGAAAACTAATCATAACAAAAAGAAATTATATAAGAATGGTTATCGCGTATTTTCAGGACAAAGAATCAGTATTTCAAGAGAACGTGGCAAAGCCTTTTGGGCACATTTCCTCTTGACAACGATGAGAGCAAATTTTTTGACTTCCAATGAGCTCTTCCCTGTTTTTTGGTCTTTAAATGATATATCATATGATATTATAATTACATATTTTATAGTTTTAGGTTGTATATTGTATTAAAATTAGAGAGTGATTTTAGATTTCGTTATTTATTCAGCTGCATTCGGTTAAACTAGAAGCCGATCTCAACATTATTGGAAAAAGGCTGGGCGGTTTGATTGATTTTAATATTTGTGTTTAATTAATAAAGTAAACAAAAACACATAAGTAATTAGAATAGAACCTAAACAAATTAATTGAGAACCAATTCTCTAATTAGCGTAAGAAATGCGGTATTTAGATAATAAAACAGATTTTTTTTCCAAAGTATCAGTGCGATTCTGTTACCATCTCACCGTGAAAACTTACGTGAAGTGAGCGTGGAGTGGGCTGTCAGTGTCATCCCACTTGATTTTAGGGATGTACCACTTACAATCAAAATCGAGATTTTAATGATATTTTTATGCTAATTTTAATAAGTAATTATTTTATTTTATTTCAAAGCTAGCTAGTACCTACTTTGGTACTTAAAGTGCGATTCTGTTACCATCTCACCGTGAAAACTTACGTGAAGTGAGCGTGGAGTGGGCTGTCAGTGTCATCCCACTTGATTTTAGGGATGTACCACTTACAATCAAAATCGAGATTTTAATGATATTTTTATGCTAATTTTAATAAGTAATTATTTTATTTTATTTCAAAGCTAGCTAGTACCTACTTTGGTACTTACTTACTTACAACATAATTAGTAATAAACTCAATTTCGTTTTTATTTCTTTTTTTCCTAGACTAGCCTTTGTATTTTAACTAAAGGCGCGAGCGGGTCACGCATGTTCGCCAGCATATCAAGTTACCCCAATCTGTCAATTTTCAAAGTGCACACTTCGCGCAAGCACGTTTTTCGGTTGACTAAACGTCTAGTCGTAGATATTTATTCGAGTTTACAGACAATAATTTGATTTTAAACCTTAAAACTTGTACAGTAAGGTTCAGAATCGATTGAGAGATTGGTCTGAATCCCGCGCGGCGTTCACTTCACCGCGCTGCCTGCAGGGAATTTTGGCAGAATCCCGTGCTCGTGAAGTGGTCACTTCACGCAAGCACGTTATGCGTTGTCATAGTTACTAATATGAATACCTATATCGTTGACGGGTGTACATCCGGTTGACAGGGTGTAAGTTACAAAACGGTGATTCTTTACAAATTGCTGCAATGTTCTAGCAATGTGAGGAATGTGTGTAAAACTTAAAGCAATGTGCTTTTAGATGTTTTTATGACTAAATCCAAACGTTTTTGTACAGTCAAATTTCTCCAAATGATTTTAAACCTTAAAAATTTTACCGGTAAGGCTCTAAATCGATTGAGAAAATTTGTCTCCTTGCAGTCATTAATATGATGTGACTGCAACTACAATTTACCAATAATTCGTCACGTGCGCATACCTACGTGGACACACCAAGAACATTGCGAAAATACAATACCAACGTCCAATAAGTACAAAATATATTTTATTGTTCCAACTACCTATTCGTTCTTCGGCTTTGGCTCATCGCCGCCCGCCTTTTGAAAGTGCGTGGAGCGATCACTTCGCGGAAACATCATTATTAAGATGCGGTACTTTGTGTATTTATTATATAACATTAGGTATAAATATGTGCGGCTTTTTGGGACATACCTTTAGTTACCTACCTATAAAGGCGATTTTAACACACTGCACACCGCGCGCCGACGGGTAACGCGGGGCAGCGCCCATATCGTTTGCTATGGCCGCCTCGCGCTACGAGACAGAGCGCGGTGCAGTGCAATATTCGCTTTACCTACTTCAGTAAACATTGCCAATAAGATGATGATAATACCTAATATTCATCATCATCAACATACCTACTGCCAAACTCGACCTAGCTCACGGCATCTCATTATCTCTATGTAGGTAACTCTCGGTCTCCGCGACGCGACTTACAGCGCAAGCGTACCTACTGAGAACTCGACTGTTAGGAGGTTGCCATGGCAATCACGCCACGGTGTTTGTTAGGGTCGTTGCCATGCCAATCACGGGAATACCGTGATTGGCATGCCAACGGCTCAAACAAACACCGTTGGCGTGATTTGTAGGCGCTGTCAGTCACGTGCTACTTTCTGTCAAGTGGGCCATGTCTATTCGTTCCTAAAAAGCCCGTCACAGACGTAGCTATAATATAGATTAATATGAATCATAGCAAGGCATATTACGACATATTTTCCATATAGATTTTCGAGTGACCGCACACGCAGCTATAATATATAATTCTATGACATCACAAAAATATCTCAATGTTAATCGAAAAAATTGTGTCAAAAAGTAATACAGTCTATAATATAGGTTGCTGTAGTCGAATTTAAGTTGTGAGTGTCGTATGTGTCTTATTATACTCTCCTGTCGCAGGTCTGCTGGTAGGAAATGATGTGTAATGATGATGTAAGTAGTTCCTTTGCGTTCTTCATCAATATGTATTTTACTTTATTATGTAGTCAGTGTGTAAGAATAGATAGATAAATAAATAAATAAAATTTATTCATTAGTATCACAATCAAAACAATTTGCTAATACATTTCTTCTACTGAGTCTGCTGCCTCCCAGGGTTCAGCTTCGCACTGCTGAGAACGAAGGGGCATCAGGTGTGTGTGCGCTGCACAGCGATCAACTGGAAAAATTGGTATGCATGTATTAATCATTTATTTATTACATTTTCAACTTGCAATTATTCACATAATATAAAAGTGACAGACTTTAGTGCCCAAATGGTTGGCAGAATTGCCGCATTGTATCGTGGTGCTGTAAAAATAGGCCAGCCTTGTGGCCACTTAAAGAGTCGACCAACTGTTTGGTGATGATTGTCTCAAAAAACCAAGGGGCATTAGGACCCCACAGCCCTAGTGTTCAATTTCAAGGCATTATGGTAATTCTGTCAGGCCTCTTCCTATTGCTGCGTGCCAAGCCGTTGAGCTCTAAAACAGCTGTCACCCCTGCGGTGACAAGAGCGCTACAAATGACGTCTTTAATGGCGGCGTGCCGTGCTATCCGGCCTGGGCTCTTACTGCAAGGTAGGCCCCTACGGAGTCCCTCGCCCACCATACTGGCGCCAATGTGTAGTCCCGTGATAAAAATAAATGATTATACCATGGTATGGTACCTGAAGCTGCTAATACCACTGTGGCTGGGACCTGGGATTTATTGGCCAATCTGCATCCGGGCAAGCATAGCACTTCAGGTCCAATCAGGTGCAGGCTAAAATCTTCCCTGTCAACTTTTCAGTGCTGTGGACAGAAGACAGAAACATTAAGCTAAATAATATTTGATTTATTTTTATATTACTCATTTTATTAAATTAAATCAGAACTATCGCTGTTCAGTTGCGGAATTCACTCCCGCCTGACGACATTAGAGACTGCCAAACAGTTGCAATTTATGTATTATGTTTTTTCTTTTTAAGCTTACAGACATCGTCTACATCTCCTTTATCGAGTTTCCTATTGTAGTTGTGCTGGAACAGATTTCTTTAGAAACAAGCATCACCTATAAAATTATGTATTTTCTGTTCCTTTCTTCTTGTCTGTTTTTATGTGTGTACATAAATGGTTAAACAAAATAAATTATTAAATTTTAACATTATCTAATACACACATCATCAAATTAATTTTTAAATACTGACAACATTATCATTTCTATTTCAAGTGAGCAGAGAAAATGTCTATTTTTGTTCTCCTACATAAATCACACAAATATTTACTTACAAGAATGAGATGTATAAGTTGAGTTTAGCTGCAACCTGACTTTTCTTTTCATAAAACTAGAGCACAATTTTCTAATATGACAGACACTTCTATTGAGGTATCTGAAAACAAAAATAAGTTAAATCAACAAAAGTTCAGGTAATCCCAATAATCAGCGGGTAATACCATTCTCCTGCCCTTATCCGAATTTATTTGGGGTCGGCGCAACATGTCTTCTTCTTCCATACTTCTCTATTAGTCGTCATCTCGATAGTCACTCCCTTTCTAGCCATATCATCTTTCACACAATCCATCCATCGTTTCTTTGGCCTCCCTCTACTTGTATAGCCATCCACATTCATACTCACAACTCTCCGGACAACATTTTCCTCATTCCTCCGCATAACATGCCCATACCATGACAACCGATTTCCACACAACTTTTCGGTCACCGGTGTCACTTTCAGACTTCCTCTTATATACTCATTACGTATTCTATCCATTCGCGTAACACCACACATCCCACATAACATTCTCATCTCAGCTGCATGCAATTGTCTTTCATGAATATTTATAGCTTTTTAAGTAGTTCATTAAATTATCAGTCTTACAAGACAGAAAACATAAAAAAAATGATAATAATGTTTCATAAATTTTTTGAAAACAATCATTTGTACTTACAAATAATTAATAATACACATGATGTAAAATAGGTACTGGTATCCAGCAGCATCCGGTTAGACTGAAAGCCCAGTAAGCCCACCCCAACAAACAGTTGGAAAAAGGCTTGGCAGATTGATTGAATTCTGATACACATCTGAAAAAACAAATGTTGTTTATCATATTTAAAGGGTGATACGAGGGGTGATCAATAATGTTTGACATTCATTTTAAAGGTTGCAGACAGCCTATTTAGGTTAATCAATAACATTAATAAAACGAGGTGGGTAACCCATACCCATTGAGCAATAAATTGAGGGCTGACACTGGGCAGTGTCCAAAGTATGTCTTTGTGACGGCAGGTAGTTGAATTTCAATCACACAACTCGAAGCATTTGTTTCAATTAAAACATTTGCAGGCACTTTACATTATTATCGTTTACCTACCTCTTTTACCAGGCGGTCGTTTAGTTTGAGTTTATAGTGAAGCTAGCCGCCCCATCACAAGACGAAGCAAGTCTTAATATGGAGAAGAAACTTTATGGACAGTCTTTTAAATCGAAATTTATGTTACAGAGGTTAACTTGTTTGATAATTACTTCTTCTTCTTCTTCTTTTTCTTTTAGCACAACTTCCATTAATTACATCACACGCCATCTTTTCTTCAAAGTGATCAATCAATCCACAAAGTCTGAACCGGGCGGATATGCCGCGTATTCAAATACAGAATCTTATTACTTATTTAGCTAGCTCAATAAAACATACAATGCCAAAATTTTATCTGGTTAATTCTTTTATAAATAAACATGCCAATTAAAAAAAACAAAGACGTTTTTAGAATTAAACTTAAAATTGAAGTATAATTATTTTTCTAAACTCAATATTTATTAGTACTGGGTCACATTTCCGGTTGTTCAAGGAATTTACTCAAACAACAAGTTTTCATAACTAAATGTATGTGCAAAATATTCTTCTTATTTTATAGTTTGTCAATTATTTTCGTAACTAATTTAGCTCTCCTATTCAATAATAACATTGAAGTATTGACCTTTAAACACCGCGCCATTTTCTGTGACGCCAGATCACAATAAACAGAACTTCTAATGTCAAGTTTAGTGTGGGTTGTCTATGTTTTTCTTACCACAGAATACGCGGTCGAATAAACTAATATTGCGAAATCGTATTCGAGATAAATTTGCACGACTAAAACTGACATACGTATTATATTTCTTATTTTTTTAATAAAAATATCGTTCTATTCATGCAGAATAAAAACAATCTTAGAAATATTTGTTTGAATCATCATTCGATTATGAATTTGTTGGTTGAATTAGTATTGCAATTTTATTCTTGCTATCGTAAATAACTTGTTTATGCGACATTTTTAATTTGAAAAGCGGAGGCAATTAAATATTATTCAGTGCAAAACTTTCGAACACCATTATGACAAAGCTGTGGGACAGAGCGCAATGGATAGTTGTCAATGCCAATAACTAAGCTTAATTTTCTTATTATTTTGAGTACCGGTCGTTTTCGTGAGAATTGGCATAACATTTGATATTTTTTTCTTATTTTCTGCAACATTAATATCTAAAGCAAAACACAATATTATGTACTTAGATATATAAAAATATATGTATATAAATTAATTATAAATAATAAAAATACAAATATTATTATATAACTAGTAATATAAATTATAATTACAATCTGCACTTAGTTTTTTTTAATAAATGGCAATATTAAATTATTACAACGATTTAGTGAAACAAGTATTCATTATATATTAGGTTTTACCCGGTTAAAACCTAAAAATATGATATTTTAAAAGCTAATTACAGAATAAACAATTGAAAAATTAGCCTTTTTCGTGTAAAAGTAATTTTAGTCGATTATCTCAAATAATCGTTATTTCAAACGCGTACTGTGGTTGGAAAAAACATAGACAACTTAGAATATTGGCGGTTTTCGCGTAAGTTTTCGATTCAACTTTTCAGACTTATTTTGCACTTTGCAGTTTGCCGCCATGTTTAATAATTAAGCATGGCGGCAAACTATGATTATAAAAGAATTAACCAGTTAGAATTTTGGCATTGTATGTTTTATTGAGCTAGCTAAATAAGTAATAAGATTCTGTATTTGAATACGCGGCATATCCGCCCGGTTCAGACTTTGTGGATTGATTGATCACTTTGAAGAAAAGATGGCGTGTGATGTAATTAATGGAAGTTGTGCTAAAAGAAAAAGAAGAAGAAGAAGAAGTAATTATCAAACAAGTTAACCTCTGTAACATAAATTTCGATTTAAAAGACTGTCCATAAAGTTTCTTCTCCATATTAAGACTTGCTTCGTCTTGTGATGGGGCGGCTAGCTTCACTATAAACTCAAACTAAACGACCGCCTGGTAAAAGAGGTAGGTAAACGATAATAATGTAAAGTGCCTGCAAATGTTTTAATTGAAACAAATGCTTCGAGTTGTGTGATTGAAATTCAACTACCTGCCGTCACAAAGACATACTTTGGACACTGCCCAGTGTCAGCCCTCAATTTATTGCTCAATGGGTATGGGTTACCCACCTCGTTTTATTAATGTTATTGATTAACCTAAATAGGCTGTCTGCAACCTTTAAAATGAATGTCAAACATTATTGATCACCCCTCGTATCACCCTTTAAATATGATAAACAACATTTGTTTTTTCAGATGTGTATCAGAATTCAATCAATCTGCCAAGCCTTTTTCCAACTGTTTGTTGGGGTGGGCTTACTGGGCTTTCAGTCTAACCGGATGCTGCTGGATACCAGTACCTATTTTACATCATGTGTATTATTAATTATTTGTAAGTACAAATGATTGTTTTCAAAAAATTTATGAAACATTATTATCATTTTTTTTATGTTTTCTGTCTTGTAAGACTGATAATTTAATGAACTACTTAAAAAGCTATAAATATTCATGAAAGACAATTGCATGCAGCTGAGATGAGAATGTTATGTGGGATGTGTGGTGTTACGCGAATGGATAGAATACGTAATGAGTATATAAGAGGAAGTCTGAAAGTGACACCGGTGACCGAAAAGTTGTGTGGAAATCGGTTGTCATGGTATGGGCATGTTATGCGGAGGAATGAGGAAAATGTTGTCCGGAGAGTTGTGAGTATGAATGTGGATGGCTATACAAGTAGAGGGAGGCCAAAGAAACGATGGATGGATTGTGTGAAAGATGATATGGCTAGAAAGGGAGTGACTATCGAGATGACGACTAATAGAGAAGTATGGAAGAAGAAGACATGTTGCGCCGACCCCAAATAAATTCGGATAAGGGCAGGAGAATGGTATTACCCGCTGATTATTGGGATTACCTGAACTTTTGTTGATTTAACTTATTTTTGTTTTCAGATACCTCAATAGAAGTGTCTGTCATATTAGAAAATTGTGCTCTAGTTTTATGAAAAGAAAAGTCAGGTTGCAGCTAAACTCAACTTATACATCTCATTCTTGTAAGTAAATATTTGTGTGATTTATGTAGGAGAACAAAAATAGACATTTTCTCTGCTCACTTGAAATAGAAATGATAATGTTGTCAGTATTTAAAAATTAATTTGATGATGTGTGTATTAGATAATGTTAAAATTTAATAATTTATTTTGTTTAACCATTTATGTACACACATAAAAACAGACAAGAAGAAAGGAACAGAAAATACATAATTTTATAGGTGATGCTTGTTTCTAAAGAAATCTGTTCCAGCACAACTACAATAGGAAACTCGATAAAGGAGATGTAGACGATGTCTGTAAGCTTAAAAAGAAAAAACATAATACATAAATTGCAACTGTTTGGCAGTCTCTAATGTCGTCAGGCGGGAGTGAATTCCGCAACTGAACAGCGATAGTTCTGATTTAATTTAATAAAATGAGTAATATAAAAATAAATCAAATATTATTTAGCTTAATGTTTCTGTCTTCTGTCCACAGCACTGAAAAGTTGACAGGGAAGATTTTAGCCTGCACCTGATTGGACCTGAAGTGCTATGCTTGCCCGGATGCAGATTGGCCAATAAATCCCAGGTCCCAGCCACAGTGGTATTAGCAGCTTCAGGTACCATACCATGGTATAATCATTTATTTTTATCACGGGACTACACATTGGCGCCAGTATGGTGGGCGAGGGACTCCATAGGGGCCTACCTTGCAGTAAGAGCCCAGGCCGGATAGCACGGCACGCCGCCATTAAAGACGTCATTTGTAGCGCTCTTGTCACCGCAGGGGTGACAGCTGTTTTAGAGCTCAACGGCTTGGCACGCAGCAATAGGAAGAGGCCTGACAGAATTACCATAATGCCTTGAAATTGAACACTAGGGCTGTGGGGTCCTAATGCCCCTTGGTTTTTTGAGACAATCATCACCAAACAGTTGGTCGACTCTTTAAGTGGCCACAAGGCTGGCCTATTTTTACAGCACCACGATACAATGCGGCAATTCTGCCAACCATTTGGGCACTAAAGTCTGTCACTTTTATATTATGTGAATAATTGCAAGTTGAAAATGTAATAAATAAATGATTAATACATGCATACCAATTTTTCCAGTTGATCGCTGTGCAGCGCACACACACCTGATGCCCCTTCGTTCTCAGCAGTGCGAAGCTGAACCCTGGGAGGCAGCAGACTCAGTAGAAGAAATGTATTAGCAAATTGTTTTGATTGTGATACTAATGAATAAATTTTATTTATTTATTTATCTATCTATTCTTACACACTGACTACATAATAAAGTAAAATACATATTGATGAAGAACGCAAAGGAACTACTTACATCATCATTACACATCATTTCCTACCAGCAGACCTGCGACAGGAGAGTATAATAAGACACATACGACACTCACAACTTAAATTCGACTACAGCAACCTATATTATAGACTGTATTACTTTTTGACACAATTTTTTCGATTAACATTGAGATATTTTTGTGATGTCATAGAATTATATATTATAGCTGCGTGTGCGGTCACTCGAAAATCTATATGGAAAATATGTCGTAATATGCCTTGCTATGATTCATATTAATCTATATTATAGCTACGTCTGTGACGGGCTTTTTAGGAACGAATAGACATGGCCCACTTGACAGAAAGTAGCACGTGACTGACAGCGCCTACAAATCACGCCAACGGTGTTTGTTTGAGCCGTTGGCATGCCAATCACGGTATTCCCGTGATTGGCATGGCAACGACCCTAACAAACACCGTGGCGTGATTGCCATGGCAACCTCCTAACAGTCGAGTTCTCAGTAGGTACGCTTGCGCTGTAAGTCGCGTCGCGGAGACCGAGAGTTACCTACATAGAGATAATGAGATGCCGTGAGCTAGGTCGAGTTTGGCAGTAGGTATGTTGATGATGATGAATATTAGGTATTATCATCATCTTATTGGCAATGTTTACTGAAGTAGGTAAAGCGAATATCGCACTGCACCGCGCTCTGTCTCGTAGCGCGAGGCGGCCATAGCAAACGATATGGGCGCTGCCCCGCGTTACCCGTCGGCGCGCGGTGTGCAGTGTGTTAAAATCGCCTTTATAGGTAGGTAACTAAAGGTATGTCCCAAAAAGCCGCACATATTTATACCTAATGTTATATAATAAATACACAAAGTACCGCATCTTAATAATGATGTTTCCGCGAAGTGATCGCTCCACGCACTTTCAAAAGGCGGGCGGCGATGAGCCAAAGCCGAAGAACGAATAGGTAGTTGGAACAATAAAATATATTTTGTACTTATTGGACGTTGGTATTGTATTTTCGCAATGTTCTTGGTGTGTCCACGTAGGTATGCGCACGTGACGAATTATTGGTAAATTGTAGTTGCAGTCACATCATATTAATGACTGCAAGGAGACAAATTTTCTCAATCGATTTAGAGCCTTACCGGTAAAATTTTTAAGGTTTAAAATCATTTGGAGAAATTTGACTGTACAAAAACGTTTGGATTTAGTCATAAAAACATCTAAAAGCACATTGCTTTAAGTTTTACACACATTCCTCACATTGCTAGAACATTGCAGCAATTTGTAAAGAATCACCGTTTTGTAACTTACACCCTGTCAACCGGATGTACACCCGTCAACGATATAGGTATTCATATTAGTAACTATGACAACGCATAACGTGCTTGCGTGAAGTGACCACTTCACGAGCACGGGATTCTGCCAAAATTCCCTGCAGGCAGCGCGGTGAAGTGAACGCCGCGCGGGATTCAGACCAATCTCTCAATCGATTCTGAACCTTACTGTACAAGTTTTAAGGTTTAAAATCAAATTATTGTCTGTAAACTCGAATAAATATCTACGACTAGACGTTTAGTCAACCGAAAAACGTGCTTGCGCGAAGTGTGCACTTTGAAAATTGACAGATTGGGGTAACTTGATATGCTGGCGAACATGCGTGACCCGCTCGCGCCTTTAGTTAAAATACAAAGGCTAGTCTAGGAAAAAAAGAAATAAAAACGAAATTGAGTTTATTACTAATTATGTTGTAAGTAAGTAAGTACCAAAGTAGGTACTAGCTAGCTTTGAAATAAAATAAAATAATTACTTATTAAAATTAGCATAAAAATATCATTAAAATCTCGATTTTGATTGTAATGTTAATGCTTGGTCAATCCCTAGCATCAGTTGAATGACACTGACAGCTCACTCCACGCAAGTATTCACGGTGAGATTTTTACAGAATCGACCGGCTGTACTGTATAAACGGTAGTGTAGTGATCTTGAAGTGAGCAGCCATTCCATCTGATGCTAAACATTAACACTCCCACTTCATGTTCACTTCACCTATGTGAATTGAACATGAAGTTCATAGAGCCTATAGCACTCAGGAATAATGTAGCTTTCTATTGGTGAAAAAAAAATTGAAATCGGATCATTGGTTCCGGAGATTACCCCCTACATACAAACTTACAACCTTACAAATTTTACCTCTTTTAGAAAAGTATAGAAGTATAGATAAATACTATTCACGGTGAGATTTGAACAGAATAGTACTACTATCCTCTGCAGTGAGTCAAAAACAGGACAACTGGTGGTTAAGTTTTAAAAACGACTTCGAAGGACCTTGGTATGCGGTGAATTAATTTTATTGGGGTGTAGATTTTAGCGTGGTGAACTGTTGGACGACACAGAATTGAGCTTTCGTGTGGTGATGGTTTTCAGGAATATGGATGGATGGACTTACTTGAGACTTTCTGGACGTAACACGTGGCAAGGACAGCCCTTTGCAGACGTCTCACGTGTTCCCTGATTTCTTCCTGCTTCTCCTTGATGCACTATTCACTTGTTTAAATGTCCCACTTGTGTCGGCCAACACTTATTTTATTAGTTATACAGTTTTTGATGCGGATGCGGGTTGAGTAAGCGGTATTAGCGAAGAGCGGTTTGAGGCCATGTAGCGGTTGAATGCGATGATCACACTGATTATGAGCGGCGCGGTGAATCCAAAGAATGGACTTTTTAAGTAAGCTAGACGAGACTAGCTCACTATAATTAGCGATTGAGGTTATGTTGCGGCGCGGTGAATGTGTAGAAACACACTTTTTAAGTAAGCTAGACGAGACTAGCTCACTATAATTAGAGGTTATGAACGGTGAGCGGTTTGAATGCGAAAAACGCACTGATTATGAGCGGCGCGGTGAATCCAAAGAATGGACTTTTAAGTAAGCTAGACGAGACTAGCTCACTATAATTAGCGGTTTTGAGGTTATGTTGCGGCGCGGTGAATGTGTAGAAACACACTGACACTTTGGTCGCGCGCAAATGATCTTCCAATCTCGTTCCGAACGATAAGGAATGTATGGGTAAGGAGAAAGGAATGATTAGCTCAATTCTGTGTTGTAAGCGGAAAAAACTTATAAATAAAAACTTGCGCGAGCATCCTGCCCGGCTTTGAGGATATGTAATATTCTCAAAAGGAAAGAAGTTATATTAAAGCGGACTTATAATAAACGATATTCTAAGCATATTAACTAAAGATAAATTATGGTTTTAATAACGCGGTGATGTTATTGAGAAGGTAAAGGACATAGTTTGACAACGGGTCTCTTACAAGAGCCACTGCATGTCCTCACCATAGCAACGCGGGTTGTCCCATCCTTGCCGGGAAAACCTTCGGTGATTATACCTAATGGCCAACGTAAAGGAGGGACATCATCCTGATGTATGAGAACCACTGTACCAATCTTAACATCGTCTGCGGCATTCAACCATTTTTGTCTAACTTGAAGATTGTGTAAATATTCTATACGCCACCTCTTCCAGAAACTACAAACCAACTGGTCTAGCAATTTCTTGCGGCAAGTCAGAGACTTCGTCGTTTCGGGAACATTCACGACAGGCAACGAAGTTAACGGAGAAGCCATTATAAAATGAGCGGGAGTAAGCGGTTCTGGGTACGGATCCTCATTTAGGACACAGAGCGGTCTGGAAATTAGAACTGCCTCAATTTCAGTGAGAACAGTCGAAAGCTCCTCGTAGGTAAGAAGCTGAGAACCGATAACACGGTATAAATGCGTTTTAATAGACTTAATATGAGATTCCCACAACCCTCCAAAATGGGGTGCGCGGGGTGGAATCATTTTCCACTCTATTCGGTAGCGGTTAACAAGTAGTTCTTGTTGTTGAGTCTTGGCTCTAACGAAATTTGTTCCGTTGTCGGAAAAGGCAAAATTAAATATTATATTATTAATAGCGGTACGAGAGCGGTAAGTGTCATAAACTAATTTAATTAATTTAGACAAAAGAATAGCAGCACAGAGCTCCAAACGAGCCAGAGATATGACCTTAACAGGTGCAACTTTGGATTTAGCACACACCAAATTTACGTGTGTGTCACCATTTGCATCAGTGACATGTAAGTATATGACGCAGCTATATGCATTCAAGCTGGCATCAGCAAAACCTACTATATTTGTCACGCAACCCATAGTAACGGCTACATGACGAGGTAATTTTAAAGACGAGAGTACAGGTAATTGCTCTTTAAATTTTTGAAAGAGCAGTATAATAGAATCGGGAGGAATTTCATCCTCTGATAGCTGGCGCACAAAGCGCATGGCTAGAAAGGGACTAGGTTTAAGACCAAATTCAACTCGATTAAATTGAAATTCGCGAATAGGTTCAGCGATATTAAAACGAAACAATATTTTTTGGTATTTTCGATGCTCATCAATAACAGCAATTCGAAGATACATCTGTTTTATGTCAGCTGTAACTGCAATAGGGAACAAGCGGAATTTTAAAAGTAATAAAAATATGTCAGCCTGTAAATTCGGCCCTGTGTGTAACAAGTCATTCAATGACACGCCATTATGAGACTTAGCGCTTGCATCAAGAACGATGCGAACCTTAGTGGTTTGTTTATCATTCCTAACAACAGGGTGATGCGGTATGTAATAACCTACAGTCTGATTAACAGAACTAGGTGTAGTTTCAGTTAAATAATTTTGATCGATATACTCTTGGATTATTTCATTATAACTAGCGCGCAAAACAGGGTCGCGAAGCTTAGTTTTTTCTAAGTTAATTAAACGTCGATAAGCGACAGCATAAGAATTTCCAAGTGAATCTGGATTTTTACAGAATGGTAACGCGGTACAATACCTACCACTGGAGTCACGTGACACAGTAGAAGCGTACAGCTGTTCACACTCCAGTTCAGCAGGGCTCATAAAATGTTTTGAAGGTATTTCTTCAATGTTCCAAAAGTTATGTAAGGATTCGTCTAAAGACAGAAAACAATGAAAATTATCTATATTTAGCGCGGTAGAAAAATATGAAGCGGTATTTAATTCAGCGGGGCTATAATTGGTATTAGATAAACTAGCGGGTACCTCACCCATAAGAATGTAACCGAACACGGTTTCAATAGCGGATGGAGCGGTAGGTGAGATAATTTTATTGTTGAGTAATAAATACGGGAACAGTTTTGCCCCTAGAAGCAATTCAACCTCACCAGGTACGTGCCACAGTGGGTCAGCGAGCGGTAAATCAAACAAATGTTGCACTGCAGTAGTGTCAACAAAGTGAGATGGTAAGTTATCCGTTATACTATCTATAACTAGAGCGGTAATGTTAAAAGAATTATTTTTAATTTTAGCAGTAACTTTTATCTCAACGTAACCTATAACAGGCCGCAAAGATGATCCGACCCCTTTTATAACGGAGTTTGAAAGCGGTATAATGTTTAATTGAAGTTTTTTACAACAAGCGGAAGTAATTATATTATTTTGCGAAGCGTTATCTATTAAACATCTCACAGAAACGTGTTTGCTGTATTTGTTATCAACATAGACTCGGGCAGTAGAAAGAAGTATCGTATTAAGCGGTTTGTTTACATTATTGATACGAGCGGACGCACACAGCGCCACCTGCTGCGAATTAGTGACAGCGGAGCTAGTGACGTCAGCGTCAGTCGAAACCGGTTGCGACGAGCTGTGTTCTAAATGTAAAAGCGAATGATGTCTTTTGTTACACGCCCTACAGTTATGTATTGATTTACACTGTGAAGCAGTGTGCGATACACTAAGACAGTTTACACATCCACGTTTGTTTTTAATAAAATCCAAACGCGAATTGGCTGAGAGGGATTGAAAGGCTGGACAAGTGTAAAGTTTATAATGATCAACTTTACTGCAATACAAACAACTTTGATTATTATCGCAAGCAACAAAAGTATGTACTGTACTATTACGTGACTGATTACGAGAAGGATTATTTTTATTAGGGTTGTTACTCATTAACGCGGTTCGAGATGAAATAGTGCGATCCAATATTTTAACTTGCGATTTTATAAATTGTACGAAATCCGTATAAGTAGGAATTTCCTCATCTCTCATATGCGTTTCGAATAAATTTACGATTGCGGGGTCTAATTTTTTCAAAGCTAAATTAAGCAAAATGAAATCCTTTAAATCTTTAATTTGTAATTGTTCTAAAGCAGAAACGGACGCGTGAAAACTTTCAATGAAAACATTTAAAGATGCGGAGTTATTAATTGCGGGTTTAATATTTAGTATGTTAGACATGTAATGTGAGCCTAGTGCTCGTTTATCTTGGTACTTTTGAACTAAACTGTTCCAAATAGCGGCATAGTTATCTCCTGAGGGAATAATTCCGGCGGTAATTTGCAATGCGTTTCCCTTTAAATTACCCATCAAATACTGCACACGTTGAGAATCTGTAAGGTTCAAGTTACTATGGATATTTGATTTAAATGATTCATAGAAAACAGGCCAGTTGTCAATTCTACCATCAAAGAACGGAATATGAATAGGTGGCAATTTGACGGTGCCTTTATATTGTTTAGCGTTATCATTAGAATCGCATGTATGTTCTAATGACCTTGAACGGTTCGCGGTGATTAACGAACGCACTCTCGCTATACGAGAATATACTTCGTAGTAAGATATTTGACTGCTATAATCAATATTATGATTAGGATTTAATTGCAAGGAATATGTATTTATTTTATCTAAATTGGTACTAAATTCTTGACGAGTGACTGAGAGAATCTCTGTGTCTGCCATGAATGTTTCCACCGAACGAAGCTCAATATTAGTTGTGTTTATTTTCTTAGAAGTTTCGTATAGCGATGTTAAATGTTCGAAGATTGTATTATTTTTCGCTTGAAGTAATTTAACCTTCATTTTAAGATCTTCCATGTTGGAGTAGTTATAGAAAATATAGCGTACAAAATAATAGGTATAGCGGGTAGACTTAGAATAATTGTTTTATTCTAAGCGGGTATACAAAGGAATAAAGTTGAATAAGTTAGTTATACGAGACCAACTCACGATAATAGGTAATAGCGGGTAGACTTAGAATAATTATTTTATTCTAAGCGGGTATACAAAAGGAATGCGGATGAATATACGTTGTAAGTAAGTTAGACAAGACTAACTCACGATAATTAGCGGATTGAATATTTACCTATGCTATTTCAATGCAGCAGGCGAAATATTAAGTTGATACAGTAATTCTCAATGAATAATGTACCTAGCGGGGAATGTACGAACGCAAGTAGGTTCGTTCAATATGGCGATTTTACGAACGTTGTATTTTAGGTATTTTAACCTAAATCCTAGGTATGACCTATATTAGGATCGTTGATTCTTTGAATCCGACTCGATTGGACCAAATAACTTATGGTGGTTAAGTTTTAAAAACGACTTCGAAGGACCTTGGTATGCGGTGAATTAATTTTATTGGGGTGTAGATTTTAGCGTGGTGAACTGTTGGACGACACAGAATTGAGCTTTCGTGTGGTGATGGTTTTCAGGAATATGGATGGATGGACTTACTTGAGACTTTCTGGACGTAACACGTGGCAAGGACAGCCCTTTGCAGACGTCTCACGTGTTCCCTGATTTCTTCCTGCTTCTCCTTGATGCACTATTCACTTGTTTAAATGTCCCACTTGTGTCGGCCAACACTTATTTTATTAGTTATACAGTTTTTGATGCGGATGCGGGTTGAGTAAGCGGTATTAGCGAAGAGCGGTTTGAGGCCATGTAGCGGTTGAATGCGATGATCACACTGATTATGAGCGGCGCGGTGAATCCAAAGAATGGACTTTTTAAGTAAGCTAGACGAGACTAGCTCACTATAATTAGCGATTGAGGTTATGTTGCGGCGCGGTGAATGTGTAGAAACACACTTTTTAAGTAAGCTAGACGAGACTAGCTCACTATAATTAGAGGTTATGAACGGTGAGCGGTTTGAATGCGAAAAACGCACTGATTATGAGCGGCGCGGTGAATCCAAAGAATGGACTTTTAAGTAAGCTAGACGAGACTAGCTCACTATAATTAGCGGTTTTGAGGTTATGTTGCGGCGCGGTGAATGTGTAGAAACACACTGACACTTTGGTCGCGCGCAAATGATCTTCCAATCTCGTTCCGAACGATAAGGAATGTATGGGTAAGGAGAAAGGAATGATTAGCTCAATTCTGTGTTGTAAGCGGAAAAAACTTATAAATAAAAACTTGCGCGAGCAACAACATTTTCTTTTATTTGTTAACCAGATTACGCAATCAACCCGGAGTCTCTCGTATTTCCGTTAATATTCAATTTGCAATATTGACCACAAAGGACAAAGAAAACAGTGGTAATAAATATTATGGTAGCGTTCGAAGCGAGTTGAACGGAGCGAGAGGATCGCCAGAGCGGACAGGCAAATGAAACGTAAAATAATCTGGGACTACTGCTTCCCTCTATGTTGTCGTTTAACCTAACTAAAATATTTATATGTAGGTATGTGTGTTGTTGTGTGTATGCATGTGTGTGTGTGTGTTGTGTTGTGTTTGTTTATAGTGTATTTTGTGTTTTTTTTGTAATGTTTATTTTTAGTTTCACTAAAATAATATATTCTTTGTTTAAATATTTAAATAAGGTTGTAAAGCAGGAGGTACATAAAAAGGTAGCTGGAGAAGATTTTTATACATAAATATAGAATGAGTTGAAATAAAGTTCCATATTAAAATACTAGCTTTTGCTCGGAGTATCACCAGCGTGAATACAATATCATAGAATGTATCTATCCCGCAGGAATCTACTAACGGTACTGTATTCTGTTTTTTTTACTGCAAGGTTTTCTCTCAAACGACGACGTCACGAGGGCTTCTGACGACCCGTAACGACTGTCAAAGATGCACAAATGACCAACCCCGGCAAGCGTAGCTTAACCTGATGGATCGACCTGTGTGGGTGTTATTACTTAGCCAATAAATCCTCAAACGTCTCTTAACACAAACACTGCCACTATTTTTGTGATATTCTAAGCTTCAGCCTTCAACACCCATACATATGTTCATGTGTATGGGTTAAGAATGCAGGTATGGAAAACAAAGACACATTATTTCAGTCATTTCGGTACAGAATATTCACTAGTAAAGTTAAATGTTTTCTCAAAATAAAGGAATACCCCATGGCAACATTTTACCAGAATTAAGCCTGTATAATGGCCAATATACACTTCATTATACATTACACAAAGTCAAACAGAACTCTGCGACTTCATAACCTCGTTATGTATAAATAGGCACAAAATTAACTAAAATTTTCGAGAATTGAGAAATTTAAATGAAAACGAATATGGTTTGTGTCATTATAAAGCATGGAGTTAATTGTAGAAAGGTTTTAGAATAATGAGTGTAGTACAGTCTGTAGGCCTTAAGTCATTGTTAACAAATCCAGTATAAAATGGTTTTGTGTACTCTATTGAAACATTAGCATCGTCGTCGCCACATGCGAACAACGTGTCACACTGACGTCACGCAAAATCGTGCAACGCGCAAGCAAAGTTTACCGCGCGACTAGATTATATACAACATCAATCGTCGGGTAGTAGACCACCGGGCACAGAACTGGTCTGGTCGGAGGAACCTCCCTATTCTATGGAAGATGAGTGAACTTTACAACCGGTTCCTCGTACCTGTATAGGCAATACATTACAAAGTGGCGTAAGCGATTCTTCTCTCGATTCTTGACTAAGCACATAGTTTTAGGTTTTGAGGTATTTCAATCGCATCTTGATAAGAACAGATTTTGACGGATGATTTGTCGCTAGCGGTATCAAAACCTGTGTCGCCCAAAGTTCGATCGTCCTTTTTTTGAGAGATCATTAATTGAAGTCCCGCACTGGGTGGAGCGGAAGGGAGTGTCAGACTCTTACGGACAGAAACCCATCCATGTTCCTTCCTTAGCCTTTTATATTCCGGGGTAGCGGTAACCCTTTCGGAGAATACCGCTGAGTCCTGTGCTCCTAGCGTTAGCATTATGCCTATGTAAGACACAAATTATTACCAGATAGAATTTGTCAAAGGTAACAGAAACAGTCGAACGCAAACATGGAAACTGTAATTTCAGTACAGTCACTCACAATTGAGATCAAAGCCAATTCCAATGTAGCTGGACATCAGTATATTGATTAGATTCACATCATTGGCTGCTCTGAAATCATTACAAAGGTAAATTGAATATAGATTTAAATGATAATACAGTTACTAATGCTTTTGGTTTACGGCTCTTGTGATTAAAGTTATTGTGGATTTAAATGATTAATGTGGCATTAGAATGGAGGTATGCAGACTTGGTGTGATATTTACTTCGTGGATATGAGTCTTCTTATTTAATGACCGTCAGTCAATCCGATTATTTAATGACCTAATTTTTGGTTTCTAGAAGGAAACACTCAACCTCAACGGAGTAAACTTATTACAAACTTAAACCTCAAAAAATAAAAGCTTAATATGAAAGTTATAGGTACTGCTGGTTGATTCCTTAGAATTTTCACCGTAAAAACTTAGGTGAAGTGTACAGTTTCACATAATACTAGGAATTGACAGCTCACTTTAAACTCACTTCACCTATGTCATCACGGTAAGATTTTTACAGAATAGCACTAATGGTCTTAACTAGATTCGGTAGCACACATTTACAAAAAATACTGAATGTTAGGGTAACTTTGAATGGTAATAAACCGCCTAGCCAGCCAAAAACACGAAGTGTTCCTTACGATTATCTATAAAACTGTATGGGAGCCCCCTTAAACATTTATTTTATTCTGTTCTTTAGTATTTGTTGTTATAGCGCCAACAGAAATACATAATCTGTGAAAATTTCAACTCTTTAACTATCTTGGTTCCACAAATAACAGACGAACGGACAGCGGAGTCTTAGTAAAGGGTCCTGTTTTAGTCTTTCTGTACGAAACCCAAAAACAAACAATCCCGAACCTTTTAAATACATAATATTTCAGAGAACTAATTTTTGCACAACATTTGTAACAAATATTTCATTTTTTAGTTCCTAAGAAGACTCGATTACCGAACCATACATGATTTGGCGCTGCTGCCGCAGCTACGGGAAACCCTAATCCGCGAAAATGTATTAACCTTACTGGTAATTATATTTTCCAGCCGTTTGGGCTTCAAATACCCTCGGCTTGGGGGTCCGAGTCCTCATGGTTGGCACTTTCCGTGAATCAAGGGATGGCTTTTACCTCTGCCAGAGACTGAGCAACATACAACGTGGCGGTGCGGCCCGGAGTTTTGAGTATATTATTAGTCGACAGCGATGCGGATGACTTTTTCGTCGCCATATACATACATACTTTGTTATTAGTTGTAGGTAGGTTAGTGTTGGCGACGCGCTCATTTGTAATTAATATTGTTTTAGGTTAGTCGTAGTTACCTGAGTAGTTATAAGTTTATTTTTTAGTAAACGCGGGCCCTCTGACGTGCTCGTCAGTGTGAACCCCGACAGTGTACGCGAGTCGATGCGCACGCACATATTTGTATTTGCGCAAGCTTTTGTAAAAAACTATTTTGCGACAAATAAATCGAGTTCACCTATTGTCTCGCGAGTTCATTTTAATACAGCACCATCCTGCAGCATCTAAGATCTACAGTTAGATTATTCAATTTTGATTTTACTATTAAAATCGATCGATCGAATCGATTGTTAACTAACAATCTATATTGTTAGTTTATTTAGATTAAGAAGTTTATCTATACTATATACTAATATTATAAAGAGGTAAAATTTGTAAGTTTGTAAGTTTGTATGTAGGGGGTAATCTCCGGAACTACCGATCCAATTTCAAAAAATTTTTCACTGATAGAAAGCTACATTATTCCTGAGTGCTATAAGCTATAAATTATATTTATATCATACATATTAGCCGAGCTATCGCAATTTTCGTCTAGCAAGTCGGAAAGAAATACCTCCGAAAACAGAATTACTTGCATGCGCTGCCTAAACAGTTACAGTATATCGCAATTTTCCGCGGACGAAGTCGCGGGCAGAAGCTAGTCGTGTATATATGATTATCCTATTAAGGGCTGATTTTTCAATAATCAGATACCTTTTATCTGAACAATAAATATTTCAGTTTGACAGCTTTAGTATGAAAAATATTTTATTTTCAAATATCAGCCCTTAATAAATTAACAATAGGAGGTCTATAACAATACAAGATCTACAACATCACCAACCAATCCACTTACTCCCAATACTTTTTACTTAACTAAAGTGACGGCCAATGTCAATTACTGACCCATCCCCAAGCATTCACAATACCATTCCAAAAACAAAACAAACTAAAGAAAAAAAAACCCCGTAAAACAAATGACCAACGGAATAATGACGTCATTTCCCGCCTTTATTTACAGATGCCTAAAGTAAAAAGGGACGGACAATGAACCTTGGGACGTCGGTCAGTCATACCAAAGACGTCTGAAGATGACATAAAGGAATTTCGCATTTTCTTCCGAAAAGAAAAATATTGGTATGATAAATATGGACGTATACAGGCTGTTCTCGTAAACAAGACAAAGGCCTTGAATTTGGTTCCAGATTTTTAACCCAAAAATGCCTGAAGAGTTACAATGTTTAACCTATTTTTTTATAGAAGGTAAAAAATTAAAATGTGAGTGAAAATAGGCCGAAAATACAATTTTCAAAATAAATCATTTTAAAATCCAGATGATTTTATTTCACGTCAACATATTGTGTAGGTATTTATTTTATTTTCCTAAATTCAGTTTGTTTGTAAAGTGCTTACAACTTTCTTCTAAACCCTTCAAAACCAAATACAGAAATAACACATTATACAATATGACTCATAAAATAGAAAAACAAACTATCAAATGACATTTCACCTAAACTTAGCACAAAGGTCATAGTCTAACAAAAAACATTATTATTAATAGAAAAATGTGCAACATTTTCCATCTCAGAAAAATGAAGAAAAACATGTGGGTAGACCCGCAGAGTAGGTACACACACGTAACATAACGCCGGTATACCCTGAAGGGTTGGGCACAGGGGTATAGTACGCCCACATTTCGCTCGTTACGTTTAAGTCCCATTTACTTACCAAGTACTTGCCAAGTATTGCCATAAACCGGGAACCATTTATTTGGGCTGCTACTGATAAACTTGCCTTTCCAATTTTTATATTTTTTAATCATAATTACAAATTTTAATCATGTTATGTAGATTTTTAAATGTTTGCGCTTATTATTAAGTAAGTTAAGGAACAGTGATAGCCTAGTGGTGTGACCGTCGGACTGCCAAGTACGTCAAGGTCTCGAGTTCTAACCCAAGACACGCCACCTCTGACTTTTCGTACTCATGTGCGTATTGTATAGTTATCACTTGCTTAAAAATCGATGTAGGAAAACATCGTGAGGAAACAGGCGTGCTTGAGATATTTCTCAACAGCATGTGAAGCTAAGTCAGAGGCCCATGGGCAGCATAAACACTCTGACACTAGGTTAGTCACTAACCACACGAAAAAGAAAGAAAGACTAAGTAAGTTAGCTTATTTCAGTGATTTATTGTATTATGCATATGTGTTTACCTATAAATAACTGATACACAGTTATTTTACTTTAAAAAATGTATGTACGTTTGTATCAATGTTATCAATTGTTGGTGAACCTAATAAAAAAAAATACAAAAAAGAAACAAAAAAAAAAGTTCAAAAATACACATCCTTTACCTACCCTTATTGTTGTTTACCCATAATCATTCAGGAGCAGGGCATCGTCGACATGTTTACTCCATGTCCCTTCCACCACTCGAGGGGATGCTCTCAGCGAAAACATGTCAAAAGGAGAACGGTAATGTGTAGTGCATGTAATAAATATGTAATTCAGTTGTCTAGTAGTAAGCGTATGTTTCACGCAGAAGCTCTTTACGTAATGAAAATGCTGTTTGCCTTTACCTTTATAATCTAAAGGGAATGGAGTATTATAAAAATAACGAATTCCTGCAACAAGAGTAAAGGCGATTTGTTTTTCGATAAATATATTTTATTTTGCAAATATGAGTACAGTGCAGACGCCGCACATTTAGCTACCCCAATCTGACATAACTTTGATAGATTTTCAACTTTATTACAAAAAATAAGGTTCATGTTATATTCGACAATAAATAATATTACTATCAAATCAATTTATGACAATCTTCAAGTTATCCCATACGCTGCACGAACACGTATGTGTGTTGAAGGCACTGAGCTTAGAATAGCATAAAAAATAGTGGCAGTGTTTGTGTTAAGTAAGTCTCAGAACCGCTGTCATATTGGTGGTCATTGTCAGATTGAACCAAATGCAAAGAAGCCCCCTTAACCTAGTTAAAAAATCTCAAATCACAATAGAAATATGTGAAATAAAGTATATTCCACCTATCCGCAATATTTATTCTGCCATAAAAGTAAACAATTTAAACAAAGCCACCACAATATTAACCTTTGTACGAATTTTCTTGTCTTCTTAAAAATGTGTAACTCCCTTTTCGAAAAACAGCCATCCAATTTCTTGTCAAGTATATATTATAATGGGTGTGAGAAATTATATCAAAGAGGAGGAAATTATTAAATTACATACAAGTCTTTATAGTCTTAAGGTGAAGGCTTCTCGAAGATCAAAAGGCTGTGCGTTTACACCCTTCGTTGTACTACAATTAAATATCAACCATATTGCAGTGGCACAAGGTACAATTTTGACGCAGACTTAGCCAGTTTGTAGGATTTAGAAGGGCCATAACCAGATGATGAAAAGTGAATAGAAATTAAGAATGCTTGTGAAGCTGAAGATAAAAGGGATACTTTTATTGCTTTATATTTTGCTGTGGATGAAAAACAGCTCCCAATGGTGACAGCAATTTTATGGCAGCAATATAAGGGCATTTTATCAAAAAATTATGACAATATCTATCGATCCGAAGTGCTGTTTTTACAAAGCGAACATATTCTATTCTTTTCTCAGTCAGATGACTGCCACAGTGGAGCACACGGTGGAAACCTGCCCCGCTTGGGCGGAACACCGCCGTGTCCTCGTAGAGGTGATTGGCAGCGACCACTCGCGACCGGCCCTGGGGCAAGACATGGTTCGGAGTGAGAGGGAGTGGGGGGCCGTCACCTCCTTCTGCGAAGCGCTCATGCTCGCGAAGGAGGTTGCGGGATGGGAGAGAGAAAGGTCCTCCCGTCCCAGCCGCCGCAGGAGACGCCCGGGCGTCGGGAGCCACGTGACGACTCCCAGCCACCGTAGGTGCGGGCCTGCGGGCGGTGAGTAATGGGTAGCTCACCGACCAATCAGGACCAGGCCCGTATCGGACGGCGCGTACATGTTCCACGCGTGCCTCAAAGAGATATTAGCATATGAAAAGGGCCCGGAAGAAAATGAATAGAATTCAATTTGTTCTGTGAAGGAGCCCGTCAGGGCCGAGCCTGTCGGGCAAGCGGTGTCGATTGTCCGAAAGGGTTACCGCTACCACGGCTAAGGAAGGAACATGGATGGGTTTTAGTTAGTAAGAGTCAGCCACTCCCTTCCACTCCACCCAGAGCGGGAGAAGTCATTAGATGATTTCCCAACCATGTTCAAGATCTGTGAAGTGAGTGTCAATATTCCATAGAAAATAATGACACTGAAAATCCTTAAACGGAGTTTATGTGCTGATCGCGTTTATTTTCATTGATGAAATTCACCCTGATTCACGCAGATGAATGAAACAGCAGAAACATTGATTAAAATACCTATTTCATGCGTTGATTATATTTTATTTATATCGATTTATTAAAAAAGAAGTAGTGACTACCACACCCGGAGTCCATGACCACATAAAAATGTCTTCCCCAAATTCAGTAGGTCTGTACTCGATCTCAATAAATCAACCGGTACACGATTACAAATGAAATAAACACGAAATAAAATAAAGTAATGTTATTGTAAGACCTAAGGAACAATTCCATCTTATTTGGTATTGTCGTAGGTATTGGATAAAGTGGCTGTTAGCGTCGGCCATATTGGATTTAGTGATGTCACGTATTCTATGCCACTCCGGAACAGTAGGACTGTAACGACATCTCGTTTGTTGTTGAAATAAGTTGAAATTGCAAGCGATGTGTGTGTGGATAGGTAGGTATCAACCTTCCTGTTCTCACGTACAACTCAGCAGAAAGTACATGATATATGAGAATAGCTGTTCATACAGTAAAATATTAGAACAAATTGCGCGTTTGTGGGAGCTAGGAGGCGCAAATAATAAGGATTTTTCATACATGACTACCTATCTTCTTCTTCTTTTCGTGTGTTTAGTGACTAACCTGGTGTCAGAGTTTTATACTGCTCATGGCCCTCTGACTTTGCTTAACATGCTATTGAGAAATATCTCTAAAACATGCTGGTTTCCTCGCGATGTTTTCCTTCACTGATTTTTAAATAAGTGATAAATATACAATACGCACATGATTACGTAAAATTAGAGGTGCGTGACTTGGGTTCGAACTCGAGACCTATGACCTGGCAGTCTGACGGTCACACCACTAGGCTATAACTGCTGATGATTTCTATAAACGTCTACTTTAACATGTCAAGAGAAAGACTAGGTATCAACACTAAAACAAAGCGTATATTAAGCGCGATAGATTCCTACCCCTCTGTCAGCTAAAAAAACAGCTGAATTAGCACCGAAAATCCAATTTCATCAATAAAACTGAACGCGATCAGCTCATTTAAAACGCGTTCAAGAGCAGTCAGTGTCGTTATTTCATGGAAAATAAGCTTTTAAACGTAGTTTATGCGCTGATCGCGTTCTGTTTTATTGGTGAAATCAGTCATTAAATGTCTTATCACGAAAATACATAATGGAAATTCGGCAGTTTTCCCGCCAATTACACGGTAAATAAACTCTCAAAATATTATTATAGAATGCGTGAAATATAACCCCGGGCTATACTCGTATATTCCACGAACTAAATGCATGGTTTCCGAGACAAGACTGCGAGGCAATTACATAAATTATTGCAGCGAATAATTGCTCCTAATTAAACCGTTTTTGCAATATGTGCTGAAGCATATATTCAGGCTTGAAAATAACTAGTTTATGCGCAGGGATAATATTTATATGACGTCATAGAAGAAAGACTATATCCGCGGCATTAAAAATTCTTTCGCCAGTATTTACTCATATGAATTTTGTGTATCGTCGAAAATGTGTGTTGTTAAATTCATTTATTTGATTCTCTACCTTACACAATAATAAAATAAAGGTCATTGTACAGACGCCAGCACATCAAGCTATCCCTAACTATCAAATTTTCTCAATTAAAAATGAACCTTATGTCTTTGCAATAAAGTTGAAATACTACTCGTATCAAAGACATTTGACAGATTGTGGTTACTGGATGTGCTGGCCTCTGTACTATGTTATACATGATGGTAGATACCACAGAACAGATAAAGAGGTTAGAATGGAAATAGTTCCTGATTTGTATTAGAATGCGTGTCGCCGCATGTCTCCCACTCTAGTCTCTCAACTACAAGCAAGAGATAATACGTACGCGCATTACACACACAAATAAACCACACGCATTTAGATCGCGTGTTTACTATTGGTTGTCACACTAACGCAAATACTGCTCTGGACGTACACTCACACACGTGTAAAAGCAATTTATTTCTCATATATGTTACGGCTACCAAAAGGTCGATTAATCATATCGATAAAATTACTGTAGTTTAGTTAATTAAAGTTTTGCATTTTTTCAAGTTGCAGATACGGTACGAATAACTTCCTAATTACATATAAATAAACTTAAATCAAAGTCAAATTAAGGGGGAACATCCGATATTGCCGCGAAATTTAAATTTTCTTTAGTTTTATGCTAGTTGCAGCTCTGTTTTACGTCATAATAATGAAAGAAAGAAAAATAGCATTTTGAATAACATAAAACGTAAAACAACGCTACAATATGCAAAAAAACTATAAAGAAATTTTAAATTTCACGTCCATATCGAATGCTAAGTCGAATTAACATAATATAATCTTATTAATTTATTGTGAACTACTCCGTGAAAAAGTATTTATTAATTGTAGCATGTCAATTTATTAATAACTAGCTTCTGCCCGCGACTTCGTACGCGGACCCTGTTGCTTATGCCAGCGACAACGCGGTCGCCATTTATGTTATTTTTTATCATTTTTCCCATTTAAATCTTTTATCACACTGAGCTTTAGTTTTATTTCATTCCAACAACCACCAAAACATACAGTCCATTTGTCATCGTTTTCATTTTGGTAACCGCATTATTATATTCCTCCTCTAGAGACCTAGAAGTCGATGCGTAGATACGCTTAGAACTCAAGCGTAATTCTCTTTCCGTGAACGTCTCTGACTCGCGAGACAATACATGACGTTCACGATCAGTGGTCAGTCGCGCATCATATTCTTCACTGGTCTCTAGAGACCTAATGAATACGCTGAGAACGCAGGCGTGCTTCGCGACCCGAAGAGGTTTCCACGGAGCGAGTTGCAGCCTAATGTTCTCGAACAACATCAAGTCTCTCCTGACGCTCTTCGGTAGATTCTTGGGATCTTATGATCCTCAATCTTTTAGCTCTCTTGGAACATTGGGAAAGATTTGACCTCTTTCTAGGCATGGTCATAGTTTTATTGTGAAGATACCTGATCAATAAAAATCTAAATTAAAATGACTGCTCCCCTGCGTTACCGGGTAGGCTACAGTGTCACGAAGATAAATGGAAAAGGAAATTAAACACTCAAACAACATAAGCCCGAAGGCATATTCATACGATAAAATAAAAAAATAAATAGTAGTTTTGGCCAGTAGAGTCAAATTTTCAATGATATACCATCGTCATCGAAAATCAGTCCTAAACTGGGGATCCTGCCGTTTTGCCGAAAAGATTTTGCCAAATTTTCATTACCCAAACAAATTTTAGCAACCTTTTTTTATACCAATGTAATATTTGGAATAATTTTAGTACGCACATTTTCATTTGGTCAAATGTTTACTTGGCAGATTATTACCAAGGATAATGTCATTAAGGCTTTTGGTCTTTAATCAAATGATTTATTGCAGCAAAAAATATTTAGACAATAAACGTTTAGTCAAATGATTTGTTATGACAAAAAATATAAAGGCAAAAATAAACATTTTACTTGTTTGTTAAATTTGATGTCATTTGCGTATTTCTTTGTAAGCTTATGTGCTTGAATTTGTCTAAAACAAGTCAAATTTATGGTTACTAGACATTAGGTTATTTATGGAACTAGTAACAGTAGGTTATTAATTTAAAAAAAATGGTTAGGTTAGGTTAAAACTGTGACCACCTACGCACGAGCCGAGCGAGCGAAGCGAGCGGTGCCGCGGCAGCGGCCGGCGAGTGCCAGAAACGACTAGATTATATAGAAAAAAACATGGAAAAAAGAGATTATTTTTAGGAGGCTATCGAGAGAAATAATATAATTATAATAACATTATTATTACCTGTTTAGAATTTGTCCCAAGTGGAAAAAGCACCCTTGTAATAAAACGTCTTCAACGTTAGATCTTATTAAGTTTAAAATTGACGACTAAAAATATTTGGCTTATTAAATTTTGCGTAAAATATGTTATACCAACTGAAATATTTGACTAGATAAAAAATGGTAAAAGTACTAGTTGGTGAACAAGTTATTGTTCAAACGTTCACTTGCCAAACATAGGTTTTCGTAACAATTATTTGTAAAGAGATTTTTTGGTAAGTAACAATTTGGCAAATGAAATTATGCGAAAATTTGTTTGGGAAATGATAATTTGGCAATTTCTTTTCGGTAAAACAAGGGAGACCCCCTAAACTGTTACCGCCTTCACCGCGTGCAGGTACTCCCAGTTTATGTTATTTTATAATAACACAGTAAAATTAGTGATAGCTTTGATTTCCACATCAGATGTTTCTGATCTTCGATTTTTATAAGTCAACAGGAAATGCCCATCATATTGAACAACAAAGACGTCAAAGACGTCATTCCTATATGTGTTATGTTGTAGCTAGGCTCTTGGAGTTCCACAACAGGTGTTCCAGATCTTCGATTTTTATAAGTCAACAGAGAGTGCTCATCAGATTGAACAACTTGTGCTAAGACGTTATTCCTATATGTGTTATGGTGTAGCTAGGCTCTTGGAGTTCCACAACAGGTGTTCCAGATCTTCAATTTTTATACATCAACAGAGAGTGCTTATCAGGCTGAACAACTTTCGCTAAGACGTCATTCTTATATGTGTTATGGTGTAGCTAGGCTCTTGGAGTTCCACAACAGGTGTTCCAGATCTTCGATTTTTATAAGTCAACAGGAAATGCCCATCAGACAACAGGAAATGCCCATCAGACCGAACAACTTTTGCTAAGACGTCATTCCTATATATGTTACAGTGTAGCTGGGCTCTTGGAGTTCCACATCAGGTGTTCCAGATCTTCAAATTTATTCTCTCAGCAGAAAATGCTAATCACGTGGAACAATTTTTGTTAAGGTATCATTTTTGTATCTCTTATAGTTTAGCTGGTCTGTTGCGGTTCTACATCAGGTGTTCAAGTTTCCAAGATAAATTATAGCCTATATGTTGCCCAGACTTAATACGTATACAACAAAAAAAAAATCATTCCAATCCGTCTAGTAGTTCCGAAGATTAGCGTGTACAAACAAACAGACAAACAGACAAACAGACAAACAGACAAACAGACAAACAGACAAACAGACATACAGACAAACAGACAAATTTTTTTTTTTGGATTCATGCTCTATTACTGTTTCTAAACCCCCCTCAATTATTTTTTTTTTAATATATTCAATGTACAGACACAGTTTTTTTACTGTTTTATTATATGTATAGATAGCTGTGCCCGCCGGTTTCACCCGCGTTACATAATCATTTTCTGCAAAATGTTGCAAACATAAATTGTGCTACATTTAGTACCTACGTATCCATTCAATTCTACCAGTTGCTTCAAACCATAGTTTTCTTGTAGCTGGATCTTTTGTAAAATTAAAAAAAAAGTGTTTGCATCGTAAATTTGATTTTAGACAAAAAACCAACTAAGAAACTAAATTAATAATCCACATTATACAATAATTGGTGTTAATATAAACAAAGTTATTTTCATTGTTATATTTCTGACAATAATCATTCGTATACACATCTTAATATCGACATTGTTTACAATTTGGTACAACACTATCGACGCGCATAGATTTCCCAGGATTGAAGCTTTGGATCGACGCACGCGACGTTCGCAGGGAACGCAATACATTGCGCGACCGCTCACGTCGTGCAAGATCGTACCAATGTAATGCAAGCAATGTATAATTTTGCATCTGAATGCGATTTTATCGTTTTTGTCTACAAACTACATAATACTTTTGTAATAATTACAAATATCACTCGTATTTTAAGGTTTTTGGAGTTACCGGTGAAAAGAAATCCCTCCTCGGGCCACATTACACTCCTGACTTCTTTTCCGACACGTTATAATTGGGCAAGACGGCATAATTCTTTTTTTCCGCGGAGAATTAAACGCTTTCACAATAAGAGCGTGACTGTTGACCGGTGATTCTAATTTCGGTTGGGTATGGAGCGCCCGCGCAAATGTGTGGCGCGCCTGTCCCGCCCACAAGGCCCTTCTAACCTCTTTAACTGTTCTGTGGTAGATACTTATGCAGGTATACATATTTATATTGCATTTAACATTGCCTGAATGATGATGCAATGCCACATGCCATATCCCAATAAATAATATTCTATGTAGGTACAGTTTTATTTATTTTATTTTACTTAGCAATCATTGCACCTGACTTATTTTCAGTTCGTTTTTCGGGGTGACCTCAGAAGAAAAACGCTGTGCTGTGGGTCCCCCATAGATTACGCGTACTATAAACGTAAGTGCTTATCGATAGCCTTAAAACAATTTTCAATCTAGTGGAACCTTTACTGAAAATTATACCGTATTTTCCCCAATCTACATAAGTAAAGGCGTCCCATTTCACACCAGAAATCACCCTAGCTTAAATTGTATACCCTACATTAATTGCTCCTATCAAGGATGGTTTAAATAATTAAACCATCTGGCAACATTAAGATACAGACAGCTATTAGTAATTAGGTCACAAACATTGAAACGGTGAAAACCTCATCAAAGTCACTTCAGCGGTTTTTGGGTTACGCCTGCGCAAACATACAAAAAAGATTTTTGGAAAAGTTTCAGTTCTTTATTAGGTAGAGTCAACAAAAGAGTTATGCATACAAAAACGTCTTTCCGCTACGCTGTTAATATTCGTTGTTATTGTGTGTTTAATAACTTTTAACTGAACTTAAGAAACACAAACAAGCGGAGCCTTTTTCCCATAACTTTTGGGGATAAGACGTCAGTTTTGTTTGTGAATTATAAGATTCAATCTTTATAATTTTAATGTCCTATAGAAAATGTTTCAATAAAATGTTGAGTAATGTACTAAGTTGCTATTAAGTTCGATCAACTATTAAGTACTTTAAACGCAAATAAACTACAAAATAAATACGACTGCGAACTCACTTTACTTGGTTAAGGACTTCGCTTACAAAGTATGAAATTCTACTTTGTATGAAATTTTGGTCGCCTGCCGCTGGTCGCAAATAAAGCCTGAACTTTACAGGCTATAAGAGTGCTGAGCCCGGCTTTTCTCCGTGTAATAAAATAGAGAATGAGGAAACTTTAGAACCGAATTATAGTGGGTGTATAATAACTTAACTTCGGTTACGGGGTTGACAAGCCCCCTCCCACCCTCTCATACTGAGGTGGTCGTAACAAATGACTATCGGCCGATTTATACACGAATCACGGAAGTTCAGCTCCATTTGCAGGAAGCAAGTTCTTTGTAAGGGCTTCGTGGCTATATAATAACAGCCGCACGAGTCGATCTTTATGGTTAAGCAACGCTTGCCGAGGTCTTCTAAGCTAAATCACTGGGAAGCAGTAGAGTCCGCGTTATGGGGGACTCTGTGTTATTTTGAATAAATAATAATAAAAATATCCTTGGACATTTCACACAACGCTATATAGTCCCAAGCTAAGCAACCTAATGCTTGAGTTATGGTAACTAGATTACTGATAAACTACTTATATTTTTTTTTTGTACAAATAGGATCAAATACTTGTAGGTCGCACAAATATATGTATGTTCCGGGCAGGAATCGAACCCACGACATGTTACGCAGCAGTTGGCGCAGTGTATCGCTCAACCACTGCGCCAACCGTGTCTCGTGTGTGATTTTCATTGGAACAAGCCTAGTTGAGTAAGCCTGAAACATACACGTGTGTTAAACCTAAAAACTTTACAAAGCAAGGAAATACCAATTCATAAATACATGTTAATGCATTTACCCCACTACAAACGACTCCCATGCTATTGTCCCAACTTAAACTACACTTAATACTACATGAAAGGTATATAATCGTGCACCACTGTGTAAACAGGTGTACATAATGGTTAACAATGGTTCGCTTAACGTTACAAACACAATGTTGGACTGACCGCAATGAATAAAACAGGAGAACACGAAAGTGTGCATTTAATTGTTTTGTAGCTTTCTTAAATTGTTTTATATTGTTTGTTTGGTAGGTGGAAAGGAGCTTGAGGCTAAGTAATAACAGCCGCACGGGTCGATCCATCAGGTTAAGTTACGCTTGCCAGGGTTGGTCTGTGGATGGGTGACCATCTTTACATACCAAGACTCCTCCGTACCTCGGAAAGCACGTCAAGCTATTGGTCCCGGCTGTCATTCGTGCATCTTTGACAGTCGTTACGAGTAGTCAGAAGTCTGAAAGTCTGACAGCCAGTCTTACTAAGGGGTATCGCATTACACAGTAACTGGGTTCTGGAGGTCAGATAGGCAGACGCTTCATGTAAAATACTAGTATTGAGCTGCATCCGGTTAGACTAGAAGCCAATCACAACATAGTTGGGAAAAGGCTAGGCAGATTGACAAATAATAAAATAGTAACGAGGTCAATAATTAATAACTAGATACTGTATATTCATATTTTCGAAAAAAAGTAATACCTACGAGGTGTGGGAACGAGTATGCAGCTACATCCGGTTAGACTGGAGGCTGACCCCGACATAGTTGGGAAAACATTAGGCAGATGTCTGGTAGGTGGAAATTCGTGGTTTTAAGGGAAAGGCTTGACCCTATGTTTTCAGTTTATATATGGCTTAAATAACCTGCTGGCAAGTATCCATGTAACGCTTTCAATGTATTTTAGAGTACTTGTATAGTGATCTACTTTAAAGTTCAATTCTGAAGTCTTTTTTGCGTTCTATAATAAGTGGTGTCTGTTGTATGTACAGAGGCCAGCACATCAAGTTACCACAATCTGTTAAATTTCTTTGATACGGTAGTATTTCAACTTTATTGCAAAGACATAAGGTTCATTTTTAATTGAGTAACTTTGACAGTTAGGGATAGCTTGATGTGCTGGCGTCTGTACAACGATTTTTACTAGGTACTCGCAAAAACGATACACTTTTCCTGTACTATTAATTTTTACTTGAAAATGTATTTTTGAGAACCTTTATTAAGAGCGGTTATTTGTATTTAAATTATTTTTATAATAATTATTTTAGTCCGTAAGAGTCTGACACTTCCTTCCGATCCACCCAGAGCGGGAAAAGCCATTGGATGATACCCAACCTCAAAAAAAAATACCTTTGAGAAGTAAAAATGTGGTGGTATTTATTTTTTGTGGTAACCTTACTTTAAATTTGAAAATTATATAAATAGTCAATAATGGCTTAACTTTGTATGTCAATGTACATTACGTAAATTAAGTTGTGAAAGAGCGGAGTGCCTAATACAGGCATTTATTTGCTTAAAAGGACACTTCTATCACTAGTACAAACCATGTTAAAGAAAATAAACTATTTGTATTGTATTTTATAGTTGCACCTCTGCCTAACCCTCCAGGGAGTACAGGCGTGATGTTATGCTATGTAAAATGATGTGGTCGACTATACACACGGTGCAAGTAACTTGGACGACGGTAACCCGAGCGGCGCGTAACGCACTGGACCAGTGCACTTGCTCATAGTATTAGATTTCTCGACGCATTATTAAACCAACTAACATAGTTTTTAAGTGTTTTGTGGTAAAACTAAAACGCTACGGGCCTTCGACGCCAGATAATAAACGATTCTTATTTTTTAAGCTGTGCTAAAGCATTATTATGAAAGTTTTCGGGGATACTGACAAATCTGGATGAAATTTGGCACACATACTTTATAACCGGGATTGACACATACTGTCCGGATACTTTTTATCCTGGTAGTACGTGCCCGTGACATTAATTTCGACGTCAACGCTGGCGATGCTGCTGACAGAAGCTTGTCAAAATATAATTTAATGACAGAGTCTTTCATTAAATATTTCTAGGTATGTATTGGTTACAATTTTCAATAATATGGTTAAGTGGCTAAGTAATAACAGCCGCTCGGATCGATTCATCAGGTTGAGCTACACCAGGATCGGCTGACGATGGGTGACCATCTTTTCATATCGAGACTCCTACGTGCCTCGGAAAGCACGTTTTTTTTTTTTTTTAAGGCTGGGTAATCATCCAATGACTGCTCTCCCGCTCTGGGTGGAGCGGAAGGGAGTGTCAGACTCTTACTGACTAAAACCCATCCATGTTCCTTCCTTAGCCCTTTGTGTTCCGGGGTAGCGGAAACCCTTTCGGACAATCCCGCTTACCCTCCCGGTGACGGCCGCGGTGGACATACGCCCTTAGTTTTTTTTTCAACCTTATCGAACTTATTTATTAACAAGTGATTTCCAACCCACCACTTACCAGGAGCACATAAGTAAGCGCTGATAGTTCGGTAAACCCTCAAGAGAGAGCTCCGTAAATATATACGCAAGTATTATTCATCCTGTATTTTAACGTCGGCGAACCAACATCGATGAGCCTCGAGGGTACAACATTTTCTTCAAGAAAAATAAATGCGGAACTTACTTGTTAGGGAAATTTTTATTTGTTGCGTTAAATTTTACTGCGAAGAGAACGGCTTTAAGAAATAGTGACGAAAAAATTGCATGTTATGTAGGCAAAAGGCCAAGATTTTTAGGTATGTAATGTTTTTCTTTGTAAAGGCTGTGGGTTTTTTTTTTTTGGAAGGCTGGGAATCATCCAGTGACTTCTCCCGCTCTGGGTGGAGCGGAAGGGAGTGTCACACTCTTACTGACTAAAACCCATCCATGTTCCTACCGTAACCCTTTATGTTCCGGCGTAGCGGTAACCCTTTCGCACAATCCCGCTTTAAAGGCTGTGGCTTGTGGTTTCGTTTTTTTAAAAACATGTTTGGGAGAATGATGTAAATAATAATAATAATATCCTTAGACATTTTACACAACGCCATATAGTCCCAAGCTGCTTGCAATGCTTGTGTTATGGTAACGAGATGGCTGATAAACTACTTATACACATTTTTTTTTATAAATACATACATATTATATATAGAAAAACACCCAGACCCGGAACAAATACTTGTAGGTCGCACAAATATTTCTCCGTGCGGGAATCGAACCCGCGACATGCTGCGCAGCAGTGCGCCAACCGTGTCAAAATGTATAAGTTTATTAAAGTTATTCGAGTCAAATTTGCGGTTAATTTATCTTCTTTTTCTACCTTTCTGTGTGATTGAGTAACAAACATCCAAACGAACTTGGCCAAATACCTAGATACTTCAATACGGTCTCAATGGATGTCGTACGTATCGGAGACATATTAAATTAGGATAGTTTCTATGTAACCCCGGGTATTTCTAGCTCCAAAATTGTGTGATGTTCAAGAGTTGACTATGTCAACTCAATCACCCAATTTTCGTTTAATTTATTTATCGTTATTGACATTATAAATGTTATAAATACCTACTACGAAATCTTCTTAGCGTGTTGATGGAAATCTAAATGGACTTGGCCCAGAATTCGGCGACGTGTTTGGCGCTACCTAGGTAGGTGTCTGGTGGTGGACTAGGTCGCACCTAGTCCAGACAAATACTTAGTATCTGTTCTAGTGATCCACCAAATTTCTCCAAATGATTTTCAACCTTAAACATTTGACAGTTAAGTTCAAAATCGATTGAGGAAATGTGAGAGTTTGTGGTAACTTGCTGGCGACTGTACTTTATATTTTACGCGTCGTACTAGGTACGGCCTAGTCCAGACAAATATCTAGTTTCTGTTCGAGTAAAAACGCCTCATGTCTACAACTGATCCACCAAATTTCTCCAAATGATTTTCAACCTTACCTTTAAAGTTTAGGTTCTAAATCGATTGAGAAAATGTGACAGTTTGTGGTAAATCGTACTAGATGCGGCCTAGCCCAGACAAATACCTAGTATCTGTTCTAGTAAATACGACTTATGTCTACAACTGATCAACCAAAGTAGTAACCAACCGATGAAAATACAACTTTTACTACTCCACAATTAAAATATTCTTTCTTCATAAAGACACGTAATATAACACAATGGATAAATAGATCACACTCGCGAGTAATCTCTGCAGTGAGCACGATGCAGGGGTGTTGAACCTTCTGTATCGAGTTACCTCCTTTGTCGTGAGCTGATCTCTCGTCTGTTGTTGAGATCCACACAATACGCTAGAATACGGCTCTTCTATTGTTTGCGCAACTGAAATTTGATCGCGACAACAAATATGTGGCTCTATGTTGCCCTTTTTGTTTAGATTTCTTTTGTGTTTACGTATTTAATTAACAGGTTTGAAAGCTTTGTTTTGTTACAAAAATGGAGTGTAAAAAAACTTTAATAATATTGTTTACACAACATCACTTTTTTCATTATTTTTTTTCTTCTGTAACTCTCTTATCCAAACAACGTTTCTTTTCACAAGTCGTGCGTTTAAGATGACAGGTAAACGCTTAATGCATTGTTTAATAGCCATTACTTAACTATCTTTGCTTACTTGCATTAATGTTTCATCTGCCTAGCATTTTCCCAACTATGTTGGGGTCGGCTTCCAGTCTAACCAGATGCAGCTGAATACCAGTATTTTACATGGAGCGACTGCCTATCAGATCTCCACAACCCAGTAACTGGGCAATACGATACCCCTTGGTAAGACTGGCTGACCCATAACGACTGTCAAAGATGCGCAAATGACAGCCGGGACCAACGGCTTAACGTGCTTTCCGAGACACGTAGGAGTCTTGGTAAGTAAAGACGGTAACCCATCCACGGCCAACCCCGGCAAACGTGGCTTAATCTGATAGATCGACTTGTGCGGCTGTTAGTACTTAGCCACGAATTCAACAATGTTTATTGTGCAAAATCGACTTAATATAAGGTACTTTAGCTCGGTTGTACCATTAGCATGTCTACCACTGTTCCTAAGTTTTATTTGCGTTTAATTTATCTTTGTGTGCTGTCACAAACTAGATAAAATGAATTACAATGAATAATTCGTGCTCTTTTCATTAGGTAATGGATTTAACTTGAAGTCACGCCATTTTTGGATGAGTCTTGAGTTTTAAATACTATGGAAAACTTACGTAGGATTTTAAATTACTAGATTTTTTCCGCGGTTTCACCCGCTTGTGAAATATGCCACGTAAACGGACTACCCATCTAAACAAAAAAAAAATCAGCGGTGAACAGCAATTTTTTTTTTACATTTTGACGCGTTTTGCGAGCATAATGTATGGAACAGCTGATTTTTTTTGCGATTTAGGTTTAAAGAATCTTTATTTCTCATAAGAACATGATACAGTTCACTTACATGAGATTTAACTTTTAACATAAATAATCGTCGTCTAATGACGAAGCATGCAGATTGTAGAATAAGTAAAACTATTAACAACAACATAATTATGAGATAAACAGCAAACAAGCAAGATTGTGGGTAGTTACATAAAAAAAGTTAGTACAGCTGGCCAATTTGACACCAAGGTACCCTCATATACTGATTATTCACTTTGTGAGGAACAAAAACAACGATTAAGAAGCGAACTACTGTGTGAATGTATTGTGTGTGCTAGCTTAGTGCGTGCACGCGTTTGTTTGCTTGTGTGCGTCAAGTATAGTCTCGGAGACCGCTAATCATTTTTAATTTTGATTTTATAATTTTAATTATTACGTGTGAGTTCTGATTTTATGTGTTGTTATTTTGTGTTACTTAAATGTATTTTATTATTTGATTTTTATTTTTATATAAGTATTTTATACTGTGTTTACAGGGTATTTATGTAGAAGTTACTTTTTGCATAATATAATCCTTTAGTTTTCTTTTGTAAATATTAATACTTTTGCACTCTTTAATTTCATTTGGCAATTTATTATATAATTGAACCCCTTCATATAAAAAGTTATTTTTTCCATATTTTACTGTTCTAGGAAAACGCAGAACTAATTCGTTTCTATTTCTTAGGTTATGTGTGTATGTCTTTTTTGTAAGTTTTATGTTGGTTTGTGTAGTGTTATCTAAAAACTTTTTTACTAAGATGCAAGTATTGTAGTTGTATAGTTGACGGAGATTGAAAAGTTTAGTTTTTTCATATACCTGTTTAGTAGGTGTTAGGAAGTCATAACAATATAACCGTTTTATAATTTTGTTTTGGGTTCTCTGTATGTAATTGAGGTTAGTCTTGGATGCTGATCCCCAAATCTCAATTAGGTATTCTAGATTAGGTTTTACTAATGAATTGTAGATAGTATGTTTTATCTTAGGTGGTAAGCAGTTTCCCATTTTGCGAATAGCTCCAGAAAGTGATACAAGCTTGGCTCTTACGTGCTCGATATGGGGTTTCCAGAACAGTTTGTCGTCTAATAGTAGTCCAAGATACTTTTCTGTACTGGACTGCTTGATAGCTAGGTTATTAATAATCAAAGGGACGTGGGCTGGAATCTTTTTGTTTTTGGCTGTAAAAATCATGTAAGAAGTTTTCGAAGTATTAATGGTAAGTAAGTTATGTAGAAACCACTCATTTATAACATTCAAATCGTTTTGCGCTTCACTAATGATATCGTGTATGGATTGACCAAAGTAGAATATACTAGTATCATCTGCGTAAAGTGTTAGATATCCTGTTAACCCTATTTGATTGATGTTGTTTACGTAAATTAGGAATAATGGTGGTCCCAGAATAGATCCTTGTGGTACTCCACATGTTATTTTTTGGGGAATACTCTTGTAGTTACCAACTTTAACAATTTGGCATCTGTTTGATAAATAGGATTCGAATAATTTGTAAGCTGTTCCAGTGATACCCAAGTTAATTAGTTTTTGTAATAGTTTTGCATGAGAAACAGTATCAAACGCCTTTTTCAAATCAATAAAAATGCCTAAGCCTATATTTGTTTTATCTATATTTGTTTTAATATTCGTGACTAGGTCAACGGTTGCTGACAGGGTGTTTGATTTTGATCTAAAACCATACTGTTGGTCTATTATGAAGCGTTTCTCATTTAAGTATTCAATTAAGCGGTTGTATATAATTTTCTCAAAGATTTTAGATATCACTGGAAGCACAGAAATTGGTCTATAATTGCTCGGGTCAGTTTTCGTACCCGACTTGAAGATAGGAGAAACTTTTGCCAACTTCAAACTATCAGGAAACGTACCATGGTCAAGACATTTATTAACGCAACTAACTAAGGGTGAAATTATAACATTCTTAATACATTTCAATGCTTTTGTGCTAATTCCGTCCACACCTGTGCTAGTATCAGCATCCAAATTATCGATAAGTTTAGCAACTTCTTCGATTGTACAAGGTCTAAATTGTGTAAGCGTTTCTGTGTGTTCATGTCCGTCTTTGTACATAAGTGTGTTACCCGAATTTAAATGGTATCCCGATGGTATCCTATTAGCCAGCTCTGTACCAATAGTGGCGAAATATTCATTCAGTATATCACAGATTTTTTCGCCCTCTGATACAATTTGTGAATTTACTATTAGCTTTGGAGGTAAAATATTCGTCTTAGTCTTATTCATGGCTAGAGAATTAATAGTTTCCCACATCTTCTTCGGATTATTGTTACATTTTCGGAATTTGTTATAGTAGTAGCTGTTTTTATCATTATTTATCTTCTTACTTACTTTATTTCGTTCCGCTAGAAACTTCCTTCTCAAGATAATATTTGCTTCTTCATTTTTTAACTGTTGCCACAAGGTATTTCTGTTATCGATCATCTTAATAATTTCTTTGTTAATCCAGTCGTCCTTTGGTAAGTTCATTATTTTTGATTTTATCTTCTTGTTTTGTAGTATGTGTGACGTAACGAAGGCTTCCAGACATTTGTAATCATCATCTATGCCTATGCACGAAGCTTTGCTGATACTTTTGTATAAGTTTTCATAGTCTATGGCCTCATATTGGATCTTTTGTTTAATTTTTGGCCTGTATTTAAACATTTCCAGATAAATCTGTTTATGGTCAGACATAGCAGACTCCAGAATAACAAAATGGAAAGACTGTTTTTGTAGGTCTGTTGCAAAATGATCTAAGATGGTGCTTGTTGTTTGAGTTTGCCTCGTGGAATATTCCTTATCTATTTTGTTTAAAATGTCGTAGCCACTTTCTTCAAGTTCTGATAGGTATTGAGTGACACATGTGTTTGGGTTCAGTAGGTCTAAGTTAAAATCACCAAACACTATTGATCTCTTTCTAGCTTCCAGTTGCAAGGTATATCTTTCGAGAAACTCTTTAATGTTCGAATGGCCTGGTTTGTAGATACCTCCAACATGCAGCGCATATTTGGGAAGATATATCCATAGGTAGTGGTTGCTGTCCTTGTAGGTGTCCTCTGTTACTTCAAAGGAAATACCTTCATGAATGTAGATAGATACGCCCCCTCCCTTACTATCATGTCTATAATTGTAAACATGTTTGTAGTTAGGAAGATCGTATAATTTTGCATCTTGTTCCGATGTTATCCAAGTCTCAGTTAGAATTATGACATGTACTGTAGAAGGAATTGCTTTTAGGATGCACTGTAATTCTTCAATTTTTCCTGGTGTGCGGATACTTCTTACATTAGCATAGAAGGTTTTGAGGAATGATGATTTTGAGGGCAAATCTTTATACTTGTGAATTTTTTGGTATGTAGTATTTCCTGGGTTAACATTATTAGAACAACTGGGGTTAGCCCCGGCTAGTTTTTTGAATTGTAGTTGTTTTTGGTTATAGTAGGTACTCCTTTGATATATTTAATTATTAGATTTGTTTCCCCTTTTTGCTCACGCTCTTTGAGCTCAGTTTGGAGATTTTGTATATAAGTCCTTTGAGCTGGTGTTTGGTCCGAATATATCTTTATAGTCTTAGGCAGTTTCGAGCGATTCTTCAGTAAATATTTTGGTGTATCAGGAGAATCAAATACAATTTTTATAGGGCGAGGTTTATCTGCATTATATTTGCCCAATCTTGTAGATATTAAGGGCGTAGGACAATCTTGATAGGCTTTTGTTAGGATCTTGTGAGCTTCTTGAGAGTCGAAATTGTTGCCTGTGGAGAGATCGTTGACATCTTGCTCATTCAGACCCACCAATATTATGTTTTTGTCTCTTTGAAGTCTACCTTGCATTTCGACGAAAAACTCGTGCTGAGCTCCAAAACTTAATTCAGGTTTTCGGTTTTCACTTTTAAGTTGATGCAGTTCATCCTCGATTGCTATAATTTTACTTTGAGTTACTTTATGTTGGGTTGTAATATTTTACACGGATTTATGCAGTTTCTTATATTCTTCTGTTAGGTTATCCGTTGTTAATTTCAGATCTTGAATATCTTGCCTAATTTCATTCCGCATTTGAGTTATATTTTCAAATTGTTCATTCATCGCTTCCTTTATACAGCCCATTATTTCGCTACGAAATTGGGCTAAATCTCTTTTGAAATCATATTCTAGAGTGTGTGGTCTTCTCTTCCTTGAGTCTTTGTTAACTCGACCTTCATCATCTTCAAAATTGGACAAATTAGAGGTTGATCCACCACTCGCACTCCCGCCAAACATTTGTGTCTTTGTTGGAGTTCGCGGTAAATCCATGATATCTAGCTCACGAACTAGGCTCAGAGAACCGGTTACGGCTTCTTATCTTTCTCGACCGTAGGTAAACTGTTTGTGTGATTTATGTGGTTTTTTAAAATACACTTTATTTGTAGAAACACAGAAGTTGATTTAGTATAGCTATAGTTTTAATATTTTATACTTTAACGATATTTTATTTAAGTATTAAACACGCGTCCGCACACTCCGACGCTCGACGACGATTTCAGATTTGTTCCCATGGTAAAAGTTGTTCATAATGATGAGTACAATGAGGATAGATAAGATATTGTCCATAAATTCAAATTCACCCTGTACGTGTATTGTTGGTAGTTTTTTTTGATCCGCCTGTATTGTGATGGTCACGCTTATTATAATTATACTGAAAAACCAATTTAAAATGGTCGATTTTTTTTAATAAAATCAAACCGGAATCACGAAATGGTAATAAAAAGTGTGTTGCACTCAATTGATTACAACGTAAATGCATGTATTCAAGCGTTTATATAAAGAAAAAACTACAAATTATACAGGGTGTCTCAGAAGTCGGTGTCAAACCAGAATTGGGTGATAAGTCAAGACATAACAGTTATTAAAAAAAAACGCTGTGTGCACAGTTCATGATTAAATCGGCTTTTATTAAGTAAAAAAATATTAAACACTATATTCCTACTACTTATTACAAGTGCCTTTATTTACTGAATTATGATACTAATGAGACCAAACTACTTACTAAACAATAGGTATTCCCGTTAAACGAGGTTCTACGATCTGTAAACTACTACCAATTGTTATCTAGAAATAACAAATTAACATGGGTTTCATGACTAGATGCCACAATTTTTCATGTGCCTATTTCCCGAACAAAAAGAAATAACTCCTTTCATCTAAATCCGCTAAGCCGTTTTTGCATGATGGAGTAACAAACATACATTACGAACTTTAACATTATAATAATACTAGTTGGATTTATTTAGGTTTTCGAAAAGGTTGCGCTCACCTGAGTAAGTTTTGTTACCGCTCCTATGTACATTTATATAACTACCTACGATATATTTCTATAAGCTGTCCCAAAATAAATACATTTATAATATTATAATCTCATACAATTGTAAAATCTCTAAGGGAACTATTTAAAAGGACTAATATTATGATGGTACCTTGCCAATTAATTTATGAAAATATTACGTACGTAAGAAAAAATCCACATCATAAAAAAAAAGTGATAGGCATAACTTTAACACTAGTAATAAAGATAAAATAGATCAACCATTTTTCAGATTATCAAAATACATATATCTTTTATGGGGTTCTGTGTTAAATGATACAACAAAATACCTTGTATACTGCAATTAAATGAAAGAAAATTTAAAAGTCATATTAAAAAAACACTTTGTAAACTAGCTTATTACAAATTAGGATTATATATCAAAGATAACGATGCTTAGAAACATGCTGGTCCTGCTCCACAGGGCAATCTAGAGTCTCAATATAGAGTCGATTTTAAATAAATGATTTGACTTTGACTTTGAAAAAAAGATATGTAAATAAAAGTTGAATAAATATTGACAGCACATTAGACATACTTACTCATTAGTAAGTATGTTTAATGTGCTGTCAATACTTATTCAACTACTTTCCTAAGTATTGGTTACAATTTTATTTTTACATTGATATCCTATAGGTAGAGTAGCTCGTGGTTAAGTAATAACAGCCGTACCGATCGATCCATCAGGTTAAGCTACGCTTGCCGGGTTTGGTCTGTGAATGGGTGACCATCTTTTCATATCGAGACTCCTCACGAAAGCACGTTAAGCCGTTGGCCCCGGCTGTGATTCGTGGATCTTTGACAGTCGTCATGGGTAGTCAGAAGCCCAAAAGTCTGACAGCCAGTCTTACCAAGAAGTATCGTATTACCCAGTTACTGATTGGGTTATGGAGGTCAGATAGGCAGTCGCTCCATGTAAAATACTGGTATTCAGCTGCATCCGGTTAGACTGGAAGCCGACCTCAACATAGTTGGGAAAAGGCTAGGCAGATAGGCAGATTGATGTCCTATGGGTAGGTACTACAAGTAAAATCTAGATTTTGTCCGTGGCAAATGTGTGCCAAATTTCTTCCAAATTCGTTCAACAGTTTTAACGTGATTGACAAACAAACAACCACTTAAAAGTTTTCATATGTTTAATTTTAATAATGTATCTTGGGGCACGGCAGTTCCCCCGCCAAGTCGAGCTAAATAGCGGCACGGCTAGAATTAACTTGACGGACAAATTATTTCGCAATTTGTCAATTCAATACTTATAAATACCGGTAGCAATGTGCATTATTTTTTTAGATAACCAACAAACTTGAAACCCAGCCAACCATTAATTAGCCGTGGGAGACGCCCCAAGCGTCGGGAGCCACGTGACGACTCCCGGCACGGGTCTGCGGGCGGTGAGTAATGGGTCACCGTCCGATCAGAACCAGGCCCGTGCCGGACGGAGCGTATATGTACCACGCGCGCCTCAAAGAGATGTCAGCATATGAACCCTTCATTGGGCCAAGCAACCCCTGAACATATAGGGCTACGGAAGGAACATGGATGGGTTTTAGTCAGTAAGAGTCTGACACTCCCTTCTGCTCCACCCAGAGCAGGAGAAGTCATTGGATGATTTCCCAGCCTTAAAAAAAGCCAACCATTAATCTATATTTCTATCAAAACAACCGCATCAGGATTCCTTCCATCAGATCTTCAAATATCTAACTTCTTCGTAATCGGGCTTACAACAATTACATTTTCAATTCAATTTTCTCGCAATCCTTCAAACTGTCAGAACACACGAAACATACATATATGTATAACCAATCCTTGGGCAAAAATGTAGGTTCCTACCTACTTAACGTCTTTTATACTGAAATAGTTTATTCAACGAAGCGTGTAAGAGTTCACTTTAAGTAAAAGTAGGTAGCTATACTTTTCAATACTTTGTACGTAATATCTTTTTTGCTTTACCATAATTTTATTTACTTATTTATGATACATATAAGAATAACATAATTATTTAAATAATCTAAAGCGTTGTACAGTTATATATAACAAACAGTAAAAAAAATATAAAGCATGAGAAATTGACACAATAGAAATAATTTATAGACTAAGCAATAATATAATTTAGATCTACGTGAACCCTATAAGGCACAGCAAAAGTGAAGGAGAGAAGAAGTCCCGTTTTAGGAGATCAAGAAGTTTTAACTTATATAAAATTTCTTCTATGTACTGTGACGACTAAAGGGACAACGAGTGAATAATACTACTTTTCGAAAACATCAGCTCAGTAATAAGCCTACTGACAAAGTCCATCAGTCTTAACTATTATTGAAACCTTTTCAAAATAATCTATCATTTAGAAAGGTCGAATGCTGCCAGTTACTTTTTAACCAACCAGCTAAGTTCAACATAAGGTTTTACCTGGCTCTACATTACTAACCCAGTTTTCAAAATCCATAAGTTATACATGTCATCCTCCTACCTAACATAAATAAATTTCAATACATACAAATTAAAATTAAAATTAAAGTGTCTTTTTGTAATGACAAAATAACAGTTTTTTACTAATTAAAACATGAACAACAAACCACAATTTTTTTTTTGTGTGTCGGTCTGTTTGTTCGGTATTTATGCGAAACACTGAATCGATTTCGACGGGAGTCTCACTAAGAAGATAGCTGATATTATAAAGAGTAACTAAGGACCGAGCCTGCCGGGTAAGTGGGATTGTCCGAAAGGGTTACCGCTACCCCGGATCACAAAGGGCTAAGGAAGGAACATGGATGGGTTTAGTCAGTAAAAGTCTGACACTCCCTTCCTCAACCCAGACCGGGAGAAGTCATTGGATGATTTCCTACCCTCAAAAAAAGGCTTATTGGAATGAAAAATTCGGGTCCAGTAACAGTAATATCTAAAACAAATTAACAAGAAGAAAAATACAAGGTTTCTTTTATACATGAACTTTCACTATTAAGTATCCACATAAAGCGCTATTTCCTTTCAACAAAACGGACCTCCTTCCTAAATACTCTTCCAGACGGGTACTAAAGAATTTGGCAGAACTTAGTCTATTTTTAGAGGAAACGCGCCAGAAACACTAATGACTCCAACTGGCAGACTGTCTATCAGGGCCTTAATGTAGTAGAGAATTTAGAACGTGAATGTTCGTTGTTTGAAACTTGTTTTAAATACATTTGGTTGGAATTTCAGCTTAAAAAGTTTTGGAATTAAGAACTGTTTTAGTATAACTGGATGATTGAATGCCAGTCGATGCCAAGTCTAGTTAATTTAAGAACCGCTACAAAAATGTGTGAAAACGATACTTTCATACAATATTGTAAATGCGTAAGTACTCTGTACATATGTCTTCTTTAACACGTTAAGTGCGAAACGAGGCCTAAATCACCCCGCATGCAACTTCCTTGTGGTGCGGCAAGGAAAAACGTGATCATCTCTGTCGTGCGAAGGGCATAGCTTTAGTTTGGTCCAGTATAGAAAAGAGATAAATGTATATTTGAGACGTGCTAATGGTCCCGGACTCGGTGGTATACCTACCTTGGTACCGGATGTTTTAGGCCTCGTACCGCACTGAATTAATATAATTTTAATGCAGTGCGGGACGAGGCTAAAACGTCCCATATCCACCCGGACCTCGTACCGCACCCAACGCGAGCTTCCCGCGACTAGTGTTGTGCATCACGTCGATAGGAGAGCACGTCCTTTTACATCGCCGAACATGTCTAAACGATGTCGGAAGAAGTTAATTTTAAAAAACCCAGAAACAGAACCAAAACAGGTAAGTTTTTAATTGATATTTTTGTAGGTAGTGAAAAGCTCCACACAAAACGCAAAGCAGCCATTGACAAAACAGGTAAGTAATTAATTAATAATTCAGTAGTTCTTTGTCTAGGTTTTGAAAGTAAATAAAGATTACCTAACGATTTTTAGGGTTCCGTATCGAAAGGATAAAAACAGGACCCTCTATTACTAAGACTTCGCTGTTTGTCTGTCACCAGATATCTAAAGAATCGCGATAACTAGATAGTTGTGTTAGTGAAGTTTTCTCAAATTAAGTAGGTACTTCTGTTGCCGCTATAACAACAATACTAAAACGTTAAAAACAACAAAATATGTACCTACAGAGTTATTTTTAATCACCAAGTTTGTTGAGTGTGTAGGTTATAGGTGTGTGGTGTAGAAGTAGAAATAGGCAGTGAAGAAATAAGTCCCAAGTACACAAGAAGAAGAATGAAAGTTTATTAGGTGCACAGACACACAAGAGTTCCACTTAGATAAGAAGGAGTGGTAGAAATATAGATAGCGGAGAACAGCACAGTTAAATAATAATAAAATAGATAGGCGTAAGCGAATAAGTCTTAGTGTTACGACAACCGATATTCTAAGCTAGATCGTAACGCTTCGCGCGCAGCGCATGTCAAGCCTCGAAAAGGGTGAAAAAAGAAGAAGATGTGTTGGTTGTTACCAGAAACTACGCACATTTTTACCATCTCGTGAAGCTGACAAAAAATCCAAAAAGATTTTGACACAGTGCTCTCAGTGCAAAAAATCTTATTGTCTACCCTGTTTCAATGAAAAACACTCATAAATGAGTACAAAATATATATTGCGATTTTTTATAAAAAAAATTTTGAGTGCTACTGATTACTATATTGTTACTGTTTTTTTTATGTTAATTCTAGTTCTAATATTGTTATTGTATGTTAATTTTTAAAGCCCGAGGCAGAATACATATGATAGTTTCTTTTCTACTTCTGGTTTTCTTTTTTTTCTATTCTGTGAACCGCATTAAGATTTTCACACAAAAATAGATAAACGTCGTTGCGTCGATATTATTTTTCCCATCACTAATCTTAGCGAAAATTTACCCTATTTCAGTGCGTTACGAGGTGTATAAGATCCCATATTTTGTTTTGCCAATAATTCCTAAACTAGTTATCCGGGGCGACGGTAGATTAGGGTTCATCAATTCACTGTCTATATCGATAAGGACCAAATTTTTCAATTTTCTTTGATTTCGCGCCAGAAAATGGTTTTTAGTCTGTTAAAGGAGGTGGGGTCTAATAGACCGCGTATCGCCCTAACGTCTGGTCACGGTGCGGGCCGATAAAACCTCGTGCCGCAGGAACGGAAAGTTTGCAAAAATTGGTGCCGCAGCTAACGTGTTAATCAATTCACACCTTTACGGTTGAAAGGATTTTGATGAACTTTGACACCAAGGTAGAAAAACAGTAGAGTCAACGGAAATTAGCAATTTTCGCTGAGTTAGAATTACTAAATTGAAATAATTGAAATTTAAAATATAGGTAATATATTCCCGACACATTTCATAAACCTAAATTGAGACCACATTTATATGAAGAATGATGAATGGATGCCATGAAATTGCTAAAGTTTTCATAAATATAGTATACCTTTACAGATATCCCTGTGTAAGTTTGGGCACTACAAAAAGAGAGTTTCAACAGCCTTTCATAAGTACAGCACAAGTTATTACAACGAGCGAAATAAATTTACGCTTTTCAGTTGTTTTTCAGAACTGAAAACTTCTGTAACACGTCATCTATGTATTACTAAACTTTTTTTTTTTTTAGGGTTAAAAATCATCAATAATTAACCCCTCCCGCTCTGGGTAGAGCGGAAGTGAGTGTCAGACTCTTACTGACTCCATCCATGTTCCTTTCTTAGCTCTTCATGGTTAGGTTCCTGAGGTCCAGGGTAGTGGTAACCCTTTCGGACAATCCTACTGAGTTATCTATTACTCATCAGTGTGTCTGTGTGTAATCAACTTGTTTGAACTCAAAATCAAAATTCATTTATTTAAATAAGGTTGAGAATCAGCAGTTTTTGGACGTCAAAATTACATAAAACATTCCTTCGACGGTTCACCACTTCTTAGAAGTTTCCCTAGCAGCCCAGCTGTCTGTTTAGTTAGAAAACTTGATTTTATATAATAGTAGGAGTGCAAAGTATGAGTAGGAGGAGCTCGCGGCTAAGTAATAACAGCCGCACGGATCGATCCATCAGGTTAAGTTAAGTACGCTTGCCGGGGTTGGTCCGTGGATGGGTGACCATAGTTACATATCGAGACGCCTTCGTGCCTCGGAAAGCAAGTTAAGCCGTTGGCCCCGGATGTCATTCGTGGATCTTTGACAGTCGTTACGGGAAGTCAGAAGCCCGAAAGTCTGACAGCCAGTTACCAAGGGTACCCCATCCATGTTCCTTCCTTAGCCCTTTATGTTTCGGGGTAGCGGTAACCCTTTCGGACAATCCCGCTTACCCGACAGGCTTGGCCCTGACGGATCCTTCAAATATCGTATGCATAACCTTGAGTGAAGCTGGACAATTACATTAGACACGTACGAAAACTAATGGACATTTGACGTAAATATCATTCCTTTTTAACTTCATTCGCTCTTTTTCGAGGAAGAAACCTTTGACAGTTTCTTGGTCCCTGTCCCTGTCCCAGTCCCTGGGGCTAATGTTGTGGAGATATTTAAGTATAAGCCTGAGGACGTATTCTTACGTACCTTTCTAATGTACATGTTACCGGAAATGTATGAAAAACTTGGGAATTGTACATAACTCCTAGGAAATACATATATGCATATTGCAAAATCATCATTTGCCTAGCCTTATCCAACTATGTTGGGGTCAGCTTCCAGTCTAACCGGATGCAGCTGAATACCAGTATTTTACATGGAGTGACTGCCTATCTGACCTCCACAACCCAGTAACTGGGCAATACGATACGACTTGGTGAGATTGGCTGTCAGATGATTTTCGGGCTTCAGGTGACCCGTAACGACTATCAAAGATGCACAAATGACAGCCGGGACCAACGGCTTAACGTGTTTTTTGAGGCGCGGAGGAGTCTCGGTATGTAAAGATGGTCACCCATCCACGACCAACCGCGGCAAGCGTAGCTTAACCTGATGGATCGACTTGTGTGGCTGTTAGTACTTAGCCACGAGCTCCTCAATCGGATATTGCAAAATACATCATAGATTTCCTATTTTAGGAATTGTATACAATGACGGCTTACACACTTTTCCCTTAACATTATTATATATCGTACGTGAGGTATATATTTTCGAGACGTTGTCAATGGTTGCGTCGTGTACGGACCGTGCACCCAGCTTCCGACGTTTTGTAAGTGCTTCTAAAGTGCTGAAGTTTCATAAGGGGTTGAGAGAGAGGATTGATTCTTAAATACTACTACTGCTGTGGTACTTTGGTAACTCATTCTTTTAACGCACCAACTCAAATTGAATACTTAACAATTGACTTTTTGAAACGGTCAAAAATAAAATATGATACCACATAAAAAAAGACTGCTCTTCTTAAAAACTTCCATCAACGAACAAAAATTAAATATTATGCGAATATATAATAATTGTAACATTGCATTTAATGCTAATAAGTATTCCATTTGATTCTAAAAATCTGTGACGTCACATTGTTATCTATACTTAATATTATAAAGCTGAAGAGTTTGTTAGTTTGTTTGAACGCGCTAATCTCAGGAACTACTGGTTCGAATTGCAAGATTCTTTTTGTGTTGAATAGTCCATTTATCGAGGAAGCCTATAGGTTATATAACATCACGCTACGACCAATAGGAGCCGCGGAGCGGGGGTGAAACCGCGGGGAACAGCTAGTATTTCATACAAATCACGTACAAATGCCGCGTTTTGACAATTCATAAAAACATCTTCACCCTTTCAAATACCCAATTGTTATTAATTTTCCTATAAATGTATTTTACTGTTTAACTCTGCCTCTGCCTCTGCCTCTCTGTCTCTTTGCGTGTTACATTTTTCCACCAAAGGTTGGGCAAACGTCTACCAATAGTTGGTACACCCAGCTTTTGCCAGCTATGTTAGAATAGAATAGAATTTATTTGCAAATATAGGTTATATATAAGTAGGTAGTAGTAAGTTTTTATCACAGTTCTGCCATATTTCACCATTCGGCATGCAAACATTTTCATTATATAGAATTGTCAAAATTTAAATTCTAATTGGAACATTAAATTATTTAGATATGTCACTGTCATTAAATAAAATTATTAAAATTCAGATACTCATCAAAAATGTCAAACGTAATTATTACATTAGAACTAAAAAAAAAGTGTTTAAGTAACAAGTAATAAAGGACGAGCCTATTGCCATCAACCGTGCTCCAATCCAGACTCTGAGCTGCTGCTGAGTAATTTCTAAAGGAAAAACCCAAATAACACTTACTAGGTGTCCGTGGCATCACAGCGGGCCCTATCAGCATATCAACGCTGCGGTATTTTTTTTATTTTAAGAGAGTAGCCTTTTTGTTACTCGTAATTGCTCTTTTTTATTTTTACTGTTTCCTGTGTCCCAATGAAAATATTTTTCTTTCCTTCTAACAAACATTAACTGACTAAAATTCATTGTTTGCATGCCAATACTGCACGGTCTTTTTCTTTGCGTGTGGTTAGTGACTAACCTGGTGTCAGAGTTTTTATGCTGCCCATCCTCTGTCTGACTTAGCTTCACATGCTGTTGAGAAATATCTCTCAAGCATGATGGTTTCCTCACGATGTGATCAGTCCTAGATAAATCTCGGTACTTACCAACAAGCTCAATACTCCATGTGTGACGTCACAGCCTTCATTCGTTGTGTATGCAGGTGTTACTGCACATTATATACAAACTGGTGGGCGGCACAGTACATGCTTATCGCGACGAAATTCATTCAATAACTGCAAGCAGGAGTTGAAGACTTTGTGAATGATTCTCCGATATATTTTGATGAGGAATGCTTTGGTGTATTGGATACGTGTACCTATGTCAAGTTTTTTGTGGTAAGTAGGGTTTGATTACCCTGTACGCTGTGTAGGGGGAATTCGCTATAAAACAGACGCGGTGATGACGACATCACAGTTGATATAATATAGCGAAAATTTTCGTTTAATAATTTCATGATATCCTAATGTCTGTGTCGCATCGCGTCCGTTACATTGCGTTTTCCCCCCTACTCATAGATAAATTATATCATTATTTTGAGGTTATAAGATTCGAAGTGTAACAAATTCGTAATTTAAAAAAATATTAAAAGCATTTCGTCAAAAGAGCGCACTACGAGTCTTAACTAAGTGGAAAACTCATAACTTGATGCACCAAGAACAATATCTTACAGCACCTGATTCTTTTACGTTGCTCATAAAAATTCATTAAACTTTTGTTTAAAAAACAAAGCAGATTGGCCCGCCCAAAGTCGGTAACAAAATTTGAAACACCCAATTTTCTTTTCAAGACTTATGTAAAATGGCCGTCGGTTTCCCGGTAATCCTAGGGCCAAATGCGACGAGATTATGTATATTGGAACATAATTGGATATAGGAGAAGGTAAATTAATGGGAGCCTTTGTGACATTTGTACTTAATGTTTTGTTTTAATTCGTTTTTATTGGATATCAAGTGCTGTGTTGTGCCACGTGTAGATTAGTTTTATTGTTGTTTGAATAGTTGTGTTTGGCTCTTTTGACAGGGGGAAAAAGGGAACCTAGCACAGACGTGCGGGGTAAGCGTAACGGAAATTCGAGCGATTAAAAAAAAAACTTCTATCATACATTATAATTTGACCTTTCAACCGCCCAGTCGGATTAATACGACTCACGTTTTCGTGCCAGTGCCGCCTGAGTCACGGTAATATTATCTATACAGTATTCCAACTTCATACAAATGGACGAAACGCGAGCTATACCTACGCGCCTCGATCTCGGCAAGCGCTCGGCATGCAGGCAGTCACAACTGTGCCGCAGTGACGTACAGACGGTGTGTTGTTTTTTTAATAATAACCGCGTGATTTTTTCACTAAAAATAAGTTCAAGTACATATTTAATATGACGAGTAGGATACGTTATGCTGTTTTTGGTTGCATGATTTCTAAAACAATTTTTAATTAAGCTTTGTATTCGAATGCGGCTTTTTTATACTTTAAAATTTAATAATAAAGCATTTCGTACGTCTCAGTCTAGGCGCTATATTTTTCGGTCGCAAATTTATAAGACCGATTTGTTATTCAAATATAAACATGGTTTTTTAATTAAATCACCAATCAAAAAACAACACGCATTTTTATTGAAGACAAAGTATTTTATTTGTTTAAAAAAAAAGTGTATTTACAATCACAAAACTAAATGGAAACACAAAGTAGGCAAATGTAATTCAAATTCTTGAGGCGGGCAGCCCTATCGCATGTTTACGTACCGCGCGGCTGTAGGCATTTATTTCAAAGATGCGGCCGAGTTACAATACTGTATAGATAATATTACCGTGCCTGAGTCGTGTTTATAGGTACTACAGAGAATCTATACGATCAGTTTTCATATCTTATGTAATTGCAGGACCATATACGACTGAAATGAATTTATTTTTTGAGTTGGGCGCTGGAGGCACGGAAATTGAAATCAAACCAAGCGGTCAGTAGGTTTATACAAAAAAAATTATCAATTTTTTTAGGATTGGTGCTATAAGCAGTGACGTCGTACGACATCCCCGAAGTGACCGAGGTAGATCTGAGAGCGGCGGTAGGAAGGCTCAAGGCGAAGAATACCGCCCCAGGACCCGACGGCTTGCCTGGTAAAGCCTGGGTCCTGGCCTCAGGGGCTCTCGGGCCCCGACTGGAGGCCGCTCTTAAGCGCATGCATGGAGAGAGGCCAGTTTCCGCTCCGTTGGAAGACGGGGAAGCTGGTCCTCATACAGAAGCCAGGGCGCCCTGCGGACTCTCCGTCCGCATTCCGGCCCATAGTGCTGCTCGACGAGGTCGGCAAACTCTTCGAGAGAATCATTGCGGGCCGCATCGTCGGGCACCTTGGAAGGACGGGGCCGGACCTTGCGGACTGCCAGTTTGGCTTCCGCAAGGGGCGCTCGACGGTGGACGCCATCATGCGCGTTAGAGCCCTCACGACGGGGGACGCGGTGTCCCAGGGTAGGGTCGTCGTGGCGGTGTCACTCGACATCGCCAACGCCTTAAACACCCTGCCCTGGAGTTGCATTGGGGAAGCACTCTGGTATCACCGGGTGCCGACCTACCTCCGTCGAATAGTCGGGGCGTACTTGACGGACAGAGCCGTCATCTACCCCGGTCGCGATGGGGAATGGAACCGGCGAGAGATGTCGTGCGGTGTCCCGCAGGGATCGGTTCTGGGGCCGTTCCTGTGGGACATCGGTTACGACTGGGTGCTGCGGGCCGACCTCCCTGTAGTAGTTTGCTACGCTGACGACACGCTGGTCCTGGCGCAGGGGAGGTCGCATCAGGCGGCGGCCGACGCGATGACACGCGGGGTTGCGATAGTCGTCGTGAGAGGATCCGGCAGTTGGGTCTCGAGGTGGCATTGCACAAGTCCGAGGCCATGTCCTTTCATGGGCCTCGGAATAGGCTACCATCGGGATCCCAACTTACGGTAGGAGGGGTTCACATCGGCGTCGAGACCACGATGAAATACCTGGGTCTGGTCCTCGACAGCCGATGGAATTTCGTGGAGCATTTCCGACGTTTGGCCCCCAAGCTGGAACGGACTGGGGCCGCCTTCAAGCGGCTCTTGCCCAATCTGAGGGGGCCAAACGCCTCCTGCCGGAGGCTTTACGCGGGAGTCGTGCGGTCCATGGCCCTATACGGGGCCCCGGTGTGGGCGCGTTCATTGCGGCGACGAGCCGCTCACTATCTGCACGCGCCCCAAAAGGTGGTAGCCATTCGGTTAATCCGGGGGTACCGCACGATCTCGGGCGAGGCGGCAAGCCTCCTTGCCGGACTGCCGCCGTGGGATCTGGAGGCGATGGTCCTCGCGCGCCTGTTCGAGTGGCGCGTGGAGGTACTAAGCCGGGGGGAAACTCCGTTTCCGCAGCAAATTGCGGCGGAGCGGACGGACCTCCGGCGCGATCTCATGGCGGCCTGGAATCAGCGACTGTCGCAACCCAGCGCAGGGCACGCCACGATAGTGGCGGTAAGGCCCCTCTTTGAGGAGTGGCTAGAGAGGCGTCACGGCGCCCTCACCTACCGCCTGACGCAGGTCCTCACCGGACATGGATGTTTCGGGAGGTCCTCCCGTCCCAGCCGCCGCAGAAGACGCCCCGGGCGTCGGGAGCCACGTGACGACTCCCGGCCACCATAGGCGCGGGCCTGCGGACCGTGAGTAATGGGTGACTCACCGTCCGATCAGCACCAGACCCGTGCCGTACGGCGCGTATATGTTCCACGCGCGCCTCAAAGAGATGTCAGCATATGAAGGGGCCCCTCAGGGCCATGCCTGCCGGGTAAGCGGGATTGTCCGAAAGGGTTACCGCTACCCCGGAACATAAAGGGCTACGGAAGGAACATGGATGGGTTTTAGTCAGTAAGAGTCTGACACTCCCTTCCGCTCCACCCAGAGCGGGAGCAGTCATTGGATGATTTCCCAGCCTTAAAAAAATAAAAAAATAAAAAAAGCAGTGACGTCGTGGTTACTACCGCAGCTTACGAGTTGTAAGTAGATTCGAACCCAGGCAGGTGCTATACTTCGTGTAAATTGTTTAATTACCAATGCTCTTAAAGTGAAAACATCGTGAGGAAACGGAAAAAGAAAAGACAGATTCTGATGACGTCTAAAAATCCGCGCTGGGCCGCGTGGTGAGTTACGGCCCACTTTTGTTTGAGAGAGGAGGCCAATTCTCGCAGTGGAAACATTACAGGCTGATTATGATTATTATATGTATAAAACAAAGCATGCTATACAAATCTCATTCCACTTTATTTTAAAATTGATTTACCTAGAGAAATAAAGTCTTTACCTACCTTCTTTGTAATAATTATCATAACTATAACAGCATGTACTCGGGGTCCTAACGGCTGATTTTATCATCAACACGGATATTATACTGAATAGCCTGGTTCGGGTTAAGTGGCTAATTATGACCGTCATTATCACACTGTTTATGCGATGGGCACTGCGATTAATGATTGAGCGTTGATCATTGTCATGAATGCGTCCCTTTCGGCTGTTTGTGACATGATCTGTTATTAGTGCTGTAAAAGCTAATAGTAGTGGGATGAGAATGTAGGTTTTTTTTTTGTGGGTGGGAAATCATCAAATGCCCCTTCATTTGATGATTTCCCACCCTCAAAAAAAAACCTTTGATGATTTGATTTCAAGAGGCAACTATAATCAGTTTTTTTTTGTAAATTTTGACGTTCAAAATTGCCTTTTGTGTTTGAAATAATAATCATTTCACCTTTTTTTCTTTGGAAATCATCAAATGACTCCTCCCGCTCTGGGTGGAGTTGAAGGGAGTGTCAGACTTTTACTGACTAAAACCCACCCATGTTCCTTCTTTAGCCATTTATGTACCGGGGTAGCGGTAACCCTGTCGGACAATCCCGCTGAAGTGGAATTATATGCAAAAGAGAGAGGATAAAGAAGAACTTGCCTTCATCATCAGCCCCGTATGTGGCTATGGGGAATCGAAAGGAGATACTAAATGACGAATACAGAGAAACGAAAGGTGGTGCGGGAATTTTTAATTCTAGAATTCATAATTCCCGCAAGAGAAATTAATTAACTCAAGCACCTGTCTGGGTGTGATCCCACGATCTGCAACACGTAAGCCAGGGCAGTTATCACTGGGCCACTACTGTTCCTTTAACTTTAGAACGCCAGAGGGTAAACGTATCGGCATCTCCTCAAACGCCAAGCCACAAGAAAATTACCGTTTTCTGGGTCGGCTTTTGCCGACGGTCGCGTGTTGGGCACGTTTTAAATTGTCGGGTTTATCCGACCGTGGCGTTAAAACGGTTAATAATGTTTGCGTCCAAAAAACGCATAAATCATGTATTTAAAAGGAAAAGCTACAAAACTGCGATTTTATCACAAATATTGACGAAGCAATATGTTGATGTTGATGGACTAAAATAGCATAAGGTGGGTACCGCTTGGTTTAATTAAAATATGTTAAAATTAGCAATTTTTTTTACAAAAAACAGAGTCTATACAATCCTATGTTACCCCAATCTAGGTTCTCTAAAGGGCCTTCAAATTGGGTTCAGTTAAAGGGTAAAGGGCAATTTTAATTCGGTTAACATCGTATTATGTTGGAAGTAGGTAAGGAAAAAATATTTAACTTTATCAAACTTATTTATATATTAACTAGCTTACGCCCGCGGCTTCACCCGCAAAATATGTCGACAAATTATACACATAAACCTTCCTCTTGAATCACTTTATATATTAAAAAAAACCGCATCAAAAATTCGTTGCGTAGTTTTAAAGATTTAAGCATACATACGGATATTAGGGACAGGGAAAGCGACTTTGTTTTATACTATGTAGTGATAGAGAGTATTTATTTTTAAAGAGTAGTTTTATAAGGTTATAAAAATGCCTGAAACTGACTTTAAATAAATCAAAATCTGGCCAAGTGCGAGTTGGACTCGCGCACGAAGGGTTCTGTACTATTATCTATAAAAACGGCAAAAAATAAGCTTAAACACAATAACCGTGACAATGCAGATTTTCGTTTTCGAGTTTCGGCTAAAAATGCAAATAAGGCTAAACTAGAATAGCAGTAATAGCCTAGTGGTGTTACCATCGGACTGCCAAGCCACAGGTCTCGAGTTCTAACCCAAGGCGTGTCTTGGGTAAGAACCACTAATTTTACGGATTCACGCGAGTATTATATAATTATCACTTGCTTGAAAATCGGTGAAGGAAAACATCGTGAGGAAACCAGCATGTCTGAGAGATATTTCTCAACAGCATGTGAAGCTAAGTCAGAGGCCCATGGGCAGCATAAAAACTCTGACAACAGGTTAGTCACTAACCACTCGAAAAGAAAGAGAAAGAAGGCCGGATTTCGTTTGCGGCCGACATTTTCTGTCGTATTTTGCCTCACGTTATAACCCATATTGATAGTATCAGCACACACGATATATCGATGCATGTATCTTTTAATTCCGTAAGTGCCCAATTGTAGCGGAATTCGTGAGTGAGATTAAATCCGGAATTCCTGTATTTCTCAAAGCGGATTCGAAATTTCACCGTTTTTCTGAACGTTTATAGAGTTTATTCATAATTTGAAAATATCGAACAAGTACTTGATTTTTCATTTTGTTGTTGAATAACGAAGCTTTTATCGACTATGAGTGTCAATTATGACACGATTCCAATTATAGAAAAGTATTTATACAATAGTAGCGCCTTGAATACTTATCATATTTTTTTCGTATAATTGGCGCTGAACTGTAAAAAGCAATAAATAAAAAAGTTGAAGATGGACATTATTTAAAATGATATTTTCTGAAACAATGTCTGATCTCAAGATCTGCAAAAAGTTACTAGTATTAGGTACTCATGAAAAATTATAATGATATAATAATTTTAATGATATTTAGTTATATAATTATAATGATATTTAATTATGATGTAGTTAATAAATATATAAATAAAAAATGTATTAAAATGAGATAAAACGTTCGTTTTATCTTTCAACTAAATTACTAAAAATAATGGACACGCTTCTTTTCTTCTTTACGTAAATAAGACTATATAGACGATATAATAACAAGGGTACGTAGATTTACGTACGACGACACGGTTGGCGCAGCGGTTGAGCGATTGACTGCTGCGCAGCATGTCGCGGGTTCGATTCCCGCACGGAACAAATATTTGTACGACCTGCAAGTATTTGTTACGGGTCTGGGTGTTTTTCTATCTGTAATATGTATGTATTTACAAAAAAAATATGTATATAAGTAGTTTATCAGCCATCTCGTTACCATAACACAAGCATTAGGTTGCTTAGCTTGGGACTATATGGCGTTGTGTGAAATGTCCATGGATATTATTATTATTATTTACTGACTTCTGACGTAGCGAGCGATAAAGCAAAAAATACGTGGTCAATATTTTTTTATTATCTGACTGACGGACTGAATATTGTTCCTTTTTTTTACCCAGGTATAATTTCTGTTGACGTAATTAATATTAAAATAAACAAAACGTTAAAACACCCAAACGAAAACACAAAAAAAACATGCTCCTAAATAACCAGCATACGCTCATGTCCTCGTAACGAATGTAGCAGACATTGCAGCATAATGCCAACATAAATTTTGCCAGTAACCGTTATTATCAAACTTATTCCTTTTGTATCACTCCAAAAGTTTATTAATAGTGCGAAGTAATTTACAAGAGCTTGGTGGGGCGTGCCAAGTACCTTTAGTTGAAACTCCATTGTGTTGTACTAATGCTGCAGGCACACAGTAAGAGCTTCACTTAGTAACACTCTAGGTGAGCGTAACATTGAACCGTGGTTTGCTGATAGGAGCTAGATGTCGAAATGTTAAGTGGGATTGTCCGAAAGGGTTACCGCTACCCCGGAACATAAAGGGCTAAGAAAGGAACATTGATGGATTTTATTTAGTAAGAGTCTGACACTCTCTTCCGCTCCACCCAGAGCGGGAGAGTTATTGGATTATTTCCCACCGTCAAAAAAAAAAGATGTCGGAATGTCAAACCACGTCGCAAGACAAAAAAGCCGCGATCTATTTCTCACAAAAATTTAAAAGCAGTTGCAGTCTATCCTGATTGCTTTCAGCTCGGGTTACTAATGTAGGTGCTCCCATTTTGTGTATTTAATTCAATGTGCGCCATTTTATTGTCACACTGCCGTTGCACCGTTCACTGACTCATGAAATTTGCCACAAAAGGCTTTTATTCTTTTACAAAGAGTAATTAAATACATTTTGGTTGTATTTAATTTGTAAGCCTTTAAATAAATAAGTACCAACCAAAACGCATGGATGCCAAACTTGCTCGCAGCCTAGCTCTAAACAACAAGCGTTATTCCTACCCGTGTGTCTTAGGCTTTATAGTATCCATGATATTTGCTCTTTCCTTTGAAGTTATACAAGAAGGCTGTTCACTGTAGCAAAGCTTCTTGGTAGGTAATTTGATATCAACTTTGAATAATAATTTTCATTTTGATATTAGGTCCTGCCTACAAATTTTGATTTAGTTAAAGGGCTATCCCGATCCTTTGATCGGGGAAGTGATAATGCTGCCCTTTATAACCACTGTCCATTCCAAGGTTGCCAGTGTCTTCCTGGCAACCTTGGAATGGACCGAGATTTGCCTGGACATAGAATTGGGCTGTGGTTGGTGCAATTAATTATACCATATACTAAAATGTTTACACATCACAACGTATTAGTTACATAAATACATACAACAAATATATAAGCAACAAAAAGAAATGTTTTTCAAATAAACAAATTCGCTTTGGAGGTCTGTTTGTGTAACGATCGCTTTAATCTTCTTGGCTACAGAATATCACATGGTTTTCACCGTCATTTAGAAAATTTACTCCGTAAGTTTTATGTGTATAATATAAGCAGGGGTGTGTCTAAAGTTCGCCCACATATTGCCAAATAAGTTTAAGTCCCATATAATAGGGTGCGAGTCTATTGCCATCAACCGGGCCTAAATCCAGACTCCGCTAAAACTGAGAAATTCCAGATGGAAAAGCCCAAAAACACTGCTCGATCTGGGAATCAAACCCAGGACCTCATGCCCAGTAATAGCGCTTGACCAATGAGGCAGTTACGATCTTTAATTGCGTAGTAACAACATACTGTTTACGTAACTCATGTTTTTTCTTTATTTATTTGCCAAATTGGGGTACATGTCCCCTCGGAGGTAAATACGTCAGAACGAGGAAGGTACAAGGCAAAACTTGATGTAACAAAAATAAACTTCGTTCCATTGCAAAATAAAAATAACAATATAATGAAAAACGACATTCTGAATTAATAAGAGAAAAACAAACCACCACACTCGCCTAAATAAATATTTAAAACATCGGACTGATTTGTATTCTATGAACCTTAATAAAAAAAACGTTTGCAATTTATATTTTTGCTCTTACTTGTTTTATTTTTTTAAGGGGCACTCCCACGCAATCTTTTGTTCAATACAATATTGGTACTTTTGTTAAATACATGGAGATGAATAAATTAATGAATAAAAGAATTCGTTTGTTAAATGTGAGTAAGGTTAAAGAACCCTGATTGGAACTACTGCCAAATTATATTTAATGCGTAAGTAATTTTCTTCAATAGTAAGGATCAATAGGGTTTAGTTTGGCATAGCAACCACAAGATCGTTATTAAGGGTCAGCTCAGACCGAGACGCGACGCGACGTGACGCTGCGCGCACATTTTAATAGAGCCACTCAAAATATAACTTTATTTACTACACGAAAAGATATTCATCTTATTGCGAGGCCTCACGAGTCGCAGCGCTGCATGGTGCAACGTATTCTGAATTCTCACAATGAAATGTGTACCTTTTCGTGTAGAAAATAAAGTTATATTTTGAATCGCTCTTTCAAAGTCTCGCGTTTCGGTGTGAGCTGACCCTCTCCTAGCCCAAGTCCAAGTCTCCTAGCCATTATCCACAGGACAACAGCTTGTCTAACTGTCATGCCCGATTATGTTTACACGCAGCCAATGCTTGGCTTTGCTGTCAGATATAAACCGGAGATGCCTGATGGTACCCCCGCAAGCAAGACTAAAGTTTGCAATGGGCTAGGACTGACAGTAACCCAACACTGAAGCAGCCTGTATATCAATCTTACTTCTTACTATCACACTAATATTATAAAAGCGAAATTTTGTGAGTGTGTTTGTATGCTTGTTACTAATTCTTCACGCTCAAACGGCTCAATGACTTCTCCCGCTCTGGGTGGAGCGGAAGGGAGTGTCGGACTCTTACTGACTAAAACCCATCCATGTTCCTTCCATAGCCCTTTATGTTCCGGGGTAGCGGTAACCCTTTCGGACAATCCCGCTTACCCGACAGGCTTGGCCTTGAAATTGAATTCACTGGCAATATTTTAAAGGGTCATTGTACTGATCATAATGAACGACTTTTAATATGGGAACACTGAAATCGCGAAACAAAACAGCTGTTCTCCTACATTTTGACGAGGTATGTGCGCATAATGTATGCAACAGCTGATTTTTTTTTTGTGATCATATTTTTTTCCATAATAAAAGTTGTTCATGCTGATGAGTGAGTGGGCCTCTGACTTAGCATCACATGCTGTTGAGAAATATCTCTCAGGCATGCCGGTTTCCTCACGATGTTTTCCTTCACCGATTTTAAGCAAGTGACAATTATACAATACGCACATGAATCCGAAAAATCAGAGGTACGTGCCTTGGGTTTGAACTCGAGACCTATGACTTGGCAGTCCGCCGGTCACACCACTAGGTTATCACTGCTAGCATGAGTACAATGACCCCTTAAAATAATCATCGCTTCTAAGAATCACAAACTTCTCCGAACAAGTAATATTGAAATTCATTCGCTTCTTCATATTTATAAAGTCTACATTGAAGACTACATTGTGGAAGTACGATACGCGAACTTTTCTTCTTATCATACTCCGTTGAGTTCTCAACGATCACTCCTGGTAAGTTCCGTTGTGACTGATATTGCGCAACGAACTGGGAAATGAAACTTCAAAGTTTGTCTTCGCATTTTTTTTATAGATTTTCACCTAGTCAAAGGATTTGAGATTAATGTAGGTTTTAAAGAAAATATTGACTTTTAAAAGGCTAAATAATATTTAATTAATCAAAACAATAAAAAATTCAGCAACTGAGTAGAAGCATTTGTCTAGAAGCCAATCAAATACGGTTTTCTTAAACCTGTTAAGGGCAAAATTCTTATTAGTGGTGGTAATTTATTAAATATTTTGATTGCCATACAATTCACATTTCTGCTATACAAATGCTGTCTCTGGCTAGACTTGTACCTAGCCTTTTTTTGTCCTGTTTGTGAATTGTCCTGAATTTCTGCTTTCAACTCTTTTGGACTTGTGTTCATACACGGGGAACAAGTGAGAGTATCGTTTTACAAACAAACATATTTCAAAAATGTAAAGGCAAGGAAGTGGAAGTATCTTAAATGCTTTAAATAGTGGTTTGCAATGATCTAAGTATTCTGCTCCATAAAAAGCTCTAGCACATTTCTTTTGTGCAATGAATGCTCTGTTCACATCCACTGAATTACCCCATATGATAAGTCCATAACGTAGCACTGAAGAAATATAGCCATGATAGGCATTTAGAGCCGTGTCTTTACCAGCCATTAGTCTTAGTTTTCACAGAGCAAACACAAATTTATCAAGTCGAGTAACTACAGACTTTGCTCACTTGTTCTTTCCAGTTTAATTTTTCATCAAAAACTATACCTAAAAATATTGTTGTTGAGACTGGTTCCAATGTTGTGAAGTTATATTGTATTTTAGGTGGTACCTACTACTAATGAATTGTGTGTTTGTAATTGCACTATATTTGTTTTATTCATATTTACATACAGTAAATTATTTTGTTCGAGCCATTCTATTGCTTTTTGTAAATCAGTGTTCGTGTCAATCTCTAACGCATTCCTGTTCCATGCTTTTATGGTCAATGTTATGTCATCATTACAGATAGTCAGTCGCTCCATGTAAAATACTGGTATTCAGCTGCATTCGATTAGACTGGAAGCCTCCCGCAACATACATGGGAAAAGGCTAGGCTTAATGATTGATTGAAAAGTAAACAAAACGTATTTTTGTGCTTCTTATTACACCAATATTATAAAGGCGAATGTTTGTGAGTGAGTGTGTGTGTGTGAGTTTGTATGTTAGTCCGTCCTTCACGCCCAAACGGCTGGCTGAACGGGTCGGGGTAAAATTTGGCACAGAGGTAGATCATGACCTGCATTAACACATAGTACTTTTTACCCCGGTAATACGTGCCCTTGAGATAATTTCAAACATCCGCGCGGCCGAAGCCACTGGCAGCGGCTAGTATTCCCATAAAGACAGTAATAATTTAATTATATCAGTTAAGTTTAACTATTATTTATTCACGAATTTCTACGTCACTTCCTGGCAATAAACGGTTAACTTTTCAAAATTGTATTGTTCAAAAGTAAACCAGCAGAGTATTGTTGTTGCAATAACACAGATAAGATTCCCTATTATAACAATAATAATTTTCCGGCAATCCCCAATTCAGTTGCTAATCTCAGTGATTACGGCAATATCCGACACAATTTCATTCAAATGGACTGGAAATCAGCATGATAAACCACTAATCTGACATTTAGCTTATGACTAACATAACATTACGCCTCTATTTTCGAAAGGGTGGGCAGAACTCACCCTATACAGGGTGAAATTGAATTCTTGGGCAATACTTTAAGGGGTAAATTTACTCATCATAATGAACAACTTTTACTATGGGAACACACCTGAAATTGCGAAAACAAATCAGCTGCGGGAGGACTTATTTGATGATTTCCCAGCCTCAACAAAAAAAAGTACACCTGTATTTCGCCAGTTATGTTTCAGTTCCATGCAATAGTGGCAAGCCTATTGCTTTCAAACGGGCACAAATCCAGACCCCGGGCTACCACAGAGCAATTTAAATTTTTGTTCATTATTACCGAGAATAAATCCAGACCCCGAAGTGATGGGATGCCCGGCAGAAAACCTCCATGTGTGCCCGGGGACTGGAGTTCCTTTCTGGACACGTCCGGGGGGAAGGCCAGTCTTTGGGCCGGTGCATCCTGGGGTGCGGGCAGCGACTTCCCATTTGGGCTATTTCCCAGTGGGTTCTCGCTGTCCGCATGCTAATGTTCTGCCAGGAGGATCGCTCCACACCTGCCGCTCTGAGTAGCAGAGCGGCAACTGTGGTGGAGTCAGAGCGGGCCCGGTGTGCACTTACCCTGCCGCCGGGCAGGCAGGAGGGGTAACCCTCCTGTCACCGCTATAATCTCGTAGCCCCGGAGACAGTTACGGTCATGTCTCTGACTGTTGAAGGGGGTCGAGGGTCTTGGCTTAACCGCCCGGACCGCGAGGAAGATAACCTCTATAAAAAATTCCCCAAACCCCTAAGCGGCGGCGCACCGCGAGAGGGGTTGTAAGCTTGACTGATGGGTAGCTTGGTTCAGTCGCTAGTGCGGACCACTTTATTTGAGCCAGTACAGATTGTAAAATACTCGTGGGAACAAAATGGAAAATTTTTTAAAACCAAAACCCAAACCCGACGAAGAGGAGAGGAGTGGTGCGGGATCGGAGTCCGATCCCGCATCTGGTGGTGCGAGCACGGGAGGCTCAGGGAGCTCTCGTCGCGCCAGGGAGTTGGCCGCTGCCGCGAGGAACCGCAGGTTCTTCGCCAAGCGGCCAAGGTCAGAGGATGGCCAGGGGTCGTCCTCGGAGGGAGAGCTGGCCTCAGCTCGAAAGATCCCCACCAGCAAGCGGGGGGGGGTCAGAGAGCGAGGCGTGGGGAGGGGGCTCACCGCCCGGGAGGCCACTGAATTGGAAGAAAGGCCCCCAAGGGACGTGGAGACCGGTCCAGAGGTCGCCTTGGGGCCCTCTAGTGACGAGGTGGGTGCGGCGGGCGGTCCCAAGGCGGACCGCAGAAACGAGTTCGCGGCGGTTGTGGAGGCCGCCATAAGAGATGTGTCCTTGAAGCGGGTGCGGGCTTCTAGGAGCAAGGCCGTAGTCTCGGCTACGGCCTCCATCATGGCGGCGGCCAAGGAGGCCGGGTGCGCCGGGCCTCCGGCCAGTGAGGTGGCCGATTTGCGGGCGGAGGTGGCCCGCCTGTCGGCCGCCTTGAAAGATCTCCAGGAGGAGAATGGAAGGCTCCGCGTGGACCTGGCTGGCCTGAAGACCAACACCAGCCACAAGGACCCCCGGGAGGTGAGCCGCCCGTCACCGCCGCCGCAGCAACAACAACAGTGGCAGCAGGGGCCAGGCCGGCCCGAGCCGGGGGAGAACCGGGTCCTGGACCTGGTACGCCAGGAACTCGCCGCCTTCCAGGCGCGGTTCCAGGAGCGGTTCTCCATAGTGGAGGGAATCGTCCTGCGTCCCTCCCTGGCGTCGGGAAAGGCGGCCCCGGGCCCGAGGGTGGCCTCGTACGCGGCCGCTGCGGCAACTCGCGCCCCGAAACCCGGGCCGTCGGGTACAGCCCTGGCGCTGGCAAAACCGACACCGTCCGGCAAAGCTTCGGCGCCGGCCCGCAAAGCCACAAAGGGCAAGAAGTCCCCACCGGCGCAGGTGGATAGGGTCCCAGAGCCCTCTCCACGGCGCCCGGGGCCTCCCGCGACTGATGCCGAGTGGCAGGTGGTCGGGGAGAAGAAGAAGGCGGCCAAGGCGGCCAGGAAAAAGGCGAAAAGGCGGCGCCGAAAGGAGAGAGCCGTCGCGGCTAGACTGCGCGCCCCAAAGACCGGTCGCGGTCAAGAAGGGCGTCACATACCGCGACGTGCTCACCAAGGCACGTGGGGCGGTGGACCTCCAGGAGCTGGGGATCACCGGGGGCCTCCGGCATAGAGTGACGGCAACCGGAGCTCGCATGCTTGAGATCCCCGGTGCATCGAGTGGCCCCACCGCTGACGCCCTAGCTGAGAAGCTAAGGGCGTCACTTGACGCGGAGGAGGCTCGGGTCTCCAGGCCCGTGAAATGCGCAGACATGCGCATCATGGGCCTGGATGACTCCGTAACGGAGGGAGAGGTGGTGGCCGCCGTCGTCAGGACGGGCGGGTGTCACGCTGACCAAGTCAAGGCGGGCACCATACGTCCTGACTTCACGGGCATGCGAACCCTGACGGTAAGCTGCCCCGTGACGGCGGCCAGCAAAATAGTGGAGGGCCGAAGACTCTTGGTGGGCTGGGTTTCAGCGCAGGTAAAACTCCTGGAACCCCGACCTCTGAGGTGCTTCCGTTGCCACGTGGGACACCACGTTGGCGTCCAGTGCACCTCGGAGGTGGACCGCAGCACTCTGTGCTTCCGCTGCGGTCAGCCCGGTCACAAGGCCGGCTCCTGCAACGCCGCGCCGCACTGCGCCGCATGTGCGGCTGCTGGCAAGCCGGCTGATCACCGGGCGGGGAGCAAGTCCTGCGCCCCGCCTGCCGGGACCAGAAGAAGAGGCAGGCCCTCCGCCGCCACCCCCACCGTCGCCGCCGTCGCCGCCGTCGCCGCCGCTGCCACTACTGTTGCCGCCGCCGCCGCCGTTGCCGCCACTGTCGAGGGCCCCTCGCAGGGGACCCAGGGGGGGGTTAATATGGAGGAGTGATGGCCCCACTCCGCCTCCTCCAGGTGAACATCAACCACTGCGCCTGTGCTCAGGACCTCTTGCTCCAGAGCATGGCGCAGTGGTCGATTAATATCGCCGTGGTCGCTGAGCCGTACTTTGTCCCGCCCAGGGATAACTGGGTGGAGGACCTGAGCGGCTCGGTGGCCATAACTTCGTCGGCCGCCGCCGGCACCCCGTCCCTCGAAGGTGCCTCGAAGGGACAGGGGTGCGTCGCAGCACGGTTCGGAGAGATTGTGGTAGTGGGAGTGTACTACTCTCCGAACCGAACTCTCGCCGAGTTCCACAACTCTCTCACAGAGTTGAGTGTCGTCGTCTCCAGAAGCCATCCCTTCCCCGTGCTAGTGCTCGGGGACTTCAACGCCAAAAGCCTGGCCTGGGGTTCCCGCTACACGGATGTGCGGGGTAGGATGGTGGAGGACTGGGCTCTGGAAGCAGGCCTAGCCGTCCTCAATCGGGGTTCTGTTCCCACGTGCGTGCGGATGCGGGGTGAGTCCGTTGTGGACATCTCCTTCGCCAGCCCCGCTCTGTCACAGTGCGTCTTTGACTGGCGCGTAGTAGAGGAGGTGGAGACCTACTCCGATCACCGGTATATCCGGTTCGACGTCTCCACCCAGACCTCAAGCGCGCCGGTCCGACAGGCCCCGAGTGGTCCGCGGTGGGCGCTGAAGCAGCTGGACCGGGAGCTCCTCCTGGAAGCCTCGATCGTGCAGGCCTGGGTTTCATCACCGGTCAGGCCTGCCGACATCAACGACGAGGCAGAGTGGTTCCGGGAGGCCATGTCCGAGATTTGCGACGTGGCAATGCCCCGAGTCCGGCCAGGATGCGCCCGACGTCAGGTGTACTGGTGGTCGCAAGAGGTGGAAACACTGCGCAAGGCGTGCGTCAAAGTGCGCCACCTGTACACCAGGCACCGCAGGCTCCGCATCCGCCCTCCGGATGCGGCAGCCACGGAGGCGGAGCTGTACGAGGGGTACAGAGCGGCGAAGACCGCCCTCCAAGAAGCTGTCCAGCGGGCCAAGGACTCGGCCCGCGAGGAGATGGTGGGGACTCTGGATAGAGATCCATGGGGGCGCCCATATAAAATGGTGCGGAACAAGCTCCGCACCTGGGCCCCCCCTCTGACGCAGAGTCTCCGCCCCCAGCTGGTGGAGGAGGTGGTGAGCGCTCTGTTCCCCTCACGGGGGGAGCATACTCCCCCGCCTATGGCTCCGCCCGAAGTGGACCACGAGGACGACGACGACATCCCCGAAGTGACCGAGGTAGATCTGAGAGCGGCGGTTGGAAGGCTCAAGGCCAAGAATACCGCCCCAGGACCCGACGGCTTGCCTGGTAAAGCCTGGGTCCTGGCCTCAGGGGCTCTCGGGCCCCGACTGGAGGCGCTCTTTAGCGCATGCATGGAAAGAGGCCAGTTTCCGCTCCGTTGGAAGACGGGGAAGCTGGTCCTTATACAGAAGCCAGGGCGCCCTGCGGACTCTCCGTCCGCATTCCGGCCCATAGTGCTGCTCGACGAGGTCGGCAAACTCTTCGAGAGAATTATTGCGGGCCGCCTCGTCGGGCACCTTGGAAGGACGGGGCCGGACCTTGCGGACTGCCAGTTTGGCTTCCGCAAGGGGCGCTCGACGGTGGACGCCATCATGCGCGTTAGAGCCCTCACGACGGGGGACGCGGTGTCCCGGGGTAGAGTCGTCGTGGCGGTGTCACTCGACATCGCCAACGCTTTCAACACCCTGCCCTGGAGTTGCATTGGGGAAGCACTCCGGTATCATCGGGTGCCGACCTACCTCCGTCGAATAGTCGGGGCGTACCTGACGGACAGAGCCGTCATCTACCCCGGTCGCGATGGGGAATGGAACCGGCGAGAGATGTCGTGCGGTGTCCCACAGGGATCGGTTCTGGGGCCGCACCTGTGGGACATCGGCTACGACTGGGTGCTGCGGGCCGACCTCCCTGACGGCGTCAGCGTAATTTGTTACGCTGACGACACGCTGGTTCTGGCGCAGGGAAGGTCGCATCAGGCGGCGGCCGACGCGATGACACGCGGGGTTGCGATAGTCGTTGAGAGGATCCGGCAGTTGGGTCTCGAGGTGGCATTGCACAAATCCGAGGCCATGTCCTTTCATGGGCCTCGGAACAGGCCACCATCGGGATCCCAACTTACGGTAGGAGGGGTTCACATCGGCGTCGAGACCACGATGAAATACCTAGGTCTGGTCCTCGACAGCCGGAATTTCGTGGAGCATTTCCGACGTTTGGCCCCCAAGCTGGAACGGACTGGGGCCGCCTTAAAGCGGCTCTTGCCCAATTTGAGGGGGCCAAACGCCTCCTTTTTTTTTTTTTTTAAGGCTGGGAAATCATCCAATGACTGCTCCCGCTCTGGGTGGAGCGGAAGGGAGTGTCAGACTCTTACTGACTAAAACCCATCCATGTTCCTTCCGTAGCCCTTTATGTTCCGGGGTAGCGGTAAACCTTTCGGACAATCCCGCTTACCCGGCAGGCTTGGCCCTGAGGGGCCCCTTCATATGCTGACATCTCTTTGAGGCGCGCGTGGAACATATACGCGCCGTACGGCACGGGTCTGGTGCTGATCGGACGGCGAGTCACCCATTACTCACCGTCCGCAGGCCCGCGCCTACGGTGGCCGGGAGTCGTCACGTGGCTCCCGACGCCCGGAGCGTCTCCCGCGGCGGCTGGGACGGGAGGACCTTTCTCTCTCCCATCCCGCCACCTCCTTCGCGAGCATAACTTTTTCGCAGAAGGAGGTGACTGCCTCCCACTCCCTCTCGCCCCGGACCATGGCTTGCACCAGGGCCGGGCGCGAGAGGTCGCCGCCGCCGATCGCCTCTACGAGGACACGGCGGTGCTCCGCCCAAGCGGGGCAGGTTTGCACCGTGTGCTCTACCGTGTCCTCTGGGCGATCCTCGCAGTGGTGACACCCGGGCGTTTCCTCCCGCCTGATGATGTGCAGGAACCTCCCGAAACATCCATGTCCGGTGAGGACCTGCGTCAGGCGGAAGGTGAGGGCGCCGTGACGCCTCTCTAGCCACTCCTCAAAGAGGGGCCTTACCGCCACTATCGTGGCGTGCCCTGCGCTGGGTTGCGACAGTCGCTGATTCCAGGCCGCCATGAGATCGCGCCGGAGGTCCGTCCGCTCCGCCGCAATTTGCTGCGGAAACGGAGTTTCCCCCCGGCTTAGTACCTCCGCGCGCCACTCGTACAGGCGCGCGAGGACTATCGCCTCCAGATCCCACGGCGGCAGTCCGGCAAGGAGGCTCGCCGCCTCGCCCGAGATCGTGCGGTACCCCCGGATTAGCCGAATGGCTACCACCTTTTGGGGCGCGTTCAGGTAGTGGGCGGCTCGCCGCCGCAATGAACGCGCCCACACCGGGGCCCCGTAAAGGGCCATGGACCGCACGACTCCCGCGTAAAGCCTCCGGCAGGAGGCGTTTGGCCCCCTCAAATTGGGCAAGAGCCGCTTTAAGGCGGCCCCAGTCCGTTCCAGCTTGGGGGCCAAACGTCGGAAATGCTCCACGAAATTCCATCGGCTGTCGAGGACCAGACCCAGGTATTTCATCGTGGTCTCGACGCCGATGTGAACCCCTCCTACCGTAAGTTGGGATCCCGATGGTGGCCTATTCCGAGGCCCATGAAAGGACATGGCCTCGGATTTGTGCAATGCCACCTCGAGACCCAACTGCCGGATCCTCTCAACGACTATCGCAACACCGCGTGTCATCGCGTCGGCCGCCGCCTGATGCGACCTTCCCTGCGCCAAGACCAGCGTGTCGTCAGCGTAACAAATTACGCTGACGCCGTCAGGGAGGTCGGCCCGCAGCACCCAGTCGTAGCCGATGTCCCACAGGTGCGGCCCCAGAACCGATCCCTGTGGGACACCGCACGACATCTCTCGCCGGTTCCATTCCCCATCGCGACCGGGGTAGATGACGGCTCTGTCCGTCAGGTACGCCCCGACTATTCGACGGAGGTAGGTCGGCACCCGGTGATACCGGAGTGCTTCCCCAATGCAACTCCAGGGCAGGGTGTTGAAAGCGTTGGCGATGTCGAGTGACACCGCCACGACGACCCTACCCTGGGACACCGCGTCCCCCGTCGTGAGGGCTCTAACGCGCATGATGGCGTCCACCGTCGAGCGCCCCTTGCGGAAGCCAAACTGGCAGTCCGCAAGGTCCGGCCCCGTCCTTCCAAGGTGCCCGACGAGGCGGCCCGCAATAATTCTCTCGAAGAGTTTGCCGACCTCGTCGAGCAGCACTATGGGCCGGAATGCGGACGGAGAGTCCGCAGGGCGCCCTGGCTTCTGTATAAGGACCAGCTTCCCCGTCTTCCAACGGAGCGGAAACTGGCCTCTTTCCATGCATGCGCTAAAGAGCGCCTCCAGTCGGGGCCCGAGAGCCCCTGAGGCCAGGACCCAGGCTTTACCAGGCAAGCCGTCGGGTCCTGGGGCGGTATTCTTGGCCTTGAGCCTTCCAACCGCCGCTCTCAGATCTACCTCGGTCACTTCGGGGATGTCGTCGTCGTCCTCGTGGTCCGCTTCGGGCGGAGCCATAGGCGGGGGAGTGTGCTCCCCGCGTGAAGGGAACAGAGTGCTCACCACCTCCTCCACCAGCTGTGGGCGGAGACTCTGCGTCAGTGGGGGGGCCCAGGTGCGGAGCTTGTTCCGCACCATTTTATATGGGCGCCCCCATGGATCTCTGTCCAGAGTCCCCACCATCTCCTCGCGGGCCGAGTCCTTGGCCCGCTGGACAGCTTCTTGGAGGGCGGTCTTCGCCGCTCTGTACCCCTCGTACAGCTCCGCCTCCGTGGCTGCCGCATCCGGAGGGCGAATGCGGAGCCTGCGGTGCCTGGTGTACAGGTGGCGCACCTCGACACACATCTTGCGAAGTACTTCAACCTCTTGCGACCACCAGTACACCTGACGTCGGGCGCATCCTGGCCGGACTCGGGGCATTGCCACGTCACAAATCTCGGACATGGCCTCCCGGAACCACTCTGCCTCGTCGTTTATGTCGGCAGGCCTGACCGGTGATGAAACCCAGGCCTGCACGATCGAGGCTTCCAGGAGGAGCTCCCGGTCCAGCTGCTTCAGCGCCCACCGCGGACCACTCGGGGCCTGTCGGACCGGCGCGCTTGAGGTCTGGGTGGAGACGTCGAACCGGAGGCCAAACGCCTCCTGCCGAAGGCTTTACGCGGGAGTCGTGCGGTCCATGGCCCTTTACGGGGCCCCGGTGTGGGCGCGTTCATTGCGGCGGCGAGCCGCCCACTACCTGAACGCGCCCCAAAAGGTGGTAGCCATTCGGCTAATCCGGGGGTACCGCACGATCTCGGGCGAGGCGGCAAGCCTCCTTGCCGGACTGCCGCCGTGGGATCTGGAGGCGATAGTCCTCGCGCGCCTGTACGAGTGGCGCGCGGAGGTACTAAGCCGGGGGGAAACTCCGCTTCCGCAGCAAATTGCGGCGGAGCGGACGGACCTCCGGCGCGATCTCATGGCGGCCTGGAATCAGCGACTGTCGCAACCCAGCGCAGGGCACGCCACGATAGTGGCGGTAAGGCCCCTCTTTGAGGAGTGGCTAGAGAGGCGTCACGGCGCCCTCACCTTCCGCCTGACGCAGGTCCTCACCGGACATGGATGTTTCGGGAGGTTCCTGCACATCATCAGGCGGGAGGAAACGCCCGGGTGTCACCACTGCGAGGATCGCCCAGAGGACACGGTAGAGCACACGGTGCAAACCTGCCCCGCATGGGCAGAGCACCGCCGTGTCCTCGTAGAGGCGATCGGCGGCGGCGACCTCTCGCGCCCGGCCCTGGTGCAAGCCATGGTCCGGGGCGAGAGGGAGTGGGAGGCAGTCACCTCCTTCTGCGAAAAAGTTATGCTCGCGAAGGAGGTGGCGGGATGGGAGAGAGAAAGGTCCTCCCGTCCCAGCCGCCGCGGGAGACGCTCCGGGCGTCGGGAGCCACGTGACGACTCCCGGCCACCGTAGGCGCGGGCCTGCGGGCGGTGAGTAATGGGTGACTCACCGTCCGATCAGCACCAGACCCGTGCCGTGCGGCGCGTATATGTTCCACGCGCGCCTCAAAGAGATGTCAGCATATGAAGGGGCCCCTTAGGGCCAAGCCTGCCGGGTAAGCGGGATTGTCCGAAAGGGTTACCGCTACCCCGGAACATAAAGGGCTACGGAAGGAACATGGATGGGTTTTAGTCAGTAAGAGTCTGACACTCCCTTCCGCTCCACCCAGAGCGGGAGCAGTCATTGGATGATTTCCCAGCCTTAAAAAAAAAAAAAAAAGACCCCGAAGTGATACTGAGAATTTTCTAATGGAAAAACTAAACCGCTGACCTGTGGATTGCACTTAAATCCTCTCAGCCATCGCACTTTTATAAGAATAAATTAAAATTATTTTCAAAATAAAAAAATAGTAAGCTGGATGTACAATTTCCTCAAAAATCGGGATATTTTTCAACATGGAAGCTTAACATGTGAAGAATGTCCCTTTCGGACAATCCCACTTAAACATGTGAAACTAAGTCAGAGGCCCATGGGCAGCTTAAAACTCTAGACACCAGGTTAGTCACTAACCAAACGAAGAAGAAGAAGCTATATGCAGTTGTGTTCACCAGATCGCCAAGCAAGTCGAAATTTACTCCTAAATCACTTTCCAACTAAACAACCTAAATATCCGGGTTCTACTGACCAAAGTTTATAAGCCTTACGTATAATGCAGGTGTCGCTTTTATCCCTTATAGTTAGTTTAAGCCCTAACTGGTCTCCACCTTTGTGTTCACTTTAAAGGCAAAATTGTTGGGTCCAACATAATACTCGTAGTACTCTATTTAGGCTTAGAGCTGCTTCTGAAGTATACAATGGACAAATATGTAAGCTGAGTACAGTTCATAAATGTTTGATAAAGAGAACTTTGCTTAGCTTGTTTATGGGATTGTAAGGGCGTGTGCATAATCCTTGAGCAGTATCTTCGTATTTACTTGAGCTCCTTAATTTTAGAGTTGCACTACACGATTTATTATTACGTTCATTGACACGTGTAGGGCCGATCGAAATCATTTTTCAAAATGGTTGTATTGTAATATGGTCTTAAATCCTATAGAGAGTTAGTTATACTGAAAGAAAGTTTATTATTATTATATAGCTTAGAATATACGGAGTTGCTAGTTATAACAATAAAGAAATCTGTATTATTTGTAATCAGAAACAATAAAATGGTAAAACAATAAGTACCTAAGTATTCATATTAATGAATAAAATCTGCGACATTTGTGAAGACTAACAGGATGCAGTAGAATACCAGCTTGTTAGCCTCGATAACTATTGTCATCAAAATGGCGATTAACGTAGTTACAGACATGGATTTTATGAAGTTAAAAAAGGGAACTTGCGCGCTAAACATAAAATGTTAATGGCGTTAACAAACTTTCATAAATAACGCACATTTATAAGATTTGATAGAAAGTGTAGTAAATAAAAAGATACATAATCAATTTACGTTGTCGTACATGTAGTAATTCTCGGGTCCACCGAGACCCTTTAATGGCGTAGCTTGCTCTAATCGGTTTCATTCGGGAGCTCCTCCGAAGTATGCGGTTGATCAGACTTCTTGCAAGTGTTTTAAAAACGTGTACAAGAACGAATGTTGAATGTGTAATCTACTCGTATTGCCAACAATACTAACTACGAAGACAGATGCGCAACACAATTCAGCATTTTTCTTTTATTTTCAAAATAGAACGCATGAAAATTCTGATGTAAAACAATAGACAGTCGAAAACGCCTAGTCATTGCACTGACAATTAATAACACTGGCAACATTACTGCTGGTGACAGCAGTTGAAATGTTTTAGCGACGCTCAAACCACTTGTGAACGTAAGTATACACAATGGGGTAACCTCAAAACGTTGATTTTGACGTGGCAACTAGAATAGAATAATGTCGTTTTTTTTGCGGCATTATGTTGGCACGTTGACACTTGACGCTCGGTTTTTCAAGAGTTGTTATGAGAGTCGGATTAAGGGCAAAAGGATTTTTGTTGTACGCGATTTTAAGGTCAAGATGAGTGAGCTTAGACATCAAGGGAATCTCATGTTTGAATGGAATGTCGGCGGGAACCATGACATTTTTAAATTAAGAGAGTTTTTCTTTCTTTGGATGCCAAAATGTTGATTCGATTTACCGTCTCATTGTCACACGACAATAATTATACATACAAAATACAAATACAAAATAGTTTTATTGGGTCAATTAGAACACATTACATTTCAATGTGTGTGTGAGCCCCCCTTTAGGCAAACAATGCCCATATTAGAAGGCTCCCACCACAATCACCATTCATCATCTGCCTAGCCTTTTCCCAACTACGTTGGGGTTGGCTTCTAGTCTAACCGGATACAACTGAATACATACATGGAGCGACTGCCTACCTGACCTCCACTACCCAGTATCTGGGAAATACGATACCCCATGATAAGACTGGCTGTCAGATTTTCGGGCTTCTAACCCGTAACGACTGTCAAAGATGCAACAATGACAGCCGGGACCAACGGTTTAACGTGCTTTCCGAGGCACGGGGGAGTGTCGGTATGTAAAGATGGTCACCGATCCACGGTCAACCCCGGCAAGCGAAGCTTAACCTGATGGATCGACCTGTGCGGCTGTTAGTACTTAGCCACGAGCTCCTCCATGATGCCTCCATGATTATACATGACTCATAATAGCGAGAATAATTAAATGATTTTAGTTCCTATTATACATTATTTCTAACGATAACAACTTCTAGGAAACCTCTGAAAGATTTATGAAGCCCCATTATTAATCCAATATCCGCCCAAAACTTGGATTTACAATAACATTTGCAAATCAAACTCCCATCCCTATGATTGACAGAAATACTATTACATCTCTATGTAGTTCGGATATGAATTATTTATCAGTAGCGAAGAATAGAGCCTAAAACTTGCACAAAGGGAAAAACTTGCCGTCAAACATGCAAAAAAAGTTTTATTTCATTCTTTTGACCGATTTCTTGCGAATTATATTGAAAAAGTTTGGAATACAAGTTTTGTTGTGTGCCAGTACTTATTTGTGATGAGAATCAGAACGCTGAGGAGGTATTTTTGTTTTTGAGTTGAAACATCTTAGGCGGCGAATTGGGAGTGAAACTTCAAGGACATGTCACGTTTAGGCACATTGCGTTGCATGAGAGAGAAGAAATATATAACTTTCTCTGTCTCAGAACACTTAATCTCTCTCATTACCTTTTTTTATTGAGTCTTATAGCCAGTTCCTAATTCAGTTTTTTTAGTTAAAAAGTCCTATATAACATTTTTCTCGAATTAAAACTATTTATTAATTTTTTGCCTGATTTGATTTTGGTTACATTTAAGTATTTCTTGATTCTTAATTCAACTAAAAACGAAGCAGGTAAGAATTTCTGAAGCAATAATAAAAACATGATTGAATGTTTGCTAATGATAGGTATCAGAATGTTTCATAGAATCTGTAAAGTGATTATTTAAAAAAAATATTGTATGTCCGCGTTACTGTGAAGCCATTTGATCTGTTGTATGTATTTACAGAGCTTTATTTCAAATGCTACCTAGAATCATTCCCAATACCACAAACGTTTTTTTTGTTGTATTTTTTTTTTTTGCATGTGCTAAAACGTTCTACTTAGATTATTATACACCTCTAGTCTACGACCCCATTTACATTTTTGTAAATCTATTTTTCAATTTTAAACCTCATTATTTCTTTTTTTTTGTCCGAATATAAAAACTTTTTCTCGAAATAGAAACCCATTTTTTAGGCAGTTTTTAATTCAGTATTTTTAACGGTAGTACCGGTTTTTGTTCTAGTCTTGAGTTTGCTCGACCTAGTTCCAACTTGGATGTGTTTTTTAATTATAATTCCTAACTTCTCCACAATGTTGGTCTTGTTAAAAGTGTTCATAGAACTTGTTTTTGTTGCACTGTGCTCTGAAGAAACAGATTTTAAATTATTTTTAACGCGTTTCTGTCATCGACTGGATATTTTTATAGCACTACTGACGTAATAATGGCAATGGTCAGGTGGCTCACTATCATCTCTTGAAGCAGAACTATTTTTAAATTATTTCGCAGTGGGAAAGAGATGGCGTTATCCGTCCTGTATAGCTCCGTCTCATTCGCACACTGAAGTAATATTTGAAATAATACTGCTATAAGAGGTGGTGATTCAGGTCCTGCCTTATTTTTCAGGGCTTCTGGCTCTGATTCCACTTATTTACAGATGTGTCAGTGTTCTGTCAATTGTGTAGGATTGATACACTTTTTATAGCACTCGAATGAAACTGAAAAAGTCAGGGCCAATTTCACCAATGAAACTGAACGCGATCAGTTGACCTAAAAGGAGTTCAAGAGCTGTCAGCGTCAATCAATCCGCCTAGCCTTTTGTAGGTGTCGGCTTCCAGTCTAACCGGATGCAGCTGAATCCCAGTGTTTTACATGTCAGTATCAATATTCCACAGAAAATAATGACACTGAAAGCTCATTGGTGAAATCTGCCCTGAGTCAGAATCAGCACTGATTGCAAAATAATGTGTCTGATGTTGCGGTAGAAGTAAGTTGACAGTATTTTTACAAAAAGCTCTACTTTAAGGCTTCAACTAAATAAATATTATGTAATCTGTTGACACATCCAACACATCGTAGCGTTTTCTTATTCACAAAAGAATGCAATGCATCTCAATTCGCCATCTTAAAGTGACGCTTACTCTAAAATAAAACGTCAATTTCGTGTGCAATTTGTCGAAAACAACAAACGCTACACGCCATTAATAATTCAAGAGAGAATGCAGAATATATAACTTTATACTGACACATTGAAATAATGATTTTCATATTATTATCGCTAGTTTTTAGAGCGCACTTTTAACGAAACTTACGATTTATAAGATTAATTCTGCCGTTAAAATAGTCATTCTTTTTAGCTCTGGGTGGCGCGGAAGAGAGTGTCATACATACTCTTACTGACTAAAACCCATCCATGTTTCTCTCTTAGCCCTTTATGTTCGGGAGTAGCGGTAACCCTTTTGGACAATCTCGCTGTGTTAAAATAGTCTGGTAATCAGATACTAGTGTATTGTAGAATAAATGTGTGGCTTCTTGGAACAAAATGTGGGAAGTTTTCTTAAAATTAAATAGCTTGCTGCATTTGAAACAAAAACACGATATAATGACGACACGACACGACACGATACGATATGATTTGAGCTCAATATCGCAGAGTTGTCTCAGCTGTTTTTTATTTTTGTGGAACTTTGAAAGTTGTTACGGGTCATCAGAAGCCCGATTGTGACAACCAGTCTTTTCAAGAGGTATCGTATTACCCAGTTACTGGGTTGTGGAGATCAGATAGGCAGTTGCGACATGTAAAATACTGGTATTCAGTTGCATCTGGTTAGACTGAAAGCCCCCTAGCATAGTTGGGACAAGGCTAGGCAAATTGATTAAAATGGCTTGCTTGATTCGAAACATAAACACATTATTAATTTAAACCCAATATCCCAGAGCCTTCGGTGTTTGATTCATATACGGCACTTATATTTGTAAGGCGAAGATTTCTTAACCTCTTAAATGTCGTATGAACCCCATAGGTTCATAAGAAAATTCTCTCGAAACGACAGTAAATATAACCGTATAAATTATTGAGCTCTTATAAACTGCTTCTAATAGGCGAACTTCTAATGGGTTAAACGAATTAAAACCATACCTCCTCTTTTTTTTAAACTAACCCAAATAATTTTTGAAAAGAAAACGATTTGTTACACATGTAATCTAAAAGGAAAATCATAACAATAGCTCGACTTCAAGAGTCAAACGACATCACAATCCCAGCACAATACGGCACGCTCTACATCTTTTAGACGAGATTCAAGCAAACGTGACTAAAATTCGCCTGGACCTAACATCGCCTCACAAAAGCCTTAAAGCACCCCTAAGTGAGTTTCTTATGTAGGTTATGTATGAAAAAAACGTATTTATTTCGCAAGGAAAAGGATGAAAATGAACATTTTCATATTGATGTTGAAATAAAAGAAATTGGCCATGTTTAGTGTCGTTCCACGCGATGGGAAGAAACGCCTTTCTTGAAATTATTATGTTTTCGGCTGCTACGTTTTTTGCTGCGTTATTGTTTATACTAGCTGTGGCCCGCGAATTCGTCTGCGACCGAGGGTGTAAAGTAGCGTAATTATTTTTTTAGGTCCCAGGCTACCTATTCACATTTATTAACTACTAGCTTCTGCCCGCGACTTCGTCCGCGGAAAATTTCTTGTTTTAACTTTAGAAGTAAGTCGAAAAAATAGTTTTTTAAAACATAAAACGAAATATAAAAGTTAAAATACAAAAGATAGGAATATGGTGTCGCGGACTTTTTGTATAAATAATTAAGGCGAACCGGGTTGTCATACATTGCTTTCAATTTTAAACAACTGTTTAGGCAGCGCATGCAAATAATTCTGTTTTCGTAGGTATTTCTTTCCAACTTGCTAGACTAAAATTGCGATACCTCGGCTAATATGTATGATATAAATATAATTTATTGCCTATAGCACTCAGAAATAATGTAGCTTTCTATCAGTGAAAAAATTTTTGAAATTGGATCATTAATTCCGGAGATTACCCCCTACATACAAACTTACAAATTTTACCTCTTTATAATATTAGTATAGATAAGTATAGATTGGCGGGATGGCTAAGGGACAGGCCCTCACGTCCCAGCCGCCGTGTGACGACTCCTGGCCACCGTAGGCCCGGGCCTGCGGACGGTGACTAATGGGTAACTCACTGTCCGATCAGGACCGGAGCCTGTGCTGGACGGCGTGTACGTGTTTCACGTGCGCCTCAAAGAGACGTCAGCATAAAGGACAGGGGCCCGTCAGGGCCGAAGCCGGACGGGTCAGCGGGATTGTCATAAAGGGCTTAAGGAAGGGACATGGATGGGTCAGTAAGAGTCTGACACTCCCTTCAACTCCGCCCTGAGCGGGAGGAGTTATTTGATGATTGTCCACCTTCAAACAAAAAGTAGCCTTTTTTTGTCTTTTATAACGATTGGTTCAGTGGTTTAGACTAAAAATGTTACAACCTAACAGACAGTCGAGAGCGATCTTCGTAAGTCTTATAAGCCCACATTTTCTATGTAAGTACGATCTTTAATAATGCGATGAATGCGAAAAGCGTTTTCAATTTAAGTTTTTACTAAAAAAAAAACTATAAAAAGAAAATTGTTCTCGTGCTTACTCGTATTATTCAGTAGGACACATTCTAGGCTCGGTGCAAATGAGCCACCGACCACAGACAGCGGTGGTTGTTGCTTCTTGCTGCAGTGTGGAGTACTAACCACACAGTGCGGCGAAACCATGAAAACCTATTGTATGAAAAAGCATGTGAACTGCTTACTGCTGGGCTACCGGTTGCTGTGGCTCGACTTAGGGGTCCGGGAGAGTATTATTTTGCTATTTACTGATATCTCGGTATAGACGTTCCAATTCACAAGCGCGCGTGATGTTAACTAGTGTTTTTTTTTCGATTACAATGTTTGTTTGGGAACAAAATTTAGGTAAGTTTAAGTAGTTATTTAATCAAAGAGAGACTGAATAGCACACAAAAAGATTCATTTTAAATAGGTAGAAAAAATAGGTCTAAAACGAAAAAATATTTTTACTAAAAACCTAATTAGATCTTTTCACTGAAACATTTTTAGAGAATACGGTTTGGTTGAAATCAAGATGTTTCAAGGATTTATTTTAAGTCAAGAAGAGTAATTGAATTATAATAATAGTTGAATTTCACCAATGAAACTGAACACATAATTATATTTATAAACCGTGTTCAAGAGTGTGCTAAGATTAAATAACAATGATAACACTGACAGGTTTTAAACGCGGATATTTTTAAATTCAAAATTTTGTTTACTGAAATTTTGAATTTAAAAATTCCCTTTTTTTAGGTTAAAAATATATATTTGAAATAAAGCTTAAAAAAACATTTCAAAATATTAAAAAATGTGGTCCAACGGTGGCGCACTGATTATTATTTAAAATCATTTTTAGTTTCATCGCCGAAATCCACCCCAATTTAAAGTAAGTGCGGTCTAAAAGCGCATAAATCAATTTGAAAATGGATCCAGTGAATCTTAAATAGAGCAGCTGCCAAAATGTAGATAATCTTCATCAAAACTTCTAACATTGCACAACATAAATTCAGACGTAACACCCAAGCAACATATGAGTACGTACATTAGGTCATACCCCACGCTAGCCCTTCCATCAATCCTAATCACCAAGAATCTTAACTATTTCTCACCACAGAACATGCCGAACTAACTCAACATAAAACAAACACTCGTCAAATTGGACCGCAGAAGGAAGGGTATGTCTGATATTCAAACTTGCACTTAATTACAAAACGTCGAAACTCCACATTTGTTTGGCAAATGTCGGTCAAGTGCGTGTTGGAGGGCTTCATACAATTTGTTACACTGAATTGCTTTCAACGAAATGTTATGTTATGTGTAGGGTGTACTGCGGAATCTGTTTTGTTATGGAGTGGGAAGCATTTTTGGCGTACGCCATCATTATATCTGAACATACCTACTCAAATTCAAAGCATTTATTTCAAATCAAACGGTAACAAGCACATTTGAATTGTCAAGGTATCGATCTGTAAGAAAGATACATCTATCTTCCCATTTCAAAGTGTACCTATGGAGAAGAACAGGTAAAAATTTCGTTTTGATCATAATAATTATGAATACATAATCGTTGAAAGACCTTCATTTACTAAGGTGAAAATGGCCTAAGCAAAGGTAAAATCACATGTAATGCCTATTGTTATTGGCCATATTTTAAATGCTGTCTATGGTAAAAATTATCGCTTGCACGGCCTATTAAGAGAATGTATTAATATAATTATTTCAATTCCTTGTTTTTTCATTTGAACAAACTATTGCCGTCGCACTGCGACGCACCGCCCTCCGTAAAGGGACAACTGCAGCTTAGAAAAACCTTGACCATAAAGCGTTTTGTATTCCGCTGATTTCTTCTTCAAAACTGAACTGATCTAAAAAAATCATATTTCAAAATTTAGAAGAAAAGTATATCAATGCTTCTATTTTTTTTATTGTTAAAAACTTTTCTGCTTAGTCTGATAGTCGTTGGAACATGGCGGTAATAATGGGCAATCGGGATTTTGGATTGTCATATTAATACTTTTAGTGATTACGTTTTGGAAAAAAGGAAATGATAGGGCACGTACTAAATAGACCTAGATATTTTGGAAAAAATCACTGCTCTAGGGGAATAATCCACGAAGAAAACTACGGAATGCGTTTGTATGGAGAAAGGCCCAATAAAGTTCCCACTTAATACAAACAATCAAACCCAAAAGTTTGAAAATTCTTAGGTAGCTACAGACAGTTCATTGACCTGTCCACGTGATATCTCCATCACCTTTAAACTTACTTGTCGACTAAAACAATAACTTCAACTAACTTTAATAACTTAGCTCAATGATAAACACTAGACAGTAACATTGGGTTACAAGAAAAACTTCAACTTCAGAATTAAATTGTTCTTCACTGAGCTAAATTAAGTTTGTGTTTTGTTAAAAACTGATCCGGTGAAGAAAACCTTAAGACTATTATTTAATTATCGACTTGAGTTCTTAAGGGAATTGTTCTTTAGAAGATTAAATAGATCGTGTTAATTATTTACTAGCTTCTGCCCGCGGCTACGCCCGGGTGGATGACGGAAATTGCATGTTATTATACATATAAACCCTCCTCTTGAATAACTCTATCTATTAAAAAAAAAACTGCATCAAAATCCGTTGTGTAGTTTTAAAGATCTAAGCATACATATATACAGAAATTAGGACGCGGGAAGCGACTTTGCTTTATACTATGTAGTGATTTAACCATTTATAAACACACATAAAAACAGACAAGAAGAAAGGAACAGAAAATACGACAAAAGTGATGCTTATTTCTAAAGAAACCTTTTCCAGCATACCTGCGATGCGAAAGTAGAAAAAGAGATGTCGACAATGTGTGTTAGGGTGCATACAGACTACGTAATATCCTACTACTATTATAAAGGCGAAAGTTTGTAAGTATGGATGTATGGATGTTTGTTACTCTTTCACGTAAAAACTACTGTATAGATTTGGATGAAATTTGACACAGAGATGGTTTATATCCTGGATTAACACATAGGATATTTTTTATCCCGGTAGAACATTCCTGTGGGATAATTTCCGACCTCCACGCGAGCGAAGCCGCGGGCAGAAGCTAGTAACACATAAATATGTCCATGGAGTTCCTTGCCCGTTCTTCTCCATAGGTACCTACTGCTTTGGAATGGGTAACTAGCTTCATCTTTCTGGCTGACCGATCCCTTGACAATTCAAAAGTGCCTGTAATTGGTTTATTTGAAATAAATGCTGACTCAAACTCAAACTTAAAAGTTTGAGTTTGAGAATATTTGTTATCTAACACGTCCATACTGTTTAAGCTTGCTAACCACTCTATAGAAAAATGTTATATTCCTACGTTTACTACGTTTTATAACAAGCTATGTTATACAGTGTGGACTTTAGTTTAAAAGAGAAAACATAAGACATAAGTATAAAGAAATAATTCACTAATATATATTATTCAAAGAAGTCTTGTCAGGGTTTTTTTTTAACTATGTTGGGGTAGGATTTCAGTCCAGCCTGATGTAGCCAAATACCAGTATTTTACATGGAGCGACTGCCAGAATCCAGTTAATGTGTGACACAACAACGTGTGACGGCCGGGGCCAACGGATTTACCTGCTTTTCAAGATACGGAGGGGCTCAATATTTAGTTAATGGTCACCCATCCACGAACCGACCGATCGACGAATATTAACAGTACAGGTCATAAATAATAGACTTTAATAACAAAAAATCTGGGACTGCCTCGTTGGTATGGTGGTCACAAACTCTACTATAGACCATGAGGTCTTGGATTCAAATTGGGCAAAGTGTTATTGGGTTTTTTCTATTAGGAATTTCTCGGACTGGAGTCTTGGTTTGTGCCCGGTTAATGGTAATAGGCTGCCCCCCTTTAACATGGGACTTAAACATAACTGGTGAAATGTGGGCGTACCTGCGCTGTCTGCCTTAGGAAAACAAGGCGTGATAGTTATATTTTAAATCTTAACCTTTCACCATGCAAGGTATTACATTTCATTATATATGGGCCTGTAAACCTTTCACCGAACAGAATTACAAACTAAGTAAATCGGTCCATGTCAATAAAAAAAAAACTAATTAAATTGTAAATGCCAATGTTACCCCAATCAGTATAATTTCTTCAATAGTTTTTCAACTTTATTGAAAAGCGTAAGGTTCATTTTCAATTGGGAACATTTGACAGTTTGGAATAGTTTGATGTGCTGGCGTCTGTACCTACATTACACAGACCACATTATAATAAAATACCTGCGAATGATGATAAGTATACATAAAACTATTTTACAACCTAAATTCTACAGCCAACTATCCCAAAATAATGCCTAAAGCCAAATAATTTCTACAAACACCCACATACAGAGTGACCAATGTAACCATCCATACATCTAAAGCGGGAATTCCAACATGATACACTGTCAAGAATTATGTTTGTTGGTCTTACAGCTTAGTTAGGAAGCCGAAACAGGCTTACCGGACCGTGCTTGAACATCGTCCATTTATTTCCGTACAAAATCGTGGCTACCCCACTCGTCCATCATACAGGGTGTATACTTGTTTATATGCGGTTTTAAGTCAAAAAGTAAATATTGGTCGAAGACAAAGTTTGTTACAGCCTTTACCTACATACTAAAGGGCAATGGGCTTTTACATAAGATGGATATGTTTTGGGATCTGGTGTTGATAACCTTTCTTACTTAGAAGGAAGTTTATTTGAATTGGTTTAGGTTTTCTTTCTAGAAAACAATTCTTAGAAGGTTGATAAACCTATGTGGTCAACCTGGACGACTCTATTTTTTTTTATTTCGTGTGGGGAGTGACTAACCTGGTGTGTGTCAAAGCAGTGATAGCGTAGTGTTGTGATCGTCGGATTGCCACGTCTCAGGTCTCGAGTTCGAACCCAAGGCGGCAATAACGTACCTCTGACTTTTCAGATTCATGTGCGTATTGCATAATTGTCACTGGCTTAAAAACGGTGAAGGATAACATCGTGAGGAAACCGGCTTGCCTGAAAGATATTTCTCAACAGCATGTGCAGCTACATCAGAGGCCCATGGGCAGCTTAAAAACTCTGACACCAGGTTAGTCACTCAGGGCACGCCACGATAGTGGCGGTAAGGCCCCTCTTTGAGGAGTGGCTAGGGAGGCGTCACGGCGCCCTCACCGGTAGGTGAGGGCGCCGTGACGCCTCCCTGAGGTGAGGTCCAGGTGAGGACCTGCGTCAGGCGGTAGCCTGACGCAGGTCCTCACCGGACATGGATGTTTCGGGAGGTTCCTGCACATCATCAGGCGGGAGGAAACGCCCGGGTGTCACCACTGCGAGGATCGCCCAGAGGACACGGTAGAGCACACGGTGCAAACCTGCCCAGCATGGGCAGAGCACCGCCGTGTCCTCGTAGAGGCGATCGGCGGCGGCGACCTCTCGCGCCCGGCCCTGGTGCAAGCCATGGTCCGGGGCGAGAGGGAGTGGGAGGCAGTCACCTCCTTCTGCGAAAAAGTCATGCTCGCGAAGGAGGTGGCGGGATGGGAGAGAGAAAGGTCCTCCCGTCCCAGCCGCCGCAGGAGACGCCCCGGACGTCGGGAGCCACGTGACGACTCCCGGCCACCGTAGGTGCGGGCCTGCGGACGGTGAGTAATGGGTGACTCACCGTCCGATCAGCACCAGACCCGTGCCGTACGGCGCGTATATGTTCCACGCGCGCCTCAAAGAGATGTCAGCATATGAAGGGGCCCCTCAGGGCCAAGCCTGCCGGGTAAGCGGGATTGTCCGAAAGGGTTACCGCTACCCCGGAACATAAAGGGCTACGGAAGGAACATGGATGGGTTTTAGTCAGTAAGAGTCTGACACTCCCTTCCGCTCCACCCAGAGCGGGAGCAGTCATTGGATGATTTCCCAGCCTTAAAAAAAAAAAAAGAAGGTTAGTCACTCACCACACGAAAACGAAAAAGAGTTTTTATGTTGCCCAGGATGGGCCTCTGATTTAGCTTCACATGCTGTTGAGAAATGTGTCTTGGGCTTGTCAGTTTCCAAATCACACTATTTCCATAATTATTGCCAAGTTGTAGCTGCCAAACTGACTTCAGTTGATTAACGTTTGGTGAGATTAGTTTATAATGTGCTGATTCATCAAAAGGGAGTTATTACCACCGCCACACTGTCTCTTCTTTGATCGTAAAGGACTTTAACATTGTTCCATGAATTGGCCAGCGTTTTTAACAATATTAATTAAAAACTAAAATGAAAGAAGAATATTTTCAACTGAAACTTGAATTTAAAAAAAAGTCTATCTTGAAGTAATTAAGCTTTTGTTGTACGCAGGAATACTCTTTCTAATTAGATTACAACCTTTGTTGGAACCGATAAGCAGGAAGTTTATAAATTGCTTTTACCTCCTACTTCCAGTACCTATCAATAAATCAATGCGGGCGCCGTCAGTAGCGCCTGGTCATCTCTTAGCTGCCACGCCTTATTTGCATTTAATTTATGATTTTTGTTGCGGACGCTTTATGCGTTCTGCATCGTTCTCACATGTACAATAACAACTTAATGATGTTGTTATGAAATAATGTTAATTTAAAAGGGTGTCAATTGAGTTTCTTGCCCGTTATTCTGCAAAGGTACCTAATGCTTTGGATTGGACAACTAGCTTCATCTTTCCGTCTGACCGACACCATTTTTTTTTGAGGGTTGGAGGTCATCAAATGACTCCTTCCGCTCTGGGTGGAGGTGAAGGGAGTGTCAGACTCTTACTGATTAAAACTTATCTATGTTCCTTCCTTAGTCCTTTATGTTCTGGGGTAGCAGTAACCTTTTCGGACAATCCCGCTTACCCGGGAGGCTTCGGCCCTAACGGGCCCTTTCATATGCTGACAACTCTTTGAGACGCGCGTGGACCACCTACGCGCCATCCGGCACGGGCTTGGTCCTGTTCGGACGGTGAGCTACTCATTACTCACCGACCCAGGCCCGCGCCTACGATGGCCGGGAGTCGTCACGTGGCTCCCATCTTTTTTCCCCTTTATTTTTCTTTGTTTTTAATTTTTCAACAGTAAGTGAAGCTAAGTCAGAGGCCCATGGGTAGCATAAGAACTCTGACACCAGGTTAGTCACTAACCCCACGATAGAAAGATCTTTAGGACGCACTCATTACTGTTGTTGTTCGCAGATAGGTTTTGCCTTTGCACACTCGAAACATTCGATTGAATTGAATATTAAGTAATCGATAAGTTCAACATACAACACCAATCAACAAACATTCATCTCCATTTATCTTTACGTAGCCCAATTTACCTCAACAATAAAAACACAAATATTTTTTACAATATACGGTAGCAAATCGAATGAAACCCTTATTTACTCTGCGGGCGAAATAAATGATTCATGTCAACAAAATAAAAAGAAAACAATCCTATTTGAAACAAAATGAAAATTCAGCTCTTTATAAAACAGCGACTCTTCTTCCTCACATTTATTAAAGTAACATTCGGTATTTTATGAAACCCATATCAGGGTCACAAATGTAATGGGTATAAAAAATATTCTTGTTAAAAACCAGTGGTACTCAACTTCATTCGGTTGCGGTCGAATGCTTTTCGCCTACTCAATCTGCCTAGCCTTTTAATACAACGATGTTGGGGTCGGCTTACAGTCTAATCGGCTGCAGCTGAATACCAGTACTTTACATGGAGCGACTGCCTATCTGACAATCCAGTAACTGGGCAATAAGATACCCCTTGGTAACGGCTTAACGTGCTTTCCGAGGCACGGAGGAGTCTCGGTATGTAAAGATGGTCACCCATCCACGGCCAACCCCGGCAAGCGTAGCTTAACCTGGTGGATCGACCTGTTAGTACTCAGCCATGAGCTCCTCGAAGAAGAAGAATAAATATAATTTGGTAAACATTAACTGCTAGGCGTGAGGCACCTAATGTCCACTGCAGTAAACGGTTAGCTAGGACATAAACGTAATCGTTATGCTAGACAGTTTTGACAATTTGTGAAGGCAGTTTGCTTGTGCAAGCATACAAAAGGACGCTGATGTGGATTTTCTTGACGTTAAGGTTTTCTACGAATTAAAAAAGGGTCAAATACTACCCAACATGACAAGAAAATTCTAACAATCAGTATCGTCCCACTTTAATAATAACATAATTAAATATTTGTACGACCTGCAAGTATTTGTTCCGGGTCTGGGTGTTTTTCCATCTATAATATTATGTATGTATTTACAAAAAAAAAGTATATAAGTAGTTTATCAGCCATCTCTCATCCCGTTACCATAACACAAGCATTAGGTTGCTTAGCTTGGGACTATATGGCGTTGTGTGAAATGTCCAAGAGAATATTATAAAGCATATCGGCAGAATACAAAGGTTATACCCGATTAATACTCCACACTTTGGGAACCGCTGCCCTAAGGGATAGGTACGTGTGTTCGTGAAATTAATGAATAGCAACATCAAAATTCCTGTTAATACTGAAAACCCCCTGTAACCTAAGCAAATTGAATTGGACTGTCTACTTAGTGAGTGAACGTTTCCTTTTTGTAACGTTACCATTTTGTTACAGTATTGCTGATGCGGGTTATCTTGATAGATTTCGTCATCATTACTACTCTCCTGCCCTTTTTCCCAATTTATCTGAGGTGGGCGCTAAATGTCTTGTTATTATTTATTTATTTATTTATTTGGGACAAACAAACAGTAACACATTATATCTGCACAAACAATGTAAACAAAGATATTATATAAATGTTAAACCCACACCGTTATCCACAGCATATACAATTCATGTAACTTTACTAACTAACTAACTACTAACTTTATTAGAAAGACTAGCTGCTCCCGCTCGGTTTCACCCACTGCTCGGCTCCTATTGGTCATAGCGTAATGATACATAGCCTAAAGCCTTCCTCGATAAATGGACTATCCAACACAAAAAGATTTTTTCAATTCAGGCCAGAAGTTTCAGAGATTAGCGCGTTCAAACAAACAACTTATAATATTAGTAAAGATTTATCTCAGGGAATGTTAAGACCTATAATTTATTATATTACACATTAATTAGTGGACCTCGTGGCTAAGTAATAACAGCCGCATGGATCGATCTATCAGGTGAAATTACGCTTGCCGGGGTTGGTCCGTAGATTGGTGACCATCTTTACATATCGAGACTGACTCCTCCGTGCCTCGGAAAGCACGTTAAGCCGTTGGTCCCGGCTATCATTCGTCAATCTTTGACAGTCTTTACGGGTCTGTCCAGTCTTACCAAAGGGTATCGTATTGCCCAGTTACTTACTGGGTTGTGGAAGTCAGATAGGCAGTCGCTCTATGTAAAATACTGGTAATCAGCTGCATCCGGTTACTGGAAGCCGACCCCAACATCGATTGATCTTAGGAAATATTATTCTCGTATTGATTAAATGTTTTTGTATCCGTTGTCATGGAGTTTTCTTGGTCTTTTTCCAAGGATTATGTAATAAAAGGTTCTGTTGTGGAAGCTTTTACCTTTCAAAAGCAGAACATGATCTTTTATACGTATGTGTTGGCAAAGGAACGCTTGTTTAAGAAAATTGTAAGTAATTCTGAGAATTTTCACTCGTGAGAGGTCTCATTACGCTCTTCTTACTAAACTACAAAGTATCTAATTCGTGTAACAGCAAATGAGCAAGTTGAATACAATGGATGTGGGTTTGCGACAATTTTTTTTTGTAACCATCATTGAAATAAAATGTCTGAAAGCTACTTTGTAATCGATACAGGCTGAAATTGAATTAACGTTAAGGTGGTTCCAAACCGTGACCATTCGCAAGTAATGTAACATTTATATTTCGATTTCGAGAATTTCGTTACAATGCTGCCTCCTTGACTATTACTGACTAATGCTCGGTTCTCCTCCTTCACTGATGTAATGCTCGTGTCTGTAACGTTACATTATAGGATATGCTCGCGGTGAGGGCCTTTAGACGCCACGCCGGTCACCGGTGAGCGCAAAGAATACTTTTTCTATTGTGTCTGCTGCGTGGCATTCAATGACTTAAGGGGTCATTGTGCTCATAATTATGAACAACTTTTCGTTCAGCTGTTCCGTATATTATGCTCACATAAATCGTCAAAATGTATGATGAACAGCAATTTTTTTTTCGCGATTTCAGGTTTGTTTCCATAGTAAAAGTTGTTCATAATGACGAGTACAATGACCCCTTAAAATCATTATCTGCACTATCTGGCTAGCTTTTTCCCAACTATGTTGGGATCGGCTTCCAGTCTTACCGGATGCAGCTGAATACCAGTACTTTACATGGAACGACTGCCTATCTGTTCTCCACAACTCAGTAACTGGGCAATACGATACCCCTTGGTACGACTGGCTGTCAGACTTTCGGGCTTCTGACGACCCGTAACGACTGTCAAAGATGCACAAATCAAAGTCGGGACCAACGGCTTAACGTGCTTTCCGAGACACGGATCAGTCTCGGTATGTAAAGATGGTCACCCATCCACGGCCAACCCCGGCAAGCGTAGCTTAACCTGGTGGATCGACCTGTACGGCTGTTAGTACTAAGCCACGAGCTCCTCGAGTAAAATGACCTCTTAAAATATAGCCCATGAATTCAAATTCATCCTTTATACAGCACCAACATGTCGAAGGATGATTCAGCCCCTTCACGTATTCTTCTAAATAACGAAAGAACGATGCAAATAATCTACAACATTTATTGAGATTGATGTTAAGTGGTGAATATAATACATAGCAGTCATATTTCATACTTATTGCTTTGAATTATGCTCCTTTATTACTCCATGTCTGTTATATTGCTCACCTGTTTATTTAATTAACTACAACTGGCTTGTAAATAAGGTTTATGTTAATGTTTCTGATTTTGGTCTGACTCCGGCAATGATTTGTGGAAGTGAGAGCTCGTATTGAGACGAAACGTCAAGAATCTCTTTTAAATTACTGACGAGGTTTATTTGTTATTTAATTCAAGCCATTATGGTAATTACAATTATAGCAAGAAACGGATGTTTGTTACACAATCACATCGTGAGGAAACCAGCATGTCTGAGAGACATTTCTCAACAGCATGTGAAGCTAAGACAGGATGCCCATGGGCAACATAAAAACTCTAGACACCAGGTTAGTCACTAACCACACGAAAAGAAGAAAAATCACACCGGCTAAACGGATCTAGATGAAATTTGGCACACAGATAGTTTATAACCTGAATTAGCTCATAGGTTTCCGTGAGATAATTTCCGACATCTACGCGGGTGAAGCCAATAGCAGAACCTAGTGAATGCAAAAATTAAAAAAAAATGTTTTTCTTTGAGTTATAGTTGCTATTTACATTTCCCTTTAGTGACCATTATTTTTTTAACCAGTATAACTGATAAAAAAGATATAGAGAAAGAAAAAAATATAAAGAAGTTCTCCGTTACATAACAAGTCTCATTTTCATAACAATTCTTGGAAACTATTTCCTCGATACTTTATTACTGAACGGAGAAAATAAGTGCTTGTTTTCAATTAATTGAAGTTTCTGTGAAATACTAATCATGTTTTCTTCATATTTTCTTGACCTACTACGGACAGCTGGTTTAAACGGGCAGAATTGTTTACTTCTTTTCTTTAACTAGGTTTTGACAGTGGCTTCGCCTGCGTGAAGGACAGGTTATCCTACACGAATATACTATACCTACCAGGATTAAAAGTATAACTTGTCGTAATCTAGGTCTCGGTCTACCTGTGCGCCAAATTTCATCCAAATTCGTTCAGCCGTTTTATAGTGAAAGCGAACAACAAACTCACTTTGCATTGATACTTTCGTATTTATGCCCGTTTGAAGGCAATAGGCTCGCCCAATTAAACATATTTATAAGCTAAATAACTGGAGAAACGAGGGTGGGGTGTACACGAAATGGTTATAAAATTTAGTGTAACGTGATTCACCGTTGTGTGCTAGTAAGGTAATCTGTCTCAATCCTACACCGGTATCTACCCTAGAATTCATTTTCACGTGTTTCTTAGAAATTAGGCAAAGGAACATGTTGGTATATAGGCATGTGACTTGCCACTACTTTTAAACAATCTGTCAACTGTTATTTTGTCATTACAAAAAGAGACTTCAATTTTAATTTTAATTTGTATGGATTGAAATTTATTTATGTTAGGTAAGCGGGATTGTCCGAAAGGGTTACCGCTACCCCGGAACATAAAGGGCTACGGAAGGAACTTGGATGGGTTTTAGTCAGTAAGAGTCTGACACTCCCTTCCGCTCCACACAGAGCGGGAGCAGTCATTGGATGATTTGTCAGCCTTAAAAAAAAAAAGGCGTACCGATTAGTAATTTTTATTTATCACTCTTTTAAGCTGCCAAACGGTAACTTTGCAGAAGTTACCTGAAAAGCGCAGAATGCGATACGGAGTTTCATTGAATATTTGTTGTCTTTTAAGTTGTTTTTAATAATAATTATGTTATTTGTAGTGTACAATAAAGTTATTAAAAAAAAAACACACACACAAAATTAGTGTTTGCGTGTATACCAATCTCCTTGTTCGACTGTATTTTGGCAGGAAATGGTGTGACTACGTTATAAATCCTAATAAATAGTTTAAAAAATAGTTTAAAATAGTTTAATTTACAGTTGTGTTGAAGTTTAGTTTATGCTCGAGAAACTAGGGCTGATTTTACCGTCTACATTTCTGCACATTCTATAAAGGAATATGAGTATGTAGATAATTCTGAAGCCGCGACCTGAAATTGTGCTTTCATAGGCTTAATTAAGTCTGCAGTCGTTCGCAGGAATATTAGTTAGGGTGAGCCAGCATCTAACACGGCGAGGTTTTTATTAATCTACTGCAATTCGCCTTATTTTCTGTTTTAGATTTTAGTTACATTAATTACTGCCAAAACTATGCACGCTGTTCTTGAATGAGCTATTTGCTTATTATTTTGAGACTCATATTTAATATATGAATTGCTGACTAAACTTTCAATAATACATAATTAATATACACTTGATAGATAAATAGATAAAGCACTTATTCAATCTGCCTAGCGACTACCTATCTGACCTCCACAAACCAGTAAGTAACTGGGTACTACGATACCCCTTGGTAAGTCTGGCTGCTAGACTCACTACTCGTAACGACTGTCAAAGATCCAAGAAAGACAGCCGGGACCAACGGCTTAACGTGCTTTCCGAGGCACGGAGGATTTTCGATATGTAAAGATTGTCACCCATCCACGGACCAGCCCCGTCAAGCGTAGCTTAACCCGATGTATGGATCCGTGCGCCTATTATTACTTAGCCACGAGCTCCGATAAAACACTTTTTCAGTGCTCAAAAAACACATAACGCAGGACAGAAAAGCACAATTACATAATTTCAATCATGAATATATCAAAAATAACACGACACAAAAAACACAACTAAAATCAAAAAATCTCACTCACCTACTATGAATCAATAACTATTTTTGGAATCATGTTACTAGTTTAAAAATATAAGTAACATAACGATATGAAAAGAGCGCAATTTTCTATCGATACGTTTGCGATTCATCGGAGCGTGAATGTTTCGATACGCGAATATACCTTGATCCCCTCACTATAAGTAGTCTAAGATGCTTCTAATGTAACGCATTTAAAGAGCTTAGTTTGTTTACGTCTTAGACTACCAGCAACAGATGTTTCCACAAATGAAAACGGGCATACATTGTCTTATATACCAACCTTACGTACTACTAAAGAAAGGTATTTTCCTGGCCCTTTTTAAATCCCGGGGAGCGGACAAGTAAAATAGGTATACGTCACAACACAGCATTGTTAAAATAAATCTTTTAAGGGTAGAAGAACCCTTACTAATTAGATGGGTACCCGCTTTCGTATATCACTTAACCCGTTTCAGTGAAGATGGTAATCTGCTCAGGCTTTCAGGGTAACCTTTGAGGATTATGTAGAGAAAAAAAACCTTTTATTCTGACAATATGGAAGAATACAGACGTCCTTTATTTTTTCGCAATGCGGTATGTGGCAATGTAGACTACATTTCGATGTTTCATGGAAAGATTATAAAACCTCTTTTTTTCGTCGGAGTTTATAAAAGAGACAGAAATTAATATTGGCATAAAAAAAACTATTTAAAAGTTTTAAAACCGAACACAATGCCTGTAATCCTTTATGGCTGGCTTTCATGTCTGCGGACCGTTATCGAACCAAGTTTAAAACTAGAACGTCAAAATTGAGGTTTCCTAGTCCATCACAAATCAACATACGGAAAATTCTCTTCAGATCAGACGTGTTTTCTGTCGCACTGCGCATCGACGTACAGAGGCCAGAACATCATGTTACCCCAATGTGTTAAATTTCTTTGACAGCTTGTCAACTTTATTACTAAAGCATAAGGTTCATTTTCAATTGGGAAAATTTAACAGTTTGTGATAGCTTGATGTGCTGGCGTCTGTACTTACAACGTGATGTTTAATTATGCACTTGTACCGTTTGATTCTCTATCAATTTGAAATTAACTGTGGTTAACTATTCTGAAATCATCATCATAAAAGGAAACTTCTATCACTAGCTAATGGTTGTACAAAAAACTTTTTTACAAAAAATAAAACCAACTTCCAAATAATTGTGATTGAAAAAAGAAGTAGAAGTGAAAAATAATTTTGATTTCGGAAGTCGGTGTCTTCGGTTTTGTATTTTCATTTTTTGCCACCGACTTCCGAAATCAAAATAATTTTTCACTTTGTAGTGTTTTTTTTGGAAGTCGGTTTTATTTTTTGTAAAAAAGTTTTTATTTTTCACTTTTTAGTTGTGGTACCTACACAACCCACCCCTCCCCCCCCCCCCCCAAATTTTAATACCACTACCTGGTATGTAAATTTCAGTGACAGGAACTTATTAGAACATCGTCCATATATATTAAGTAGGATTTTTTTTTAGATTTTTGTTGATTTTTCAAAAACCGCTTATCCGATTTCGATAAAATTTTTATGGGACCATTTGAGAAGTATACCCTTTCCATCAAAATAAGAATTTTTTAAATCGGTTGGCAAGCAACGGAGTTATGCGCGAACAAGCATAAAAAAAAAAATATACAGTCGAATTGAGAACCTCCTCCTTTTTTAGAAGTCGGTTAAAAATACAAAGTAATGAGTATTTTCTCATTTCTTTCTTTATTAACCAACTACTAGCTTGATAACGATAAAACAAAATAATCTGAGAAAATTATGATCACTAGACACATAGGTACATGTCAAAAATCATAACCCTCTTACGGCCTTCATTGGTTAAAAGCAACCAATTTTTCTATACCATACAAAAATAGTTTCTGTTACAAATAAATCACAGGGAATGAGGACATTTCTCTTATTTAGGCAAAAAAGTTAGGGAATGTCGGAAATATATCAAAATTACACGTCGCATGAAGGCTTACGCTGCTATCTGATAAAAGACGAGTAGGGTGGAAGAAAAATGGCTTCAGTACACTAATTAGTGCGATGCCAGTATCCAATCCTACTAATATTATAAATGTGAAATTTCGTAAAGTTGTTTAGATGTTTGTTACTCTATCACGCAAAAACTACTGTATGTACTGGATGAATTTTGGCACACAGATAGTTTATATCCTGGATTAACACAGGATATTTTTTATTTCGGTAGTACGACCGTGGGATAATTTCTAACACCTACGCGGGAGAAGCCACTGGCAGAAGGTAGTCTAAGATAAACTCAGAATAAACTTTACATTAACAATCGACGATTTTATTATTATTTGTAAGGATAGCAAAAAACAGGAACATGGCCAAACTAGTACCTACCTAGTCGTTCGTTTTTCGATGAAATAGACGGATTAAATTTCTACCTCTTCTTCAGATTCCAATAAACCTCTTCAACAGTAAAGCCTCGAACACAATAACAAATTGGAAATTAAACACCTCAATCTCAGCAAGTACAAAACAATACGTTATGTAGTATAAAACAAAGTCGCTAATCGTATGTGTTACTTATTACGTCAACTGCTAGTCATACTTCGACAGTATTCAATTCGATTTTCAAAATATTTTTGCAAGGTTTCATTTTCATCAAACCATTTTGTTGTAAAGAATTTTATTTCTCTTTGGAACTAAACTGTTGGTTTAAAATGACATACGTACGTGATTATAACTAATCCTATTAAAATTAATTACCTCTAGGTTTTTGGAGACATTATATTAGCATATTCTGTTGTATGTTATTTCAAGTGTTGTGAGCCTTATTCTTTGTTTGAATGTGTTTACATTTTCTCTTTTTTTTGTATTTATATCTTCCGGTAAACTATTAGACCTTCCAGCGTTCATACTCTATACGAACTCTCTCTGTCTTTATCATAGATAAAAACACAACTACAGCTACATTAATACATAGCATCCCGCCGAAGTAATTGCTAAAAAATAAAACAATACTAACTAATGCATTATTAGCCTATAATGTTCCCACTGATGAGGCCCAGGCTTCCTCTGTATGAGAGGGAGTGAGCTATAATCCATTACGCGGGCCCAGTGCGGGTTACTGGATGTCACATGTCTTCGAATTTTTGGTTCTAAGACATGCCTGTTTTCTCACGATGTTTCCCTTCAAACATTTCCACAAAGTAAATTTGGGGTTCGAATTCGCGACCCACAAACTCGTAAATCAGGGCCGATACCACTGGGCCATGTCTGCTAATATTAATAGGAAACTAATCCTACATCACCGATAACGTCCAAACCAGATATATTATTAAACTCTTCCAAAGACTGCCACATCCACAGCATCTTCGTGGAATAAGGGCAAACTACTGTTTGACAGGCAGTTTCCCTGATCGGTTCATACGGCACCGGGGAGAAAAGAGAGAGGCTGTGTTGGAGAGTGACAATAACCTATTCCTACGCTAAACGATCTGAACTAAGTGTGCGAATATCTGGGTACCTTTTTTTTGAGGGTGGGAAATCATCAAATGACGCCTGCCGCTCTGGGTGGAGCGGATGATAGTGCCAGACTCTTACTGACTAAAACCTGTCCACGTTCCTTCCTTAGCCCTTTATTTTCCGGGGTAGCGGTAACCCTTTTGGACAGGCAGGCTTCATTACTAGGTACCTTAAGATGTAGAATTAATACTAATAATTATTATTTATTTTTTTAGTTAGAAAAAGTCTTAACCGAATGTTTGTCTTTTTCTTCTTCTTCGTGAGGCTAGTGACTATCCTCGTGTCAGAGTTTTTATGCTGCCCATGGTGCTATGACTTAGCTTAACAGGCTGTTAAGGAATATCTCTCTCTCGGATTTTTAAGCACGTTAAAATTATACAAAACACGCATGAATCCAAAAAATCGGAGGTACGTGCCTTAGGATTGAACTCGAGACCTATGACTAGGCAGTTCGACGGTCACACCACTAGGCTATCACTGCTAATTGAGTTGTTTGTTAAAACCACATTCTATATACAAAATCAAAATGACTGTATCCAGTGAGCCAGCATGGGGCTGCCCCACCTATCACACAATACACTCAGGATGCTGTGGGAGCTAGCACGTATTCTACAGAGAACAGAAGCGTACCGTTCCCGTATAATGGCATGAAAACCATCTTCATGTTCAAGAATGTGTATGTCACTTTCCATCACAAACATATCTGCCTGGTCCTCATACGGCCTGACCAGACAGATTATGTCTGAACTTTAAAAGAAACTCAGTGCTCTGATTTAGTATCGATCTATCTTAAAGTAGTCGAATAGGAAACACAGAACTTATCTAGTTTTAAAACAGAAGTTACTAAAGTGCAAAGTGTATCAAATGGCCATTTTGATTTTTAAAAGGCACGTAACATTACATATTCAGCCTATAATGTTCCCACTGCTGGGACACTGGCCTCCTCTCTATGTGAGAAGGACTGGGCCGTAATCCACCACGCTGACCCAGTGCGAGTTGGTAAATCTCAAAGGTCGCTGTACATTAATAATTTAGATTCGATGCTTTTTATTCGAAAACATCTTAGTAAATATTATTACATGTCGCAAAAAGGCTGTTTTCACAAAAGAATAGAACAAAATTAATATAATTTGTTATTATTATTTATACCTTTCATCGCTAAAGCTATCCATGTACAGACGCCAGCACAATAAGCTATCCCAAACTGTCAAATTTTCCCAATTGAACATGAACCTTACACTTTTTTAAAAAAGTTGAAAATCTATCAAAGGAATTTGACAGGTTAGGGTAACTTGATATTAAGCGGGATTGTCCGAAAGGGTTACCGCTACCCCGGAACATAAAGGGCTACGGAAGGAACATGGATGGGTTTAAGTCAGTAAGAGTCTGACACTCCCTTCCGCTCCACCCAGAGCGGGAGCAGTCATTGGATGATTTCCCAGCCTTAAAAAAAAGAAAAAACAAAAAGGGTAACTTGATATGCTGGCCTCTGTACGTAGGTAAAACTGTTTTGAAATCTCTTCATTTCAAAACAAACATTTTTCTTTGCGATTTCTTTTGTTTTCAAAATGGCGACATATTATTGTCACAGTCATAAAAACAAAAGAATCAGATAATTACGCAAAGAAGGAGACCTTTTTATAACTGTTAAGTATTTAAAAGCTCGTTGGGCGTGTAATAATAACGAGTACCCCACATTAAACTCATAAATATTCATTTGAAACCGTTACCTGGACTAAACCTTATTAAAGCGATTTAAATAACCATAATGCGGATAGAATTCCGGGTTGAGTTTGCTGATATTCTAAAGATCTACCTTGTAAAAATTTATATTTTAAGGAGTTTTTTACGCAATCAAATCAAGAAGCCGAATTTTCGTCGAAGCGTATACCTATAAAATCAATAAAAAAAGAATCACCGATACGGAGAAGAAGAATTAAATGAAATCGAAATATTTTAATTCACATTTATACGTATATGGACACTTATAGCGTAAGAAGCCAAGTACACGTCTCCAAATACCTATATTGGTCGTTTAAAAATAAAATATTATAGTAATAATAGGAGGAACTAAGTTTTGTCACTAATTAATTAATCCCCTGATTAATCTATCTCAAGATAAAGCTAGTGGATTTCCGGATTCGATTTTGACTTGGATTCCATTTAGAGCTCAATCATTTTACACTTTATTTTCATGAGCCCGAGTGTAAAGTTAAGGTTGTGAAATAGAGAATCCAATCTCGTTCTCGCGAGAACTCGGACATATTTACCGAGTTAAAATTTCGGCCAAAATCAAACGAGATCTCGCGAAATTGCACAGGATCATAAATACATGTGTTTTTTGTCCCAACGGCCCAGGAACACGCTCAGAAGGCTGTTCGAGCTGGCCCGCATGCGCTTCATATGTGTAGCTCAACGCTTCCGCATGATGGCATGACGCATGGCGCTTCTATAATGAAGTCTATATCTCTTTTTATATATTTGCTTTCTATCGCAGGAAAAGATGTCTATAGAAGTAAGTATAACCTTTTTACCCACGTATTTCTATATTTATCTGTTCCTTTCTTATTGTCTGTTTATAGAAGTGTGCGTAAAGTGATAAATAAGTAAGAGTCTATTCAACTTAAAACAGATAAATAAAAATAACTACTGACCTTTAGTAGTCGAGTGTTATCGAAAGGTTAAGAATACAGTTGCAGCTCAAAGGTCATTAATGAGCCCCAGTTTACGGCAGTGTAAGCCAGCCTATATGTATTAATATTACGAGTATTTTAAAGCCAATTCACACGGTTACACTCCATACCGTTATTTTTACGCTACTATTAATTTCATGATACGTTTTTATTTGCGGAAATGGAGTAGGTAAGTATTTTGTATGAGCGAATTCACACGAGTTCGTATTGGAAAAATAAATAAAATGAATTTATTTTATTTTTGTTTTCTGTTCATCTGTCATCGAATAATTTAATAGTGATTCAATTTATTGTTCATTTTATTCAAAGCGTTTGGATGTTAAATTTAGCCACTTGGGGTGAAGTAATCGCATTATTTGCCAACCGCTTTCTGAATACCGCGAATTCATCATGGGTTATGGGGAGTCACGTGACGACTCCCAGCCACCGTAGGCGCGCGCCTGCGGACAGTGAGTAATGGGTGCCTCACCTGATCAAGACCAGGCCCGTGCCGGACGGCGCGTTAGCCGCTGCTGAGTAAGCGGGATTGTCCGAAAGAGTTATCGCTACCCCGGAACATAAAGGGCTAAGGAATGAATATGGATGGGTTTTACTCAGTAAGAGTCTGACACTCCCTTCCGCTCCACCCGAGAGGGGGAGGAGTCATTTGATGATCTCCCACCCTCAAAAAAGAAAAAGAGCATAGAAAATTATACGCTCGTTCAGCGCCTGTGTCTTCAAGTAGTGTCAATTAAGGATACAGATAGCTCTCTTCCCTTTCAACAAACTCAAACTCAGGGCATTTTTATTTCAACCGATTATTACAGATACAGACGCCAGCACAACAAACTATCCCTAGCTGTCAAATTATCCCAATTGAAAATGAACCTTATGTTTTGTAATATAGTTGAAAAACTATCAAAGAAATTTAATAGATTGGGGTAACTTGATGTGGTATCTGTCTGTACTAAGTCTGTCTGTAAGAACATGAAGAAGACCAGATAAAGTAATAAGTCATTACTTTAGTTCTTTATTCAAAAAAATGAAATGACAGTTCCAAGAAAACAATTGACCTATCTCTGCTTGTTTACCGCACGTCAGCGAGAATCGAGATTATTTAACCATTTTTCAGATTGTCCATACATACATCTTTTATAGGGTTCTGTGTTAAATGTTACAACAAAATACCTTGTGACATACTGCAATTAAATGAAAGAAAATTTAAAACTCATATTAAAAGTACACTTTGTAAACAAGCTTATTACAAATTAGAGGATTATATCAAAGATAAGGATGCTTGGAAACATGCTGGTCAATCTAGTGTCTAGACAAAATCATCAAACTGGCTAAATAAATTAGGTAATAATTTATAATTTGTACCATATTATTTTATTATATTGGAATAACATCTCACACATTGATTAATTTATTATTGTTAACTTTTAGAATGTTTGTAAATATGTGAGCACCATGTACTTATGACATAATTAAGTTTATTTGCCACTGCTACATGCGTTTTTCTTTTCACCTTTTTGGTGTATTGTTTTTATTCTGGGTGCATCGTCTTTACATATAATGTTATAATACATGTATACAAAACATTGTGAAACATTTTAAAAGAGTAACGGTGGAGTTTCTTGCCCATTCTTCTCCACACGAAACTACTTTTTGGAAGGGGCGACTAGAATCAATTCTATTTCTTGTTCATTTTTGACGTTCCAAAGTGCCTTTCTTGTGCCTATTTGAAATAAATGTTTTGACTTTGACTTTGACTTTATTCGAACCGAACCTGACGTCCCGGTGATAGTTTGCGGTAGACATGCGGCTATAGTAAATGTTTGTTTCGCTACTTCAGCGCGGCGCGGCGCCGACATCTCGTTCTCGTTGTCATCCCGTTGACGAGGCAGTGGACAGACGGCCTAAGAAAGAATTTCTCGAATACGTAGGTGAATGTTGCGTTCAAAAATTATATTATTCTATTCTATTTGAGGACTTGTTTTAAACAAAAAACAACGTGTGTTTTGGATTCAAAATTCTTTTCACAGTAGGTAGGTATGTAATGTCGGGGAGGCTAATTGTTACACAAATTGACTACCATATTAATATATTCGTATAGTCAAACGATCATTGATTGATATAGTGTGTCAATTTGATAAACAATTAATTTCCCATGCCGTATACTTTAGAAAACTATTTTCGACAAGAACAATAAAAAAAAAAACATATACCTAATCAGTGATGATTGGGTATACAGAATACTCCATAGAATTCTCCATAGTCAGAATACTCCATAGACAAAACACTCCATAGACAGTATACTCCACAGACAGAATACGTCATAGGCAAAATAGTCCATAGACGACTACGTCCCTATTTAAATTATTTAAGGACATGTCAACGTTACCAACTCAAACAAAAAGCATCCTTTGGAATAGGTTCACTAGTTTATGTTCTCAAGTCCTGCTTAAGTATACCCTAATCGCTGCGACAATCAAGGGTTAAAAAGCTTTCTCCACTGTTGAAAGGATGGACCTATAACCTGAAGGTCAATAAACATAGGCCCTAGCACGAACGCGCGACGTAAATACGAAAGAGTTTTTAATCCAAAATAATTCAATCTTTTTTTTGTTTGTTCAAGCACAATAAGTATCCCCCTTCTGTTGATACGAATAAAGTCTTAAACTACATGAGACATGAGTATTTTAAAATCGTTCGAATTTGCGTTACGTTTAAGCCTGAGCCTGATTCACATGATGCGATTCTATTGCGTGTATCATACCATAAATTAATGATAATTAATTATAATAAAATTAATACTTTTGCAAAAAACAGATACATAGGAAATAATTTAAATATTAAGTAATAAGGATTATTAAATGGCTCTGTCCCTCTCCTGTTTAGTTAACATTTTCATGAGCCCGACTTCAATAAATGTTACTATTTGTTATCCACCTGTTTGTGTACCATAAAGAGAAATTGCTTGACTACTTATTATGTTTAGACAAGTTTTTTTTGTTGCTTCAATTTTATTGTACGTCAGCGGGATCGTCCGACAGGGCTAAAGAAGGAACATGGATGGGTTTTAGCTGGTAAGAGTCTGACACTCCCTTCCACTCCACCCTGCAGAGCGAGAGGAGTCATGATTACCAAACCTCAAAAAAAGCCAAAAAACTATCTGGGGCGTTACTCCGCACGTTCGTACAAGGCCCACAGGACTGGAAGAGCCCTTTGTTCAACATTTCAGTAAATCGGCTGAGGTGAAAAGGCCTGACAAAGTAATCCATTTTGTAGATGTAGGTACGACAGTTACAAGAGCAGACTAAAGGATTAAAATGGTCGATGGATACCGTCTACTGTAAGCAAAGAATAGAGAGTGACGTTTAGACCACAAAGAATATGTGAATAACACATACACCTCTGTTATCATTGAAGGGTTAGGCAGAGATATTGTGCCTGTCTCTAGTACACTCACATTTCCAGTTATATTAAAGTCCCATGTCAGTCGTGGAGCTCGTCGCTAAGTACTAACAGTCGCACAGGTCGATCCATCAGGTTAAGCTACGCTTGTGACCATCTTTACATACAGAGACTCTTCCGTGCCTCGGAAAGCACGTTAAGCTGTTGGTCCCGGCTGTCATTTGTGCATATTTGACAGTCGTTACGGTCGTCAGAAGGCCGAAAATCTGACAGCCAGTAGTCTTACCAAGGGGTATCGTATTGCCCAGTTACTGGGTTGTGGAGGTCAGATAGGCAGTTGCTCCTTGTAAAATACTGGTATTCAGCTGCATTCGGTTAGATTGGAAGTCGACCCCAACATAGTTGGGAAAAGGCTAGGCAGATGATGATTTAAGTCCCATGTCCATGTTATGTCCCATGTCTCCATGAAGCCGAGCCTATAGCCATCAACCTGGCACAAATACAGACACCGGGCTGCTATTAAGAAATTCCTGATGGAAATAACCCATTATCACTTTTACGACCTGGGAATCGAACCACGGTCCCCATGCTCAGTAGCGCTTGCGACCACTAGACCAACGAGGCAGTCACTAAAACAAGTAAGTGAAGACGGCCTTATTAATATAATAATGTTATAATTCATGTATACAAAACATTGTAAAACATTTTAAAAGAGTAACGGTGGAGTTTCTGGCCCATTCTTCTCCACACGAAACTACCTTTTGGAAGGGGCGACAAGAATCAATTATATTTCTTGATCATTTTGTCGTTCAAAAGTGCCTTACTTGTGCCTATTTGAAATAAATGATTTGACTTTGACTTTATTATTATTTAATAATCAAATATCAACAGTTTGGAACTTATTTGTTGGTTTATCATTTAACTATATTTGTTGATTGTCAACCTAACACAGTCCATTTTCCAATAGATTTTTTCTTTCCACCACCTAATTTTTCTTTCTTTTTTGTTTGTTTTTTTTTTTGCTCTATCATGTTTGCCGCAAATAAACGTAATTTATTTATTTCTTAAATAAGGTGAAAACAATGTTTTACAATCATTATTTCGGTGTAAATCAGCGCTTGCAACTCAACCTACCCCTTCAGTGACAACAGTCGTAACATTATTGAGTTTTGTTAGCAAAAACAAAACACAGCTGGGAACGTCAAAAACTCAATTCCAACACTCTGTTATCGGTCAAGATGGTAGCTAAGTAAAGTAATATCAAAGTTGTAAGAGCGCCTTGTCTGAGCCAACAGAGATCGTTGTACAGTCAACTGCACAGCAGTTGGTAACAATACCTGAAATAATATAATACCAGCTTATTGTTGTCCCACTGCAGGACAAAAACCTCTTCTCACACAGCAAAGTGACGAACATTGATACCGTGGTTGTGTTCGACGGATTGGCTTTCAAAATCTTTTATCAATTATACTCGCTGCTGCCCGCGGCTCCGCCCTCGTCAATGTTTAAATTAACAGCAGTGATAGCCTAGTGGTGGGATCGTCGGACTGAATTTACTCCTCTGAATTTACTAATTCATGTGCATATTGTATAAATTATCACTTGCTTACAAATCGGTGAAGGAAAACATTGTGAGGAAACCAGCCTAACTGAAAGATATTTCTCAACAGCATGTGAAGCTAAGTCAGAGGCCCATGGGCAGCATAAAAACGGTGACACCAGGTTAGTCACTAACCACACGAAAAGGAAGAGAAGAATGTTGAAAATTATGCAACATTTTTCAAACAACCTTCCATATTTCGCTCTTTTACGGGGTTTCCTAAAATCCTTTCTTAGCTGACGTCTATTACTCATAATCTACCTTTGTACCGAATTTCATTTTCAAAAATATTTTTTTTTTGTATTGCGTGATTAATCAGTACCTAAGTGAATGACCTTTCGCTTTTATTTCCTCATGATGTCTGTAAACAGTAAATTTCAAGTCAAGCTCTTGGACTACACTCTTGTTTTATGTTATTTGGATTATTGCAACTTCATAAAGGCACATTGAATGTTAAATTATTACCACCTATGAGAGACAAACGATAATTAAATACATGTAAATTTGACATCATTAATAATATTTGCATTCATAAAACCATGTTAAAAGCCTTAGTCATTACTGGTCAATAATACTCTATTTGCAACGGGAACATAATTCTGTAATTCGTAGAAAATCAATTACAAATTTAGCGAACGGCTCAACTCCTGTTCAAAAAGACTTAAATGTTTCTAGTGAAATATCAGTATTCTATATTTAGTGTTGCAAGAAACTCGAGTCGCCGACACTGGAAAGGAATCCAGGAGCTTAAACTCAGCGGTAGTGCTCGCGATCACTAGACCCACATAACCCGGCAGTAAATAAAATAAAAAAAGCCTTTATTGCCACAGAGCCTCCTTCGGTCATAACTAAAATTTTAATACTAATAACATAATAAGTAACAACTACTTAAATACTTAAATTAAATGACAAACTAACTAAATAAATACAAATAAATACAAAAACAGAAAGGACACTTAGGCGTCGAAGTACTCATCCGCATTTCTGTCGTCCGGAAACGTGCCCAGAAGACTGGCAGCGTTGCCACGTTGAATGGCAATGCTAATTCTTTTTCCAAAGAACAATCCAGCCCTCTGGTCACATAATAAGTTGTATTTGGTGTTGGTTAACCCAATATTAGCAGCAACTAGGTCATGCTGTTTTCTGTCTTTCAGTTAAAATAATAAGGTCTTTTGTACAACACGTTTTTCTTGCCGTGAAAATCTCCGATTTATTCGCCGTGCGTTGGCACCGTCATCAGTGTTGAATGGATTACCATGAAAGCTTGGTAGCACGTTTTTTCTACAGTTTATACGCCATACCGTCAAGAAAACGTACAGTGTACAAAGGGCCTAAGTCGAGGGTAAATTGCAAGGAGTTTGAATATAATTTCAAGCAGATTTTCCGAGGATTGCAAAGATCCAACGGTAGCCACTTCGCGTTGAACTAGAAACAACTCTACTTAGCGCTTCTATGAATAAATTACCAGAGCGTTCGTATTCTAATGCTCTCTGAATGTTGGGAAAAGCTCAAATATTTACCTTTATAAATAAGTAATTTTCTGACGATTGATGACCAGTGAATATCTGTGTGTTTTTAAGTGTTGTGAAAACGGTAGAATTTAGCTTAATGAACGCGACTATTTTTAACTTTATAAATAGTTTAAACATACCAACTCATTAAAGTAATTAGCTTCATAATTAAGCTCAGGGTCAGTTGAGGAGTAATGGAACGAACTATGCCGATTGTTTTATAAATTGGTCAAATGAATCTAAATTCCTAATATTTTTTTAGATTTGTAAACCTATACGGAAACCTATACTTGTGAAACGTCAGAAACTAGGAGAACGGTTCCGATTTATCGTTTAAAAAAAACTAATATTGTTACTTGTCGAGTCTAAAATTTTTAAAGTCTAAAGTTTATTTTTTTTCCTCAATTAGGGCCAATTTCACCAAGAAACATGAACGTGATCATCAAATCTAAACCGCGTTCAAAAGCTGTCGGTGTCAATATTTTCTATGAATTATAAGTGTCAGATCTTAAACGCGGTTCAAATGTTTTGATCGTGTTCAGTTTCATTGGTGAAATCAACCCTTACTAATTAATCCCCTGATCAATCTGTCTTAGGATGTATACCCATGAACGTTAAGCTAGATATACGCACGGATTCGATTTTTTACTTGAAACTAGTTGAACGGTTCCAATTCGTCGTTTTTTGGGGTTACGTACCAAAAGGGTAAAACGGGCCCCTATACTAAGACTCCACTGTCCATCCGTCCGTCTGTCACCAGGATGTATCTCAAGAACCGTGATAGACAGTTGAAATTTTCACAGATGATGTATTTTTGCTGCCTCTATAACAACAAATCCTAAAAAACAGAATGAAATACATATTTAAGGAGGCGCCTAACAACAAACGTGTTTTTCTTTACCGTTTTTATTGATAATAGTACGGAACCCTTCGTGCGCGACTCAGACTCGCTCTCAGCCGGTTTTTTGGAAAAGATCCAGCAAGAAACTTTACTCCCACTCTTTTACTAATGATCGGCTTTTACAATACCCCCGATAAACGTAACGCGGTGTCAGAAAACCTAAAGTGCGGCACCCAGTTCAAAAGGATATTGATATTCTGAGGTTATTGAATTGCAAAGGGCTGAAGGCAGTCGTTTATTTGATGTTGATCTGATTTCAGCCACGTATGAGTAAATTACAAGCCGATCTCAAAAAGGCTAGGAGGCGGATCATGAACCATTTACAATGAGAAATTGAAATTAAGTTTCAAAATGAAAGAAAAAGTATAAATAATCACATGTGTCGAAATAAAACGTTAAATCTAAAAATTATACACAGAAAAATTCAAGCCAAAAGCCCAGTATTCGAAATAAATTAAAAGATTTAAAATATAAAGGTTAACCTTATTTTGTTTTGGTGCCATTGATAAACCGCGTTAGGTATATGGGAAAAGGGTTTGCCAACATACTAAAAACTCTCCCTCGAATAATACGAATTTTTGAACGGTGGATTACAAAGGAGCCGAATATCTACAGAACCCTGCCTTTTCAATTAATTCGCAGTCACGTCTTGTAACCACAATGGTGCGGGTTATCAGTTGATAAAATTGCATTATTCAGTCAGAGTATTCTGTCTTCATCCCTTCAATATTAGATGGTATATTAATAGCTACTTTTTGTGTTTGACGTATTCTTCAGATTTATTAACAAAAGACGGTGAAGACTGTTCGATTGTGGTGACTGTCTTTTGTTAATTCTATGGAAAAAAAAATACTGAATTGTGTAACAATAGTATTTATTTATTATCTTTCTTGCTCTTAAACAAAATTATTTGGGGTCGGTGCACCAATTTTATTCTATTACATATTATTTTGGTATCCATCTCAAATTACCATTTCTGGCCATATCATCACAAAATTCATCCATCGTTTATGGTTTTTTCATTCTCTTATAGTAAAAGTCAAAGCCAAAGTTCTCTCATCAATTTCTCCGTATCACATGCCCAATATCGTTATACGAGGTATCCAAATGAATAGTATGACTGACGAAAAATGTCCTGAGACTCGCTTGAATAGCTCAATACATTCATGGTCATATTAAAATCACACAGTATTTCAAATGCGAGAGAAGAGCCGAATTTAAAGGCATATCCGAAAAATGCGCATAATCTGTGGAATTAAATTTAACTGTGTGCTTGTTTTATTGCCTGAAATACAGTTTCTACTCAATTGCCAAATGTAGGGAAGTAATCATTATGTTTTATGAAAAACCTGCTCAGGTGGGGATTCACAGACAACTCCGCCTTGGAGTGTAAATGTAGTGCCACAAACGATGGGACACTTAATATCCTGTCCTGCGTGTCCTGCCGTATACACGTTGCAGGAATAGATGGACGCTAGTCGTAGCGCCAAACACGTTACCGAATTCTGGGCTGAGTACCTACTTTAAGATTGCCATCGACACGCTAAGAAGAAGATGGAATAAATATTGATGTGAAGTTTTTCATATTTTAAACATACTCCAAAACTATACCATCAATGCGTAAACACTACATATTGAAAATTACTCACATAATACAAGTGTAACTTCGGCAATATCCCTAAGTTCAGCATAGTACGTAACTTCGGGTGGAACTCCACTATCGCAAGAGCTTGGAGCATTCCAATAACCGGCTGTCTTCCGCTCAACCGTCCGTCACATGCATGTTACGTTAGCTATTCAGCTTTTTACATTTTCAATATTAGGATATCTCTTTTTAGATTAAAGTAGAGATTGAAATTACAAGTTATTTTCTGCTGGTTCATCAATGTTTCATTTTTAATTTAGCTATAAAAAAATAAGAAAACGCTTAGTTTGCGTAGTCAATTCCAAAATCAAATTTAGCTTCCAACGCACAAAACATTTTAATCACCTGTCAATTTGAGAAAAAGGAAAATGTTGAACTTACAATTCCAAAGGCATTATTAACAAAAAAAAATCACCCTCTAGTTTTCACTCCATTATCGGAGACAAAACGGATCGTCAATTCATTAGCTTCAGGAAGAATTCATTAATAAAAGAGCGACGACGTAATTCGATTTCCTTTTTTCACAACAAAATTAATGACATTAAACTGCCAATTTAAATGGACCAAATTTTTATCTTAAATCACAGTAAATTGGAAACTCACCTCCGAAAAATGTCACTAATAAACATATAAACTTGATTACTCCTTGTCTCAACATTTTAGCACTCATAAAAAATCACTGCACTTAATGAAATATTCAAACTTATAAACCAAAATGAGGTTATATCAACATGATAAAGGCGATATCAGCAAACGGTCCGAATTCGAATTTAGAATTAGGCGGCAAAAGCGCGCGGGCGACGTCTACTCTCCCCCGAGGCTAGTTGGGTACTGAAAGTTGGGATCGCTACCTGACTTGGCTGTCAGATTTCAGCGTGCCACAGGCGACCGTATTTAGAACGAATTTTCTTGTTATACTGTATGTGTAGTGGGAATTTTCCTTTGACGTTTTTGTTTCTGTGGTTTTATGACACCCCCGTAGAGAATAGTACCCAAAACGATTCATTTGGGTGGATTTAAATGACAATTGTCTATCCAAACGCCAGTTATGCCTTACGTATCACGAATCCTCATTTTCCGTTGTTTGTACGTGTACTGCCAGTTCGGGTTCGATTTAACGATTTGCAAGTCAATTGTTTCAAAATTACGACTATTTCAGTTGCTGTTTTAGTACTTTCTGTTCGAATAATTTTGTGAACCGTACCTAATTATGCGTGTAAAGACTTTTTATTGCTGGAACTGATATTAGACTTATTTTATGTGTTTTCCGATTTATTCTTAAAACGAAAGGGGACTTTCTTACAATGATATAATAGTGTTAGAAACACGTTGACCAGATTTTTAGGTCCTAAAAATCTGGTTTTTTAATTATATTTTTTGTGCTATGGATACTTTTTAGTAAATTTCGTCCTGGCGGATGAGCTTGTATCATCACACGCACACGTCAAGATTGTTACATTCAACCTTCTGCTCAACCGCGATGATGTTAGTAACGAGGCTTCATAGCACTGCAGGAATGGATAACCGATCGAACCATAAAGAATCGCTTGCATGAAGTCAATGTCCGTTCTCGGAAGCCGCTACGTGTACCCCGAAATCGCAGAGCCTGTTTACAACAGGCTGATGAACACAAAACTTATGCAGAGGAAGGGTGGTGTTTAGTTCGTTTTTTCTGAAGCATTTTGCTGTGGGTAGGTGTACACAGTATTGGAAATCATGCCAGGAAGTCCATGCATGTAGTGGTGGAACTTTCAACATATAGGCAGGTTTTGGATCGACGGAAAAACAGAACTCTTTTGGTTCAGAAGCTATCTCAATTCACAAATTCACGCTTTCTTTCTCTCTTACTGACTAAAACCCATCCATGTTCCTTCCGTAGCCCTTTATGTTCCGGGGTAGCGGTAACCCTTTCGGACAATCCTGTTTACCCGGCAGGCTCGGCCCTAACGGGCCCCTTCATATGCTGACATCTCTTTGAGGCGCGCTTGGAACATGTACGCGCGGTCCGGCACGGGCCTGGTCCTGATCGGACGGTGAGCTACACATTACTGACCGCCCGCAGGCCCGCGCCTACGGTGGCCGGGAGTCGTCACGTGGCTCCCGACGCCCGGGACGTCTCCCGCGGCGGCTGGGACGGGAGGACCTTTCCCTCTCCCATCCCGCCACCTCCTTCGCGAATATAGCACGCATGGAATATGCTTTAAAGAAGAGCTCTGCCTAATATAGATTCACACAAGAAAATATTTTTCACCTTTTACAACGGACGTGGGCGGCCACTCCGCAACGTGATTTGGAAGAACTCGTATTAAGTATGTATGACCAAATAGCTGCGATTGTACTTTACTCGGTGGATTCATATTGGTCGTAGCGTGATGTTACATAGCCTATAGCCTTCCTCGATAATTGGAATATCCAACACAAAAATAATTTTTCAATTCGGATCTGTAGTTCTAGAGATGAGCGCGTTCAAACAAACAAACTCTTCAGCTTTATAATATTAGTATAGATTTGATGCTATAAAACCCTTTAGAATTTTGATTTTTATCCTTTTATCACAATGTTAGGATAAACGAAGGTCCATTCAGCGTAAGCAAAAATTGCGAAGTCTTTATTAATGCAAAAGCAGAGAGTATTTCGTCTATCTACACATACGAAAACATTTTATTTAATCAATATATTTTGATCTGCCGATACGAGAGAAAAGGAAATAATAACTTATTGTGATAAATTATTCTCGTAGTGAATAGTTTATCAAGATAAAAAATCTTTCTATACAATATAGCTACAGACTTGTAGTTTTTATACTGTGCAAACAACTCACCCACTCATTTTAACCTGGATCTAGACTAGTTAGCAAAACCACATTTTCTAGTTGTTTTGAAAACCGGTATGAAAGACAACACTTATGGTCAAGGATGCATGGAACTAAGGGCCTTATCACACTGGCGATTTGCGAGTTCGCAGCAAACGAGCGGCGAACTCGCGCGAAGACGCTGCATTCGCACTGCGAGCAACGACAGCAGTATTTCCTCGTTTTGAATCCATCCTTTCACAGATCATTGATTGTTTAAAACGAAGACAGCGCTAGTTAGTCTAGTGATCGCAAGCGCTACTGCTGGGTTAAGCGGGATTGTCCAAAAGGGTTAACTCTACCCCGGAACATACAAGACTAAGGAAGGAACATGGATGAGTTTCAGTCAGTAAAAGTCTGACACTAACTTCCGCTCCACCCAGAGCGGGAGAAGTCATTGGATGATTTCCCAAACTCAAAAAAAAACGGAATCTGATTATTGATACGATCATTAAGGCTACGGCTACATTGCCACAATAACGCGAAGCCCACTTCGGGCGCTCTCTGTTGTAAAGCGAGACTTCGAGCGCTGTGCGAGAGAAAGTTCGCACGCTTTCTCTATGTTTTTCTTCTGTATGGTTCGCGTTAACGCGATAATGTAGCCGTAGCACTAGAGAATTTATGACGGAAAGTAGTGTATCAACATTATTATTAAACTGAGTATAATAAAGAGATCTCGATATTTTATCAACTCGTAAAATGTGCAAAGCAGGGGTGCGTCGCTACATTTCATTAGAAAATGAGCATTAACAATATACGAATAATGTCCACTTTCGTTTGCGACGCTGACTTAGCTTACTTATTCAAACTGTGGTTTGTGAATATTAGCCTAAGCATTCCATTCTGAATCCTATAATTTGACCGAATACTTCCCTAAAAGACCTGAATAGTGAGTGCACTTTACGAACATGCATGTCAGAAGTAATTGTCAGAAACTGGCGTGACTCTAATGGTCCTACATCTTACTATTTGTCAGAATGTCAGACCCTCGATTCAGGATTTAACGAAAACTCATTTTATGTTAGATGCGCTTGAATGTCATCCTTGTCGTTTATTTTTAACCACAATAGTTTTGTATGTAAAGTATACTTACCTAACGATTGTATATTTTACTACAATATTTAATCGTAATCGATTCGAATTCGAAATTATCGAATAGTTCCTAGACTGGGCACAGTTCATGATAATTATAACCACATATTATCACGATAATATTTAAAATTGAATGGTTGTATGTGAGTGTGCGTGGGAGTTTGTACGTTTGTCCGTCCTTCACGCTCAAACGGCTGAACGGATCTGAATGAAACTTGGCACAGAGGTAGTATTAAAATGTAGGATTCATTTTTTCCCGGTAGTACCTACGATCCCTTGGGATAAAGTCATTGTTTAGGTACTATAATTATATTCATTTTATATTTCAATAAGTACATAATGTAAGTGTGACTGGAAATAATTTTGACATATTTTAAACTTGCCATTATAATCACTTTTTTATTTTAAATTGACTTTAAATATTTTTGACATTTATTTTCAATTTGACATTTTAAATCCATTTTATGTTTTGTTTTTAATTAATTTGAATACCACAATATTTGTACGCCTCTTGGTATGACATAGTGCTACTTTTAAACAATCTAAGATCTGTATTTTCTATACACCTATGTCAACAAATAAATATATGATTTGATTTTGATTTGATTTGACATACATGCGGGCGAAACCGCTGGCAGCAGCTAGTGCATATATAATTAATAATAATATAATAAAATCTAAATTAAAATCTAGTTTCCAAGGAACAAGCAGCAATTGCACCACGACTATGACGAGCGATTACTCGCTCGACTAGACTCTTAAAAAGTTTTCTGCTCCTGAGCGAGTATTCTCTTTGGTATCTCTTGTTACTGCAACAAGTAAGTACTCGCCTCGGAATAAACAGTAAGCGATCAACTATCAACTACTGCATTTGTATGTATTTTACTAACACGGGACCTATTCTTTTTTTTTCAAATGTTTCCGGTTGAAAATGAACCTTAGACTTTTGTAATAACGTTGAAAAGCTATCAAAGAAATTTGACGGATTGGGGTAACTTGATGTGCTGGTCTCTGTACATTATTTTCTTGAGAGAGAAATCATTAATAACTTCCTCGTCAGCGGAGGGACAGGTAAGGCTTGTCGTTATTGGCAGGGCAATTTTAGAATACCGAACTACTTCAAAGTAACTCCCAAATATAAAAAAAAAACTCTCAAAAGTTTACCCCATCGGGTGATTACGTTAACATTAGTGATAATGATCCTACTGGACTCATAACAAGGATCCTCTTGACCAACCGTTCAAAGCCTTAAAAAGTTCCGTAGGATGAATCCTAAAAGTTATTACTGACAAGGGAAGCCGGCGTAACTAATGTTGATACTAGTTCGCCTAACACTAAGAGAAAAGGACCATAAAAATAAGTAAAAGTGTCTACGCGTCTCGCACTTTCCGGGAATGACTGGTAAAAGTATATGTTAGAATAAATCCTGTAGGCCTTGCGCAAACGCTGGGAATAAACGTACTTAACGTAAATTCGAACGATTTTAAATTTGAAAATATTCGTTCCGCACATTTTTTTCTGCTCGTAATATTTAACTTTTGGGTAACTACAGTTTAGAGCCGTCCGGGGTCTAAACGCGCGAGGCATGGGGCCCGAGTGTGTGACAATTTTTTAAGGCAATTTCCAGTCTAGTGATCGATACGTCACATGACCTTTGTGCTAGCTCGTTTTTTAGGCAAAAGAATTAGCACAGCCATTTAATGTGGCAATGTAGCCAGGCTTCCGAGCACGTTACCTGGTGACAGCTATGCGGACGAGAACTTCAACGCCTTTAGTGTCCTTTTATTTTTGTATTCTTTTGTACAGTTAATTGCATGGTAAGTCTTTTGTAATTTCTTACCTAGTGTAAATTGTTAGTTATCTATACTTGTATTATAAAGCCGAAGAGTTTGTTTGTTTGAACGCGCTAATCTCTGGAACTACTGGTCTGAATTGAAAAATTATGTTTGTGTGGGATAGTCCATTTATCGAGGAAGGCTATAGGCTATGTAACATCACGCTACGACCAATAGGAGCCGAGTAGCGAGTGAAACCGCGCGGGATCAGCTAGTTTATAATACTTATACTATTAGTAAATTATGTTTTAAAATACTCAACGAATAATACATATTATTATGCTAACATAAAACTAAACCAAAATGATTTAGGACACTTGTATCTTTGATTGAAATATCGTTCGAGTTCACACTACGATTACTCCGCGCGTTCATGCCAGGCCTACAGGTAGGGGGAACCTTAACTAGAAAATGCTCGCTTTAATAATAAATTCTAAGTGTTTGTAATTAAAAGACAAACGAATGAAACTCCAGTGTACCTACGTGTGGAGCTGGCGATATTGCAGTACAGATTTATGTCCTACAACGTGTTTCTTCTTATTTTCATCCGGTTGTCGAAATTGGAAAGGAAATACATTTATTTGCCACGGTTTAGCCACATTTTTATACAGTTGCCATCAAAATAAACCCTCGACTCCTTTGAGTAATTTTCGCTATTTCACATAGTTTCAGATTTGGCTATCCCACGCCCACTGGAATAATTCATAAATGAAAGTTTCTAAAAAAGTCGATGAACCTGATATCGGACCGTATAATTATGTTATCATAGTTGTTATTTGATTAACCATTAATAGGTACATTAATCAACTATGTATAATAATTTTTCCCAAACTTGTTATTTTTTTTTGTGTTTGTGTTCTATGCGTTATGTTGCCTGCAAATAAACGTATTTTTTTTTAATTTTCTTTCTAATCATAAAGTTCTCTGGCTTTAAAATATTGATTTTATAGGTAGCTTTTCCTATTGTGTCATGCTTACATAACAGGCCATCAAGTTTGACAACAGTGATGTGCCGCCTAGTGGTGTGACCGTCGGACTGCCAAGTCATAGGTCTCGAGTTCGAACCCAAGCCACGCACCTCTGATTTCACGGATTCATGTGCGTATTGTATAATTATAACTTGCTTAAAAATCTGTGAAGGAAAACGTCGTCAGGAAACCAGCCTGAGAGATATTTCTCAACAGTAGCTAGTGACCTATGGGCAGCATAAAAACTCTGACACCAGGTTAGTCATTAACCACACGAAAAGAAGAACAGGCCAATGGGATTAGTGGTCGCAAGCGCTACTGCTGAGCATACAGTCCGGGGGCTCGATTCGTGTCGGGCAAAGTATAATTAGGTTTCTCCATTCGGAATTTTTCAGTAGCAACCCAGGGTCTTGTTTTGTGCTTAGTTTATGTCAATAGACTCGTCCCCTATTACATAGTACTAAAACGTAGCTGGTGAAATGTGGGTTTACCTACTATGGGTACACCTATGCCTTACCCTCGGGTGAAACAAGTCGTAAGTATGTTGTTTAATAACTAACCGTATTATGTGTTAGTGAGTTCTTAATATTTCTTTGCAATTTTTTTCAGTCATCGTTGTGCCTTTTCATACTTTCACCGACACTCAGATAAAGTTACACACTGAAAATGACACAAAAAAAAACTTGAGAGGTGTCAAGGGACACCCGGATAGAACGAAGTTTAGATTAGTGAAGAAATTGTAATAAAAAAAATTTTTCTTTTAAGTTATAATAATCAAAACAAATCTGATCTAAAATTAACCAATCAAAACATATTGATTAATAATACATCATATTTTACTCCAAAAAAAGTGTCGTTACAACTTTTGGTCTTAATTTCCGTCTAGCCCCCTTTCGTAACGCGCGATAAGGAACTTCGTTCCAAAAATGGGTACCTGTAGTATGACACGAGATGACTATCCGCATAGAAAACTAACGTCCAGAGGCGCGTCGTGTCGAAATATATTTATATTTCTTTTTAGCTTGACACTAGACAAATTTGTTTTTGTGCAATATGACACTGTAACACGTGGCTTCATAGTAATCTACGCAAATATACACGGGTATAGGCAGTCTGTCTGTGGATGTAGTGTCAAAAACTAAAAAAATACGGCTCTGGCCATGACGTCAGTGAAAGTGTTAAATAAACGCGTGAATGGTTTTGATACTTCTATAAACGTTAAAATTTTAAGAATAAGAATAATTTATTTGTCAAACATGCGTATACATAAACTGATCAATCAGACATGCAAGGTATTGAATTAAAATAATGTTGTGAGCGTCCATGTTTTGCCAATAATGGCGTACAAATTTTGTAAGTATGTATAAAAAAAATACATTTAATTGCATTTTACACTATTCAAGTCATTCAAAATTTAATTACAAAATACAAAACAAATAGATCATAATTGATGTATTTTTAAGATCAAGACTTTAAACATACAGGAAATAGAACCTAGATCTTTAAGAGGAATTCTCATAAAGAAATGGCTTTACATTTGACGCAGAATCGAGCAGTCAGAAAAAACCAAATTCGTTGGCATCCTGATTTACTTAAAGCCCAATTTATGTGGTTACGGAAGTGAGGAGGTGACCTCGTGTGAAATACTGATATTCATTCCCAACCGAAGCTCTACGCAGTTGGAAAAGGGCTTCGCAATATAAAAGATATGGGTGGGTGTTCTTCGGAGAGAAACCTCCACAATTCGGAGAATAGGTGAAAATACAATTGTTTCGTACGGCCTGAAAGTATCAAAAACTTAGGTATATGAAAATATGTTTATCATTTTAACATACATAGAAAGCTAGGTTATTTGGTAACATATTTAATTTAATAATGAAAACTTATAACCAAGTAGTATTTTTTGTTGTATTTTTTTTAAAGTGTTATTTGTGTTTGTTTATAGTTTTATTATATTATTCTCTTTTTATCACAATAATATTGTAAAGGCGAAAGTTTGTGTGTGTGTGAGTTTGTATGTTTGTCCGTCCTTCATGCTTTAAAGGCTAAACGGATCTGAATGAAATATGGTACCGAGGTAGTTTATGACCTCGATTAACACATAGGATACTTTTTATCGAGGGCGAAGCCGCTAGCAGCAGCTTGTATGTTCATATTCAATGTTTTTCCATGTATTTTGTTCTCTCTACTACACTTTCTCACGTTGTTTACCTACATCTTTAACTACTTTACTATCGTATGTATGCTAGAAGAAATTTCTTTAGAAATAAGCATCACCTTTGTACGTATTTTTCTGTTTCTTTCTTAATGTCTGTTTATAATGTGTGTATGTAAATGGTCAAATAATAACTCCAGTAATTATTTAAATAAATAGGTTACTAAGTTATTATTCCGCTTGGCTATGCCAACAATGATGTGCCTAGACTCATCATTCCGTTTGTTTAATATTCTAAAGAATCAAGACAATGAGACATTTTTGTGGCAATATATTTAATAACTACGTATTTCTAGGTTTCTTTTTATTTTGCCTGGTAACCCTAATTCTCAATAAGGCCAGCCGCTGATTCGTAGGTGTAACAAAGAGTGTGAACTGCGTAGGTAGGCAGATCTAGGTACTAAGGCAGTTGTCGCACCGCAGTGCCGGCGAGGAAGCGATTTTTTACCGGCTATTTTCTTGCTCAAGAAACGAACAATAGATAATATACATTTCGTGTAAACAAAAGAGAGGCATATATTATTACCTAGTTGATCGCTGACTGTTCAAATTACTAGCGAGGACTTGCTCAACTAGTTTTGTCGAGCGAAAAGAGCTATCAAAGATAATACTCGTTTTGCGATACTTGCTCAGCGACGCTCGCTTCGCGGTCAGACTAACTGCACCTAGCGAGTGATGCGAGTAATCGCCCTTCGCACTCGCACACTCGCTGAGAGCACGGCGACAAAACCATCGAAACCACCGTTGCTAGCTCTACTCGCAACTCGTCAATCGCCGGCGGTGGGACAGCTGTCTAATGGAAGGTTTCAACGAAAAAAAAAAACGTTCCATTTATATGTTTTTGTGTAATTTAAGAATAAAACCGGTAGCTAGTCTTATCTTTCTCTTGAAGGATAACATATTTTTCAATTGCTTTAAATATTTTTGCTCATCATGAAAGCTATTTTACTTTATCTTTTACCAATACCTGGCAGTTAAAAAGCCGAATTTACATAGCAGGACTAGTTTTGCAAACTTCGTTGTTCGTTGATAGTTTCTGGTGTAAATAGATAATTAAATAATTATCTACTTACACGTGAAACTATCAATGGATAGCGAAGTGTGCGCAACTTGTTTCGTAATGTGAATTCGTCTTTAAACGGGGTTTACATAATGTTTGTATTGTGAAACTGTAATAAGTTTGATTAGTAGAGGTATAAGGAACAGGGAATAAAGTTCGCTAAGTTCGCTCGATAGAAAAGGCAGGTCTTCCGATCAAATGGGTGTTGTATTTGGTAGGCTACTGACCCGAGGATTGAATTCGGGATATTGTAGTACCTATGCTAGTTGTACGGTAAAATCTGCTTGCGCGATGCAGAATTTTGCATGACGTCAGTGACGCGTAGTTTGCATGTGGCACTGTCGATGCCACTACAACTGTTCTGATTTGGACTATACGGAATAGCTAACTAACGTCCGGTTTAAAAACTAACACTATTTTTATGCTCGCATCCAACGGATAAGCAAAACAAAACTTCATCAACATAATAAAAGCGGTTACCTAGTAACTTTGAGATAAGTCAGTACACGTGGTACACCAAAACACAAAATATGCCCAAAAGCAGTGAACTGAAGCCAAATCACACCTATTAATATTTCATCTGACCCGTGTTTTTTCCTGTTCCTTTCACTTTTAGGGGAAATAAGCTAAACGTTGTACTGTATCTATGTGGGTACATCAAGGTACAGAGGCCAGCACATCAAGTTACCACAATCTGTCAAATTTCTTTGATAGTATTTCAACTTTATTGCAAAGACATAAGGTTCATTTCTAATTGAGAAAATTTGACAGTTAGGGATAGCTTGATGTGCTGGCGTCTTTACATTGAGGCACACCCCAGAGGTGGTTAGACCAGTATAAGCTGACATCTCATTCTATTGAACTGACTGCTTCTTTGGCCTACTGGCCGCTAGCGCTACTGCTGTACATGAGGTCCTGGGTTCGGTTCCCGGGATAGGCTCAAACTCAACTCAAACTCAAAGTATTTATTTCAAATAAACCAATTACAGGCACTTTTGAATTGTCAAGGTGTCGGTCAGTCAGAGAGATGAAGCTAGTTGCCCATTCCAAAGCAGTAGGTACCTATGGAGAAGAACGGGCAAGAAACTCCATGGACACTCTTTTAAACAAAATATGGTTACAAAATATTGGTTACATAGATCATATTATTATTATTGTACATGTGAGAACGATGCAGAACGGTGAAAGCATCTGATCCTACTACTATTATAAAGGCGAAAGTTTGTAAGTATGGATGTATGGATGTTTGTTACTCTTTCACGTAAAAACTACTGTATAGATTTGGATGAAATTTGACACAGAGATGGTTTATATCCTGGATTAACACATAGGATATTTTTTATCCCGGTAGAACATTCCTGTGGGATAATTTCCGACCTCCACGCGAGCGAAGCCGCGGGCAGAAGCTAGTATAAAATAATGTAAAAAAAAAAAGTTCAAAAGTTAAATTAAAACAAGCCATGGCCGCTAAGAGATGACCAGTCTCTACCGACAGCGCCCGTTCACGAACATGACGCATGGATTAGCACCATTCAGCTCAACCATTTTGAAGGGAGCTAAAGGCAATTATACAATATTAAGAAATTGAATTTATACAATGCAAATATAGTTTTTATTGTTGTTGATCTTCCGCAGCTCCAAAAGATTTTTAAGAAGTCTAATGAATTAGGTGATACGCCCTTGTGGAGCAGGAATAGCATTGACCCAAGCGTTTTTATCAGCGATGTAATCTCCCAATGTATAATATGCTTGGCTGCATAGTGTGCGTTTTATACAGGATTTAAATTTTGTTTCATTAAGTTCAAGAATGTTGGGAGGTATTTTATTGTAACATTTTAAACAGTACCCCATGAAAGATGAATCTACTTTAGCCAGCCTGAAACCTGGTTGAACTAATTGGTCCCTATTTCTAGTGAAATAATTGTGTCTTTCACCTCTTTTACTAAAAAGATGTAGATTTTTCCTTGCATACATGATGTTTTCATAGATATATTGACAAGGTACAGTCATGATGTTAATAAGCTTAAACCGTTCCCTTAGAGAATCGCGCCTACGAAGATTATAAATGGCTCTGATAGCTCTTTTCTGCAGAATAAAAATAGACTCGATGTCTGCAGCACGTCCCCAAAGTAAAATACCGTAAGACATAATACTATGAAAATAGCTAAAATAGACCAGTCTCGCGGTATCTACATCAGTATATTGACGGATCTTTCTGACAGCATATGCTGCAGAACTTAGCCGTCCTGCAAGAGATGTTAAATGAGGACCCCATTGTAGCCTTGAGTCGAGCGTGATCCCTAGGAAAACAGTTTTATCGACAAATTCTAGTTTCTCTTGATTCAATACTATCTCACAATCACTACTTTTTACATTTGGTAAAGAAAATCTAATGCACTTAGTTTTTTTTTCCATTTAATACTAAATTATTTACAGTGAACCAATTCTGGACCTGCAGTAGGGCGTTATTTACGTCGTCAAAATTTTTAGCACGTCTATCTATCTTAAAAATTAAAGAAGTGTCGTCAGCAAATAACACCATTTGCGGTTGTTTTTTTAATAAATGGAGAAGATCATTAATATATACTAAAAAGAGGAAAGGACCCAATATTGAACCTTGTGGCACACCCATTTTTACTTTTAAACCGAGTGAATTGACACCTTTTATTTGAACTTGCTGTTGTCTGTCATTTAAATAAGATTTTACTAAACTAAGCGCAAGTTTTCCAAGTCCGTAATGCTCTAGCTTCAACAGCAAGGTTTCGTGATCAACGCAATCAAATGCCTTGGAGAGGTCACAAAAGATTCCTATGGCATCTTGAGCCTCTTCCCACGCATTGAAAATGTGTTTTAATAAGGTCACACCGGCGTCAGTTGTACAACGTCCTTTGGTGAAACCATACTGTTGATCGTTAAGGATTTTATTAGTGTAAAAATGATTAAGCATTTGGTTAAGCATTATCTTTTCAAAGATCTTGCTGAAAACCGGCAGCACGGATACGGGTCTATAATTATTGGTATCTTTATTGTCCCCGGATTTGAAAAGTGGTATTAATTAGGCAAAGTTTTTTAGGTATTCCCATCTGGAATTTCTTATTAGCAGCTCGAAGTCTTGATTTGTGCCCAGTTGATAGCAAGAGTCTCGCCCACTATTACATGGGACTTATGTAAATACAACTCGTGAAATGTGGGTGTACAAAAGGTACACCTCTGCTTAATCCTTCAGGGAATACTGGCGTGATGTTAAATATTATTCTATTGAAACTCTCCATAACGCTAGCCTCTTTTTTTGTTTGAGGGTGGAAAATCATCAAAAATGGGACCTTATACAATGAGTCGGAGCTCGCACCAAAAATGACTTGAAATTCGTGTTCTGGCGCGACTCCAGCTTCTCGACCCTTAAGGTCCAGCTGGTCTGCGCTCACCTATGACAGTGATAAGAAGCTGGGGAGGTAGTACGATCACCTTACGAGAGAGTTGATCATTTTTAATTAAACTCGGTTAAAGATTTTCTTAAGTCGACCCGTCGACACCGCAAGTCGTTCCACAGAGAAAGCTTCCACAAGTTACTCAACTACTGAAATATTTGTGATGGGTACCTTTTCAGCCATTACAAGTGCCTTTGGGCCTTCAAAACACTAGACATTTCCTGTCAAGGGTCCATTTCAGTCAGAAAACAATGCTGTACTGTCGAGAGTCAAACAAAATCTGTAGGCCAAATATACTTGAAAATTCCCTTTGTCATCATTCCGTCATTCAAATTACGAAAGATGGCCGTAACATCTTTTGTAACTTATGTAAAATAACTGTTTTTTTTCATTCCTGATACCTGCAGAGAAAACTGACGATTTACCGTATATTAATCACTCGTCAATTTGCAAGCATTTATAGGGTGAAATTGAATTCATAGGCAATAATTATTCTAAGAGGATATTGTACTCATCATTATCAAAAAAATACAGCTGTTCGCATAACTCGTCAAAATGTAGTAAAAGTTGTTGATAATGATGAGTACAGACGCCAGCACATCAAGCTATCCCTAACTGTCAAATTTTCTCAATTAAAAATGAACCTTATGTCTTTGCAATAAAGTTGAAATACTATCAAAGAAATTTGACAGATTGTGGTAACTTGATGTGCTGGCCTCTGTACAATGACCCCTTAAATTATTGCCCATGAATTCAATTTCATCCTGTATATATCGAAGAATATATATATGGGATATAAGTAACATCCCGGGCGACTTCCTCTAGGTGTATTTCGTATTTTCCATAATCAGTCTATAATGTTTGTACTGCCGGAACATGACAGGCCTCCTGTCAGTGAGAGGGAGTGGCAATCCACCATGCGGGCCCACTGCTACTCCCTCTTGAAGAGAGGAGGCCTATGCCCCTATAGAAGGAACATTATAGGCTGATTATGTATATTAACTGGTAAATAACACATTCTCATTAGACTCAATACTGAGGTCCAAGTAGATGAAATCGTGGGTGGTAGGCTAGTATAGTAATAATGAAATCCCTTACACGTGTCGTCTCCCTGCGCCATATCTCACGGATCTGCACAAACAAACCTTGATCTGCACAAACATGTAAGGACGAGGTGAAACCGCGTCGTTATGTTGGCTTCGGTGTCAAATAGGCAGTATTAACCAACTACAGCGATGGCAAAGTGTGAGCACTGACAGTCGTTTATTCTACGCAGGAAACTATAGAGGTATATTATTATGATCCTTTTTTTTTGAGGATGGGTAGTCATCCAATGACTCCTGGGTGGAGCGGAAGGGAGTGTCAGACTCTTACTGACTAAAACCTATCCATGTTCCTTCCTCAATCAATTTACTTTTTAATCAATTAACTAACTTTGCATAGAAAAGCCACTACACTACTACTACTAATAACATACAGATTATATTTACTCTAAACTAAAGAACTATTTAAGTATTGCGTCGAAGAGATTGCTATGGAAAAAAATTAACTAATATTACAATCATACTAAAAAAGACATACAAAATAATCTATTTCTTCGGTGTCAATTAAGTTGTCACAGCGACCTATAAGATTTTCAACTATTTACTAGGATAAGATGACATTCGAGTATTTATGACAACCATTCCCACGTCAATTCTATCGAATGCTCTGAAAAGAGGTTTATTAAGAAACCATCCCGACATTTCACTTCTGACTGAACTATCTTCATTTTGCTTCGCTCAGAAATAAGGCCGCGAAATAATGTTACAAGGGAAGCCAAAAAGGTCAAATTCTGCTAGGTTTTTCTTCAGGAAAATTACCTTCCGAGAAAGATTATGTAACTTCATGTCTTGGTGTGAGCATGAATAATAGTAACGCCGGAAATCTGTGTTTTATAGCGGTTCTACGCATATTTCATGCTCAAGTTAAGGTGTGCACCCACGAGGTAGAATAATGCATCGGGTAACCTACAGTGTCAATAAATGCTCGGGTTCCGTTACTCACATGCAGCTTATTATGTAGGTCACCTTCGCGCAAATTCCGCACGTCAGACCGCACCTTTAGGTATATGTAGTAATGCTCTGGTTACTTGAACTTTGTACAAATGCCATTTAGTACACAGTTAAAGATAACTTTGATCATTCTTAGAATGTTCAAAAGTACCAAAGGATGTACATAAATATGTCGCTTACACATTTATGTACTGCTTTTGGTACTTTACCTAGACTTACTGGGAGCCACATTTTCACTGACGGTAACGAAATTAGCTAAAACCGAAATGTATGGAATTGACATTAGCTTTAGCATTAGCATTAGATTTCGAAATGTCATGTGATCAATCGTTTTCGATCGCTAAGTGCTAGACAATGTCAAATTGTGTTACGTAAGTCTATCAATATTCCCATACAAATGCGTTGACAAAGTGGCGTTCTTGACAATCCGAATCGCTGAGATAAAGAATTGTTCGATCACCCATTTTCGAAATCGAATTGACATTTGTCTAGGCTCTCTGGTTTCAGATCTGGTAACGTCATTGAAAAAAAAGTGAAGCTGATAGTGATACCTCCAATTGCGCTGGTTCCTTCCTACTCTCAAAATTCTCTCTCTCGCAAAAAACTCACTCAAAATTGGGAAGTAGTACATCAAGTTTAAGGTGCGAACCTAATATTCCTGATCTTACAAGTTGATTGAGTTGTTGTTGAGTACAGAGGCCAGCACATCAAGTGCCCCAATCTGTCAAACTTATTTGATTGTTTTCAACTTTATTACAAAACCATAAAGATAATTTTCAATTCGAAAAAAATGGCAGTTAGGTATAGCTTAATGTGCTCGCATCTGTACCATTACCAAAACGACTGATGCAATAATATGAATACGTAGATACTAAAACCTCATACAGTTCCAGATTTGGAAGTGTAATTGAAAAACAAAAGAAACGAGGCTTTTAGTGGAACGGTCAACTGTCCCGATTCCATCCTACTCTCAAAATTAGAACAGCAAATAACGTGACAACCTCAAAGAGTCCTGCTCTATTTAATATGAAATTATGCATTGAGTGCAGTTTAGCAAAGACGCAAAATTGAATTGAATATGAGCCAAAAACGAGAGTGGGACTTATTAGGTAGGTACCTTGAGCTAGATTCCACCTTAAGGATACTAGTGGATGGGGCATCATCTGTTCAGGATCATTTTATCATATCACTCAGGTACCTCCAAACTGGTTTAATTATCTTGAATTAATTTACCTAGATGAATTTACCATTTTTTTCTAGATGCATTAAATTTGGCATAAGAAAGAAATATGACCTCAAGTCGTATAAGTAGGGTAAAAGCCGGATTGTTGCCTCAGGGGGATAGATGCCTCAGTTTTAAATACGCTATGTTAGGCATGTTGGTGACATTAGCGAGTGATTATGATTGAAAATGCCCCTTCTGCTGACCTCAGTTTCATCTAAGCCGTTAAAATAGGTGCACTTGTTTTGTCCGTGTGAGCAAAAATCTACCGCGGCGAAACGTTGACAGGCGTCAAAATTATATTAGTAAGTCATTTCTAATAAATATTTTTAGTATTCATTGAAGTTTTAGTCAACTTTTTGTTCCTTTACATGCATTAGAGTTTAAATTACACTGTTTATTATGTTTTATTGTTGAATTACTTTTTATTTATTTCGTAAATAGAAAGAGCAAGTATCCGTATCAAAAAGGATAGTCGCCCTTTTTACTTTTGCGTATAGTTTCTTAAGGGCAACTATCCGCAACTATAAATTCTTGAACGAGCAAAAACACATTTTTTTCTTTTGTTGTTCTATCCAACTTATAGTAACTAGAACTTGTTTTAAATAAAATAAACATTCAACTGTTTCCTGCGTTTCATTCTAGGCATTTTTAACGTTAGGCTACTATCCGCTATAATAGGCAACTATCCCTCTTTTGAGAGGTCAAATCAAACAGGATTTACTCGAAACGAATATCAACATTGTTTACAAAAATGGGCTATTATGAAAGATTAAAGACCTATGTTTATGCCTTTAAATGATATACACGTCAAATTATTCTTAATAAGTACAAATTTTTCAATTATAGAACTTTTTTGAAAAGTAGGGCAACTATCCGGCTTTTACCCTACAGTATTTTTTTTTACTTTAGCAAAAAGGTTTGTTCAATAAATTGCTTGCCCTCAAAAATGTATAAGTTTGTATGGAACTTCATCATTTTAGTCGATGGGAAATGCCGATCGGATGCACGCTTTGTTTTTAAATAAATCTTGTATTTCAGCGAGGCTAAAACGAAATCTAATAAGGCTGTGCAGAGGTAAATAACAGCGGGGTGTCATGATAAGCATGTTACCCGCATCGCCAAAATAGGTCGTCTCACCCGCTATTCTACAGCCTAAAGATAAATTTTTATTTTCTATTAAGAGCTCAAACAAAATAAACCTCCTTCATAACAAAAGTTCCATAAATAGAATTCCGTGCCTCGGAAAGTACGTTAAGCCGTTGCTGCCGGCTGTCATTTGTACATCTTTGACAGTCGTTACGGGTCGTCAGAAGCCCGAAAATCTCCTTACCAAGGGGTGTCGTATTACCCGGTTACTGCGTTGTGGAGGTCAGATAGGCAGTCACTCCATGTAAATTACTAGTATTCAGCTGTATCCAGTTGGACTGGAAGCCGACCCTAATATGGTCGGAAAATTGATTGATTTCAATACAAATCTCATACAAGCTTTTATGCTTATTGATTAGGACATTTTATCATGCATGCGTCCGCCCGCGACTTCATTTGCGTGGATTTCTGAATAAGTTTCAGAGAAAAATGAAAAAAGCAAATAGATATTAAGGTTACTAAAGTTTAGTAGTTTATTTTCAAAGGAATAATTCCATTGTATACATTATTTTCATATAATTCTCATAAAACTATCAGTTTATGCGGCGCATACCAGTAAAGTACTGGTTGGCATTTTTTCCGCATCTGCACCAGTCTCCGTCATATTTTAGCTAATTTGCACAAAACCTAACTCTTAAAGTTAATTTTATTTCGTAATTTTTTTATCATACGACTGTAATGCATGATCACAGTATAAGGACGGGACTTAGACACAATGAAACATCGGACTTCGGATCCGAAGATTGCAGGTTCGAGTCCTGTCACGGTCGCCATATAAGGACGGGACTTAGACACAATGAAACATCTGTAATGCTGATTGAATACTGAGTATATTTAGCCCAATAGATATTATTATAAGCACGCACACAAGCATACATACGTCAAATACATACTACATCACAACAGAACACAACCAACAAGCAATTTAAAGTCGAAACAAGTGCCATCGCCTTTATTATGGTCCTTCCATCACTTCATAACCGCAGGGGGTCAATAACCTTAGGTACAACCGCGAATAGTAGGCCCACCCATAAAAGTGATATACGACATATTAAAAGTAACATATTTGTGGCGTTTACATTTTCCCTTATGAGAAAAACAAAGATGGAGTAACATATATTATTTGCAGTATCTGTTAAATTACGTAGCAGGGCTGATTGTTATGTGCTATCCCAATTCATTCATAGGCCGAAAGGGTTTAACTCTACCCCGGAACATAAAAGGCTAAAGAAGGAACGTGGATGTGTTTTATTCAGTAAGAGTCTGTCACTTCCTTCCGCTTCACCCAGAGCGGGAGGGGTCATTAGATTATTTCCAACCCCAAAAAAAAGGCTCACCATTATAAACAAGTAAAGTGCCAGTCAGTCGACCTATTTTGTAAAAATCTCACCATGAAAACTTAGCTAAAGTGAGCTTGAAGTAAACTGATGTGATGACACTAATTAAACACAAATCTTAAATATCCAGCTCCATCCAAAGTTACCCCAATATATCAAATTTCTTTGATAGATTTTCAACTTTATTACAAACTAGCTTCCGCCCGCGGCTTCGCCCGCAAAATATGTCGACAAATTATACATATAAACCTTCCTCTTGAATCACTATATCTATTAAAAAAAACCGCATCAAAATCCGTTGCGTAGTTTTAAAGATTTAAGCATACAGACAAACAAACAGACAAAAATAGCGACTTTGTTTTATACTATGTAGTGAAGCATAAGGCTATGTTCAATTGGAAAAAAAATCAGTTTGGGATAGCTTGATGTGCTGCTCTGTACAAAAGAATGTAGGTCTTTTGTAAGTAAAATATTTACATGCAGTAGTCCATAGTTTATCGCGTCCGTACAGTAAGGAAAAAAAGGGAAGAGCTAGGGCATCAAAAATTCTTTCCCATCACTGCCAGTAGAAAATGTGCCCAAAAGGCTGGCCGCGTTGCCACGTTGGATGGCAATGCTGATTTTTTGACCTACTTATTCACCAACCCCCTGGTCACGTGTAGAGTCGAATAACACACACACTGTTCATTAACAGTATCACCTTTGGATTGACACCATTGGATTCACATTATTGGAGTGGACAGGACACTTCACCTAAGTTTCCACGTTGAAAGCACAGAATAGCACCTTCTCCTTCGATTTCCAATTTGACTGACAGTTGACATTAATGACAGCTACCTGACTACGTGGTGTATGTGAGACAGTTGCATTACCTAATAAACTAGCTTCTGCCCGCGACTTCACCCGCGTGGATGTCGGAAATTATTTCACGAGAACGTTCAAACAAGATAAAATGTATCCTATGGATTAATCCAGATTATAATCTACCTTCGTGCCAAATTTCATCTAGATCCATCCAGTTGTTTTTGCGCGAAGAAGTTACAAACATACACACACTCTCAAACTTTCGCCTCTATAAAATAAGTGAGATAAATAGATACACGACAATATTAATTAGAACTCGTGTTGCAGTTTTAATTATACTGGTAGAACAGTACAGTTCATAGAAATTAATATTGCTCTGTTACTATGGCAACTATTGTAGGATTGACTAACTTTCCTAGACCGAAATGTCTCCACGAGTAATTTTGATTAGTACCGTCCTGAGTTGTCAAATATCATCTGTTATAACTAAGCCATTTTATTAGGTGTACGCTTTCAAACTATACCCTTTCATGCTTTCTGAAATATAACAAGAATGTTATGTCCAAAAGACATAGTGATGATTGTAGCAAAATGTAGAACATGACATTATGTCTGTGTAACCTTAAAGCAGCCTTGCCCAAAGTGGTCGATAACGCCCTCTTGTGGGTGCTGCAGGCCTAAAGGGGAGCAATAAGAGCCCCATAAAAAAGGCTTAGGGGGCGATTTGTAATGTCATCTAGATAGTGGCTTTTAAGTACGAAAAAAAAAAACTTATTTTCAATGTAGCCAGTAGACAAAATAAGTTTGGGAACCACTGGAGGCCTTTCGCTCTAGCTGGAGCGGAAGGAGACATTCTATGGTTTTCCACCTTCAAAAAAAAAAGGGGCTGCACCGGCCCACCCGGCGCCGCCGCCATTCCCCGCAATAGTGACAGTGTCCCTGTCAGTTTGATCTATAGATCATAATTTGAAAATTTGGCTGCTCATTGAAAACTCACCCTGAATATTTCTTCTTAGGTACGGTAGTTTTGTATTGTGTGCCAAATCTAAGCCAAATCTAATCCCTGACCTTTCCACGAATCTTGGGGACGGTTTCCAGTCTAACTGGACGCAGCTGTGCTTCACATCGCAGAAAACCCAGTTACTAGATAATACGATAACCCTTGATAAGTCTGGTTGTTCGACTTTTAGGCGTCCGACTACCCGTTACGCCTGTCTAAGATCTATGAACGACCGCCGGGACCAACAGCTTAATATACTTTTCAAGACTCTGAGGGATCTCGATATGTAATGAATGGTCACCCATCCACGGATTGACCGCGAAAAGCGGAGCTTACCCTTCCTTGTTTTTACTTAGCCACGAGCCCCTTTACTTTCGCATCGAGTGTATCTAAGAATTTATACGTGTCTCTTCGACTTCGCTATCGACAAATTCACAAGACGCTGAGTTATCTACAATAATGATTGCTTCCAGGAAATATCAAATAGATTCAAATGAATAAAGTTTGAATTATTACAGCTGAAAAACTACAAGCGTAACTTATTTCAGCCACGTTATAAGTTGCAGACAAGGAGCGGCTGGTACATTAAGAGCATTTTCCTTTGCCCCGTTTATTTCTAAGCAATTTTAAAGTTTATTTATTCAGCTGTTATTTTACTTAGGATGAGCAAATAAATTTTATTTTACTACAACATTATTTTGGACTCGCTTTAAACCAACTCATTGTGCAGGTTCAAAAGAATGCGTTCTTTTTTCGATGTTCAAACTTTTTGAAAAAGCATATTTGAATTTAATTACTTCAAGTGCACTTAAAAATTCAGAGCTATAATTGCGAAAATTCAACACTATTTAGATATAAATTTTAAAAATGAATTGGAAAATCGTTTAGAAAATCTTTTCAGTTCCAGGTTATATTATAAACCTAAGTATTCTTATTTTAAGCTCTAAGTATATTATCTTGCATTTTTTTTCGTGACACATTATTTTGTTTGTTTAAAATTGAAAACTTGTAAATTAACTGGCAGTCAAACTTACCGTATTTGATAAGTAGCTCAGTACTCTTCGTGATAATCGCGTTCATCTTACAAGCCTCGTTTAACTATCAGTGTCATTTTTTTCTACGGAATATTGACACTGACAAGTCTTGAACGCGGTTAAGAAGTGCTGATCGTGTTCAGATTCATTAGTGAAATTGGTACTTAAACGTAGCAGAACAGGAAACGAACAAAAAAAAATTCTTATACAAAACAAAAGAACACAAGAGAACGCAAGAAAAGAATTAGTCCTGTCATACTAAATCCAGTTTGCATAAAGAAGCGTTTAACAAAGAAGCAGCGCGGCAATTATTTAGATCTGTAACGGAAACACGTAGCCCTGTTTATGGAGTTAGTTACCTGAATAAACGAGTTTAGGGACCTACACTTTTGTTTTAAAATAGAAGTGCCCTCGACACGACCGGTAGAGCTGTGCGTGAGAACGTCTAGGATTAAAAAAAAACTGTGTTCAGTCAGGGAATTGCATTCTTTGGCAGATTGACCGACTATGTACAGTCACGGACTTTAATTAATGAGCCGCTTACAATCTTTTCCATTTTCCAGATTTATAGATTCACAAGATTACACGACTACACGATTAAACACGAACTTAAACCACGTGCCCGCAAATTAGATGACAAATGAATAATAATTGGAAATAGTCTTATCCATATAGGTTTATAGTTGTAGAGATTATAAAGTAGGTTGAATACGTCTAGCCAATCTATTTTGCTACTAACCTCTTTTGAATTAGAGCTCATTAGATAATCGTTACTTCTGAAAATCTATCCGTGACAGTTGAAATGTCAATGTCAAAAAATAATCACAATATTTCACCGTATAACGTTACCATGGCTACGCTTAAACAATCGTCGTTAGGTTACGGTTGCAAGACCCGCCAATCGAAATTCAAGACATGATGACTTTCCATGTCTGGGTGTACGAGTATTACCGACTTAACCCGATTTGTGTTACAGGGCTAAAATACGAACAGTAGCAAGTGGATCAACAATTAAAATCCGTGACTGTACTTTTTTATGTTAAACATTTTCAAATGAATGATAAACACTGATAATTATAATTGTTAATTGAATTAATAATTTAAGTTGAAAGTCACTTTTTTATAGTACTAAGATTATGTTTTAAATCACAATAACATAACAGCCAGTATTCAAGTTAGGCAGAGTTATCAGTACCCATAATATGAAAGAAAGAAAGAAAAAATGCTTATTCCGCACAAACAAAACGCACGTTTCTAAAAAAAATACATCCGTGCAAAGCAGCTTAAAAACCTCGTATTCAGAGCCATTCAACCATTGACAATCTGTATATCATCATGTTGTCGGATTTTCGGGTTATGACAATAAATTTTATTTATCAAAACTTGATAAGGTCGGCGTTTTCTAACTGACTATACTAATAAGAAAGGCCAAAACAAACTCAAAAGTCACAGTCTCTTTTAATGTCCAGGTTTTCAGGTTTCTGGCGACCCGTCAAACTGTCAACTTTTTGACAACTGTCAAATATCCACGAGTGACATCCGAGACCAACGGCTTAACCGTGCTTTCCGAGGTACAGTATCTATAATAAAACACCCTCATTTTGCTAGTTGAGTCCCATATAATAAACACATGTATAAAAAAATTTATTTTAAACTACAAAATTTTAAACAAAAGCTCGCACGAACATAATATCTACAACAAAAGCATCACGTAGCATCAGCTGCACACATAACTTTGTCATATAGAGAGTTTCTTAGTCCAACACAGAGCAATTTCCTTCATTAATTGAGTCGCCGGACACTACAGTACCCAAGCCTTAATTATTTCTCAGTTAAGCTCGCCTCTTGTTAACTAGTAATTAATTGTTATATTCATGTTATCCTACTGAGGATCTGTAAAGTTTTGAAGGAATAATCCTTCTTTAGTTTTGAGATGTTGATTGAATTATTGCTTCTGTGCAACGGGTGTCAGGTTTGTTTTGGTATTAGTGTTATTTACTACCTTAAACGGGGTAAAAGCGTAGCCCACTTAAAAAGGCAATCGATAGTAATGCTTTTCACTTTTATAGTTCAGCCCTGCTCATTGCGTTTTTATTGTTGTTGAGCAGACGAGTTATTCAAACTTATGCAGCAACAGATGTTAAAAAATGCACTGGGATCAGTTTCCATTTTATATGTTTGCGTGGGTTACTCAATAATAGAATGAGCTGACAGTCAGTCTTACTAAGGGGTATCGTATTGCCCAGTTATGAGTTGTCGAGGTTAGATAGGCAGTCGCTCCATGTAAAATACTGGTATTCAGCTGCATCCGGTTAGACTGGAAGCCGACCCCAGCGTAGTTGGGAAAAGGTGGTGAATATGGGTTACTCAATTACCCCACTTTTGACAATGGGGTATTTGAAAGGGTAGTCAATAACGTTACTCTTTATGAACTGTCAAAACGCGGCATTTGTACGTGATTCGTATGAAATATAACATTTTGACGTCACAGATTTTTAGACTCAAATGGAATACTTATTAGCATTAAATGCAATTTAACAATTATAACGTCGCATTATATTTAATTTCTGTACGGTGATGGAAGTTTTTATGACGAGCGGGCTTTTTTCCATGTGATTTCATATTTTATTTTTGACCGATTCAAATACTCAATTGTCAATATAATTATCGAAAAATAGTAATTCGGCCATAAATTTACCTAATTGTAAAAATAAATTATTAATAATTTTTTTTTTTTAATTTTGTTTGTTTAAAAGTTAGTCTTATTGTTCCATTATTTATCATCTTACTTACTATATTAAATTATTTTCTAATAAGATACGGTTCAGTAAAAAATTGTAACAAATAACTTCCACCGGATGAAACGCTAATACACTCTTTGATTCTCAATTTGCAAAGAAAATCTAGAATCTTATTACATAATGCCAAGAAAGATTGTTGTCATAAAAAGGATATTTTATCGTCTCGACTTATAATTCAATCAGGGCTGAGTAAATTTTGATGACAAGGTAAACTCAGAAAATACTCCTAACAATGTTTGTTTAGGATGTTTATTAAACGCGAGCGGTTTGAACGCGCTTTCCGAACGCCGTATCTTTTCGAAGAATTGGAAACAAGTGGGTGCCTGTAACCGAATCGTCTTAGTTATTTTTCGGGAATTTTACTGATTGAGATACTCAAACTCAAACTCAAGTTTGAGTTTGAGTTTGAGTTTATTTTCGGGAATTTTATTGATTGAGATATTTTTGGTCAGTTAAAAAGGTGTAGGAGTGTCGGATGCTGCGTCACTGGATCGGACTTCACGTGTGAAGCCCGATGTCAAAATTTGGCATTATATTATAACTAAAATTAGATTGAACGGTTTTCTTTACCATCACCGTATGGATTTCTGTGTATTACTTTTATCTGTGCGTGTCCCAAAAAATAGTTTTCTTTCTTTCTTATCCTTTTTTTTTAGTTTGTTACAAAATACTTTTGACTAGCGCTGAGGACAATGGGTTTGATTCCCACTCCTAACTGTCAATTTCACCAATGAAACTGACCGCGATCAGCACATCTAAAACTCGTTCAAGACCTATCAGTATACATACAATCTTACTAATATTATAAATGCGAAAGTTTGTGAGGATGGATGGATGTTTGTTCCTTTTTTGGGCCAAAACGGCTGAACAGATTTCGATGAAACTTCCCAATAATATAGCTTATGTATCAGAATAACACAAAGGCTACAATTTGGGTAGGTAGGGTAGGTAGGGTAGGTACGGTAGGTAGGGTAGGTAGGGTAGGTAGGGTAGGTAGGGTAGGTAGGGTAGGTAGGGTAGGTAGGGTAGGTAGGGTAGGTAGGGTAGGTAGGGTAGGTAGGGTAGGTAGGGTAGGTAGGGTAGTTAGGGTAGGTAGGGTAGGTAGGGTAGGTAGGGTAGGTAGGGTAGGTAGGGTAGGTAGGGTAGGTAGGGTAGGTAGGGTAGGTAGGGTAGGTAGGGTAGGTAGGGTAGGTAGGGTAGGTAGGGTAGGTAGGGTAGGTAGGGTAGGTAGGGTAGGTAGGGTAGGTAGGGTAGGTAGGGTAGGTAGGGTAGGTAGGGTAGGTAGGGTAGGTAGGGTAGGTAGGGTAGGTAGGGTAGGTAGGGTAGGTAGGGTAGGTAGGGTAGGTAGGGTAGGTAGGGTAGGTAGGGTAGGTAGGGTAGGTAGGGTAGGTAGGGTAGGTAGGGTAGGTAGGGTAGGTAGGGTAGGTAGGGTAGGTAGGGTAGGTAGGGTAGGTAGGGTAGGTAGGGTAGGTAGGGTAGGTAGGGTAGGTAGGGTAGGTAGGGTAGGTAGGGTAGGTAGGGTAGGTAGGGTAGGTAGGGTAGGTAGGGTAGGTAGGGTAGGTAGGGTAGGTAGGGTAGGTAGGGTAGGTAGGGTAGGTAGGGTAGGTAGGGTAGGTAGGGTAGGTAGGGTAGGTAGGGTAGGTAGGGTAGGTAGGGTAGGTAGGGTAGGTAGGGTAGGTAGGGTAGGTAGGGTAGGTAGGGTAGGTAGGGTAGGTAGGGTAGGTAGGGTAGGTAGGGTAGGTAGGGTAGGTAGGGTAGGTAGGGTAGGTAGGGTAGGTAGGGTAGGTAGGGTAGGTAGGGTAGGTAGGGTAGGTAGGGTAGGTAGGGTATGTATCATAGTTAAGACAGGACAACGTCTGTCGGGTCAGCTAGTACACACATATCAATATACCATAGAAAATAATGACACTGACAGGTCTTAAACGTTGTTTATGCGCTGATCGCTTTTGTTAGCTTCTTGAACTTCTTTAAAGAATTTAATGGGCATTATTTTAAGGGGTCATTGTACTCATCATTAAGAACAAAATTAGATTTTTCGCGATTTCAGATTGGTTACCATTGTGAAAGTAGTTCATAACGATGAGTACAAGACCCCTTAAAATAATGCCCATTAATTCAATTTAACCCTGAATAAGTCCACATGGTAGCTTCTATGGCAGCTAGTGGCGCAATTTTCTGCCTAGATTTTGACTGACGTTTATTTAAGTATCACTGACATATCTTTATCAGATTAAAATTTTATGTTATTTACTCTTATTACATTTAGTGAGCATTCGCATACTCGCATCACTCGAGTCCTGTCAGCAATAGTAAACATTAGCCCTCGCAGCGTTTGTGAATACCTGCGTACCTTTTGTGGTTTCTCTATTACATTGGCACAAACATGTTTGTTGATTATTGTCTATGTTCCAGGAAACGCTGAATTCAATCAAGTTATCTATTAATGTTGTTACAACATAAATTGTATTGGATAATATAAACCTCAATATATTTATATTATTGACACAATCGTTATATTTATAAGCAAAAGCGAAGATATTTTGGATGAATCGTGTGTAGGATGTTATGGATAGAAAGGCAAGCCTACTGAGATGGACTAGATATACAAGAATAGAATATCTACTCTTTATTAATACTTTTATAGTTGGGGTACTTTTGTAATGGAAAATCCAACTACAATACGTGTAAAATGTATACGTATATATTGTTAACAACTAAACCTAGCTTATAGGTACTATTACAACAACGGGAATGATTTACAATGAATGGCTCGCGAGGCGGAAGAGAGCGAATGCTGAGCGCGTGCGCGTTGTACGGGGGTCTTTGGCTCACCAATATCTTCATTTTGGTGTGCTGCTTTCTAAAGTAAAATATTGTGGTTCAATCTGGACTTGAAGATTGGTAGGTGTTTTATTGATGGGTTGCAAGAAGCTTGTAATCTTGGGATGGTGCTTGTGTAACCGAAAATCCTACAACAATACGTGTAAAATGTATGTATTGTTACAAATTTAAACTAGCATATATTATACTATTGCAAAATACCCCAAACTTTTTCAGCAACTCTAGAGAATATTTTCCGAAACATGGAATGGATGGTTTAAACATAGATGGACGAAGACTCAACCACCTAAGATTTGCAGACGACATAGTACTTTTCAAGGTGTCCTGCCTGTTCGCAGAAAATTGTTTGCCAAATTTTCACTTGCCAACCAACGCTTCGCCGATGTTTCACTTTGACAACTAACGATTAGCAAATTTTTGTATGACAACGTTTCATTTGGTAGAATTCTTGTTAAGCCGATTATTATAATGACACAAAACGTTTGGGACATTTATCATTTGTCAACCATTTCACTAGGCCACACAACTAATACAATAGAAGTCTAAGGTTGTTAGGTTAGGTTAGGTTAGAGTATGACAAACAACGCACGAGCCGAGCGAGCGAAGCGAGCGTGCCGCGGCAGCGGCCGGCGATGTGCCAGAAGCGAATCGCTTTTGTAAAAGGAAACAGTTAAGTTAGGTTAGGTTAGAGTATGACAAACAACGCACGAGCCGAGCGAGCGAAGCGAGCGTGCCGCGGCAGCGGCCGGCGATGTGCCAGAAGCGAATCGCTTTTGTAAAAGGAAACAATAAGGTCAGGTCATATTAAAGATAGAGTAAAAAAAAAATAATTACAATAATTGCAAAAAATTCAGCTAAATGAAAGTTGGCATTTTAAAAAGTGTCATTATGAAAAGCAGACCAAACGTACAGTTGGTAACTGTGAGGTTGGGAAATAAAACAAAATTATATCGACGGGTTCCGGGCTATTTGTATTAACCGACATTTTTGAAACTTTACACCAGAGCAGTTCAAAGTTTCGATTTTTAGAAAAAAAATAATAACTAGCAAATCGCATTATTTTTTTAAAAAGAAGGATATTAATGTTTTTATAACATATTCCCCATAATCAAATTATTTTGTTTTCTAATATTCCTATTTTTAACGAAGATAAATGTCGCTTAATACAAAATGACCCATATTTTACTTTTTTTTGTTCCAGGCTAAATAACTTAACCGCCTATGATTATTGTTTCTTATTCCAGGCTAAATGACTAAACCGCCTAGGTTTATTATTTCTTGTTCCAAGCTAAATGACTTAACCGCCTAGGCATGCAAATAATGGCTCTAAGCTAAGTGCTTTAATCAAAGAGTTGGTCATATTTCAAACCTAAGCTAATTGATTTAAATACCATATCGTAAACTTATTAATGTATGGCTAATTAGTTTATGCGACTGTTTTTTTTAATAAATTGTTTGTAATCATACTTGAATAATGAAGTTTGCAGAAATTGGCGGTTAAAACATTGATAAATTAAGGTGTACATACATAGGGTTTACCTACCTATCTTTTTAATAATTATGAAATGAGAAATAAAACACACATTATAAGTTGATAAAAGATAAGTTTTTTATTTAAAATAATAATCACCTAGGAACAGCAGTAACTTCTTAGCTTACCAAGGTGACAACTAAAGTTTTTATCACAATTGTATAGGAATCAGAAGTTAAACAGTCTTTTTATTACGTAGCCTTCAGTCTTATTACCTGAAATAATTATTCTCATTCTTCTTCATTCCTAAACTTTAACATTTAAGTATAGAAAAACTTTTATTTTGAAATGTTTTCTTTTGTTTTTTTAAAAAGTAGGTACTAGGTACTCCTTTTTAAAAAACAAAAGAAAAGTCTGTTCAATTACAAAAAAGGTTTATCTATAAAATAATTTCTTTTAAAAATAATCACATAAAAAAATAAAATATTTACGAGCGTTTCTTTGGTTTTCATTTCTTTACTTATTTTCTTCTAACTTTCTCAATAATCAAAATCAAAAACATCTCGTTTAAAAAAGTTTAGAAGTTTTTTATAATACGGGGTTATTTTTCAATGACCGACCAAATTTTAAGGACGTCCAGAAAGTGAATCAATAGCCATTTTTCTAAATTTGTTCTGATTAAGAGCGAAAATATCTAAATTTATAAAATGTGAGTTGTACGTTTCTAATAATCGGCGGAGAGGAGCTCTCTCCCCATCATTTGTTCTACACTTCTCTGTATAGAACAAACGGACAAAATATCAATACCTACTCGACTAAAATGTATGAAACAGCTGATTTTTTTTTCGTGATTTCAGAGTTGGTCCCATAGTGAAAGTTGTTCATATTTATGGGTAGAACACCCTGCGAAAATTTGGCCGGTTATTGAAAAATAACCCTTTAAATACTATTCCTAGTTTCTCTTCAATAACAAAAATAATTTTGCGTGATCCGAATTATTTTCAATTGTATTTTTAAATAATTTCCGTCGGTCTGGTTCCATTATTAGGTGTCAAACTGTAAAATATTTAGGATAATATTAAATTTATTAAAATAAAATTAGGTAACCTGTTAAATTAGGAGTCATTTTATTACCCGTTTGCAAAATTTCTAGGTCAATTCTACTCATAAATGTTAGAAATACTTTTACAGGAAAGAAATGGGGTAATTCTTTTCGAAACCGGCAAATTTACCCTATAATCCATAAAACTTGCACCTGTCACTTGCATCTATTTAATAGACTTTCGGATCTTTCCGAGTTTTAATTCTTCAATAAGTCATCATTCTCCGGCCCTTATCCCAATTTATTTGGGGTCGGCGCAACATGTCTTCTTCTTCCATACTTCTCTATTAGTCGTCATCTCGATAGTCACTCCCTTTCTAGCCATATCATTTTCCACACAATCCACCCATCGTTTCTTTGGTTTCCCTCTACTTGTATAGCCATCCACATTCATACTCACAACTCTCCTGACAACATTTTCCTCATTCCTCCGCATAACATACCATGACAACCGATTTCCACATAACTTTTCGGTCACCGGTGTCACTTTCAGACTTCCTCTTATATACTCATTACGTATTCTATCCATTCGCGTAACACCACACATCCCTCTTAACATTCTCATCTCAGCTGCATGCAATTGTCTTTCATTCATTCCTTTTGTGGCCCAACACTCTGATCCATACAAGACGGCAGGTCTAATCATGCTTTTATAAATCTTCCCCTTAAGTTTAAGGGGAATGCGGGAGTCACAAATTGTACCCGTGACCTGCCGCCATTTCATCCACCCAGTGTTAATTCTATGCTTAACAGTCCGATCTATTTCGCCATCGCTTTGCACAAGTGAACCGAGATACCGAAAGTCGGAGCAAACTGGAAGAAGCGCGCCATCAAGCGCTATGACCCCAGAACTGGAGAGACCGCCGAAATCGCAGAACGTGTACTCAGTTTTGGTTCTGCTGATTTTCAGGCCAACAATCTCCAGTTTCCGTTGCCATTTCTCCAGTCTGCTCTGGATCTCAGGTCCATCTTCACCGACAAGAACGATGTCATCGGTGAATAACATGCACCATGGTGCCTCTTCCTGTATGTCCGCCGTTAGAGCATCCATAATCAAAAGGAAGAGGTAAGGGCTTAAAGCCGACCCCTGATGCAAGCCTACCGCCACATTGAACTTGTCGGTGTTGCCAGCAGCCGACCGAACGTAGGTACGGTATTGGCTGTACATAGCACGAATTAACTCTACATACTTCCCGGGCACACCTTTCTCTTTCAAGGCCCACCACACGACATCCCGAGGTACCCTATCATACGCTTTCTCTAGATCAATGAACACCATGTGCAAGTTTTTGCGTGCACGTCTGTACTTCTCGCACAATTGGCGGAGTGAAAAAGTGGCGTCCACTGTTCCTCGACCTGGCATAAACCCAAACTGGTTTGGGGTAATCTCACTCTCCTCTCGCAATCTTTTCTCTATTATTTTCTCCCATACCTTCATACTGTGGGACATGAGCTTTATCCCTCTATAGTTGTTGCAGTCTTGTACATCACCTTTATTCTTGAAGATGGGCACTAGCGAACTATTGCACCATTCTTGTGGGATCACTCCTTCTTGCAACAACTTATTGAAGAATAAAGTCAGCCACATACATCCATCTTCTTTTAAACACTTCCATACTTCTACCGGTATATCATCTGGGCCCAAGGCCTTTCCATTCTTCATACTTTGAACTGCCTTTCTTACTTCATCCGTTAATAATTATTATCATCGTACAAGTAAAGTGTAATGAGGAGTCATTAGTTACTTAATATTCAATGTTTTTCTTCAAAATGTAAAAAAACAAAATGTAATAAACTCACCCCAAATCCAAAATTGACGACAAATGCTCTGCGCAGCTCCCACAAAACTCTAAAACACGTACGTGTTAACCTAGGTTAACCTAAAACGAGGTGGCAGACGCGTGAAGCGCCCGCGCGGGTTGGCGAGGGCATTTAAACTCGCGCGGTTTATCGCGATGGCGCCAAAATCATTGTTTTAACCAACGTCATAATAGTCAATCCATATAACATTTTGATCGTATTAATGTGTATACTATTCTTATTCCGTTTAAGAAAAACTGTTTGAAGTACTAGAACTTTACTTTTGTTACAACTGAAACGACACTGCAAATCAAATATTGAATAAAAAAATAGGTTTAAACATAATCTTTAAATGTTTACTGTTGGAATACTAAATAGTTCATGCGACCGACATATCATTATCTATTGCAAGCTAAATGGTTGAAGTGACAACATCTAACATTTCATGTACAGAGCTAAATGTATGGATCGACACTAGGTATGAATTTGACAAAGAGGCTAATTGTATGAAGCGACATTTCTATATATTTATAAAGTCAAGCTAAATGCTTTAACGTACGTTGCCTGTTAATTGTTGCTCCAGGAAAAAGCGTTTAAACGACTGCCTGTTATTTGGTAGTCAGCTTAAGTACACAGTTCCTAAACTTGTCAATATTTTGTGTCGCTTCATATATTGCAGTCCAAAATGGGCCCAAAAATGCGATGGTATTAAGCGACAAAAAAGTGCCCCGATCGTCACCAAACCCAGCTCAAATGACGCAGAAAAATTCGCTGATTCCAAATATGTATATAAGTCTATATCGCTCAAAGTGTCGCTTAATACAATTAGCCCGGAACCCGTCGATATGATAAGTTGGCAAATGATTATTCGGCGGAATAAAATTCTGCGAAACGTTGGTTGGCAAGTGAAAATTTGGCAAACAATTTTCGGCGAACAGGCAGAGAACCACTTTTCGAAGAAAACCCTAAAGAACTAGAGAAAATGATCCAAGACCTAAACAGAGAAAGTGAGAAAATTGGGCTTTCCATGAATATCACCAAAACAAAATTATTAACAAATTCAGACAAAGAAGAAATTACAATAAATAACCAATCGCTTGAATACGTAGAGGAGTACATATACTTGGGTCAGATCATCTCCCACAATGATCAAACAGACAAAGAAATCAAAAAACGAATAGCAAACGGATGGAAAAATACTGGTCACTTAAAGAAATAATGAAGGCCACCGATCTCAGTATGGGCACAAAACGGAGAGTCTACAATACCTGCATTCTACCCTGCATTACATATGGCTGCGAAACATGGTCTCTCTCAAAACATCACAGAGCCATGCTGCAAGGATGCCAAAGAGCGATGGAGAGAAGCATGACAGGTATCAAAAAACAAGAAAGGAAACTAAAAACACCTTTATAAGAGCCAAGACGAAAGTTACAGATGTACTTACTAAGATAGCCCAACTGAAATGGAGATGGACAGGCCATATGCTGAGGAGCACTCATGAAAAGTGGAGTAAAATTGTAACAGATTGGTACCCTAGAGATGGGAAAAGGAAAAGGGGAAGGCAACCCAAGAGATGGGAGGACGAGTTAAAACTAACAGCAGGCCCTTTTTGGAGAAGGGTCGCCAGAGATAGAATTTAATGGAAATTGTTGGAGGAGGCCTTTGCCAAAAGGCACACTGAACTTAGAGATATCCTCTAAACAGAAGAAACATATTTTCCACAACGATTTAAGTTCAGGATAAAGGGCTTATTGATTGGTACTATTACAAAATTGGGTTTGAATAACAATGGTCGGCTCGCGATACGCAAGAGTGCGTCAGCAGAGCGCGTGCGCGTTGTTCGGGGATCTTTGGCTCACTAACATCTTCATCTTGGAGTGCTGGCGTCTCATAGGATCAAGAGACTTTCTAGCAGCAGCAGCAGCAGTGATAGCCTAATGGTATGACCGTCGGACTACCAAGTCACAGGTCTCGAGTTCGAACCCAAGACACGCACCTCTGATTTCAGGGATTCATGTGCGTATTGTATAATTATCACTTGCTTAAAATCGGTGAAGGAAAACATCGGAGGAAACCAGCATGTCTGACAGATATTTCTCAACAGCATGTGAAGCTAAGTCAGAGGACCATGGGCAGCAGAATATAATTCTGACACCAGGTTAGTCACTAACCACACGAAAAGAAGAAGAAGAGACTTTCTAAAGCAAAATGGTGGGGTACTAATCTGGACTTGAAGATTGATAGGCGTTCTACTGATGGGTTGCAAGAAGCTCGTAATCTTGGGATGGTGCTTGACGATCACCTGCATTTTGAGACACACATCATGGTAGCTGAATGCAACTGTTTTTACCGTCTAAAGCTTTTGTACCGTGTAAGGCCCTACGTGAGCGGGATTGTCCGAAAGGATTAACGCTACCCTGGGACATAAAGGGCTAAGGAAGGAACATGGATGGGTTTTAGTCAGTAAGAGTCTAACACTCCCTTCCGCTCCAGCCAGAGCGGGAGAAGTCATTGGATAACTTCCCAACCTCAAAAAAAAACAAAAAGCCCCTACATATACGTGTGGATATGCGTGTCCGGCTGTGTGAGTTATTCGATTCATCCTAACTGAACTACGCTGACACTATGTGGTGCTAGCGTTCTCGTTAGCAGAATGCTTGTCCGATTGTTTCAATGGTCCTCCCCTATGGTAAATGCGCAAAACAGAGAATAGTCGACCGACAGCTCGCTTCTATTTTATATAAAGCGCGGGTTTTTTTTTCAACTTCTATCATATTTACATCTTCAATAGAATGCTGAGGGCGGAATAAGAGATACATCTGTAGATTGTCAGCATGTAGGAATTTGGTATTGATCGGACAGTGAATGAATCGGAATAAAAAGAAGCGAGCCAAAATTCGATCCTTGTGGGATAACACCTCATTATTGTCACTTGTCATCTGAACAAACCGTGAACGGTGATCCAGGTAGCTCTGCGACCATTGGACTATATACAGTACAGTATTATACACACTTTAAGTATATAAAATACCGATTCCATGGACTTCACTAAAACCAAAGGTTACGTGAGGTTAATAAAAGGTCTATTTTAATAAAAATATACGAAAGTTCGGGAAGTATCGCCAACATAATACCACCTACACCACTTATAGCAAAACATAAAAAATCGCTTTTCCGAACAAAACACTTAACTTCGGGAAAGCTACAGATTATCGTATTTCGTGGCATTATTTTAATATATTCCTCGTAATGACGAATCCTCCATTATTCTTGAAGTTTTCACGAAACAAAGAGGGTAGGAATTAAAAGAATCGTTCCGTGCACTCACTAATGACTGCAAAGCATTTGTGATAAAATCTAAGCGACACATCATTGTCATGGCGCAAACAGAATTGTTGGGCATTCATTTTAAGCACACCACACGGAGAAATTCAAACCCTAAAGTTTTACCCTCAAGGTTGGGTGTCGGTTGGCGGTGTAACGCAATTTGTTAAATCTTTTTTCTCCTTTTGGGGATGAAATCTAGTATTCTCGGAACGCGTTGTTTCATGTCGTTTGTTGGGTAGATATCGCAACAAAAAATATTACATGTATGAACCGAGTTGAATACAAATTGTATTGGGTATTCATAACGACCAATTATGTGGGTAGATCTGTCTTATATTGCTGTTAACTGTTTCCTTTTTCATGATATGAAATGTACAGGATGTGTATGTAATGGAACTAAAAGGCGAAGACTGTAATTGTAGTGCTATTCTGTAAAGCTCACCGTGAAAACGTACAGACGCCAGCACATCAAGCTATCCCTAATTGCCAAATTTCCTCAATTAAAAATGAACCTTATATCTTTGCAATAAAGTTGAAATACTATCAAAGAAGTTTGACAGATTGTGGTAACTTGATGTGCTGGCTTCTGTACGTGAAGTGAGTTTGAAAAGAGCTGTCAATGGTGTCAATCCCTAGGTGGAAGCTAACTTCACCTTAGTTTTGACGGTGAAATTTTTGACTAGTGTTTTTTTCACCTAGACTCCTGTCATTACCGAACAGTTACCAGAACAAAATGGGCCTAAATGTTTACCGACAGCTTGTAATTTATGCGAAACTATAAACTCCCAATATTATCATCAGTTAGTTCTTAGGTACAATTTAAATTCAGGTTTCTAAATCGACCACAGTCATTTCCATATTCAATGAGTTTCTCTTATCTGCTATCATACTGGAATATATTATTTTTTGCTACCCAAATATATATATAATATTTAGAAGGGGTTCAATACAAAACATTTTGATAACATCGGATTAAAATTATTATGAAAGTAATCCAGTATTGGAATTATTATGTAGCCCTACATTTAATGTTATTTTGGTTTCTGGGTGCCTAAATTTTGGGAAAGAAATTACAATTCGAGTAACAGAAATATTGTTGGTGAGATTGTTTGGTCCCCAACACAATTTGTATTAATTTATTAACTTTTGATAAGTTCCTGAAAGTGACGCAAAAGCGAGCACAAATACTTGATTATTTTGACTGCCGGAATTAAGGACTGTCGGATTTGGAGTAATTTTACTCCGAGACAATAAGTTTTAGTAAACAATTATTGCGTGAGCGCTGAAATTGTTACCAAAATATTTATCAAGTAATTCAAGAATTAAAGTGAAAATTGTTGAGGGCATTAAGGGTCTATTTCTATTTTTCATCATTCACCTGCCTTGATCCCAATTTATTTGGTCTATTTCTATTCGTATGGTGAATAAAAACTGTATTACCTTTTTACTAGAATATTTTGAAGGGATTAATCAAGCGACAGATGTCAGAATAACATTGTCTAAAAAGCACACGTGTATAAACTTTTTAGTGAAATTAGTGGACTGTATGAAATGAGGTTTTAGTGTACAGACGCCAGCACATCAAGTTACCACAATCTGTCAAATTTCTTTGATTGTATTTCAACTTTATTGCAAAGATATAAGTTTCATTTTCAGTCTCGCTCGCACGCGCACTTCGGTACGACGCGTCATGAGTGTTCTTTGTTTCACCGCTTACGTATATATGACGAGTGAATATGGCAGTTACTTTAAAATGTAGTAGTTGTAATATTGTTATCGACGAACTATTGGTTTATGTTCAAAATAAGATATCGATCATTGATGAAGAAAGCTTGATTAGAATTTGTGTATCAGCGTTTCGCAGTGATGAAATTGAAAAGTCTAAATCACTACTTTTTGAATCTTTGCCGGCCGACAAACGGAAACCGGTTCGTAAAGGGCAAGGAAAGGAGAATCGTGCTCTTAGTGACATTATCAGTGCCTTCAAAGTGGAGCCCGATCTGATGCCTGTGTTTGTGGCTCGTAACCTTGAGAAACTCCCGCCGATAACATTCGATCACCTGGATGTGTCTGACCTTCTTAAAAAGATCACACTGTTGCGAGAGGAAGTTAACCAGATCAAAACCTCATATGTTTCGCTTGAACAGTTAGAGATACTAAAAAAGGAGGTTCAGGCTACGAAAAATGATAATGTTAATACAAGAAGGGGTGTTTATATCCGGGATAAAAATATGGATACGACGCTGTTAGTCGATTCAGATAGATCCAGTTCTTCCGACATGGACTGCTTCTCTTCACCCAAGGGTGACGAAGATGGAAAGGAGATTGTTCTACGCCCATACATTGTTCGCCCTGGAGCCAACAGCATAGAAAAAATCATTTTCTATTTGTAAATTGCCCTTAGTAGCCCATAAGAACAAAGTTTCTTGACGGACACTTTAGAGAAAAGATTTATTTAAAGAAAAGGAACCGATTTTGAGGTTATTTTTAATAAAAGAAAACGTAAGTAATTCCTTGTAAAATCGCTATTTCTGGTTTCTACAAAGCATTAAACTTCAAAAACAGTAAAATATTACCGTAAATACAGTTGTATTATGCCTTTTAGGTTCAGTTATTATTTATTGGTTGAATTTTACTTTAAGCGAAGTCCGTTATCCGTTGTCAAAATGCTAAGGTGTCGTTTAAGCAGATCACAGAATCAGTTATTCGAAGCCAGGTCACGTTGAAAGCAATCCAAATTGTAGTCCGTTAAACAGAAACAAAATCAAAAACGCCAAAAGAAATCGCCAAATAGGTACGTAGTCACAACAACACAACCACAGTCACAGGTTCGTCTCGGTGAGACGCTCCGACTGACGTAGTGACGTAGAGATGCTCTCTCGAAGATCAATCATTGAATATCGATTATCAATGACCACCTATTTAATCAGTGGTTTTAATTTAGTAGACCAAAATTACAGATCAATATGTCAAAAGTAAATTAATTTGTTCCGTTTCAAACATAAACACGTTGTTGCTATGATTCTACTTCGATTAAATTAATGCTTAAATAAAATATTTTGTTCCCAACGAACAATGTGTAACGTTTTAGTTTGCGATATTTAAAAATAGAGTTTAAGTACTTAAAAAGTAAAAATATGGCTATTGAAGTCGTGAAATGGTTATGAGAACAATTCACTAGAGTTGCGTCGTAAATGACATTTCAATCGTTAAATGAGAGATTTTCTGACAAGTGAAAATATATACACACATCAAAAGTGTCTAGGGATCAACATATATTTTTGCAATAACTTTTCTCTTGATTGATATTAATTTAAATTTTCTTTAAGGATTCATCAAATAAAGTGTTTTCGTTTGTCACAGTAACGATAAACCAAGTCACCTTTGCATTAATAAAGAAATTTGCCATTTTCCTAATAAAGGGATTTTTGACATTTGAACCACTAACATTAAAGTTCGAAAAAAAGACTGAAATAACAGTTTTCTTTAAAATTTTATTGGGTAACTTAAACAATTAATAATCCGTGTTTCTACCGCGAACACTAACAACACAAGAACATCGGTTTGGCATACTCAAAATGAGTTCATCCAAATCACGCTGTGGAATGGCCGCCCATGTTCGTTGCAACAACAAAAAAAGGTCTTCTTGCAACTGGATACCCTCCATATTCGGCAGAGCTCTTCTCTGTAGCATATCCCATGCATGCTCAATCGGGTTCAAGTCTGGCGACTGAGCAGGCCAGGGCAGGACATTGATGTTAGCTGCGGCGAGAGTCTGTCTTACAACTCTTGCGGTGTGCGGTCGTGCATTATCATGCATTAACTGAAATAAGGGACCGATTTGCACTTGTAGAGGAACGATGACGTCAGATACAATCGTCTCAGCATAAATTTGAGCGTTGAGGTTGCCTCTGATCCAAATCAACTCAGTTCTTCCGCCGATCCAAATACCCGCCCATACCATGATGGTTCCACCACTATAAGGATGGACTTCCTGGCAGGATTTTAATCGCTGTTGGCGTCCAGGGGTTCTCCAGTGTCGTATACGTCTTGTATCCGGTCTCATACCAAAACGAGACTCATCAGAAAAGCACACGAAACGCCATTGTTCTTCTGCCCAATTTCTGTGTTCAAGAGCCCATTGATATCGAATCCTACGATTGTGCATTGCTATAGGTGGTACCCGTAGCGGTCTTCGGGAATGAAGGTTCACTTCATGCAAGCGGTTTCTGACTGTTTGCTCGCTAATTAAGTTCCCTGAAGAGTGATGAAGCCTCACGGCTAACATCATGGCGGTTATTGTTGGAGCTCTTCGAGTTAAGATTTGAATGTATCGGTCTTGTCTCCGTGTGGTGCAGCGATACCGTCCTTCATGGCGCTCAGCCACGGTACCAGTGCTTCGGTAACGTGTCCAAAGTCGACTGATAACACCTTTTTTTGTTGTTGCAACGAACATGGGCGGCCATTCCACAGCGTGATTTGGATGAACTCATTTTGAGTATGCCAAACCGATGTTCTTGTGTTGTTAGTGTTTATCGCTGTTGGCGTCCAGGGGTTCTCCAGTGTCGTATACGTCTTGTATCCGGTCTCATACCAAAACGAGACTCATCAGAAAAGCACACGAAACGCCATTGTTCTTCTGCCCAATTTCTGTGTTCAAGAGCCCATTGATATCGAATCCTACGATTGTGCATTGCTATAGGTGGTACCCGTAGCGGTCTTCGGGAATGAAGGTTCACTTCATGCAAGCGGTTTCTGACTGTTTGCTCGCTAATTAAGTTCCCTGAAGAGTGATGAAGCCTCACGGCTAACATCATGGCGGTTATTGTTGGAGCTCTTCGAGTTAAGATTTGAATGTATCGGTCTTGTCTCCGTGTGGTGCAGCGATACCGTCCTTCATGGCGCTCAGCCACGGTACCAGTGCTTCGGTAACGTGTCCAAAGTCGACTGATAACACCTTTTTTTGTTGTTGCAACGAACATGGGCGGCCATTCCACAGCGTGATTTGGATGAACTCATTTTGAGTATGCCAAACCGATGTTCTTGTGTTGTTAGTGTTCGCGGTAGAAACACGGATTATTAATTGTTTAAGTTACCCAATAAAATTTTAAAGAAAACTGTTATTTCAGTCTTTTTTTCGAACTTTAATGTTAGTGGTTCAAATGTCAAAAATCCCTTTATTAGGAAAATGGCAAATTTCTTTATTAATGCAAAGGTGACTTGGTTTATCGTTACTGTGACAAACGAAAACACTTTATTTGATGAATCCTTAAAGAAAATTTAAATTAATATCAATCAAGAGAAAAGTTATTGCAAAAATATATGTTGATCCCTAGACACTTTTGATGTGTGTAGTTCAATAGATGTAATGGGTAAAAAATACGTCTTTGTTTTACTGGCTACTGATAACACAAACAAGATCCGTAAATAAGAAAGCTTATTTGATGTCAAAAACCTGAGACAGTGACGTATTTTTTACCAATGCCTCTTTTGAACTAATATTTTCTCACTTGTGAGAAAATCCCTCATTCGACTAGTAAGTACATTTTGTGAGTTTGTTTTGTTCATTATATTTTCATCATAATCGTGCTAGGCCATATTCATCATAAGTTCCATTAAAATGTTCACGGAACTAATTCCATGAGAAAAATATGCATGAAAAACTTTTATGTTGCACATTTTCAATGTTTTGGAAGTGATAAATATCGAACATCCATTATTTATCACTAGATATTATGGACATCGTCGTCGATATCGATATTTATGTAATATGAGCGAGAGCGACACTGTCAAATCTTTTTTGACATTCACATTGACAATTCCTTGAAAGATGGCGAGTTCAGTTGGTAATAAAATCAATGAGGTCACTTTTAAAAACCTATTAAGATTTAAACAGTGTCCGCTTGAATTTATTATTTTTAAAAAGCATATAAAAATATAATTAAAATTAACGTACACGTCAAATGTTTGTTGGTTATAGGGCGGTCTAGAACAATCTCCTTTGCAAAGTCATGACAACGAATTGCTAAGTGAGGGTACTTTTGTACAGTCTGAACTCGCGAGTTCGATCGGATGTGCGCCGCAGTCAGAGTGTGCAGAGGTGACTCATGAGGTGACGTCATTACAAGACGAGATAGCGATAGTGCAACCGAGTGCGATGAGTACGCAGCTGATCTGTGAGCCGGTTGAATGTAAGCAAACCGCGGCATCGGTGTTAAAGAACGGTTTAGCCAAAAAGCGGGTTGAGCACGGGCAGTGGACTACAGTTACCTATCGCAGATCAACAGCAAATAATCGTAGAAGAGGTCAAGTTGGTGTAGCAAATGAGGCTGGCAATTTCCGGGCAGCAGAGAAAAAAGCACCAAATTTAGCAGACTATATTGCTTCTAAAACGCAGATGTCTGTAAAGTTAGAAACAATAATAACAAAGAAACAAAATTTGCATAAATCTTTTAAGTTTTATGTGCCTGAGTCGAAAATACAAATATTTTTAGATGACAACTTTTGGCCGAAGGGCATAATATTTAAACGTTTCTTGTTTTTTAAGAATACGTTTTCGACTAGAAACAATATAAATTCTAGTGTCGATCTTAAACCTACAAATGGATAAGCGCACATATAAGATGGTGACTTATAACTGTAAAAGTGTAAAACGGTCCATTGATTACGTAAGAGAACTTTGTTCCAACAACGACATCATAGCACTTCAAGAGACGTGGTTATTACCTGAGGAGCTCGCCTACCTTCATTGTATCAATGACGAGTTCGGCTGCACTGGGACGTCGGTGGTGGATACGACAGTGGGCATTCATCGAGGACGACCGTATGGCGGTCTAGCCTTACTTTGGAGGAAAAGTGCGTTCAACAATGTGTCGGTGGTTAAGTGCAATAACCCGCGAGTGTGCGCTATTGAATTAGTGTTAAACGAAAGTTCTATATTAGTGTTTAATGTGTACATGCCGACGGACAAGGCAAGTAACTTAGTAGAATTTACGGATTGTCTTAGTATGGTGAGTGCCATTATTGATAACTCGAATATTGAAAACTGTTATATTCTTGGTGACTTCAATGCTCACCCGACAGAGCGGTTTTTTACGGAGCTGAGAGGCTTCTGTCAGGAATTCGAGTGGAACTGTGTTGATACGGAAATATTGGGGCTAGACTCCGACACATATACTTTTGTGCGTGACGCACACGGCTCACGCAGGTGGCTTGATCATTGTGAGTGACGCACACGGCTCACGCAGGTGGCTTGATCATTGTGAGTGACGCACACGGCTCACGCAGGTGGCTTGATCATTGTGTTGTCACAAAAGCGGCCCGCGAGTCTGTAGTTACTGCGAGTGTTATTTATGATACGTTGTGGTCGGCGATGGCGATTCAGCTGTTAGACCAAACAAATATAGTGCGTAGACTAAAACGAACAAAACCTTTTGAGTTAGTGTAGTGTAAAAGTGTAGAAATAATAGTGACAGTGACACACATAACAACACATGAACAAAGTGTTTAATCATCAAATTATCAGACTCTAAGAAAGTGGAACGGACTTGTGTAAAGTTCAAAGGACACTATTCTAAGTTTTAAAATAATTATCATGTATAAAATTAAGTTAGATTTAAATTGCTTATTAGTCTTAAAGACTAGATTGTAATTAATTATCAAGAACGGGGTTCTTTTTAATAAAGGATAAAAAAAAAAAAAAAAAAAAAAAAAAAACGTTGTGGTCGGACCACTACACGCTTGTTTTGGAATGTTTATTTGATAACATCTGTGTAAAACAAAGTAATTTAAAATATGTTGAAAGTTTTGTTGTTTGGGGAAATCGAAGTCTTGAACAGTCTCAGTCTTATACTAAGGCATGTCATGAAAAACTTAGACTGATTGATTTCCCTGATGTGTTTAGAAACTGTTGCGACAAAATTTGTAAACAAGTATGTCATCACGCTGTTATTGACAACATGTATAAAGATATCGTGAGCGCTTTATCTGATTCAGCTGCGGTTGGACGGGGACGCAGTAAGCGTGGGAGAAAGAAAGTAGTGGTAGGTTGGAATAGGCATGTTAGTGAGGCATACAGGGACGCCAGGCAGAAGTTTCGACTGTGGGAAGACCTTGGTAAGCCTTCTGCTGGTCCGGCTTTTTGTGACATGCGTGAAGCGAGGAAAATCTTTAAATCTCGTTTGAAATGGTGTCAAAATAATGAAGATCAAATAAAAATGGACATTTTGGCTTCACACCATTCAAGCGGTGATTTTCGCTCGTTTTGGAAACACACGAATAGCCTGAGCAGTAGGCCTGGCCTCCCTGTATCTATCAATGGTGAGAGCGATCCTGTAGGTATTGCTGACCTCTTTAAGGTTCATTTTAGGGTACAGTCACCGCTGGGTGCCTGCGTGTCTGAGCCTGATGTTGTTGACCATGGTGATCTTGGAACGAGATTCACAGCCAGTGACGTTAGGCAAGTGATAAAAGGCATGTCAAGAGGCAAGTCTCCAGGTCACGATGGTCTGAGCATCGAGCACCTCAGGTCCTCATTTACCAAGGGTGTTAGCAATGTTTTACAACTTCTGTGTGAGTCATGCATATTTGCCTAGTCATATGACGAAAACTATTGTAGTCCCTATTATTAAAAATAAAACGGGTGACATTGCTGACTTACAAAATTACAGGCCGATTTCTCTAGGTACGGTGATCGCGAAAGTGCTTGACTGCCTGCTGAATAGACAACTTAATAAATTCGTTCAGTTGCACGACAATCAGTTCGGTTTTCGTGCCGGACTCTCTACTGAGAGTGCCATTTTATGTTTGAAGTGGGCGGTCAGGTACTACGCTGACAGGAAAACACCTACGTTTGCTTGCTTCCTTGACCTTTCTAAAGCAATTGATCTGGTCTCATACGGCATCCTCTGGAGAAAATTAGAGAAAGCAGGAGTTCCTCCAGAGCTGATAAACACCTTCAAATGTTGGTATGGCGGCCAGATCAATCAGGTACGCTGGGCCGGAACTTTGTCTGAGCCGTATAGGTTGGGGTGCGGGGTGAGGCAGGGGGGGTTGACCTCACCTACGCTCTTCAATCTGTACGCCAACTAGCTGATCGAGGCGCTTAGCAGAGAGCGTGCTGGCTGTTACGTTGACGGAGTTTGTGTGAATAATATTAGCTACGCCGATGATATGGCGCTGCTAAGCGCCTCGGTCTGTGGTCTAAGGAGGTTGGTGACCATCTGTGTGGGCATATGCTGAACTTCATGGATTGGTCTACAACGTCAGTAAGAGCGAAGTCATGGTCTTTGGCGTCGGCGGTCGAAGTTATAGTCCAATGCCTCCGGTTAAGTTGAACGGTGTACCTCTGTTGAGGGTTTATCAGGTGAAGTATCTGGGGCATATTTTGACTGCTGACCTCAAGGACGATGCTGATATTGAAAGGGAGAGAAGAGCGCTGTCGGTTAGAGCCAATATGATCGCTCGCAGGTTTGCACGTTGTTCTACAAAAGTCAAAAAAATCTTATTTCGTGCATATTGCACTTCGTTTTACACGTGCAGCCTGTGGGTAGATTACACTCAGAAATCGTACAGCGCTCTTCGTGTTCAATATAATAATACGTTCCGGGTGTTGATGGGGCTGTTCCACTTCTGTAGCGCATCAGGGATGTTTGCTGAAGCTCGCATTGATTGCTTCTACGCAGTGATGCGCCTCCCTGGTGCGCCGGGTGCGGGCCAGCCCCAACATTATTCTGCGGTGTGTCGCGAGCAGACTGGATTGTTTGTGTGTGAACCGCTGCTGCAAGCTTTCTACCTCGGTGTTGGGTTTGTAGCAGGGGTTCACATACCTTGTTGTGTTGTGTAGAATAAGTTACTAACATAGTCGTTAAGGAATATTGTTACTAACAAATTCAGTCTTTGTTACTTTTAAATAAATGAATTATTAATATTATTATTTTTAATTGAGAAAATTTGACAGTTAGGGATAGCTTGATGTGCTGGCGTCTGTACGTATGCAGTGCTTGTCTAAAATACTCTTTTCAATTTTGGACAAAAATACAGTACACGTTATTATTATTAGGTATCAATTAATCTGCCAAGTCTTTTCCCAACTATGTTGGGGTCGGCTTCCACCCTAACTTGATGCAGCTGCACAACCTTGTTACTGAATCTCAGACTTTCGGGCTTCTGACGACCCGTAACGAATGTCAAAGATTCAGGAATGACAGCTGGGACCAACGGTTTAACGTGCTTTCTGAGGCACGGAGGAGCCTCGGTATGTAAAGATGGTCACCCATCCACGGAACGAACCCGTCAAGCGTAGCTTAACCTTATGGATCGCCGTGAGCTCATTAGCTCTAGCTCCTCTATATTATAAGGTATAAAAACAAATAACGGTTTTATTTATACCAGGCAAGTTTAGGATTGACAAAACACAGTTATATTCCGAAATTCAACAGTGTAACTTATCAATTTGGGGTTGCCGGAGATTGTTTAAAAAGTAATAATGATCACCAGTTGTAAGTATTATACCGATAATTAGATTATTGTTTCCCAATATCATCTCCAAAGAGATGCCTGAGAGATATTTCTCAACAGCATGTCATGAAACTAACTCAGAGGCTCCATAAAAACTCTGACACCAGATTAGTCACAAACCAAACGAAAAGAAGAAGAAGATCGCAAGATCTTTTCTGGGATAACTTATACTATAAAGATTCCCGCAGACAGCCGCGACGCGACTAAGACAAAACTTTAAAAACGAAACAGAATCCGTTGACACAGACTTCTCCCAAAAAGAGCTTAAGTGCCTCCTCTTCTTACAGCCATATTTAATCCTCCTGACACTGTTAAGTGCTAGACATTAGCTAAATTCGACACCCACAAACTCCTTTTGTATGAACGTCAGGGCTCCCTGCATCCACTTAAGCGTAAGCGATTAAATTGTTCAAGAGAACACACTTCAACTGAACTGAGCTGAACTATTGAAGTATCTGTTCCTACACTCCAACGACTTAATAGTTTGCACCAACTCAACAGGGAGTGGATGTGAAGTGAATAAGCAGTGGTAGTAAAATTGGTTTGGGAATATGTATATCAAAATCAAAATCAAAAGTCATTTATTCAAATTAGGCTGAAGGTCAAAGTTACATAAGACAGTCCCCCAAAAACGCCCACCCTTCACCACTTCCAAGTGCTTTAGCTGGGAAGAAGAAGTGGCGCAACAAACTCCCCAGCAGCTCAGCTGTCTGTTTAGTTGGAAGAACTTGACTCTACACATTTATATAATACCGTTGACTGCCAGTCTTAACAAGGGGTTCGTATTGCCCAGTTACTGGGTTGTGGAGGTCAGATAGGCAGTCGCTTCGTGTAAAATACTGGTATTCAGCTGCATCCGGTTAGACTAGAAGCTGACCCCAACATAGTTGGGAAAAGCTAATGGTACGGAACCCTTCGCGTGCGACTCAGACTCGCACTTGGCCGGCTTTTATAATCGTAATGTGACCACTTTTTTTTTTTTTTTTTTTTTTAAGGCTGGGAAATCATCCAATGACTGCTCCCGCTCTGGGTGGAGCGGAAGGGAGTGTCAGACTCTTACTGACTAAAACCCATCCATGTTCCTTCCGTAGCCCTTTATGTTCCGGGGTAGCGGTAACCCTTTCGGACAATCCCGCTTACCCGGCAGGCTTGGCCCTGAGGGGCCCCTTCATATGCTGACATCTCTTTGAGGCGCGCGTGGAACATATACGCGCCGTACGACACGGGTCTGGTGCTAAAAAAAGGAGTACACTGGAAGAAATCGCCACGTAACGAAAAAGTGTTATGCACGAAAAAGTCTAAACTTGAGATTATATTAGATGGTAAGGACACGACACCAACTGATTTTTTTAATTTATTATAGTCTAATACAAAATGTATGTCTAAAATATAAAGATTTGGCTTAGCTATTTAATAATTAATTTATGATACCAATTGGATACAGATACTGTAATATTATTTTTATTAATTAATTAAAAAAAAAAACAAAAAGGATTTTTTTTTAAAGTACCTACATCAATATTAAATTGAGTAAATTGGCTCGGATTTCTTAAATCACAACAAGATTTTATTTACACGATTCGATGTCAATTTCTACGACTGAAAATCGATATTTAAGAGGAATGTGCTAAGAGCTCTTTAAACACATTATACCTTAATATTACTTCCTAATCTGGTCCAACTGACAGATTTCAGGAACAACAGTATGTTGGTGGTCGAAATAATAATATAAGGTGCTTGCATAAGAACCGGGTTTTCTGGCACTACTCTCAAGCAGTAAGAAACAGTTCAAGCTATTTCTATATGCGTGTGCACTTATCTTTACCGAGAACCCGCTATTTTATGCAAATAGCCATGCCTAGGTTAGCAACGCTACGTTTTCAGGAAAGCAGGTCATAAGTAGATCCATATAAGATTTTTGTCGTCTCGGTGCCAATCTCAATTTGATCATAGAAAAGTCGAAATGTCATAAAACATAAAGTCAAAGTCAAAAAGAAAAAGTCACAAAAAAGAATCCTGTGAAAATATATAACAAATTACCCATAGGTAGGTACTTAAATAGTTTCTAAGGAAACAGTTCCAACCTAAGTAGAGCCACAGTCTCAAGCCCGCCATCTTGTAAGAGAGGTCAATCCAAAATGGCGGCTGTAGCAAAAGGCTTTAGCTTTGACGAATAAGTACAGAAAACTAATCATGTGAGCTTCGATTTGCACTTGTCAGGTTTTTTTCCTTATACCTATTATAAAATAAATATAACATAATGTTAAATAGGTAACGAAGGTTCTAGAAATATATATAAGTAATGTTATTTAGATCATATACAGGACTTGGATTATAGTCGTGTACCGTAATTTTTGATGTTGGAGTTTTTTTTATATATTTTTCATTTTTAGAAGCAGTATAATTATTGTGTATTACCACCACATACAAATTAGTTAAAAAACGTATCGAGTCACATTCAAATGAATAGAAAAACATGACAAAACGATGACTTTTCACTTTACTGACTAAAGGTTAATGTGCAGAAGTAATCTTAACCTATTTTTTATTCAGTTTATGTACTTCATGAAGGCCTTCAATGTATCCTGCTTTAGTAATTGAGTTTCCAAACATATTTATATAATTTTGTTTTTGGAAAAACAACTATTTTGTTAAAAACATAAAGTTCACATTGAGGTAAAGCTTAAAAAAAAAATAGTTTGTAGTAATTCTAGAATCAACTTAATTTAGACATCCTGGATATGCTTATTATATCAATTTGTAATATGGATTTGAATATGGAATAAAATCACATTCAAACCGTTTTCTGTTTTTCTGAGAACATCAGATTAGACAAATAAAAAAAAGAAACAAAAGACTTACCGAAACAAGTCCGTTAACACTGGCAGTTAAAACTGTAATGTCAATAAGTTGGTTGACGAATAAATTAACTGAAGGGCGGAGTTAATTGATTATTAACCAGTTTTCCCTAGGTCCCAATAGGTACTCGGTTAGTTTTTATTAAAATACAGGATAATTTGTTTTAAAACTAAATAAAACCTTTAAAGTATGGTTAACCTTTTGCCAACTACGTTGGGATCAGCTTCCAGTCTAACCGAATGCAGCTGAATACTAATATTTTACATGGACCATAAAAATGTCCATGTAAAATATTAGTATTCAGCTGCATCTGACCTTTTTTTTTAAGGCTGGGAAATCATCCAATGACTGCTCCCGCTCTGGGTGGAGCGGAAGGGAGTGTCAGACTCTTACTGACTAAAACCCATCCATGTTCCTGATCATCGAAGATCTATGTAAGTATGTAGGCCTTTTTTGCCGGCGAGTATGTAGGGAATTAATTCAAACACGTACTCAGAACGAAGACATATATTCAAAAATTCGGAGGTCTCTTATACTTCGCGCGGTAACGGAACCATAGCGCGAATTTAAACCGGCCAACGCCATCTATCGAGCCATGAGGTAAACTTGCAATACAATATTATTTTATAGAGATATTTTCCACATATTATGGCGTTAACATTCCGCCCACCAAGGACCTAGTCCTTTCAAGCCGCCCACCGTGACATGGTTGTATTATATGGACAACTTCAGCGTTATACAAAATCCTTGGTGTTTGGAGACCCCAATGTTCATATTATTTGAATTAAACTTAAAATACTTTTAAAACAATGGTTCAGGTTTTCTAACAATTTATCATAACTTAATGTGCTCACTTGTACAAATCAAAATTTATTATCTAAGTGGACTGTATATACATAAAACATAATAAAAAAAAAAACAAAAAAATGCACACATGCTCTAACCTATTCATCGTTGACAGGCAAAAGGCACAGCTTAGAAGTTGGACGTTTGACTCGGGAGTCCTTCACCGTAGGGTAACAACGCGCACTAAATTGTCCTTGCCAGGGTGTAGTTCAACTATCTTCCCATATAACCACTTGGCAGGTGGTAAATTGTCTTCCTTTACGAGGACAACATCACCAACCTTCGGATCACGTGTACGTTTAGCCCACTTGTGTCGTTGGAAAAACATGGTTAAATATTCCTGAGACCAACGTTTCCAAAAAGATTGAATCATTCTTTGAGTCAATTGCCAACGTCTCAAACTACTAACTGTCACGTGCTCATAATTATAATCTGGTGCTGTTACCAGTGGTTCACCGACCAAGAAATGTCCTGGCGTCAGTGGATTTGGATCTGATGAGTTCACACTAGACTGCGATATAGGTCTGGAATTCAAACATGCCTCAATTTGGGATAAGACGGTACTCAATTCCTCAAAAGTCAGTGTCGATTCACCAATCACCCGTTTGAGATGATGCTTGACGCTTTTGATTCCAGCCTCCCATAACCCACCAAAGTTAGGCGCATGAGGCGGGATGAAATGCCATTCGGTTCCATTATTAGCCAACACAGAAGCAATTTCTCGGGGAAGAGATGCGCTTTCATCGCGAAACATTGCTTTGAGCTCCTTTGACGCCCCTACAAAGTTAGTGCCATTGTCGCTATGAAGATGACTACAATGACCTCTTCTAGCCACAAAACGTTTAAATGTAGCCAGAAAACCTTGAGAGGTCAGATCAGAGACTGCATCTACATGCACAGCGCGGGTCGCCATGCATACGAATAGACATATGTAACCTTTGTATGACTTATGTCCACGACCCCTTGCTGTTCTTATTTGAATCGGTCCCGCGTAGTCGACACCTGAATGGAGAAAAGGCTTACTTGGAGTCACTCTGCATGATGGTAACTGACCCATCAATTGGGTTTTAGTTACCGCTGCATGACGAATACACGGTATGCATTCGTGGATATGAGCCTTGATCAAATTCTTTCCACGAACAATCCAATATTTTGATCGAAGAAAATTAAGTGTTAATTGGGGTCCACCATGCAATACACGCTCATGGGCATCTGATATGAGTAATCTTGTTAAATGAGATTGATGAGGAACTATGATGGGATGCTTCATATCATCACTTATTTGCGAGTTTTGAATCCTACCCCCTACTCTCATCAAGTCTGTATTATCCAAGTAAGGATTCAAAGAAGACAGACCACTGCCTTTGCTGACGTCTCTTCCGGCTTGAATTGTCTTTATTTCAGTCTCAAACCAAACCCTTTGGCTTTGCTTGAGACACCATTGTCTGGTGTCCGCAATTTCTGAAGCTAAAAGATAAGGCGGCAACCTTGTTTGAGATTCTCTAGCTATCTTTATTTTAAGGAAGCGTCGGCAATAGGAGAGAGTCCTGATCAACCTTCGGAACGATGAAAATCTGGACCATATCTGTTGAATCGGGTGATCGTCTATCTGCGCTGCATGAACCTTGACAGATGTTAGTTCCAGTTTAGTCATTATAGCTTCAGGTCTGCAGTATTCTATGGTATCTGCAAGCAGCCACAACGGTCCATGTTTCCAAAGCGAGTTGTCTAACAAAGATATGGCTGTCGTACCTCTCGAAGCAATGTCGGCTGGATTGTTTTTCGTATCGACATAATGACATTGAGTTGAATCAAGGGAATTAAGGATTTCAGACGTCCGGTTAGCGACAAAGGTTTTCCATCGACTCGGGTGATCGCTCAACCAAGCCAGCACGACAGTTGAATCTGTCCAAACATGTAAGTTTGATTTTTGGATATTCAAGACACGAGCCACCTCTACAAGTAATTTAGTAACCAAAACTGCGCCACATAGTTCCAGTCGTGGTATAGAAATTTGCTTAATCGGGGCCACCTTTGTTTTTGCAGTTACCAGATTACAGTGGACTCGACCTACAGCATCGATGACTCTGATGTAAACAACCGCGGCGTAAGCTACGCTCGACGCATCAGAGAAACCATGGAGTTCAACCGTTTGATCGTCGCTTTTCTTACTCAGCCACCTAGGAATTCTGAAGTTGTTGAGTGTGTGTAACCCACTACGATAAGCCTGCCACTCTGTTAAAAGATCGTCAGACAGTGTCTCATCCCAATCCAAACCAGCAATCCATAGTTTTTGAATGAAGACTTTAGCGGTAATTATACATGGTGCAATCCAACCTAGCGGATCATACAAACGTGATATCTCTGATATAACCTTTCTTTTAGTTTCAGATGCAGATGGCGGCAGAGACGACGATGATGCAAAAGGTAAGTTTACAGAATAATGGAATTCATCGGAATTGCGATTCCAGGTGAGACCCAGAATTCTAGTGGTTTCATCTTCCTTTATTTCCAGGTCTCTTCCAGTATCCAGCCTTATCTGTTTAAGCAAGTCTTCTCGGTTACTCGTCCATTTTTGCAAAATGAAACCTGTTTTGTTCAATAGTTCATTAAACTCATGATAGATTTTTACAGCTTCTTCATCAGTTTGGCAACCTGTCATGAGGTCATCCATATAAAAGTCCGTTCTCACCCTACTAGCAGCGCGTGGATACGATTGGCCTTCATCGCTAGCTGTTTGCTGCAATGCCTTGACTGCCAGATAAGGTGCACTAGATGTTCCAAATGTGACTCTCAAAAGCCTGTACTCCTTTATTTCAGAATGAACGTCATCTCGCCATAAAATCCTTTGAAAATCCACGTGATCATCAGCTACTTTAACTTGGCGATACATTTTTACGATATCGGCTACCAAGCATACTGGATGTTGTCGCCACCGCATAACTGTATGACGTAAATAAGCCTGTAAGGGTGGTCCTACCATTAAAGTGTCATTCAAGGAAACACCATTGGATCCCTTGGATGACGCATCGAATACCACTCTTAATTTCGTGGTCGATCTATCTTCGCGGATTACAGCATGATGCGGTAAGTAAACAGCGCCAACTCTATTTTTGTCTTTTTCATTAGAAATCTCTTCCATATGACCTAGTGATAAATATTCATTTATTACTGATGTATATTGTCCTTTAAGCTCGCTATTTTTTGCTAGCTTCCGTTCAAGACTGTATAGTCTTTTTAACGCTATTTCCTTTGCGTTAGAGGGAGTTTCACTGGATCGAAAAGGCAGTTTTACAATGTAGCGACCATCGCTATCCCTACACGTGGTAGCAGCAAAATAATCTTCACATGCTTGCTCTTCAGGGCTAAGAATTGACTTTTCAGAGCATGTTGGCGGCTCTGCCTCTATTTCCCAAAACCTTTTTAGGATTTCATTTTCTTCGACCGTAGCGTGCATGCTTAGAATTATATTGTGACAAGACATCACTCCATTTTCATCACTGACTTCTCCCGATATGATCCAGCCAAGGTAAGTATCTTGAGCCATAGTTTTACCCTGAGGGTCCTTGATTAAACCTTTTTTTAAGATTTTAGTATAGGCTCCCGACCCTAACAAAATGTCAATTTTGTTAGGCTTATTGAAATTTGGATCAGCCAAATGATCAATACTATTAAGCTCTGGCCAATCCACCAACGTAAATTTCCTTTCAGGTAAAATCGAAGTCACCTTACTCAGCACAAATGCTTTAATTTGTAGGGTGAAGTCCGGATCCCATAACGACTGGATGTCAACCCTAACCATAAATTTTGACGTTAGATCACTCTGACCTCCCCCTACACCTGAGATAGACGTTTTAACCGCTATCTTCTTTAACTTCAATAACTGAACCGCAGATTCCGTAATAAAGGAAGCTTGAGAACCCTGATCTAACAAGGCTCTCAAAACTTGTGGATGCCCATTTCTCGATTTAGCCTTAATAACGGCTGTAGCCAGTATGACTTGACTATGAATACTTTTTGAGAAATGGGTTGCAAAATGAGGTTCAGCCGTGGTCTCATTCTGTGGTGTCTCCTTTCGCAATTCAGACGCAGAAGAGCTCGCCTCTGCTTCTGAATCCTTTTTAAGATGCAAGAGAGTATGGTGCTTTCTATTGCAAGTTTTACATCGGGTATTTACTCGACAATTAAAATTAAGATGACTTGAGCGAAGGCAATTAAAACACAAACCATGAGATTTAACAAATTGACGACGCTGATCGACGGTCTCCTGCGCAAACTTTTTACAAAAGCACAAGAGGTGATCCTCGGAACAATGTGGACAGGATATTTTTGAAACTACGTGGTATGCTTTAGTACTACCTTTGAACTTGCTACTTTGAGGTTCTACAAATTCAAAAGCCCGAAAACGTTTATTTAAAAAGTCCTGAAAATCATTGAAGGTGGGAAGTTCCACGCAAGATTGACTTACTTGCAATTCCCACTGCTTCCGAGTCTCAACGTCCAACTTGGAGCTGATCAAATAAATAATAATAATATCCCAAGCGTCTACTTGCACCCCTAGATTTGACAACTCATGTAAGCAATCGGTTGTGGTATCTAAAAGCTCCTTGAGAGCAGTAGATGACTCAACCGTCATTTGTTTTTGGTTTAGTAAGCGCTTAAGAATACAATTAGCTAGAAATCTCTTATTATTATAACGATCTTTTAACAGATTCCAACATTTCTTATAGTTTGCATGCGTGATCGGAATGTGTTTTACAAGTTGTGATGCTTCACCTGACAACTGAGATCTTAAATAATGTAAACGTTGGACATCATCAAGAGATTGATTACTATCAATTAGTGACAAAAACAAATCTCTAAACGTTGTCCATTCCTGATATTTGCCACTAAAAACAGGAATTGTTACTTTAGGCAATTTAGCAATTGACATCATTTTCGGTTGGCTATGGTCTGGCGAGACATCACTCATTACAGAAAGTTGAGGTTTTGGTAAAGCATTTTTAACTCCACTTTATAATTGATGAAAATGTCCATAACCTGTTCAAACACATCATTTTTGATGTAACTGGTTGCACTCAATTCACTATCTTTGAAGTTGACCAAAAGCTCCTCATGTTTTCTTGTAAAATCTTCAAACTGTTTATCCAATATTTCCAAACGTGCGTCCAAATAAGCCTGATTTATTCTCTCTTTTGGAGATTTTTTGAAGTTTACCAGCTCTTTCTGGATACGCCCTTTAATATCGTCCAACAGCCTCAACTTAGCCTCCATGATTCCAAATAGGTACTTCGTTAGCAAATAATTGGTTATGTTAAATTTGCTAAGTGCGTTTTTAGAATTCCCCAAGTGTTGGAATATCGGAATTTTTCTAAGTGTTTGAACCGAGTTTGAATTCTAGGTGAAATCGGGCATAGATTCGGGGTCACTTCACTTTTTGGCTAATTATTCTAAGTCCCAAGATTCTTCAAATTTTTCTAAGTGTTTGAAGTAACTTTTACACTTGGAACTGTTAATGAAATAAATGTACTCACAGTTTTTATGCACTTTGATCACTGAAACCACTTTCCTGTAACGCTCCAGTTGGCTCCGCAGACCTCGCCCTGCTCAGCTTCGTGGCCTCCGCTCCGCTCAACTCCTCACTTGCACCTTCCTAACCCTCATCTCCGACTCCAGAGGGCTTTTCTGGCTTTTTTTTTAAAAGCCGATCCGGCTCGAAGGACCTTATGATCATCGAAGATCTATGTAAGTATGTAGGCCTTTTTTGCCGGCGAGTATGTAGGGAATTAATTCAAACACGTACTCAGAACGAAGACATATATTCAAAAATTCGGAGGTCTCTTATACTTCGCGCGGTAACGGAACCATAGCGCGAATTTAAACCGGCCAACGCCATCTATCGAGCCATGAGGTAAACTTGCAATACAATATTATTTTATAGAGATATTTTCCACATATTATGGCGTTAACATTCCTTCCGTAGCCCTTTATATTCCGGGGTAGCGGTAACCCTTTCGGACAATCCCGCTTACCCAGCAGGCTTGGCCCTGAGGGGCCCCTTCATATGCTGACATCTCTTTGAGGCGCGCGTGAAACATATACGCGCCGTCCGGCACGGGCCTGGTGCTGATCGGACGGTGAGTCACCCATTACTCACCGTCCGCAGGCCCGCGCCTACGGTGGCCGGGAGTCGTCACATGGCTCCCGACGCCCGGGGCGTCTCCTGCGGCGGCTGGAATGGGAGGACCCATCTCTCTCCCATCCCGCCACCTCCTTCGCGAGCATGACGTTTTTGCAGAAGGAGGTGACTGCCTCCTACTCCCTCTCGCCCCGGACCATGGCTTGCACCAGGCCCGGGCGCGAGAGGTCGCCACCGATCGTCTCTACGAGGACACGGCGGTGCTCCGCCCAAGCGGGGCAGGTTTGCACCGTATGTTCTACCGTGTCCTCTGGGCGATCCTCGCAGTGGTGACACCCGGGCGTTTCTTCCCGCCTAATGATGTGCAGGAACCTCCCGAAACATCCATGTCCGGTGAGGACCTGCGTCAGGCGGTAGGTGAGGGCGCCGTGACGCCTCTCTAGCCACTCCTCAAAGAGGGGCCTTACCGCCACTATCGTGGCGTGCCCTGCGCTGGGTTGCGACAGTCGCTGATTCCAGGCCGCCATGAGATCGCGCCGGAGGTCCGTCCGCTCCGCCGCAATTTGCTGCGGAAACGGAGATCCCCCCGGCTTAATACCTCCGCGCGCCACTCTAACAGACGCGCGAGGACTATCGCCTCCAGATCCCACGGCGGCAGTCCGGCAAGGAGGCTTGCCGCCTCGCCCGAGATCGTGCGGTACCCCCGGATAAGCCGTATGGCTACCACCTTTTGGGGCGCGTTCAGATAGTGAGCGGCTCGCCGCCGTAGTGAACGCGCCCACACCGGGGCCCCGTAAAGGGCCATGGACCGCACGACTCCCGCGTAAAGCCTCCGGCAGGAGGCGTTTGGCCCCCTCAAATTGAGCAAGAGCCGCTTGAAGGCGGCCCCAGTCCGTTCCAGCTTGGGGGCCAAACGTCGGAAGTGCTCTATGAATTCCATCGGCTGTCGAGAACCAGACCCAGGTATTTCATCGTGGTCTCGACGCCGATGTGAACCCCTCCTACCGTAAGTTGGGATCCCGATGGTGGCCTATTCCGAGGCCCATGAAAGGACATGGCCTCGGATTTGTGCAAAGCCACCTCGAGACCCAACTGTCGGATCCTCTCAACGACTGTCGCAACCCCGCGTGTCATCGCGTCGGCCGCCGCCTGATGCGACCTCCCCTGCGCCGTCCGGGAGGTTGGCCCGCAGCACCCAGTCGTAACCGATGTCCCACAGGAGCGGCCCCAGAACCGATCCCTGCGGGACACCGCACGACATCTCTCGCCGGTTCCATTCCCCATCGCGACCGGGGTAGATGACGGCTCTGTCCGTCAAGTACGCCCCGGCTATTCGACGGAGGTAGGTCGGCACCCGGTGATACCGGAGTGCTTTCCCAATGCAACTCCAGGGCACCCCGCGGGAAGGGAACAGAGCGCTCACCACCTCCTCCACCAGCTGAGGGCGGAGACTCTGCGTCAGAGGGGGGGCCCATTTTATATGGGCGCCCCCATAGATCTAGGTCCAGAGTCCCCATCATCTCCTCGCGGGCCACATCCTTGGCCCGGAGGGCGGTCTTCACCGCTCTGTACCCCTCGTACAGCTCCGCCTCCGTGGCTGCCGCATCCGGAGGGCGGATGCGGAGCCTGCGGTGCCTGGTGGACAGGTGGCGCACCTCGACGCACGCCTTGCGCAGTGCTTCCACCTCTTGCGACCACCAGTACACCTGACGTCGGGCGCATCCTGGCCGGACTTGGGGCATTGCCACGTCACAGATCACGGACATAGCCTCCCGGAACCACTCTGCCTCGTCGTTGATGTCGGCAGGCCTGACCGGTGATGAAACCCAGGCCTGCACGATCGAGGCTTCCAGGAGGAGCTCCCGGTCCAGCTGCTTCAGCGCCCACCGCGGACCACTCGGGGCCTGTCGGACCGGCGCGCTTGAGGTCTGGGTGGAGACGTCGAACCGGATATACCGGTGATCGGAGTAGGTCTCCACCTCCTCTACTACGCGCCAGTCAAAGACGCACTGTGACAGAGCGGGGCTAGCGAACGAGATGTCCACAACAGACTCACCCCGCATCCGCACGCACGTGGTAACAGAACCCCGATTGAGGACGGCTAGGCCTGCTTCCTTCCAGAGCCCAGTCCTCCACCATCCTACCCCGCACATCCGTGTAGCGGGAACCCCAGGCCAGACTTTTGGCGTTGAACTCCCCGAGCAGTAGCACGGGGAAGGGATGGCTTCTGAAGACGATGACACTCAACTCTGTGAGAAAGTTGTGGTGTACTACTCTCCGAACCGTGCTGCGACGCACCCCTGTCCCTTCGTGACGCCCTCGAGGGACTGGGTGCCGGCGGCGGCCGACGAAATTATGGCCACTGAGCCGCTCAGGTCCTCCACCCAGTTATCCCTGGGCGGGACAAAGTACGGCTCAGCGACCACGGCACCTATCTGACCTACCTCCACAATCCAATTACGACAACACTTGGTAAGACTCCTTGTCAGACTTTCGCTTCTGATGACCCGTACCAATATAATAAATATGTATTTGGAACTGAAATAAACATTTGCAATTGGGTATTTGAATGGGTAGTCAATAACGTTACTTTTTATGAACTGTCAAAACGTGGAATTTGTATGAAATATAACAAAGTGGCGTCACAGATTTTTTGAATCAAATGGAATACTTATTAGCTTTAAATGCATTTTTTTTTAATTATATCTTCGCATTATATTTAATTTCTGTACGGTGATGGAAGTTTTAAAGACGAGCAGTCTTTTTTCTATGTGATTTCATATTTTGTTTTTGACTGTTTCAAATAGTCAATTGCGTGGTATAAGCGCATAGTAATCTTTGACCTGCTCACTGGATTGAGCCACCAAGTCCTCTAAGCTCTAATCGCCTCTAATGCCTGCTGCATTCTAATCCGGTGTTAACCGACCTTTAATCTATGATCTTCAATTCCAACCTCCGAGCTCCGTGTAGCTTTGCAGTGGCGAGCAGTACAGGTACAATTGCGAACATAAATACCTTACACTTACATTCAGGGATCAATTATATTGGAACGATTGAACGGCCCATTTGGTCACACAAGTCGGTCAAAGGCGCTTCGCTTGTCCCGGTCGGTTCGTGGATGGGACCATCCATTAAATATCGAGACCCCCCCGTACCTCGGGAAAGCACGTTAAGCCGTCGGTCCCGATTTTTATTTGTAGATCATGGACTGTCGTTACAGATAGTCTGACAAGTAATCCTGCCAAGGGGTATCGTGTAACTTGGTTGCGGAGTATAAATAGGTCATTCTATGTACATACGTCAGTGCATCAAGTTCTACCACATTCTTAAATTTCTCCAAATGATTTCAAACCTTAAAACGTTGATTGTACGGTCAAGATCGTTTGAGAAAATTGGACAGTTTGGGGTAACTTGACGTGCTGGCATCTGTACAATAGATACCAGTATTCAACTGCATCCGGTTAGACTGGAAGCCGATCCCAACATAGTTGGGAAAAGGCCATGTAGATTAATTGAGATATTTTATAGGATGAGGTTGTCATATTTTTATGTATCTACCTATGCTTATTTTTAGAAAAAGTGTACCGACTCGTATTATATAATAGAAATATGTATCAACTATGTATTAATAAAAGTTGAGACAGGTACCATACGTGAATACATCCTCGGGTTTCGCAGATGTGCATAATTGGTTTTTTTTTTTAACATTTAAAAAAATCTTTCGGATCGAATTGAGAACCTCCGCTTTTTCCGAAGACGGTTAAACATGTTAATAATGTCTTTTTCATAATGTTTGTGGCTACATTACTGGGAATCGCTGTAGGTATATTGCTAACATTTAAAACTTTTTTAAGTTATAGCAGTTAGCGAGAAAAAAACTTCGCAAACAATAACGGTCAGGAGACCTTCAACGGTGCTTTTATATCTAAAAATACGACTCAAATTAGTATAATAATAATAATAATAATAATAATAATAAGTATTTAACAACAGTTCATAAAACGAAATCATCTCGTATCATCATCATCATCGTGATATCCATTTTGTAGTAAAGAATGGGCATCGATTGCGGTCGACTGACGGTGAGCTTATTTAGGATGCAAAAAAGATGTGTAATATAAAAACAACTGATAGCTGTAGACCCAATCTTAAGTCTTTAAAAATTCTAACCCATCCAGCATTATACATTTTGAAAGTGCGTTGTTTGTGAAAAGAAACTCTCAATTATTTGAAAACTAATGTTTGTTGGTAATGCCCAACATATTTTGAACTCAAACCGAAATTTGGCAGCTAAAATATAGTATATGGGAGAATTTTTATTGCATACACGCCTTACGCTTATGACTCGCGCCAAAATTTACATGGACACGCGAATTGGGTGTGGACAACATACGCATCATACATTTCTAAAACTATTTCCACTAGCTAAATTCGTTACACGAGTAGGTACATGGCTAGGAATATTCCAGAACAACTGGGCAGCTCAATAATCTTTTCATAGAATTCGTGGTCATGTATCGAAATCTACATATAATGTGGCAAGGACATATAGACGCGCAATCTATTTCCACGGATTTAGTAGGTACATGATTTTGAATCCATCTGCGTTAATATATTTCGTCGGTTCATAAACAAAAATCAGTTGTATGTACATAATTATACATTTCTTTTTTTATAAAATTTTATATTTTTGACATTCATTTTCTGTTTTTATTATAAGAAATATTACAGTCATGGTTACAGGTTGAGCCACTCAGTATTCCTTAACACTTTTAACCACACTAAACGCCCTTTTTTTTGAGGTTGGGAAATCATCAAATGACTCCTCTCGCCCTGGGTGGAGCGGAAAGGAGTATCAGACTTTTAGTGACTAAAACCCATCCATGTTCCTTCCTTAACCCTCTATGTGCCAGGGTAGCGGTAACCCTTTCGGACAATCCCGCTTACCCGGCAGGCTTCGGCTCTAACGGGCCTCTGCAAATGCTGACATCTCTTTGAGGCGCGCGTGGTACACGTACGCGCCGTCCGGCACGGGCCTGGTCCTGATCGGACGGTGAGCTACCCATTACTCACCGTCTGCAACTCGCACACTAAACGTTCTTAAATTTTATAACAATAAATCTTTTATTTTGTGTATTCGGTGTCCTTGAATGAGGCTGATGACGTAGATCGTCGCTCGTGGCATGTTCAATGTCAGTCCTTAACTTTTCAAAGAAAATGCAATTTGATATTTTATTATTAAATCAGTTGATTTATGAAAATTGATATTATTTTGAATTATCGATGTAGACACATTCAGCCAGCCCTAGAGATAGTTTTAGGTATTATGGATTATTGTATTAAGAGTTCTGTACACGTTAAATTATAATTGAAATGAAACTGTTTTAGAAACATTGTTACAGATTGCATCCATTCTCGTATGGCTATGGTATATCAAAGCAAATCATAATTAGGACATAGTCCAGTATTGCATATGTAAGTGAGCACGCCCTTTATGCCTGGAGGCTCTTATTTAGTTTTGTTTTTGTATTTATGTTTGAGTACAGTAAGTTTTTAATGTTTTTTATTGGTACATTGGCGTGTGCTCGCTCAATTATTTGCCACATATCGCAAATAATTGACTTTAATATGTTTCGAAATGTTAATTACTTCTCATACGATAAATGTGTAGAATCAAGTTCTTCCAACTAAACAGACAGCTGTGCTGCTGGGGAGTTTGCTACACCACTTTTTCTTCCCAGCTAAAGCACTAAGAAGTGGTGAAGGGTGTGCGTTTTTGGGGGACTGTCTTATGTAACTTTGAACTCAAAAAGTGAAAATTTACAGTGTAGTTTAAATAAATGACTTTTAATTTTGAGAAACTTCTTTAAGTTCTAATTATATCTTTCAGGTAACTCAAACCTTACAGCGGAATTTTCCGAAAGGGTTACCGCTACCCCGGAACATAAAGGGCTAAGAAAGGAACATGGATGGGTAAAAGCTAAGAGTCTGAAAATCTCTTCCACTCTCTCTTCTCTTCCACCCAGAGCGGGAGGGGTCATGTGATAATTATCCAACCACAAAAGAAAAAAAGTTACCCCAAAACTTACAATAAAATGACTTGACAATCTTTTTTTTGTACACAAAAACAAAAATTAAGGTACACCATTTACAAGACGTGTGACCTCATCATATGTGACCATTCAACTTGCTAAACCAAGTAGAAATCAATATAAACTTCAGCTAATTCCCCTCATATTTTATTCAAGAAAGATTTTTCAAAATCTTGCTTACTTATGGGAGTCGTTTAAAAACTATCAAACTAACTTTAATGGCTTTTCTTTTGATACGATACTTAGCTTCGATAACGCTTCCGTTCATCCTGCAACATTCAATCTTTGTACTTGAAAGGGATAAGCAGAAGTCCAAATTGCCTCATCCATTATGGGTTCTGTCGGATTTGGAACGTGGCACATAAGTTGTTGTAATATTGTACGGATTTGTACTTAAAATCAGGGAAAATAATTGTTAGGCAAATTGACAACCAGCCTAAATTGTCTGTATATTCAAATCACGGCTGTCATTCTAGTACAAATGTATGAAATGACTGTCACACGGAATGTTGTGTTCCGGGGTAGCGGTAACGCTCTACATAAAGGGCTACGGTAAGACCATAGTTTTAGTCAGTAAGAGTCTGACACTCCCGCTCAACCCAGAGCGGGAGGGGTCATTTGATGATTTCCCTCAAAAAAAAAGTTGTCAATTCGACGGTGCGTCCGTGTTCCACGCGCGACTCAATGACATGTCAGCATAGATGAAGGAGGCCGTTTGGGTCGATGCCAACCAAGTCAGCGCAATTGTCCAAAAGCTATCACTGCCCCGGAACACAAAGGGCTAAGGAAGGACATGGCTGGGTTTTAGTCAGTAAGGGTCTGCTTTTCCTTCCGCTCCACCCAGAGCGGAAAAAAGGGTCTCAAGTTGCTTTTGACAAAATTAACGTCTTTAGGGTTTTAGGAAAACCTATTAAATTTATTAAAAACGGCAATGCCAACACAAAAAGGTAAGTACTTACCATTTTTTTGCTGTCACTAATAAATGTCTAGTCTAGTTACTTAAAGAGCTTTCATAGGCCGGAAAATAGTAATTTCCTGTATTAAATACTTTCACGTAGATTCAAAGAACTATTTTTGATTGTGGAACAGTATTTTGTTATGTCCCCTTTGTCTCGACTGCCAGGGTCCACTGTCCAGCTTCCCATTGTCATATCAGTTTTGTAAAACAAAAGAAGAATGATCGCTTTGTTGGTTGATCCCGTGCTTTATGTAGGTAGACATTCCGGAGTGGTCCCCCAAATTGATCTGTTTAAATTAAGCAATTGCTTCCAGGTTCGCGTTTGTCCTGGGCCAATTGTAGTTGCTTTTTTGTTATAATACGACACCCAGTGGTAAGACTGGGTGACGTATTACAACAACGGTTACGGTATAGTAACGGTTTTCCACGGCACGGAGGAGTCTCGGTATGTAAAGATGGTCACCCATCGACGGACCAACCCCGGCAAGCGTAGCATAACCTGTTACATTGATCTGTGCGGCTGTTATTACTTAGCCAGAAGCTCCACACTTAACCACGATCTCCTCCTAATTTTATTAATAACATCTTTCACAATTATTTTTTGTCCTCCTTGCGAATAAAGAATCTTGAATTACTATTTAATTACAAAGGAAGATCCAGAGCTAAAAATTAATAGCAGCAACTTGCCGAAAAATAATTATGTTTCATTTTCTTTTATCAAGTGACAATTTACTTCTCCCCGAAATATCTTTTGTAAGATATCCTTAATTTACTTCTTCGTATTGATTTTAGTTTGATCTGTATAACGAACGGTATGCTCCAATTACTTTCAGAAGTAGAACTGCTGACTTGTAAATCAAGAAATTACTTGCTTCGCGAATTATTACGAGAAAACGGACTTTGAGATAAATCAAATTTTGTTGGCACAGAGGATGTAAAAAGTGCGAATCGGACACGCACACGAATGATTCCGTACCAACGTATGATATTATATACATTTAAAAAAAACTTTACTATAAAAACGCATTTCATGTAAGGGAAGATAGGGTTCTACAATTATTCTGAACCATGCCTACGCTTTTGCTACGAACTGCTACGAATCGCTACGCCAGTTGTTAAAGTAGCGTAGCAAAACAAAAACAAAATAAACTGACTGGCTTATGTATTCGTAAAATATATATGCTATTTGCATACAAAAAAGTAACGAAACGTACGTAAATACGTAATGGAACCACTCACTCGCTTCAGCATTATACTTCACCGACGCAAACGTGTATAAGTGTTAGCCAATTTTTCAAGAAACAATAAAAGATATTCGTAAAAGAACGTAAACCACTTCCTGTTCTAATATTCCTGTAAGGCTACGGGCTTAGTACATAAGCTTTATCGACTTTCCAAAACCTTTTTGTTTTATTGGTAAAATACTTATTTCTGAACATCGATGAGACACAATCATCTGTCCTGTCATTTTAAAAGAGTAACGGTGGAGTTTCTTGCCTATTCGTCCCCATACGAAACTACCGTTTGGAGGGGGCGACTAGAATAAATTCTATTTCTTGTTAATTTTGACGTTCAAAAGTCCCCTTCTTGTGCCTATTTGAAATAAATGACTTGACTTGACTCTGCAAATATAATATACCATATTTTATGCGAATTGAAGATATTCATGTTTATGTTCAAAAATGTTAAATAGGTGCTCTTAGTAAACAGATCAGAGAATTCGGGTTGTATTTGTAAGGCTTCTCCGGTAAAACAACAACTAACAACTGATAATACAATATAATATACATTTTTAATCTGTTCATTTACGTTATTTGGGATACAGCCAATGCTCACTCTTCGTTATGCGTTATGTGCTCTTATAAATGAGTTAGGCTTTCTACATATTTAATATCGTCAACTTTGTGCGCATTTCACCAATGGATCAGCACTCAACGTGATCAACACGTAGACTCCGTTTAAGGGCAGTCAGTATCATTATTTTCTATGGCCTACTGACTGGTCTTGAACGCGGTTCAGATTGTGCTGATCGCGTGTAGTGTCATTAGTGAGAAAATGTTTGTTAATTATTAATCTTACATATTATTATTATACATTTTGATTAAAGTTGCCTTTCGTGACTGCCTGCATGATTGTTGCATTGTTCTCTAAACTACGAAATGGAAATTGATGCTGTTTTCACTGTCGTTTAGAGAATTTATCTCGGAAAGTTTAGGTGTATTATATCTATATACTAATATTATAAAGCTGAAGAGTGTGTTAGTTTGAACGCGCTAATCTCTGGAACTACTGGTCCGTATTGAAAAAATATTTTTTGTGTTGGATGGTCCATTAAATTTATCAAGGAAAGCTATAGGTTATGTATCATCAAGCTACGAGCTTGTCTATACTAATATTATAAAGAGGAAAACTTTGTTTGTTTGTTTGCTTGTAATGAATAGGCTCAAAAACTACTGGACTGATTTTAAAAATTCTTTCACCGTTGGAAAGCTTAGTTTTCTAGGAGTAACATAGGCTACTTTTTATCCCGGGAAAAATAACGGGTCCCACGGGAAAGACCACGGGAGCGAAGCCGCGGGCAAAGTGCTAGTCTTACATATCTACATCTACACATATAATAAAACAGTAAAAAAACTGTGTCTGTACATTGAATATATTAAAAAAATAATAATTGAGGGGGGTTTAGAAACACTAATAGAGCATGAATCCAAAAAAAAAATTTTGTCTGTTTGTCTGTTTGTTTGTACACGCTAATCTTCGGAACTACTGGACGGATTGGAATGTTTTTTTTTTGTTGTATAGGTATTAAGTCTGGGCAACATATAGGCTATAATTAATCTTGGAAACTTGAACACCTGATGCAGAACCGCAACAGACCAGCTAAACTATAAGAGATACAAAAATGATACATTAGCAAAAATTGTTCCACGTGATTAGCATTTTCTGCTGAGAGAATAAATTTGAAGATCTGGAACACCTGATGTGGAACTCCAAGAGCCCAGCTACACTGTAACATATATAGGAATGACGTCTTAGCAAAAGTTGTTCGTTCTGATGGGCATTTCCTGTTGACATATAAAAATCGAAGATCTGGAACACCTGTTGTGGAACTCCAAGAGCCTAGCTACACTATAACATTATATAGGAATGACGTCTTAGCAAAAGTTGTTCGGTCTGATGGGCATTTCCTGTTGACTTATAAAAATCGAAGATCTGGGACACCTGTTGTGGAACTCCAAGAGCCTAGCTACACCATAACACATATAAGAATGACGTCTTAGCGAAAGTTGTTCAGCCTGATGAGCACTCTCTGTTGATGTATAAAAATTGAAGATCTGGAACACCTGTTGTGGAACTCCAAGAGCCTAGCTACACCATAACACACATAGGAATAACGTCTTAGCACAAGTTGTTCAATCTGATGAGCACTCTCTAAAAATAGAAGATCTGGAACACCTGTTGTGGAACTCCAAGAGCCTAGCTACAACATAACACATATAAGAATGACGTCTTTGACGTCTTTGTTGTTCAATATGATGGGCATTTCCTGTTGACTTATAAAAATCGAAGATCAGAAACAATTTTACTGTGTAATTATAAAATAACATAAACTGGGAGTACCTGCACGCGGTAAAGGCGGTAACAGTTTAGGACTGATTTTCGATGACGATGGTATATCATTGAAAATTTGACTCTACTGGCCAAAACTCCTATTTATTTTTTTATTTTATAGTATGAATATGCCTTTGGGCTTATGTTGTTTGAGTGTTTAATTTCCTTTTCCATTTATCTTCGTGATACTGTAGCCTACCCGGTAACGCAGGGGAGCAGTCATTTTAATTTAGATTTTTATTGATCAGGTATCTTCACAATAAAACTATGACCATGCCTAGAAAGAGGTCAAATCTTTCCCAATGTTCCAAGAGAGCTAAAAGATTGAGGATCATAAGATCCCAAGAATCTACCGAAGAGCGTCAGGAGAGACTTGATGTTGTTCGAGAACATTAGGCTGCAACTCGCTCCGTGGAAACCTCTTCGGGTCGCGAAGCACGCCTGCGTTCTCAGCGTATTCATTAGGTCTCTAGAGACCTAAACCACCAGAGACCAGAGACCTCTAGAGACCAGTGAAGAATATGATGCGCGACTGACCGCTGATCGTGAACGTCATGTATTGTCTCGCGAGCCAGAGACGTTCACGGAAAGAGAATTACGCTTGAGTTCCAAGCGTATCTACGCATCGACTTCTAGGTCTCTAGAGGAGGAATATAATAATGCGGTTACCAAAATGAAAACGATGACAAATGGACTGTATGTTTTGGTGGTTGTTGGAATGAAATAAAACTAAAGCTCAGTGTGATAAAAGATTTAAATGGGAAAAATGATAAAAAATAACATAAATGGCGACCCCGTTGTCGCTGGCATAAGCAACAGGGTCCGCGTACGAAGTCGCGGGCAGAAGCTAGTAATTAATAAATCTTCATGATTTATTCATCACCACTGCTTTCAAAACAGTAAAGAAAAACATTGTAAGGAAAACGACATGTCCTAGAACCAAAAATTCGAAGACATGTGACATCCACCGCACTGGGCACGCGTGGTGGATTACGGCCCACTCCCTCTCGAAGAGAGGAGTCCTGTGCCCCAGCAGTGGGAACATTATAGGCTGGTTATGCATGTTTTATAAAGTCGTTAAAGCAAGGGCGTGTCTTCTAGTACTTTAAACTCTAAACTCGTCGCTTGTACTCTAATCTCTCAACTCGTCGCTTGTACTTTAACCTCTCAACTCGTCGCTTGTACTTTAATCGCTCAACTCGTCGCTTGTACTTTAATCTCTCAACTCGTCGCTTGTACTTTAATCTCTCAACTCGTCGCTTGTACTTTAATCTCTCAACTCGTCGCTTGTACTTTAATCTCTCAATTCGAATTAATAAAGAGCTTGCCTGCTTTCTTGATTATATCATCTTTGTTCAGCACTTTCCAAATCTGTTACAGTTTCTTCTCCGCTATATATTATCACCATAATCCCACCAGAAACATTTTCACCACAACCCGTTGTTTGTGTGACATTTCACTCGATCCCGAAATAATACGATTCTAAACCGAAGCGCTCAGTGTGGTTCCCGACAATCGCACACACAATAGGAATTCTACCGTATGTGTCGAATTTCCGATTCTACTAAGAATTCTTGGTTGTATAAAATGTTTTATTTGCGGTATACGGAACTGTTAAGAAATACTTTCAGACTTTTACTGTCCCATTGAAGAGGCACAAAGTCAGAATACAGAATTATAACTCTGAAAATCATCAATACTAATCTCTATTTAATGACTATGTCTATGAAATCACAAACAACGTCACGCCATAATGGTGACATTAATTTAACACACATATTATACGTTTTCACATTTTCGTTTCATGAAAACATTATAATCCCATTAAACGTTATTATTAATGTATTTATTTCAAATGTTAGAAAATAGCATCTTAGAGCAACCTGTACCTACTAATAATTAATATATACAAAACATTACAAAATATTTAGAAGAGTAACGGTGGAGTTTCTTGCCTATTCTTCTCCATATTATTATGAAACTCCCTTTTGGAAGAGCAACGAGAATCAATTCAATTTTGTTTTTGTTCATTTTGACATTCAAAAGTGCTTTTCACGTGCTATTTCAAATAAATAATTTGACAGAGTTGTATCGAGAAGTTTAATTTCTTTATTTATAAATACACATTCCTTACAGTCGCGAATCCTATTATGATCAACGTACAACCTTACTCTGTCCTCCAAATTGCAAAAAACATAAGAAATTTTGAAATTCGCGATCTACTTCAGCGCATTTCCCATAAGTCCAGTCTACGTACATACGCTTACCAGAAGTCAGTTGGGTCCTTGATAATAACATCATACAGTGAGTGATCCATTGTTTGTAGGTTATTCTGGTCACCCTCTGTTACGAAGGTATATCACGGTGATATCAAAACATAGTATAGGCGTAGTTCGTGAGTAAGAGATCGACGATAAAATTGCAGTTTTATTTACCCACTTCTTCTTTTAGTCTGGTTAGTGACTAACCTGGTGTCAGAGTTTTTATGCTGCCCATGGGCCTCTGACTTAGCTTCACATGTCATGCATGCAAGCTTTACCTACTGAATACTTTGCAATGTTGAGATTGGTTTGATAAGACATAAAACCAAAATGGCATGGTTAATTTTAACATATCGCGGTGAGCAGTGGTAGCCCAGAGGTATCGGCTTCGACTTACGAGTTGCAGGTCGTGAGTTCGAACCCAACCAGACGCTTTACTTTGTGTAGCTAATTTCATCACCACGCTACCCCGGAACATAAAAGGCTATGGAAGGAACATGGGTGGGTTTTAGTCAGTAAGAGTCTGACACTCCCTTCCGCTCCACCCAGAGCGGGAGCAGTCATTGAATGATTTCCCAGCCTTAAAAAAAAAAAAAAAAAAAATTCGACATGTAATAGTAATAATAATAATATCCTTGGACATTTCACACAACGCCATATAGTCCCAAGCTAAGCGACCTAATGCTTGTGCTATGGTAACGAGATGGCTGATTAGTTTATCAGTCATAGTAGTAGTTACTTATATACATTTTTTTTTGTAAATACATACATATTAAAGATAGAAAAACACCCAGACCCGTAACAAATACTTGCAGGTCGTACAAATATTTGTTCCGTGCGGGAATCGAACCCGCGACATGTTGCGCATCAGTCAATTGGTCAACCACTGCGCCAACCGTGTCGCCATGATGTGACAATCGCCAACCCATACAGACTCCGAGTCGTGGATTGTAGCCCACTTCCCTCTCTTTGAGAGAAGGCCTGTGTCTCAACAGTGGGAAAATTACAGGCTGTATATGTAAACATATCGAATTTCTCTCTACTGAATAATACGAGCAGCAAATTAACAATCCTTGTAATAAGCGATCATAACAATCCAAATTAACTCCTACGAGATGTTGTAAAAGAATATTTTATTATGTCTAGAGCTAGACAGCTAAATTGTTAGTTATTATTATCACCCAATCCCATCAAGTATCAAATTGCCACCTAATTAACCACCTAATATTAATTACAGCATAACATCGTACACAGATATCATGACATTCCGAACAGAAAGGTCAAAGATTATTAATATAGCATTAATTTTACTAAAAGAACCTTTGCCTACGATACGATTAACTAGTAGAAGAACGAGAAAATTTATCTTTCATTTCCATTTAAATTAAGTCAAGGAATACGGACGCTTGTATTTTGTATAAACTTTTGATTATTATGTAAATACTCTTGAAGCTGGAAACCTGTCATAAGTTCTTGTAGACTCAATTTCAATTCATGGAATTGTTTTTTAAGTCTTTTAACGTTATGATCTCAAGGGCGAAGCGCCACAGTAGCCCTAGAAATTCAATTTCTCAAACGTTTTTAGGTTTCTGTACCCAAAATGTAAAACAAGACCCTATTAATAAGACTACGCTGTCCGTCTGCCGTCTGTCTGTTTGTCTGTCACCAGGCTGTATCTCATGAACCGTGATAGTTAGACAGTTGAAATTTTCACAGATGATGTACCTATTTCTGTTGGCGTTAACAAATACTACAAACGTGTTTTTTTTGCCGTTTTTATTGATAATGGTACAGCACCCTACGTGTGCGAGTGCGACTCGCACTTAACCAGTTTTTAAGTCTGATAGCGCTATGATATTAAAAGCAAAGCGCCAAGGTAGCCCGAAAAATTCAAATGTTCAAACGTTTTTTGCAAATTTCAAAAAACAAAATGCTTTGCAGCGTAAAATACCCAATAAAGGTCCCGCAGATTGGCGCGCAGCGACAATAATAGAACAATTCCTTTAAAAACTTTAATGGAAAATTGTTCTACTAGAATCGCGGCGCTTCATCGTGTCGCGCCGGTCTGCGTGAGCCTGAAAGCTGGTGTCACGGTCAGTACTCTCACGAACTAATCCCACAGCTTTCTAAAGGTAAAACGAGAATAGTTTAAAGAAAGTTTTAAGCGTGAATAATCTTTAAATCCTGAATAATGCGTTGATAGAGTGACTTGAAGGGTGCCCTAGACGTAACGATGTCACGTTTCAAAACAATAAATCACTTTTAATCTGCGCGAAGACTCTTTGTCATTCATTTGTTACTCAAAAGTATTTCGAGTGGTCAATGGACAGTCACTTCTTATAAAAATAAGTTACTGTTTTGATATCTGATAACTTTGGAGTACAAGTAAGATTGTCGCACCAAAATTCATTAAGTACTTACGACAGTGGAAGTTAAATCGAAAAATGTACAGAAATTCGAGCTAAAAGTAAAATATTACTACAAAAAAGGTTGAATACAAAAAGATTTAAAACATTTTTTATTAAAAGTATGACTGTGCGATCGGATAACTTTTAAGGCCGTACGTTATGACGTCATGAACCAAACATTGTGTACCTTTCATCCAAATATTTATACAAAAATCTAGTCCTAATGTCATTTATTCGACCTAACCCTTCGCCCGCTAAACAAATGGCCATTGGGCCATTATGCGGGGGCCATTCGGCGATATATTGTGCCATATGTTTCTATGATCATTCTGCTCGTCCGAACGTGTCTAGTATATATTTCTATGGAATGAAATGCCTAATGTCATTGAGCCCCTATAGATAGCCTGATGTTTTGTTCTAGACCAATTGTGTGGGATGACGGGAACATAAAGCCTAATGGTTAAACAGCGCATAATATATTATAATTGGCTAGTTAAATGAGGCAATACTATGACGGTGGGTTGATTGTGAGTATTTTGTGCTTCATAGAGCATACTTAGTTGCGTCATTGATACCTTTTAAAAGCCCACATTAATTATTAAAAGCTAGGGAAAGAAATTTTATAATGAAGCACTGATAAGTCTTTGAAATTGTGCCTTTGTTTAGTTTCATCTCAACATCAAAAGTCTGTTACATTAATAGTGTAGGTACTTACGAAAAAAATGTTTACATAGTTTGAGGTTTAAGTCTCTAGTCTCGAGGAATTAGAAAAATAGGTATTTGAAGAAAAACTGCTGTCGACTGTTTTCTTTTTCAAAACTGGAACGATCTAAAAAAATCTTATTTAAAATTTTAGAAGAAAACTATATCTATGCTTCTATTATTTTCTTTTTTTGTTAAAAACTTATCAAATTTGACTGACAGTCGTCTGAACGTGGCGGTAAAAACAGATTTTGGATTTTCGATTGTCATAATTCTTTTAGTCATTCTGTTTTGGGAAATGGTAGGGGCACGTACTCATTGGTCCTAGATTTTTCGGAAAAAAGTCATTGCACTAGAGGCATTATCCAAGAAGAAAACAGCGGAATGCGTCTGTATGGAGAAAGGCCCAATAGAGTTCCCTCTTAAGCACTTAATCTAGATTTCAACAGTTTCGGCAAAACGTTTCTCCTTGTTCTTCCTATGCTCTTCTTACCTACTTCTCTTTTCTCCTTTGCTTTTTTCCGAATCACAAGTCCAAGTCCACAAGAGACACACTGTAACCACATAGAACTTTTTTGATCACAGTATCGTTGCTAAGCAAATATGAACACCCTCGGGTCAAAAGTACCCTGTCACCTTTTGCCGGGTTACCAAACATTGACGTCATGCCTGCAAATGACGTGAAGAGCCATCTCATTCATCGAGAAAAATCGAAGAGAATTGCCTTGGCCGAACATAATGACGAGGTCGTAATGGCTACCACAAAAGACACGAAAATTATATGAAGCGATGATAGCACAGTAATTTGGGATCCTCGTTTTTGGGCCTCTTAAACTTGCTATAATATTATTATATCACTTCTTGTAATTAATCATATTTTATGTGAGTATACAGCATGTTTTTTTTTCTATATTCCATAAGTCTAAGGTATTAATGAGACCATATCAAAAAATCAACTGGCATAATATTATTTGTTTTTATATATATATTTTTTTTGTATTTATTTATATAAACGACGACACGGTTGGCGTAGTGGTTGAGCGATTGACTGCTGCGCACTATGTCGCGGGTTCGATTCCCGCACGGAACAAATATTTGTACGACCTGCAAGTATTTGTTACGAGTCTGGGTGTTTTTCTATCTATAATATGTATGTATTTACAAAAAAAAGTAGTATATAAGTAGTAGTATATCAGCCATCTCGTTACCATAACACAAGCATTAGGTTGCTTAGCTTGGGACGATACGGCGCTGTGTGAAATGTCCAAGGATATTATTATTTATTTTTTATTTTATATAATATATTTATTTAACCATTTATATAAAAACAGACAAGAAGAAAGGAACAGAAAATAATACGTACAAAGGTGATGCTTGGTTGCTTGCTTGGTTTGTGTTCGTTTTTCACACAAAATACCTTGTATATTTTTTTAGCGTTATGGTAAGGTACCTATTCTAGGCAGCCCATCATAATAATCAAAGGTTTCAAAGAATAAGGACGTATTCATAGATGACGACACGGTTGGCGCAGTGGTTGAGCGATTGACTGCAAACTCCTCCATGTATTTATTTATTAAAATGTACCTTGCAAATATAATTACAGGTAAACCTAGGTACTAAACGCGATAGCGCGTAATTTGGTATCTTCATTCACATATTTTATTTAAATTTTTGTTAATTATTTGACTACAGTAAAGCCGAAAGGGTTATAACTTTCGCAGTGATTGTAGGTATGTTTCTATATACCTATGTATGTTCCACCGTAGCGCCTAAATTACTCATCTGATTTTTATGAACGTAGCAATCAAACATTTACGTTACGTTTTATGTCATATCGTGAAGAACGTTCACAACTTTGAAGTCTATCTAAGCCTTAAGTATCAGTATCAAAGGAAGTGTCGGGATAGCTGAGGGACAGGACCTCACTTCCCAGCCGCAGCGAGCGACGATCCGGGCGTCGGAAGCGGTGTGACAACTCCCGGCCACCGTATGCTCGAGCCAGCGGGCCGTGAGTAATGGGCAGCTCACCGTCCGATCAGAACCAGGCTCGTGCTGGACGGCACGTACGTGTTCCACACGCGCATTAAAGAGAGGTCAGCAATCGAGAAGGGGCCCGTTCCGGCCCCTTAAGGGTTACCACTACCGGAACAAAAAGGGCTCAGGAAGGAACATGGATGAGTTTTAGTCAGTAAGAGTCTGACACTCCCTTTCGCTCCACCCAGAGTGGGAGGGGTGATTTGACGATTTCCCACCCACAAAAAAAAAAATCTACCGAAGCCTTTAATACCTAGTTTAGAGTCGAGAATCGTTTACAACTCACAGTCGTGAAGCACTAGGTAGGTCACTCGGTACATCTTGTTAGTTTTAATTACTTGATTCTCAAAGGGTATCAAATATAAATGGAACGTATTTATTTTGCGAGATAGTTCTCATAATTGGTTTGGGCGTCGACGAATCGGTAGTTATTTTTGGGACAGGTGTTTTTTTTAGAAACTAGTGTTGTGTTAATTAGGTTGTCATGTTGGGAGAGCGACGTTCAAAGAGTTGAAAAAAAAATTGATTTAATGTTTTTTTTGTGTTTTTTTTTTCTGGACCTGGTTGTTGGTAGAAGATGTTGGCCATTTGGCCAAGGATGGAGGTCAGGGGAGTGTAATTTGGAAGGATTTTTCCATGCTGCTGATGAAGAAAATGATGAACAACCCGCCTGTATTTCCGAAGGTTTAAACAGAGGTGAATTTGGATTGAACTCATATTTCACCAGTTATAATATATTTAAATCCCATATAGTATAATAGGGGCAAGACTATCGCCATCAACTGAGCACAAATCCAGAATCCATGCAGCTGATAAGAAGTTCCAGGTGGAAAAATCCAATAAAACTTTGCCCAGGATCAACCCAGAACCTGATGCTCGGCAGTAGCGCTTGCGACCACTGGAGCAACAAACAACACTGGCCTGTTTGTTGCTAGCAAGTTAAACTAAGCTGCTTCTTCAAATATTATGTTTTTCTGCATAACCATTTGGGATGGCTTTTTAAAAATCCAATGCCTAGTTACGGAACATTCTTCATACTCTCACCATTTTAATAAGGAAAACCGGCCAAAAGCGATTCGGACTCTCGCACTAAGTGTTCCGTACTATCTAATATCTATAAAAGCGAGCAAAAAAATTACGTTTGTTGTATGGGAGCCTCCTTAAATATTTATTTTATTCTGTTTCTAGTATTTTTTGTTATAGCGGCATCAGAAATACGTCATCTGGAAAAATTTCAACTGTCTAACTATCACAGTTCATGTGATACAGCTTGGTGACAGACGGGCAGACAGAGGAGTCTTAGTAATAGGGTCCCGTTTTAATCTTGGGTACGGGACCCTAAAAAGTGACATGTGCCACTTTTTCCATATTGCTTTTTTATTTGGAAAAATGACCGATAAGCGAGATTTATGTTGCATTTTACTTAAATCTGAAATATAGGTGAAGGAAAACATTGTGAGGAAACCTTGTTGTGATATATTTCTCAACAGAATGTGAAGCGAAGTCAGAGGCCCATAGGCAGCATAAAAACTCTGACACCAGGTTAGTAGTCACTAACCACACAAAAAGAAGAAGACTTAAATCTCGCTTATCGCACATCAATAAAACGAATTAATTCATACTATATCTTTCCTTGCCAGTTTATCAATTTAACTCCACTAAAATGTTTTCCCAGCCCTACCCAAAACTGCAAAGGGGCTAAACCCACTAAAAACTAAAAGCAGCGAACAAATCTGGGTTGATTGTCAAATGTTAATGTAATGTATGTCATGCGAACCGCCATTAATGCTCAATGTGTTCCAACACGCGAATGAAACGTATTTGTGTTACTAATGTGTTTAAATAATTATTAACTTTTTGCTTTTTAGGGAGCATAATTATATTATATTGTTGTTGAAGTTATATTAAACTGTATCTCTCTTTGTTTGTTATTTAACTGCTCTACTTTAATATTGTCCACCTAGCAGGTATAAGAAACTCAATCAATGAACTCAGCCTATCACAGTCCACTGCTGGACAATGGATATAGGCCTCTCTCAGGGTGGCCCACAACACCCTGTCCTCCACCTTCCGCATATAGTCTGTCCCAGCTACCTTCTTTCCCGGGTGTCACCACTGCGAGGATCGCCCAGAGGACACGATGGAGCACACGGTGGAAACCTGCCCTGCTTGGGCGGAGCACCTCTCGCGCCCGGCTCTGGTGCAAGCCATGGTCCGGAGCGGGAGGGAGTGGGAGGCAGTCACCTTTTTCAGCGAAGCGGTCATGCTCGCGAAGGAGGGGCGGGATGGGAGAGAGAAAGGTATTCCCGTCCCAGTCGCCGCCAGGAGCCACGTGACGACTCCCGGCCACCATAGGCGCGGACCTGGGGGCGGTGGGTAATGGATAGCTCACCGCTCGATCAGGACCAGGCCCATGCCGGACGGCGCGTATATGTTCCACACGCGCCTCAAAAAGATTTCAGCATATGAGCATCCCCGTTAGAGCCGAGCCTGCGGGATCAGTGGGATTGTCAGAAAGGGTTACCGCTACCCTGGAACATAAAGGGCTAAGGAAGGAACATGGATGGGTTTTAGTCAGTAAAAACTGACATTCCCCTCCGCTCCACCCAGAGCGGGAAAAGTCATAGGATGATTTCCCACCCTCAAAAAAAAAAGCCTCCTTTGTTAGGTCATCGGTCCATCTAGTTGGGGAGGAGGTCCCACACAGCCGATATGCGGCAAAAAATAGCTGAAAGAAAATGCTGTAGTCACACTAATATTATAAAGGAGAAAGTTTGTGTGTGAGTTTGTATGTTTGTCCGTCCTTCACGCTGAAACGGATGAACGGATCTAGATGAAACCTGGCACAGAGGTAGTTTATGACCTGGATTAACACATTGGATACTTTTTATCCCGGTAGTACTTTCCCGTGGGATAATTTCCAACATCCACGCGAGTGAAGCCGCTGGCAGCAGCTACCAAAATTTTTTTTTTACATTTAAATACTTCTTATTTTTTGTGGCCTCGTGTAATTTCTGTAATGTAAACGAAAGTTGGTAAATATTAAATAAATATTTTATTGAAGCGACTTTGAAGTCAGTAATTAGGAGGGCTGGTGTATGTTCATCGATATTATAGTCAAATGTCGACCGCCTATGATTTTTTTTGAGTTATCTTCAATTACCTATAATTATGTATTTTTTTCTACTGAGTCTATGTGTTTTTCCCCCACTGAGTCAGATGTAGATTATAATAACTTCACATACACTTCATAAATTCCTTAATATTTTCACACTGGCACTATACGTTTTAGTAAGTATCCAATAATGATAATATAGAAGACAGAAAACACATTTTTTTTTTATATTACTAATGCAGCATGCTAGCATGAATGTGGATGGCTATACAAGTAGAGGTAGACAAAGAAACGATGGATGGATTGTGTGAAAGATGGTATGGCTAGAAAGGGAATGACTAACGAGATGACGACTAATAGAGAAGTATGGAAGAAAAAGATACATTATGTTGCGCCTACCCCGAATAAATTGGGATAAGGGCAGGAGAATGATGATTACTAATCTACTATTTACAAGCTTTTATTTGTAGATCTATTTGAGCTAGTTTTGTTTATTTATGTGACCCATAGTCAAGCACTCAACAACGAGATAACTTTAGGGAAAGACACTCAATTTAATTAACTAATGCTTATAAAGTTCTCAATAAAAACAGCGGTGTTGAGAAAATAGCGTTCAAAACACTCTCCGTAAGATCGCTTATAATAATTCCACGTCGTTCCACGCCCCTCCATTATATCATGAAACTAACGAAGCCTTAAAATCTAATAAAATATTCAACGTTAAGTAAGCGGGTCATATATGCACAAACACAGTGACATCGCTGCATGACGACATCCGCCCCGAACGACAGTTTCCCGCGCAATATTTTGACAGCGGACTGATGTGTTGCTACATTTCAAAAGTTCCCGCCAAGTTGTCGGCCATATTTAATCTGTGAAATATGTAGACGTTTGAACTTTTCGTTTTGAGTTTGATTTATTGTGTTTGGAATTGTAAATATTCTTGAATGTGAGTCACGGTCATCTAACGAATTTTCCATGTTGAAGTATAAAAGGAAGTTATTCGTTGTTAAAATAATGTCTAAAATCATAGTCAAACATAATACTAGAAAACATAACATCAAGACTGTATTCTCCGATGGGTTAAACACAGGGTTTCCTACCTATAGTACCCACATTTCGCCAGTACCTAATGTTTAATTCTCATGTAATGAAAAAACACATATCACATTTCGCCAATAGGTGACGAGCCTATTGACATCAACCGGACACAAACAGATAAATTTGAAATGAAAGATCCCAATATTAGGTACTTACGTGACCCCGAGATCGAACCCGTGTTGCAATAATATCAAGTAGACGCCTATTACCCGTCGATGTGTTCAGAAGGATCTTTGCCTAACGCTTCGGAGGTTGCAGGCGAGACATAATGTTATATACCGGGTTATTTTTCAATGACCGGCCAAATTTTCACTGGGTGTTCTACCCATGAATGTGAACAACTTTCACTATGGGACCAACTCTGAAATCACGAAAAAAAAAACAGCTGTTTCCTACAAAATATCAATACCTACTCGACTAAAATGTATGAAACAGCTGATTTTTTTTTTCGTGATTTCAGAGTTGGTCCCATAGTGAAAGTTGTTCATATTTATGGGTAGAACACCCTGCGAAAATTTGGCCGGTCATTGAAAAATAACCCGGTATATGTCCAGAACTAAAAAAACTAGTTTTTATAAACGTAGTACCTAAAAAGTTCCATTAGACATTGGTAAATGAAGCTAGATTTGTCTATATTCAATTAAGCGGAAAATTAACTCGAATGATTGAAAATTTGAAAGGACCTAATTTAGACAGCTGTTCCACCGCCGACGAGGAAACGACTAGCTATCAACTATTTCGTCGCTCGAGAAACGTACAGAATATTGTAGGTCCCTTTCTTCTTTTCTTTTTCGTGTGGTTAGTGACTAACCTGATGTCAGTTTTTATGCTGCCCATGGGCCTCTGACTGAGCTTCACGTACTGCTGAGAAATATCCCTCAGGCATGCCGGTTTCCTCACAATGCTTTCCTTCGCCATTTTTTTTTACAAGTGATTTTCTTTTCGTGTGGTTAGTGACTAACCTGGTGTCAGAGTTTTATGCTGCGCATGGGCCTCTGACTTAGCTTCACGTGCTGTTGAGAAATATGTCTCGGACAGGCATGGATAAGTTTTACAATTGATAGTTAGACAATACGCTCAAGAATCAAAAAATTCTGAGGCAAGACCTATGACTTGGCAGTTGTTCACACCACTAGGCTATATACTTAAATTCGTTTTGTTCCTATATTTTATGTAGGTGCTAGTTATTTATTTATTTATTTATAAGTATATTTATTTATGTATCTACTAGGTATGTTGAAACTGTGTTGTACTCCCCGTCACTTGGCCTAAAGGTTCATTAGAAAACCAGCGTCAGACAGGATCTGACTGGCATTTAATGCTTAAAGTAACCTTGGCGCGGCCGTGAGGCACACTGAGTTATTTTTAAACATTTTTTGTTTTTGTTATTTGTATTTTGTGTGTCCAAATAAATGTTTTTTCTTTTTTAAATTCATGGTTGATTGCTGACTATTCACGCCGCGTCGACGATAACACGGTTGTTGATGCGACAAGCGCGTAGAGTACTCGCTCAGCGACGCTCGCATCGTGGGAATACTCGCTACTCGTTGCTCGCCAACTCGTTTTCACACGCTAACTTTACTCGCTTCTCGTTCACCGATAGTGAGACAGGTGCCTTAGACAGGAAAAATAATGAGAAGGAAAATAAATAACTCAGGCAATCAAACATCGTATGTAATATATATTTGACATGATGTTACATAAGTACCTACAAGTAACTTATAATTTATTTAATTCATCTAACTATAAGTAAATAATATTTTAATATAATGTTAATGTGAAAACTTACTCTTTTAGGGAACTGAAATCAGAGGCGGTTGCCTATCTTTGCGAATTCGAAAGTAACTCTGTCTGTCTGTATGTTACCTTTTCATGCCTAAACCACTGAACAGATTTCGATAAAATACATAAAAAAGCCATTTTCAATAAAAATATTTTAGGTATGGCACCGAAAATCTACAATAAACTACCTAAACATATAATAGATATAAAAGATATAGAGTTATTTAAAAAGAAATTACATGAATTCTTAGCTATAAAATGTTATTACCAGATCAATGATTATTTGAATGAGAGATGCTAAACCTGCTACATCCGATTTATTTAGGTATAACTGCATTATGATTAATTTTATTGACACATGAATATCATATTATCTTGACTGAAATACTCCATAATGACTTTATTGTTGACTTTATTTTAATTATTTTTTTTTTTTGTTAGACATTACTAAACTGACTTCCAATTATGTTTTTGAACAAAGTTTTTTGTATTTTTTTATTTTTATGTGGTTTTTTTGTTTCTTAGTGTAATAACAACTTTGCATACCTATGTGACGGTGAAATATGGAGAACCTACCATTTATATCAAAAACATCTATATCCTGTACCCATGTTGCAAAGAAATAAATGATTTATGATTTATAAAATTTAGGAGATTATATCGCTTCCCGGGGAAGGACATAAGGCTACTTTTTGTCCGCAAAAATATCAGCAGACCCGGTTCGGCTGGTAAATAAAAATGGTCCCCCATCCCCGGACCAACCCCGGCAACGGTAGCTTTACCTAATAAATCGACCCGTGCGGCTGTTATTAACTACTGAGAATTCACACATTTTAAGGGGTCTTTGTACTCATGCACAAAGACCCCTTAAAATGTCGCCCATGAATTCAATTTCACCTTCTATTTATAGGTAACTAGATGACTCAGTCAACTTCGTACCACGTAAACAAAATTTTGATATTTTTGTTTTTTCGGGTAGTCCTCCAAGTTTTTCCTAATTTCCTTTCTTTCTAAGCCACCCCTGTTATGAAGCAAACAGAATTAATAAAAAAACGAGCTTTTGTGAGACTAACGACTGGCATTTAATTTGGCTGATGGCTTGACAGGTCTATAACTGATAGACCTGTCAAGCCATCAGTAAAACTTACACTGACTTAAACTGCAAAAAGTACACAATGTTAAAGTAAATTAGATGTTTAGATAAACAAAGCTAGACGCTAAAATCTGACAGGTATTGTTTGTACCAAAATAAAATTATGCCCTCAAATAAGTACCTTGGCTTTTTACTCAGTACGTCGAATACATATTTAACCTCTTTGAATTTCAGTGACTACTTACATCTATTTATATGTTAAGTTATCCACAATTTGAAAGTAGAACGACAAACATGATACATTCAGTCAAAAAAGTATCGGGAATGGATGATTTGTTAATGGTTCCAAATTCAAATTTTTGTTTTTTTTGTAGTTGTTAGATTGGCACAACTGTTTTCCATTTTGGCGCGGAGTTTGAGTTGCATCTGTTATTTATATTAAATACAGTGCTGGTTTTAGTAATATCATATATAGTGTGTATTGCGAATTTCATAATGGACAAAAATATCGAACAAAGAGTTTGTCTTAAATTTTGCATCGCCAATGGAATTTCGTGTTCGGAGTCACTGAAAATGTTACAGAAGGCTTACGGTGAATCGACTTTATCAAAAACTCGTGCTTATGAGTGGTTCAAAGCATTCAAAAGCGGTCGAGATGTGATGGAAGATTTGCCTCGATCTGGTAGGCCGTCAACGTCTGCAACTGAAGTTAACATCGCAAAAGTGAAGAAAATAGTGACTGAAAATCCCCATTCAACTCTGAGAGAGATAGCCGCCGAACTTTCTGTATCTCACGAGTCGATCCGTACCATTTTAACTAATCATTTGGGTATGAAACACGTTGCTGCTCGGCTAGTCCCAAAAGATCTGAATTTTCTCCAAAAACTCAATCGCATGAAAGTCGCTGAGGACATGCTAGAACGAGTCAGTTCGGACCCAACATTCATGAAACGCATTGTTACTGGTGACGAGACGTGGGTTTACGAATTTGACATGCAAACTAGTCAACAAGCTTCGGAGTGGCGCCTTCCAACTGAACCGAAACCGAAAAAACCACGCCAAAGTCGATCAAAAGTCAAAGTCATGTTGACTGTTTTCTTTGACTATCGCGGTGTTGTGCACTCTGAATTCTTACCGGAAGGTCTGACGGTAAATAAAGAATATTATGCGGCGTTTAAGAGAGCAAATTCGACGAAAAAGGCCAGATTTGTGGAAAGAAAATTCTTGGATTTTGCACCACGACAATGCGCCTTCGCACAAGGCTATCATTGTGAACGAATTTTTGACCAAACACTCAACAAATACCATCCAGCAACCACCATATTCACCAGATATGGCTCCTGTTGACTTTTTTCTTTTTCCTAAACTCAAATTACCACTTCGTGGCACCCGTTTTCAATCGATAGAAGACATAAAGGAGAATTCGCGGCGAGAACTGAACTCAATTCCGGAAGCAGCGTTTAAAAAATGTTTTGATGAATGGATTATTCGTTGGCGCAAGTGTATCGTTTCTAAGGGAGCATACTTTGAAGGTGATAAAATAAATTTGGATGAATAACAGACATTTTGTGTATTATTGATCTTTTCCCGGTACTTTCTTGACAGAGTAGTACATTCAGTCAAAAAAGTATCGGGAATGGATGATTTGTTTATAGTTCCAAATTCAAATATTTGAATTTTTTGTAGTTGTTAGATTGGCACAACTGTTTTCCATTTTGGCGCGGAGTTTGAGTTGCACCTGATATATATTAAATACAGTGCTGGTTTTAGTAATATCATATATAGTGTGTATTGCGAATTTCATAATGGACAAAAATATCGAACAAAGAGTTTGTCTTAAATTTTGCATCGCCAATGGAATTTCGTGTTCGGAGTCACTGAAAATGTTACAGAAGGCTTACGGTGAATCGACTTTATCAAAAACTCGTGCTTATGAGTGGTTCAAAGCGTTCAAAAGCGGTCGAGATGTGATGGAAGATTTGCCTCGCTCTGGTAGGCCGTCAACGTCTGCAACTGAAGCATAGAGGAAAGTAATATATCGGGTATAGAGAGCCCTCTTGCAGCTAATGCTAATGTCAATTGATCGGCGCCATCTATTATCACCATCCACAAACTTGTTATGTATATCTATAGCTATAGCTAGCTACAGGTAGCTATAGCTAGCTAGCTATAGGTACTACCTATGCTATAGTGCCTATACTTAAGCTTCCTTACTAATTTGCTTGTTTATTGATAAAGTTTTACTATGATTTTGTTATCATAGTAAAACTTTATCAAATTAAAAAGAGGCAAATTAGTAAGGAAGCTTAAGTATAGGCACTATTGTAATTTCAAAAGTTACACAGCGGATACATAAAGGAAACATCCTTTTCTTTTACAAAATTACTTGCTTTATTTGTAAATTTTAATTCAAATTAATTTGTGTGTTAATATACAAAAGGTGTGGCTGATGTTCAATCGTTACAACTGGGCCGCTCTTTCACTCATGAACGTTGCTTGAGAGCCGTGGTCAATCAAAGCCATAGCACTGTCTCTTGTCCCGAGTCATGATTTCTTACTGGTACAAGAGCTGTGTCCAGTAATGCAGTGGACAAATTTGCAGCGAGATGCGATGAAAGTGTAACATTGGTTTCCGCTGATTTTGCAGAATCTTGATTAGTTTCAACTTCATTGTTTTGTTGTTTCTTATTGTCTGGTTGATATGGTGTGGATTGATGCGTGAGCGTGTGATAACGTTTGTGACATTTTTGGCAGCACATCTTCAGGCGACATCTATAAGCGGAATGTCCTGGGGCCATGCTAGTCCAGCTCCACAAGGGCGCATCAACTAATTTATTAGACTACTGAAAACTGTTGGAGCTGCGGAAGATCAACAACAACAAAAAAACATCTTTGCATTGTATAAATTCAATCTCTTAATATTGTATAACTGCTTAGCACATATGTGAGTACTATGTACCTACTATAAAGCGACCAGTCTCTGGGTGCGTCTTTCATTGACTTGAATATGCCCTGGCGGCTGAGAGTATGCCATGCTCACTTTAATGTCTCGCTGATGGTGGCGTGTGTGTTGGATCATTTAGCTCCCTTCAAAATGGTTGAGCTGAATGGTGCTAATATATGCGTCATGTTCGTGAACGGGCGCTGTCAGTAGAGACTGGTCATCTCTTAGCGGCTAAGGCTTGTTTTAATTTAATTATTGAATAGTTTTTACATATTTTATATCTGATGCTTTTAACGTTCTGCATCGTTCTCACATGTATAATATTAATATGAACTATGTAACCAATATTTTGTAACCATATTTTGTTTAAAAGAGTGTCCATGGAGTTTCTTGCCCGTTCTTCTCCATAGGTACCTACTCCTTTGGAATGGGCAACTAGCTTCATTTCTCGGACTGACCGACACCTTGACAATTCAAAAGTGCCTGTAATTGGTTTATTTGAAATAAATACTTTGAGTTTGAGTTTTGAGTTTGAGTTTGAGTTTGAGTTTGAGTTTGAGTTTGAGTTTTGAGTTTGAGTTTTGAGTTTGAGTCAGACAATTATAGCATAGGTTGTGTTTTTTCTGGTACTCGCACCTCTCAGCTGGATTAAGTTTTATGAATTCCTCACAATGACATAATGTATGGTCCTTTTCGCACATAGCGCAGCTTCTTGGTTTTCTTCTTCTTCTTTTCGTGTGGTTAGTGACTAACCTGGTGTCAGAGTTTTAATGCTGCCCATGGGCCTCTGACTTAGCATCGCATGCTGTTGAGAAATATCTCTCGGGCATGCCGGTTTCCTCACGATGTTTTCCTTCACCGATATTAGCAAGTGATAATTATACAATACGCACATGAATCCGAAAAATCAGAGGTGCGTGCCTTGGGATCGAACTCGAGACCTATGACTTGGCAGTCAGTGGTCACACCACTAGGCTATCACTGCTTTTTTCTTGGTTTTGAAGAGGTAGTATTCGGTGTGGACACGTGAACTGCGTATTCTTTTCCCTTAGGAGTAGGCTTCTCTCTATTTGAAGGCGTGATAAGGTCGATCGTGCGGAACTTGGACAGTAGGAACTTGTACAGGGCATCCCATTTAGGTAACTCGTCGTCATTATCATCGTAAGCAGCTTCTTCCCATTCTCGATGCGTCTCGGGGTCCAATGCGTGAGCGTATCCCATGGGCTGGTTGTCAGGTTCAGGTTCACTACGGAGGAGGATTCGAGGACCGGCGGATTAATTTTTATGCAGAAAAGCACAAACATGACACACAAAACAACGACCACGACCTAAAACATAAAAAAATGTTGTGAATTTGTGATCTAATAATTTGACAATCAATAACAACTCAATAATTCTCTGTGTTGCTATCGTAATTATGACGCGGCTTGTAATCTCCACAAATATTTGCAAATAATTATAATACGTGTTAAATAAAATGATTAGGTAGTGAAATTAATTTTTAATTAATTTATTTTTTGTCACATATTACATTTGTCAAAGTCAAAGTCAAAGTCAAATCATTTATTTCAAATAGGCACAAGTAAGGCACTTTTGAACGTCAAAATGAACAAGAAATAGAATTGATTCTAGTTGTATCGGTGGTGGCGCCATCTGCGGTGACATAAAGTAACTAATTGTTTTTGGATGGAGATAACAGATGTTGCATTTTTTAAACATTACCCCAAATCTGACAAGGTATGGAATTGTCCTACCCCTGAACTGAAGTTAACATCGCAAAAGTGAAGAAAATAGTGACTGAAAATCCCCATTCAACTCTGAGAGAGATAGCCGCCGAACTTTCTGTATCTCACGAGTCGATCCGTACCATTTTAACTAATCATTTGGGTATGAAACATGTTGCTGCTCGGCTAGTCCCAAAAGATCTGAATTTTCTCCAAAAACTCAATCGCATGAAAGTCGCTGAGGACATGCTAGAACGAGTCAGTTCGGACCCAAAATTCATGAAACGCATTGTTACTGGTGACGAGACGTGGGTTTACGAGTTTGACATGCAAACTAGTCAACAAGCTTCGGAGTGGCGCCTTCCAACTGAACCGAAACCGAAAAAACCACGCCAAAGTCGATCAAAAGTCAAAGTCATGTTGACTGTTTTCTTTGACTATCGCGGTGTTGTGCACTCTGAATTCTTACCGGAAGGTCTAACGGTAAATAAAGAATATTATTTGAGCGTTATACGGCGTTTAAGAGAGCAAATTCGACGAAAAAGGCCAGATTTGTGGAAAGAAAATTCTTGGATTTTGCACCACGACAATGCGCCTTCGCACAAGGCTATCATTGTGAACGAATTTTTGACCAAACACTCAACAAATACCATCCAGCAACCACCATATTCACCAGATATGGCTCCTGCTGACTTTTTTCTTTTTCCTAAACTCAAATTACCACTCCGTGGCACCCGTTTTCAATCGATAGAAGACATAAAGGAGAATTCGCGGCGAGAACTGAACTCAATTCCGGAAGCAGCATTTAAAAAATGTTTTGATGAATGGATTATTCGTTGGCGCAAGTGTATCGTTTCTAAAGGAGCATACTTTGAAGGTGATAAAATAAATTTGGATGAATAACAGACATTTTGTGTATTATTGATCTTTTCCCGGTACTTTCTTGACAGAGTAGTATACTAAATCAACAAATAAACAAGTTATGTCTAAGCTAACTGGCTGCTGCTATAATAACTTAGAAGCTAAACAAACTTCGCATTGAAGTAATATCGTTGGAATGCTCAACAGACTGAAAACGAATGTACAGTTAAGAAAGTAATATAGTATACATAATAAATACAACTGTTTTTAGGATTTCGTACCTATAAAGGGTAAAACGGGACCCTATTACTAAGACTGCTGTACGTCTGTCACCAGGCTGTATCTCATGAACCGTGATAGTTAGACAGTTGAAATTTTCGCAGTTCATGTATTTTAGCTGTTGCCGGTATAAAAACAAATACTAAAGTACGGAACCCTTCATGCGCGAGTCCGATTCGCACTTGGCTGTTTTTTTTACCAATGTGCGAAGGCCTTCTGCGAATGGACTCAGTCTTAATCAGAATCGAATATAAAAGAAGAAGGCGAATGGTCTCTTCTCAAGACTACAGTATCAACGAAGATGCGGTCAAGGATAATGCACGCCTGCTTGGAAAAAAAATTATTCATAAAATCATTCACATCTTTAATCCCTGAAGGGTAAGGGAGAGGTTATTATTATTATTAGTACACCCACATTTCTCCAGTTATATTTAAGTGCCATGTAATAGGGGTGTTGCAATTCCCCACCCGATTCGCGCCGGAGTCCCCCAGGGCTCCGTTCTCTCCCCCCTAATCTTTACCCTGTTCACTAGCGACATCCCTAAGAGTAAAAAGGCCCAATTGGCGTTATTCGCCGATGACACGGCCATTTACTACACGGGGATCAGTCCGCCAGCTATAGCTCAGACTCTCCAGAACTCGGCCAACGCCCTAGGCGCTTGGTTCCGGAAATGGAGATTCGAGGTCAACCCCGATAAAAGCCAGGCTGTTCTCTTTAGGAGAATTCGTAGGGCCCTCCCCAACCCCCCTAATCCGATCACCATGTACGGCAAGCCGATCCCTTGGGCGAAGCATGCTAAGTACCTGGGTGTCACTCTCGACCAACACCTCAGTTTCGCAGAGCACATAAAGCAGGTCCGTTCGCGGGCCGCTTTCGCTCTCGGTAGGCTCCAATTCATGCTTACAGAACGCAGCAAATTGTCACTCCGGTGCAAACTGCGTCTCTATAAGGCTGTAATCCGTCCCATTATGACATACGCTTGCGTCGTCTTCGCGCACGCCAAACCCAAGTATCTGCATCGAATGCAGACACTTCAAAACCGGTTCCTCCGTAGGGTCTCAGGAGCTACCTTTTACGTCCGTAACATGGACCTTCATGTAGATTTTAAACTCCCCACAGTTCAGCAGTTCATGAAACGCCTCTCGAAGCGTTTCTTTGACACTGCCTTAAAGCACCGCAATCCCCTGATTGCGGCCGCCTTCCGATACACCCCGTCCCGCATCAGTAAGGTTTGCCGTCCACGGCATACCCTCATTGCCCCCGACGATGCCACCACTCTCCTCCAGGAGAGCAGCCCGGCTACTAGCACTATTAGATTAGCACACAGACACAAATTTCCGTCGTTCCGTCCTCGCCGTCGAGGCCTGTCGCGACGATCCTGTCCACTATCAGGAGGCTACAATTCTTTTGTGGCAGCCACAGGCAAGCCCGGTTAAGCAGTAGACAACCCTTTGGCATCTCGCAGTTCAAACTGCGAGATGCCAATTCCAAAAAAAAAAAAAAGGGTGTTGCAATAGACCGGGCACAAATCCAGATTGGGCGGCTATTGAGAAATTTTCGTTTTTCTTTTCACCTTTTGTGGTGTAGTATTTATTCTGGGTGCATCGTGTAAACATAAAATTTTATAATTCGTGTATTCAAAACATTTTAAAAGAGTAACGTTGGAGTTTCTTGCCCTTTCTTCTCCATACGAAACTACCTTTTGGAAGACGAGAATCAATTCTATTTCTTGTTAATTTTGACGTTCAAAAGTGCCTTTCTTGTGCCTATTTGAAATAGATGATTTGATTTTGATTCCTGATACCACTTTTCCCGACCCAGGAATTGAACCCCGGACCAATCTTAGCACTTGCAGCCAGTAGACCACAGATGCAATGGTATTCACTTCTCACTTTATTAATCAACTAGCTTTTGCCCGCGACTTCGTACGCGGACTCTGTTGCTTATGCATATATTTTTTATCATTTTTCCCATTTAAATCTTTTATCACACTGAGCTTTAGTTTTATTTCATTCCAACAACCACCAAAACATACAGTCCATTTGTCATCGTTTTCATTTTGGTAACCGCATTATTATATTCCCCACTTGTCTCTAGAGACCTAGAAGTCAATGCGTAGATACGGTTGGAACTCAAGCACAATTCTCTATCCGTGAACGTCTCCGACTCGCGAGACAATACATGACGTTCACGATCAGCGGTCAGTCGCACATCACGTGCCCCACTTGTCTCTAGAGACCTAGAAGTCGATGCGTAAATACGCTTGGAACTCAAGCGTAACTCTCTTTCCGTGAACGTCTCTGACTCGCGAGACAATACATGACGTTCACGATCAGCGGTCAGTCGCGTATCATATTCTTCAGTGGTCTCTAGAGACCTAATGAATACGCTGAGAACGCAGGCGTGCTTCGCGACCCGAAGAGGTTTCCACGGAGCGAGTTGCAGCCTAATGTTCTCGAACAGCATCAAGTCTCTCCTGACGCTCTTCGGTAGATTCTTGGGATCTTATGATCCTCAATCTTTTAGCTCTCTTGGAACATTGGGAAAGATTTGACCTCTTTCTAGGCATGGTCATAGTTTTATTGTGAAGATACCTGATCAATAAAAATCTGAATTAAAATGACTGCTCCCCTGCGTTACCGGGTAGGCTACCGTGTCACGAAGATAAATGGAAAAGGAAATTAAACACTCAAACATAAGCCCGAAGGCATATGCATACGATAAAATAAAAAAATAAATAGGAGTTTTGGCCAGTAGAGTCAATTTTTCAATGATATACCATCGTCATCGAAAATCAGTCCTAAACTGTTACCGCCTTCACCGCGTGCAGGTACTCCCAGTTTATGTTATTTTATAATTACACAGTAAAATTAGTGATAGCTTTGATTTCCACATCAGATGTTTCTGATCTTCGATTTTTATAAGTCAACAGGAAATGCCCATCAGATTGAACAACTTTTACTTAGACGTCATTCCTATATGTGTTATGTTTTAGCTAGGCTCTTGGAGTTCCATAACAGGTGCTCCAGATCTTCGATTTTTATAAGTCAACAGAGAGTGCTTATCAGATTGAACAACTTTTGCTAAGACGTCATTCCTATATGTGTTATGGTGTAGCTAGGCTCTTGGAGTTCCACAACAGGTGTTCCAGATCTTCAATTTGTATACGTCAACAGAGAGTGCTCATCAGGCTGAACAACTTTCGCTAAGACGTCATTCCTATATGCGTTATGGTGTAGCTAGGCTCTTGGAGTTCCACAACAGGTGTTCCAGATCTTCGATTTTTATAAGTCAACAGGAAGATTAGCGTGTACAAACAAACAGGCAAACAGACAAACAGACATACAGACATACAGACAAACAGACAAACAGACAATTTTATTTTTTTGGATTCGTTCTCTATTACTGTTTCTAAACTCAAAACTGTCTCAATAATTATTTTTTTAATATATTCAATGTACAGACACAGGTTTTTTACTGTTTTATTATATGTATAGATTCCATTTAGCGTTTTAGGATGGATTTATTTTTTTAAAACACACGAATCAGCTCTGTAATCCATTTCGATCCACTGAACGAGAAACTACAACTAATCACTAAAACAAAAAATACACTGAACTGGAAATATACATAGATAACGCTGACACTGACCGGTTGAATTAAAAGTCCGCTTCGATGGATTTTGAACGATTTCATTCGATAGAATCGCGATGTAGTTTTTAAATCCCTCATGTATTTTTTTTGGGTGTTGGTAGCTTTGTAATCCTCCGTGCCTCGGAAAGCACGTTAACCCGTCGGTCCCGGCTGTCGTTTCTGCATTTTTGACAGTCGTCACGGGTCGCCAGAAGCCCGAAAACCTGACAGCCAGTCTTACCAAGGGGCATCGTATTCCTCAGGTACTGGGTTGTGGAGGTCAGATAGGCAGTCGCTCCATGTAAAATACTAGTATTCAGCTGCATCCGCTTAGACTGGAAGCCGAACCCAACATAGTTGGGAAAACTCTTAGCAGATGATGAGTTAGATAGATAGTAATTTAATTTAAGTATGTATAAGTCGTTAATATTTAGAAATGTAATAATTTTCTACTAAAACCAGGTAACCAACAATCCACCCACGAATCCTGCGTCCTGTCGCAAAGGCTACTGCTGAGCATGAGGTCCTGGGTTCGATTTCCGGAACAAAGGTGACATCGAGCTTTCCTATCTGGAATTTCTTAGTCAAAGTGTAACTCTGAAATTTCTTAAGAGACTAGATTTCTGCCTGGTTGATGGCTTATACGGTCGCCTCCTTTTGCTTAAACGTAACTGACAAAACCCATGGTACTAAAGGTAGACTTCAGTTACGGGGAATACAGGAATGATAATATGAGTTTCCAGATCACTTATAGAACACGCCAAATAGTTTCATAACGAGGTCTAAACCGAAATAGTCTCACAATGAGGACTAAAAACAACAATATTTTTTAGCAAACTGTTTCATATGTTTGCACGTGTGTGAATATAATACTCATATGCAAACTCTAAAGTTCATATGAATAGAGAAATTGCAGCCACGCGACGCGACGCGATGCCAGCCCGCGCAAAATGCAATATTGTGGCAAAATATCACGACTTGTGTTTATATTTTATTTCAATATTCACGTCAAAACTAGATCGCGCTGGAATTCGTGAAATAGAGATGAAATTTTTCTGGATTATTCATGACATATTCCCTTTGAGTTGGAGAGATCTAATATAAACTGAAGAGCTTGAAGTACACTCAGTGCTTTTTAAGATAACTTTTTCAATCTATGTAGTCCGTAATATCCCATTGTGGGGCAAACGCCTTTTTTTATTTTTTGAGGGTGGGAAATCATCAAATGACTCCTCCCGCTCTCGTTAGAGCGGAAGGGAGTGTCAGAATTTTACTGGCTAAAACTCATTCATGTTCCTTCCTTAGCCTTTTATTCTCCGGGGTAGCGGTAACACTTTTGGACAATCCCGCTTAGGGGTAAAGGCCTGACATTCTCTTTTTCACACCCGGGATGTCGTCTAGAATTTAATGGGACCCAAAATTTTCTTGACTCTCGTTACATTTTGGCTGCTGAGAACAAAACTACAAACTTAGAGAAGTTTTTTGTAAAAGTGGTTGATATTTTAATAGATATGTTGTGGTGTCACATGACTTCCAGGCGTAATGAGTGAAGTCGACTAGTTGCTAGTGATTAAATAAAACGTTTTCATTTAGCTTTTAAAGTCAGCTAGTATCAGTAACATATATTTATATTTTAAATTATCACTTTTCATTCCAAAGTAGTTAAGTAAAAGTTAAACGAGATAAAGGGTCAGACAGACTGACGGACGGACGAATAGACACAAAGTGATCCTATAAGGGTTTCCAATTTTTTTTCTTTTTGAGGTGCGAAATCCTATAAAGAAAAACTGGACATTATCCCTAGCTTGAGCAATGAGACTTGCTTTACAAACCAATTTCCAACATTCCAGTTACATGGAAAATATCTTATACCTACTGAGCATAACCAAACACCCGTAATAACAACTATTTGCTTCACTCACGTACTCAACTGCAAGTTTCACAACCCAAAGATCACATTATGACCCGACACGTAACGCACGTAGCTCTGATTGGTGCAATACACCGCATTCAGTGCACTGCAATGTACTTCGAATGCGCTAATTGGTCAAATTACATGTTGTAAGCACCGGCCGTCACGTTTGATGTTAACTAGGGAATGGTGATAATCCTAAACCTATAGACAGAGGACAAGATAGGAATATACATTTTTAAATTAAGATTTAATATGTCCGCGATATTCTGGTGTCTGGGCCTGGTGGGTAATGGGTCGCTCACCGTCCGATCAGGACCAGGCCCGTGCCGGACGGCGCGTTCATGTTCCACGCGCGCCTCTAAGAGATATCAGCATTGATGCAGGGGTGAGGTCAGTGGGATTGTCCGAAAGAGTTACTGCTGCCCTGGAACACAAAGGGCTAAGGACGGAACTGGTTTTAGTCAGTAATAGTCTGATACTCCCTTTCGCTACCCAAAGCGAGAAGAGTCACTTGATGAATTCACATCCTTAAAAAAAATCCGTTGTCTATTTGAAATTTACGATTTTCATATCACAGTTGCAAAATATTCTATTTTTCGAGGCAAATATTTATGGGCTCGAGTTTTGATTTTCTAGTGAAAAAAATGTACACAAGCTGTGCAAAATTTAAAGCTTTGTACGACGTACAATAAATACCATAGCTATTAGGCTGCTTGAAAAATACCAAGAAACGTCTAGCAAGGCAAATAAACGCATTCCGAATTCCTTCACAACATTAATGGACTTCCCACAACCTACCTTCTTAGAATACTCAGTACTAACGATGGAAACAGGATGTAAAAGTGAGAACGTCTTCGGCATATTAAAGGGGAGCTCTAACTTAACACAAAGAGTACCTATTCACATCTGGGGCAGACACAATAAAGTTTGATTGGATGCTCAGCGATCACGGCCGCGTGTTCGGAGCTCCTGACGTATGTAGCTTGTTAATTAGTTTTTTTTTATGCTGGTAACTCGATTTGAGCCCCTCTCAAATCGTGTTACCAATATACACGTAAAGCAGCTTTTCGTCTCTAGCTGTGTGACCGCATTGTTCTTCTGAACTTCGCAATGTATTTTAATGAGATTGTTCATTACCGTCATTTAGAGATTTTTTCGCAGAAGTTAACATTTGTATAAGACATTAACATTGATTTTTCATGAAGAACGCAGTGATAGTCTAGTGGAATGACCGTCGGACTGCTAAGTCATAGGTCTCGAGTTCGAACCCAAGGTAAACCTCTGATTTTACGGATTCATGTGGGTATTGTGTAATTATCACTTGCTTAAAAATCGGTGAAGGCAAACGTGAGGAAACCAGCATGTCTGAGAGATATTTCTCAACAGCATGTGAAGCTAAGTCAGAGGTCCATGGGCAGCATAAAAACTCTGGACACCAGGTTAGTCACTAACCACACGAATAGAAGAAGAATGAAGAACTTTCTATATTTTGTTAAAAATAAAGTAAGATTTTAAAGCTAAGTGTGTTATCTTAGACTGTGACGGTTGTTAATAATTTCAACATGGTCTAGAAAACTAGGACTCCTGTTAAATAATATATAGGTACCTATATATTCCCAGGCACATGCCCTTTAAAGAATAAAGGGCAGTCTGTCGAGTAGGTACGTGCGCGATTATCGTCTCACGGCAGCTCAACAATAAGGAAACATTGGTTATTTTATTTTGATAGCAGCAGTGGTGACAAAGTGACATCAGTGGTGCCCCAGTCACAGCAGTGTATCCCCAGTCAGTGTCCAGTGGTAACGGCCTTGACTTACGAGTTGTAAGTCGCAGGTTCAAAACCAGACTGGCGCTTTACTTTGTGTAAATTATTAATCATCACTACTCTCAAAACGTTGCAGGAAAACATTGTGAAGAAACCGGCATGACCTAGAACATTAATCCGGAGACATGTGATATGATCTACCAACCCGCAGTGAGCCTGCGTAGTGGATTACAGCTCATTCCTTCTCGAAGAGAGAAGACCTGTGTCCTTTGTTATTTTTTTAAGGATGGGAAATCATCAAAATGTCCTCTCCCCTGTGGATCGGAAAGGGCTAACTTTTACTGGATAAAAACCCATCCATGTTGCTACCTTAGCCCTGTGTGGTCCGAGTTAGGGGGCAGTCCCACTGAAGGCTAATTATGCTGTTCTCGTTAAGAAATCATTTCAAAAACTAAGTTTAGTATACTTTTACTGGGTTGCACGACAGTAAAAAGAATGAAACGGAATTCTAGACCGCAACAGATGGAATTAAAAATTCCACCCCAACCTGTTATATGTAATCGTGGGTAAAACACGAACTAAACGATTTTAAACGATTCTTACATAATGTTCTTACTGAAAAAGCTAGAAGATAATGCAACGTATGTGGATAAATGTGTAGGTATGAACTAACTTTTTACAAGCACAGCAATTAATCTGTCATTATATATAATTAGTCGTAAGTTACACTTGAAATGTAATTTTTAGACTTGCTAAACTTTTGTTTGCAATATTGTTAATGTTGTTTTAGCATACAATTTTGCTTTAATAGTTATTGTGTCACCGTTGCCGGTTGTAGTCCACTAATAATATAATAAAATCAATTTTCAAAATCGTCTCATAAATTGGTGAATTTACCCACCAGTTACCATTATTGTAATTGTAATTTCTATTTGTTATTTGTACGCCGTTAACAACAAAACATAGAGATCTCTGTACCTACATATTTTATAACACCCATTTTTATACCTAAGTTTTACAATTAAATCTTTGACGTTGTAACTATAGTGTACGGAACCGCACATTATTTTTCATACTCACGCACCGTGCATTCTGTGCACTCAGCATTTCGTACCAATCACTAAGCTAATTTGTGTAAGTACATTAAATCAATAAATCAGTGTTCAACGGACATTCGCGGTGGTCGGTTTTATTTCATCATCATCCCCATAGAATCGCCCCGGTATCATCACTAAGACCAAGGATCCCCTATATTTCTTTGGTCCTTCGAGATTAGCATCAGGACCTCGTCGCGGTACTTTGGGCTAGCTCGCGCACAGCTCAGTGACAATCTCTCGCGAACGTGGTTCTGTGATCAAACCAGTGAGAAACTCTTTTCACTCAATCATCCTAGACTTGAGTTCCGCTTGACTTGAGCCTAGGTTAACAGCACGGTCGTGGTAAGCAAATCACGGCGATCGCAAGAAAACACCATCATCATCAGGCTCCGTAGAGCCCATCATCGGGTGGCGCGAGGGTTCAGCATCCGCAATCAGCATCATCATCACGTGGATCATCATAGTTTCAAGTAAGACTGTTCCTTTTACCTACCTACATCATGGAAGATCTTATTGCCCGTCAATCAGAAATCATCGCCAATTTAAATACCATCAATGTCAACTTTAACAAGGACTCGGATTCCCGCAAAACTACGGAATACCTCAGCAAACGTTTAGACGCGATAGACAACCTCTGGGGAGAGTTCGAACAAAATCATAAGAAAATATCGGAGCATAAAGATGCGGCGGTCGACTATTTCCTCGACAACACGTATCAAAAGGGCAAAGATCATTATCAAACTGTACGGAATCTCATTTCGTCTTATGGCAAATCAAACAAATCAACTCAACCCGATGGCAAGTTAGACGAACTAATATCGATGCAACGCACGAACTTTAGGGCATTCACTCGGCTGGTCAAAGGTATCAAGATTGATCAGATATCAGACAAATGGGAACTTGAGGATGAGCTCAAAAACATCCAAGCAAAGTGGACAACGATCGATACGCAACATTTGCAAATCGATCATATCCTAGCTGGAGGTGACATATCATACGACGAGGAGTTCAACAATCATGAATTAACCTACAAAAACATCAAAAAAGAGCTGAATAAGAAAATCTCCTCAACATGTCATTTAGAGAGATCAACCCCGCACATTGACATACCGTCATTTAGCGGGAACTACACACAATGGCCAACATTTCGTGACTTGTTCACCGAGACAATTCATAACAACAATTCAATCACCAAAGCTCAGAAGATGCAGCATCTTAAGGGAAAACTGAAGGGTGAGGCAGAGCGTCTCATTCATCATCTCCATATATCATTGGATAACTACGATACCGCGTGGGATATCTTACTACATCGCTACAATAACACTCAACTTCTTTTTACCAATCACATCGAAATGTTCCTAAATCAACCCAACATCCAAAGGCAAACATCATTAGATATCAAAAGTTTATATGATACCTCAACCGAATGTATTCACGCGATACACAATCTCGGTGTTGATACGAATACATGGGATCCGTTGTTGGTTCACATAATCTGCAAAAAACTGGACCCAGAAACATATGCTGGGTACAAAGAAGCGCGCAGCAATCCTCGTGAGCTACCTAAGCTGGAGGAGTTAATGTCTTATCTCGAGAGTAAATTTACCGCTCTTGAGCCCATTAAACTCAATAAGGAACCTTCATCATCAAGCAAACGGAACCCTACTCAATCGCATAGTAAACAAAACTATAATAAAGGTTTCGCTAACAAAAATTATCAGGCCATCATTACGCAAACTTCGAAATGCACTGTATGCAATTCAAATCATGCTCGCAATTTGCTATCGTGCCAAAAATTTATGAAAATGACATCAGACGCACAATTGAAATTGGTGTCGAAATCAAAATATGTCGAAATTGTTTATTCAGTCACGACGGAAATCAATGCACTTCGACGAAACGTTGCAAAACCTGTCAAGGAGATCATCATACAATACTCCATGAAGCGTGTGTCTCATCATCAAAATCAGGTCCTCAAAACACTTCATCATCCTCATCGTCGCCAATGACCGCTTCGTCATCAAATTCACCAAACAACCACCGTCACGTTAATCATGTCGCAGGGGATGACGAAGAGTTATTGTTGACCACGCTGTCAATCAAGGTCAAGTGTTCTGATGGCAGCTACGTGTTCCTTAGGGCACTTCTAGACCAGGGATCACAAATATCATTAATATCGGAAAACGCTGTTCAGCGATTGGGGTTGCAGCGCCAACGATACAACGCATCAATATCAGGGATCGGTGCTGGTACTAGGCAAAGCAAAGGACGGGTATCAATCGACTGTCAATCTATCTACGACGACTATCATTTTACTACAGAAGCACTGGTTCTGTCTAAAGTCGCTAACAGCTTGCCTGGTGTACCATTGAAAAAACAATCATGGCCTCATATTCAGCATCTTCAATTAGCAGATCCCGAATACAATGTGTCTAAGCCAATAGATATTCTCTTGGATGTAAGTATCTATTCTCAAATTATCATGGACGGTCTCATCAAAGGACCAGCGCAGGCTCCGATTGCGCAACAGACCGCACTCGGTTGAATCCTGTCTGGCAATGTTCGCACATTTAACTGTCATATCGCAACGAATGACTTCTCAGATCTATCAAAATATTGGGAGATAGAGGACGTTGAAACATCATCATCACCCCTTACCAGTGAGGAGCAGTACTGTGAAGAGTTTTATCAGCATGCTACTCGTCGTTTGGATACTGGTAGATACGAGGTTGGCATACCCATGAAACCCGAATATGAAAATCAGCTTGGATCAACTAAATCAAAGGCTATTGCACAATTCAAACAGTTGGAAAGAAAAATGTACAGTAACGAATCATTTGCAGAAAATTATAAAACGTTTATGTCGGAATATCAACAACTGGGTCACATGTGTACGGCTGATAATGTCGACGAATCAAAACGTGCCTACTTCTTACCACATCATGGCGTAATGAAATTAGATTCAACAACAACAAAACTTAGAGTCGTTTTCAATGCGTCGGCGAAATCAACATCAGGAAAAAGCCTAAATGATCTCATGTGCTGCGGACCAAATCTACAAAAAGACCTCATGACACTCATTTTAACCTGGAGAACATACAGTTATGTTATCACGGCAGACATAGAGAAAATGTTTCGCCAAATCATCATCAGGGAATCCGATCGTCATCTTCAATCAATCATTTGGCGGCAATCACCACAAGAAATACTTAACGAATATCATCTTACTACCGTAACGTACGGTACTAAGGCCGCTCCTTACTTAGCGATGCGAACGCTAAAACAGCTGGCAATAGACGATGCTGACAAGTATCCTCTCGCTTCGTCAGCCCTAAGTCAATCATTTTATATGGACGATCTGTTTAGTGGAGCAAATACCATTCATCAAGCGAAGGAGCTTCAACATCAACTCATTGAGGCGCTGAAGGGAGCTGGTATGAACCTCCGGAAATGGTCCAGTAACGTACCGGACCTACTGGTAGATCTATCACCAGATCAGCTCAACAACCCCTTAGACTTCAAGTGCTCGGAAACAAGAAAAACACTAGGATTAAGATGGAATTCATCAACGGATAGCTTTAGCTTTCAAAATCAATTGCATTATCACGATAAACGCGTCACAAAGAGACAGCTACTTTCGGAAATTTCAAAGATATTTGACCCCTTAGGCTGGCTGTCACCATTATCGATCAGAGCAAAACTGCTTTTTCAAAATGCATGGTCGTCACAGTTATCATGGGACGAGGACGTTCCGCAATCGATTCAGGATGACTGGACTCAGGTCAAAAAGGATTTCAACATCATAGATCAATTTATCATTCCACGCTATCTCGGTAACACAAACCAATCATATCAAATCCATGGATTTTGTGACGCCTCTGACAAAGCATACGCATGTGTTGTGTATGTAGTAGCAAAGGACAATAAGGGCGAGCGCACATCAATGCTCGCTGCAGCAAAAACCAAGTTAGCACCATTGGCAAAACAGGTATCATTACCACGACTAGAGCTATGTGGTGCGCTACTACTATCACAACTTATCAATAAAGTCACGGGATCATTATCAAATCAAGATGTGGAGATTTATGCGTGGACAGACTCAATGATAGTTCTAGGGTGGATCAAAGGCGACGTGAAGAAGTGGAAACAATTCGTAGCTAACAGAATCAACAAAATCACTAGTATCATTCCATCCACAAGTTGGCATCATGTGAGGTCCGAAGAGAATGCAGCAGATTGCGCTACTCGGGGTCTGACGTCACAGAAGCTTTCAAGCCATCCGTTGTGGTGGAAGGGTCCAAAATGGATAACCAATTTCGAAGAAAGCACCCTTCCTACCACCTCATATCAATCACCAGATTTGGAGACCAAGAAGTCTAGTGTAAACATGGCTTTATATCAAAATCATATTTCATTGATACACGAGTTATTACAGAACTACAGTTCCTTAACTCGCACTGTGAGAATCGTCGCTTGGGTATCGCGTTTCATTACACAATCACGAGGCAAACACACATCAAAATCAGATGTTTTAACGTCATCAGAAATGGACAATGCATTGAACATCATTATCAAAGATGACCAATTAAAACAATTTCATGAAGATATATTGTTTATCAATCAAAAGGGGCACGTGCATCCAAGAAGCAAAATATCATGTCTTAATCCATTCATAGATGAACACGGTATCCTTAGAGTGGGTGGACGACTGAAAAACGCACGCATTAACGACTCATCAAAGCACCCTATCATATTATCAAGCCACAGTCGTCTCACAGATTTAATCATTGATCAGGCTCATATTACCACATTACACGGAGGCCCGCGACTGACACTTTCATACATCAGATACAGGTATTGGATCATCAGTGGAATCCGCACCGTCAAAAGGAAGCTGAGATCATGCGTTAAGTGTCAGCGCTTTAGTCAATCACAATATCAACAAATCATGGCCGATCTTCCACAACCACGAGTCACCCCGTCACGACCTTTCTCTCACACTGGTGTCGATTTTACCGGACACGTCGAGCTGAAGGCTAATAAGGGACGTGGAATCAAAACCGTTAAGGGCTATATTGCGGTGTTTGTTTGTTTGTCTACCAAGGCTGTCCATCTGGAGCTAGTTTCTGATCTCAGTACTCCAGCATTTCTAGCCGCCTTTCGTAGGTTCTCGGCCCGACGTGGCACACCAAGTCACGTATACAGTGATAATGGCACGAATTTCGTAGGTGCCAACCGTATCTTAAAGAAGGAATATCAAGACATCATAGCCACAATCAACATCGATTTCTTCAATAACATCAATGACATGAACATAAAGTGGCACTTCAACGCTCCTGCATGGCCAAGTGCAGGCGGTCTTTGGGAGGCAGCGGTGAAAAGCCTCAAATATCATCTGAAACGCATCATCGGAGATCAGAAACTCACTTACGAGGAATTTACTACACTTCTATATCAAATTGAGGCATGTCTAAACTCAAGGCCTCTCTGCCAGTTGACAGAGAGCCCTGAAGACGACGTTCTTACGCCAGGTCACTTCTTGATCGGCGGCCCGCTTCTATCTAGACCACAGACTGATCCAGATAACATAAACCAGTCAACACGGTGGCAACTCATTCAATCAATGAACAAACAGCTTTGGAAAAGGTGGTCAAGCGAATATTTACAGCAACTGCAGGCTAGATCAAAATGGCGTAAGCCAAGTAGAAACTTCGAAGTCAATGATGTCGTTCTTATCAAGGACGAAAACTTGCCACCCGGCAAGTGGGCGCTAGGACGTATTCAAGCAGTTCATCCTGGGAAAGATGGCTATGTGAGGGTAGTCAGCCTAAAAACCAAAAATAATATCATTCAACGTCCTATCACCAGGCTTGTGTTGTTACCAGTAAACGAGGATACAAGCCAGGATGAAAATGTCAACCATCAAAACAAATCAGACGAGCGAAGCAAGAGAAAGCGACAACCTCGCAACCACGTATCATTGAAGAATCTATTCACCAGCTTCATATTACTATTTTTCATGTTGTTATCATCTACTTCAGCAGTAAATATACCCAAGCAAGAATCGAATAATCTGACGTCATTAGATCAGAATCAAGCCATTTACTTTGATAGAATATCCAATCTTCAGTACATCCAGGACGAATGGCGTCTAGTTGTCTACTACAATATGACGACCTACTGGAAAGGCTTAGCCGACATCAAGAGTTACGTTAATCATATCAAGTCATTATGCATGACTCAGGCAAGTAAACAATATCAGAGTATCATTCAACAATTAGAGCACGAAATAAGCGACATTGAACATTATGATATGTTACTTAAACATCAAAGTCCAAAGAGGCTGAAGAGAGGCATAATAGACGGCGTGGGTTATATTGCCAACTCGTTATTCGGTATACTAGACGAAAGGTTTGCTGAAAAATATAAGGGTGACATCGAACAGATCAGCCATAATGAAGCACATCTACAGAAACTTATCAAAAATCAAACAAGCATCTTAGAATCAGAGTTCAACATCGTACGCCGTAACGAGGATATCATGAATAAACAATTTTCATTTATCAAGCAGCATCTACAAACTATATCATCTGAGGTGAATAAGGTACGTCAAGCTAATGAAGATAGCACTTACATAACCTCCTCAGCACTGGCAGCATCAATCATTCTCACAAATATTCGCTGGATTCAGCAAACGCTAATCGGAACCGTTACAGATATCTCACACGGGCGCATCGACAGTCATTTGCTGTCACCGGAGCAGTTATCGTATCAGCTGAGCAGTATCTCCAGTCGACTCAATGGTAAACTTACGATACCTGTGGACTTGAGGAATGTCAAGGATTTGTACCGTTTACTAAAGGTTTCGGCTAGAGTCTTCTCTAACTACTTAATCATTGAGATCAAGGTTCCACTTCTAAGCAACGAACTGTTCGAGTTGAACAAAATCATATCAATTTCGCAAATGAGAGGACAACAATATTATCGTCTTATTCCATCAGTACCGCTCATAGCCTACAATTTGCGCAAGGATACAGCATTCCTCCTATCAGAAGCAGACCTTAAATCATGTACTCATGTTCCTAACGATATCTTGCTATGTTCATTAAACATGCCCATCTACAATCTAAACATGAAACAATCAATCTGCGAAATCAAAATATTCAATAAAAAGCAACTATGCCACTCTGTAAAATCGTCATGTGACGAGCAATGGATCAAATTACACAGGCCGAACAGCTGGTTGTATACATGTTGCTCGGAATGCCAAACTCGCATTATTTGCGCCAACGGAATCACAATGGTGAACCTTGTCGGCAACGGGATTATTACCCTAGGTCAAGGTTGCACATTGAAAGGAGAGACCTTCAGTATCTATGCTCATAACAATTTCATCAATCATATAAATATTCACCATCACATCGAAGTCCCAGAGGTGTCCGTACTTAACAAAATCATGAAAACGTCTGCACCAGAGAATTTCACTGAGGCTGAGGATCATCATCTCATTTGGAATAAATTAAGGGCTCAGATTGACGAGGTTAAGGAACAGTCATCTACAGATCTGAGCATTCACGACATTCATCACTACACTGTGTTGTACATCAGTGTAGCTTCGGTCATCATCTTGGGTGGCGTCGTCGTGTACCTCATCAAAAGCCAACGAAGTACGAGCAGGGCATCAGCGTCGCCGGCCCCCCAGGGCCAGGAGGCTCTCGCGGTGGGGCCAGTGGCGGTCGCACCAGCATCGCGTATAGCGGAATCAGTGCAAAAGTGTAGTGAAGTGTTCACAATCAGTGGTGTAGACAGGGCTACCTCGCCCATGGGCATTGTAGAATAGTCGTTTAGTTACTTTTAGCACATTTGTATCATTAACAATCTATATAATTTCATTTTACTATTTTTACCTGTCTCTTACTTTAATTATCTGTTAATCAATCAAGTCAGTTGTCTGATTGCGGGCAGGATGTACGGAACCGCACATTATTTTTCATACTCACGCACCGTGCATTCTGTGCACTCAGCATTTCGTACCAATCACTAAGCTAATTTGTGTAAGTACATTAAATCAATAAATCAGTGTTCAACGGACATTCGCGGTGGTCGGTTTTATTTCATCATCATCCCCATAGAATCGCCCCGGTATCATCACTAAGTGCAGGGATACCCTACATATAGAATACTTTTCCTCTTACTATTCCAACTAAAAATGAAAAAAAAAACCTATTAGTTTGCTTACACATGTTTCTGAACAACATAATGTGCCATCTAAACTACTTTTACGACCTAAGCGTGAAGAAAAACAGCTGGTACGTTCGTTCATTTTGAGATTAAAATGAATTTCTTCTGCGAGTCAAATGTTGGAGTAGTAGGAGTTCTGAGCTTAACATGAAAATGGTTAATGCGGATGAATTTCGATGTCGAATTTCAATGCCTATTTTCATAGCTGGGTTTACTCAAAGATTTTGTTTTCATGATATATTTTCTTTTCTAAATAATATCATCAATCCTGTGATAAATTATTTGGTTCAGTGTATGTTCTTAACTGTCTCCAGGGAATAGTTTTGCAACATCGTACCAAAATTCTAAAAGATTCTAAATAAAAAAATGCGCAAAATCCAGATTTTTTTTAAGAGAAGTTGTAATAAATACCTACTAAAACATACATCAAAAACTTTTCAGTAAGTGTGATTATGTTTTAGCTGCGATTTCTAATCAGGATATTTAAAAAATACTTCTTTAAGAGGAGATAGTCGGCCCCCAGAACAATAATTTAACAAAGAACGTTTGTCCTTACGCAATGCAGCCAGCTACCTCCTTGGGTGCACGCCGAAGCACGAGGCAGAAACAAACACCCGTCGGCAGATTCATCCGTATTTTGCTACTAAGTGAATACGTTACTGACTGCTAATTGGGTATAAATTTGATGCCTTGGCCTTGTGTAATGATCAATTTAATTTGAACCCTGTTTTTGAGAGATAAAGGTATTAATTTGGATGGCTGTAAGCAAAAAGGTAGGCTAAAAGAGTGATGGATGATTATTAGAAAGATCGTGTGGCTATAAAAGAAGAGTGAAGAGTTGGATGATGGACGGTAGAGATGAGTGGGAGAAAAAGACATGCTGTGCCGACCTCAAAGAAACTGGGTTAAGGCAGGAAGATGATAATATGCAAGAAGAGGGAAAATGAACGGTACTCGGTTTTAGGAACTCATACATTTACTTTTTCGACTTTTTAAAACATTAGTAATAATTCCGTTGAAAGCGTACTTTGTCAACGTTAAAGATTTACCATTCAAGATAAAATCACAACATTTCAAAAATATTGCTTTATTGCCGAAGTTCTAACAACCCTGCAGCTCCATACAACTTTATCTCAATGCAATAAAACACAAAACTTGACCAAACTCGAGAAATATAACGCCATTCCTAGATTTACATCACACGTCTGACCTATTTCCAACTCCAATTCAAATAGAAATCGTATACAGAGTTTCAACACTTCAATAACAGAACTACATAACTGAATCAGCCAGTACATTATGCCGAACAAGGACTGAAAGCCATAAGCCGAAAACATTCTTCAAAAGTTGTACCCATAAAATGACTAGGCAAACAATAACCGAATATTTCACGATCTAGTTACTGCCGCCGCGTAATATCCGCGGCCGAAAGCCGAATCCAATAAAAGTGAGTGGCCGACAAACATGGCCGGACGAGTATGGACGGATAGCGGAAACCAACTCTAGTGTTACGTCATGCGCTTATAACTGCACTGCAAAGTGTCCGGGTACACTGATTTGAGGAAGAATGTGGAGACTTGTTACGAAACTGGCAATTGGTGGAGATCTCAACTTTTGTGGTGCAGGAAAAAAGATTTTGTGTTAGAACTAGTATATATATTTTTTTTGAGGGTGCGAAATCATCAAAATGATCCCTCCCGCTCTGAGTGGAGCGGAAGAGAGTGTCAGACTCTTTACTGAAAACATCGTGAGGAAACTGGCATCTCCTTGAACCAAAAATATGAAGACATGTGACATTCACTGGACCTATACGTATTGGACCCGCGCGTGGTGGATTATGGCCCAGTCCCTCTCACAAGGAGGCCTATGTCCTAGCAGTGAGAACATTTTAGGTCAACTAAGCTATAGTTTTAAACTTTGCGGGACCCACTCTTCTGTCTACCCCCTGAGTGTATGTATGTATATACATATATTTAAAAAACGTTACAACCTAGCCCCAAATACCAGCTAAGATCTTAAGTACAGACAACCTAAAAACTTGCTAGATTAAAGAAAAACCATTTACATGCTAACGTTACCTAGTTTCAGAGGCAGACAGTACCCGCTTTCCTTATCTGCAAACCCAACTTTACAATTAAAATAAACCTTTGTTGGAGCTGAAGTGGAATACCTAACGCAATCACGGGGTGTTATCACAATCAAAGAGTTCACTTGAATATGATATGAGTATCATGGAGACTGGATACATTATTCATTGAGGTAGGATCGCTTTGCGTTTGTGATTGTGGTTGGTGAGGTGTAGGATCAAATTGTTGAACTATTACATGTGGTTCACTGAGCTATATGTTTATCTGACTTTGGGCTCCACGTTTTGGCTCGATATTGTCAGAATCCCTAAAAAAATACAAGTTAGTAAATAAATCTAAAATTATTGAAAAAAATCATCATTATCTTGCCCTTATCCCAATTTACTTGGGGTCAGCGCAACAAGTCTTTTCTTCCATACTTTTCTATTAAATTAGTCGTCATCTCAGTAGTCACTCCCTTCCAAGCCATACCGTCTTTCACACAATCCGAGTCGAAATATGCGTCCACGTCGCTGTCATCTGGAATGCTAGAAAACTGGCAGCATCGCCACGTTGAATGCTAATAGGTACTAATTCTTAAGCCAAAGAACCAGCCAGCCCTCTGGTCGCGTGAAACAATCCGCCCGAACATTTTCTTAAAAAAGAGACGCGCACACGGGCTCCATGACCTGAGCACTCCGTCCCCAAATGGCCCAAAATAACTGTACAACTGTTTAATAAAATAACAAATAATTATATTTATACCATCTAAAGGCCCCAATTTACATTTACATATAGGGTAGGTAGTAACTTCCACGTATTTCAGATCTGCTTAATTATACGGAACCCTCTTCCAATCTTAATTGGAATCGCAATAATAATATTTAGTACCAATAATTTTACGTCAATAGCTACAGTGTTGTGAAGTTAATTTGTAACTGATTGTTACAGTACCAAATGGTTCTCTACTTAAGTTTTATGTTTCAAATTATCTATTTATGTGTTTGTATAATACATTGGTTCAACAACATCAAGAACAACATTCAGAGACAACTCCGCTTCTTCTTCTTCGTGTGGTTAGTAACTAACCTGATGTCAGAGTTTTTATGCGGCATATTAAATATCTCTCAGGCATGCCGGTTGGTCGGTTTTCTCACGATGTTTTCCTTCACCGATTTTTAAGCAAGTGTTGAGGTGCATGGCTTGGGTTCGAACTAAGACCTATGACTTGGCAGTTCAACGGTCATACCACTAGGCTATCACTGCGCTTTGGAGTGTAAATGAGGTGCTGTTCCACAAACGATGGGACACGTAATATCGTGTTCTGCGTGTCCTGTCGACTGCACGTTACAGGAAGTGAAGTACGCTAGTGATGGCGCCAAACACGTAGCCAAATTCTGGGCCGAGTACATTTAGATTGCCATCGACACGCTAAGAAGAAGAGATCTAGAAGTAGGCTGAGAGCAAGCTTGTTGAAGAGTTTTCCGTTCTCCCGAATGAGTCTGAAAAGTTTAGAAGGCTGACCAGCATGTAATGAGAGGAATAAGAGGTATAATATCCATAGAAGATTATCATACAGCTGTCGCACTTTAATAAGCAATAGACTCCTGAATGGGCCCGTATGGCCCTGCCGTGACAGCAGGATTGTCCGAAAGGGTCACCGCTGCCGCTGAATACATAAGGCTACCGAGGGAACATGGATAGTTTTTAGTCAGTAAGAGTCTGGCACTCCCTTCCGCTCCACCTAGAGAGGGAGGAGTCATTGGATGATTTCACATGCTTGAAGGAAAAAAAAGGAAAAGACTCGTAATGCTCACTCTTTTTCTTAATAGAGCTATTATATAGCGTTGTCTCATTCTTCCTTCTCGAACTCGCAATGTGGAAACTCCTCCAATATGTGCGAATTCCAATTCGTGACTTCAAACATACTGTACCGTAACATATCTTCGAACCAGAAGGATTGATTTAGCTAGTGAAGTCGGAAACCGGTGATATCGAGAATCGATGCGGTTTGGCACTGCTCAAAATGCAATACCCACCAGCAATCGTTAGTCCTCTATGGGTTCCAAAACTGATGAAAAATTGACTTTCATTGAGAATTCAAAAGAAGTAAAAAGGTAAATTCTCCACAGTGTTCATGCGCTATTAACACCTTTATAAACTTGTGTTTTAACTAGAACAAAAGTCGGTAAACAAATCATATCTTGTACTTTCTGTATAGTTACAGAAACCAGCACATCAGGTAACCCCAATCTGTCGAATATCTTTGATAGTATTCAACTTTATTTCAAAGACATAAGGTTCATTCTCAATTGGGAAACTTTTACAGTTAAGTATAGCTTGATGTGCTGCCGTCTGTACAACAGAGAAATAAATTAAAACTGTCACCGAACAAGTTGTTTCTTTCAAGCAACTGAAAGGGTTTACTAAACATTTATTTAAGTTCTCCAACTTTTAAAAACAACGTCTGGCGAAACAATTGAAATACAAACTTTCAAATTAAGAATGCACCAAGCCAACCTAGATTCCCTTCCACTTCAAGATATTTTCTTAACAATTACTTTTCACAAACAGTATTTTTTTTCTTCTCACAGCAGAATGATAATGGTTCATTATTCTATTCCGCTTCTCGTCCAAAATTCAATAGATACGCAGCTTTGCAGAGCTTCGGAGCTTCACAGAGCATACTTTTAATATTTCTCCCCAACTTTAAAGTGTTCGGCTTCGTGGTCTTAGTTTAATGTAGATAAAATCGCATTTGACGGCTGCATGAGCGGCGCGTTTTAAGACATAGGACAGCCGTTCGAGTGGAAGATCGTTTCATCTTAAAAGTAGCATAAGATGGGATCTTTAAGGGTATTGGATTTTTAAATAGTTTTTCTGACGTTACAACGGTGAGCAAACCATTTGATACCTTGACATGACTATCATCTGTCGATACTGGTTAATAATATTATTTGTTATTCCCTTTTGAAAGGTCTTACAAGGAAATAACAACACAATATTCCGAAAAACTATACCTACTTATTTATACCATACCTTTTTCTAGGTTTTTTATACAGGTGTAACCGAAAGGACAAAAAAGAATCAGCTGTTCGATACATTTTTGGTCACGTGACTCGTCGAAATGTGGGGAACAGTTGAGTTTTTTTCAAGATTTCGGAGTTGGTCCCATAGTAAAAGTTATTCAGTTTGGTGGTCTGTAGCATATCCTTTTGTATGTATATACCCTTTCGGTTACATCCAGTATAAGGTACAAGTTAGGTAGGCATATAAACATTACAACACGCCTTTGTTTCCTAAAGGGTAAGGCAAACCTGTACCTATAGTACACCAACATTTCACCAGTTATGTTTAAGTCTCATGTAAAATGAGGCGAGCATATAACTATCAACCGGGCACAAATGCAGACTCCCTGCTGCTACTAAGGAATTCCAGATGGAAAATCCAATAACGCTTACCCAATCCGGGTATCGAGCCCAGGACCTCGTGCTCAGAAGCAACGTTTGTGACCATTAGACCAACGCGGCAGTAGGCAGGAGTTTACCCAGTCAATCAATCTGCCCAGCCTTTTCACAACTATGTTGGGGTAGGCTGCCAGTCTAACCGGATGCAGCTGAATACCAGTATTTTACATGGAGCGACTGCCTATCTGACATCCAGAACCCAATAAGTGGGTAATTAATACGATATCCCTTGGTAAGACTAGCTATCAGATTTTCAGGAGTTTACCCAGTACAAAATTTAAAAACATAATGAAATTGTCGATAATGTAAACTACTTATTTTAAGCACCTTCGTTATATATCTTCTAGAATATATTTAACGCTTTTATATTATTACTAGCTGACCCGACAGACGTTGTCCTGTCTTAACTGTGATACCTACCCTACCCTACCTACCCTTACTACCCTACCCACCCTACCTACCCCACCTACCCCACCTACCCTACCTACCCTACCTACCCTACCTACCCTAGCTACCCTACCTACCCACCCTACCCACCCTACCTACCCTACCTACCCTACCTACCTACCCTACCTACCTAACCTACCTACCTACCCTACCTACCCTACCTACCTACCTACCCTACCTACCTACCTACCCTACCTACCTACCTACCCTACCTACCTACCTACCCTACCTACCTACCCTACCTACCCACCCTACCTACCCTACCTACCCTACCTACCTACCCTACCTACCTACCCTACCTACCTACCTACCCTACCCTACCTACCTACCCTACCCTACCTACCTACCCTACCCTACCTACCTACCTACCCTACCTAAAAAAAAAAAAATTAAAAATGTATTCTGCTATTCAGGGCGGAGACAAATCCAACGAAACAAAAACCATGAAAATTGGTCCAGCAGATCTCGAGTTATAATGGAGGGAACAAACCCGACTTTCTTTTATATATATAGATGAGAACATTATATTGATATTGTCTGTTAACTTCTGCCTCAACCTACAAGAACTACGTTTCTTTCGCATCGATTTATATTAACTCGATGTCACTTTATGACTAAGTGTCAATTTCACCAATAAATTGAACGCGATCAGCACGTCTAACACGCGTTCAAAAGCTGTCAGTGTCAATATTCCATTGAAAATAATGACACTAACAAGTCTTTAATGTAGTTTAAGCAACAAACGCGTTCGATTTCATTGGTGAAAGCTGTCCTAAGTCAAATAGTTACATTTATTGTATACAATCTGCCTAGCCTTTTCCCAACTACGTTGGGATCGGCTTCCAGTCTAGCCGAATGAATACCAGTATTTTACATGAAGCAACCGCTGAATTGACCTCCACAACCCACTAACTGGGAATACGATAGCCCTTGGTAAGACTGGCTGTCAGACTTTCGGACTACTGACGACTCGTAACGACTGTCAAAGATGCACGAATGACAGCCAGGACTAACGGCTCAATGTGCTCTCCGAGGCACAGAGGAGTCCCAGTATGTAAAGATGGTCACCCATCTATGGACCAACCCTGGCAAGCGTAGCTTAACTACTTATTACATTTATTGTATACATTATTTCTTATTGGGACACCCATTTATTACGTAATATAAATATTACAACAATGCCAATCCCACCACAAGTACCTACCAAAAGAAAAAAAAATTCCCCGAATCGCTCCAGAAAAATATAATAGAAATACGAAATAGCAGGATATTCATTTATGATAAAACATTTACTTCTTCGTGTTCCGAAGTAAGGAATTTTCCTTCTATACATATATTTGTTGCAAAACAACCAGGCTCCTGGGAATCTCGGTGGAAGCCGATATTTTGGAGCTCATAAATAATTTAATCAGAAACAAAATGGATGAGGATGCTGCCGATATTTTTTCTAGACTAATAGTGTATTGGTAAGAGACTCTATAAGTAAACAGGTTGAACGTCTAATTAGGAAGTTGGAAGGAAAAAAAAATGATTTGTACAAAAACAAACCTTGTGGCCGATAGGATTTCTCTTTAACAATAATAGCGTCCACACTTTGCATCCCTTATTTACGTAACATAACATCACCGAAGGGTTAGAAAGAGTTGTACCCATAGTAAGTACACCCTAATTTCGCCAGCCACGGGACGACTCCCGGCCACCGTAGGCGCGGGCCTGCGGGCGGTGAGTAATGAGTGACTCACCGTCCGATCAGCACCAGACCCATGCCGTACGGCGCGTATATGTTCCACGCGCGCCTCAAAGAGATGTCAGCATATGAAGGGGCCCCTCAGGGCCAAGCCTGCCGGGTAAGCGGGATTGTCCGAAAGGGTTACCGCTACCCCGGAACATAAAGGGCTACGGAAGGAACATGGATGGGTTTTAGTCAGTAAGAGTCTGACACTCCCTTCCGCTCCACCCAGAGCGGGAGCAGTCATTGGATGATTTCCCATCCTTAAAAAAAAAATCCCAAATTTCGCCAGTCATGTTTAAGTCTCATGTAATAGGGGGCGAGCCTATTACCATAAACTGTGCACAGACTCCGGGCTCTACTGAGAAATTCCTAATGATAAAACCTCATAATACTTTGGTAGACTCGAGAATAGAACCCAGTACCCTTATTTCAGGTATGAATTTAAAATTTTTTTTCATGTTTCTGGACACAGCGGGTTAGACGGCGTTATTTGTCAAAATGAATACCTGTTTTTAAATTAGTATAACTACTTAGTGGAGGTACTTACTAAGCTTCATTTCGTACTACGAGCTCCTTAAATAACAAGCGTCTCAGAGAGACGGACACTAACAGCTTTCATTTAACTGAACGCACTAAAATATCTTTTCACCTCACAGGCTCGGAAAGAGTCTGTTTGTCATTCGAAATCTGAGCCGAAAATCGATTTTTGCTCTCTAGCGTGGAAAGAGTTTTTAAAATTCGAACCTTTCTATTTAATAATTTTCTATACTGCCAGTCCACTGAAAATGCATGACACGGTCTAAAATAAAATATTAAATAATACCGCTCACCTTTAAAAGTTCCATCAAAGAACAGAAATTAAATATTTTGCGAGGATATCATTGTAAAATTGGAATTAATGTTAATAAGTATTCCATTTGATTAAAAAAATCTGTGACGTCACATTTGAATATGCCATAAAAATACTACCCTGTCAAATACCCAATTGTGTAGTAATTTAAGTTTAATTTTTTAAATAAAATAAATACTAATATAATATGTTATTTAATCCTTTGCTTGGCAAAAATAAATATGTATTAAATTAAATTAGTTAGTTATTTGTATTAAATTAGTTTTTTTCTTTCATTCTCCTTAGAGGACAAGTAGGATATAGAACAAAATACAGGGTATTTAATTTTGGAGATATTCTATGTAACTTATAAGATACATTGCCAAGTATCTGTTATTTTCTTCACATGAGTCAATGTATCTGAGACGCTCGAACAAAATAAAACTCAACAACACCTGTTTTCTTGCACCTAGCAGTTTCCTCGCTGTAGTGAGGTGAAAAATTGTGTGTTGCGCTCGGCAGCAAAGCTTTTCTGCGTTTCGTACCTTTGAAACCTTCGTTACGCTCAGGATTCTATATTTGAACCACTCGCTTCGCTCATGGTTCAACCCTAGAATCCTTCGCTTACTCAGGTTTCAATAGAAGTACTCGCGCCAAAAATCAACTTTCCAGCCTTGCATAACAAATAACTATTGTGTATTTGATTTTATCACCACTGCTCCCAAAACGGCGAAGGAAAACATCGTGTGGAAACTGGCATGTCCTAGAACCAAAAATCGAAGACATGTGATATCCGCCAACTCGGCCTATGTTCTAGCAGTGGGAACATTATAGGCTGATCATGTTATGTACTAAAATATCGTCTCCCTCACGTGGTGCTATTGCTCAAGTTGTGACCGAAGTATTCAAAACTAAATTCGGTCTAGCGAGTCATCTAAAGGCTCAGGTAAGGAAATGATTTGAAGGGTCGCCATTGTCGAGATCGATAAGGAGGACTATATAGTTTTAGGTTATTTATTACAAGAGCTTCCAAGCTAAATAAATACCCCTTAAAAGCAGCAAAGAGAAAATATGCGATAGTAAGGTAATACCGCCATTAAGCCTAGGCAAACGGATAAGTGAACGCAATATAATGTAGTTATTAACGCTTAAAAGCATTTTGATTTCCGCCATCTTGGCTGGCAAAGGCGTGGAGGCGCCTTTGACTTTTCACCCCACGCGAAAATTCAGGCAAAAACAAAATTACCCAATAAGTAAATATGCTCAACGAGGAATACCGCGTTTTATTTACCTTCAGGGATTTATAACTTTAGGAAAAATACATATGTGGCTAAAATACTAGCTTTTTGTTCATGTTTCCTTTGAGAATAGCAACACAGCGGTGTTTCCAGACCAATATCCATTTTGTCTAGTAAGTACGTTATTTTTTTTTATTGGAGTGACAGGTTAGAAGAATGTTCTCTCTATTGTTTTTGTGTTGAATAAGTTTTATGTCACCTTCATGTCTAGGACAAGGTTACCACGGATCCTTTACTTTCATTATTTATAAGCAATTCTAAATGATTTTAAATATTCCACTTGTTTTGATTAAAAGATCAATCATCATCAATCATCAATCTATCTCCCCATTTCCCAATTGTGTTAGGGTCGGCTTGCACCTAACTGATTGCAGCGGAATTCTGGTAATTTAACATTGACCGACATCCTGTCTGACCTCGATAAATCAGTTATTGGGTAACATGATACATTTTGGGAAGACTGGTTGTCAGATCACCCGTAATGGCTGTCAAAGATCTATAAATAACAGCGCGGACCAACGGCTCACCGTGATTTCCGAGGCAAAGAGGACTCTCGATAAGTAACGGATGGTCACCCATCCGGGTCTGTGGCCGGCATAGATTGACCTGTATGGCTGTTATTATTTATCTATGAACTGCAACTTATTATGGATCTCTGACTTATATGTGACATTAAATAAAGCAGTTACCTACTGTCTGCTCGTTTTTGCACAAGTAATAATAGAAATCAAACAATAAATAATACACACATACCACACACACTTACGCATACACACACAAACGCCATACACTTCATATTCACAATGAACACATCTCCCAACAATTACACACACAACACCACCACACCAAACCTGAAATCACCTCTCTAGTCTGTACTCCAGAGTGTATGCACCGAGCCCTAAGATACAGACTAACCGTTTAGTTTGGGGCTGACAATAATAATATATTGTAAACTAGCTGTAGGTAATATTTTAAGCTACCTACGTCTGTGTGGACTTGTTTACTGTATAACCTGAACAATAAAACTATTTCTATTTCTATTTCGCATATAATACCAGTCTGAATTGTCCGGATGGCATCCTACTTCCTACTCATATATAAATGTGAAGGTTTGTGAAGATGTCTAGATGTTTCTTCAGAACGGCTGAACGGATATGGCTGAAATTTGGCAGAAGCTAGTACTTCATGTATTTTAAATGTAATGATAAAAGGTTTTCATGCTCATAAAAGTAGGTACACACGGCTACACATCAAGCTATACAAAACCAGTTTACGCTGGTCTCGCATCGTACGGAAATCCTATACAATGCGAGATCAGCTTAAACTGGAAATGTATAGCTTGATGTGTAGCCGTGCGTACTTCTTAATCTTACAATGATTGCTTTTGAAAAATGCCTTTTCGGAAATTAAATGGTTTTTTCGACAGTCAATCAGGCTATAATCGAATAAAAACAAGGCCTAGACAGATCTGTCTATATTAAAGCTTCTAGAACTCTCTTAAATAATTGAGTCAAACACTCCATAGATACACTTCATCCATCGCATTAAGTTTCATCCAGAGTTCTAAGTAATTTCTGTTTATATTTCATCGAAAATACTTTACGTTTATATTCGGTCGCTACAAAACGATTATCGATTCGTGGGAACCCACTTTGATGTCGTAATTTCTGATAAATAGTAGAAAGGGCGCAGAAGGGAGAGTTTTGCTAAAAGAACAATAATTTTGAATTATAGCACGTGAGCTGTTTTTCTAAGTGTTGTCGTAATTCCAGAACAAATACAGTTAATTTTACTTAAATTATTTATGTATTTGACGAGCGATTGCGTGGTGTTGTGTGTAAGTCCTGGGATCTCGAGATCCTGACTTTACTCGTGATCGATCGATGTTCGCGATGGCAGTTGAGGCATTTTACCAATATAATAATTATAAAGAACTATAATCACGAAAAAAAATATTAGATTAAAATGGAATAAATAATTATGCTATTCGAAATATAGTTTTTTGACACTCGACAGATGACAGTCGTAACTAACTCACAATAACCAGTCTATAAAGTTCCAACTGCTGGGACTCAGCCCCCCTTTCAGTTAGTGGAAATTTGCCATAATCCACCACGTGGCTGTTGGTGAATGTCACGTGACTTTGAATTATTGTTCTATAACATACCATCTGGTTACGTCATGAAGTTTTCATACAGTTTTGAGAGCTTAAAATTTTCAACTATACCTCATTTGACATCATCATACATACACATATAAACTCTCGCCTTCTTCCATGGGGGTGGGTAGAAACGATAGAACACCACCTGCTAAGATTCTTACATACTCATTCTGCTTCAACACCAACATCTTTATCTTCATCAAACTATAAAATATCGAACAAATAAACATCACACAGATCAAACTTGAAGTCAAGTTTGGTAAAGCGGTAGATAAAACATGGGGGTCGCAATAAAGCTCGGTGCGCACAGCCCTTAGGAGTAATGGCCTCAAACAATGAATACGTTGACGGTTGAGATAATATATATGGGTCGTAGGAAAGGGTTTTACAGATAGAAGAGCGAGTGAATAGCGTTCGGGGACCGGATCGTTTTGTTCTAGAATGATATCGTGTAGTTTTTAATGCTTGGCATTAACGTGACCCTAGCGATCTTTGAAGGAATTATAAGTTGACAAGATTTTCACGTATTATGAATGCTGGAAAGAATTGAAAATTCTTCGGTACGTTATCATTCGTCATCGACGCAGAGGAATTGTTCGATGCCGTTTATTAGTTTCTGAATAGTTGTAGTTCACATAGGATATTATATTATGTATTATTTTATTAATTATTTTACCATAGGTTATTACTATTCTAACTAAATTAGCATTCCTGATTCGATGGGAAACTGTTTTAGAATAATTGTGAAAATGGCTTCAAAATTAAAAATTTCATCAATTTCATTTGGTAATTGTTTTCTTGGCTAAATTGGGATAGTCGACTTTCCTTTAAGGTTCTCTGTTTTGTTCCATATTTTTTTTAAATACGAACCCCTTACTAATACACGTATAATATCAGGTGAATAGTTACCGCTTCCTCTCTTTACGTTGTCAGAAATTTGACTTTTGAAAGAAGACAAAGCGTTGTGTAATTATACAGACGCCATACAACGTTTATCAGTAAGGGGATTGGTGTATTGATTTTTTAAACACATTTAAATACACGTATGCCGTAAAATTTTGCTTAAACGGTATCGATTTTACTCACTTTCCCAAACAAAGTTAGGGTTAACTTCCGGCAAAACCAGATGCGGTTGACTATCAATATTTTACGTAGACGACCGCCTTCTGACCTCCTCAACCCAATTATGAGGGGAACCCGATATCCTAGAGTAAGATCGTTGTCAGAGTTTTGGGCTCCCAAATGCAGTAATGACATTGCCTTAATTATTGAAAATGGGATTTACTATGACCGTGGTATAGAAGTACGGCGCCGGCACCGGCGTGCGTGAATGACCACATATTTTAACGTAAATGAAGTTAAAGGGGTATATAGGGTCTTAGCACGTGGCGTTTTTTAGATTCAGACAGCTGTGTTGCTGGGGAGTTTGTTGCGCCACTTCTTCCCAGCTAAAGCACTAGGAAGTGGTGAAGGGTGGGCGTTTTTGGGGGACTCTCTTATGTAACTTTGACCATCAAATAGTGCATTTTCAGCCTAGTTTGAATAAATGATTTACTTTTGCCTAGCCCGTGGGGAAGGCGTGAGTTTATGTATGCAGTAATAGAAGAATACAACGGTCAACCATTTATGCAAAGGAGGGTCAGCTGATTGCTATAACCAACCGTAAAACTGTGTTCGCCATGGTTAGTTAGGATATAACTTACTAACTGTACAATGAAGCCTTACTTGTATCTGTGAATAGGTTTGGTTTGTGTTTCGCGATTATATGATTTTATCACGCGTTTAGTTTTATTTCATACCAACAACCACGAGTACACACAGTCTACGTGTCATCGCCTTATTTTTTCTCTCAAACAAATAACTGTGTAACAAAAAAGTTTGCAACAAAATTTTAATGGGACCTTCAAAGTTGAAAATCTTTTCACTGACTTGAAAAATGTCATCGCTTTTAAAATTACTTAAGGCCATCTTTTACGATCCCCATAAAAAAGTAACTTGATATTTTACAACTCGCCGTCGATATTACGTTTGCCTTATTTCACTTGATGAGAGGACGCGGTTTGGAGAATCGATATAAACTTTCTATGGGTTAAGTTCATGATAAGTTTTCATTTATGAGTAGCTGTATCTTAATGGTTCAAGTGTACACATAACGGTGAACAAAGACTTCTAATCAGTGTGTCTGAACTTCGTGTTGGTAAATAATATTAAGTGCCTTTTACTTAGTGCTTAAATGAAATAATTTATGTGGAATATAAAGAGTTACTTTCCGGGTCGCCTACTGGAAAGAGTATACTTTTCGAGTATATCATCATCTGCCTAGCCTTTCCCCAACTATGTTGGGGTCGGCTTCCAGTCTAACCGGATGCATCTGAATACCAGTATTTTAACTGGCCACCCTATACAGCCTTAAATTGAGATTATTATTATATACAGGTGAAATTGAATTCATGGGCAATACTTTAAAGGCTCATTATAATCTTTTATTTTGTAATTTCAGGTGTGTTCCTATAGTATAATTTGTTCATAAAGATAAGTACAGACGCAGCATATTAAGCTATCCCTAACTGTCAAATTTTCTCAATTAAAAATGAACCTTAGGTCTTTGTAATAAAGTTGAAATACTATCAAAGAAATTTGACAGATTGTGGTAACTTGATGTGCTGGCCTCTGTACAATGACCCCTTAGAATATTGCCCATGAATTCAATTTCACCCTGTATATTATTTGAAAAAACGGAAGAAACTCGCCAGTTATTTTACGTATAATAGACTTTAGGCGTATAATAATAATAAAAAGGTGTAGTGGCGCAGTGGTAACGACCGAGTGGTGGGTTGTGGGTTGTGGATTCAAACACTGACAGGCGCTGTACTTTGTGTAAATTATTTATCACTACTGCTCTTATAAGCGATGAAGGAAACCATTGCGAGGAAACCGGCTTATATTGGAACCAAAAATTTAAGAAATGTGACATCTACCTACCCGCTCTGGACTTGCGTGGTGGACGTCCTCCGGTCTACTCATTGTCATTGAGCGGAGACCTTTGTCCCAGCAGTGGGAATATTATAGATTAATTATGCTTATCTACATATCCTCTATGATCAAAACGAGATTGGTTACCCTAATTGAAGGGTAACCGATCTTTTTGGTTGGGTAAAATTACTTAAGTCAATGCGCTTCATACGTACCATTTTTTTTTGTTAATTATATTTCTTCATGTTGTTTTAGTATAATATATATCATAACAATTAAACAATTGAAATAAATAAATAAAATGATTTTCTTAATCGTCCTAATAGAATTTTGCGCATTTTTCCTAAATATGGGATAATTATTAACCTGAAAAGTGGTATTTATGTAGGTATAAGAGTTGACTCCCCTGTATGTACTCCAATCTGTCAAATTTCTTGGATAGATTTTCAATTTTAATACAAAATCTGTGAGGTAAAGTGTTACTTGTCGGAACCAGCTCGAAGACGAGTGGCCATTCTTTTAAAAATTCGATACCACGTAGCTTGAAGAGCACATAAAATGGTCGCGGACAGTCGTCTAAGTAAGTTTTATTTCGAAGTCTTAAAACCATTGTAAGCAACAAAATGGGCTAAACTTCACCTAAAATAGAAACTAACACATAGAGATCTCACACTACACGAAGACATTATTCTTAGAGATAAACAGTCAAAGAATATGGTATCTCACACAAAAACGGGTTGATTAATTTTTTCCTTGCTTAAACCCTAGGAAACAGTCTAGAGTCTTGAGTATTTTGTTTTGAGGGCTGTTGAGCTATTCTGTTAAATTAGCATCACAGCTCACTTATAATTTCAGCCGAACGCTCACTCAAGTGGCCGCAAACAATTGAAAAGCGGACGTACTTTAAAAACAAAACGAATTTGCCTTTTGTTTCGAAGTGAATAACACCATAACATCGCTAGCAAATTGCTGATCCTAATTTTGATAAAAAAAAGTTTTTTATGGGCGCAATCATGAGATGATTGCTGTAGGCAGTGATAACCTAGTGGTGTGACCGTCGGACTGCCAAGTCATAGGTCTCGAGCTCAAACCTAAGACACGCACCTCTGATTTTACGGATTCATGTGCGCATTGTATAATTATCACTTGCTAAAAAATCGGTGAAAGAAAACATCGTGAGGAAACCTGAGTCTCAGAGACATTTCTCAACAGCATGTGAAGCTAAGTCTAAGCCCATGGGCAACATAAAAACTCGGACACCAGGTTAGTCACTAACGACACGAAAAGTAGACGAAGATGAGATGATTGCCAATAATATACAGGTTCATAATATCACCTCATCATCTGCCTAGCCTTTTCCCAACTATGTTGGGGTCGGCTTCCAGTCCAACCGGATGCACTAAATACTAGTATTTTACATGGAGCGACTGCCTATCCGAGCTCCACAACCCAGTAACTGGGCAATACGATACCCCTTGGTAAGACTGGCTGTCACATTTTCGAGCTTTGACCACCCGTAACGACTGTCAAAGATGCACAAATGACAGCCGGGACCAACGGCTTAACGTGCTTTCCGAGCCACGGAGGAGTTTTGGTATGTATAGATGGTCACCCATCTACGGCCAACCCCGACAATCGTAGCTTAACCTGATGGATCGACCTGAGCAGCTGTTAGTACTTAGCCACGAGCTCCTCATAATTAATATCACCTACTTACATGAAATTGTAGACAACACCGGTAGAGAAACTTAAAGGTGTACCCTCCGAATAGTTCAGGTAATTAAACACGTCAATATCAAAGTTTTACTCTCATGTGGTACCATACATAGTTCAATCAAGTGCCATTAATTATTGGCACAGTGGGACTCACGTGGCCTATAATTCACGTTGTACCTGTAATTACTAATCAATATCACGGTCTGAAGCATTGAAAAGGACCTTTCATGGGAATAGAAGTTTGGAATTGAAATTGGTAAAATCGGTGCCTATCTAATCGTATGCGCAGTTTGGACCATGTTATACGTTTGTTCTTTTCATCTATTGGTCACAATGAAATGAAATGAAGTTGACATTATCTGCCTACCCTTTTCCCAACTATGTCAGCTATATTGGGATCGCCTTCCAGTCTAACCGGATGCAGCTGAATACCAGTATTTTACATGGAGCGACTGCCTATCCGACCTCCACAACCCAGTAACTGGACAATACGATACCCCTTGGTAAGACTGGCTGTTAGATTTTCGGGCTTCTGACGACTCGACCGAAATGAAATGAAATTTTCTGTAAACAAAAAAACTCGCTTTCGGATTTATAATATTAGTTGGGATTATTGCCGCGACATTGATTAACATACAATGTAAAACAGGGCTGCAATTTGCTAAAAAAACTTATAAAAAAATGAATTTCACGGGGTTTTGCATCTATCTGCGGCATCGCCGACAATTAACATGAAGCGAGTAGAGATATCAAATTAAACGAGTCGACGAGCAATCAGCAGCGAGTGCGCGACGGCGATGAGCGATAACTCGCTTGCATGCATATGTAGTAGAGGCAGGATTTTCCGAATGGTTTACCGTTACCACGGAACATAAAGGCATAAGAAAGGAACATGGATGGGTTTTAGTCAGTAAGAGTCTGACACTCCCTTCCGTTCCACCCAGAGCGGGAGGAATCATTTGAAGATTTCCCACCCTCAAAAAAAAATGCTTATAAAGTAGGTACCTAGTACCAAGTGTGAATCTTTCAACTAGTGTTATGACCACTAAGCAAGTGTCGCTGAGCGAGTACTCTCTTTGGTAGTTTTTGTAGCTGCAATAAACAAGTTGAATACTCGCCGGTGTGAATATCAACAATAACCTTATCTATACATCTATCTATACAGAAAATCTATACAGAAATTGAGGTGTTTGTTTGTATTGACAAAATAATAGCTTTATACTAAATGCATAGGATAGTAGGTAACAAAAAATATTCCCCAGCCTGCCCCTTCCCCGTCTTCTTGCTCCGGACCATGGCTTGCACCAGGGCCAGACGCGGACACGGAGGTACTCTGCCCAACCGGGGCAGATCTCCACCGTATCCTCCACCGTGTTCTCTGGGCGATCGTCACAGTGGTGACACTCGGGCGTTTCCTCCCGCCTGATGATGTGCAGAGACTTTCCGAAACATCCATGTCCGGTGAGGACCTGCGTAAGGCGGTAGGTGAAAGCGCCATGATGCTTCTCCAGCTACTCCTCAAAGAGACAGCTGCCTAACACAAAAATGTTCTATCTACACAGCTGTGTGCCGATAACCAATTATTTACTCATCAATATTGATAACGACTGTCATACGATATTATAATTGAAGGTTGTCGCAATATTTTAGGGGAATGTCGAATTAGTAGATATCTGACTTTAGATATGCCAGCTGTTAATAATTTACGTTTAACTGCTTGTCCAAATATAACTTGAAATTAAGCAAATTTCGTATTTCTGAAATTACCTTTTACAGAAAATCTATCTCAATGAATTTAGATCTCAAAAGTGCCTACTCTCCCACAGTATACGTTTAAATTAAGCTCGCACAAACCTAATCATATTTTATTACAGACGAAAATGTATACATGAATTTAGTTGCGATATTTTTAGCGACGATTATTTTTCTGATTAGAAACAAAACATTTTGCCTGTTATTCCCGAAGGGTTAAGCTGAGTTGTAGGTTCCTATAATACACCCATATTTCACCAGTTATAATCTGAAATTCTATATAATAGTATATTGCAATCAAGCGGGCCCACATACCTAAACACCGCGCAGCTACTGAGAAATTCAATCAATCAGGTCCTAAATAATTAAATTGTAATCAACTGTACCGGCCTTAGGGCATAAAATTGTAACAAACAAATTAAATGTACATTATTATTAAAATGTATTCCGTTTTTACATGAAATAGAAACAAGATAAAAATAAATAGAGCGAATTTAAGTACCTACACAGCAGTGGGCATTCCAAATGAAAAACCCAATATTACTTCGCGTCCTAGGACCTGATGCTCAGCAGTAGCGGTGCCAACCACTAGACCAACAAAGCAATCACATGATTAAGAATACGTAAAACATATAATTACCATCAATATATTAATGTTTAAATAGGTATGTAAAAAAGGAGAAGCTCGTGGCTAAGTACTAACTGCCGCACAGGTCGATCCATCAGGTTAAGCTGCGCTTGCCGAGTTTGGCCGTGGATGGATGACCATCTTTACATACCGAGACTCCTCCGTGCCTCGGAAAGCACGTTAAGCCGTTGGTCCCGGCTGTCATCTGTGGATCTTTGGCAGTCATTACGGGAAGACAGAAGCCTGAAAGTCTGACAGCCAGTCTTACCAAGGGGTATCGTATTGCCCAGTTACTGGGTTGTGGAGGTCAGATAGGCAGTCGCTCTATGTAAAATACTGGTATTCAGCTGCATCCAGTTAGACTGGCAGCCGACCCCGACATAGTTGGGAAAGGGCTAGTCAGATGATGAGTTATGTAAAAAAAACCTCTAGGGCGCCTATATGTATGTTTATTTTTTATTTTAACTACATTTGAACATTACAAAATTTACTTAAAGCATTAAAATGCTAAAAGGCAAATGTTCTGATATGTTTCGTATGTTATTCATTTGATTTACTTCTTCTTCTTTTCGTGTGGTTAGTGACTCACCTGGTGTCAGAGTGTTTATGCTGCCCATCGGCCTCTGACATAGCTTTACATGCTGTTGAGAAATATCTCTCAGACATGGTGGTTTCCTCACGATGTTTTATTTCACCGATTTTTAAGCAAATGGTAATTATACAAAACGCACATGAATCGAAATGATCAGAGATCTTGGGTTCGAACTCGAGACCTATGACTTGCCAATCCGACATTTTATCTACTTATCAGGTACGTAAGTAACTTTCCGAAAGACGGAAGATTGCGATAAGAATTTCTCCAGATTCAAAAACCTTCTGATAATCAATATCACCCCATTAAACTGACCTATTAGAAACAAAGAAAAGTATTAATCGAACCTGCTTTATCAAGTTTTAAAATACTATGAAATTTTAATTCAATATTTCACAGACAATTGGAAATTTCGACCTCCGCTTTTGAAGCGAGAGCCGGCTTGGGCCGCTTCCATTAGGCCCTGTTAATTGTCCAAATAATATAGGGCCCGGAGGATCCTCTTACTCCTCGTTTATCGGCTATAATAGTGGCCACAAACCCGCCTTTACACGAGACTTTGATTTTAAATTAAACTATATGCTATTTGGATAAAAACTTTGAATTGATGTTCATTTGAGTCTGTGTTGGGCCTAATTTTGGAATGAAATTACATCACGCCTTGTTACTTCGAAATCAGAGGTGTATCCGCCATTGTCACACATACGTGTCGAGCAAGCGCATGCCTTGTACGCTAACGACACAAATATTATGTGACAATCCGGGTACACTATAACACGAAATAAATTTGTGTGTGTTTATATAGATATCTAAAAAATTTAAACTTTCATACGTATTTAATGACATGAAACCAATTAAAAGTCACCAGGGGTAGTGGGAAATTCATGATAACAAGAAGAAATATATTTGTAGCTTGGCGCGTGCATTTATGCTCTGGCGTTCAAAAGGTTAACTGGGCACAAATTGACACATCACACACTCGGCGGGTGGTTACTGAGAAATTTCTAATGGGAAAACTCAATAACACTGCCCGAGCTGGAAACTAAACCTTGAATGCTCAGCAGTTGCGCTTGCAACCCTAGAGATTGCCAGCACAACTAAGCCTAAGGCAGACCTACCAACAAGCCAGACCTAATTTTGGAATAAAATTGTGTCTAACTTAATCTAATTACTAAACTAGGTATTTTGAGATGTTGTCAACATGTTTTTGACAGATTGTTTTTCACAGAAACATAGTAGTATCAATTTACATATTTTTTGTAGACCTTTTTACACACAATGCTCTTGAAACCTTATTATACTTACCTTAGGTATTTTTTGTACAGAGGCCAGCACATCAAGTTACCACAATCTGTTAAATTTCTTTGATACGGTAGTATTTCAACTTTATTGCAAAGACATAAGGTTCATTTTTAATCGAGAAAATTTGACAGTTAGGGATAGCTTGATGTGCTGGCGTCTGTACATTAAAATAAAATTACCCAAATATAAAAATAGTCGAGCAAGACACGCGGGACACACAAGTTTCTTTTCACTGTATACAACAATATGTATTATTTAATAATAAAGCCACCTAGTATGTATGTTCTCAAGTTTTAAGTGTCAAAAGCTTTTTTTAGTATTAAAACATGAGGATAAACAAGGCAATTTTTTGTCAGTTTATTCCTACCACAAACTCTGTTAACCCATTAGATATTCGCCTATTAGACGCCGTTTGCTTATAAGAGCTTAACAATTATATTTGTCGTTTCGAGAGAATTTTTCTTATGAACTTCTGGGGTTCATATGAAATTTGAGGGGTAAAGAACATCGTTCAATAAAACTATGTACTGCCTAATTTTCCAAGTATTTAAATGAGGTAACAATGCAATAAATAAAACAGTCGTTTACATTCAATTAAGGCGCGATGAATATTAAGTAAAGGGGCGGAAAACATTTTTTAAAGAATTGTATAAAACATTGGTGAAGTAGCGAACCAATACTTAATACTCCTTTCGTAACCAAAAAAAGTAAAATTATACTTTAGACGGATGTCAAATTAGAGGTTACAAGGTACAGACGCCAGCACATCAAGCTATCCCAAACTGTCAAATTTTCTCAATTAAAAATGAACCTTATGTCTTTGCAATAAAGTTGAAATACTATCAAAGAAATTTGACAGATTGTGGTAACTTGATGTGCTGGCCTCTGTACAATTCAAGATTAAAACCTTTATTCTGTCATTATTCTCGTCTTAATAATTTCACAATTTATTGAGCCCGATTAATACTAAAGAATAAATAAATGTCAAACATAACCCTTACTTTTCGGCGGACAGTATACTTAAAAGAATGACCTAAACATAGGGTAATTAAAATGAAAAACTGTTTTCAATCCCTTATAAACGCCCGCGACACCAAGATCGTGCATCTAAGTTTACTTAACTTCCTAATTATCTTAAGATTTAACCGTTCAAAATCCCCTTTATAAACTTGAACTGATTAAACTAATTAATGAAAACGTCTTTAGTACATAATATAATTGCTTTATACCTGATACTCTCGCGTTTAATAGAAGGAACACGCCCACACGCTGTTATTATTTCGATCAATTTTCACTGGTGTTAATCTTATGGTAGAATGTGTAGTAGAATTTTATGGGTCGTGAGTTGCAGCGTACGCTGTTGTAAGGATTTGGATGGACGACTATTTATTCTGAAAAATATAATCAATGACTGAAAAAGTAGAGTTGTTTGAGGTCAAACTACAGACTTTTAGTTTTACATTGCCAGAACAGAAATATAGGTGAGTTCTAAGTGATGTTAGATTCTCGAAGTACTAAAATGATGTTACATTCTGGAAGATAAACAATCGCTTTTACGATGTCGTTGATGTCGATCGATGTCTTCTATCCGACTGCTCTGAGAATAGGCACTGAAACAATTTCTTACTCCAGGCATTATCTTGGTCAGATCAGACAAGGATCAAGGATCAGACCAAGCTAAATAAAAAATTGAAAAACATCTGGTAGTCTAACCTTGATTATCGGTTGTCCCAAAAGATCAGAAAACTGTAGTTTAAAATTGTAACCAAAATGTAATTTAAGAGCTCCCAAATCTATTTACACTGAAAGTCTACACAATCAGAGTTAAGTGTAGGCGTATAATTGTAATTTAGTTTATTTACCTTAGTCTGCCAAAATTTATTTGACATTACATAATTTACTTATTTATCACCTAATAAATTAAATATACATAATTATCCCAGAGCTAATAATAATAATAATATCCTTGGACATTTCACACAACGCCATATCGTCCCAAGCTAAGCAACCTAATGCTTGTGTTATGGTAACGAGATGTCTGATAAAGTACTTACATACATTTTTTTTTGTAAATACATACATATTATAGATAGAAAAACACCCAGACGCGTAACAAATACTTGCAGGTCATACAAACATTAGTTCCGTGCGGGAACCGAACCCGCGACATAGTGCGCAGCAGTCAATCGCTCAACCATGCGCCAACCGTGTCGTCTAACTGACCGCAAGCGCAGGACTGGCCGATAAATAATTAGTTTTTTTTAAATATTATTTCTCAAAATATCACTCAGTATTCAATAGTTTGTCAAACAACAAAACAGATATTCGGCAAAAATAAGACGAATAAAGATAAAGTAAGCCTATATTAGACTCTTCGCTTTTTATTCATTTTCATTTGGCATCTTGCACTCTGTCGAAGTGAAACGTCTGAACACTAAATGAATCAAAAGTGAAAACGAAATCATTAGTGAACTGATCTAACTATGTTGGATTTCACTTGGCATCTTTCACTCGCATACAGAATAATATAAGGAGAATGAAAATAATCACAAAAAACTGAATTAAGTTTAAAAAACGAACCTTCGAACGTTTTTTTTAAATATAGTATATCTGCTATCGGCTTATTCGACAGAAAGTAAATACTTTAGTGTGAATGCTATCGAAATTTCTTTAAATATTCTGTACCAAAAACATTTTGTACAGAAATTTTGTTCAAGTTTTATTAGCCCTTCTTTTAGGTAGGTAGCAGATAATATTGTACCGTCTTTATACACCTACGCAAAATCGGACACCGATTCCATTACCCACACAGTCTGAAATAAACCTAACAGAAATAGGTTTAACAGGCAAGAGGCTAAGCTGGGAAGGTGACATCGATGCAAATAAATTAATCCCGGCCAAATATTTGCCGCCTGTGTTTGATCAGTAGAGAAAGGTACCTCCTTCAGGAGTCTCCCCCTTTACGAAGGGGGTGTTAGTAACATGGAGGATAGTGTAGAAGGGTGGTGTAGTGAGAATTAATGCAGACATGGCAGCCTATTTTCCTGATGTATAACGTTACCACTTGCTACAGCAAAGCGGAATATGGAGCCGCTAAAGCTGCGTAAAATTATCAAGTAATAAACCGTTTTTTAGTGTGATTGGTTTTAATCTCTGTTTAAAAAAATAGTTAGTATTTTATGAGAAAACTTGAGAACAATATTTAGAGAGAGACTCTTCCGTCGGTCTGTTTTACTTTATTTATGTGGAGAATAACTATATTTTTTCAGGCATCTTTTTTTGTCGACTCGCGGCAAGATGGCCGAGACATTGTTTCCTAAGTTGAACTTGAGAACAATATTTAGAGCGACTCTTCTGTCGGTCTGTTTTACTTTATTTATGTGGAAAATAACTATTTTTTTTTCAGGCATCTTTTTTTGTCGCCTTGCAGCGAGATGGGCGAGACATTGTTTCCTAAGTTGAACTTGAGAACAATATTTAGAGTGACTCTTCCGTCGGTCTGTTTTACTTTATTTATGTGGAGAATAACTATATTTTTTCAGGCATCTTTTTTTGTCGACTCGCGGCAAGATGGCCGAGACATTGTTTCCTAAGTTGAACTTGAGAACAATATTTAGAGTGACTCTTCTGTCGGTCTGTTTTACTTTATTTATGTAGAAAATAACTATATTTAATTTTTTCCGGCATTTGTTTTTGTCGCCCTGCGGTAAGATGGGCGAGACATTTTTTCCGTCGCGAGTAGAATCTGGAGAAGTATGGCACAGGAACGTGGGGTTTGGCATGCAAAAAAAAGGCTTATGCTCAAAAGTAGCTGGGTGGCTAATTATTTATTTAATCGGAATAAAAGGCGGTCAAATTTAATGAGCTTCTTCTCATTTTTACAAAATAGTACCTACTGTAAGCATAAAATCTAAAATATTTGAAAAAAGAATTTCCATTTTATATTATTCTAGAAGTCTCTCTTCTAAAATTTCACGTCCTCTTGCTATCATATGTCTATTTATTTCGGCATCATAAAATATACTTCAAAGTTCCGTGCCGCACAAGAAAAATGATATTTTATCTTTTAGTCATTCCGAAGAATGTTTTTTTTTATGTTACCGAATGTGATCCTAATATACGGAATGGAGTTCGTTACACATTTATTGGATCATGACATTATGATAAACAATGGCTCCTTGTCTATCTTATGTGACGTAATAATATTTTGTTTGGTGAAGTGTGGGAGTTGGATAAAGAGAGGTAACTGCGTTGTATTGCGATGCAGATCCATGCCATCAATTCAAATAATGTTGCGGGCGTGTAATATTAGGAAAAAGTAGCATACATAATCTATTTTTACGTGTGCTAAAGCCTTGGCTGATCTTTTACTGTCAGTAAGATGTTAAAGTTCATAGTATAATCTTTGTGCGCACCGTGATAAACAATCAGTTTGTCAACCGTGGTGATTATGACAATTAGTATCCCTTGTGTTTGTCAACTGTGGTGATTAAGACAGTTGGTATCCCTACAGTTTTTCAACCGTGGTGATTATTGCAGTTAGTATCTTTACAGTAAGTATCACTAACTACGTACCTATATGACTGCATAAATATTATAATTAGCGGTCATTTATTGACGATAAAATTCAATTACTCTCATCAATCAGCGATATTAAGATGTACATTATCAAAACGTGTTTTCTATGAAATAATAACATGAAAAAAAGGAAATATTAAAACACAGTCCTATTCCAAAGAGTATTATTAAAATCAATGGCGCTCTACCTAAATATAATACCAAATTTATCATAGCAAACTATATTTTCGACGAATATCTACCACAAATTACAAGCAAACATACTAGTGAAAATGAAAAAACTTTCGTAAGTATACCAATTACGGCCGGCCGGGATTGAGTTGGTTACGCTATTTCCTATCTCCGGCTCTTAATTAAATTCGTTGCCGACTCCGACACAATATAACTTTTCTACTGACTACAAGATTACGGATGCAAGCTTGTTTCTTTCATAATAAGGGAAAAGGCTATACTATGAATAATAAGTCTTAGGCGGAGAGCTAGCGTCATATGTGCACATAGCACGTGAGGTGTTTTGTCAACAACTTCGCTGTGGTGTTGGTGATAAGTTCCATATATAACAACGATAAAAAGCTTGGCAACATACCCATGTTGCCATAATACGCCGGATATCAGCAGATCTCTTATCTTAACTCCTTAGCTTCGATCCTTAAACTTCTACCTACCACACGGAAGCGCAAAAGATAATTTATTGTTAAAACATTTGTATACAGCGCGAAATAAAAACAGCTGTTCCCTACATTTTGACGAGCACAATGTATAACACATCAGATTTTTTTTCGCGATTTCGGATTTGTTCACATAGTAAAAATTGTTCATAATGATGAGTAAAATGACCCCTTAAAATAGTTCCCATGAATTCAATTTCACCCTGTATACTAAAATCTGCATTTGCTGTAGCCACGCTCGTTTGAAAAACTTTCGCTCAATACAATCATTACGAGCGAAAAACTTTACGGTTAAAATGCGAAATTATTACGGAAAATGTACCCATTCCCCATGGCACTCTCGCAAAATAAAAGCGTGAATATAAAGTATTTGAAAAATGGCACCTTTGGGATGATATACACGTTTCCGGATGATTGAAATTAGGAAAAAAATATTGGAAAAGAGTCTCTATGTAATAAAATAAATGAAAACAAAAATACGTAGCCATTAAAAAACTGTTATCATTTTGTGTGTTATGAAAATTGCATGAGCGTACCTTTTTTGCTAAAAATATTATTATGTGGGTGTACCTACTATGGGTACTGCCTAACCTCTCTCTGCCTATCCCTTTGGTGAAACAAGGCGTGACGGTAAGTAATAGATAATCAATCTGCCTAGCCTTTTCCCAACTATGTTGGGCTCGGCTGCCAGTCTAACCGGGTGCAGTTAAATACCAATATTTTACACGGAGCGACTGCCTCCTCGGAGTGTTACCCAGTTACTGACTTCCTTAACCCATGCAGTAACTGGGTAACACGATATTGTCAGGCTTTCGGGCTTCTGACTTCCCGTAACGACTGTCAAAGATCCACGAATGACCTCCGGGACCAGCGGCTTAACGTGCTTTCCGAAGCACGGAGGAGTCTCGGTATGTAAAGCTGGTCACCCATCCACGGCGAACCCCGGCAAGCGTAGCTTAACCTGCCGGATCGATCCGAGCGACTGTTATTACTTAGCCATGAGTTCTTCCGCACGTTAAATTATAGATAGTAGATATTATAAAAAATAAAAACACTATTTGTGTACATTTTGTCGCAAGGTCCCGGCCTATGCCTATTTGTTTATTTTTGCGTCAATTTGATTTATTTCTGCTGATAAAGGAATGTAGGAAAAACAGAGTGAATAAAATGCTCCTCATGAAGAATAAGTTGTATGAATTGACTCAGGAAAACGGCATCAATAAAATGGAATCACAAACACTGTCTAGGTCTATGTACCATTATAGCATAGTTTTCCCGTTCAAGAGCTGTCAGCGTCGCCATTTTTGTTGAATATTGACACTGAGTTGAACGCAGTTTAGATGAGCTGATTGCATTCAGTTTTTTGAATAAATTGGTACTTGGTCTGAATCCGCGCAGGGTTTTTGTAAAATACATAAATACTCTTGACACCAAAGCGTGTTTACTTTTGAAAACTTTTAGAGTTTTTCTGATCGTAACAAACAGTATTATTATTTATGTCACACTATATTGTAAAGGCGAAAGTTTGTGAGTGTGTGAGTTTGTATGTTTGTCCGTCCGTCATGCTCAAACGGCTGAACGGATCTGGATGGAATTTGGCTCAAAGGTAGTTTATGACCTGGATTAACGCAAAGGATACTTTTTATCCCGGTAATGCGTTCATTTTGGATGATTTCGGACATACACGCGGGCGAAGCCGCTGGCAGCAGCTACTTATAATATATATTTCATAAGGTAGTTAGAAAAAATAACTAGAAAGCATAGAAACTTTAGAACAGGGGGTCTACCCCGAAGCGATATATCCAATGTATCAGGCGAAGGCTTGGTTACTACGCCATTGTTTTCGTTCGTTCGATTCGATATAAACCGAACTTCATTTTCACGTTTGTAAACTTCATTTTCGTAAATCCTATTCCAGAGCTCATATCTATCTAAACCTGCGAAGTTACCAATCAACTACTAGAATAATATGTGTACCTACACACACTCACGCTAAGCCAGGTTCCACTTTAGACTGAGTGGCTCAAATGCAAATGCACGTTAGTCTGCTTAAAGCACTGTCTAATGGAACATGAATTCTCAACTCAAACTTGAAGTATTTATTTCAAAATTACAGGCACTTTTGAACTGTCAAGGGGTCAGTCAATGTAAGCGGGATTGTCCGAAAGGGTTACCGCTACCCCGGAACATAAAGGGCAACGGAAGGAACATGGATGGGTTTTAGTCAGTAAGAGTCTGACACTCCCTTCCGCTCCACCCAGAGCGAGAGGAGTCATTTTATAATTCCCCATACGCAAAAAAGGGGTTGGTCAAACAGAAAGATGAAGCTACTTGCCCATTCCAAAGTATTAGGTACCTTTAGAGAAGAACGGTCAAGAAACTCCGTGGACACTCTTTTAAATCAATATAAGAAGAACATGCAAAAATATAAAGACAAACACTAGTACAAGAAATTAGGTATATAAATCCAAGAACCGTAGATATAGCTGAACCAACATTTTTTATTGAGAGAACTTTTGAAATAGGTTGACGTTTGATAGAAGTTCAGTAGATCGCTCGTAGCGCGATATTCAATGAGCTGAGTAATATATTTACAACTCATTACGACCTACATATGACCTACATATATTATATGAAATTTTATTTCCATGGGAATCATAGTTTGTGAAGAACTAACTCGTGTTATGAGTTGCGAATTCGATTTGACAGGGAAGCTGGAGCGGTCGGCCGCGGCCACGACATTGCATCAAATTGGATTCGGAGGTTTTCGGAATATTTCTGAGAAGATCAGTAACAGGCCTTGAGGAAGAATCATTTATCGATGTTTGTTTGGTGTAGTCATTTGTTTTAAATAATGTTCAAAGCAGTGATAGCCTAGTGGTGTGACTGCCAAGTCATAGGTCTCGAGTTCGAACCCAAAGCACGCACCTCTGATTTTTCGGTTTCAAGTGCGTAGTGTATAATTATTACTTACTTAAAATCGGTGAAGGAAAACATCGTGAGGAAACCGGCATGCCCGAGAGATATTTCTCAGTAGCATGTGATGCTAAGTTAGAGGCCCATGGGCAGCATTAAAACTCTGGCACCAGGTTAGTCACAAACCACACGAAGAAGAAGAAGATGTTCAAAGTTATAGCCCGACTGCTTAACTAAGACCGTTCCTAAGGTATAATATGCGCGGTGCAGATAGAAACGTCTCTTTAAGGAGAAAATGGAAAAAAATCATTCGTTTTTAAGTTTAAAATAAATTCATATGAGAATATAAATATATTGGTAACTAATGCAAAATCTATCTTTTGTTGACTCGTATCCGTATTTTTAGGGTGTTTTGAGGCTATAATCTTGTATATTCTTGATCGAATTAGGTATAATGACTTAAGGTCTCTTCCTTTTCGTGTCACAAAACAACATCATTTACATTTCATTAGCCTAGGTTTTGCCGCCGTAGAACAAAAGCCTTCTCTCTTGCCACTTCTCTCAATTCGACTTATTTCAAACCAATGTTTATCGAAGGAATACATATTATTATAGTCAACTATATTTACCCCAATAACTCCAACACAACTATCCAATAACATAGCGTAAAGTATCCAAATATTATTATTATTACCTAAAAGGCTACAATACCCTTCACAATTCAAATATTATTTACTTTTGCGAAATTCGTTCGTTCAGTTGGTAGGCCTGTGACGTCATCACTTGGTAGCCATTTGTCGCCGAGAGTAACTTAACGTGTTTAACCAACTTTGACGAATTTCGGGTACCGTCTACCGTACGATGGGTTAGATAGCAACTTTCAAGTATTTTCAAGGAAAATTGGCCTTTGTAAAATGTTGGCGGAATGTATTAAATATGATTTGGCTTTATCTTAGTTAGTTTGAGCTAGAAATTTAACAAAATTATTATGACTTACACTATTTTTATTATACTACTAGATGTTCATGCCCGAGCAATTTCCATGTCTGTATCTCTATTTTTAATTGACGTTTTGCAAAAAAATTCATTCATACAAACCTTCTCCAAACAATTACGAAAGCCACGAAAAATAATTCAGTTGCGCCATTCATTCATTAAAATTTATGGATTATCAACTACAAAACTGTATTACTGTACAAGTCCTGCGTTGTGGAGGTCAGATGCCTATCTGACCTCCACAACGCAGTACCTACTTGGGTGACCGCCTGGTCACTCCATAGAAAATACTGGTAGTCAGCTGCATCCGGTTAGACTGGAAGCTGACCCCGACATAGTTGGGAAAAGGGTAGGCAGATTGATTGATTTTTTATCTACTAGCTGGAGGCTAGAATAAGCTAAAGTTACGGTCTTTAGCTGACCCTTAGAGTTCTTATACGCTACAGTCACAAACAACATGTATTGTATATATATAATATACAATACACGTTATATATTCCAAAGTCATCAAAACAAAGATGAACTCTTATGAACTCGTGTCGAAAAAGAATATCTACCAAAAAAACGTTAAGATGTTTTCCAAATCAAAGATCAGAGAGACTCAACCACTTGAAATAAATCTTTATATTTCCCTGTATTGGGAACAATATTGAAATTCCTACAATATCTGATCTCAACTTTTCTGGGCCACCTGTCGCTAAAGTCCGACGCCTAAAAAAGTAACTTTGAAATATCTAATAACTCTTGGCATTGTCAGGTGAAACGCGGTCAAACGCAAAAGTCTATTTCCATAAAAAAAGAATATTGTACTAAAATATTCCATTGTTCCCCGAGTTCCAGAACGCGTATTTTTTTTTAAACCACGACAAACAACGGTGTAAACAGTATCGATATTAAACACCTACTCGACGTTGTTTCTCGATTATTCATCCTTGAGCGAACAATCGATTATAGGCGATGATGGATTTATCCCTGAAGCTTGATTTTAGCTTACCTACAGGCTGGCGTTTGAAGAGAATGTTTTTAAAAGCTTCGAACTTTACGGTTTAAAAATGAGGTCAGGTTATTTTTCCGAAAGTATTTTCGTGTAAATGGGAAAGTACATCAGAATTCTGCTACTTATTATCTCGAAGCCCGTTCGCACAACAGTGGCTCGTGATTTTTAATGGACTGTTAATTTCACGATCGGCTGACGACGATTTACCGCGATTCGATATCGAGGTAGGCACACTCAAATAATTACACATATGTTATGGTGAAAAATGGATCCTATTATTTACTGACTTTTGTGTGTGTATTTATATACGTATACGATCTCTCTATTTTATATAGAACTAAGCAACCCGCCCCGGCTTTACACGTGTGCAATGTAGATACAATGCGCGGGCTTAACCTAGTTCAACCATATACCTCCTCTTCATAGAACTTCCTCTTGAATCACTGTATCTATTGAAGAAAACCGAATCATAATCCGTTGCGTAGTTTGAAAGATCCAAGCGTGCAGAGGGACAGACGGCGGGAGCGACTTTGTTTTATACTATGTAGAGATAGAGATTGAGATTAACGCCAGATTTGAAGTTCAACTCTTGAACCACTTAACGAAACTTCTTGTTGCTCTAGATAAACACACAGCCATTACTATTTACAGATTACAAAATACTTTCAGAAAGTGAGATCTATTTTTATTCTGAATCGATCCAAAGTTTTCCCTCTCTAAGGCCTTGGCCCAAATTGTGTTTTGACAAGTCGTCACACTAATATTATAAAGGCGAGAGTTTGTGTGTGTGTGAGTTTGTATGTTTGTCCGTCCTTCACGCTCAAACAACTGAACGGATCTGAATGAAATTTGGCACAGAGGTAGTTTAGGACCAGGATTAACACATAAGATACTTACAATTATGCCGGTAGTACTTCATCGTTGCCTTGGGATGATTTCCGACATCCACGTGGACGAAGCCACTGGCAGCAGCCAGTATTTTATATTACTAAAATAGAATAGAAAACAAAATCATATCTATCTTTTTTTTAGGTCGAGAAATCATCCTATATCTTCTCCCGCTCTGGGTGGAACGGTAGGGAGTGTCAGACTTTTACTGACTAAAACCCATTCCTGTTCCTTCCTTAGCCCTTTATGTTCGGACAATCCCGCTTATCTTATCTATCTCTACACATATAATGATACTATGTGAAAACACCAAAAAACCATAATTTAGAAGAAGAAAGTAGATAATTTTGGGACATTAACTAAATTCGCTGACCTCTAAGATACAATAAAGCTTCCCGAAAATCTGTTACCAGGCTAATACCGTCGCAATAATGTTAGTCTTCTGCACTAAAGCCACCTGTTTGAACACCACATCAAAGGCGTCGTTGAAGGCGATCGTTGTGGGACAGCACAATTGTTGCGTTGGCTAAGCCCGTCTTAGACCAGCCTCAATGGACGCAGTTAATAGGCAATTTGTATTGTAAATCAATGATTTAGCTAGTGCATCGGAAAGCTAAGATTGCGTGGAGAGAGTGGAGCGGAATGTGGATTTGAATAAGGTTGTTCTGGCAATAGATTTGGAATAAGGGATTTCTGCAAAGTTCTCTTGTTTATTTATTTGTTTATTGTAGAACCAACAGCTAACACAGAAGATTTGTTTAAGAGCCATGCAGCCAATGACAGGTAGGTAAGCAAGATTATATTTAGACTTAAAAAGATTTTATTTTTGAGTGGGGAATCTTTTCCCGCTTTGGATGGAGCGGAAGGGCGTGTCAGACTTTTACTGACTAAAACCCACCCGTATTCCTTTAGTTGCCTCTGTCAGAGGCCACGGTAACTCTTTCAAATAGGCATTCCTAAAAGAATATACCCATGGCCCTGGCAGGACTTAATTAGAGAATAAGCCCTAAGTTTTTTTTTTTGTGTTTCTTCTCAGATTAGTCGAATAGGTAACACTGACCATATTTCGTTAAAAACATAGTAAATTTTTCAAGTGTTTTTGAACCAACTTACATAAAATAAAATATAATATATCAGTGATTTTAAAGCAATTGTCTATTCCTAAGTTTATATTCAATGAAAACAATTACATTTTCAGTAAAAAACACACGGTATATACCTGTACATAAATGCTAAAACATTTTGAATTTTTCTGTGAGTTCTAGGCTTCATTTCAGGTGTTATTTCACTGTTTACAAGAGAAAACATTACCTACCAGCTATAGGTCAATCCCAATTGAAAAATCTTTTTTAATTGCTTTTCGTTTTTGCATCACAAAAATCATTCCCTGATGGAAAACCGAGTCAGAAAAATATGCAAAGCTTCAGCATTGTTTACAACCATTACCAACGGTTGTAAATCTAGCGGAACAGCGCGATGAAGCGCTTCGATACTTTGTGAACTGGATCAATATTATTTTTATATCTGCAATACTTTTTAGTATGAATTTTTTTTTGAGCTGTTATAAAAACACTTTTCTGATCTTTATTTTAGGGATTGTCAAAAAAAAATAAAGAGAAACTTCAAAGAAAAGGCGTAGAGTGTGTGAGGAATGATATGAAAGAGACAGGACGAGAATGATAGCGTGACGGTTGACAGTGAAAAAGGAAAGAGAAAACGTGTTGCCCCGACCCCAAGAAACGTGAGACAAGGATAGATGATGATAATAATCACGCTCAACAACATACCTATTTTCAGCAATCCAAATGTTTTATTTCTCTCAAAACAAAATAATTGTATCCTAAAATTCTGGCTTCCATTTTAAACCATCGACAAAATGCTACAACGACCAAAAAGTCCGGAACAACGCGACGTTTGACATCAAAAACAAATGAAAAGCATTCCTTGAATTCCGAACGTAAATGAATTCTTTTAAATTCACACTATTTGGAACGCGGGCGGCGACACGGTCCAACGTAAAGTTAGTGCTCACGGTAAACTTTTGTTTATAAACACGGCTGCATCAACATGTTGGTCTGAGAGTGTTAACGTCGCTTTAGTAAAAACTGATTACGAGGGTGTACGTGGTTTTGAAATGCTTTAAATGGTAGGGAGTTCTTCAGTTGCCTGTATTTTTTATTTGTACTGAATTAATCCGTCATTTCTGAATTAATGTAGGTTTGCTAGTAACCTGATTAATTTGATCGAGATTATACAGTTTACTTGATCTTTACTTTACTTTTGATTTAAAGAACAGAAATCAACGTTTCATAGCAAACCACTCGCGGTTAAAACACTCAAAATACAGACAGAATAATGAATAGTGATCAATAATTTCACTACCTCTAAGAATTTCGTACAAACCTTTTACACACACACGCACATGAGTACGTAGCTTAATCTGTTCAAGCTACGTGTGCGTGGTAAAGTTTAAGAAAAAACAAAAACATTCCATTTACAAAAAAAAAACCCACAAACAATACCAGTTCAGTGAATAACCGTTAAAATTTAAAAACAAAAGCTGCTTCTACATTATTTCATAGCCCGTTGCCACTAGCGGGATTACCATACGCTTGCATATGCATACGAGCGCGTTTGGCTAGCTCACACCTCGTGAAATAGGGAGATAATTGTTCATGTATTGTGAAATAGGGGAACTAGGTATATGTTTAATTTTTACGGTTCGTTGGGCTCTGCATAATATTGTGGGTAGATTGGTTTTGGTAGTTGATTGGTGTTGAAATGAAACTTGTGTGTCATGTATATCGAGTGTTCGGTACTGGTCAAATTAATGAGTTTTCACATTCTTTGTTATCCTGATCATCTGGCGTATTATGTGTTACTTTAAATTTAAGGTTAATAAGAAAATCAAATTGTCCGGTTTCTCGAGTATTTACGTAAGTGGGAAATATTTCAAATACTTTGTCGACATAATCCTAGCTATCCAGCAACAGTCAAAGCTGAAGTGATGGTTGGCCCCCAGGTAGTCTCGCCGCCTTTTACATTTCTGGGCCAGCCCTATTAATACCCAAAAATAAACAGTTAATCCATTCCTCGATATTCTATAACAAGCCAATCTAACCGTAATACTAAAAGAAATGAGGCACCTCTTAAAACTACGTTAGAACAGAGAGTAATTTTATTGAAGCCAAAGATTAGCATAGATTCCAAGTCCGGGCTGGACTGGCTAACGGACACTATGCTTGCATTAGCGTGCAATTTAGATCAGCATTCATTAGGAACCGATTACCACACTGCAGTATAGATTCTGTGGATGTAGACTTAGTAGCTTAGTGCTAGTATTAAAATGCTACCTCGTCTCTTTTGCAATGTTGTTTTTTTATTTAACCTTTTCACCGCCCGACTACATATCAGTTGGCTTGCTCAGCGGCCGGCACAGTGAATTGAAAAATTATTATCTTCGACGAATAGGGTTTTGCAATGACGTAAAACACAAAACCCAACATAAATAAAATTCTCAGTCGTATAAACAGGACACGATAGTGGCGGTAACCGGTAACGGCCCTCTTTGAGGAGTGGCTAGAGAGGCGTCACGGCGCCCTCACCTACCGCCTGACGCAGGTCCTCACCGGACATGGATGTTTCGGGAGGTTCCTGCACATCATCAGGCGGGAGGAAACGCCCGGGTGTCACCACTGCGAGGATCGCCCAGAGGACACGGTAGAGCGGGAGAAGTCATTGCATGATTTCCCAGGCTTAAAAAAAAAAGGCGGCGCGGGCCCGAAAACATTTGTCGTATTAATCCGACTGGGGCGGTTAAGCCTGCGACTGACTGAAAAGTTGAGTGGACATCGGCTATCATGAACTCAAACTCAAAGCATTCAAGTAAATTCAACCAAGTACAGGCACTCTTAAACTGTCAAAAAGGCGGTCAGTTGGCCATAAGCTCATTCCAAAACGGAGATCTCTATGAAAAAGAACGGGCAGGAAACCCCAAGGAAACTCTCATGTTATAAAATTCAATATAACAAAGAACAAGACGTCAAAAACTGCACAAACTATCTCAACGACATCACAAACATTGCACAATAGCACGCCAACTTTCTACCAACAATCTATTCCAACATGAAATATTAAACGCTAAATAAATTTCAAAGCACTCTAACTTTGCCTAGTCCAATATTTGGCATTTACCATAAATGTGGCCATGTAAGGCCGCAAATCGCTTGCGGTTTTGGCATCGGCTACCAATTCATAATAGCATACTTACAAAATTGATGCCCAGCATTAAACACTTTATTGGCACTTGGTTTGCAGTACAGCTGCATTCTCTCGGCGTTTTTGCTAATTTTATGGCATTGTGAATTCAAGACCAATAAAAGTCAGGTCTTTTATGCGACTGCTATTGGCATACTATACAAGCCAATTAAGGCTATTTGACACGGTCAAAAATAAAATAATTATGAAATCATATAGAAAAAAGACCGCTCGTCTTAAAAACTTCCATTACAGTGCAAAAATTAAATATTATGCAAGGATATAATTGTAAAATTGGATTTAATGTTAGTATTCCATTTGATTCCAAAAATCTGTGACGTCACATTTCAATATTTAATACAATGACGTACGCCGCGTTTTGACAGTTCATAAAAAGTATTTACGTTATTGACTACCCTGTCAAATACCCTATTGGTCAGTTATGAATGAACTTACCTACGCACACTTTGACCCAAGGGCTGGCTTTTACCTTGTCTAGAGGCCATACAACGTGGTAACACCAACAGTCTCTTGGATACATTACCAGTCGACAGCAATGCGGGGGAATTTTTCGACGCCATACTACAGTTACTTATTCATTTTATTAAATATCTACAGTACCTTTATTCTTTTTAGTTTTAGTGTTAGATTATATATTGTATACCATTTTAATAAATTAATTGTAATATTTGTAATAAATATAAACATAAAACCTTTGTCGCACACTTTTATTAAATTAGAGTGTGCAGAAACTATTAACGTGTTGTGATAGTGAACGAAATAGTTTTTATTACATGACACAATATTTTTTTAAACCTAATAAACTGTTGCTTTCTAAAAAACAGAATCTAACTAAAATTATGTTATGATTATACTTTTTATCTTGTAATATTTGATAGCACTACAATGCACAATGTTAATTTTCTTTTCAAAACATGTAAAACAGACATTGAAAATCGTAAGCTCCCAAAAGCTTTGAGCTTCGTGTATCTGCCTAGTCACAGGGAAACTAACCAACACTTCGCCCTAGGCTAGATTGTAAGCCTGGCTAACTATCCTTTTACTCCAACTGATACTATACTGTGCCCCAACTGATAGTCAGTAACAAAATATCAAGAGCAATGGCAGCCGTTTCGTTCGCTTTTTGAGTTCGAAACATTTTGTTTAATTCTTCTTTGAATCTACTGTGAAAATCGAAAATGTACAGAATTCAGATCAAAATATTCTTTATTATGTACACCATAAAGATACAGACATAAATGCAGAACATTTACAAAAGGTGTCACAATGGGCGCGTTCTTTTTAAGACAACCTTTGGATGTAATAAGGGAGAAGGAGAAATAAAGAAAGAAAGAATAAAGAAAATAAGTTTATTTATATAATGTTTCGACCCCATGTGAGACGGACCCACAGCGCTGATTTTCAGCGACAGCCGGCGTTGACGTGATGACGTCAAACTGGTGAAGCATGTGTTAAAAATAAAAATAAATACCCTAGAATGAAACTAAAACAAAAATTATTTACAATGATTGACAGACAAGGAATCAAGGAAAGGAAGAATTGATTGGAGAGACAATATTGCAGGTAGTCTCAGATGTGTTATTTTCCGAAATACACCACCAACGTTCCTTTACAAACATCCGTTAAGTACTATTAATATAAACATTTTAGGACAGGCCACAAAATAAAGAAGGCCTTGTCAGTTGCCAAGAGTAGCTAATTCGGAAACCTTAATTAATTTAGCCATTGGGGCTCTACTCCTAACAAGGCGACTAAGTACCCACATATTAGTTTAACACCCAAACTTTGGGTGTCCAAGTTCCAGCTAGTCTCTCGATCTACTCTATTTCTTAATGGACATAAGTACCGTGATTGCTTATGTAAGAAATTAAGATATATTGCAGCAAGACACTCTTTTTTTTTGCTGATTGAGAATTATCAATAGACTTCTGCTCTTGGTGGAATAGAAGGGGACAGACCGCCGCCAACTAGCTTTAAAAATTAAATATTGACGTGTAAAAGTGTCATAAAAGATCTACTTACATAAATACAAATTTCATTTCAGACTCTTGCTGACTAAACCCATCCATGTTCCTTCCTTAGCCCTTAGTGTTTCGGGGCAGTGGTAAACCTTCGGACAATCCCACTGACCCGGCAGGCTGCGGCCCTAACGGGCCCCTTCCTTATTGTTGACATCAGATGTCAGAAGAGATTCTCTTTGATGCGCGCGTGGAACACGAATGCGCGTCTGGCACGGGCCTGCAGCGTGACACTAAGGTGTGTTCTAGGCCACCTGAAAAACTTTTAAGTAACATTCTTCAAGCAAAAGAACATTTTCTATTATACTATCATGCACTCTGGGTATCTACTAGGTATTTCTATTTCGTAAAACTACTTATTGATGTCTAAAATCGATTTAATAAAATCAATAATTTAAGACGATGGATACCTATTGTATTAAAATCCATCTAGTTGTTATGATGCTTTGAAGGCTTTGTAGAAGATACGTGGATAGGCATGAGTAACATAACCCTGTCTTTGCTGTCGCGGAGTAAAATAGGTTAGAATTGTGAAGCTCTCAGATTAAAAACAAAGTGTTTGATCCGTATACGCTTTTCCGCTACAGCAAAGCGTGTTGTTACTATGTCGTGTTCCATTACTTCGCTCCAAGCGTTGCATTAAGGCGTCTGCGACACAATCACGAATGTGATGCATAGCAATGCGAAATAACAGCGAACAGAGAACACAGAATCAGCGATGGAACATAGACAAATAGAAGTATTTATTTTTGGGTTCGTTTTTTGAAAACCTACTGCACCACCAATCACTTATGGCCAATTTCACCAATGAAACTGTCAAAGTCAAAGTCAAATCATTTAATATTTGAAATAGATACAAGAAAGGCACTTTTGAACGTCAAAATGAATAAGAAATAGAATTGATTCTAGTCGCCCCTTCCAAAAGGTATGTCGTATGGAAAAGAATGGGCAAGAAACACCACTGTTACTGTTACGCAATAAAGACTTTGAATTTGAATTTGAATTACTCTTAAATGTTTTACAATGTTTTGTATGCATGAATTATAACATTCCATAGCAAAAATGCCAACGTGGTTTATACATAATGTAAAACGCAATCAGTTTTATTTGTAAAATTCACCTTAGAATTGGTGCAAGTGGGCTAAAGTTTTCCAAGCAATTAGTTTAATTTGATATAAATTCAATACATCCATTATGCTTTATCAAACTTCAGAGATAAAAGAATAGAGATTGATAGATTATACAAATAGATGTAGTTATGAAATAAAGCGAGTAATATGATATTTGTTTCATAAAATGTATTATTATTTCCAATAACAGATCGCAAACATTACAAAGAAATTATCGTTAAATTGAGAATTTAATATAAATTCAATCATAATATTACGTCACTACATAAGTACCTAATACTTGAATCTTTGAATCGAAACTTTTCAGACACATATTACATATTGACCTACAAGCCCATTCTATATTACAAATAGACGCAAAACCGAGTTAGATAATAATATCAATGTTTGCAAGCTGGGGGCCAAACACCACCTCAAATGGCCACGGTAGCTCACATTTCGCGGGCCTGCGGGCGGTGAGTAATGGGTAGCTCACTGTCCGATCAGGACAAGGCCCGTGCCGGACGGTGCGTACGTGTTCCATGCGCGACTCAAAGAGATGTCAGCAAGAAGGAAGGGGCCCCTAAGGGCCGAAGCCTGCCGGGTCAGCGGGATTGACCGCAAGGGTTACCGCTACTCCGTAACATTAAGGCCTAAGGAAGGAACATGGATGGGTTTAAGTCAGTACGAGTCTGACACTCCCTTCCGCAAAAAAAAAAATTGGGTGCTGTGTTGATTAGAATATGATTCGCAATCACGTATTTACAGAACCTCAATCTGCAACACACAGCCTGACACTGACCTGCAAAATCTATATATATAAAAGAAAGACGGGTTTGTTCCCTTCGTTATAACTCGAGATCTGCTGGACCAATTTTCACGGTTTTTGTTTCGTTGGATTTGTCTCCGCCCTGAATAGCAGAATACATCTCTTTTTTTTTTTTTTTTTAGGTAGTGTATGTAGTAGGTAGGTAGGGTAGGGTAGGTAGGTAGGGTAGGGTAGGTAGGTAGGGTAGGGTAGGTAGGTAGGGTAGGGTAGGTAGGTAGGGTAGGTAGGTAGGGTAGGTAGGTAGGGTAGGGTAGGTAGGTAGGGTAGGTAGGTAGGGTAGGTAGGTAGGGTAGGTAGGGTAGGTAGGGTAGCTAGGGTAGGTAGGGTAGGTAGGTAGGTAGGGTAGGTATCACAGTTAAGACAGGACAACGTCTGTCGGGTCAGCTAGTTAAAATAAAACCCAAGAAACTTCGAATTTGGTGGGCTGCCTTGGCGCTTCCTTCTTAAACTTCATTATGAGAAAGAGATAATAATATTAAGCTATGCAGGAATAATAGCTTAATATTATTATCTCTTTCTAAATGTCAAGCAATACTAAAATAGTTCTGCTGTAAGAGGTGGTGGTTGGCTCCCTGGTCAAAGATTTATTATTAAACTATAAATCATTCTACATTATGTACCTAGGTACTATTTATGAGGGAAACGTTTATTTGAATTTGTTTGAACACGCATAGACTTTGAAACATAACGTAGAGTCGGCGAAATATAATTGTTTCTCAAATTGACTACCAACTTAGTTGTTAAATATCCATTATATTCAAATGACAACTTCCATTACCTACTTGATAAATAAAAATGAAATCGCTATAATACGGTAAACTGACCGAGTGTGTGTCGATAAATAATTCTTGCTTACAGGCAAAAATAAATCCTTTATCTACTTTTCTTTCTTTCTGAAATAGAAAATACTAAAACATTTTCTAAACAAACTAATTAGTGTAGTGCAATGGTTACCAACAATAACACTTTTTACAGCGGCCAGTGGGTTGCCAGGATAAAAAACCACCCTCTTCCGTCGGCGGTTAAATATTGAAAGTCAACAGTTTCATACAACACGCTGCCACGCTCATTACAAGTTTTTGCCACTCCGCTCCCAAAATCTTTACAAAAAATAAACCTTAATCAAAGAAGATTATAAAGAAAGTCACGCTTCCAAATCCCTCGCCATCACATTTCAATGAATAATGACTGGCGACATAATATGCATAATGATGTAAAAACGACGATTTTTCCTCAAAACGTAATTAATAATGCCGACTGACGAGTATCTCTGGTCAAAATATTCGTGGCTGTGAGCGATTCATCTTGAACTGGGATCTTAGAAACAAAAGGGATAAGTCATCACTGTGGCCTAGCCTTTTCCCGATCTTTCTTTTCTTTTTCTTGGTTCGTGAATAACCTGGTGTCAGAGTTTTTATGCTGCCCATGGGCCTCTGACTTAGCTTCACATGCTGTTGAGAAACATCTCTCAGGCATGCCTGTTTCCTCACGACGTTTTCTTCACCGATTTTTGAACAAGTGATAACTATACAATACGCACATGAATCCGAAAAATCAAAGGTGCGTGCCTTGGGTTCGAACTCGAGACACACGTCACACCACTAGGCAAACACTGCTTTTTAATTTAATTTAATATATTTCTGCTTTTTCCCGATATTGGCTTCCAGTCTCACAAGACGCAGCTGAATACCAGCATTTTACGTGGAGTACCTGCCTATCTGGGGTCGACCAGCACCTTTTATGCATAATCAGCCTGTATTATTTCCTCTCACAGAGGGACGCCTATGGCCCTGCAGTGGCTCGTAATTCACCACGCGGGCTCAGCGCGGTTTTGTAGATGTCATATATCTTCGAATTATTAGTTCCAGGACATTCCGGTTTCCTCACGATGTCTTCCTTCACCGTTTTGAGAGCAGTGGTGATGAAATAACATACACTAAGTTAAGTGCCTGCTTGGGATCGAACGACCTAAAACTGTTACCATTGCTCTATACGGGGCTATAGTTAGTGTAAATTAAATTTTGGATTAGGTTTTATTTTTACAACGAATCAAATTGGCTATGAGAAACAGGGATGTCGCTATACGTCTTGGTCAGCTTCATCTTATTCTTGCGCTAGAATAGTGATCCCTTCTCCACCAGTTGACTGGTAGAGAATGCCTAAGGCATTAAGTCCGCCTTTGTACCTTTATTGTGTGCGAAAAGTTTAAATAAATAAATGATGATTGTATCGCTCCTGCGCACGCTTCAAAACACTGTCATTTTTATCGTGTTGTTAGTAGTCATAGAAATTTTAGTATTCAAAATTATCTGGCTTTCGAAGCAATAATGGTCAGTAGTGTTATTCTGTAAAATTTTACCTTGAAAATGTAGGTGAAGTGAGTTTAAAGTGAGTTGTCAATAGTGTCAAAGAAGATTATAGACTGATTATGCTAACCCCAATACCGCGATGCAAGTTTTTTGGCTGTACCACACAGTAAAGCAAGAAATTACTTGCATATCGTTTAAACAGGGTGAAATTGAATTCATGGGCATTATTTTAAGCGGTCTTTGTATTCATCATTATGAACAACTTTTACTATGGGAACAAATCGAAAATGCGAAAAAAAATCAGCTGTATAATACATTATGCTTGCATAGCTCGTCAAAATGTAGGGAACAACTGATTTTTTTTGCGATTTTTTTGTTATTCCCGTATTTCATTCAATTTCACCTTGTATATTGTTCAGTCTATGCTACATTTTATGGTTGCTTTAAATTATAGTATACCACAGGCAATTAAATAGCATCGTGTGTATCAGGCCACCAATAAATTTGGATGTCGCACAAAAAGGATTTACTCTCTCGGCATATCCTTCTTTCTTACACTCCATGGACATCGTAATATGATTCATTATGTTACAGATAATTCTCTTTAAGATATCCCAGTTTCCCTTGTGGCGGCAAATTATTTCTCCGGCAGTTACTAATAATACTTACTTAGTACGGTTTATTTATTAAGTACAGGGGGCCAACCACCGCCTCTTATTCTTTTAATATTGTTTCACATTGGGAAAGAGATGGAGCTATACATCCTGTATAGCTTCATCTTTTTCTCACACTAAAGAAATATAAAATAATAATGCTCTTTGAGATGGTGGTTGGCCCCCTGTATTTACCAGGGTACCCTTGAATTCACGAGTACATTATGATCAATATCTTTATTCTCTGTACTCGTCGATAGGTCACTTTGTCTGTATTTATTTTGTCTATGTCTGTCTTTGATGGATGGGAAGTTGGTAGTACTATGGAGTATGTTTTTGTGTATGCCTTATTTTTGTATTAGTTCATCAATCAACATGGCCTTTAATAGCCAGCCTATTTCACATACTATACTGATGTTATTAACACGAAAACTTATTTATTCTTGATTTCCTCATTCATGTCTTTTTTGATTGATAGAAAAGATTTTTCGTGGAATGAAAACGGCCTCTATTTTTTATTGTTCACAAAATTTGCTTAAAGCTAAGTACTTTAAGTATTCAATTAATTCTTAAAACCCAATTTTTTTACCTTTAATTTTATTAAGGACTTACTATTGTCAGAAATGTTTCCAAATCCGAAACCGTAAAAAAATTATAATGTAAGCTTTTAAAAAAATGTCCTTCTTTTAATCAAATTAATATATTTCACGCTAATACTTAACCTAGCAAACGGAAATTCGATAGAGTTTCATCGGAAAACAACGTCGGTAAATATTTACTTGGCCTTGTTCTTAGGGATTGGTTTGAAAATGGAACAGAATCCGTTCATTAAGGTCGTGTTACTTTTCTTAATATTAGGTATTGGAATATTTTACTAACTGAAAGCTCTCCTTATAAGATTTACAATGCTTGGAGATTATGCCAACTACAACAGTTTATACAAATACAAAATTTTCTATCTACAGTATTAAGAGTACTTTCCATCCAGGGGGCATTACAAAATTCCACCCTGTATATGCAAAATCTCGAGAAGAACTACATGGCTACAAAAAATTGTTAATAAATGGTTTTTGAACCTGCATTACATAATAGTTCAAAATAAAAACAATAGCATTTAGGATGACGGAACACTGCACTTTTTCGCAGCGTAAGGCGTTTTGAAACGTAAAAACTTTACCGGTTACTGTCCATGATCAGTGAAAATGATTTTTACAAGAACATATAAACAGTAAAGCGTTATGTAACGCGAAATGAGATGCTTAGGGCTGTGGGTGTGCTGGAAGCAAAACGCAGTCGATGTGCCAACTGACCGACGCCGACGCTGTCACCACGCAGCTGAGCGTAATTTACTGATTACGGAATCATTACAGGCCTACAGGAGATGTTGCTGAACGTCGAGGAAGATACGGAGTTTCCAAACCAAGACTGATTTCTACTAAATGCTGTGAGGAAGCCCCCCATATTACAGCTCGATAGTTGTTAGGTTAGGTAGGAAGACTCCAGTCTGAGCACCATGTGGTTGTCAGTGACCGAACCGCCTGGAAAAGATAGCATGAAGATAATCCTTACGCTCGCAGTACGCGGAAATCGAGGGCGTCGAATTGTTATATTGGATGACACTCAATAGGCTTGTCTTTGTCTGATGAGGCGCGATTTAGATTTCATCCCCATTTAAGGGGAACGCGTGTTAAGGGTTATGGTGCAGTTCCTGGGTTCCTGGGTCGGGCATCGAAACCAGAACCTCATGCTCAACAGTAGCGCTTGCATCCACTAGACCAATAAAGCAGTCACAAAAATAAAATCAACTATCGCACAACAATTCTCCGCGCCATTACTTTCCTTATTCAAAATAATAGTTTCAAGTAGAAATAAATCTTCTGTAAAATGTGTCTTTATGCAGTCCCCTAAGGTGCTTTCCACTAGAGCATGAACCGCGACGTCCACCTGAAGTTTTAACTCCATTAATAAGAACTTGAAATACTAGAGCAGTACCATAGGGTAGATAGAACAGAAGCCCGGCTTCGTACAGAAAGCAAAACCAGGCGCACGCACACATAAACACACATTGTGTATGGCGGCCCGTGGGTCTTTCGAAATGGAAACATTTTGGTTGCTAACTACTCCAAAAACTAAATTGAATAAAAAAAAATACATGAAATCACACTTTTTTTTTAATTAGCCCACACTGTCTGAGCAAACGCCTCTCCCAAATCCTTCCAGACATCTTTTTCTTGAGCCACCTCGATACAAAATGCGAAAGTTTGTGAGTGTGATTGTTTTAATGTTTGTGACTTCTTCACGCTCAAACGGCTGAACGGATCTGGATGCACACATAATAATATAATGGTTATAACCTAGAATATTTTAGCCCGGAAATATTGATAGTTCCCGTGAGATAATTTCCGACCACCACGCGGACAAAGCCGCCGCAGAAGCTAGAAAGATGTTAAAAGATCTGAGAGATGCCAAAACCTACAAAATGTTTATAAAACTACATTTAAAGATTAGTTAAGCCAAACAAACACAGCACCTATTGGGAACAAAATGTCATTCGCTACTTTGCTCTAGCTAAATTGAACTTTAAACAAATGCCAGTCGCGAGTGCACTTGCACTAGCCGTACGTGAGCTGTGCATATGTGCGTGCCTAATAGCTCGTTGTATAAAGCTGACCTTCTATACCCATCTGTTATGTGTCCGTAGTTTGTAAACTGGAACAAAGCCATCATTAATCGGCCCACTGTTCTCCCGCCATTTCTATTTCCGACAACAGAAATTGTTTTTGAAATATTGTTCGACGAACCGACGGGAATAGGTAATTTTGTTTTTAGTAATTGCGATTTATCAAACGTCTGATAGGGCGTGGGCTCTTCTTAATTAACTTATTAAAATTACGAATCTGATTTAAGAGTCCTTTGGGTCTTTGTTGAAATTGGATGGGCCTGTTTCGCGCCTGAGATTGAAATACTTTGTATCTGTAATATGAAAAAAGTTATCAAGATTTTTTAAAAGTTGTAATTGTTACAGGATTGAATAGCTTGAAATGCATGTTTTTTATGTACGAATGCTCAGCTTTCTCCCAACTATGCTACTTCCAGTCTAACCAGATGCAGCTGAATACCAGTATTTTACATAGAGCGACTGCCTATCTGACCTCCATAACCAAGTACCTGGGTAATACGATACCCCTTGGTAAGACTGGCTATCAGACTTTCAGTCTTCTGACTACCCATAGCGACTGTCAAAGATCTACGAATGACAGCCGGGACCATCCGCTTAACGTGCTTTCCGAGGCACGGAGGAGTCTCGATATGTACAAATGGTCACCCATCCACGTACCAACCTCGGCAAGTGAACCCTTTTTTTATGTACAAATGCAGACTGAAATTTACTCAACCATTCCCAACACAAGATTTAGAAACGTTATCTAGCACGTACTACAGCTTAGTCACTGTCAAACTACCAGTGCAAGTAGTCTAAGCGTTTATTTAAATGTAATTGAGCATAATCTCGTGCTATGTGACGTTTATAGATCCCGGTCTAAGAATGTTTGGCTTCTATAGACCCCTTCCATTTTTTTTAACGTAATTTTCCCTTCCCTTCACCCCTGAAACCTACCTCAACTCCGGGAGACACATTGTCAACATTTCACTCAGCATTCCAAAAGTTGTGACGTGAAAACGATTACGAGGCCCGTCCCGGACTTTTGGGCGGTAAACGAATAACAACGTTGACTGGATTTGAAACCTGGGACCTGCCTATCAAAACCAGATTAATTGTTAGCTTCACCGCACAGACAAATGTAATTTTCATGATAAACGAATTGTTCAACCGCAGCTGTGAAGATATTTTGTACTGGTTTTAAATTAGAGATTAGTTACCGAACGTCACGTCTGTTAACCTCGAAAAGATAGGCAGTGGTGTAGGCAGTAATGGTTCACTAACATTTCGCCAGTTCTGTTTAAGTCCCATGTAATAAGGGGCGAGCAAAGTACCATCAACTGAGCACCAATCCAGACTACGGGCTGCTACTGAGAAATCCCAGATGGAAAAATCCATTAACACTTGGCTAACCCGGGAATCGAACTCAGGACCTCATGCTCGGTAGTAGCGCCTGCGACCATCAGGCCAAGGGAGTCAGAGATTAGTTACGAGTACTTCCACATTATATTGTTTAGTTTCTAGTACCAAACATACTATTCGTTTGGATTGGTTACTAAATAGAAAAAGCTTCAGTATTTAAAGAGCTAATTTATGACGCTAGAGCTACTTGAATAAACGCTACCCTTATAAAACACTAGCTTCTGCCCGCAACTTCGTCCACGTGATATTTCTTGTTCTTCCGACCCATCGCGTCGCATCACACGCCCACCTACCCTGTTATTTCGTTTTAGCCTTCCTCATGAATTGGGCTATTAGAATGAAAAAAAACATTTTTCAAATTCGACTGGGAGTTCTGTTGAGTAGTGCCTTTAAACTAAACAAAGTCTTCCATTTTTTTTTCTAGTGTCTCAAAGTCTCCTGCCGTCCTTGGTGCAGCGGAAGGAAATTTCAGATTCTTCCTGACTAAAACCATTCATATTCCTTCCTTAGTCTTTTGTGTTCCGGGGTAGCGGTCCTTTCGGACAATTCCACTGAATTACATAACTTATATTAGAAAAAGTAGTAAATATAAATATAACGATTAAAATCACATTCACATATAAAACTAACTATCACAACAATCAAATTTCCGGTACGCAATCAAACAACTAAATGTATCCGACATCCGACCGACCAGGTTTATCAGAACCCAATTAACTGCCCGTACGCCGACCAGCGCGATTGTGACAGATCCAGCCGACCTTTATGATTTACGTCTTATATTACTTGTCCCATTTATTAAGTTGAGCATTGTTCCTTGTCCCGACCCCCCGGGCACCCCTATTTGCTCAGAATCAGTTGAGCATTTTTCTTATTTATGAAAACAAATGGGGTATAACTGTGATTGTGTCAGAGGTATGAGTTATTGGTTATGATGGAGATTTAGGGTGATAAGTAGGAGGATATATATTCTATACGACCTTGATATAAATGTATATAGAGATTGACATTTTTAATAACGATAACGAAATTAGATAAATCCGATATGTATGGAATTGGCATAAGCTTTCGAAATGTCACGTGATCAATCGTTTTCGATCGGTAAGTGATAGACAATGTCACATTGTGTAACGAAACTCGATCAAAGTTTCCATAAAATTGCGTTGACAAGTGGCGTTCTTGACAAGCCGAATCGCTGAGAATCGCTGAGATAACGAATTGTGCGATCAACAATTTCGAAATAATCATGTGTCGATACGACACGAAGCGATTTATACTTGTCAGGGCCCCAGGTCCTAAAATTACCAGTTTAGAAACCAAAAAATGGTCTTCAAACCATCTGACCAAGTCTAATCTAATCTAATTTTAAAGTAGAGACTTTAAAAGAGACTGTGACCTCTGAGTTTGTTTCGGCCTTTGTCTCAGAGTATTCAGGTAGAAAACGACCTCATCTAGTTTTAAAAATATTATTGACGTGTAAAAGTGTTCATGAAAACCTATTTACAAAAATAAAATGATTTATCATTATCAGACAGTAAACTTACAACGCATCTTCCTGTCTCATAGCGGCATGACGTATGTATTTGAGGCTCAGCCACCACCAGCCCAGCCTATAACTGTCTCACTGCAGGGCAAAGGCCATGCGGGACCTACCGCACTTACCGCTACCCCGGAACAGAAGGGCTAAGGAAATAACATGGATGGGTTTTAGTCAGTAAGAGTCTGACACTCTCTTCCCCTCCATCCGGAGCAGGAGGAGTCATTTGATGATTTCCTAGCCTTAAAGAAAAAAGGGTAAATGCCTCTGCTCATTAAAAGAAGACACGAGCTTTGTATGATGAGACTTATTTTTGGTTCATATTGTTTTCTCACGTTGTTTTTCCTTCACCGATGTCACTAATGTTTAGAGCTAAACTCAAACGACTTTACTACAAAAAATGGTTTATATTTTAGACCCAGGGTTTAAACATTTTTAAATTCCGAACTGTATTTCGACAGCGTTAAAGTTCTAATTACAAAAACTGTCGTCAACCCGAATTTAAGTACCTAGTCAATTATGAATTAAGAATAAATCATTTTCCGAATTTAGAATAAAATTTGAATAGATTTAGAATAAAATTTGAATAGATTTAGAATAAAAGTGCGAAGTTCAGGCTCCTACTAAAATTAGAACTCGTTTTGTAATAAGACGGTATGAGTACGTATGAATTGAACAATTCATATTAGTACTTGCCCTTGTATTTGAACTCTCTACCTTGTGAATGAGACGACGAAACTAAGCCACTGGGCCATCACGACAATTTTTTTTGTGCCTAGCCTTTTCTCAACTATGTTGGGGTCGGCTTCCAGTCATGGAGCGACTGCCTATCTGACCTCCACAACCCAGCAGTAACAGTAGTAACGTGGGTCATCACAACATCGGATAAATCAATTATATAAAAACATCATACCAATATCGGAATTTGAGCGCATCACATCCTGTTCCAACATAATATGCTTCTATAATCTCTTTATAAGAGTAGAAAATATAGATCCTCATATTTGCCATCCCATTCCATCCCGGACCCGTTGGGACAACTGCTCCTCTGTGCATAACCTTCAAAGGGATTTAATCACAATAAGTCCACATTCGAATAATTCCATTATTCATTTAATAAAATCACCTTCACACTCACAATCAGATTCAACATTGAATTTACATTTCAATAGTCTAAATCAAGTGTGGTTTTGAAAGCAGAAGTTTCTAAGAACTTTAAATCAAATCGTGGAATTTGATTTAAAATTTTGAACCTCAAAGTAGCTGGTAACAATGGGGAGAGAAAACAACTTTTTTTTTTCATCAATGACAATGAGAAAACGTAAATATTTTTGGAATTCAAAACCTAAATGAGACTAGCTTTCAGACCGCTCTAATTTTGCTAACTGGGTGCAGTCACCTGCACCGATCGGGATCACTGACTTTGAGGTGGCTTAGTGTACCTACCTACGGATATTCAGTAGAATAACAGGCCTACTTTAACTGAATCTCACCTTTGTTAGGTGAACTCCAAGAAATGATTTTTGAAGGGAGGGCCCCTGAAGGTAATTAAATAGGGGATGAATGTTTGTTAGAAAATTCGTTATTTTCGTTCATAAAACCACTTGGTTCGTATAGATACAAGAAGGATTAAAAGAAAGCACGCTTATCTTAGATTCTCAATACGATTATTTACGACCAGAAATACGTGATCATTAGTTTGTCTGTAAAACTAGACTCAAATATGCCGCCTGTCTGGCGAGCTAATCCGCTTACCCTAAACAAAATTCGATAGTTCACCCAAGCCCTAATATGTAAACCGCCCTTAGTCACAGAGCCCTAATAAACGCGGGCGACGATTAAAGGCTAACTTAGGGCCGGTTTAATAATAAGCCTAAGTAACAAGTGGCCTCATGGCTTATGACATTAACAACTGAGGGAGTAAGGCCGCGCTCACTCTGTATTTCGTAGTTCGTTCAAAATTCCGTCTTACGAACGCTTACGTAAACGCACGAACAATTCCGATCTTTAAACTCACTCCAAATTCAAAAGCGTACTCTTAAAATAACCATTACCTGTTTCATAATTCTATGGTTTCGAAAAGAATATGTTGGCAACACCATACGAAAATCGCTTTAGAATCTTGTGTACTAAATTATAACTATTATGCTCAATTATAATAATTATACAACGTGGCACTACAATGGTGACATTAACACATATATACGTTTTCACATTTTCGTGTCATAAACCAATTACAGGTACTTTTGAATTTTCAAGGGGTCGGTCAGTCAGAGAGATGAAGCTAGTTGCCCTAGTTGATATTTCCTTTAAACGTTATTATTTAGGGATTTATTTAAAATGTAAGAAAATTGCATCTTATAGCAATATGTACTTAAAGAACTGTTGCGTAGCGGTCATTTACCGGGGTCACGGATCATAACATTCGCATTTTAATTTCATTGATGAGAAGGAATAAGCATACTATTAGGATGTTGTTTGTTCTTTGGCCAAAGAATTAGCATTGCCATTCAACGTGGCAATGCTGCCAGTCTTCTGGGCACGTTTCCTGACGACAGCGATGCGGATGAGTACTTCGACGCCTAAGGGTCCTTTTTGTCTTTTTTGGATTTATTTGTATATAATATAGTTAGTTAGATAGTCTTTTAATTTAAGTATGTATAAGTTGTTATTGTATTAGATTGTAGAAAATAATTAAATGTATTAGGATGAAAGAACTGCAAAAAGTAGGCAAATTGATTCTATTATAAAGGGTGATTTTTTTACTGGTATCTTTTTGGCAACACTGTTTTTGAAAGAACACGCGTGAATCGTGTCTTGTGTCATTGTCAAACTTGTTCAAGACGACAAAATTCATTCGTCATTCGTTCATTTTTTTTTTGCCCAAAATGGAAGAATTGGACATGCCTGACATGTGGTTTCAACAAGACGGTGCCACATGCCACACGGCACGCGAAACAACGGCCCAATTGAGAGCCGCCTTCGGTGAACAGTTTACATCACGTTTTGGGCCCGTCAATTGGCCGCCTAGATCGTGTGATCGCCTTTGGACTATTTCTTGTGGGGCCATGTTAAGGCTCATGTCTACAGGGATAAACCAGCAACGATTGACGCACTGGGAGCCAATATTGAAGTATTTATTCGTGATATACCGGCTGATATGTTGGAGAGAGTGTGCCGAAATTGGGCCTTGCGAATGGGCTATCTAAACCGGAGCCGCGGCCAGCATTTGTATGAAATCGTCTTCAAACATTAAATTATATTGATCATTCTATCGATTCCAATAAAGATTTCATCAAATTTTTTGTGTTTTTTTAAAAAAAATCAAATCCTATACCTCTTAAAAAATCACCCGTTATAATTGGTTTGAAAAAAATAGGTTTTCAATTATAATTTTTTGTCACCATTATAGCGCCACGTTGTATATTGTAAGAGTGTAGCTAAGCTATTCCTTTCGTCTTCAGGAGGTTTTGTAGATATTAACCAAAGTTCTTAATGAAACTTGAAAAGTTTCGTTTTTCCTAAGAGTGCCTCGAGATAGTTTGTTCTTCATAATTAATTTGTATGCATGTCAGATCTATAAACCGATACCAATGCACAAAGGAAGCTATCATTGGGGCATCGTTCAAAACAAAGACACAAACAATTTATGAAAATGTGATTATCGATACAAAATGGCGGGTAACTTTGATTATAAATACAATTAAGGAACTAGAGCAAAGAAGGCATAATATCTTTGTAAATAAAAAATGATAAACTGACTGACTGGGTGATGTATTAACGCACAGACAAAACCGCTGGACTTAGAGACTTGATGTTTTGCACATAACAACTTATATAATAGAGGAGCGGAAGGGAGTGTCAGACTTTTACTGGCTAAAACCCATCCATGTTCCTTCCTTAGCCCTTTATGTTCAGGGATAGCGATAACCCTTTCGGACAATCCCGCTTACCCAGTAGGCTCGGCCCTAACGGGCCCCTTCAAATGCTGACATCTGTTTGACATTCCACCGTAAAGGGTGAAATAAAACAAGGGAAGAAAGTTAGTATGAAAAATGGATTGTGTGAAAGATGATATTATGGCTAGAAAGTGAGTGACTACCGAGATGACGACTAATATAGAAGTATGGAACAAAAAGAATGTTACATGTTGCGCCGACCCCAAATAAATAGGGATAAGGGCAGGAGAATGATGATGATAGGAAATACCCGAACTCCACGCGGACGAAGTCACGCACACATATCCACATTGCGCCCGTATGAAGCCGGGACGGGTCGCTAGTAGTGCATATAGCAGCTTATCTACATAGTTTATAACAAAAAGTCGCCACCCTTCTGTACGCTTAGGTCTTTTAAACTGCGCAACAGATTTTAATGCGATTTTCATCAATAGATGCAGTGATGAGGCAGTGTTAGCTTTGTGGTCTGACCTTCGGACTGTCAAGTCTTAGGTCTCGAGTTCGAACCCCAGCAACCAACCCTTCTGATTTACGGATACATGTGCGTATTGTATAATTATCACTTGCTTTAAATCGGAGAAGGAAAACATCGTGAGGAAGCCAGCATGTCTGTGAGATATTTCTCAACAGCATGTGAAGGTAAGTCAGAGACCCATGGGCAGCACAAAAACTCTGACACCAGGTTAGTCACTAACCACATGAAAAGAAGAAGATCAATAGATAGGGAAAGGTTGATACGTATAGTTTATCAAGCTATACCCACGGCTGTGCCCGCGCAACAGTACCAACGTTGCAACAGTGTGCAGCCGGGGCGGTTCACTAGTGACCCATATAGCTTTACTTAAAATATTAGTCCTACCACAGTAGTTTTTGGCCGGCCGCCCGCAAGCAAACATCTGAATACAGTTTTACGCAAGTTTTGTCGAAAATGTTCATAGTCATATATTATTGCGTTTTGTTTTAATTTCCTTTGACTTTGTTGTTCGTCATGTGTTGACGTAAGTCTGCTCATACGATTACATAGGTCCCTAATTACTACGTAAGTTTAAAACGAAAAAGGTTAAGGTTTTTATCACTTGCAGTGCGATTGCGACGCCTGGAGGTTCGTTGATCATTTATTTAGTTCGAGTTACTTGACAAAACTTGCATGAAGCTTTTGCACATCGGCTGTCTAAATTGCCTTCTTCAACCAGCCTCCTGAAAAGCATTAAATTATACCCACATGCTATTTCATAAAGCAGTGGTAGCCTAGTGGTAACGGCCCCGAGTACGAGTTCTAGGCCGTGGGTTCGAACCGAACCCAGACAGGCGCTTTGGTCAGCGGGATTGTTCGAAAGGGTTACCGCTTCCCTGAATCTTAAAGGGCTAAGGAAGGAACATGGATGGGTTTTAGGCAGTAAGAGTCTGTCTTTCACTCCACCACAGAGAATGACCCCTCATTTGATGAATTCCAAACCCTCAAGAAAAAACAACAACTTAATTTTGTAAATAATTTCGTCACCACTATTCTTAAACAGTGAAGGAAACCGGTATGTGATCAAACCAAAAATCTGAAGATTTACCAACGCGCACTGGGTCCGCGTGGTAGCTTGAAGCCCATTCCTTTTCGAAGAGAAAACGGTTGTGTTGAAGCAGTGGGAAAATATAGAAATACGACGTCGCTTAACGTGGCTTGCGTGGCTTCGGCCGCGTGGATGTTGGAAATTATCTCAAGGGAATGTATTAACGGGATAAAAATATGTATCCTATGTGTTAATTTAGGTCATAAACTACCTCTGTGCCAAATTGCATCCTGATCCGTTCTGCTGTTTGAGCGTGAAGAAGTGGCAAACATACAAATTCACACACTCACACACACTCACAAACTTTCGCATTTATAATATTAAAGTGAAGTGTGATAAGCGGGACAGTAACGAACATATTTCCCCTTCGCGGTACTTGCTTAAACGTTTTATTGGGTGAGCCCCTAATAAATGCTGATTTAAACCAGTTAATAAGTCCTCCTTCAGAGCAAAGACCTCATTCCCAGCAATATCAGTACTCTGTCCGCAGCCTTACAAACACACGGTGGGCCAATTCCACAATCATTAGTTAGACGCTCTTAACTCTAGTTAAAGTTATAGTGTAGCAGTCCCTTCTAATGGCATTATGTTGTTTGGGTCAACTTAGCTAAGACCCGCGATAAGTTGCTGTTTAACACAAAGCCTGACCTTTTTGATTGTGATAAATATAATTCACATGACAAACAAAAGACAATCTATGACTGTTGAATGAGGATAGGATAAATAATTATTGTGGTCAATCAGTTTCAATCTGCCAAACATTGCAATAGCACTAATACGTGTAATTGCTATTTTGAACATGCATTCAATTTTTTATTACGTTTTATTTAATTTTTTTTGTATTTCGTTTTTTGTATTCAATTTTGATTCTAATTCTGTTTTTTAACTTTGACATTTTCGTAAAACATAATTTGTAATATCTATTATTTTATGGGGCATGCTGTGCTAACCTATAAGAAATTGTAATACTAACCTTTGATATAAGAATCTTTATTTTAAAATGTATTAGTGTTTACAATTGTTGGTTGGCCAGAAATAATAAATAAATAAACACCTATTCATTAAAGGATATCCATTATCAACGCTAATGTAATATTATATTATGTTAGTACCTACCTACCATACCTAAGCTGATAGCCAAGCAACTTACGTTCACAAAATTCTAGAGCGCATTATGTTTTTATGTATGAACCTCACACTACAATAGGCTGAAGCCAAAACGTTGCTCAGATCACAATGGCGTACATTTTTATAGCAGAATGTTGTCATTCCCAACACACATCGAGTAAGCTGGTGTAAGTTAATACACCGACCCACCTTGTATGGTCATTAAAACTGCGGGGATCAATGATGAAAAAATGTTCTTTTTAACTTTTATTATTTTGTTTATTTCATTAAAAAATTGTTTCATGCTCTCAAAACGGTTAAGGAAAACATCGTGAGTGAACTAACTGAAACTTCGAAGACATGTGACGTCGTCGAACTTGCGATGGAGCTTGTGGTAGATTACGGTTCACTCCTCATAGATAGGACGCCTGTAATGGGAATATTATAGACAATTAGTCTTCATGCATTTAAATAAGTCAAGTAGACTTTGAATTTGAAAATGAATATAAGCAGTGAGTAGACTAGTATGAAAATATGAATGGAATGTCTCTCCTACATGAGAAATTACCTATCATTATTATTTATTACTGTGGCTTGCTCTTACAACCCTTTACAACTTATCAAAGCTAGCGTGTTTTCAAAATACTTTTAAATGCTGCTTCCGTATAACATAGTAGGTACCTATTGCTGTATCTACGTCTTTACATGGTCACAACATACAAGTACCATTAATTTAATATTACTATGTAGATAACGATAGCAGAAAACGCTTTACAAAGAAAGAAAGGTAAATATCAATATTTGTTTCGTGTAAATCGAACCGCTCTCCATAAATGTTTCGTGTAAATCTTCTCCATAGGTACCTACTGCTTTAGAATGGGCAACTAGCTTCATCTCTCTGACTGACCGAAACCTTGACAATTCAAAAGTGCCTGTAATTGGTTTTTTTGAAATAAATACTTTGAGTTTTGAGTTTGAGTTTGAGTTTGAGCTACACCACACTACGCCAATCAAGCCTAAATGGACTCCAATGGACTCTAGCTATAAATTCTAACCCAGCCTCAACTAATCTTTGATATACTCGACAAAATTGGAGGTAACTTCACTCCCGATTCAATTCCCAGCCCGCTCATCTCACACCCACAACGCGGGGAAGCAATGCCACGCATGAGCGACGCGACTGGACGTCGAGATAAAGGGATTTGCGCTTAATGCCTTGTTGTCCCAAGTGTGCCTAGCAGTGAATGGACCAGCCGACCACTGGCCAGTATCGCGCCTCTGGAGCATAAAACCTTTTTGTATATTTTTAAAGGGGAAAGCAAAGATGTATTGATGATTTCTAATGATTATAATTCTATATTATAATCATTATATTATAACTAATATTTCTATAAATAAATATTTGTTACTGTCGTGAATCTTTGATCAACATACAACCTAATACTGATATGCAAATTTTAAAAACGTATCAACGTTCGAATTTTTCGGTCTACATTGGAGCTTTCACCTTAAACAATTGTGACCATGACACGTTGAGTTATTCATCTGTTTTTTTTTTTTATAAACACGGACCAATTTGGTAGGCGACAAAAATGGAACATGGAATGTTCGGGATTTGAAATAGTTTATTGTTTGTGCTGTCTGTCAGTTAAGCTGTCATGTTTCTGCGAGGCTTAAAAGTACGCATGATGTAGTTCTCCATTCGACCATCCATGTCAAAAAATTAGTTTTAGTTTAGATCTATCACAACACAAAACTCACAACACTTTTTTAATTATCTAATATAATAAATATCGCAGCATTTTGCTGAGATAGGGGCCTTTTCGGCCTTGCACAAGTACCTATTTGATTTTTTTAAACTTGCTTTAATTTTTTATTTGTATTTTTTATTTATTCTGTTTTTTTTTTTAATATTTGTATATTTCCTGTGCGTGTGCAGAATAAAATATTTTTCTTTCTTTCTTACTTTTTATGATTGTGTATTAAAATATTCACAAAGGAAAATTCAAAGAAAGAACCGTCTATAAAGTCAGTTGGAAATATACCACAATTATTATTGCACCTCTTCAAACTTTAGTCATTTCCGTTGGAATGAAGTTTCTTTTTCATCACAGATAACCTCCGGTCCGCTAATTATATTCTATCTGCAAGAATTCTTGACTACTTGCAATTGTTTCGAAGTTGCATTCTCTAGTGAAAAATGAAAAAACCACTGAGTGGGTGATGATGAAAGAAAAAGCATAATTAGCCTTTTTCATATTACGCTTCCATTTTTTGCATTGTGCAGGATTTTTTGTTTAGTTACGAACTTTTGTTAATATTTTTATGTAGATTGTTAAAGCAGCATTTTTAGTAGCTGGAAAACCTTTCAAAGGTAATTTTATACCGTAAATTTTATTTCTACGAAACCTTTGAAAATGTAATTACACACACACACTCAAACACACTCTAACACATAGGTACTCACACTTACACTTCACACTTTTTGATATATTTCTTTATTGACAGTTGATTAGATTTCTTGTTAATTTTTATATTTATTGTTAGTATTTGCATATAAATTTAAACATTTGAATTTTGATTCTGGGACATCCTGGTTACCTCACGACGTTTTCCTTAACCGTTTGCCAGTAGTGGCGATGAATTAAAATACCCAAAGTAAAGCGCCTGTCAGGATTCAAACTCACAACCTACACCATTACAGTCCGCGAGGTATAAGCTGAGCTTTGCATTTGTGTGAGTGTACATGGATAGTGTAGGTGTGATAACCGGCCTTAGGCGCGGCGCCATTTTCGCCCGGTGGTTTAAACTGATTTTGGGTAACCGGCCTGAGGCGCGGCGCCATTCTGTCTCGCCACGCTCCTCTCACTCACACTAATGCAAAGCTCAGCTTATACCTCGCGGACTGTACCACTGGGCCACCAACGCTCTCCAAAACTTACTGACCGGTTTACAAGAACAAAACGAGAAACGGAAAACAGCCTTTCATTAAAAAATAACGAACGTACAACTTTGGAAACTTTTTAAAACGAACTCGAACTTGGAAGTTAAACATTCAGCACTTCCGATTGAGGGATGGAAGTAGGTATTATTAATCGCGCTTTAAGACTGCGAGTACCTCTCGCTTAAGAAATTGGAATACCTTCGTTCTTAGTAATCGGAGTACAATGACCGGTGGAAATGGGACTAATTAGACTATGTTTTTTTTAGTATTATGTTTCTGTACTAAATTATAAGGTAATTGTAAAGCTACAGTATTCTCGAGTGTCAGAGGAAAATAAAAATCAGTTAATCTGTCTAGCCTTTTCCAACTATGATGGGGTCGGCTTCCAGTCTGACCAGATGCAGCAGAATACCAGTATTTGACACGGAGCGACTGCCTATCTGACCTCCACAATCCAGAAACTGTGTAATACGATACCCCTTGGTAAGACTGTATGTCAGACTTTCGGGCTCATGTCAGAGGAGAATTATTTTTATTAAAACAGGAAATTTCACGCAGGCGTAGTCGCGGAAAAAAAGCTAGTAACTAATAAAATAATGGTTTGGAGTTTCATTGTTCATTTGAACTCTTTGTGACAGATTTTGAGGGTCTAGTTGAATTATTTTTCGGAGATCATCTACAATCAGGCGTTGTTTCACATTTCAGCAGTTATGGTTTAAGTCTCATCTAATAGGGAGCGATTCTATTGATCGATCGATCGAACATCAGTCAGGCACAAATTCAGACTCCGTACTGAGAAGTTATAGATGGCAAAACACTTTGCCCGACCTGGGAATCAAACTCAGCATCTCCTGCTCAACGGTGCCACTAGACCAACGAGACAGTACCTACAGTTTTGTAGTACTTTTCATGATCCTTTTCCTAATTAGAATTTCAATCCAACATAAGGATTTATCAAATCTTGTGCAATGTGTTTCCATACCATGCTACCAAAACAAAACAATTCAACTTTAGTATGTATTGATTCATAATAAATAATTAAAAATAAACTAAAAAATAACACAGAAATAAACCTAAAAAAACCCAGTTTTTTCATAAACCCGGTTCCATGTCACAGTCCCCAACACTATTCGGTGTATAAACACTACATTAACTCAGACAATAGCCGCTTGTAGTTCATTTAAAACCGGATCAGGGTGACCATGATGTATGAAATGTGCAACTGTCCTGGTTATTAATGGGCATGATTTAGAAGTGACGTGGTATAACGGCTTAGTCCTTTTTGGGTACGGAAAGAATAATGGGTATGGTTTTAGGTGTTTAGTTTGTACGTTTTAAGTAAAAGTAAATTTAATTTAAATAATTTAATCTGCCTTAAAAAAAATGGGTGCAATAAAATTAAATAATATTTATGAAAAAATAAAAGATTATTGTTAGATTTCTTTATTAGAGTAAGACTCAACAATATTCTTAGTAAAACTTACGACTATGTTAATAAGCGCAGATACTAAACCAAAAACAAGCAAAACAATAATATTATTTTAATTTGTGATTACTAAGAAGACGATCAATAGAGAAGTATGGAAGATGAAGACAAGTTGTTCATAATCAGCCCGTAATGTTCCCACTGCTGGGACACAGGCCTCCTCTCTTCGAAAAGGAGTAGGCTTTAAACGTCCATAATTATTTATACTTTCACCCACTATCCTTACAGATCACCCTAATACAATAGTGGGTGGGAGACTAACCTATCTCAGGTATAAAAAAAACTCTAACAAAGGACAAAGTATTTTTGTGCGTTAATCAATACATTAGAAATTATAATTAGCTACACAGGATTCTTGCAATAAAAAAGTAGTTTTGTATACCGCAAGCTGTAAAGTCATCCATCAATACGTAAGTTTGTTACTTTTTTATATTGTTCCTGAAATTCTTAATTGATTGTTATTGTTTTTATATAGTGACTTCCTGAATGTATTGAAATGAATTTTAATTTAATCTAGTTCCAATGTATATTTTTCAACACAATTAATGAATATTGTTATGAAATAAATTACTTATAACTTACTTAATAGGATTATTTTGGATTGATCTTGATTAAAACGTACTTCTGCCTCGTTGGTCTAGTGGTCGCATGCTCTACTGCTGAGCATGAGGTCCTTGGTTCGATTCTCGGGTCGGGTAAACTACTTTTCATATGAAATTTCTCAGTAGCAGCTCGGAGTCTGGATTTGTACCCGGTTGATAATAATAATAATAAATGTTTATTTCTGATGTATGTATAATAAATGTTTAGTTCTGTGTTTGGTTGATGACCATAGGCTTCTCCCCTATTACATAGGACTCAAACATAAGTGGCGAAATGTGGATGAACTATAGTTATACCTCTGCACAACCCTTCGGGGATAACAGGCGTAATATTATGTTATGCTAAAACGTAGTTTACCTAACAAATAACTACCAAACTTTTGATATAGCGTATCGTATTAAACAGTGTGTTAGTTTAATGCCGGTCGGACAGTTTTTCATACTTGTGTGCAGACTGCAAACTATGTAAAAAGTATGAGAAACTGTGTCAGCTATGCAAGCTAAGCTAAACTAACTTAGCTTAGCTCTTGGTCTGCAACCGATATAAACGTGGGACATACTTTCAGGTTGTATAGTTCACATGGAAACCAGCAGCTTTGTCTATGGGACCAACTCGGAAATATGAAAAAATATATCAGCTGTTCCATACATTTCGAAGAATTAGGCACATAAATTTACCGAACAGTTGTTTTTTTTTACATGATTTCAGGTATAGTTCCTTTGTGAAAGTTATTCATTTTCATGAGTATAGTAGGTACCCCCTGAAAGTATGTCCCTCGTTTAACCTAAGACACTGTATAAACGTGAAAATGCCGGCAATTTATTTTACATAAAACGATTAAATAATATATTTTTACAGTAGGTATAAAAAATAATGATCATGGAACACCCACTCGCTCTACAAGTACCTACAATTAATTTCGCGTTACACTGTGAAATATTTTAAAATTAATTATGAACTTGCTCGGGGAGAAACAGATTGTTAACACTTTAGCACAATGTCCTTTGTACTTACTTATGTACTTTGATACAGAGTGACTGGATAAGCGAAGGATATATTGTATGGGGGTATACAAAACTTGATTCAGTAATTTGTTTCTACTCGGCTGAGAATTGTAATTTTTGGAACATCGAAATTACATAAATAAGAGAGTGTTTTGGCTGGGAAAAAGAAGTCGAGCAACTCACCAACAGCACAGATGTCAGGTCTGTTAGAAAAACTTCAATCTATACAATAGTATGCAAAATAATTAACATTTCGCAATTCGAAACATTAAATTAAATTATTTGCCATAATTATGGCAGGAAGCATACGCCATTAAACCACAAAAAACATCAAATACAAGTAGAGTATAGTCAATCAGAAATAACAACAAAACACGTACACAAACATTAATACCAGAATAAAAATATGCAGGCAAAAAGAGCGTGCCCGCTTACACAAATTTAATAGGACCATCGAAATGAATATAGCAGTGGTAGCCAAGTGGTGTTACCGTCGGACTGCCAAGTCATAAGTCTGGAGTTCGAACCCAAGCCACGCACCTCTGATTTTTCGGATTCATGTGCGTATTGTCTTTTAACAATTTTATTGCGTATTGTCTTTTGACGACACGGTTGGCGCAGTGGTTGAGAGATTGACTGCTGCGCAGCATGTCGCGGGTTCGATTCCCGCACGGAACAAATATTTGTACGACCTGCAAGTATTTGTTACGAGTCTGGGTGTTTTTCTATTTAAAATATGTATGTATTTACAAAAAAAAAATGTATATAAGTAGTATATCAGCCATCTTGTTACCATAACACAAGCATTAGGTTGCTTAGCTTGGGACGATATGGTGCTGTGTGAAATGTCCAAGGATATTATTATATTATTATTATTGTATGATTATCACTTGCTTTAAAATCGGTGAAGGAAAACACCGTGAGAAAACCGGCATGCCTCTTTTTTTTTAAGGCTGTGTCAATCATCTAATGACTTCTCCCGCTCTGGGTGGAGCGGAAGGGAGTGTCAGACTCTTACTGACTAAAACCCATCCATGTTCCTTCCTTAGCCTATGTTCCGGGGTAGCGGTAACCCTTTCGGCCAATCCTGCTTAAAACCAGCATGCCTAAGAGATATTTCTCATCAGCATGTGAAGCTAATTCAGAGGCCCATTGGTGAAAACGCTCAGGTTACTCACTTGCCACACGTAAAAGAAAGAAAGAAATATTGCTCAAGCACGAATAATAACGATGATCAGTTGTCGAGGTCGATAGATAACCACATGTAATAAACCTAATAAAACATTGTAATGAGTAGTCAATAAATGCCAGCTATTTAATCAATAATAAATTAAAATACCGATAGATAAAATCAACTCTCGTTTCAAAAATGTACCTCTGTACAGAAAAAAAAAAAAATAAAAAAAAATAAAAGAAAAAAAAAAAATTGAAAATCGAAATTTGACAGATTGTAGTAACTTGATGTGCAGCTGGCCTCTGCCAGCACATCAAGTTACTACAATCTGTCAAATTTCTTTGATAGATTTTCAACTTTATTACAAGGAATATAAGGCAGTTTAGGATAGCTTAATGTGCTGGCGTCTGTACAAACAGACACTGAACCACCACCTCTATACTTTAGTGTAAGAAATATATAATTATACAATGGGCGGCGTTATCGATCTCTGCATTTCAGCGACCTACTAGAGAAGAAGTAATTTAATTAACTTTTTTAACTTGCCCGAGAACAGAAATCGTGACCACTTCTTTAATTCGAAGCACGTAACTACTATTGAACAGAATTAGATTGAGTTTTTATGGCTTGGAGAAAACAAATGCACTGTTTGAGTGTAATTCGACAAAAGGAGTTATAGAAATAAAGTCTTTTATAAAAATACTTTGTAAGATCAGACAAACTTTACTATGTAATCATAAGTTTCCAATTCTACCCAAAACTATCGAAGGTTTTTTGATAAAATAATTTGACTTTATCGGCGTTATTACAAAACAAGATTAATCTTTAGACCCGGGTTTAAGCTATAGAACCATTTTTGAAATTTGAACCGTAATTTACCTACTTTAAAGTTCCAAACACAAAAACTATCGTCAAACACGAGTTTAAATTATCAATTTTGTACTAAGAACTTTACAGCGCTTTCTTTTTTGTGTAGCGAGTGACTAACCTGGTGTCAGAGTTTTTGTACTGCCCATGGGCCTCTGACTTAGCTACACATGCTATTGAGAAATATCTCTTAGGCATGCCGGTTTCCTCAGGATGTTTTTACCTTCACCGTTTTATAAGCAGGTGATATAATTAGTGGTGTGACCGTCGGACTGGCAAGTCATAGGTCTTGGGTTCAAATCTGAGGGTCGCACCTCTGACGTTTCGGATTTATGTGCGTGTTTTGTAATCAAAACACGCACATAAATCCGAAACGTCAGAGGTGCGACCCTCAGATTTGAACCCAAGACCTATGACTTGCCAGTCCGACGGTCACACCACTAAGCTATCACTGCCTTCGAATAAATGTCAATAATAATATACCATAACTAACGACGACACGGTTGGCGCAGCGGTTGAGCGATTGACTGCTGCGCAGCATGTCGCGGGTTCGATTCCCGCACGGAACAAATATTTGTACGACCTGCAAGTATTTGTTACGGGTCTGGGTGTTTTTCTATCTATAATATGTATGTATTTACAAAAACAAAATGTATATAAGTAGTTTATCAGCCATCTCGTTACCATAACACAAGCATTAGGTTGCTTAGCTTGGGACGATACGGCGTTATGTGAAATGTCCAAGGATATTATTATTATATAACTAGGCTCTAAGTTTTAGGCTCGGACAAAATAAGAACTTGTATTGTCATAAAACTGTTATAGCTCATCATCTGCCTAGCCTTTTCCCAACTATGTTGGGGTCGGCTTCCAGTCTAACCGGATGCAACTGAATACCAGTATTTTACATGGAGCGACTGCTTATCTGACCTCCACAACCTATAGTAACTGGGCAATACGATACCCCTTGGTAAGACTGGCTGTCAGATTTTCAGGCTTCTGACGACCTGTAACGACTGTCAAAGATGCACAAATGACAACCGGGATCAACGGCTGAACGTGCTTTCCGAGGAACGGAGGAGTCTCGTTATGTAAAGATGGTCACCCATCCACGGCCAACCCCGGCAAGCATAGCTTAACCTGATGGATCGACCTGTGCGGCTGTTAGTACTTAGCCACGAGCTCCTCGAACTGTTATAGCTATAAGATTAAAACTTTGTATTTCACGTAGGCTTTAACCTTTATGAAAGGCCAAGTATTAAGTAGCACATTTCCAAGAACTGTACCTTGAAAACGGAACGGTAAGAAACTTAATGAATACTCAGAACACTTGCCTGTTCTCATTTCAAACATATCAAAAGAGATTTTCTTCTCGGCAATAACTTTAGGCTGATTTTATAGTCACGCGTTTCAGCAGCGCCGTCGGAGCGCGCACGCTCGGATATGTATTGGGGTAGTAGTAGCGTTTCAAATTCGCGCGCTTGAGCAGCGCCGTTCGGTGAACGCGTCCTATTCGCGCGGCGCAGCGCGCTGCCCAGCGGCGCGTCTGGCGGCGTGACTATAAAACCAGCCTTAGGGTTGTTGTCCGCTGTTTCACTCGCGTTCTACGTTATCAGCCTATAATGTTCCCACTGCTCTGTGAAAAAATATCAGCTGTTCCCTACATTTAGACGAGTCACGTGACCAAAAATGTATAGAACAAGTTAAGTTACGGCGAACGGAATTATTATTAAAAAAATATATTTATTTGAATTAAAACAATGTTTATTGATTGGAATATTCTACAAGACTAATTTACAATTATAATATTTCTATTAACTAAAACATATTAATAAAATCTGCAATTCTGCAATTGTGCAGTTTATTAATGACGCACGGGCGCATCCGCTGCCTTAGTCAGCGATTACGTTACTCAGGCGATATCCTAACTCCTCCCTCCTTAAGATGGAAGCGCGTCCCGCAGCTTCCCGCAGCGTCCTCGGTGCGAGATTGATCCTGTATTGGTCGACGATGTTTCCATTGCCAAAGCTTCCATAGAAGGATTGTCATCAGGATGAGGTACAGTCCTAGTGTTGACCAACTGGGCGTAGCCATCATAGTCTGCCAATCTATTGTGGGTTCTTGTAAGTTGTCGGCTCGTTCTATCAGTTCGTGAATGCTGTCCAGTGATATATCTTCTAATTGTAGGTTGAATTGGATGTTCCCCCTGGAATCACGGCTTTACTGGGAAGTGGTATGATTTCGTCTGCTGCGACAGTGTTGCTGTTTGTTGTTAGTGTTCGGTTAAGTACTTGCATTTGGCAATCACTTGTAATACTGGCGATGTGTATGCCTGATATCCTTTTGTATTCAGATTTAGTGCCACATTTAGTTCTTAGGACTTCTTCTTCCTTCAGGATGATAAGCCACTTGTTGTCTTGGAGTTTCTGGATTCTTCCTTGTTTGAAGTCTATCTTGGCTCGTGTGCAGTTTGTGTTTTGGTGTTTCACGAGTGATATTATGCAGTCTTCTGATTTATCGACAGGCTGGGTGTTCAGTGACGTGCAGAGTTGCGTATCTTGTGTGATCTGTTTGCAGTCTTCTTCTAGGTACGAGTACTCGTTGGTGCCCAGTATGAGGTATTTGGATTTAGGAATTATTGCCAGGTTTTGTTTGTCGGGAATGGAATATAGATGGATTAGGTCGTATTGGTTTATATCGATGGAAGGAATATCCAATATAAACGTTAACGTGTGATCTGTACTATAAGCTTTTACACTAATAGACTTCTCTAAGCTATGTATATTGCCAATAGTAATGCTATCCACTGGTCTAAAATTGTATGATTTCTGAATAGCTAACATTTCGTTTATAAGAATGTGTGGGGATACAATGCTTGGATGCATTACTTCCAACTGAGCAAAGGTCATGGCGTCTTCTAAAATTACTAACTTATCTAACAGTAGTTGCAGACTGAAATCTATTTGTATATATAAATCTAGAAAGTGCAACCTATTTACTATAATATTATTATTAAAAGTGGTATTTCTTAACATTAGACTTAGTTTTTTCTGGTTCTCGTCTAAAAGCTTAATCTGTTTACTATACTCTTCAACTGCGTGTTTTGCTATGAATAGTGATTGCTTTTCAGACACATCAATTTTATTTACTGAATTTTGTAATTTTGATATTTCATTTTCGAATTTAATAGCATCTTCGTAATCTAAATTGCCTGTTATGGTTTTAACTATGGAACCAAGGCCGTTAATAAAACCACGTCTAAACCTATGGTGCGGTGCAATAAACACTATTTTCTTACCTATTAAATTTAAACTATTATCTATTTGATCTTTATATGCCCTATTTAATTGCTCGTTATTTTCAGCAGCCTTAGTATTGGCATATAAGGACATAAGTTTTAAAGTCGTTTCGTGTAAATAGGATACGTTATATACGCAGGCCAAACTAAACGTATCTACTTGCTTCAAAATTTGACCTTGTTTTAATAAAAGAATGCCATTGACATTATCTACGGGGTTGAGAGTCAGGTTTGCGGTTGCGTAGAGCAGGAAGGTTCCTGTGACGATGGTCCTGGAACAAGATGTTGTCTTCGTAAAAGTTTGAAATGAACTCTGATGGATTTAGAGTTGGGGTGGCTTCCTATGATTTCTGCAACATTGTTAGGATGAAGGTGAATAATCTTATACGGACCTTTAAATACTGGCTTCGTTTTATCGCTCCTTGTAGTCTTTGCAACCTGTTTATAGACTGTTTCACCTACCTTAAACATGATCGCCTCAGCAGCCTGATTCCGCTTTTCTATCACCTGCTCTTTATTTTTAGATACGTGAGCTGCTATGCAATCCTGTACTGCTTCTGCATTTTTACGATGGTTAAGGACATAGTCCTGATAGAACTCTTTAGGATAGTATAGTTCTAGTGGATTTCTGGATGCTGTATGACCAAATAAAAGTTCACGCGGTGTATAACCTGTCGTAGAATGAATGGCATTATTGTAGGCAATGATGGCGTACTTCATTAGTAATTGTATAGGGTCATCTTTATTTGTCATTCTCTGAATTCTTATTATTTCAGCAATGGTGGAGTGAAAACGTTCAATGGGTGAGTTGGAATTTGGATTATAAGGGGTCGTGAAGTGTATGTTAATGTCATGGGAAGCGCATATTTCCTTTATGACGTCATTGTCGAATTTCGTGTCTGAGTCTGTGGTGATTTTCAGCGGTAATCCTAGTATGGAAAATACTTGTAATAACGCTTCTGCGATATGAACGCTACTTGAAGCATTTAGTGGTACAGCCTGGGCAAATTTTGAAAAGTTATCTATAATTGTCAGGAACGTCGCGCCTCCAGTGGAATATAGGTCCATAAACAGATGTTGGAACGGTTTCGTAGGTGTCTCTGTTAGCATTAGTGGGGGTTTCAAAGGGTTTCTCTCGTATTTGGCTCTTAAACACATGTCGCATTGATTAATGTACCTTTGAATTGACAATAGCATATTAGGCCAGTGATAGTTTCTGTGGAGTTGTTTGTACGTCTCCTGAATACCTCTATGCGCCGATTTGCCTTCGTGATACCGCTTAATGAGTTCTTGTTGCTCAGTTTTGTTTTCAACAAGGGTAACTCGTGACGTGCATCTTATAAGTTTAGGACCTCTGTCATTGAAAATGGTAGTATAGACTCTCGAGAAGGCCAAGTACAGATTTTCATCGTAGAAATAGCAGTGGAAGATACGGTCTGCTATTGTATGTTCTTTTAGGAACCTAATGATTTCGGGTTCCGTATTGTTTACGGGGATGAAAACATCTTTAATAACTGTCCTAGAGTTAGTTGATCTATTTTCTACTCTATATGTTAAACCCGGGGTAGACCTAATATAAAATTGTTTCAGTTGTTTGTCTATTGCATCTGATAAAATCGGGATACCGTTGTTTTCATTATCGGGTTGGGTATGATATAACAACGCTCATTGAGTCTGTTCCGGTGGCAGTGTGGGGGTGGTTGGTACTTCTTGTTTCTACGTCATTATTATTATTTCTAAGTCCGTCATTGTTGTCGTCTCGGTCGTTATTTGTCTCTGCTTGTCTACGGGCGTTCTCAAATATTCTGTTTATAATCTCGTCGTCGTCGTTATCGTCGAGGTTGACAGCTAGCGAATCTATGCTGTTGTGAAAGATTTTGGTTCTGGATAATGCGTCAGCGTTAGTGTTTTGTTTGCCCTTTTTATAGACTACCTTATAGTCGTACTCTGCTAGTTTTAATTTCCAACGCGTTAATTTTGAATTGGGGTCTTTTAAAGACATCAGCCATGTCAAGGGTCTATGGTCTGTATAGATGGTGAATTTCCGACCGTACAAATAAGGCCTAAAATATTTGATAGCCCAAACTATCCCGAGTAATTCTTTCTCTATTGTCGAGTAACGAGTCTCGGTTTCTGATAAGGTTCTTGAAGCAAACGCTACTGGTTTGTCAGCACCTACATTGCCTTGCGATAAAACTGCGCCTAACGCAAAGTCAGATGCGTCTGTTGTCAAGATAAATGGTTTGTCAAAATCAGGGTATTGTAGTATTGGGGCATTAGTCAAAATTTGTTTACACTTGTTAACTGCGTCTAAAAATTCATTACTATGGACAACTTTTGCGTTCTTTTTAAGACAGACTGTTAACGGTTTTGTAAGCTTCGCAAAATCTTTAATGAATTTTCGGTAGTAGCCTACTAATCCTAGAAAAGACTTTATTTCCTTTTGTGTTCGTGGTACGGGGAAATTTAGAACAGCTTTTATCTTGTCTTTGTTGGGTTGAAGTCCTTGGTCAGTCAATTCATGTCCTAAAAATTGTACATGTTCTTGTAAGAATTCTGACTTGTCTAATTGTACTTTGAGATTATGCATTCTGAATCGCTGAAGTACTAACTTGAGTTTTTCGTTATGATTCTGCAGTGAGGTGGCTGCAATTATGACGTCATCTAAATAAGTGAATACGTTGTCTATCCCTCTAAGAATATGGTCCATAAGCCGCTGAAAAGTGCTCGGAGCATTTTTTAATCCAAACGGCATTCTTAGGAACTCATAGTGGCCTCTTTCTGTAGTAAATGCAGTTTTTTCTATGTCGTTAGGGTGCATTTCCAATTGATGGTAGCCACTTGCTAAATCGAGGGTTGTAAAATATTGTGCGCGCCCTAATCTATCAAGTATGTCGTTGATGTTCGGTAAAGGATACTTGTCTTCAACAATTCTATCATTCAGTCGTCTATAGTCTATAACAAGTCTCCATTTAACCTTTCCTGAAGCGTCGGGTTTTTTCGGGACGATATGGACAGGGCAAGACCAGGGTGAGATACTTTCCCGTATAATTCCCTGTTTTAATAAATTGTCTATTTGTTTTTTAATTTCTGTACGTTGTTGCGGGGCTTGTCTATAGTTTCTAACAAAAATGGGTGTGTCGTCCGTTAATCTTAATTCATGTTTTACAGTATGGGTGAAAGATAACGGTATGTTTTCAGAGTGAAATACGTCACGATATTGATAACAAATTTTGGTTATCTCACGTTTTTCTTCTTCGTTCATATGACTGGTTCTAATTTTCTTTAAGTTTTCGTTAAGTTCTTTGTCAATGTCCGTTTTAGTCTGAAGGGTGTTAATTTTGTGTGTTTTATTTTGATTTATCAATTGTGGGGGTAAAGGCTCAAGAGGTAAGTGGCTATTGTTACTGATTACTTGTTCTTTATCAGTTAAATTAATGACAGATGTTTTAAAAATTCCATTTTTTACCGTTACTATAGCGGCGGGTGACTTGAGTCCTTTAAACCAACTAAAGTCGTCACAGATATAGTTACCGTCCATACAATTTGTTTTAACTGTTATAAACTTTTCACAATTGGGTTCAATTTTGAGTCTTTTTACTGGATAATCAAAATAAATCGGTATTTCGGTATTATAAGTTCGTAATAGCTTATTTTTAAAATCTATGTTACACCCTAATTCTTTTAACAAGTCCATCCCTATTAATCCTTTATATTTTGGGTCAAAATCGAAAAGTAGAAACTTATGATATATGTCTGTCTTAAACTGTGGGGGTAAAGGTAAAATAGCAACATGTTCATGACGAGTAACAGCATGCGCAGTTTTTACTTGGAATGGCTCGCGCTCAACGCAGTGTTCCAGATTAGTACCGGCTATTACGTCAGGTGATATCATACAACGCGAAGCTCCAGTATCTAATAAAAACTTACCTTTAAATTCCGGCAATTCTATATAAGGAAGATGGTCTTTACCTTGGTTGTTGAGGTGAACAGTCTTTACTAGCCGTCGCTCAATGGGTCCATGATTTGGGGAAAATCCTGATGGTTTGGTCCCTCCACAGGCATCTCCTGCGTGTCGTTGTAGTCTTCACCATTAAGTTCTAAATTATTATTATACTCACCTTCATAGTAGGCATTGTAATCCGGGTAACACTGGTCATGGTTATGCTGTGTATAAAACATTTCTTCGGAAGCAAAGCGCGGTGCTTCGGGCCTACTTACCGATCTCATGGTGACGTCGGACACCTTTTGTGGCGGGTTCACCTGCTGGCGAGGTATATTCGGCTGAGGTCTAATATTACCTGGGTTTCTGACAGTACCAGAACCACTAGGTCTTACGTTACCTGAAGCGGGTCTTCCTTGGGGTATGCCTTGACCCCTCTGTTGTCTCTGATCTATGTTCCAGCTATTACGCGGGGGAAAGTTATTATTTTGGGGTGCCGTCTGGTTTGGCTTGGGTATTTCTTTCGATTTGTTTTGGATAGAGAGTGCGTTAACGTTATTATTAAATCTATTGAATGCCAAACGTGCCTCCTCTTGCCTAGCCGTTACTATAGCTGCTTCAAGAGTCCTAGGTTGTGCAATCCGCACGCCAATAGAGACGTGAAAGTCCAAATGATTAATGTATTGATCTATGACCATACTCTCATAGTATGACTTATCCGTATGCCTACCTACTACGTTTAAGGTGTCTAAAATTTCCCTTAGTCGTTTCCCAAACGTCTCAGCGTCTTCATTTTTATTACGACGCAAGCGCGTTAGTTCTTGCATCAGCTGTATTTCGTTACGTGGTTCGCCTAATCTACGCGTCAGCGCAGCCTTAACCTTTTGACCGCCACAGTCGTGTATAGACGACAAACCAAAATGTGCCCAGCACGCCACGGTCGCGACTGGGTGACAAAATTAAAGGATGAATTCGGAGCTTGGCGCTGAGGGCACGCTTTTTCATTTTTGACGTGGCGGTCAAAAGGTTAATTGTCTGCCAGTTATCAACTGTTTCTTCGGAGGCTATTGCACTGATCGCCGAACCACTTAATTTGCTTTTAATTAAACTAACAATAGCAGGGTTCACCCTAACTTGTGGGTCTAGTAATTGCATCACACTTTCAACTTCTCTAATAAAGTAATTTAATGTTTTAGGATTGCCATCGTATTTTGGCAACAGTTCTGAAACAAACTTGAAAGTCGCTAGATCTATGCTTGCCATAGCCATCGTGATTTACTTGTCAAATAGGAAAACAAAACAAATTCGTTCTAATTCACTAGGTACTATTGAGATTATGTACAATACCTAATACTGCTTACTCTCTTACAAGTTAGCTTGAAGTTATTTTAATTATGTTATACGAATCGCGATTATAGCGCATACGTAAACGAGTACCTAGATAACTTGTTACAAAATGAATGGTTGCAAAATGTATACCGCGATTTTAGCAGGCATACAAAGAACCTAAATTAAAATGAATGTAATAAACTCAGATACGTAATGTAATTTGCCTATAGCGATTTAAGCCTATAAACAAAATCACAGATAACATTTATAAAATACGGCAGGAAATATAGCATAGGAAACTGGGTATACAACAAGCACTCACCACAGTATCTTCTGCATCTCTAGCCGGGCCTTGTAGAACAGCAGGCTCCCAATTCTCCAGGACTCCCGCAGGTTGTTCGCCTTCGTAGATTCGAATTTGTGATCGCGAAGATAACGCTTGATACCGTTCACTCTTACCGAAGAGTTATATTCGAAATAGAGTGTCGCGATCCTACCGACTGCGCCAGTTAAGTTACGGCGAACGGAATTATTATTAAAAAAATATATTTATTTGAATTAAAACAATGTTTATTGATTGGAATATTCTACAAGACTAATTTACAATTATAATATTTCTATTAACTAAAACATATTAATAAAATCTGCAATTCTGCAATTGTGCAGTTTATTAATGACGCACGGGCGCATCCGCTGCCTTAGTCAGCGATTACGTTACTCAGGCGATATCCTAACTAACAGCAGATTTTTTTTTGCGATTTCGGAGTTGTTCCCATAGTAAAAGTTGTTCAGTTTCGTGGTCTGTAGCATATGCTTTTGTATGTAAATACCCCTTCGGTTACACCCTGTATAGGAAATGTCGACACCATTGAACAAATAAAAAAAAATGAATTACAATATTACAGAATAAACCATTTCAATTCATTTACTAGAATCTTATACCTCAATATTTTCCACACATATTAAATGAATGAAGTTAAGGCAAATCAGTCAACTTCAGTGTAACTCGTTCACTTTAGAGTTCAAAATCGATTATCCACTACTAACAAGTAAGTACTAACAGCAGTACCAGGGGATCAGCAATAATTGGCTATTACTTAACCTGCTGATACAAAGTTTGGGTCGCTAAGTGCTCAGGTTACTGATAGCAGGTGGAGATCTCTGTGGGGTACATTGAACGGTTGCAATGTTAGGGGTTGAACAGTTTTAATTCAGATTCAAGATCAAAATCAAAATAAAAAGTCATTTATTCAAATTAGACTGGAAATCAGCACTTTTTGAAGGTCAAAGTTACATAAGACAGTCCCCTAAAACCACCCACCCTTCACCACTTCCTAGTGCTTTAGCTGGGAAGAAGAAGTGGCGCAACAAACTCCCCAGCAGAGATGTCCGCCACATTCTGTCGTCTGGACCAGTGGACGGTGAGTAGTGGGTAGCTCACCGTCCGATCAGGACCAGGCCCATGCCGGACGGCGTGACCATGTTCCACGCGCGCCTCAAAAAGATGTCAGTATTAGGCATCATTTATATTTACTGTACCTTACCATTACCTCCTAACAGCTGGTGGTCAATGGCAACACCGAAATTGTGTCTTACTTGGCCCCTCAGTGAAACCATTACTACGGTTTTGTGGGGCTTAGTTTATAAGTCTTTTTCTTTTCGTGTGGTTAGTGACTAACCTAGTGTCAGAGTTTTATACTGCCCATGGGCCTCTGACTTAGCTCCACATGCTGTTGAGAAGTATCTCTCAGACATGTTGGTTACCTCACGATGTTTGCCTTCACCAATTTTTAAGCAAGTTATAATTATACAATACGCACATGAATCCGTCAAATCAGAGGTTCGTGTCTTGGGTTCGAACTCGAGACCGAGCACGAACGACTCGAGTTATGCAGCGTGTTGAAAACTAATAAATTAATTAATAAATAATATTGAATGGTCCCCTATCATTAAAAGTTTAAAAACTACTAGTCTGCATGTATCAATCGACCTCAATAACTTGATCGCGATACGAATATTGAAACATTGGTTGAAAATGTAGAGGGAAAATGAATTTGTCAATTGTGAAAAAATAGTTAAATAAACATACGCATGCATGTATGAAATTCTATTAAAATTTTAACATGTGCACTGCTCACTAAATATTCAAATGGAGCGATAAAAAAGAATCGACTAAATATTAAAATATTCCTACGTTGTCGGATATCACTACATAGTATAAAACAAAGTCGCTATTTTTGTCTGCTTGTTTGTCTGTATGCTTAAATCTTTAAAACTACGCAACGGATTTTGATGCGGTTTTTTTTAATAGATAGAGTGATTCAAGAGGAAGGTTTATATGTATAATTTGTCGACATATTTTGCGGGCGAAGCCGCGGGTGGAAGCTAGTTTCAAATATAATTAATTCGCGAATGGAAAATCAAAAATCAAAAGTCATTTATTCAAACTAGGCTGAAAATCAGCACTTTTTGAAGGTCAAAGTTACAAAAGACAGTTCCCCAAAAACGGCCACCCTTCACCACTTCCTAGTGCTTTAGCTGGCAAGAATAGGTGGTCCTTTAGGAATTTCATACATTTTGTTTTAACCATCGTACACTACAGGCGGGCTGCACCGCGCTTTTCACGCATTGTTGGCGATTCTCAGAGGTGTTTTAAATAAAATAGCGGACTGTAATTATAGGTATGGTTCGTATATTGAACATAAGGACGCGCGCGTTTCTCGGACCGTTGTAAAATTTGAAGTGAAGGACAGTGCAGGTCATCGGCTAGCGGCGCGGCGTCTCGTCCCCCGATCCCCGCACTCTCTGCCCCGCTCCCGTAGTCGCTGTGGTGGAGGTGCTACTGTTGTCTCCAACACGCATTTCTGTGAATTCATTTACTTAATGTTGTGTTTATTTGCAATACAATTACTGCTCTCCTAAAATATGAGAAGAAATGTGAAGAGAGCAATCCGGTGGTCTATCTGCTCTGTCCAACTAGTTGGACCATCGGTCTTTACTAGGGGCAGTTATCCAACTTTAAAAAAAGTTGGACCACAGCACCTCCGTTCCAGTGTAGAACCAGCAGTTCCGTGGTCTAATTCACTTTTAAAATAAATTGCCAACTCTAAAAACCTAGCATTGTGTGGTTGGGTTCGTATTCTAAAGCCTTTTTACTAGTACATTTTAGGCAGGTAAGTGCCTATTTAATAAATAAGGCTCTAACTTACATCAGGGTACAGCATCCATCCACCGAGAACTTCTCACATAATTATCTAATTCCAATGCAAAAACATAAATTAACCATTTAAAGTCCGCAGGTACAACCCTATTCTCAGGTCAAATGTTAGCAGTTGAAGTTAAATTGATCAATTAAAACTTGCGTGAAACGTCTCAGGGATAGGTTTGAAGTCGTTTGCAGTGGTCGCCACTATCTCCTCCTATTTTTTTTTTATTCTGATCAACAAACGATCTTAAATCTTCGACGATAATGTTAGTTTGAGAGGCAGCTTATCAATTAATGATTTAATAGACTAAATTAGTGATTTTTTAAATATCGCAGGAAGCTGATTAGGCAATGGACATTAAGTGTCATTCTTGCCATCATCTGCCCGCCTTTTCCAAAAATGTTGGAGTTGGCTGCTAGTCTAACCGGATGCGACGACTGTCAAAGATTCACTAATGACAGTCGGGACCAACGGCTTACTGTGCGTTCCGACGCACAGAGAGGTCCCGATTTGTAAAGATGGTCTCCCACCCTCGGAACAGCCTAGGTAAGCGTAACTTAAGCAGATAGATAGACACAACCATAATATGTATGTTCGTAAAAAAAGTCTTTTTTTTTAGGGTGGGAAATCATCCAATGACTTCTCCCGCTCTGGTTTGTGCGGAAGGGAGTGTCAGACTCTTACTGACTAAAACCCATCCATGTACCTTCCTTTATGTTCCGCAGTTGCGGTAACCCTTTCGGACAATCCCGCTTACCTGGCATCGTAAAAAAAGCCTTAAAGGAATTATTAGAAAAAATAGATTCGTTATTATTGCATTATAATCTATCTAAGTATACCCATTCAATATAAAAATCACTAACTTCAACAAAAATATTTTCAAATCAGATTACAACGAAAAAACTTATTCAGTCAATATAAAATCTTAATAATTCAATGTGACATCGCCTAATGAATCTTAGACGGCTGAAGTGTAAACGTCAACAGAAAAATAATTGGACGCCAACACCGTGATTTAACGATAAACAAATTTTAATACAGTAGCTATGGCACTCGAAATATTCGAACGATGTCAAAAACGCAGGACTCAATAATAAAAAGAGCAATAAAAAAACATTGTAAAATTTCGAATAGCAGAGATGCTTGGAAAAGTGTTGAGTATTTATGGAGTATATTTTTGAAGGGCGCACCATTCCTCGACTATTAAATCCGTAAAAATGTTGGTGATCGCTGTGTTTTTGTTCCTGTTAAGGATAAGTAGTTGTTATCTCATTCTGCCTTCCAGTAATGGGACTGTAGTATTACCACCTATCAATGGTACTTTGGAAGTAAATCCAGTATTCCATAGAAGACCGATAAACAGTGGAAATCCACCCGCGCACTTTGATTGGAGGGACACTAATATGGTATCGCCCGTGAAAAATCAATTGCATTGCGCAGCTTGCTGGGCGTTCAGCACTATCGGTACAGCTTTTTTCTTATTCAAACCTTAATATATTTATTTTTTAAATTTTTTCTTAATATAATTACCATGAACAATCCGAAATTATTAGGTATCAAACCAATTCTTAATAGTAAAATCATTTGCAAACATTTTCTTCGTTATTCTTTCATTAATGATTTTTTCTTCTCAATATCGTATTTCAGCTTTTCATAAATCAGTTGATCATATTTCTCCCTTATTTATAATATTTCTTCTTAGTTTATTTTCTTCATTTATTTATAGTTAATTAAAACGGTACAACACCACAATTACATTAAGTAACATAGAAAAAAAATACAAAGTTTAATATTGATAATTTTCTTATGTATAATTTAATTACAATTAGCGTCAAACAGTGGACACTTTTGCATACTTTCTTCGATATTCGAAGCTTAATTTAATTAGCATTTACTAGCCACCAATATTTGTTGGTTTTAAACGTGTTTTATGTGACAGCAAGTATTGAAAGTCACGTGAAGATATACCGAGACGTGGAAGAAGTTTTATCGGAGCAGTTCCTGATTGATTGTGATGAAGCTCAGAAGGGATGTAGTGACGGGTCTCTTCTACAAACGTTTGCGTAAGTTTCTCTTTATAGATAAGACACCGGGGCCTGGACAAAGTCACATTTTCATTAACGATAACGAAATTAGATAAATCCGAAATGTTTGGCATTGGCATAAGCTTCCAAAATGTCACGAGAAAATTCGTTTACGATCGCTAAGTGCTAGACTGTAATGAAACTCGACCATCATTCCCATACAAATGCGTTGACAAGTGGCGTTCATGAAAATCCGAATTTCTTAGATAACGAATTGTTCGATCAACAATTTTCGAAATCGAATTGACATGCGAGTGACATTTGTCTAAGCCCCCTGGCACACGATAACTGACGCATGCATGGTCTCTGTTAAGACAGGTCAACTAGAAACTGTAATTGCACTTTCTTCAACAGGCCCTTCGATACATGGCCCTGCATTGTCAGACTCAAATAAAATCTTTATAATTTTATGTTCGAACTTTAACACGTTAAGTGCGAAACGAGGCCTAAATCACCCCTCATGCAACTTCCTTGTGGTGCGGCAAGGAAAAACGTGAACATCTCTGTCGTGCGAAGGGCATAGCTTTGGTTAGGTCCAGTACATAAAAGAGATAAATGTATATTTGAGACGCGCTAATGGTCCCGGACTCGGTGGTATACCTACCTTGGTACCGGATGTCTTAGGCCTCGTACCGCACTGAATTAATATAATTTTAATGCAGTGCGGAACGAGGCTATAACGTCCCATATCCTCCCCGACCCCGTACCGCAACCAACGCGAGCTTCCCGCGACTAGTGTTGTGCATCACGTCGATTGTAGAGCACGTCCTTTTACATCGCCGAACATGTCTAAACGATGTCGGAAGAAGTTAATTTAAAAAAAACCCAGAAACAGATCGATTGCGATTTTTTATAAAAAAGTATATTGTTACTGATTTTTTTATGTTAATTCAAGTTCTAATAAGTGTATTTTTAAAGCCCGAGGCAGAATACATAGGATAGTTTCTTTTCTACTTCTGGTTTTCTTTTTTTTCTATTCTGTGAACCGCATTAAGATTTTCACACAAAAATAGATAAACGTCGTTGCGTCGATATTATTTTTCCCATCACTAATCTTAGCGAAAATTTACCCTATTTCAGTGCGTTACGAGGTGTATAAGATCCCATATTTGGTTTTGCCAATAATTCCTAAACTAGTATCAGATCCCGGGGTGACGGTAGATTAGGGTTCATCAATTCACTGTCTATATCGATAAGGACCAAATTTTTCATTTATCTTTGATTTCGCGCCAGAAAATGGATTTTAGTCTGTTAAAGGAGGTGGGGTCTAATAGACAGCGTGTCGCCCTAACGTCTGGTCACGGTGCGGGCCGATAATACCTCGTGCCGCAGGAACGGAAAGTTTGCAAAAATTGGTGCCGCAGCTAACGTGTTAAAAGCGACTATGACCTCTGCTTCAGCATTTCTTCTCAGAGATCAATCAGCTAGGAGATGCTGGCGCCATCTAGCTTTAGGACATTGACGTCTTTAAGTGTCTTAAAAGATCTACTTACAGAAACAAACATTTCATTTCATAAACTTTTCATTTTATTTCAGCACTATAACACGAAATAAACAATTATATCATTACTTTTGTGACTTATATAGATATCTTAAGAATTAAAGCACTCGTACGTATTTAATTTCCTGAAACAAATTAAAAGACACCAAGATTTCCCAATATCCATATATTGGGAAATTCGTAACAACAAGAAGAAATACATTTTTAGCTTGGCGTGGAGGGCACGCGCGTTCTTTTATGCTCCGGCGTTCAAAAGGTTAAGCCCAATGCATATGTGCATGCCCGTAACTGGGTGCCAATCAAACAATATCCATCTTTATTTTAGATGATTATAAGTAAAAGCCTTGATAGATTTTTACTAACTTTCGCTTCAGTTTTCAGTTCCAAATCGGTTAAAATAATAATTATTCTCAATGTTTTTGTGAATTTATTGCAAGGAATTTTATACTATCTTAGTTTTATTTCAGTGATATAGTGACAAAATTCGGTGGAGTTCTCAGAGACAGAGATTACGGTCCATACGTTGAGGAGCCCAGGCAATGCAGGTGGAGACCTGGTACCTCCACATCCAGGATTCCAAAGTCCTTGTTTACGAACCCTCAGCCAGTGCCTGTCGTAGGGTTCCGGAGGGTGTTTTCTGATGAAGAAGTTATGGCTAGATTCGTGTATCAGCAAGGCCCGTTATCCGCGGGTGAGTGAAAAAAAAACTTGATTATATTGGAATATTTAAAATATTCAAGTGTGGAAAAACAAAATAAAATCAGAATTACAATAACTACGACATCAAAATCACGTTTTACAGTTACTAATGTTAAGTAGAAATATGTAAAGGTCGAGTTGATAAACTAGAAATTTCACCAATGCATCTTCATAATTATTGCATACCTACTTAGCGTTAGAAATTGAACAGTAATTGTTTGTAAAAATAAAAAGCAACTATTGTGTTTTTTAAACATGAAATGCGCTATAAAATGAATCTAATTGCAGTTTTTTTGGAATGAAGTTCGTTAACGAGGATTGCGGAAAGAGTTAACTGGTACAAATTACGTAACGATAAAGCGTTACGCCCCCCTTTTTTTTTTTTTTTTAAGGCTGGGAAATCATCCAATGACTGCTCCCGCTCTGGGTGGAGCGGAAGGGAGGTCAGACTCTTACTGACTAAAACCCATCCATGTTCCTTCCGTAGCCCTTTATGTTCCGGGGTAGCGGTAACCCTTTCGGACAATCCCGCTTACCCGGCAGGCTTGGCCCTGAGGGGCCCCTTCATATGCTGACATCTCTTTGAGGCGCGCGTGGAACATATACGCGCCGTACGGCACGGGTCTGGTGCTGATCGGACGGTGAGTCACCCATTACTCACCGTCCGCAGGCCCGCGCCTACGGTGGCCGGGAGTCGTCACGTGGCTCCCGACGCCCGGAGCGTCTCCCGCGGCGGCTGGGACGGGAGGACCTTTCTCTCTCCCATCCCGCCACCTCCTTCGCGAGCATGACTTTTTCGCAGAAGGAGGTGACTGCCTCCCACTCCCTCTCGCCCCGGACCATGGCTTGCACCAGGGCCGGGCGCGAGAGGTCGCCGCCGCCAATCGCCTCTACGAGGACACGGCGGTGCTCCGCCCAAGCGGGGCAGGTTTGCACCGTGTGCTCTACCGTGTCCTCTGGGCGATCCTCGCAGTGGTGACACCCGGGCGTTTCCTCCCGCCTGATGATGTGCAGGAACCTCCCGAAACATCCATGTCCGGTGAGGACCTGCGTCAGGCGGAAGGTGAGGGCGCCGTGACGCCTCTCTAGCCACTCCTCAAAGAGGGGCCTTACCGCCACTATCGTGGCGTGCCCTGCGCTGGGTTGCGACAGTCGCTGATTCCAGGCCGCCATGAGATCGCGCCGGAGGTCCGTCCGCTCCGCCGCAATTTGCTGCGGAAACGGAGTTTCCCCGCGGCTTAGTACCTCCGCGCGCCACTCGTACAGGCGCGCGAGGACTATCGCCTCCAGATCCCACGGCAGCAGTCCGGCAAGGAGGCTTGCCGCCTCGCCCGAGATCGTGCGGTACCCCCGGATTAGCCGAATGGCTACCACCTTTTGGGGCGCGTTCAGGTAGTGGGCGGCTCGCCGCCGCAATGAACGCGCCCACACCGGGGCCCCGTAAAGGGCCATGGACCGCACGACTCCCGCGTAAAGCCTCCGGCAGTAGGCGTTTGGCCCCCTCAAATTGGGCAAGAGCCGCTTTAAGGCGCCCCAGTCCGTTCCAGCTTGGGGGCCAAACGTCGGAAATGCTCCACGAAATTCCATCGGCTGTCGAGGACCAGACCTAGGTATTTCATCGTGGTCTTGACGCCGATGTGAACCCCTCCTACCGTGAGTTGGGATCCCGATGGTGGCCTATTCCGAGGCCCATGAAAGGACATGGCCTCGGATTTGTGCAATGCCACCTCGAGACCCAACTGCCGGATCCTCTCAACGACTATCGCAACCCCGCGTGTCATCGCGTCGGCCGCCGCCTGATGCGACCTTCCCTGCGCCAAGACCAGCGTGTCGTCAGCGTAACAAATTACGTTGACGCCGTCAGGGAGGTCGGCCCGCAGCACCCAGTCGTAACCGATGTCCCACAGGTGCGGCCCCAGAACCGATCCCTGTGGGACACCGCACGACATCTCTCGCCGGTTCCATTCCCCATCGCGACCGGGGTAGATGACGGCTCTGTCCGTCAGGTACGCCCCGACTATTCGACGGAGGTAGGTCGGCACCCGGTGATACCGGAGTGCTTCCCTAATGCAACTCCAGGGCAGGGTGTTGAAGGCGTTGGCGATGTCGAGTGACACCGCCACGACGACCCTACCCTGGGACACCGCGTCCCCCGTCGTGAGGGCTCTAACGCGCATGATGGCGTCCACCGTCGAGCGCCCCTTGCGGAAGCCAAACTGGCAGTCCGCAAGGTCCGGCCCCGTCCTTCCAAGGTGCCCGACGAGGCGGCCCGCAATAATTCTTTCAAAGAGTTTGCCGACCTCGTCGAGCAGCACTATGGGCCGGAATGCGGACGGAGAGTCCGCAGGGCGCCCTGGCTTCTGTATGAGGACCAGCTTCCCCGTCTTCCAACGGAGCGGAAACTGGCCTCTCTCCATGCATGCGCTTAAGAGCGCCTCCAGTCGGGGCCCGAGAGCCCCTGAGGCCAGGACCCAGGCTTTACCAGGCAAGCCGTCGGGTCCTGGGGCGGTATTCTTGGCCTTGAGCCTTCCAACCGCCGCTCTCAGATCTACCTCGGTCACTGCGGGGATGTCGTCGTCGTCCTCGTGGTCCGCTTCGGGCGGAGCCATAGGCGGGGGAGTATGCTCCCCCCGTGAAGGGAACAGAGCGCTCACCACCTCCTCCACCAGCTGAGGGCGGAGACTCTGCGTCAGAGGGGGGGCCCAGGTGCGGAGCTTGTTCCGCACCATTTTATATGGGCGCCCCCATGGATCTAGGTCCAGAGTCCCCACCATCTCCTCGCGGGCCACATCCTTGGCCCGCTGGACAGCCTCCTGGAGGGCGGTCTTCGCCGCTCTGTACCCCTCGTACAGCTCCGCCTCCGTGGCTGCCGCATCCGGAGGGCGGATGCGGAGCCTGCGGTGCCTGGTGTACAGGTGGCGCACCTCGACGCACGCCTTGCGCAGTGTTTCCACCTCTTGCGACTACCAGTACACCTGACGTCGGGCGCATCCTGGCCGGACTCGGGGCATTGCCACGTCACAGATCTCGGACATGGCCTCCCGGAACCACTCTGCCTCGTCGTTGATGTCGGCAGGCCTGACCGGTGATGAAACCCAGGCCTGCACGATCGAGGCTTCCAGGAGGAGCTCCCGGTCCAGCTGCTTCAGCGCCCACCACGGACCACTCGGGGCCTGTCGGACCGGCGCGCTTGAGGTCTGGGTGGAGACGTCGAACCGGATATACCGGTGATCGGAGTAGGTCTCCACCTCCTCTACTACGCGCCAGTCAAGGACGCACTGTGACAGAGCGGGGCTCGCGAACGAGATGTCCACAACGGACTCACCCCGCATCCGCACGCACGTGGGAACAGAACCCCGATTGAGGACGGCTAGGCCTGCTTCCAGAGCCCAGTCCTCCACCATCCTACCCCGCACATCCGTGTAGCGGGAACCCCAGGCCAGCGTTACGCCCCCTGCATGCGACTTTCTTAGTCTAAGAAAGTGTGAATTTTTTCACGAAAATCCAAGATGGCGATCATTTTTTTTATCATAAAACGTGAAAAGAAACTTAGTTGCTGTTGGGGCTTCCCCGATCGCACACGTTTTAATCAGTTCTATGTCCCTTAATCCAATTTTATCATTTCATAAGTAGATATAATGGACCTCTTAATTGGTTTATCACTTTTGAACATATCCCATGAAAGTGAAACATCCATAAGGTTTGAAACGATCTAACTGTCGCATAGAAAAATAAACCTTGTCGTTTTGCGACTCGCAAGTGACATTCAACCTTATGGTGATAAAGCAGTTACGAGGTCCACAATGTCTTTTTCTTGCAGCGATTAATTCGGCATCTATGAGCAGATACACAGGAGGTATAGACGAACCAACAGAGCAAAACTGTAGCCCTAAGAAACTGGACCATGCCGTTTTGATCGTCGGTTACAATGTCTATGGTTTGTATCTATGTATATAATATATTTATTTTGCTTTTCGAATCACTCTAGTTAAATCAGCAGTCTAGCAAATCTATCAAAACAGATAACCAGTCTTCGTCATCATTGTCTATGATTCAGCCTAAATCACTTAAAACCATTAAAAAAAATTGAACTATTGAAAATTGAAAATTGACTAAATAAAAAATGGGCTGGAGCAAAAACCCTTAAAATTACATAATATTTAAGGTTTTGGCTTTAGTAATTTTTCAACTAGATTTTTGATTTCAAGCCTTCAAAAATGTTATAGTTTATCCCATTAGTTATTCTTACAAAACCGCAACACTTTTTGATCCATAGATACATCCAAAAATTGTATTTTCTATTGCAGTATCACAATCCGGTCGAGAAGTCCCGTACTGGATTATCAAGAACTCGTGGGGCCCGGACTGGGGCGACCAAGGATTTTACTATTTGGTGCGCGGACGCAACGCGTGCGGTATCGCTAGTGACGTTTCGTTCCCTTACGTCTCATAATGTTGAAGAATTTATTGAAAAAATAAAATTTACGATGCCTTTCATGAGATACTATTGACGCCATTTTATTTTTACCTTCATAAGATGGCGTTTGTCAGCCGCCATTTTTATTTTTTTGAAACTTCACCTGTCCTGTGTCACTTAGGTGGTTACAGCACGTATTTAATAAGTAGGTACCCAAATATTTAAATACGTAGTAGGTACATTAGAATCTTCGTTGTAATTAAAATCACACTTATTTGCATGACAGCAGTGATAGCCCAGTCGTGTTACCGTCGGACTGCCAAGTCATAGGTCTCGAGTTCGAACCCAAGCCACGCACCTCTAATTTTACGGATTCATGTGCGTATTGTATAATTTTCACTTGTTTAAAAATCGGTGAAGGAAAACATCGTGAAGAAACTAGCATGTCTGACGGATCATTCTCAACAGCATGTGAAGCATAATCAGAGGCCCATGGGCAGCATTAAAACTCTGACACCAGGTTAGTCACTAACCACACGAAAAGAAAGAAGACGTAGTTACATAAAGAGATGCACGGGAAAAATATAAGTACACCTACCTGTTTATATATTATTTACTAGCTTCTGCCCGCGACTCCGTCGTCCGCGGAAAATTTCTTGTTTTAACATTAGAAGTAAGTCGAAAAAATACTTTTTTAAAACATAAAACCAACTACAAAAACGAACTATAAAAGTTAAAATACAAAAGATAGGAATATGGTGTCTCGGACTTTTTTGTAGAAATAATTAAGGCGAACCGGGTTGCCATACATTACTTTAAATTTTAAACAACTGTTTAGGCAGCGCATGTAAATAATTCTGTTTTCGGAGGTATTTCTTTCCGACTTGCTAGACGAAAATTGCGATAGCTCGGCTAATATGTATGATATAAATATAATGTATAGCCTATAGCACTCAGGAATAATGTAGGTTTATATCAGTGAAAATTTTTTTGAAATTTGATCATTAGTTCCGGAGATTACCCCCTACATATAAACTTAAAAATTTTACCTCTTTATAATATTAGTATAGATTACAAATCAAAACTGATTCGATATAGACGAATTTATGTAGGTGTTTGTGGCTTTAGCCACTCAATGTCACCACCTTAGCATAAGTCTATTACCCCTGTCTTTTATATAAAATATGTACAGAGGTCAGCATATCAAGTAAGCCCAATCTGTCAAATATCTTTGATAGTTTTTCAACTTTATTACAAAAGCATAAGGTTCATTTTCAAATGAGAAAATTTGGCAGTTTAGAATAGCTTGATGTGCTGGCGACTGAACGATACTTTAATAAATCCCAATCTAAGCATAAGTTAGCAAATTAACATTACTTTGGACCGAATTTAATACAATTTTAGGATTAGTTAGTTAGTCTCTGATCTCGTTAATATTCGATTGCGTCTGGTTTGGACAAGGACCAATAAGTTTGTTATTAAGAGAATGTACTGAACGGGATCAAGGTGGCTGGGACTTATTGCAGAACAAGATTCCTTGGCTTTTGAACCAAACCTTTAAGTACTCTTGAATACCTTTGGCTGGGCACAGTCCCAGTACCAACTTTGCTGACTTCTTCTTTTCATGTGGTTAGTGAGTAACCTGTTGTCATAGTTTTTATGCTGCCCATAGGTCTTTTGCTGACTTTTCTATCACACAGAATGACATAAAAAATAAATCAAAAAAATAAAAATATTTTTTAATGAAAAAGATTTGGCTACATCATACTTCTTTATTATAACTATGGCTACATACATGATTTGGATGTCACTTTTTAAGAAAACTGATGCTTATGTTAGGTGATTCAAGTTCATTTATGATAACCTGTTCGCTTGTACCTCATGGTGACATTCCACATCATCCATAGCTCCACTTCACTCATTCCTGGGCATAGGCCTCTGCTAACCTATACGACCTTCGGGAAACAGAAAGAAGGGAATTATATATTATAATTGTGGCCCTGCACGGAGGTAATCAAAGTGCATGGCATGTAAGAATACTTTTTAAGTTACCCTTAAAAACAATTAACATAGGGTTCAAATTCGAGCGACACCCTGGACTTCCTTGATAGTCTAAAATTGCCAACTTGCAGTGATCAAGCGTGGTTATCAAAACTCGTTCTAAGTCTATTGTAAGAAAAGTATTTAGCATCCTAATGACTGAATTAATTCGTTTAGTGCAATATTCCTAAGATGCATGATCTTCTGACAAGTGTAAACGCAGCATAAAATCTTAGACTCAACGTAGCACAATACAAAGTAATACAACTTTAATTAACCGTTAAACAACTCACAAAGACTGTATAAACAACACACCTTATTATTCAAACCAAGGTTATGAATAACACAGCATTTGTATTAAAAACAACAGAAAGTTTAGAAACTTTGTTGGTTAGAACTTAGCGAAGAATTTTATACGAAACAATAAAATAGGGAAATGTTAATATTGTTGGGAGGTTGTTAAGAAGGCAATAATATCTTGTCTTTGGTTAGTGCAAACCTGTCAACCAAAGATAACGTCAGCTACAAACTGAGATTCACATGAGGGTTGTAAGATAACTCTGATGATCAGAACTGCATAGGTACAAATAAATGCACCTGAGAGCATATTATATGTATATGTATATTCTTGCTAACGAAGATTAGAAAGATAGAAAGGAAAATATTATAAAGATACGCACACTGCACAACTAATACAATTAGTAATAAAAAGGAACAATTTAAACTAACAAAATTATCATATGTTTTTACGAATTGACATAATAAAAAAAAACTTTGCGAGGCCAAATCTGAACATACACAATAAAACTGTCACTGTATCGTCATCGCCACATGCAAACACGTCACACTGACGTCACGCAGAGGAACTGAGTGAACTTTCCATGCTGTGTGTGGTCACCGGTATACTGGAGACCTCAAACATGGACATTGGCGTAGACTGAGAGCAAGTAGTTCGGCGTGACCTCATCCATCACTTACTCAAACTTTCCAGCGGCGAATCATACAGCCAGCCAGCACAACGGCTTCAACAGGTATCTTAAGTAACAAACAGTATGCAGCGGACGCGCATTCCTGGTCATCATCCTCAGCCTCACGGCCAAAAGCGCACCCTGGCGCAGCACGCTACACTTTCGGCCGGATTACAAAAAACAAAACAAACTAAGCAAACTATGCGTCACACTGACGTCACGCAAAAAACCTGCATCGCGTAAGCAAAGTTTACCGCGCGACTAGCAAACATCCCGGCATCAATTGATGGGCGATAACCCACAAGACACACTTGTATTGTCGGAGGATCCTTCCATTTCCATATAGGATGAGTGAACTTTACACCTTGCTCCTCACACCTCTTTAAACCCAGTCTGACAGCCGTACTTACCCGTGAGCAATAATACCTAGAAATAAAAGCAACACTAACGAAAGATATGTGAATAAAAATGGAATAAAATAATCTATCTACCCATAATAGATACAAAAGTTGTGTAAGAGAGGTTTATGGCCGTCAGATTCAAGATGATTTGATTGATTGGTAATACTTCGTGAACATAAACTCGCAGATTCTCAGAAAGGAAAGTCAGAAATATTTACGATATTATTTTGCATGATTAAACAACCTTACGCCTTTTTCTAATGAGGGAAGGCAGAAATTACTTAACGGCCACTTACCTTTTGTTTTCTGGAGAAACCCTGGGAGTAAAGGATTTTTATCTCACGAAAACCACGCTGGCGATTTCCACCAGCACATAGAAGGAGATCCTGATACCTCTTAAAATACCACTCCGGAACCTCGTCTGTGCAACGTCTATTAGGGCACATCCCTGGGGAGACTTTAAAGATCGGTTTCCTCTGAGCCTCGCTGTGCACGGTAATTACTATACCACCATCTTTCCTGGAAGCACTCAGTTGGTGGTTAGAGTCCGAACTGCTAAAAACTTCTCATTTTGCTTTGTAACGCCTGGTAGGTAACACAATACATGCGCAGCTTTCCCAATATTTTCATAATCATCAGCCTTTTCCCAACTATATTAAGGTCAGCTTCCAGTCTAACCAGATGCAGCTGAACACCAGTATTTTATATGAAGCGACTGCCAATCTGATCTCCACAACCCAGTAACTGGGCAATACGATACCCCTTGGTAAGACTGGCTGTCAGATTTTCGGGCTGCTGACGACCCGTAACGACTGTCAAAGATGCACAAATGACGGCCGGGACCAATGGCTTAACGTGCTTTCCGAGGCACGGAGGAGTCTCGGTATGTAAATAGAGTCACTTATCCACGGCCAACCCCGGCAAGCGTAGCTTAACCTGGTGGATCGACCTGTGCGGCTGTTAGTACTTAGCCACGAGCTCCTCCCAATACTTTCGTAATAAGATAACTAAATGGATCAAAAATATTAGACACAAATTAAAGCATAAAAATTCCTGCACAGTTTACATAAAATTTAATTTCTCTCGGACGAAATATACCTGCATAGTTTAGATTTTATTAATTTCAACTTTAAACCTAAAATAATATTATCTGACTTTATTTGTAATATGAAATTCTCTTACATTTTTAACCAATACTATAAACCTAAAACATTACTAATAACTATTTACAAGTATATAACAGGAGGGAAACAAAATAAATAATATTATTACTTTCAACAACGCCCACATGTAGATCGTTGTGGGCAGTTAGTCAATTTTCAAATCAATTGCTATTCTAGACGTCAACGATGCCGTAGATTACGAAAATCCCAAAGAAACGAATCTCAGAAATTAACATATATGTAGGTCTTTTGGAAAAATAACTTTAAAACACACTCTTATAGTTCAGCTTGCAATTTAAAAAAAATCTGATTTTTTCAGTACCAGTATTGAAAAATTATTATGAAGATTGTAGCAATAGATCGTGAATTTCCCTTATACGCATACATACATACATAATCAGCCTGTAATGTTCCCACTGCGGGAAATAAGCCTCCTCTCTAAGAGAGGGACCGGTTTTCTCACGATGGTTTCCTTCACCATTTTGAGAGCAGTGGCGATGAAATTAAATACACAAAGTAAAGTCCCTGCTTGGATTCGAACTCACGACCTACAACTCGGAAGTCGAGGCCGATACTAATGGGCCACCACTGTTCTTATAATCATAATAATTTAACATAATTTTCCTTATAATCATTCGGATTCAGTGTGTTACGCAATTAAGGTGCTAACCTTCGTAGTCTCGCTTCTATACATTCTTAATCTATGCCGTACCCTAAGGGAGTTATCTAGGCTATGATAAGGGTCAGAGTCGTCCCTGTTGTCAGCCCGGGACACTGACTAGATCGAATGGTCACGCAATCGAATAAAACCTCATTTCTATTTTATGTGACGTGTTACCCAGTGGGCTGGCAACGCGTCTATAGCGTTGCTTCGTTGTGATAAAAAGGGCGGTTTACTCATCCTCCTTAGATCCTTTGATCAGACGGGTGTTGTACCTGGTGGGCAACTATCTGACGATTCATGTTGTGTAGGACGTGAAATTCAGAAAAGAAGAATGCAAACAAATCTGAAATTGCGAAAAAAAAATCAGCTGTAAAACTATACTACTATATCATTATACTCGCATATGTAACTCGTCAAAATTTAGAGAACAGCTGATTTCAGATTTGTTCGTAGTGAAAGTGGTTCATTATGATGAGTACAATGACCCCTTAATATAATGCCCATAAATTCAATTCACCCTGTATCTGCTAAACTCGCGGTAAACTCTGCTTGCGCGATGCAGGATTTGGCTTGACGTCAGAGTGACGCGTAGTTCGTGTGACGATGTAGATGCCGATACATATTCACTTCAAAAAGGGTGCTGTGCCCCTTATCATACTCAAAAACTCAATAGTAGAATTGAAGGATGAAAATAATTTGTACTGAATATATCTGGTTAAGTATTACTTTCTGAGTCTATTTTGGACATTACTTACATTGGTCAAGAAAAACATCGTGAAGAAATCTGGATTTCCTGAAATTACAAACCTGTTCTAAACAAACCCACTAATCAATGCTCGTGCCTTTTTTATATGAGAAGAGACCTTTACCTTGCAGTGGATCATTAATAGTCTGGTATTATCAATGCTTAAACATCGGACTCTACTATTCAACATCCCTATTTAAGCAAAAGTTAAGAAAAACTAAAAGTTTTTCTTTCGCCACCAGTCATAGCCCTAAAGGTCATTCGCCTGTAATGTAACTTTACAGCTCCAAGCAGTATATTAGTGAATGAGGAGAACCAAGCATTAGTCAGGGAGGGAGTATTGTAACGTAAAGCTCGATATCTAATCATAAATGTTACATTACAGGTGAATGCTCGCGGTAAGGGACAGTCTGAAGACAAAGCCAAACACATTAATTTAAAATTGAATCAAAAACTGAAAGGCATCTCAGAGGAAACCACCTATCATCACTGGCTTGCGGATGAAAAAAAGGAAACAGTGCAACAAAATCCTTAACTATAACTTTCTTATCTGTAAATGGCACAATGTTAAAATCATCATAAAAGTTAATGAATCACCTACTTGAATAAAAATTTTGTCATCAAATAAAAAAGCAGCACCACGCTACCGATTGTCAAATATTCCCATTGAACATGAACCTTATGCTCTTGCAATAAAGTTCAAAATCTATCAAAGAAATTTGACAGATTGGGGTAGCTTGATGCGCTGTACCTAACACATAATTTTATCAAATAAGTCTGAAACATAACTCCTAATAAACGTAAAAGGAGTAATAACAAGCCAATTACTTCGGTAAATGAGAATTTACACCAAGAAATAACTGGCTAGACACAATATCTTCCATGGAAAGTTTTGCGGGTCGCCTATTCGCAACAAAGTACATAAAAACTCCGATCTTTAGCACGAAAAAGACCATTCTTTCATTTTAATGAGATACTCACAGCGTCTTGGGATTTCTTTGATATTCTTAATAATTTAGTTTCAAAAGAACAGTGTTAATTAAATTTTCTGCTTTATCCCATTGAGCCCGATCTTTGCCCAATCCCCTCAATTGTTAAGGAATTGTGCCATACAATCTTCTTTTATCTTTTTTCCGGATTATTTTTAAGGCTCTTAAAAATAACGGGCGATTGAGAATTTAAATGGTTGTTGACTGTTTCTATGTACAAACGACATAAGGCTTAGTAATTGTGTAATTTAGTAACGTTGAATGATTTCTTTTACTTGTTAATGCCAATTAAAGATGACAGTTTCGTGAAATGTTCGTTGTATTGTCAGCAAAACTACAGTATCACCTTCTGTTTTGGACAAAATATTTGGTTTTATCAACATGATTTATAATGATCACCAGAATGATTAGTTCTTCTTCTTCTTCGTGGCTGGTAGGAGTGTATTTAACATCTTCTTAGATCTATAGAAAATAGAAAATATATGGAAAAAAGAAAGAAAAAAGCCCAAAATTTCGCCACTTCCACATAATTATCGGTGGCAGCGAGATCACTTAGGCTGCATACATTACTCAGAGGGCACGATAGGTATGGGCCCGTTAATCCTGAAGCCTAAGAAAGAAGAAAAAGCCTGTCGGATCAGCGGGAATTTCCGAAAGGGTAACCGCTACCCCGGAACATAAAGAGCTAAGGAAGGAACATGGATGGGTTTCCGTCAGTAAGAGTCTGACACTCCCTTCCGCTCTACCCAGAGTGGGAGGGGGCAGGGAGGTGGAAATCCACTCCCTGCTGCCGTTCCGTCAAGGTGGCTCTCTTTACCAGGTTGAAGTTACATCTTCCCTCTTGTGGCCGGAGAGGATACAGAGACTTCCTAGTGGATCACGAAAGGTCCTGTAGCAAACTGTAAGTACCAGGATACTCTTCCGTCAAAGCATCTCCTTGCTGGGTGTCACCTTTCATAAACAAAGGCTAATTAGTAATCACTATGCTCACCAATAAATATATTAATTTTATTAAAATAATGAAAATTCACCCACATTAAATAATAGCACTAATTTCATTACCTCTTTGCACAGCAAATATACAAAACTGGTTTATTAGTTTATTTGTATGGAAATAATTATGAACGATACTGTTTGAGTGTGGGTTTTAATGAGCAAATAATAATAAATGTACTCGATTATTGTTGAAAATTATTATTTAATTAAACCTATTCATCATGTAGTGGCCGCAAGCAATCTGTGTGCTGATTTCGATCCCAGGTTGTAGATACATGAAGGGGCCCGTTAGGTCCGAGCCTGCCGGGTAAACTGGATTGTGTGAAAGAGTTACCGCTACCCCGGATCATAAAGGGCTACGGAAGGAACATGGATGGATTTTAGTCAGTAAGAGTCCCTTCCGCTTCACCCAGAGCGGGGGAAGTCATTGGATGATTTCGATCCCTCAAAAAACAAAAAAAGGTTGTAGATACAGTCAGGAAAAATAATGTTTATTTAATTGACACACTGCTCATCGGTCATGTTTGTAGAAGGACCGATGGCCGGTGGAGCAGACGAGTCCTGGAGTAGAAACCGCGTATCAGCAAGCGTAGTGTGGAACGCCCCCCAGCTAGATGGACCGATGACCTTAAGAAGGTGGCTGGAACTGACTGGATGCTGCAGGCGGAGGACAGGGTGTTATGGCGTAGCCTGGGAAAGGCCTATACCCAGCAGTGGACTGCGATAAGCTGAGTTGAAATTGACACTTTACGTCAAATTGCCGCGTTAAAGCCATTTCATACAACTGTCAATGAATGACAGTTGTGACTCAAGTATGCGGACATATAGAGTTGGTAACCAATATAAAGAAAAAATTACGTTCATTTGACACAAAGAAAGAAAACAGACACAAACAAAAGAAAAAAGTCACATCAACGCAAAACGGCCTTCGCTGAGCAGTAGTAGCAGTGAGTTGTGCTGCGACCCCATGAGAGAGACAGACAACAATCTAGTGAGCCCCAGCACTGTTTTCACGGACAGATCACTTTGATAAACAAATGATTTTAAAAGTTCCGCGCCGCCGGATTCACCTCAGTCTATTTAAAGCTTTATAAAACTCTCCGTAGGTAGAAGTCTATTGTTTAGATTCATTTATAGAAATAATGAGTGTGCGACAGACCAGATATGAATCTGCCTAGCCTTTTCCCAGCAATGTAAGGCTTCCAGTCTAACTGGATGCAGCTGAATACCAGTATTTTACACGGTTAGAAAATCGGCATCCAAATCGGTTCACCCGTTTTAAAGCTACGGTGCCACTGACAGGCATACAGACACACACACACACACACGTAGCGGTCAAACTTATAACACCCTGTTTTTGCGACGGGGCCGAGGGGGTTAAAAAGAAGCTATATCTGCCAACAAACTGCTTTGCTTTTAAATTTTATAACTGTAAATAAACACTTTTTATTTTGGATTATCCATTATGAAACTGTGAATTCCAATTTGACTTTACACTAAAAGTTTGAGAATCGTTCGGCGCCGTCTGCCCAGCTATTGGATGACAGCTTGTGAAAGTTACAATAGAAACACTTACATTTAACATTAACTATTATCGCTTCTTACGAAATCTAACCCCTCTTAGGTACGTTCGCCATCGCCTCAAGTTATACCAAACTGTCAAATTTCTCCAAATGATTTTGAACCCTAAAACGTTGTTAGTTAAGTTCAAAATCGATTGAGAAAATTTGACAGTTTGTGGTAACTTGATGTGCTGGCGACTGTGCCTATAAGAACAGATTAAAACTTATATTATTAATAACACAAACCACACGCCAATCCAAATTTAAAGCACTTGACGAATAACTTTACGCCTAACTTTAGAACTTCGAAACTCAGGTATAACGCGCAATAATAAGAAAATGGAATGCTGCCTTCGAACATTCCCGAACTCTCAACTTTTCAATCACTACACTATAATGCGGTTTGCTGTTCCTCCGACTGGCTTTTCAACTCGACCGCGCACTCTCCCGGCTCGCAATAATATCACTCACTGAACTTTACAATTACAAAGTGAGTAATTTTAGTTAAGTTCGCTTTGGCACTTGACTAAGTAAAGGCGAGTGGATTAAATCAAGAGAATCTAAGTAGATTTATATTTTAAATGAAAACAGAGTAACATTTTCTTCATGGAATATGTTCCTCAACAATTGCGTCGCACTGTCGTGTCGCACTGTCGCGTCGCACTGTCGCGTCGCACCGTCGCATCGCACCGTCGCGTTGCGCCTGTTTACGGAAGCATTCATAGTATCGAACATAAAGTTTTCCTGACACACCTACACATAACTATACCATGTTAATTTTAAATGGTTTTCTATTACAAATGTAATAAAAATTAAATACAATTATTATTTCAGCAACGTAAAGCATTCCCACTTCAAAGAAAATGGTTATTAGCATTTGTCACCTGACATCTTCATTGAAATCTTGCTCTCTCTGTATATTTTAGTCTCCATGCATATAAGTACCTAGATCAAAAACTAACGAGACGCTATATGAAAGTTGCCTTTCAGTTCACGTCTTGTTATTATTTCAGCTTCTTTGTTAACGCAGGTGTACGATTGTACGCGTACTTGGTAATGAAGCTTGAATACTTTTAGGGTTACGCATCTGTTTGAGTACGGAACCCTCAAATCAATCTGCTTAGCCTTTTCCCGACTATGTTGGGGTCAACTTTCCGTCTAACCGGATGCAGCTAACTTTACATGGAGCGACTGAATATCTGATCTCCACAACACACGAACTGGGTAGTACGATAGCCTTTGGTAAGACTGGCTTTCAGATTTCTGACCACCCGTAACGACTGTCAAAGATGCACAAATGACAGCCGGGACCAAAGACTTAACGTGCTTTCCGAGCCACGGAGGAGTCTCGGTATGTACAGGGGATCCCTTCTTTTCGCATAATGTTCTTTGTCCTAATATACTTCGGTATAACGATTTTGGCACAATTTGTTTTGGCATAATAATACTTCGGCATAATTTTTTTAGGCATACATTTTATGTTGGCATAATCATCTTAAAGACTAATTAGTTTTGGCATACATTTGATTCGCATAAAGTTAGTAGGCCTAATGACTATTGATATATTGATATTGATAATTTTGTTTACATAGTTTGTTTGTGTTAGCTGTCAGTGTCCATTTTTCCATGTGTTTTATTCTCGCTATAACCGCCTCTACCCCGACGTTATTTTTTTTTAAACCATTGAGCCGCGCGAAATCATTTTTCTCGGCAATGGTGAGTTACCTTATCATGGGAGTGGTGCCAGGGTGGAGGGGGGCATGATAAATTTATGCTTTAGAATATTATGCTTAATCATTATTACGGTTAGAGAAATTATGCATAAAAAAATTATGCGTAAGCTGTTATGCGTAATTATATTATGCGAAAATATAATAATGCCAAATAAAATTATGCTAAGTTATATTAGGTCTTAAAATTGTATGCAAATGGATAGGGAACCTATGTACAGATGGTCACCCATCAACGGCCAACCCCCGGAAATTGTAGCTTAACCTGATGGATTGATCTGTGCGGCTGTTATTACTTAGTCACGAGCTCTTCAAACAAGTACGGAACCCTAAGGAAAAATTTAGCTATAGCAACAATCATTGCGTCATTTACCTTGTCGGGCAGGAGAATGTTTTAAACATATGCAGCAATGGATTAGGAAAGTTCATTACGTAACCTGGATGCAGTTTCCTTATGAAAACTACTATCCTAATTCCTAACACCAGATATTATACACAGCATCAACTGTAGAACTTCAATAGAGAATTGAATCGAGGAGTTCTTTGGTAGAACCGGTAAATGCCAATGAGAAGTTAACTCATTAGCCAAGTTTTCGCGGTGAACCGTGTTGGTGTCAGTGGCTATAAATTATTTTATTACCACCGTGATTTATTTGCTATTGAACTTATTAAGGACTTACCAGGAATTAGAAGACTCACCTGGAATAAGGTTGTAAGTAACTTTGTGAAAGGAGAAGTCGAAGTTTGAATTTTGAATGTATTCTACTGTTTTTTGTTTTTAATAATAATATATCATTTATAAGGTAGCAAATACCCATAACATAATTATATACCTAACAGACTATCATACATATTTACAAAAAAAATGCTGTTTAGTACATTTTGACGAGTTAGGCGAACATTGTAAATGTACTGAACAGCTGACTTTTTAAGGGGTCTCTTAAGGGGACCTCTTAAGGGGTTATAATGAGTACAATAGTACTCATTATAACCCCTTAAGAGGTTTAAAACGACTTAAATTTAATGTTGTATTGTAGCTGCTGAGATCAATACTACAAACGGGAATATAAATAAAATGTGACGGTTTTAAAGCATTGTGGTGTTTTATAAATTCCACACGGACGAAGTCGCGGGCAGAGTAACTAAGTCAAAATTAGACAGTAGTAAATGGAATATGCTATTTTACACCAATTAATTCAGCAGCCGACTTACCAAAACAATGTTTGGTTTTACTAAAATCAAGTTGATAAAATAACATTTGAGATTAGAATAATAGTATCACAAAGTTCAATGGACGCCGATGACAAACGCCTAGGTAAGGCAATAGGGATGATGCCTGAGTAAAAAAAAAAGAAATTGTATTTAGACCGCCACTCAAATAATAAAAAAATATTAGACACGTATTTTTTGCTTTATCATAATAATATTATTAATAAATTACTTAGATAAAACGTATTAAAGTTGGGGAGTGGGGCTTCGCCGTCACAAGTATAAATCTACCAATAGTCGCGACGCCATGCCGCATTTACACCCGATCCAGCCTGTCCCTTTCTGTCCTGCCCCAGCGGCGCTCTAAACCGAGATCCGTACCCCACGGGGGGCGCCCTTAGCGTGTAGTCGTTTAGTTTATAAGTTTTTATTAAGCGTTTGCTGGAGGCTTTTTTTTTAATTTCATTGTGACATCCACAGGCAAGCCCGGTTAAGCAGTAGACAACCACTTAGTTGAACTGCCATTACAAAAAAAAACACATTTTGACGTAATCTTTTGGGGATCCTGCCGTTTTGCCGAAAAGATTTTGCCAAATTTTCATTACCCAAACAAATTTTAGCAACCTTTTTTTATACCAATGTAATATTTGGAATAATTTTAGTACGCACATTTTCATTTGATCAAATGTTTACTTGGCAGATTATTACCAAGGATAATGTCATTAAGGCTTTTGGTCTTTAATCAAATGATTTATTACAGCAAACAATATTTAGACAATAAACGTTGAGTCAAATGATTTGTTATGACAAAAAATATAAAGGCAAAAATAAGATTTGTCTGAAACAAGTCAAATTTATGGTTACTAGACATTAGTTTATTTATGGAACTAGTTACAGTATGTTATAAGTAGTACTACAGTAAGTTTAAATTAAAAAAAAAATGGTTAGGTTCGGTTAGGTTAAAACTGTGACCACCTACGCACGAGCCGAGCGAGCCAAGCGAGCGGTGCCGCGGCAGCGGCCGGCGAGTGCCAGAAACGACTAAATTATATAGAAAAAAATATGGAAAGAAGAGATTATTTTTATTAAGCTAATAGAAGCTATAGAAGATTCTGATTGGAAGCAAATCGCGAATTGATTTGAAGAAAATTTAATTTTGCGTAAAATATGTTATACCAACTGAAATATTTGACTAGATAAAAAATGGTAAAAGTACTAGTTGGTGAACAAGTTATTGTTCAAACGTTCACTTGCCAAACATAGGTTTTCGTAACAATTATTTGTAAAGAGATTTTTTGGTAAGTAATAATTTGGCAAATGAAATAATGCGAAAATTTGTTTGGGAAGTGATAATTTGGCAATTTCTTTTCGGTAAAACAAGGGAGACCCAATCTTTTGATTAGGTACGTAAAAAAAGAAAAAATACGTGTCCTTTTTTTTTAATTATCTGCTACCTGATTTTACGCGATTTTCCGAAATACTCGATGAAAAGTTTTGGCATTTGTTTTAAGTCATACATCTATGACCTCATTCGAAATGACATGACGGGGTCATCCGCACACTTATTTTTCTGTTCGGTTAATCAGCTTTCACAATTTAATCTCTTACTAGTTTCCATCAAATATTTTTCTTCAACATCAAAATGAAAATAAAGAAACTTGTTCGTTTAATTACATTTACATAATTAGAAAGTGTTTTTATTCCCCTGAGAACTTTTGAATCGCTTTAGCTCCGTCTCTATCACCGTTTCATTCGTGTTCAAGAATTTTTAATAGCGTTATTACCGTACCTTGTAGTTTAATTTGGTAATAAAGTAAATTACCTAAATTATTGGTGAAATAAATATTTTTTGAATAAAAAGAGTTCAATTTGTGAATTTTGTAACTAGTCTTTAATAAAATGTACCCAGACTTTTTTTTTTTTTAAGGCTGGGAAATCATCCAATGACTGCTCCCGCTCTGGGTGGAGCGGAAGGGAGACCCAGACTGCGGTCCATTTTAAAGATAAACGTAATATTCCTATACGGTCGATTGATGGCCCCTTAAAACAATGCACTCCCGCAGCACTGGTTCCAAAATGAAATGAAATTGTTTATTCTGTAACTAGAATATCGGAGTCACTTTTGCATGTCATATTAAAAAATATATTATTTTAATTAAACTAGATGGATTCGGGGATTTCCTATCTGACTAACAGAATGTAGTCCCTCTGTGAAGGGTTCACTCGCACTTGGTCGATGTTTAACTGATTTGATACTTTTTCTTAAATAGCAAATTATTAAATTTATGAAACTCAGGAGTAAGGGCATTGACATCTCTTGGATAAATATGAAGGCTTTATTTACTTGTTACATTGTTTCGCCTCCTATTGCATAGGACTTCAATTAACTAGCGGAATATGAATAGATACACCTCTACCTGATCCTTTGGAGAATACAGGCGTGATGTTAAGTAATTATTTGTTCTCTCACTCACTCTCACTCCCTCTCACTCACTCTCGCATGTCTGCGTGCATGCTGCATGTTTAGCTCTAATTTTCTCTTTTTTATTATTATTTAGTTTTACATTACACAAGTACCTAAATGATACTTAATAAGTTATGGAAGAGTCTAGTCTCCTAACATGGCTTATCTGCTTAAAAGGTGACTCTAATCACTAGTTTTTAAGGTTTACTTGTTAAAATAAAAAAACATTTTTCATTTTCATTAGGAAATTAGGTAGATATTCGTTGGTCATCATCATCTGCCTAGCCTTTTGCCAACTATGTTGGGGTCCGCTTCCAGCCTATTAGACTTCCACAACCCAGTAACTGGGCAATACGATACCCCTTGGCAAGACTGGCTGTCAGATTTTCGGGCTTCTGACGACCCGTAACGACTGTCAAAGATGCACAAATGACAGCTGGGACCAACGGCTTAACGTGCTTTCCGAGGCACGGAGGAGTCTTGGTATGTAAAGATCGTCACTCATCCACGGCCAACCCCGGCAAGCGTAGCTTAACCAGATGGATCGACCTGTGCGGCTGTTAGTACTTAACCACGAGCTCCTCAGTACTTAGCCACGAGCTCCTCCATGTAGATAGGTAGATATTCTTTGGTGTCGACCCACGAAAAATTCCATTCCAATTATTTCACAACACCGAGTGTTTTCATAACAAAATCTCCGAAAAACCACGTGATTTATGAAACAGGATTTTAATTATACCTAAAAACTCAGGTAGTGTGAAGTGGAGGCTGTTTAAAACTACTGTAGTGTCCCATTAGTCTGAAACTGGGCTAATTGGCATTTGGTAACTAAAGGAGTTATGTTATTATTTTGTGGAAAATGTTTACCGACTTTAGAATGGTTACAAAACAAATAAATTATGTAGTTATTTATAGTCATCTTCTTTTCGAGTGGTTAGTGACTAACCTGGTGTCAGAGTTTTATGCTGCCCATGGGCCTCTGACTTAGCTTCACATACTGTTGAGAAATATCTCTCAGACATGCTGGTTTTCTCACAATGTTTTCCTTCACCGATTTTTAAGCAAGTGATAATTACACAATACGCAAATGAATCCGTAAAATCAGAGACGTGTCTTGGGTTCGAACTCGAGACCTATGCCCGTAAAAAATGGCGGGACGAGATGGATAGAACAAAATAATGACCCGTGGTCTACATCAGCATCGGATCACAAGCTTTGGAAGGCATGGTGATAGGCCGAGCAGTGGTATGATACAGAATAACAATAACAGTAATTCAGCTATTAGGAGCTCATAAAAGAAAAAACGAACAGTGGCCCACATTAGCACTGGACAGCAAGCACTGGAAGCCATGGAGAGAGGCCTTTAGCCAGTAGTGGGATGATACAGGCTAACAGCAACTGAAATTTAGTTCTTAGGAGGTCGCAGGACGAGATGGACAGAAAAAACGAGAACTCTAATAAGTTACTTCTAGATATAAAAAGCGCTATCTAATCAAGCTCTTTTAAAAAGCAATTTAAAAGTTTCCTGTTGAATAAGTGTTTTTATGTTGTTGAAGATCAATAACGAAATTCATTTTTATAAAATACTAGCACTTTGCCCGCGGCTTCGCTCCCGTGGTCTTTCCCGTGGGACCCGTTATTTTTCCCGGGATAAAAAGTAGCCTATGTTACTCCTAAAAAACTAAGCTTTCCAACGGTGAAAGAATTTTTAAAATCGGTCCAGTAGTTTTTGAGCCTATTCATTACAACCAAACAAACAAACAAAGTTTTCCTCTTTATAATATTAAGTATAGATGTATCGTTGTGTTCTTTTTTCTGTTCTCATGTTTTTTGTTTTTTTTTCTTGTAATATTTCGGATACAATGTATTGTTCATGAATGACTTATGGCTTATTAGCACTGGATCGTAAGCACAGGAAGTCGTGGGCCTTTGCCCAGCTGTGGGATAGGCAGTAGGCTAACAGCAACTGTAACTTAATTCTTAGAATAATACAAAGAAATTATAATTAAAATAGCTTTGAAACGATACGATGACCAATACGATACCTTTGAAATGATACGAAACGATATGAGATGGTGTCGAGACCCAGGGGTTTCGGACCTTTGAAAGGCATACAAGGCAAAACAATAGATACCTGTTTTTAATTCAATGAGGTACTAATTATAATTGCTATTAGCTTCTAATGTTTTATTTAAATATAGGTATTAGATACCTATTATTGGCTCCACTCCACCCAGAGCGGACGGAGACATTAGATGATTTCCCACCCTCAAAAGAAAAAAAAAGATACCTATTATTATCCTGATTTTATAATATTTTTCCAGCGCTATTGATTTAAACTCGTTTATACAATTTATTCACTGTTATCTACAATTCAAATTCGTAGAATACAAACCTTTTTACAGAAAAATAGAAAAAAAAAATGTGTGCTTCGAATAGATTACCATTGTCAATAAGGTTTTATTTATATTACTTACTGAAAAGTTTTTTCATATCTTCGTTCTTCTAACTCATGCCGCCACAGTCACAAATTATCACTGAAATTATTTTTTAATCTAAAACGTTCTTACAGTTTTCTAGAACTCAATTGGCCAACACATCAAGTTACCCGAATCTATCAAATTTCTGTGAAAAATTTCAGCTTTATTACAAAAGCATAAGTTTCATTTTCTATTGGGAAAATTTGACAGTTAGGAATAGCCCGACGTGCTCGCGTCTGTACAAAATAAAATTGTACAAAAGAGTCCTCTTTGAAAAAATGCAAAGCTGCCTGGTGTAATTACTTTTATTGTTCATTAATTAAGTTTTACACTAACTATGCGGACACTATTTCAATTATATTTTTAATACAAACCGCACGGTCATCCCCCCTCCCCCCATTTTCCCTAGAAACAATGAGAATAAAATTTACGAAGCAAATGTTTCATAATTATTTAATTAGTAGTTTTTCTCGAGTTGCGCTAACGTTTATTGTACACACAGTGATGTTACTAAGCAGGCTGTTTCTCTATTTCATTATTGTACAGCTACGGAGGAACTCGTGCCTTAGTAATAACAGACGCTCGGATCGATCCATCAGGTTAAGTTACGCTTGCCGGGGTTGGCCCATAGATGGGTGACCATTTTACATATCGAGACTCCTCCGTACCTCGGAAAGTACGTTAAACCGTTGGTCTCGGCTGCCATTCGTGAATCGTTGACAGCTGTACGGGTCGTCAGAAACCCGAAAGTCTGACAGCCAGTCTTACCAAGGGGTATCATATTACCCACCCAGTTACTGACTGGGTTGTAGAAGTCAGCTAGACAGTTGCTCCATGTAAAATACTGGTATTCAGCTGCATCCGGTCCGACTGGAAGTCGACCCCAAAATACACACATCAAAAGTGTCTAGGGATCAACATATATTTTTGCAATAACTTTTCTCTTGATTGATATTAATTTAAATTTTCTTTAAGGATTCATCAAATAAAGTGTTTTCGTTTGTCACAGTAACGATAAACCAAGTCACCTTTGCATTAATAAAGAAATTTGCCATTTTCCTAATAAAGGGATTTTTGACATTTGAACCACTAACATTAAAGTTCGAAAAAAAGACTGAAATAACAGTTTTCTTTAAAATTTTATTGGGTAACTTAAACAATTAATAATCCGTGTTTCTACCGCGAACACTAACAACACAAGAACATCGGTTTGGCATACTCAAAATGAGTTCATCCAAATCACGCTGTGGAATGGCCGCCCATGTTCGTTGCAACAACAAAAAAAGGTCTTCTTGCAACTGGATACCCTCCATATTCGGCAGAGCTCTTCTCTGTAGCATATCCCATGCATGCTCAATCGGGTTCAAGTCTGGCGACTGAGCAGGCCAGGGCAGGACATTGATGTTAGCTGCGGCGAGAGTCTGTCTTACAACTCTTGCGGTGTGCGGTCGTGCATTATCATGCATTAACTGAAATAAGGGACCGATTTGCACTTGTAGAGGAACGATGACGTCAGATACAATCGTCTCAGCATAAATTTGAGCGTTGAGGTTGCCTCTGATCCAAATCAACTCAGTTCTTCCGCCGATCCAAATACCCGCCCATACCATGATGGTTCCACCACTATAAGGATGGACTTCCTGGCAGGATTTTAATCGCTGTTGGCGTCCAGGGGTTCTCCAGTGTCGTATACGTCTTGTATCCGGTCTCATACCAAAACGAGACTCATCAGAAAAGCACACGAAACGCCATTGTTCTTCTGCCCAATTTCTGTGTTCAAGAGCCCATTGATATCGAATCCTACGATTGTGCATTGCTATAGGTGGTACCCGTAGCGGTCTTCGGGAATGAAGGTTCACTTCATGCAAGCGGTTTCTGACTGTTTGGTCGCTAATTAAGTTCCCTGAAGAGTGATGAAGCCTCACGGCTAACATCATGGCGGTTATTGTTGGAGCTCTTCGAGTTAAGATTTGAATGTATCGGTCTTGTCTCCGTGTGGTGCAGCGATACCGTCCTTCATGGCGCTCAGCCACGGTACCAGTGCTTCGGTAACGTGTCCAAAGTCGACTGATAACACCTTTTTTTGTTGTTGCAACGAACTTGGGCGGCCATTCCACAGCGTGATTTGGATGAACTCATTTTGAGTATGCCAAACCGATGTTCTTGTGTTGTTAGTGTTCGCGGTAGAAACACGGATTATTAATTGTTTAAGTTACCCAATAAAATTTTAAAGAAAACTGTTATTTCAGTCTTTTTTTCGAACTTTAATGTTAGTGGTTCAAATGTCAAAAATCCCTTTATTAGGAAAATGGCAAATTTCTTTATTAATGCAAAGGTGACTTGGTTTATCGTTACTGTGACAAACGAAAACACTTTATTTGATGAATCCTTAAAGAAAATTTAAATTAATATCAATCAAGAGAAAAGTTATTGCAAAAATATATGTTGATCCCTAGACACTTTTGATGTGTGTAGTTGGGAAAAGGCTAGGCAGATTTTTATAGTACAGCTACATTTATGTATAAATAGGTAGGTACACAAGCATATGTCATGTGCTACCAATTCTACAATTCCCGACATTTGTAATACCAAAACCGACAGACAGACAAAAACTTCAAAGTCCAGATGCCGATACCGACCCGATACATGATATCAGTGACATCTCTAGAAAAAGTACTCACTGAACATTGCCCGGGGAATCCAATAAGCGAAGGACGCGGACATTAAAATATTGAAAGGCGACGAAAACTTTTCTAATAAAAAACGCTCCATTTGTTAAAATGAAAAACGATTTCCACTTTGCATCCCTGTCTAACTTCTAGGAAACTTGCCTCGAGAAGTTTGCTTATGCTCATCAATTATCACCTCTACCACCTTGTGATAATGACTAGATTAGAAAGATTAAGTGTATAAGATTTGTAGTGCTAACAAGGTAATCGTTATGATTGGCCTGATCTTGGAGGGATAATATTATGTTAGCTAGCTCGCTGCCTAAGTTCTCTCAGCTTAGGATCTAAATATTAGTTTTCTGAATCGTTGGACTTGATTAAATCTATATTTATTTTATTAAACTCTTATTTTTTCTTGATTTACTTCAAGAAACCTACGGCAAGTTTATTTCAAGTAAACAATCAATCATCAGCTGCTGAAAGTTATGTACGTGAACGTCTGAAAATTCTGTTACAAGAAGAATTAAGATTGAGTAGAAATCAAGAGGCAATGTTCTTAAAACATTAAGGTTGTCTTAATTTTCTGATAATATCTTTTATGTGAGAGATTATGAGGAGCTCGAGGCTAAGTACTAACAGCCGCACAGGTCGATCCATCAGGTAAAGCTACGCTTGCCGAGGTTGGCCGTGGATGGGAGACCATCTTAACATATCGAGACTCCACCGTGTCTCGGAAAGCACGTTAAGCCGTTGGTCCCGGCTGTCATTTCTGCATCTTTGACAGTCGTTATGGGTCATTAGAAGCCCGAAAATTTGGCAGCCAGTCTTACCAAGAATTGCCCAGTTACTGGATTGTGGAGGTAAGATAGGCAGTCGCTCCATGTAAAATACTGGTATTCTGCTGCACCCGGTTAGACTGGAAGCCGACCCCAACATAGTTGGGAAAAAGCTAGGCAGATGATCTTTTATTAGCTGCTGCCCGCGGCTCCACCCGCGATTATAATGAAATTTTTCATACAAACTATTCATCACTTTACGGGGGGGAGTTGGTTAGTAACAAACCTTGGGTCACAGTTTTTATGCTGCCCATGGACTTCTGACTTAGCTTCACATGCTGTTGAGAAATATCTCACAGCCATACCGGTTTCCTCGCGATGGTTTCCTTCACCTTTTAAGCAAGTGATAATTATACAATACTAGCTGACCCGGCAGACGTCGTCCTGCCTTAACTATGATATCCTCCTACCTTTCCTACCCTACCTACCCTACCTAGCCTACCTACCCTACCTAGCCTACCTACCCTACCTACCCTACCTAGCCTACCTACCCTACCTAGCCTACCTACCCTACCTAGCCTACCTACCCTACCTAGCCTACCTACCCTACCTAGCCTACCTAGCCTACCTACCCTACCTAGCCTACCTAGCCTACCTACCCTACCTAGCCTACCTACCCTACCTAGCCTACCTACCCTACCTAGCCTACCTACCCTACCTAGCCTACCTACCCTACCTAGCCTACCTACCCTACCTAGCCTACCTACCCTACCTAGCCTACCTACCCTACCTACCCTACCTACCCTATCTACCCTACCTACCCTACCTACCCTACCTACCCTACCTAGCCTACCTACCCTACCTAGCCTACCTAGCCTACCTACCCTACCTAGCCTACCTACCCTACCTACCCTACCTAGCCTACCTACCCTACCTAGCCTACCTACCCTACCTAGCCTACCTACCCTACCTAGCCTACCTACCCTACCTAGCCTACCTACCCTACCTAGCCTACCTAGCCTACCTACCCTACCTAGCCTACCTAGCCTACCTACCCTACCTAGCCTACCTACCCTACCTAGCCTACCTACCCTACCTAGCCTACCTACCCTACCTAGCCTACCTACCCTACCTAGCCTACCTACCCTACCTAGCCTACCTACCCTACCTACCCTACCTACCCTATCTACCCTACCTACCCTACCTACCCTACCTACCCTACCTAGCCTACCTACCCTACCTAGCCTACCTAGCCTACCTACCCTACCTAGCCTACCTAGCCTACCTAGCCTACCTAGCCTACCTACCCTACCTAGCCTACCTACCCTACCTAGCCTACCTACCCTACCTACCCTACCTACCCTACCTAGCCTACCTACCCTACCTAGCCTACCTACCCTACCTACCCTACCTACCCTACCTACCCTACCTACCCTACCTACCCTACCTACCCTACCTACCCTACCTACCCTACCTACCCTACCTACCCTACCTACCCTACCTACCCTACCTACCCTACCTACCCTACAAAAAAAAATTTAGGGGTGGACTACCCCTAACATTTAGGGGGATGAAAAATAGATGTTGGCCGATGCTCATAGATACCGGATAAGCACAAAAAATTTCATCAAAATCGGTCAAGCCGTTTCGGAGGAGTATGGCAACGAAAACTGTGACACGAGAATTTTATATATTAGATTTAGAGGTGCGTGCCTTGGTTACGAACTCGAGACCTATGACTTGGCAGTGCAACGGTCACACCACTAGGATATCACTGTCTCCAACTCATAATCTACCTCTGTGCCAAATTTCATTTTCGTAGGTCTTGTAGTGTTTGAGATTTTGTGATTAATCAGTGAGTAAATGTATGAATTTTCGCTTTTATGTATAAAGATTTAGTTAGCTTCTTTACTTTTACCCTCACTTGCGAGAACACTAATTTATTATAGACGACACGGTTGGCGCAGTGGTTGAGCGATTGACTACTGCGCACTATGTCGCGGGTTCGATTCCCGCACGGAACAAATATTTGTACCTACGACCTGCAAGTATTTGTTACGAGTCTGGGTGTTTTTCTATGTATAATATGTATGTATTTACAAAAAAAAATGTATATAAGTAGTCTATCAGCCATCTCGTTACCATAACACAAGCATTGGGTCGCTTAGCTTGGGACGATAATGGCGTTGTGTGAAATGTCCAAGGATATTATATATTATTATTATTATTTACATTTGGCTAATAACAAACTTAAACTCAAAGCGTTTATTTTAAATAAACCATTTACAGGCACTTTTGAATTGTCAAGGTGTCGGTCAGTCAGAAAGATGAAGTTGCCCATTCCAAAGTAGTAGTTACCTGCGGTGAAGAACGGGCAAGAAACTCCACGGACACTCTTTTAAATCAGAATATGGTAAGGAAATACAACTATATTGCTATATCAACTAAGTCATCCAACAACAGCTATATTATGTGCATCAAATTATACAATAAAATTCCGAGTACCATAAAACAATTACCATTTTCTAAATTTAAGCGTAGTTTATCAAATTTACTTATTGATAAATGCTTTTACAGTGTGCTTGAGTTTTTAGATTATAAGTTGTAAAGCGGTAGAGGACATTAATGATATTTAAAATGATCCAATTTCAATGTATATTATAATTTGACATATTTAATTTAATATACAGTGCAACCTCGATATAACAAATCGGAAGGGAACAAGTAAATATTCGTTATATCAAGTAATTCGTTAAACTGAGGTTTGTTATGTTGAGGTTACGTTGGTCTAAACTTTGTTATAAAGAGGTAAAAACATAGTTTTACGGAGAACAGCGTGTCGAAACCTGTCGCGACATAAATCACATACTATGGGATTAAGGGTCATACATTGGTGGGAACGTCACATAAGGTTTTGGGTTGACAAAATTCGTTAATTAGAGGTATTTACACTTTTTCTTGATAGTTGAAAATTCGTTATAAAGAGGTTATTCGCAAAAATGTTCGCAATGTAAAGGTATATTTTACATTGACTCTTATAGACAATTCAAGGGGATTACGAAGAATTTGTTAAATCGAGGAAATCGTTATATTGAGGTACGTTATATTAAGGTTGCACTGTATTTTTAATTTAATTCAATTGTAATTTATGTTAATTCATTTTGATATTCTTGACTGCTTGCATGAATTTTTACTATCTAATAACTTTATGACTAATTTGCACGCCGAATTTAAAGGCAGAATAAGAGATCTGTAATTATTGCTTAAGAACTTTCTGAACCTTATTTACGCAAATAAATGATTTTGATTTTGATTTTTTTGATTTTAGTAACTCAGCATATTTTTATAAAAACCAAGTTAGAATCCCGTCTCTTAGCCATATAAAAATAAAGAGTTGCAAAAGAACAAAGATGAATTGTTTCAAATTTAATTTAAAACTTTAGAAAAGAATATTCTTTAAAAGAATATCACAGGTTAATAATACAGAAAAGTTTAATAATACTCTATGGAGGTCTTACCTGGCAAGTTTACAGTGTAATACCGAAAGTTGCACTTAAGACCGTGCAAGTTTCAGTATTACGTCTGCTCGCAGCTAATAATGTAGTTGGAACAGATCGGTATGTTAAGCTCTAGTTTTGAATTATATTGGCTAGATGTACCGCCTTGTGAAATGTTTAGAATTTCTCTTTCTCATCTTGTGAAGTAAATAATTGAATAGGTTTTCCTTGAGGAAGGTGCTTTTAGTAAAGTCAAAGTCAAGGTCAAATGATAAATTTCAAACACATAAAAGGCAAAAATTTCCAAAAAAAAAGGCAATATTTACAAAAAAAAATTACTGATTGTAGTTGCTTTCTGTAAGTGGTTTATGAAAATTTTGTATACAGTAATTATATACTTATGTTAGGGCGATGTACATAGAATGAAATTACTATACCACAATAGGTAAAAATAATTTAAAATGAAACTTGGACAGATAAATTAATAGGTGATAGTGCTCACATAGATACTTACATTAATTGCAAAAATAGACAATAATAAAAGGAAACTGCGACTGCTGAATTTTGAAATCTGAATCATTAATAACATTATGATATCAAATCACACTCATGCTTGGTTCTTACCTAATGTATCCGCATACTCAACCGTTTCTGAGTGCAGACCTTCCTTTGTTTCTCAAAAGGTACTAGCTAAGTACTGTAGCTGTACTATCAGTCAATCAATCTGCCTAGCCCTTTCCAAACTATGTTGGGGTTGGCTCCCAGGCTAACTAGATGCAGCTGAAAACCATGGTATTTTACATGGAGCGACTGCCAATCTGAGCTCCAGAACCCGGTCAGTAACTGGGTTATATAATAATACTGTACTATTATTATATAACTCATTTAAATCATAAATCTTAATTCAAACCTCAAAAATATCCACCCCCATTCACTTAGCAACCGATCACTTATAAAATCTATTATCTTTAAGCCTCTACGCCAAGTTTAAAGCAATCAGACTTAAAATAGCTCCCCAAATCAGGTACTTACTTAATTTTCCATGGTGAACAATTAGTAATGTCTTTCTTCCAGTCCATTACAATCATGGACAAGCTCGTCTCGACGGCAATGTCCTCCAAATAGCCCTTGTCTAGACTAAATTGCCCGCGAACATTCGTCTGGAGAATATCCTTTTTATAGAATCATCTTCTTCGTATCAAGTGCCCCTATCAGTCTCTTGTGGGTAACCTTTCTTTAACGAACTGTTTAACATCAAAGACCGTTAGAAAAGGAATTTCTTTAGATTCTGTGAATATGTCAAGCACCTACTGGTTGTTTGGTAAGCTCTTTTATGATGTATGATTATATTTTGTTGATGTGTAATAACAATACCAGCTCTATTGACCCACTACAGATAAGAGTTGATGATCGGTGCCGATTTCAGCCTTATATTTACAGACCAGATCAGGTTTCCCCACGAGGATTTTCCTTCAATGGTGTCAGTAATGTCCAAGATAAACTTGGAAAGTACGTTATATTAATTGAAAAAGTCACATGGGTAAATATGTACACTTGGCCTGCGGGCGGTGAGTAATGGGTGACTCACCGTCCGATCAGCACCAGACCCGTGCCGTACGGCGCGTATATGTTCCACGCGCGCCTCAAAGAGATGTCAGCATATGAAGGGGCCCCCCAGGGCCAAGCCTGCCGGGTAAGCGGGATTGTCCGAAAGGGTTACCGCTACCCCGGAACATAAAGGGCTACCGAAGGAACATGGATGGGTTTTAGTCAGTAAGAGTCTGACACTCCCTTCCGCTCCACCCAGAGCGGGAGCAGTCATTGGATGATTTCCCAGCCTTAAAAAAACAAAAAAAAGGCCATCACGACATTTGTGATCCTATTGTTATAATATTAACAAATATAATATTTTGTTTTGACTTCGTTTCTTCAACTTTCTTTTCAAACACAATAATCTATACTATAAAATAAAGCTGAAGAGTTTGTTCGTTCGATCTCTGGAACTGAATCTACTCCAGAATTGAGGTGAAAAAAAATACAAATCCCTCGATCCAAAAAAAAATCAATCCTCCAAAATGCTTTGTCATCACCCCTCTCGGGTAGAACTATGTCAAGAAAAACATGTTTGTTGGTTTACGAAGTCCTTCAGTAATCAGTAGTCCAACGCCATTGGTCGTGCGAATCGCCCATAAGGATAAAGATACCTGTCAAAAGATAATATTCATTCTCCCAATTTTGTGCGTATTTCTTCCACACGACTTTCCCTATGAGGGAGAAAGAAATAAAATATAAAATAATCATCCCCAAGTCTACACTAAGAGAACATTATTATAAATCTCGCTCCCTCTCTACTAACCGTATCTTTATTTCTCTCTACAGAGCTCGAAGATGCATAGGCGCCCGCTGCATAGAGGCACAAACCAAAACAAACGTATTACCGTTTTCTCGCACTAGGACTCAAATGACGTATCGAAACGAAATCACTTTTTTTTTTTTTTATTGAAACGAAATCACATAACTGACAGCTGTCAATGACTACCGCGATGGATATAGTTCTTCCGCTTCTATACGCTACCGTGCTCTATGGTTTTTGTCCCTAGTCTTGACAACTGCTTTGACCGCCCACATTGAAGAAGTTTCAAAGAAATGAATAACTGAATATGAAAAAATATGACGTCGACCGATCGCTTAAGAATTTGTCTTGAATGTCTGAGCACAAATATGTCGCAATACATAGTTTGAACTTTTCAAATAAATGTCAGCGTTTTGTCCGTTTTCAAAGATGGCGCATTTAAAGCTAAATAGAGAAGAATGAGCACAATTTTTACTAACTTCTTACGACTCATTATTATTCTCGCATAACTCGTCAAAATGAAGGGAACAGCTGATTTTGTTGTTCATAATGATGATTACAATGACCCCTTTAAATAATGCCCGTGAATCCAATTTCACCCTGTAAACTTGATTTATTCTAATATTTGTGTTACACACTCAAAAGTGCTTTTTAGTAAATTTTAAACTACTTTTCATGTAAGCAACATTCTTAAATATTTTTTTTATTGTGTCTGCATATTTTTATTTACTGGAGCAAAATCTAATAAAACTAAAAATATGTCATTTTAGTTAACGATTTGTCACAAAATTTATCTTGCAAATATATCGTTGTGCAAAATCCATTTTATGACAAAAAATATATATTTGTTTTACTCCGTACGCCGTTAATCATAGGAGCTTTAAATCCATATATCATGGAGCTTTGACAAGCCAGTCGAAACAAATAACGGTTGAATGGGCGACTTAGTAAAAAATATTAGTTTATTATGAGAATTTTTCTCTAAATTCATTCGTATTTACTTTCATGGAGGTACAAAACTTTTATGAAAACAATAAATGGAAATAAGCAATCAGCAATTTCAATAATCTTTATTCAGTTTCGAGCAGCAAATTTAAAATGTAACATAAAACATCTTATTACGAATTTAGACGAACTACACACAGAAATATTCTTCTTATTAATGAACGATTAAATATCTAGATTTTAAAAGATAAGCTACCTGGTAATTACCATATACATATAATAAATAACCAAAAAAATAAGTTAACATGTCGATTTTTTTCGAAAACTGCCCGACCATTCAACGTTTGCCATTCCTTTTTTAACCGACTTCAAAAAAAGGAGGAGGTTCTCAATTCGGTTGTATTTTTTTTTTTTTTTTTTTTTATGTTTGATACCTCAGAACTCCGTTGTTTATGGAAGGATTTGCAAATTTTTTTTTAAACTTTAAAGGATATGCTTCCAGATTGGTCCCATTTTTTTTCAAAATCCAGTTCTGATGATGGGATCCATGAGGAATCGAGGGAACTCCTCAAATATTATAGGCAACTATATAGTAATTTTAATATTTTCATCGAGAAATCAAGCGTTTACAGTCAAAAAGTAACATTTGATGAAGTGGAACTGGTGAAGAAGATCAGATATGGCTAACGGAACTTGACACTCGCATAGATATCACAATCAAGATAGTTAAGCAACTATGACAATACAAATAAACATACAATCCTGAATAGTTATGTTGAAAATTTTATCATTGAACTTATCTGGCGATGATGATGGAGCCGGAAGACAGGCACCGGAACTCCGTAATTAATCAATGTATTCTAGCCGTGTTTGGGCTTATTAGAATTGTCATGAAATGCACTTTGGCTATAAGGTACTATCGAACTGATCTGATGATGGAGCCGGAAGGTGCAAGGTTGGCATCAGGACTTCAAAATAAAACAATGTATCCTAGCAGTATTTGGGTTTATTAGAACTGTCATAAGATACATTCTGAATGAAAGGTGCCATTGAAAATTTAGTTCTGATGTTATCATCAATGTGTCCACAAAACAACTTCTGAAATATTCAAGGCACTTTTACATACCAGGTAGTGGTATTAAAATTTTGGGGGGAGGGGGGGGTGCATAGGTACCACAACTAAAAAGTGAAAAATAAAAACTTTTTTACAAAAAATAAAACCGACTTCCAAAAAAACACTACAAAGTGAAAAATAATTTTGATTTCGGAAGTCGGTGGCTTCAGTTTTGTATTATCATTTTTTGCCACACATTTTTTATTGTAGACATGCGTTGTCTTGCTGTTTAGAACAAACTGAAGAAAGCTAACCATTGTCTATCTCACTCATACACGTTACGACACAACAAAACAAATAAAGGGTGATATAATTATAATCTCAAATTGAGGACATGTTACCCCACCTGTCGCGGTGTTCGCACATAAAATACCAGGGTAACATAACCCAAAGGAAGTATATTAGGGTAACACAAAGTGCCAAGTCCTCACCACGATTCCTGACACTCGATTAAGCTTACCCTCTAAGGAAATATCCTAGGGACACTTTATGGATATAATGCTCTTAGTACGGACACAATTCATCCGAATATTATATATCGTCCATTAATTTTGTGTCCGCAACATAAGCAGCCACTACATATTGCTTGTAAATCTTTTTTATTTTTTTATTATTCGTATTCTTTAGTGTTTCTGTTTCTTTAGATCGTCTTCTAGATCATAATATAAAATTATTGTGTGTTCCCCGAAGGGTTACGCAGGGTCTCTATAGTACCTACACTCACATTTCGCGAGTTATTTTTAGGTTTTTTGTAACAGGGCGACTCTATTGCCATCAAGATCAACAACCAGATAGTAGTACTTCTTCTTCCTACCAGGAGGTGGTGAAGGGTGGGCGTTTTTGGGGGGGCGTCTTAATGTAACTTTGTCCTTCAAAAGGTGTTGATTTTCAGCCTAGTTTGAATAAATGACTTTTGATTTTGAGCACTAGACCAACGACCGTCTTCCCTCTTTTTTATTGCGAATTTAGCGTGAAACAAATTCTCTTTTGAGTTTTCAGTGCAAGAGTAAAATAAAAGTGAAATTTCCACCGTTTCATACAAATTCTGCAACGCATCGGTTGACGCTGTGCAGTCACGCTGCAAACGTGCAACGTCAGAAGTTAGCTTACGATGGATGGATGGAAGGAAACAAAAGAAAAACATATCCATCTCTATCAGCGGATTGTTAGTGACCCAGTTTTGTTCTTCAGTTTTTCCCTTGAGAGTCGTTAGTTGAGTTAATAATAGAAATAATTTAATTATAAAGTTGTTTTTGCTTCGTGGTTTTTTAAATTATGTTATTTGTATCACGGCAGCCCATGGCCATTTCACCCAAATTAAATAATAATACACAACACAGTATTAGAATACCAGCGCTGCAGTATTTTTTTTTCAGCATTCCTTAGGTTTATTTAAATCTGTTATACTTTTATGTATCATGTATCATCATCTGCCGAGCCTTTTCCCAACTATGTTGGGGTCGGCTTCCATTCTAACCGGATGCAGCTGAATACCAGCATTTTACATGGAGCAACTGCCTTTCTGACCTCCACAAACCAGTACTTATCTGGGCAATACGATACCCCTTGGTAAGACTGGGTGTCAGATTTTCAGGCTTCTGACTACCCGTAACGACTGTTAAAGAAGCCAAAAGACAGCCGTGCTTTACGAAGTGCTTTACGTGCTTTACGGAGCACGGAGGAGTGTCGGTATGTAAAGATGATCACCCATCCACGGCCAATCCCGGCAAGCGTAGCTTAACCTGATGGATTGACCGGTGCGGCTGTTAGTACTTAGCTACGTATATGTATATGTATACGTATCTTAAACAAATAAAATAAATTAAGCTGAGATAGGAGAGCCTTTTTGACCTCGCATATTTTTATTTTTCTTTTTTTTAATGTTTGTATTTCCAGTACGTGTCCCGAATAAAATGTTTTTCTTTGATTCCCTTTCTTTCACAAATGTTGTTTTTCAATTGCTTATCTAAAGGTAAACAATAAAATATGTCTTCAAAAATGTATACGTTTTTTATGTTCATACATAACAAAGGCGTACCTACACGTATACTCTTCTTGTATTTATGCTAACAAAACTTTGTAAGGCGTTAATAGCTTGAAAATTAAAACAAGCAACACCGTAGCTGGCGCAGTGATTGTTAAAGTTACAACTACTAACTAAACTAAAACCATTAGTAGACTACATTGAACCACTTATGCATTTATAGCTTAATCGCTGCTAGGAATTAGTCTACTTAGAATAAAATTAGAATAGCATTTCTGTGCTAGAATTGCGTAGAAATTGAGCTTGTTATTATTTTAGAGAATTTTTCGCGGAAATAGCTGATTTCAAACAGATTTTTATTCATTTAGAACTTTTTATTCATTTACGTCTTTCATTCGGCTCCTTTCACTCAAAGTGAAACGTCTTTCACAAAAGTGAATTCGTTAGTGAACGAATAAGGATTTCGGAAGACGGGGTCTTTCACTCGCCTACCGAATGATCAAAAAATTAAACGCGTAATACATGAACGTTTATGTCCATATAATATTAATATTTTCTGTATGAACATGAAATGAACCAAAAATGAAAATTCATTTAAATGCAGCGTGTGAGCTTTTTAAGAAGGTTCGTACAACATCACTGGTGACTGAAATTCACCAAACTTTACTCACAGTTTTTGAAATGTCTTCGATTTTAATGAAAATCTGTGGAAATACTATGTGCCGGAATATCATTCCGCTCTTTCATTCAAATAACACGACAACTCTTTTCTGTTAATTACCTTTAGCTAACTCTTTCCGCACGGCTGAACCTTTTCTTCCTTTCTTTTAAAAACAATGAAAAAGGTTTTATTCCTCAAACAACAATGGTGTCTACTCCTTACTAATTTGAATGGAGAACGTTTGCAAGGCAATGTTTTAAACTGACAGTCACAAATGTAGGTGGTATTGAGACAGGCCGCTCGTTTCTACCGGGTAATGTACTAACGTCTTAGAATTTATATAGCCAGTACGAAGCTGGTAAGTAGGAATTTCCTTAAGATTGGATGGAATAAGGAAAACTGGTGACACACATTTTTTTTTAAAGATGTCAAGGAAAATTTTTGAAAGCCTTGATCGAAATTACTTTGTAATTTTGGAGCGGTTTTTTTTCTAAGCTTTGATCAAAATGAAATGTTGGTGTGACCACTTCCAACTGAATTGATCAATGGGATGAAAGAAAGACTCAATTTCATCACCGCTGCTCTCAAAACGGTGAAAGAAAACATCGTGAGGAAATCGACATGACCTAGAACCAAAAATTCGAAGACATGTGACGTACAGACGCCAGCACATCAAGCTATCCCTAACTGTCAAATTTTCTCAATTAAAAATGAACCTTATGTCTTTGCAATAAAGTTGAAATACTATCAAAGAAATCTGACAGATTGTGGTAACTTGATGCGCTGGCCTCTGTACACCAACACGCACTGGACCTGCGTAGTGGATTACGACGCACTCCATCTCACAGAGAATAGGAATAGGTGGGAAAGCATCAAATCCCGCCTCCCGCTATAGGTGGAGCGGAAGGGAATATCAGACTCTTACTGACTAAAACTCATCCATGTTTCCTCCCTTTAGGTTCCGGGGTAGCGGTAACCGCTTTTGGACAATCCCGCTTACCCGGCAAGCTGACAGAGAATAAGCCTATGATCCAACAGTGGGAACAAAATAGGCTAATTATGAAAGCCATGACAAAAGTGAACAAAGTAGAGGTCCTAAAAAATTCAGACGTGTTTAGAACTCTGAGAGACATAAATGTTTAATACATCATAATGAAGTCATCCCAACAATTCTAGAGCATAATAACATATAGCCAATAAAATAACGGCGCAAAATATAACGTACCTCGGGGCGTTGTTACTTTTGTTATGATTCCTATAAATTTTATGGTTTTCGTCTGGGCCACCAATTCTTGTTTTATACCCGTCCCGATATTTCCCGATGATAGCCGAAATACAATAAATCTGATAACTAACTGGCGATATTTCTCGTCCAATAGTCGCTGCGGTGCGTCCGACCCTTGTTTGTGTACGTTTACATAGTTTTTCTTATATTTTATAGCACACGAGATGAAGATTGGCAATTTGAATTTTGTTGGTTAAGGTTTTTTTCGATTTTTACTGGAGAAATTTTTTTTTAAGGGCGTGGGGAAACGTAGCGTTTTTCTGTTACGATTATATCCATGAACAATTTTCCTTTTGCTGTAAGATATTTTGGATTCTTTTACTGCATTAAGTTAATTAATACAACTTTTCTTTAAACTGCTATAATATTTTACTTGCTTGCTTACTTCCAATTATTAATATACATATTTTAAGCAGTTACATACTGGTTTAAAGAGGAGCTCGTGGTTAAGTACACAGCCGCACGAATCTATCAATCAGGTTAAGCTACGCTTGCCGGGGTTGGTCCATGGATGGGTGACCATCTTTAGTCGGGGTGAACTTCGTGCCTCAGAAAGCACGTTAAGCCGTTGGTCACGGCTGTCATTTGTTGATATTTGACAGTCGATACGGGTAGTTAGAAGCCTGAAAATCTGACAGCCAGTCTTACCGAACGTATGACCCAGTTACTGACTGGGTTGTGGAGGTCAAATAGGCAGTCACGCCATGCAAAATACTGGTATTTAACTGTAGTTAGACTGGAAGCCGACCTCAACATAGTTGGTTACAAGTTACCCCAATCTGTCAAATTTCTTTGATAGTTTTTCAACTTAATTACAAAAGTGTAAAGTTCATTTTCAATTGGAAAAAATTGACAGTTTGGAATAGCTTGATGTGCTAGCGTCTGTACCTACACTGAGAGGGACTCGTGAAAGTAATAACAACTTTTTTATATGTGAACCGCAACTTTATGGTTTTCAATTTTTTATGTGTTGAATTATTGTAATCGGTTTTAACTGTTTTAATAAATAAATAAATACTTCTTCCTAAGCGCTAACTATTGACTCACATTATATATAATTGCACATCTCTGCCATACAATAATATCACACATCATTATTAAATTAATCACAGATTCTAATTAAACTAAATACCTTAATTAAACTTCATCTCATTAAATCAGGAGCTGCAAACAACGTGGCAACTGACTGATGTGACGGGAAGCCTCAGTACTGGTACAGTCTGCAGTAGACGTTAAGGTGGGGAATCCTAACTAATATTATAAATCTTCTTCTTTTTCGTATGGTGTATGTGTGTGTGTAATATTATAAATGAGAAAGTAAGTTTGTTTTTTACCTTTTCTTGTCTAAATCATCATCATTCTCCTGCCCTTATCCCAATCTATTTTTGGGTCGGCGCAACATGTCTTCTTCTTCCATACTTCTCTATTAGTCGTCATCTCGATAGTCACTACCTTTCTAGCCATATCATCTTTCACACAATCCATCCATCGTTTCTTTGGTCTCCACTAGTATAGCCATCCACATTCATACTCACAACTTTCCTGACAACATTTTCCTCATTCCTCCGCATAACATGCCCATACCATGACAACCGATTTCCACACAACTTTTCAGTCACCGGTGTCACTTTCAGACTTCCTATTATATACTCATTACGTATTCTATCCATTCGCGTAACACCACACATCCCTCTTAGCATTCTCATCTCAGCTGCATACAGTTGTTCTCATTCATTCCTTTTGTGGCCCAACACTCTGATCCATACAAGACGACAGGTCTAATCATGCTTTTATAAATCTTACCCTTAAGTTTAAGGGAAATTTTTCTTGTCTAAAAAATTTTTTTGCATATATTTACATTGTCAGGTGTACAGCCGGTCCATTCTGTAAAAATCAAACCGTGATAACTTTGATAAAGGGAGCTGTCGTCCCATCAAATGCTAGGCTACACTACTGACAGTCCATTTTAAACTCACTTCACTTTCATTTTCACGGCGAGATTTCTACAGAATACCACTACAGAAAAGGACCTAACTTAGGTCAGCGTAGTGGACGTGGATTTCGCATAAAAACTGAATATCTCAATTTTTTTCCTTTTCATGTTTCGCAATTTGTTTGACACAAAACCAAGCACTAAACTGGCCTTTAATCAAGCTACTCTACGTAGAATTACGGAATAATCAAAACAGAATCGTGGCATTATTAAACTGAAGCAGAATAGCTTTGTTACATCAAGCAACATTGCATAGCAACGTTGGTTCCCTAAATAATGTTTCGGTACACCGTCCCCGGTTGCGGGATGTCCGAAATCTTGAACTATTTGTTAGCCGAAACTAACACGGATTTCAAATGATACATAGCTCCAAGCATGCCTTTGTAAATGTAAATGCATTTCGAATTTTCGAGCCCCATCCGTTTTGATTTCGACGTAAATGTTCAAGCGAAAATATTAGATGCGAAATTCCTAGAATTTATTTTTAAACCAATTGATGGGAGCAGATTTTTTTATCCGCTGCTGAAAAAATATACTCCATTTAAATATTGTATTTTTTACCGTGATTTGTGAATAGATACACAGGCGACTGGGCCCGGGATGAATATGCACAGTTTTTATTATATATATTTTTGTTGCGTGAAAGAACCACACAAACTAGAGTGGCCCGGTCCAGCCAGTGCAAGCGTTTGTCAGTATTCGAGCAACTCAACTCAGAACTAAAGAAGCTCAACAACTCGAAGTTCATACCAAGGACATTTTGATAGACCAACATTAAAATTAACTGAAGACGAAATACCAACAATCAAAAATTCACACTTAACATAGTTCAATTGTTTAATACAATACTGATAAGTCATCACCTTGTACACAAAGTTACTGGCAATTAACAAAACTACTCAAAAAGCTATATTATAGGAACTAACACCCATAATCGTTCCCTATGATCTGGTTCGTGATTGGTGGAACCTCTAATCTACCACTAAGTTGTAGGCCTGTAAATGCCTGTAATTCCACCTGTCTTCGTCCTAAACAGAGTTTGATGATAGTCGAGTTGTTTCACACGAAATTACGATGAATCTGTGAAGTTTTGGGAGACGGATCTTGGTGTAATACGGGCCGATATTGTGTGGAACTTTGAAAAAAACATTGTTAGGATTTTTATAACGAAAGAAAGACAAATCATGATAATGTTAGCTTAGTAACCAAGCCATTTTATCGCCCAATACTGAAAGTTGAGGAACGGAAAATTGATTTGCACTAAACTTTATTGCATGTCTGACTGCCTCGTTAGTCTAGCAAGCGCTATTACTGAGAGGTCCTGAGTTCCATTCTCGGGTTGGGCAGAGCATTGTTGAGTTCAGAAACTGCCTTATTTTTAGGGTATCAAATCTTCATATGACGTGGAGTGGGTGATGCGGAAGGGAGTGTCGGATTCTTACTGAATATAACCCATCCATGTTCCTTCCTTACCCCTTTATAATCCGAACAATTCCTTTCGGACAATTTCGCTGATCAGAAACAGCCTGGAGTCTGGTTTAGTGCCGGTTGATAGTAATACGCTTGCCCCCTATTACCTGGGACTTAAACATAACAGGCGAAACGTGGGTGACCTACAGGAACGCTTCTGCTTACTCTTCGGGCAACATAGGCGTGATGATGGTAGGTATGTTTATTGCACGTTCAATATAAGAAAGTGAGGGAACAGGTGTATTTAACTTCACACAGTCAATTGTAAACTATTCGGTTTGAATAATAACTCAACTTTATGCGGTAAAAGGCAAAAGGTGGCCCCTACACCTAACAATACTAACCTTATTTAAGTACAAAACTAACATTACTAACAAATAAATAAATAAACTGTACACAACACTAAACTAAATTTAAGGGATAAAATAAAGGTAATAAATTAATAAAAATAAGCACCCATCTTTTTTTTTGAGGGTGGGAAATTATCGAATGGCCCCTCCCGCTCTGGGTGGAGCGGAAGGGAGTGTCAGACTCTTACTGACTAAAACCCATCCATGTGCCGTTATGTTCCGGGGTAGCGGTAACGCTTTCGGACAATCCCACTTACCCGGCAGGCTTCGGCCCTAACGGGCGTCTTCTCATGCTGACATCTCTCGCGTGGAATACGTACGCGCCGTCCGGCACGGGACTGGTCCTAATCGGACGGTGAGCTAAAAAAATAAGAACCCCTATGGTTTATTCTTTCAGACAACCTAAGAGCGAACTTAAAGAACTATAAGTGCTAATTGGAGCCTAACGAGTATTTAATTTCGTGATCGGGACAATATTCTTTCGTATATTTCTACATACTTACTAGGAATTAGTTCGGCGAGAATTTTAATATTATTCGTAGGAAAAGATATCTTTTTGCTCTTTACAGACAAATTGCTTTTATATTAGACAAGTTTGTTCTAGATTCTTTTTTAGGGCTTTAAGATTTAATATATCTTTTGATAGGGACCTTTTTTGTAATCTAGCAGTCGGAATGTTAGAATTTTTTGCAAACTTATTAGAGTAATCCTGCCCTAAATTAGTTAGATACAATGTTTTATTTAATGGCTCTGTAGTTAATTAGTGTTTTATACTAAAAATAAGTTTCAACGTGGCAATGCTGCCATCTGTCGGTCGATTCTGTAGAAATCTCACCGTGAAAACTTAGTTGAGCGTGAAGTGAGCGTCGTTCGTGTATCTTCCACCTAATGCTAGGGATGATACTATTGACAGCTCACATAAACTCACTTCAAAAAATTCGCGGAATGGAGTGGATAGCGGGGGGTGGGGGAACTGCCGCAGGTAGTTACTAATGAGGAACTCTTTATGAGTATATATGCTAAGTTTGAACCTAATTGTGTCAATAACCTTTGAGCTGTCATCGATCAAGCAAGTGAATCCGAAAAAAAGCTTGAACATGGAAAACATCGAGTTTCGTGCCGTCATAAAGTTCCTCACTAAATAAGGAAAACCACCTCAGAAAATTTTGAAAGAAATGTTATCGGTTTACGGAGACTCTTGCCCTAGGAAAACCATGGTGTACAAGTGGCATAGTCTTTTCAAGCAAGGCAGAGAGTCTCTTTAAGACGACCTCCGCTCAGAACGGCCAATTGAGGCCACCATTTCAAATATAGTTGAAAAAGTGGAGAAACTTATACTGGAGCATACTCGTTTAAAGAAGCAACAACTTGCAGAAATGGTTTGAGTATCACTTACAACCATTTAAAAAATTCTACACGACCATCTTGGGATGTCAAAAGTCTGCGCAAGATGGGTGCCAAAAATGCTCACACCACCATAGAAACAGCTGCACGTCGCTTACTCAAAGGAGTTTTTAGACCTCTGCAGCGCCGACAAGGAACGAATTTTTGCAAGACTTGTTACAGCAGATGAAACGTGGGTTCATCATTATGAGCCTGAGTCGAAGCAAAAGTCTATGCAGTGGCAGAAAAAGGGTCAGCCACCCCCTAAGAAATACAGGGTGGCACAATCGGCTGGAAAAATCATGGCAACTGTTTTTTGGGATACAGAGGGTATTTTAGTAATAGATTATAAAGATAAGGGTGTTTCTATAACGGGAGAATACTACGCTGATCTACTGAGATTAAAAGAAGCAATCAAGGAGAAAAGGCGGGGAAAGTTGTCAAAAGGTGTGCTGCTTTTGCATGACAACGCACCGGTGCACAAAAACCGCGTTGCGATGGCTGCCCTTCATCACTGTGGCTTCGAAATGTTAAACCATCCTCCCTTTAGTCCAGACTTAGCCCCCTGTGATTATTATTTATTTCCCAAATTAAGAAAAGAGCTTCGTGGGAAGAAATTTTCCAATAATGAAGAAGTCAAGTCTACGATTTCCTATTTTGAGGACAAAGACAATACATTTTTTTTCGACGGTATAAATAAGTAAATAGAGAGATCTGAAAAATGTATTCGAGTTAAGGGGGAATATTAAAAAAAAAAAATAGTACAGTATTTTATTTCACCCCCCTTCCCCTCCGTTCCGCGAACTTTTTGACCCTCCTCGTACGTTTCCACGGTGATATTTTACACAGAATAGCATAACAGCCGGTCGATTCTGTAAAAATCTCACCGTGAATACTTGCGTGGAGTGAGCTGTCAGTGTCATTCAACTGATGCTAGGGATTGACCAAGCATTAACATTACAATCAAAATCGAGATTTTAATGATATTTTTATGCTAATTTTAATAAGTAATTATTTTATTTTATTTCAAAGCTAGCTAGTACCTACTTTGGTACTTACTTACTTACAACATAATTAGTCATAAACTCAATTTCGTTTTTATTTCTTTTTTTCCTAGACTAGCCTTTGTATTTTAACTAAAGGCGCGAGCGGGTCACGCATGTTCGCCAGCATATCAAGTTACCCCAATCTGTCAAATTTCAAAGTGCACACTTCGCGCAAGCACGTTTTTCGGTTGACTAAACGTCTAGTCGTAGATACCTATTCGAGTTTACAGACAATAATTGATTTTAAATCTTAAAACTTGTACAGTAAGGTTCAGAATCGATTGAGAGATTGGTCTGAATCCCGCGCGGCGTTCACTTCACCGCGCTGCCTGCAGGGAATTTTGGCAGAATCCCGTGCTCGTGAAGTGGTCACTTCACGCAAGCACGTTATGCGTTGTCATAGTTACTAATATGAATACCTATATCGTTGACGGGTGTACATCCGGTTGACAGGGTGTAAGTTACAAAACGGTGATTCTTTACAAATTGCTGCAATGTTCTAGCAATGTGAGGAATGTGTGCAAAACTTAAAGCAATGTGCTTTTAGATGTTTTTATGACTAAATCCAAACGTTTTTGTACAAACAGTCAAATTTCTCCAAATGATTTTAAACCTTAAATATTTTACCGGTAAGGCTCTAAATCGATTGAGAAAATTTGTCTCCTTGCAGTCATTAATATGATGTGACTGCAACTACAATTTACCAATAATTCGTCACGTGCGCATACCTACGTGGACACACCAAGAACATTACGAAAATGCAATACCAACGTCCAATAAGTACAAAATATATTTTATTGTTCCAACTATTCGTTCTTCGGCTTTGGCTCACCGCCGCCCGCCTTGAAAGTGCGTGGAGCGATCACTTCGCGGAAACATCATTATTAAGATGCGGTACTTTGTGTATTTATTATATAACATTAGGTATAAATATGTGCGGCTTTTTGGGACATACCTTTAGTTACCTACCTATAAAGGCGATTTTAACACACTGCACACCGCGCGCCGACGGGTAACGCGGGGCAGCGCCCATATCGTTTGCTATGGCCGCCTCGCGCTACGAGACGGAGCGCGGTGCAGTGCGATATTCGCTTTACCTACTTCAGTAAACATTGCCAATAAGATGATGATAATACCTAATATTCATCATCATCAACATACCTACTGCCAAACTCGACCTAGCTCACGGCATCTCATTATCTCTATGTAGGTAACTCTCGGTCTCCGCGACGCGACTTACAGCGCAAGCGTACCTACTGAGAACTCGACGAACACGACTGTTAGGAGGTTGCTATGGCAATCACTGTTAGGGTCGTTGCTATGGCAATCACGGTATTCACCTGAATACCGTGATTGGCATGGCAACGACCCAAACAAACACCGTTGGCGTGATTTGTAGGCGCTGTCAGTCACGTGCTGCTTTCTGTCAAGTGGGCCATGTCTATTCGTTCATATAAAGCCCGTCACAGACGTAGCTATAATATATATTAATATGAATCATAGCAAGGCATATTACGACATATTTTCCATATAGATTTTCGAGTGACCGCACACGCAGCTATAATATATAATTCTATGACATCACAAAAATATGTCGACATTTATATCTCAGTATATTTTAGCATATTGATACATATTTAAGTATATTAATATATATTTTGAGGATACGGGGTGTTCCTGAGTGGAATTTTTTGGGTACCTAGATTGATTATAGTGTTATTTCAAAATTAGTACACCTGTACACAAAAAATAAGCTTTAAAACCGTGCGCTTTAAAAACGACCGCAGACCGAGTGAGGGCAAAATATATATTATATATTAACACGTTAGACGCCACGCCGAACACCGGTGAGCCGCGAACAATTGTTTTTCTATTGTGTCTGCTGCGTGGTAGTCAATGACTTAATAATATATTATAGCTACGTCTGGGACGGGCTTAAATTTCAAGGCTTTCAGATATTTAAATGTCAAATACGACATTTAAAAATCAGTGGAATATTTGGATGCTTATAAAAGATCTATACAGAGTTATTCTAGTAAATGTATAGTTGAAAAAGTATTTTTTAATCATCTCAATGTTAATCGAAAAAATTGTGTCAAAAAGTAATACAGTCTATAATATTGGTTGCTGTAGTCGAATTTAATTTGTGAGTGTCGTATGTGTCTTATCCTACTCTCCTGTCGCAGGTCTGCTGGTAGAAAATGATGTGTAATGATGATGTAAGTAGTTCCTTTGCGTTCTTCATCAATATGTATTTTTCTTTATTATGTAGTCAGTGTGTAAGAATACATAGATAAATAAATAAATAAAATTTATTCATTAGTATCACAATCAAAACAATTTGCTAATACATTTCTTCTACTGAGTCTGCTGCCTCCCAGGGTTCAGCTTCGCACTGCTGAGAACGAAGGGGCGTCGGGTGTGTGTGGGCTGCACAGCGATCAACTGGAAAAAATGGTATGCATGTATTAATCATTTATTTATTACATTTTCAACTTGCAATTATTTACATAATATAAAAGTTGACAGACTTTAGTGCCCAAATGGTTGGCAGAATTGCCGCATTGTATCGTGGTGCTGTAAAAATAGGCCAGCCTTGTGGCCACTTAAAGAGTCGACCAACTGTTTGGTGATGATTGTCTCAAAAAACCAAGGGGCATTAGGACCCCACGGCCCTAGTGTTCAATTTCAAGGCATTATGGTAATTCTGTCAGGCCTCTTCCTATTGCTGCGTGCCAAGCCGTTGAGCTCTAAAACAGCTGTCACCCCTGCGGTGACAAGAGCGCTACAAATGACGTCTTTAATGGCGGCGTGCCGTGCTATCCGGCCTGGGCTCTTACTGCAAGGTAGGCCCCTATGGAGTCCCTCGCCCACCATACTGGCGGCAATGTGTAGTCCCGTGATAAAAATAAATGATTATACCATGGTATGGTACCTGAAGCTGCTAATACCACTGTGGCTGGGACCTGGGATTTATTGGCCAATCTGCATCCGGGCAAGCATAGCACTTCAGGTCCAATCAGGTGCAGGCTAAAATCTTCCCTGTCAACTTTTCAGTGCTGTGGACAGAAGACAGAAACATTAAGCTAAATAACATTTGATTTATTTTTATATTACTCATTTTATTAAATTAAATCAGAACTATCGCTGTTCAGTTGCGGAATTCACTCCCGCCTGACGACATTAGAGACTGCCAAACAGTTGCAATTTATGTATTATGTTTTTTTCTTTTTAAACTTACAGACATCGTCTACATCTCCTTTATCGAGTTTCCTATTGTAGTTGTGCTGGAACAGATTTCTTTAGAAACAAGCATCACCTATAAAATTATGTATTTTCTGTTCCTTTCTTCTTGTCTGTTTTTATGTGTGTGCATAAATGGTTAAACAAAATAAATTATTAAAATTTAACATTATCTAATACACACATCATCAAATTAATTTTTAAATACCGACAACATTATCATTTCTATTTCAAGTGAGCAGAGAAAATGTCTATTTTTGTTCTCCTACATAAATCACACAAATATTTACTTACAAGAATGAGATGTATAAGTTGAGTTTAGCTGCAACCTGACTTTTCTTTTCATAAAACTAGAGCACAATTTTCTAATATGACAGACACTTCTATTGAGGTATCTGAAAACAAAAATAAGTTAAATCAACAAAAGTTCAGGTAATCCCAATAATCAGCGGGTAATACCATTCTCCTGCCCTTATCCGAATTTATTTGGGGTCGGCGCAACATGTCTTCTTCTTCCATACTTCTCTATTAGTCGTCATCTCGATAGTCACTCCCTTTCTAGCCATATCATCTTTCACACAATCCATCCATCGTTTCTTTGGCCTCCCTCTACTTGTATAGCCATCCACATTCATACTCACAACTCTCCGGACAACATTTTCCTCATTCCTCCGCATAACATGCCCATACCATGACAACCGATTTCCACACAACTTTTCGGTCACCGGTGTCACTTTCAGACTTCCTCTTATATACTCATTACGTATTCTATCCATTCGCGTAACACCACACATCCCACATAACATTCTCATCTCAGCTGCATGCAATTGTCTTTCATGAATATTTATAGCTTTTTAAGTAGTTCATTAAATTATCAGTCTTACAAGACAGAAAACATAAAAAAAATGATAATAATGTTTCATAAATTTTTTGAAAACAATCATTTGTACTTACAAATAATTAATAATACACATGATGTAAAATAGGTACTGGTATCCAGCAGCATCCGGTTAGACTGAAAGCCCAGTAAGCCCACCCCAACAAACAGTTGGAAAAAGGCTTGGCAGATTGATTGAATTCTGATACACATCTGAAAAAACAAATGTTGTTTATCATATTTAAAGGGTGATACGAGGGGTGATCAATAATGTTTGACATTCATTTTAAAGGTTGCAGACAGCCTATTTAGGTTAATCAATAACATTAATAAAACGAGGTGGGTAACCCATACCCATTGAGCAATAAATTGAGGGCTGACACTGGGCAGTGTCCAAAGTATGTCTTTGTGACGGCAGGTAGTTGAATTTCAATCACACAACTCGAAGCATTTGTTTCAATTAAAACATTGGCAGGCACTTTACATTATTATCGTTTTCCTACCTCTTTTACCAGGCGGTCGTTTAGTTTGAGTTTATAGTGAAGCTAGCCGCCCCATCACAAGACGAAGCAAGTCCTAATATGGAGAAGAAACTTTATGGACAGTCTTTTAAATCGAAACCTTATGTTACAGAGGTTAACTTGTTTGATAATTACTTCTTCTTCTTTTTCTTTTAGCACAACTTCCATTAATTACATCACACGCCATCTTTTCTTCAAAGTGATCAATCCAATCCACAAAGTCTGAACCGGGCGGATATGCCGCGTATTCAAATACAGAATCTTATTACTTATTTAGCTAGCTCAATAAAACATACAATGCCAAAATTTTATCTGGTTAATTCTTTTATAATTAAACATGCCAATTAAAAAAAACAAAGACGTTTTTAGAATTAAACTTAAAATTGAAGTATAATTATTTTTCTAAACTCAATATTTATTAGTACTGGGTCACATTTCCGGTTGTTCAAGGAATTTACTCAAACAACAAGTTTTCATAACTAAATGTATGTGCAAAATATTCTTCTTATTTTATAGTTTGTCAATTATTTTCGTAACTAATTTAGCTCTCCTATTCAATAATAACATTGAAGTATTGACCTTTAAACACCGCGCCATTTTCTGTGACGCCAGATCACAATAAACAGAACTTCTAATGTCAAGTTTAGTGTGGGTTGTCTATGTTTTTCTTACCACAGAATACGCGGTCGAATAAACTAATATTGCGAAATCGTATTCGAGATAAATTTGCACGACTAAAACTGACATACGTATTATATTTCTTATTTTTTTAATAAAAATATCGTTCTATTCATGCAGAATAAAAACAATCTTAGAAATATTTGTTTGAATCATCATTCGATTATGAATTTGTTGGTTGAATTAGTATTGCAATTTTATTCTTGCTATCGTAAATAACTTGTTTATGCGACATTTTTAATTTGAAAAGCGGAGGCAATTAAATATTATTCAGTGCAAAACTTTCGAACACCATTATGACAAAGCTGTGGGACAGAGCGCAATGGATAGTTGTCAATGCCAATAACTAAGCTTAATTTTCTTATTATTTTGAGTACCGGTCGTTTTCGTGAGAATTGGCATAACATTTGATATTTTTTTCTTATTTTCTGCAACATTAATATCTAAAGCAAAACACAATATTATGTAGTTAGATATATAAAAATATATGTATATAAATTAATTATAAATAATAAAAATACAAATATTATTATATAACTAGTAATATTTATAAATTATAATTACAATCTGCACTTAGTTTTTTTTAATAAATGGCAATATTAAATTATTACAACGATTTAGTGAAACAAGTATTCATTATATATTAGGTTTTACCCGGTTAAAACCTAAAAATATGATATTTTAAAAGCTAATTACAGAATAAACAATTGAAAAATTAGCCTTTTTCGTGTAAAAGTAATTTTAGTCGATTATCTCAAATAATCGTTATTTCAAACGCGTACTGTGGTTGGAAAAAACATAGACAACTTAGAATATTGGCGGTTTTCGCGTAAGTTTTCGATTCAACTTTTCAGACTTATTTTGCACTTTGCAGTTTGCCGCCATGTTTAATAATTAAGCATGGCGGCAAACTATGATTATAAAAGAATTAACCAGTTAGAATTTTGGCATTGTATGTTTTATTGAGCTAGCTAAATAAGTAATAAGATTCTGTATTTGAATACGCGGCATATCCGCCCGGTTCAGACTTTGTGGATTGATTGATCACTTTGAAGAAAAGATGGCGTGTGATGTAATTAATGGAAGTTGTGCTAAAAGAAAAAGAAGAAGAAGTAATTATCAAACAAGTTAACCTCTGTAACATAAGGTTTCGATTTAAAAGACTGTCCATAAAGTTTCTTCTCCATATTAAGACTTGCTTCGTCTTGTGATGGGGCGGCTAGCTTCACTATAAACTCAAACTAAACGACCGCCTGGTAAAAGAGGTAGGTAAACGATAATAATGTAAAGTGCCTGCAAATGTTTTAATTGAAACAAATGCTTCGAGTTGTGTGATTGAAATTCAACTACCTGCCGTCACAAAGACATACTTTGGACACTGCCCAGTGTCAGCCCTCAATTTATTGCTCAATGGGTATGGGTTACCCACCTCGTTTTATTAATGTTATTGATTAACCTAAATAGGCTGTCTGCAACATTTAAAATGAATGTCAAACATTATTGATCACCTCTCGTATATCACCCTTTAAATATGATAAACAACATTTGTTTTTTCAGATGTGTATCAGAATTCAATCAATCTGCCAAGCCTTTTTCCAACTGTTTGTTGGGGTGGGCTTACTGGGCTTTCAGTCTAACCGGATGCTGCTGGATACCAGTACCTATTTTACATCATGTGTATTATTAATTATTTGTAAGTACAAATGATTGTTTTCAAAAAATTTATGAAACATTATTATCATTTTTTTTATGTTTTCTGTCTTGTAAGACTGATAATTTAATGAACTACTTAAAAAGCTATAAATATTCATGAAAGACAATTGCATGCAGCTGAGATGAGAATGTTATGTGGGATGTGTGGTGTTACGCGAATGGATAGAATACGTAATGAGTATATAAGAGGAAGTCTGAAAGTGACACCGGTGACCGAAAAGTTGTGTGGAAATCGGTTGTCATGGTATGGGCATGTTATGCGGAGGAATGAGGAAAATGTTGTCCGGAGAGTTGTGAGTATGAATGTGGATGGCTATACAAGTAGAGGGAGGCCAAAGAAACGATGGATGGATTGTGTGAAAGATGATATGGCTAGAAAGGGAGTGACTATCGAGATGACGACTAATAGAGAAGTATGGAAGAAGAAGACATGTTGCGCCGACCCCAAATAAATTCGGATAAGGGCAGGAGAATGGTATTACCCGCTGATTATTGGGATTACCTGAACTTTTGTTGATTTAACTTATTTTTGTTTTCAGATACCTCAATAGAAGTGTCTGTCATATTAGAAAATTGTGCTCTAGTTTTATGAAAAGAAAAGTCAGGTTGCAGCTAAACTCAACTTATACATCTCATTCTTGTAAGTAAATATTTTTGTGATTTATGTAGGAGAACAAAAATAGACATTTTCTCTGCTCACTTGAAATAGAAATGATAATGTTGTCAGTATTTAAAAATTAATTTGATGATGTGTGTATTAGATAATGTTAAATTTTAATAATTTATTTTGTTTAACCATTTATGCACACACATAAAAACAGACAAGAAGAAAGGAACAGAAAATACATAATTTTATAGGTGATGCTTGTTTCTAAAGAAATCTGTTCCAGCACAACTACAATAGGAAACTCGATAAAGGAGATGTAGACGATGTCTGTAAGCTTAAAAAGAAAAAAACATAATACATAAATTGCAACTGTTTGGCAGTCTCTAATGTCGTCAGGCGGGAGTGAATTCCGCAACTGAACAGCGATAGTTCTGATTTAATTTAATAAAATGAGTAATATAAAAATAAATCAAATGTTATTTAGCTTAATGTTTCTGTCTTCTGTCCACAGCACTGAAAAGTTGACAGGGAAGATTTTAGCCTGCACCTGATTGGACCTGAAGTGCTATGCTTGCCCGGATGCAGATTGGCCAATAAATCCCAGGTCCCAGCCACAGTGGTATTAGCAGCTTCAGGTACCATACCATGGTATAATCATTTATTTTTATCACGGGACTACACATTGCCGCCAGTATGGTGGGCGAGGGACTCCATAGGGGCCTACCTTGCAGTAAGAGCCCAGGCCGGATAGCACGGCACGCCGCCATTAAAGACGTCATTTGTAGCGCTCTTGTCACCGCAGGGGTGACAGCTGTTTTAGAGCTCAACGGCTTGGCACGCAGCAATAGGAAGAGGCCTGACAGAATTACCATAATGCCTTGAAATTGAACACTAGGGCCGTGGGGTCCTAATGCCCCTTGGTTTTTTGAGACAATCATCACCAAACAGTTGGTCGACTCTTTAAGTGGCCACAAGGCTGGCCTATTTTTACAGCACCACGATACAATGCGGCAATTCTGCCAACCATTTGGGCACTAAAGTCTGTCAACTTTTATATTATGTAAATAATTGCAAGTTGAAAATGTAATAAATAAATGATTAATACATGCATACCATTTTTTCCAGTTGATCGCTGTGCAGCCCACACACACCCGACGCCCCTTCGTTCTCAGCAGTGCGAAGCTGAACCCTGGGAGGCAGCAGACTCAGTAGAAGAAATGTATTAGCAAATTGTTTTGATTGTGATACTAATGAATAAATTTTATTTATTTATTTATCTATGTATTCTTACACACTGACTACATAATAAAGAAAAATACATATTGATGAAGAACGCAAAGGAACTACTTACATCATCATTACACATCATTTTCTACCAGCAGACCTGCGACAGGAGAGTAGGATAAGACACATACGACACTCACAAATTAAATTCGACTACAGCAACCAATATTATAGACTGTATTACTTTTTGACACAATTTTTTCGATTAACATTGAGATGATTAAAAAATACTTTTTCAACTATACATTTACTAGAATAACTCTGTATAGATCTTTTATAAGCATCCAAATATTCCACTGATTTTTAAATGTCGTATTTGACATTTAAATATCTGAAAGCCTTGAAATTTAAGCCCGTCCCAGACGTAGCTATAATATATTATTAAGTCATTGACTACCACGCAGCAGACAATAGAAAAACAATTGTTCGCGGCTCACCGGTGTTCGGCGTGGCGTCTAACGTGTTAATATATAATATATATTTTGCCCTCACTCGGTCTGCGGTCGTTTTTAAAGCGCACGGTTTTAAAGCTTATTTTTTGTGTACAGGTGTACTAATTTTGAAATAACACTATAATCAATCTAGGTACCCAAAAAATTCCACTCAGGAACACCCCGTATCCTCAAAATATATATTAATATACTTAAATATGTATCAATATGCTAAAATATACTGAGATATAAATGTCGACATATTTTTGTGATGTCATAGAATTATATATTATAGCTGCGTGTGCGGTCACTCGAAAATCTATATGGAAAATATGTCGTAATATGCCTTGCTATGATTCATATTAATATATATTATAGCTACGTCTGTGACGGGCTTTATATGAACGAATAGACATGGCCCACTTGACAGAAAGCAGCACGTGACTGACAGCGCCTACAAATCACGCCAACGGTGTTTGTTTGGGTCGTTGCCATGCCAATCACGGTATTCAGGTGAATACCGTGATTGCCATAGCAACGACCCTAACAGTGATTGCCATAGCAACCTCCTAACAGTCGTGTTCGTCGAGTTCTCAGTAGGTACGCTTGCGCTGTAAGTCGCGTCGCGGAGACCGAGAGTTACCTACATAGAGATAATGAGATGCCGTGAGCTAGGTCGAGTTTGGCAGTAGGTATGTTGATGATGATGAATATTAGGTATTATCATCATCTTATTGGCAATGTTTACTGAAGTAGGTAAAGCGAATATCGCACTGCACCGCGCTCCGTCTCGTAGCGCGAGGCGGCCATAGCAAACGATATGGGCGCTGCCCCGCGTTACCCGTCGGCGCGCGGTGTGCAGTGTGTTAAAATCGCCTTTATAGGTAGGTAACTAAAGGTATGTCCCAAAAAGCCGCACATATTTATACCTAATGTTATATAATAAATACACAAAGTACCGCATCTTAATAATGATGTTTCCGCGAAGTGATCGCTCCACGCACTTTCAAGGCGGGCGGCGGTGAGCCAAAGCCGAAGAACGAATAGTTGGAACAATAAAATATATTTTGTACTTATTGGACGTTGGTATTGCATTTTCGTAATGTTCTTGGTGTGTCCACGTAGGTATGCGCACGTGACGAATTATTGGTAAATTGTAGTTGCAGTCACATCATATTAATGACTGCAAGGAGACAAATTTTCTCAATCGATTTAGAGCCTTACCGGTAAAATATTTAAGGTTTAAAATCATTTGGAGAAATTTGACTGTTTGTACAAAAACGTTTGGATTTAGTCATAAAAACATCTAAAAGCACATTGCTTTAAGTTTTACACACATTCCTCACATTGCTAGAACATTGCAGCAATTTGTAAAGAATCACCGTTTTGTAACTTACACCCTGTCAACCGGATGTACACCCGTCAACGATATAGGTATTCATATTAGTAACTATGACAACGCATAACGTGCTTGCGTGAAGTGACCACTTCACGAGCACGGGATTCTGCCAAAATTCCCTGCAGGCAGCGCGGTGAAGTGAACGCCGCGCGGGATTCAGACCAATCTCTCAATCGATTCTGAACCTTACTGTACAAGTTTTAAGATTTAAAATCAATTATTGTCTGTAAACTCGAATAGGTATCTACGACTAGACGTTTAGTCAACCGAAAAACGTGCTTGCGCGAAGTGTGCACTTTGAAATTTGACAGATTGGGGTAACTTGATATGCTGGCGAACATGCGTGACCCGCTCGCGCCTTTAGTTAAAATACAAAGGCTAGTCTAGGAAAAAAAGAAATAAAAACGAAATTGAGTTTATGACTAATTATGTTGTAAGTAAGTAAGTACCAAAGTAGGTACTAGCTAGCTTTGAAATAAAATAAAATAATTACTTATTAAAATTAGCATAAAAATATCATTAAAATCTCGATTTTGATTGTAATGTTAATGCTTGGTCAATCCCTAGCATCAGTTGAATGACACTGACAGCCCACTCCACGCTCACTTCACCTAAGTTTTCACGGTGAGATGGTAACAGAATTGAAATAAAATAAAATAATTACTTATTAAAATTAGCATAAAAATATCATTAAAATCTCGATTTTGATTGTAATGTTAATGCTTGGTCAATCCCTAGCATCAGTTGAATGACACTGACAGCCCACTCCACGCTCACTTCACCTAAGTTTTCACGGTGAGATGGTAACAGAATCGCACTGCCGTTTCCGGATGACAGCGATGCGGATGAGTGCTTCGTGCGTGTTCTTTTGTTTTTGTATGTATTTGTATAGTTAGTCGGCATCTTGATTTTTGTCTGGTTGATGGCAATAGGGTCGCCCCCTATTATGTAGGACCTATTACATAATTATGAAATGTGGGTGTACTATAGGTACACCTCTGCCTAACCCTTTACGGATAACAGGCATGATGTTATGCTTTTTTTGTATTGTTAATTAGTCATTTAATGTAGTACCCTATTGTAAGTAGTTAGTTGTATTTAAATATTGTTAAACTGATTTTGTTACAAGTTGTTCATTATTAAGTTTTCACTTAGATAATTCCTTTGTTCCAATATTCTTCGTTCAACAATTTCATATTCTAAAGATTGTGAAATATAAGTTTATTATTTTAAGCCTTAGCCTGGATACTTATCAATTCCCTTATCAAAAAGTATAAACAAAAGGACATGAATACGCTTTGAAACGTATAACATTACTTTAATAATGAATGTGGGGACATTGTAGGTATTTCTTTTTCAGTTAATTTTAATGACGGCCTATCAAAATGTCCTTGATATGAACGTCGAGTTGTTGAGCTTCTTTAGTTCTGAGTTGAGCTGCACGCTTACTGACAAATGCTTGCACCGACTGGACCGGTCCACTCAAGTTTGTGTGGTTCTTTTTTCAAAAGACTATTTCAGATACTAATCTACATTCACACCTGACCAAGATTATGTCTCAACTTTAAAAAGACTTTGACCTTAGAGGTCAAAGTCTTACTTCGCCATTTCAGTTCAGTCACATAGATAATTTCGACTACATCTAGCTTATTTTTTTAAATAAAATGTATAATTGATTCTGATGTCCTAATTACTTCTATTTGTATAGTCTAGAACGACAGCGTTCTGGAGATTACCGCTTCTAAACAACAAACAAACCTTTTCAGCGGTATATAAACATGCGGTTCTGTGACAAATCACATTTTTATTTTATTTCTTTTCATATTTAAATATAAAAAGTCCTGGGTTATTTCGTAAGGCTTGAGATGTTGACAAACCCAAATTCATAAACAGGCGACCACAAGTAAAGTTCGTGAAGGCTCTCAAAGTTTCCATTTTGTTAAAAACATGTCGCGCTCAACAAAAAACTTGTGGAGCGAACTTAACACGAGTTGCTTTAATAAACATGTTCGGGCGTGTATCAAATTTTTGTCTTTATTTGTAATTTTGTTGTGAATTTTCTTTTGGAAATTGAAAGGGTTTTCGAGATTATATTTACACACCGCGACTTCGTCCGCGGAAAATGTCTTGTTTTAACATTAGAAGTAAGTCGAAACTACTTTTTTAAAACATAAAACGAAATATAAAAGTTAAAATACAAAAGATAGAAGAATATGGTGTCGCGTACCTTTTTGTAGAAATAATTAAGGCGAACCGGGTTGCCATACATTGCTTTCAATTTTAAACAACTGTTTAGGCAGCGCATGCAAATAATTCCGTTTCCGTTTTCCGACTTGCTAGACGAAAATTGCGATAGCTCGGCTAATATGTATGATATAAATATATTTTTATAGCCTATAGCACTTAGGAATAATGTAGCTTTCTATCAGTGAAAAAAGTTGAAATTGGATCATTAGTTCCGGAGATTACCCCCTACATACAAACTTACAAACTTACAAATTTTACCTCTTTATAATATTAGTATAGATATATATAATGATGCTTATAATGACGCTTTTTATTTTGAAGGGTAAGGCAAAGGTGTCTATGGTAATATTCATATTATGTTTAAGTGCTGTCTAATAGGGGGCGAGCCTATTGTCATCAATCGATCATAAATTCAGGCTTCTTTCTTTTCTTTCCTTTTCGTGTGGTTAGTGACTAACAAAATTCAGGCTTCGGCTGCTATTAAGAAATGCCCGATAATACAGTCCGAACTGCGAATCGAATACTCACTCGCTCAGCAGTCGCGTTTGCAACCACTACACCAACGAAGTAGTCATTCATTTATTTCTGCGGGCTCAATTTCCAGTCTCATACGTAACCGGTGTCATTCAAATTTTTAAATAAGATTCTTATTTCGTATGAACGCATATCTTGGTAAAAACAAATAGTAATAACCTACGGCGCATTAATCATTAAAGCTAAAGTATGGTAGGTACTGTAGAAGGTTGAGGACCTTCCACTGAGGGGGCTCAGTGGTAGAGCGTATAATCTGTGTGTATTGGGTTTTACTACGCTATGAATGCAAACACACAGGACGAGAAACACCACATATATTATAACGAATACATCTGCCAAACCTGGCAGCCCAAGTCAGTCTGTCACTTGTACAAAAACCTATCAGCTACTTTCAATATAATTTAAAGGTTCGAATGCCGTCAGATTATTACCAGCCATGTTCAACATAAGGTTTCACTCAGGCTCTACAGTACCCTACGCACCTAGCCTACCTACCCTGCTTACCCTTCCTACCTACACTAATTACCTACCTACCTATCCCAACAACTCTACCTACCTGCTTACTTATCTATCTACCTACCTACTTACCCTACGTACCTACCCTACTTTCCAACCTATCCTAACAATAGTGTTAGGATAGGAGAACGAGAGGTAGGGTAGGTAGGCTGGTACGTAGGTATAGACCTACGTACCTGCCTACCTACCCTACCTCTCGTTCCTGTGGGAAGTTCGCCATACAAAAAACGTACAAACACTCTTGGGTAAAAATGAAACGTTCTGTCAGAATTTCAAGCTAATCCATCGACTACATTACGAGTTTTGCAACCACAAACCTACGGATTTTTTTGAATACATACATTTCATACCCATAGATCAGGGCCGTCCATCAGAGGTTTCAGAATAAACTACAGCCTCCATTAAATATCACGGACTATTCGTTTTACGATTACCTACCTACGTACCCTCCACAGTAAAAAATGGATGGACTTATGGTAAATTAAACTGCTGATAAAAGAGACTATTTAGTCTGTTTTTCCTTTTTATTTGTTTTGGATTATCTTAAATGGTCGTCTAAAATCTTATTGACCTCCTAATTATCGTTTTTTTTTTATTATAAACCTTTAGCGCTTCAATTGATGCGAGCGTCTTTGTAATGTCCTGTCCTTTTCTCACAGCATGTCACAGTAACTAGCTAGACCATGAACAAACGGGCTAGGTTAAGTTAGAACTTAGACCAACCGCGTTACATCCGATTTAATATCCAATCAAATCATATATTAGGACCCAAAAGTAGAAATTATTTGAAGTTGAAAAAAGAGGCGTAACATTGTATTCGAGGGTTCAATAATATCTTTAGGAGCGCAAAATCATTAGAGGATCGCTTTAATACATTGGTATATTTTTGTCACACAACGTTCTAGGATCTTTCAACTAGCAGTCTGGTCAGAGTCGAATAACCGCTTGGCGATGTCTCGAAAAACTTAGTGGGCCCTTGGACCCCATGGCCCTAGATTTAAACCCCAAGTTTAAGTACCCAACTTTTTGTATCATTTCAGAGAACGATACCAACGCTCTCACCTTCAGACTACTTTAAAATTCAGCTCAATTACATTTCCCTTAGGACCGAATATTGTACCAATTCTATTATCGATTTTATTACTTATCACATCCTCTAGGGATTCGTAATGATAAAATGTTAGCCCGCCCTTTGAAAACCATAGGGACTGTTCCCAATATGCTTTAAAATAAAATTGGACTGATAATGTACCTCGATTTTCTTTAAACGAATGTATGAGGAATAGTAAATTATTACTTAGGCGGTATCGCCTTGTCCATCGCAAGCGCTACTGCTAAGCAAGGGGTCCTGGGTACGATCCCCGGTCGTTTAATGTGTTATTGGGTTTTTCATCTGGAATTTCTCAGTAGCAGATAGGAGTCTGGATTGGTAATGGGCTCGCCCCCTGATGACCACCTGGACGCGTACCGTTAGGGCTGGCTCGAGGTGTTAGGAAAAGAGTTCCAGGAACATTTGGAAAGCATAAACTAAGTTTTAAAAAATACACCTAGACCTTCATGAATAAGTGTTTTGTCAGGTTTTCTTACTTTACCGCTACCCCGGAACATAAAGGGCTAAGGAAGGAACATGGATGGGTTTTAGTCAGTAAGAGTCTGACACTCCCTTCCACTCCACCCAGAGCGGGAGAGGTCATTGGATGATATTCCAGCCTTAAAAAAAAAAGGTTTTCTTACTTTTTTTTTGATCCGAGCATGACAATTCATAGTGACTAGTTTAGAAGGTCTGAAAATCACCCAGGCAGACATGAAAAACGATTTTGTTCAGATTACGTTTTCAGCAGCAATCAAACAGCTATCAAATGAGTCTTGTAAAGATAACTTTCCAACAAAAACCGTGGGACGAACGATACTCAACAAATCCACAAAAGCCATAAACTGTTTCGTCGGCATTCGGCTACCGTCGGTAATTTCCGTGCATTCGGCGACATTACGCGCGAATGGACACGACTGCTCTCCTGTATAATTGGATATCGAGTGATCGGCTTGGTCGACATTTGCTTTATTATTATTATTTATTGAAGCTTTCTTATTTGGATTTGAGTAATTTTCTATTGTTTGGGGATTGGTTCGGTTTTTGATTGGTCGACCGAATACGGAGTGGAATGACCGCTACTGTTTTGTTTGGACAAAAATCGTATTTGGAACTAAAGGAACAAAATTAATTATTTTTCCCTAGGGAGTTTTCTTCTTACATAATCTTAATTAGGCTTGGGAAACGTTTTATAATAACTACAGAGATACATTATCTGTTCGGGGAATGGATGATTCTATGACTGAACAGTCATACCTTGGTTCGGAAAAAAACCAGAACACGAAGAAAAGCTTTCAAAAACATAATTACACAACAGACATACTAAGGGACAATTTCATCAATGAAACTGAACGCGATCAGCACTATTAAACCACGTCCAAGAGCTGTCAGTGTCAATCTATACTAATAATATAAAGAGAAAAAAATTGTATGTATGTTTGTAACGAATAAACTCAAAAACTACTTAACGGATCTGGATGAAACTTGGCACAAAGATAGCTTATATGCTATTCATCCCTAAAAAATGTACGGTTCCCGTGGGATAATTTCCTACATACACGCGGGTGAAGCCGCTGGCAAAAGCCAGTATTCCATAAAAATGTTGACACTGACAGGTCTTGAACACGGTAGCAGTGCTGATCGCGTTCAAGTTAATTGAACGCGATCAGCACTACTACCGTGAAAATTTGCAAATTTGAAACAATCAAACACAATATATAAAATCACATAGAAAAAGACCACTGGTCTTAAATACTCCCATCACCGAAGACAAATTAAATATCATGCGAAGATACAATTGTAAAATTGCATTTAACGCTAATTAGTATTCCATTTGATTCTAAAAATCTGTGACGTTACATTGTTATATTTCATACAAATTCCGCGTTTAGACAATTCATAAAAAATAACGTTATTGACTACCCTGTAAAATACCCAATTTTATTGGTGAAATCAGCATTTAGCTATACTTACTTTCGGCAAACTGTGTATAACATGATACCTATTATAAAATCTTAATAAATAAAAGAAAACTAGAGGGGGTTCTCTCATATAAGCCCTTTCATTGCAACAAGGTTGATCTAATTCTCCGTGCGAGAGCGCTCTTCAAAGATTTTAAATTACATTGTTGCAGCACAGATGGTTAGAAGAGGTTTCAGCTTCTTTCATGCCCCACTGCACTTTGTATGACTCAGTTCTGGTTAAAATTGTTGGGAAAACTAGTTATTTCAAGATATTTACGTTGGCTTTGGTCAATAACAGAACATGAGAGCGTTTTATTTATCAACTCAGTTAAAAGGAAACAGAGGTTTAACCCATTGATTTCCCGAACGCAGATCTACCCAAGACACAATGGCTTAAGATATTACTTACATTTAATAATACAGTATAATAATATTGAATTGCTACTTCAAACTCAAACTCAAAGCATTTATTTCAAATAAACCAATTACAGGCACTTTTGAATTGTCAAGGGGTCGGTCAGTCAGAAAGATGAAGCTAGTTGCCCATTCCAAAGCAGTAGGTACCTATGGAGAAGAACGAGCAAGAAACTCCATACTTAATACTCAATCCTTATTTGCATTTCACAATGTGTACTTAGGTGGTAAGGTAGAAAATCCAGATCATTATGGACCCTGTCGGGAACAGCAAAAACGTAGTAGGAGAGAGGAAGCTTTAAATTAACTTACAACCTAATTAAATCTAACAATACCATGCTATTTAGGGATTCTTTATACATACATAGGATTTCTTAGATTTTATTGAAATATTCATCTATACTATAATAACATTTTTTGATTAAGAATTGTTTTAGTTTTTTTATAAATATATTTATTTTATCTTCCTTTTTGATTTCTTCAGGTAATTTGTTTTAATTTTTTATAGACATTACGTAGGGATTTGTAGAATGAATTTTTAGCTGAGAAAGTGGAATATTTAATCTTGATTGGTGTCCGAGTGTGTAACGTGTGTCTATGTCTTCGCGCTTTTTATAAAATTCTTGACATTTACGAACAAATTGGCAGGTTTCTAATAAGTATATACTGGGGAGGCCTTAGCCCTCTTCCTCAACCTTAATTTTGCTGTGCCCGATAGGGTCCATATTGATCTTTTACCTTTTTAAACCATCTATGTATTACATAATTATATGGAATGCACTTAAGAATTAAGTATTAACTATTTTAACGATCAGTGACCTATCGTTGTTCTAACTTGTACATTTCACATTCAAAAAACTTAACAATCAAACTCAAACTCAAAGCATTTATCTATACATTTCAAATAAACCAATTACAGGCACTTTTGAACTGTCAAGGGGTCGATCAGTCAGAAAGATGAAGCTAGTAAATTAATAATACCTAAGCATGAAATACCTGCCCACTTTTCATTGATGAAAATCGCTGTTAAATCTATATCTATACATATAATAAAATTGTCGAAAAGTGGTGTCTGTACAATGGAAATATATAAAAATAGTAGCAGGGGTTGTTATTTTATCGAAGCCGAACCCGAAATTGTAATTAATTATTTTTTTGTCTGTATGTCGGTTTGTCTGTGTGTTTGTACACGCTAATATCAGAAACAGTTTATTTGATTTAATGCGGTTTTCACTAAATATATTGTAGTAAGCTTCACTTAACATTTAGTGTTTATTTCATATTAATCGGTTCATAAATAAAAAAGTTATGTCAATTTAAAGAATCACGGCGAACATTTGTTAAAGTATGCTGCCCGAAAAGTCACTATTCCACGCGGGCGAAGTCGCAGGCACAGCTAGCATCTTAATAAACCCTTAAAAACTATAAATAAAACAACAAAAGACGTCATATTAATGTTTCTAATTAAACCAAGTATGATCAACAGAATTAGTTTAATTAACACTCAACGAAGACATGCAATGCGTCACTTGTTAATGGAGTAGGTACCAGGCTTTCATAAATCAAACAGAGGTCTCTCCTACAAATCCGACGCGTGTAGTTTGCCATTCAATTCTTTTACTTAATGATGGGAGCATTCATAGTAATTAGTACGATTTTGTATTGTACTCGCATTTTTCGTCTCTAGCTTTTTGGGAGTTTTCTCTTGATGGAATCAGACGTTACTTTTCTTAAATTCATTATAATAAATAAAATGACAACTTTCACTTTTTATTTACCGGTTTGATTTTAACTTAACATTAAAACAATTTACACATTTGTATAAATATAAAAAAAATATTGCAGTTTAACGAACACTAAACTCAGACTCTGCTTGATCGATTTGAATATTGTTTTGTTTTGTTCGCCTTGATACAGAGATAAAAGAAAAATAATAGGAGATAACCTAAAAAAAGCTAAAAATTTATTTTCGAAACGTGTCGACCTAACGGGACTTATGCTGCCCTGGTAGTAGCCCTCCACCCTGAACGGGAGGACTCATTTGATGATTGCCCATCTCAAAAAAAAAGTAGGTGGGTAAGTAGGTAAATAAGGGTACTTCTACCCGTGCGAAGTCGGCCGAGTAAAGCTAGTTAAATATAAAACCGAAAAAAGGCTGAAGTTTTTCCAGGCTATTTTTAATTTGACCTTTAAGTTTACAATACTTATTACTTCAGCGTATCTGTGACATCTGACCGGATTTTTTACCCATTGAACTGATTAATTGAAAGGAATCCTCGTTACTGAAATATTTCACCTTAATGTTGGAAAAGAGCCAATTAATTATTAAGAGTTTTAAAATAAGATAATTTGACGGTAATTATCAAAAAACTAATGATGATGATTGCGAAATTGGAATTTAACTGCCAGCTCACCGATGGCGAAAGTTCCCATGAAAAGGATCACCCTTCCATCTCTTGCCATTTATAAAGTGATTTATATTCCGTTTTCAATTATCATTGTTTTGTATTAATAAATTACTGAATAAAAATCTGAAATGCTCCAGTGTAGAGACAAGACTTTTTTACTCTTTACCACGCTGCCGATAAACTATTTCTTAGGTAAAAAAACTTAAAAAAAAAAAAAAAACCGGCTTCCAAAAAAAACGCTACAAAGTGAAAAATAATTTTGATTTCGGAAGTCGGTGTCTTCGGTTTTGTATTTTCATTTTTTGCCACCGACTTCCGAAATCAAAATTATTTTTCACTTTGTAGTGTTTTTTTTGGAAGTCGGTTTTTTTTTTTTTAAGTTTTTATTTTTCACTTTTTAGTTGTGGTACCTACACAACCCCCCATAATTTTAATACAACTACCTGGTATGTAAATTACAGTATTAGAACATCGTCCACATATATCAAGTAGGATTTTTTTTAGATTTTTGTTGATTTTCAAAAACCGCTTATCCGATTTCGATAAAATTTTAATGGGACCATTTGGGAAGTATACCCTTTCCAACAAAAAAAGAATTTTTCAAATCGGCAAGCAACGGAGTTATGCACGAACAAACATAAAAAAAAAAAAAAAAGTATATATACAGTCGAATTGAGAACCTCCTCCTTTTTTAGAAGTCGGTTAAAAATGTGTCATAACTAGCTTCTGCCAGCGACATCGCCCGCGTAGTATGTCGGGAATTATCCCACGGGAACCGCACATTTCTCCAGGACAAAATGTACCTATATGCTATTCCAGATTAAAACGTATCTTTGTTCCATATTTCATCCAGATCCGTTCAGCCGTTCTGGCGTGATTGAGTAGGTAGTAGCTTACTACTACCTACTCAATCACGCCAGAATCTGCACTAATCCTTAGATTAGTGCAGATTACAATTTTTTTCTGATGTTTGTATACAATGATTTGTCTGAATATTACCAACGATATCATTTTTTTAATGTTCTTTTTTTAACTTGGAACATCATTTTTGGGGAGAACTACCGCTAATTTTTCAAAAAGAAAAATTCCCCATCTTTCTATACCAACGTATATATTTTGCAAATGTTTAAATAGTTACGAACACAATCTAAACCCCTAATCACAAGGTGCGGTGATGCAGTGAGGTCGGCAGATAAACATCACACATGTATAACTCGTTTAAGATATCAAAAGAACTCCAAAAGACCTTTTCAGACTCCTGTAGAATGTCAATACGATAATAAAGGTTCTTTATACACTACAGAGACAAACTGCCAATGGCTCGGAAAATTCAGCTTCGAAATTGTACGAAGGACAAAGGAATCAATTGACCGTGGCCCCGCGGAATGAGGAACGAAGCTCCTCGGGATATAGGTGTATTTTATTGTTTAAAAATAAATTGTATTATCATGGGAATGTTTGACTGTTTGTTTGCTGCTGGTCGGTTGCTCTGGAAAATAGGAATTATTATCTGTTGCCCGCAACTTATTATTTTTCTAAAGTGAAGGTAGCTTAAGTTAATCAGCTATTTATCAAATTTGGTCGGACAAACAGACCGACAACATTTAAAAAAAATACTTTCTAAAAGCTGCTATTTTGTCTTTACAGACAGACAGTTCAATTTTATTTATTTGTATCGATTGGAATTACTTTCTTACTCATTCAAATGACTACGGGCTGATTTTCCTTCACCTGAAAACTATTATTTAAAGAATAAAAATGGCGGTTTGACATATTTTCTATGCAAAAGCTACTGCCTATTTATACCTCAAATAAAACTTAACTAACGATTGAAAAATCAGCCCTTAATTAACTATCTAAGGTGACTTGTCAAAAGATCCATTCTTAAATAATACAACAAATTATACTTCTTTATAAATACCTGTTTAAATATGTTCTAATTCTAGCGTTAATTAAGAATTCATTTCAGACTGAATACGTACACAGCTGAAAGCGAGCCTCCTCCCAAATTGCTTCAGTTAGAGGAATATAACCTACTTAATTAGTTTGACTACCTCGTTGGTCTAGTGACCGCGAGTGCTACTGCTGAGCTAGAGGTCCTGTGTTCGATTCCCAGTACGGGCAAAGTGATATTGCATTATTTCATTAGAAATTTCTCAATAACAGGGTGGAGTCTGGATTTGAGCTTGGTTGATGGCAATAGGCTCGCCCCCTATTACACGGGACTTAAACATAAGTGACGAAATACCTAATACTCCTCTGCCAAGTATAACTCTTAGGGAACAAGGCGTGATGTTATGTTAAGTTTAATTAGTTTATCCCACTGTGGTTCCCAGGCGTCACACGTCTCCACTTCTTTCGAGCTAAGGATCTAGGAACCAGTTCTTATTTAAGTAGGTACAGGCGCCAGCACATCAAAACTGTCAAATTTTCTCAATTGAAAATGAACCTCATGCTTTTATTAATAAAGTTGAAAAACTATCAAAGATATTTGACAGATTGGGGTGACTGTGATTGATGTGCTGGCCTCTGTACATGAAATCCTCTCACCATCTCTGTCTAGGCCTGCAGCAAATTTTTTTTTGTTTGTTATCTCGCAGTTCAACAAAGGAGTTGCCTACTGCTAAACGTTGCTGGTCAGTGATTTTTAGTTTGAACACCAATTGACTACTTCAAACTGTCAAAAATAAAATATGAAATGAATGAAGATATAATTGTAAAATTGCATTTAATGCGTTTAATAAGTATCCCATTTGATTCTAAAAATCTGTGACGTCACATTGTTATATTTCATAGAAATCACGTACAAATTCCGCGTGTTGACAGTTCATAAAAAGTAACGTTATTGACTACCTTTTCAAATACCGAATTAAAACTGATGTAATCTAATATTTTAAAACATTAATATCAATAATTATTATTAACAAACTTTGGTTGTTTCATAAATGTGTGTATAATTTTATAACTTTTCAAGCCACGGTAAACGTATTTTTACGATCTATTCAATTATGAATGTACTCATCCAAGTTATCCATTTCTAATGAACGCCATGGATGCCATCGACGGTATCATCTCGCCATTAATTTTTATGACGTGTAATCATAAACAGCTGACGCATTAATGTGTACTAACGTAATACGTTGGTTGGTACTCGTATATCAATGTAAAGCAAACATAATTTGTCACTAGAAAGGCCCTGCTCATTTCTAGGGTTCCGTAGCCTAAAGGTAAAACGGTACCATATTGCTAAGACTCCGATGTCTGTCCGTCTGTCACCAAGCTCTCTCATGAACCGTGATACTTAGTTAGACAGTTGAAATTTTCACAGATGATGTATTTATGTTGCCGCTATAACAACAATACAAAAAAAAAACAATAAAATTAATATTGAAGGGGGTTATCATACAGCAAAAGTTTTTTTTTTGCCGTTTTATAGATTATGGTACAGAACCCTTCGTGCGCGACTCCAACTCGCACTTGGCCGGTTGTATTTTTTTTGCGGAATGAAAAATGCCTTCTTTTTTCATTTGCGTTTCCAGAGATAACGACAGAAGGACGCAATTTGTCGCACACAGACTCACCCATGCCATGGCAGAAACTTAACCAGCCAGCAAGTAGTAGAATGGTGACCAGTGATGGCTTAACGGTAACGTCCCCGACTTTCAAACCCTGACAGGCGCTGTTCTTTGTGTTAACAATTTCATCACCACTGTCTCAAAACATCTTGCGGAAACTGGTTGTACTAGAACCAAAAACTCGAAGACCACATCTACCAAACCGCACTTAGACCACGTGGTGCCTGAAAGCCCACTCCCTCACGAGCAGTGGGAACGCTATAAGCTGATTATCCGAAGTAGCAGAACTGCCGGCTCTTGACAATAGGGATGATGGCTGGGTAAAAAAAACAAATCATTTTTCTTCCGTCAATCGTATAATAAAAAAATATTAGACAGGTATTTCTTTCTCTATCATATTAACGAAATTTTACTGAGATAGAACGCATTAAAGTTGGGGAGTCGGGGCTCGTTACGTCACAAGTAAGTATGAAAACTACATACTCGTGACGTCTTGCCACATTTCATCTCAATGTGTCAGCGTAATCTTTGGATTACGTAAAAAGGGAAAATACGTGTTCAATATTTTTTGTAAATCTAGCTTATGGATTAAAAAAAGACTACTTATCATCCCTATTCTAACCATGCCCTTTGACAGCTAGCTTGCGCTCAAATGCGCCATAGGTATTTAGACACGAATGTTATTGGTAAAAAAGTTTCTGCGATTTTATGCTCTATGATCGTAAATTATTTTATAACCATCTTTACATACCGAGACTCCCCCGTGCCTCGGAAAGCACGTTAAACCGTTGGTCCCGGTTGTCATTTGTGCTTTTTGACAGTCGTTACGGAACGGACGTCAGAAGCCCGAAAATCTGACAGCCAGTCTTACCAAGGGGTATCGTATTACCCAGGTACTGGGTTGTGGAGGTCAGATAGGTAGTCCATGTAAAATACTGGTATTCAGCTGCATTCGGTTAGACTGGAAGCCGACCCCAATATAGTTAGGAAAAGGCTAGGCAGATGATGATGATCGTAAATTATAGAACGTATCCAAATAGATTTCCTCTGTGGTTTTCATCCAGATTTGATCAAAGGTTTCAGAATGATAACATGTTATGATAGCAATAATATTGAAACTAAAATAATGTTAATTTAAACTTCTAGATTAGTGTTTCTAACATCACGGAATTTGGAACAATAGCAAATTATTCCGAGAGCTTGCCAAGCGTTGAATGTCTAAATAACTTACTTTAATATAAACAAACGTGAAAGCGATTCTAGTTACTAGCCTAAGCTAGTAACTAGAATCAGGTGGTGGCGGTGGTGGTGGTGGTGGTGGTGGTGGTGGTGGTGGTGGTGGTCTTGTGTCAGGTAGGTACTAATACCTACCTGACACAAGTACCTGCTATATAAATATCAGTGACACACAGACAATGTCAAAGTCTATTTGTTACCACGTGGGCGGGTAAATAATTTTCCCCGGTAATCCTATTTCTTTCAATAGGTATTCTTAACCTACCGTCCGTAACAGGACGACCATTAAAAAAAAACTTTTTTTTAATTTATCTTAGTCGTGAACAGCTAAATTGAAGTACCCAACCTAAAAATCAAAATAAATTATTGATTAGTTTAGTTAAAAATGTTATAAATTGCTCTTTTGTCCGCGACTTCGACCGCGTGGATTTTAATTGTATCGCAATATTCATCCCCTTTATAGACATTTTTGACACAAAAAGTAGCCTATGTCCTTCCCCGGGATGCGATTTATCTCTCTTGCCAAATTTTATCGACATCCTTTCAGTGGTTAGGTGTGAAAAGGTAACATACAGACAGACAGACAGACATACTTTGTAATGTATAATATTAGTATGAATTGAAATTAACCAAAAGTAAATTGAAATTAGGAAACAATTAATTGTATAAAAGAAAATAAAATTAAAAAACATTATCATAACAGTCAGTGAATTACAATAAATATAGAATATCCGGTAACTAGCCTACCGACGGCTGCTGACACCGATCTGTAATCAACCTCCTGTCTGCTAATATCAACAATGCTACAGTCCGCGAGGTATAAGCTGAGCTTTGCATTTGTGTGAGTGTACATGGATAGTGTAGGTGTGATAACCGGCCTTAGGCGCGGCGCCATTTTCGCCCGGTGGTTTAAACTGATTTTGGGTAACCGGCCTGAGGCGCGGCGCCATTCTGTCTCGCCGCGCTCCTCTCACTCACACTAATGCAAAGCTCAGCTTATACCTCGCGGACTATACCTGGCTATGGGCTAAATTCAGAGCACTAAACCACGTTCAAAAGCTGTCTGTGTCAATATTCCACAACAATGCTGACAGTAACAGTAACAGCTGTTTTGCGCGGTTTAGATATACTAATTACATTCAATTTCATTGGTAATGTTCGCAGTAATTCCTTTGAAATACTAAATAGCTGAGTGGATTCTGCTGGGGCGGCTGTTGCAGAAAGCCTCCAAGGGCGCAAATGTAACAATATAACCTTATTGGGAGTTATATGTTCAAGTCATGTGGGATTGAAGGACTAGGGCCGCAGGGTCCGAGGCGCGTACGTGTTCCACGCACGCCTTAAAGAGATGTCAGCATTAGTGAAGGGGCCCGTTAGCGCCAAAACCTGCTGGGTCAGCGGGATTGTTCGAAAGGTTTACCGCTACCCCGGCAAATAAAGAAAGCGCTACGGAAGGATGGTTTTAGTCAGTAAGAGTCTGACACTCCCTCCGCTCCACCCAGAGCCGAAGGGGTAATTTGATGATTTCCTACCCTCAAAAAAAAAACGGTCAGAGTGCTCATCGAGTATTTCGAGCCATCGCACAGCCGTTGGTCGACTCTTTACATGATCTGAGGACTGCCCATTTTTAGGCCACAGAATTACCATGCCATTCAACGTAGCGACACTGTCAGCTTTTTAGGCACTTTACTCACTGACAGCTGTACTAAAGAATTTAGTGACGGCCTATGAGCTTTTCTTATTTTCAATAAACAACTTCAATTTCAATTTTCAGTACTTACACTTTATCGAACTAGGCAATTATTATAAATACCTTACAAGCAGTTCTGTCGCTGCATACTCCAACTTTCGTCCCAAACATTTCCTATAAACATCAACTGCACCTAGAGCTCGCTGCTCGAGTTAGCCTGCGCTGCGAACATTCTGAGTTCACAAATAGTTGTCGGAAGCATCTCCACTACCTTTGATTTCTTTCACAACTTCACTTAAAGCCGTTACACAAGTTTGTTGGACTTGACGACTTTTCCCCCAGTGCTTTATTCAGCGCACAAGTTTGTAGAGGACCTGTTCTCGCAATTGTGTTAAGATGCTGTTTATGCAAACTGGGTGTATGGTGGAATGTTTTAAGTAATAAAGCGCTTTTCTCGCTGGTACTTACTGTAAGCGCTTTGTTGCTTGCTTGACAGCGGCATTGCCCTAGGTGTTCGTGTCTGTTGTTTATGTTCTGGCAGTTTCCTGGAAACGTTGAGTTTTTAGTCAGTAAATATCTGACGGACCCCTCCACACTCCCCCAGGGCGGACGATATCCATAAGGATTTTCCACTCTGGAACAACAAAAAAAAGCTTGCTAGAGATCTGCTCCTATATTCCGATAGAAATGGTACGGGTTTTCTATCATTCGCAATAGCAATAGAAAACTACAAACTTTAACATAACAGGCGAAATTGCTTGTTGCGTCCTTTCCTGGGAATACGAGAGTGACGTTATGTGTATAAGTTTCATTTCATTTCTAAACTTCTCAGAAAGTTCACCGTACAACCTTCTCCACGTTTCATTCCATTCCCATAAAAGAGAATATTTCTGCAATATCGTGGACAATTTCCCGAAACAATTTTATAAAATCCAGGAACAAATAATATCGCCCATAACGCGTACCCAACTAAATGGCCCTCTCGCCCATCAACCAGCTGTTATCTTTTTTATCCCTCACAATAATTGTACCATTAAAAACATAACTGGAGACAACAAAAATATCTTTGCGGCGTTTTAATAGAGCAAAAGGCTATTGAACCCAGTCTTCCATAATAGACAAATCCAAGAGTAGGTTTATTTAATACGGAGGCAGAATTTGTGAAGGGTGAAGCCCGAAAATCTGACAGCCAGTGTTACCAAGGGGTACCGTATTGCCCAGTTACTAGGTTGTGGAGGCCAGATAGGCAGTCGCTCCATATAAAATACTGGTATTCAGCTGCATCCGGTTAGACTGGAAGCCGACCCCAACATAGTTGGGAAAAGGCTAGGCAGATAATAATAAAATAATAATATATTTATTCAGAATTAAATTGGTAAAATATTAACATTAAAATCTTAGAAAATAATTTGTAATGGTATTTATTATTGTAAGATGCCTGTACTAGGATGAACCTGTATCACAGGCGGCAGGAGCGCATACATTATGGTATTTGTAGGACAAAACCTTTCGCAATATTTTACATAAAATATCTTGAACAGTGAAAATATTAAAATAATTCATTACTTATTTATACCTAGTTTACTTACATACTATTTACCTTAAAATTAAAATAACTCAACTAACACAAACTAACACACTCACTCATAACTATGGTAAATGGGTGGTACCATAGATATTTCTGTGGGTGGTACTTTGGTGTATGATGAGTTATGGGTGATTTTTTTGAAGTCTATAGAATTTAGGACATCGTTCTTTTAAAAAAAACTAAAATTATACCTTTACTATATTCCAAAATTGAGCTTTCAAATTTTAGTCTCTTTGGGACATTTTCCACTTTGTGACATCTACCAACCCGCACTGGGCCCGCGTGGTGGATTACGGCCCGTTCCTTCTCACTTTGATGAGGCCTGAGGTCTGAGGTCCCAGCATTGGGATACGTTATGTATTTATAGGCCTTAAAGTCCCATATCGGCCATCTCGGGTCATCGGCTATGAAGTTGTCTAGGTTGGTTTAGGAATCATGCGATTTGGCCGTGTATTCCCGTTCGTCCCCTCGACTTCGTCTCCCGAGGGGGACGAACGGGAATTCGTTATTTATTTTCCCGATGGTCCCTCTAAATTTTTTGGGGGGACGAATGGGAATAATCTATTAATTCTTTTTTTTAGGTCTATTGCTCCCACCAAATAATATAAGACTGGTGGTTTTAATTGGTAAAAAAAAACAAATTTGAAATAAAAATCAGTCATTTATTAAGGAATAGAAATACATATTTCATTTCTGCACAAATCTTTTTAGTGGACGTATGGCACTAATCGAAGAACATATTCCCATTCGTCCCCTCTTGAATTAGGATTGGGACGATCGGGAACAAATTAAATATTATTTTTGTAAATTCCCGTTCGTCCCCCTCGGGGGACGAAGTCGAGGGGACGAACGGGAATACACCGATTTGGCAATCGAAGACTATAACAGTTGTAATATATGAAAGTGCAGTAGTGCAGAAATCGGGGAAGGTAAGGCGTTGGTCATCTAGGAGACGGAGCGGGGCTCAAAGGCGATAGTGTATTGTTTCTGTCTTATTCTTCAAAATCGATTATCATAAATGAGAAGCTTGATTATAGGGAACACTATCCCCGCTTCGCACTGTTGTAAAGATTGATAAAATTGAGAAATCTAGATTTCCTTACTCTAAAAATGTAGTTTATTATTAATACTAAATAATCTTCCGGAGTAAATTCTTTTCTTGGTAGTAAAAACCGCTTCAAAATTCGTTGTGAAGTTTAGTAGAACCCAGACACACAGACCGACACTTTCTTTTTTTAAAAGCAATCATAAACTGTTTATAGTTTATGTATATTGTATTTGAACCTACAATTCTGCATACACTACTTCACTGAACCATTACTTGGCCAATCATATCTCCATCGCATGAGCTTGTCATAGAAAGAAGCAAATTGAAAGGAAAAACGACTAAAAATAAATCGAAAAAACCACCCTTTGGTTTCCTAGTAAACAGATATTGCACTACCTTCGCCTACGCGTGTTTATTAACAACAGTGATATTAGTAATATTTTTCTTTAGAAAAATTAATAAAGTTGCTCTCAAAGACGATACGACTCTGATAAATTTCTTGGAAAGGACAGCTATGAGAAATTCTGCATCCAGTATTTATTTTATAGTACCTACATACCCTACTGTAACTAAGGCGATTTACACACGGCACCGCACTCCGCCGCGGTAGGCGGTGAAGTGGATGTCATGTCGCACTGGTCTCTGAGAAATTTATTAATAAATTATTTCGGACAATGGATGGACAATGGATGGACCATGGACCATGGATGGACCACAGACAAAATACTGACAACTTAATCAACTTATTGCTGAACATGAACATGACAGCAAACAATAAGAATGACAAAACGAAATAGTTCTTTTTTAAACAATAACATAAAATGCAAGAGAAACACAAAAGTTTATACAGTGTGTTAAGTTAAACGAAGGACATACTTTCAGTGGTTACTATACTCATGAAAATGATCAACTTTGACTATGAAACTATACCTGAAAGTTCAGTACATTTATGTTCGCATAATTTGTCAAATGTATGGAACAGCTGATATATTTTTTACGGTCCCATAGTCAAAGTTGTCGATTTTCATGAGTACTATACCCCCTGAAAGTATGTCTCTTGTTTACCCTAACACACTGTATATGTGGGGATGCCGAATGATCCCCTGCCGTGCCATCAATGTGCGCCGGGCCTAATATTTATAGAACCTTACCCTTTTATCAGCATTGTAAACCTTATTGTCAGGGTCATCAATAATGGGTTCATCGTTGCAAAGGAAGTCGAAGCAGAATCCTTCAGGAGCGTTGTACAGGTTGAAGAGCGTGTGAGTCATTATGTCCGACATCTTGCCTGGAATTCGGTATTTGAAAGGGTAGTCAATAACGTTACTTTTTATGAATTGTCAAAACGGGGAATTTGTACGTGATTTGTATGAAATAACAATGTGACGTCACAGAATTTTAGAATGAAACGGAATACTTATTAAATAAGCATTAAATGCAATTTTACAATAATATCTTCACATAATATTTAAATTCTGTACACTGAAGGCCTATTATATGCGATATTTTATTATTGATCGTTTCAAATAGTCAATTAATGAGGTGTAGTTAGTTCTTCCGTTGATTCCTAACATATTATGTACACCGCCCGACCGCTACCGCAAACTGCTCCTACCGCGCGGTCGAGCGGTGCCGTGAGTTAATCGCCTAAGTCACATATTATTTTAGAAAAAAACAGCTTTGTCACACATCCCCTTTTAAACGTTCGATGTGTCATTTATTTCGCCCATTAAACGTTACAAAAAATTCTTTTGGCGCGTGACCCGAAAACCGGAACGAACGCCGCCATCTTTTTTTTATATATTTGACATGTTTAGTAACAGCGCCCCCTGTCAAAGCCATTCGTCTATTTTATGTCCCGGAAACGCCCTTTCAAAACCCGCTTTGCTTTCAATAAGACAATGGCCCATAGCCGTTATCTGTCCGGATTTAACCGGTTTAAAGACTGGACATAGCCGAGACAGATTGACACCACAATTCCCGGTGTTCTAAGTGAAACACGAGAACTAGAACATCGGTAACCTGTTCGTGGAAAACCAACTTACCTACACGTTCTATAATTTGTAGCGAGTGGAAGATTATTACTCATATTTCGATAGACTTGCCGATCTCAACATACTTACTTCTCGGTTCGTTTGTTGTTAAAACAATTGCGTTGATGTTAAAACACCTTGAGAAGGTATTAATTCGATATCCATATTTTTCTGTCGACGGCATCAAAAACAAAATACAGTTATTGTACGAAAAGCTCTGAAAGATATTTCTCAACAGCATGTGAAGCTAAGTCAGAGGCCCATGGGCAGCATAAAAACTCTGACACCAGGTTAGTCACTAACCAAACGAAAAGAAGAAAATACGAAGAGCTATAAGGTGTTGTTGCCATGCGGCCAAAATTGGAACAACCTAGCGCCGCCATATTGTTTATTAATACCTACATTTCAAGTGACATTTCACAAAGCAATTGCACAAACGTTCACCAACAACACCCCCTGTCAACGTTATTCGTGCGCCTAAATTACCTTTTATCAGAATATTTTTGTGTTACCAATGCAACACATGCCATAACCTACCATATTTTTTCGTGTTAAGTGTACTCTACCTCGATGATTTTATACTGATTGAACCCAGCTGGTGGCCACATTGATCGTGGCATCAGTGGCAGTTATCAGTGATCTAATCAGAATTGGGTATTTGAAAGGCTTGTCAAAACGGAATTTGTAGGTGATTTGTATAAAATATAACACAGTTTTAGAATCAACTGGAATACTTATTAGCATGAAATGTAATAATACAATTATTTATCTTCGTATAACATTTCATTTCTGTACTTTGATGGAAGTTTTTAAGACGAGCGGTCTTTTATTTAAGTGATTTCATATTTCATTTTTGGACAGTTTCAAATAGTTAATTACTGCACTCACATTGGGTGTTTTTAAGATGTTTGTAAGGCTTTGTACAGCTAAAAATAAGCTTGACATAATAAAAGATTACCTACCTATCCAAAATTGCCATTTAGCGAACCTATGACTGTTTTATTCAGCTATTAACACTCTCCTTACAATGATGATCGTCGCATATTTCTATATTATTATGAAAAACTAGCTGCTCTCGCGCGGTTTAGCCCGCTCCTATTGGTCTTAGCGTGATGTTACATAGCCTATAGCCTTCTTCGATAAATGGACTATCCAACACAAAAAGAATTTTTCAATTCGGACCAGTAGTTCCAGAGATTAGCGCGTTCAAACAAACAAACTCTTCAGCTTTATAAAATTAGTATAGATACGAACTTAAAAATGATGACACCATAATGTGAGTATACTTAGATACACTTCTGAGGCTTCTATTAAAGTACGTTATGATAAGCCAAAGTTTTCAGTCTAATAAGCATAATTTTCGCCATTTCACGCCTCGATTTAGCAGATTCTAAAGGATCATCCAAATAAGTAAATAAACATACGACGCCAATTTACAACACATTTTCACTAAATTCGGACTCTAATTAATTACCCTTTTACACGTCTCGGAGCTTTGGGAGAGAAGTTAATTAGTCACTTTACTTCTGAAGTTTCGGATACATCGCGCACTTAATTTATTTGTGAACGTAGGTACCAGTCATTTTGTTAATTATGTAAATACATATTTCGTATATTTACTGATGAGAGATTGGAAAAGGTATTTTTAGGTCACATGAAGTACTCTTTAATGTTAATTAAAAGAAAGAGAAACGTAAAATATCTTTTAAATTGTAGGTATAAGCAGTTATAACGACTCACCATTAGGTAAGTATGACTTTGAGAACGGGTGATGATGTTATATAAAACAACTAGCTAGTTAGCTGGATATAACAGCATTTGTTTTTATTATTGGCAACTATCTACTGCCAGCGGCTTCACCCGCGTAGATGTCGAAAATTATCCCAAAAGCACGAACTACCGGGATAAAGAGTATCCTATGTGTTAATCCCAGTCATAAACTACATCTGTGCCAAATTTCATCCAGATCCATTTAGCTGTTTGAACGTGAAGGACCAACAAACATACAAACTCACACAAACACTCACTCGCAAACTTTCGCCTTTATAATATTAGTGTGAAAGGCTCGCACTTGACCACTATCCCACCTGATGGTAAGCGATGATATGATCGACGATGAAGCGCGCTTGCCTGGACGAAACCTATTCACTCTTGACTTAAAGACCCCCAGATTATAGCTATCTAAAAACGCAGACTCTAGCAGAGAATAATGCAAGCATTTTGTAATTAAAAGAGTGTCCATGGAGTTTCTTGCCCGTTCTTCTCCATAGGTACCTACTGCTTTGGAATGGGCAACTAGCTTCATTTTTCTGACTGACCGACCCCTTGACAATTCAAAAGTGCCTGTAATTGGTTTATTTGAAATAAATATTTTGAGTTTGAGTTTGAGTTTAATGTTTTATTCACAAAACTATGTTCTAACCATGTACAAACATTCGCTAAATCCACTTAAAGCTAAAGATACAAAAAACTCGAGAACTACAGTATGATAATGACTCTGACACCGCTTAAAGCAAACTATGCAGCTTACGAGAAACTTAATGGGGGTAGTTAACACTGTTCGTGAGTAAATCCTAACTCACAGTAATCGTTACAGTAATCCTTATATCTGATGGGACTAATCTCGTATAATTGTACGTTGAGAATTTGAGGAACGAAGCTTGCATGATGTCGAAGTAAAGACAACATGTGTTTATTTATGTTACATCACTAAACATCTTGTCAAAATTATTACTATAGTAGCAATTTTTTTTTTGAGGCTATTTATATGACCCCTCCCGCTCTGGGTGGAGCGGAAGAGAGTGTCGGTCTCTTACTGGCTAAAACCCATCCATGTTCCTTCCTTAGCCCTTTATGTTCCGGGGTAGGGGCAACCCTTTCGGACAATCCCGCTGAACTAAAGCCGCACTGTGTGATGGTTTGTGTACGTTTGCGTGAATTATAGGAACTTCTTTAGGGTGTATGCACTGATATCCCGCGAAATAAAAATCTCATGAAATTTTGACATTTACATCAGTCTCAAATGTCATGATTACATAAAATCAGAGAGATGTTTGTTCTGATCGCTAATCATATTATGATCAAGATACAACTGGACAATGACCCGCTGATTATAAAAAACGCAAGAAAATTTGAATTTCGCGGTCTACCTTTGCCAATACACCTTACATTATTGGCTGCTAAATGTAAATAACGGATGCATTGCTGAACACGCCGCAATAATGACTTACCGCTGGAACTAAAAGTTACCGAGAGCTTGAAAAATCTTAAATTATTTTGTTCACTGACAGACAACGCACAGCCTGAACCTCTGGGCCTAGAGGGTTTTCATACATACAACGAAGGTGGGCTACTAAGGAAGGACTATTGATTTTATGCAAATGTTTATATCCCACCGGGCATACGATTTGTATTTTTATAACCTGTAAGTTAGCACAGAAGCAGCACAAAAGATCATCAAATACCGCTGGTTTTGTTTGCTCTCGGCGTCTATTTTCAGCAGAACATCAAAAATTAAGCGTTATGGGGATGTTTGTATTTGAGTTTTTCATTGATATCTTTATATCTTTCTTTATTTATTTTATTTTCTCCTCACAAAACAAGACCTTGTAATATGATACTTAAACATTAAGCTCAATAACAGAAGACAAATCACAGTCAAGTGTTCGTGAGGAGCTGGTGTCTATTATAGGTATACACCTGTATTACAGATCACCAGGTCCTCACGCCACGAACTCCGGTTTATAAACAAAAATAACATATACGCAAGAGCTTTGGTTTAGTTGACCAGACCGACTTGACAGAGCCGTGATGTAGAGAACATCGTCACATATAAAGCAACAGTAATCTTTATGGCACAAGCAAGAGCATAAATAACAACCTTGGATCCTGAAAAAAAAACATTCCATAAAAGTACTCAGCTTGACATCGGAAAACCAAACATCTTATATCAGCAAGATCCTTTGAACGCAGATCATTTATAAAAATCTTTTCAAAGAAAACACCAAAATAGAACACACGGGCGGCCCCAATACGGAAACATGGCAACGTCAAATTCGATATTACCGTCGTTGAAAGAATTCGAAATCTCTACATAATATAAATTAATGACGCTTTGCGTAGGTACCTATACGTCTGTGTGACCGCGTTGTACCTACTTTTAAACTACGCCACGGATGACGCACTTTTTATTATTATTTACTAGCTTCTGCAAGTTTATAGGGTGCAGGAAATTAACCGACGGAAACGTACTACCTACTAGGACAAAATATCCAGGTTATAAACACATATGTGTGCCAAATTTCATTCAGATCCGTTCAACCGTTCTGGCGTGATTGAGTAACAAACATCCAAACAAACTGTCACATTTGTAATTTTAGTAGTATTCCGAGATGTCCACAATCTGTCAAATTTCTTTGATAGTATTTCAACTTTATTGCAAAGACATAAGGTTCATTTTTAATTGAGAAAATTTGACAGTTAGGGATAGCTTGATGTGCTGGCGTCTGTACTTAATTTTTTAGCTTACATATAAATTAAAGCATTTTTTTTTCTAAAAGATTTTAATGACATTGAAGGTAGGTACTAAACATAACTTTAATATTTTACATTTAACTTAAATATTTTCTTAAAAGCTTACGGCTTAGCTTTACAACATTAATTTACGACTTAAGCTTTTAAGAAAATATAAAAGTTCTATGTAAAATATAACAGTTTTATTAAGTACTTTTTAGTTAATTACGATCTCGTTTTTTTAAAAAAAAACTAACTATGAATTTATTTTTATTTATTTCGTTCTCTTCTTAATAAACCCTTTAATTTGATACCCATAATATCATGAAACTGGATAAAAAATATTATGTCCGCCATCTTGGGCAGTTCGCCATATTGGATTTAGAACGACGTCACATAATTAACCATGCATTGTGATCGAAACTAAACTTGTGTGCATTTCAGCTTAATCGGATGTAGATAACTGCATTCAGTTGCAACATTTGACGCGAACAAACATACATACACACATTGCAAGTTAATTAAAAGCTATAAGAAATCTCGAAATTGTAAAAACCGTGCAGAACAGGGGGACATGTTCGATCATTCCTTAGAATAAGTGCGGTACGTAGGTACCTAATAACTTTGACGACAAGGCTGCTCCTCTTTCAGCATATTTCCCCCTGCAATTAACCCAGCTTGTTGGTAATTATACACAAATTTGTCTTGACTTACGACCACTGGTTATTTAGCTCATAAAAATTCGGAGCCGACATTTTACTGGACCAGCTGGATGTCTTAATTTTGTGTGCAGTACGAAATCATTTTAACTAAGTTATAATCAGTCTACTTAAAATTTGTGTTCTGAGATTAATTTCTTAAAAGAGGTGTGCTGCATCAGTTTCACTGGTGAAATGAGCCCATAGATATCAACAGTTTTTTTGTTGGTGGCTAAAACTATATACTTACTATATTATCAGCGGAATTATCCGAAATGGTTACCGCTACCCCAGAACATAAAGGGCTAAGGCAGGAACATGGATGGGTTTCTCTCTTTCACTCCACTCAGAGCAGGATAGGGCGAGGGGGGGATTTGGCACTCAAAAAAAATCCTATTCTATTATAAACGTGAAAGTTTGTGTGGATGTTGTACGGATGTTTCTTACTCTTTCACGTAAAAACTACTTAATGGATCTGAATTAAATTAGCCATAGAGATGGATTATAGTTTGGAATAGCACATATAATACTTTTATCCCGGTACAACGCTCCCGAGGGATAATACTTATACGACATCCACGTGGGTGAAGCCGCTAGCCGAAGCTAGTTCGACATAAAGGTTTACGCTCACTTCAACATACACCTAATTTACCAGTAACTTCCAAGTCTTTAATCACTTTGAACTACAGACAGCAAAACCACGATTCGCCGAAGTTTGGGATACAAGGCTCCTTCTGCTAAATGGCGATCCGAAACGACAAATTTATTATTAGCGCAGGCAGTAAAGCATCGGAAACAACTTGTTCTGTAATGTTGGAACGATGTGTTGGTAAGTTGTATTCTATAGCAGTAGGAGGGTAGTCGGAGAAAACTTGGTTTGGCACAAGACAGAAGGGATGGCGTGTGATGATTGAGAGGATAATAATTATACAGTGTGTTAAGTTAAACGAGGGACATACTTTCAGGTGGTATAGTACTCATGTTTGGATGGGACCAACTCTCATCGTCTGCCTAGCCTTTTCCCAACTATGTTGGGGTCGGCTTCCAGTCTAACCGGATGCAGCTGAATACCAGTATTTTATATGGAGCGACTGCCTATCTGACCTCCACAACTCAGTAACTGGGCAATACGATACCTCTTGGGCTAAGACTGGCTGTAAGATTTGGACCAACTCTGAAATTTGAAAAAAAAAAATATCTGTTTATTTTGACGAATTATGCGAACATAAATGTACTGAACAGCTGATTTCTTTTTCATGATTACAGGTATAGTTCCATAGTCAAAGTTGTTCATTTTCATGAGTATAGTAACCTCTGAAAGTAAGTCTCTCGTTTAACCTAACACACTGTAATGTTGGTAACCTAAAGACCTAAATATTTGGTAAGGGAACTGAAGGTTTTTGAGTTACCTCACAAATTATTTCGGTCTTAGTCATATAATGCTTAAAAAATATAACGGTAACGTTTTTGCCATTGGGGTACGGAACACTCAAAAAAAAAATTCTGTTGCGTTTTTCAGCTATAGGTAGGTACCCAATTTTTAGACAACAAGGATAATGATTCATATGACGGTAACATGAATAGGTAAGTGCTTATTGATTTATGTATTGTGAAAATATTATGCGGCAATTAAGCACTTATTATGATTCAATATTATCCGTATTTCGTTCAAAAAAGGAGCTTAGTTTTACCCGTTTTCCTGCTTAACGAATTTTATGCTAAGTAGGAAAAATGACTCTGAACCTGACACCTCCAAATTGCACAAACGCAAGATTTTTTTTTGAAATTTCGTGGCAAACCTTTTTGTGTCCACATTAACTTTTTGGCTGATTGTACAAATGTAAATACCAATGCTAAAGTTTCTTAGAATACCTATCGGATGAGAATAAGGTCTATCGAGCTATTGCTCAGGGGCACGAAGCAATGCATTTCCCGGGCAATGTAAGTGCTAGCAATGTTGATCTATGAATATTGAACACACATAGTGATAGTCTGGGAAATGCTTCTTGAATGTAAATACAGTCGAATAGCTCCGCTAATTAATTTTGGGTTTGTTTGATTGAAGCTGCAAAATTAAAATTATTTTATCTACGAGTATAATTAATCATAATCATCACCATCATCTATAATTCATGGGCATTATTTTAAAGGGGCAATTGTACTCATCACTATGAACAACTTTCATTATGCGAACAAACCTAAAATCGCGAAAAAAAGACAGCTATTCCATCCAATCTGAAATATGAAAAAAAAATCAGCTGTTCCATCCATTTCGACGCATTATGCGAACTTAAATGTACTGAACAGCTGATTTTTTTTTCTGGATTCTGGTATAGTTCCATAGTCAAAGTTGTTCATTTTTATCAGTATAGTAACCCCTGAAAGTAAGTATGTGTATAATCCCTCGTTTAACCTAACACTCTGTATAATTGCGCCGAAGATGCGATTAATAATAGGCACTGTTTTTAATATTTCTGTGAATAGGCATTATAATCTCGAAGCATGAATGTCAAGTAGATATTTATTGTGAAAATATTGATATCAAACTAATACAGTCAGATAATTGCTTTGCAAATTTCTATTTGCAAAGCAATTATCGTCAATTTGCTGACAAGCCATTTCACATAATTGTCATTTTTTGAATGTTGAACTTTGAACATACCATATGCATAATCCATCTATAATGTCCACTGCTAGGACACAAACCTCCTCTTGGTGAGAGGGAGTGGGCCATAATCCACAACACGGGCCCAGCGCGGGTTGATAGATGTCACATGTCTTCTAATTGATGGTTGTAGGACATGTCGGTCTGAATATATCTAACCACAATTTATGTTGATATTCAGTTTGCTTATTAATTAATTTCGGCCGATTTTATACCTCAAGGAATAAAACGGTCTATGAACCATCTTCGCGGAACGTTATATATTTCGAAAACATTCGTACAAACAATTTACGTGAAAAGTGAAAACGCATATCCACATAGCAGATGTCGGGAAAAACAAATTACTGGCTACGTTTGAAAGTGCAAAAGTGCTGACTCATGCGCATAACAAGGCGGATATAGAGGATAGACTGAGCGTCCATTTTCCGGGACCTACCTAAAAAGTTGGGATCACACGCCCACATCTCACTCTTGATACGGTTAAAAAAATGCAGTATGAAACTGTGTGTGATCCCATAATTATACAGTTAAATATGGCACTGAACGTCGTATCGTATGAACGTGGCTTGTCATCAACAGACTTTATCTACTAACTTTCGGGGTAATTGCAGCATTATCTTCTTCCATACATCTGTAATAGACGCAATATCAAGTAACTCAAAGCATTTATTTCAAATAGCCCAATTACAGGCACTATTGAATTGTCAAGGGGTCGGCCAGTAAGAAAGATGAAGATAGTTGCCCATTCCAAAGCAGTAGGTACATAAGGAGAAGAACAGGCAAGAAACTCCTTGGACACTCGTTTAAATCACAATTTGATTCACATGATTCATGTGAGAACGATGCAGAAAGTTAAAATGCGTCCATAATTTAAAGCTTAAAAAAAAGAATTCAAAATTATATTAAATTTTAAAAGAGTGGCTGCTAATAGATGGCCAGTCCCTTCTGACGGCGCCCGTTCACGAACTTGACGCATGGATATAGTATAGTAGATAGGTGTTCCACACAATCCATCCACCATTTCTTTGGACTTCTTCAAGTTTTATTACGACTTCACGACACATTTTAGGACCAAACCTCCGCATCACATATCAAACAAACGACTGCTTTCTACGATTTCACCAATTTTACACATCGAATCTATTATTTTCTAAAACATAGCGTTACGAGTATCTTTATTCTCTTGTCAAATAAGTTCGTTGTTACAAACGCTGTATCATCTCATACGCAGGCGATGACTGGTAACTATGGCAACCAGGCTTCGATAAAAAAGAGTGACGAGCGAAAGTAAGTAACATCTGTGCCCTGTCCACAATATGGATGGATGTGGCAGCCAGTGGCAGCTGATGCATTAGTCGGAGGCGGAAATGTGAATGTGACAATACGGACAAGGGAATTGTGAGCGAGAAGGAATTACAGTTGTGTTATGCCAGTTTTAATAGCTTTTATTACTTTATTGCCATGTACATAGGTTATTTACATATGTGTTAGAGTCGAAGGCATTCGATTTGAGAGACAAATAGAATGTGTCCGATCAAAAACATAGATTATAATGAGAATATAGATTATTTAATTCACATAATGTTAAAATACGTAAGAAGACTTGAAATATTAATAATAACTATGTACAAGTATATAAAACGGGGGGGGAATATAAATAAATCAAAGGGCATCAAAAAATTCGTCCACAGGAAACGCTGTCAACAGGAAAAGTTCCTTCCTTTGCCTATATTGTGTTTTGCTAAAAAAAACATACTTAGATTAATAAGAAAATTCAAAGTAAAAGTCAAATAGAGTGTGTCCAACAAAAAACATAGATTACAATAGATGTGTTATATTTTTCTGTATTTTGCAAAAAAATACACAAAATAATATGAAAATTATTTAAATAACGCTTTATTAACACTACTATTTTTACTTGTCTATCTCATTTCGTGTATTTGAATTCTTGATTCCCAAGGCCTTTTTATAATTGCTGTAACACGTGTAAGCTTTCAAACAGAGGTTTCCATTTTTCATACTCCTTCGGTTATTTGATGATCGTACGACGACAAAATAGAGCCACAAGTCGCGCCTGGTAACAGGACACACCTTTCTTGGACACACCTCACCCCATCTTTGAGGAGAATATTATAATCTCGCGGTTAACTGGACCTCTATAAAAATAAAAGAGCAGCGATGGCCCAGAGGTACAGTCCGCGAGGTATAAGCTGAGCTTTGCATTTGTGTGAGTGTACATGGATAGTGTAGGTGTGATAACCGGCCTTAGGCGCGGCGCCATTTTCGCCCGGTGGTTTAAACTGATTTTGGGTAACCGGCCTGAGGCGCGGCGCCATTCTGTCTCGCCGCGCTCCTCTCACTCACACTAATGCAAAGCTCAGCTTATACCTCGCGGACTGTAACAGCCGCAACAAACGTCGGTCGGATGCTGACTGAATAAAAATGCAAAGAAAGGTGACATCCACTCCAACGCGCAAAGGGCCAAAGGGCCCACTAACTGTCACAGGAAGAGGAGGCCTGTGTCCAAGCAGTGGGAACATTATAGGGTGATAATACCTCGGGAGCCACGTGACGACTCCCGGCCACCGTAGGCGCGGGCCTGCGGACGGTGAGTAATGGGTGACTCACCGTCCGATCAGCATCAGGCCCGTGCCGGACGGCGCGTATATGTTCCACGCGCGCCTCAAAGAGATGTCAGCATATGAAGGGGCCCCTCAAGCCTGCTGGGTAAGCGGGAGGGTCCGAAAGGGTTACCGCTACCCCGGAACATAAAGGGCTACGGAAGGAACATGGATGGGTTTTAGTCAGTAAGAGTCTGACACTCCCTTCCGCTCCACCCAGAGCGGGAGCAGTCATTGGATGATTTCCCAGCCTTAAAAAAAAAAGGGTATAATGCCGTTGCATATTTCTCCTTACTAAGTTTTACTAAACCTCTACCAACTTCAAAGCGTGTAGCGTGAAAAATCACAAAATAATTTAATTAAACTGAAAACCAAAGCCGTCAAGCGTGACCGCCCGAATATGACCTTAGCAATATTCAAATATGAGGACCTAACAAATAAAAAAACTTTTCCCCTTTTCATTATCGGATCCCGCTCCACAAAGTTTGGAGAAGAAATTCTATAGATTTTAATGGTATTCTTTTTTCATAAAAGTTGAAAGTCGCAATTGAGGGGTTCTTGGCGCGGAATTAACTTAGAGATGTGCTGTATTCGACTGGAATAAGCTGGGAATGACCTTTCGTGGAACGCTGGGTCGGCGAGATGGGCACCGTATCCGCCGCTTTAATATCCGCGTGCGGATAAAGGGGAATTATTTTATGAAAATGAATATCAGTTAGGTAGTGGCTGTAATAAGTCTCAGTAATTGGATTCACCACACACAATTAAATAGTCCGGGCTACTACTGATAATATCTAAATAGAAAAATTCATTTATACTAGCTGTCTTAGATCTCACCAAGATTGCTAGCAGTAGAGTAATATATTAGAATAATGAAAAAAATATATAGAACTTAATTTTGGCAAAACCATTTATTTTCATACATTTACCTACATTTAATACAGTACACTGCGACATGTTATTCTAAAGATCACAGTCCCATTTAGAAGCCAATTGTTGTATTTGTGTAACCTTGTGTTGTGACTTTAATTTAACTTTGCAGAGGGTTGAACAGTGCTCAAATTAGTTTCAAAATTCCCAAATTACAGGGGTACCCTTCCTATTCCCGTAACAATTTAATTAGGTCGACATACATATGCATATGTTCAAAAATCAAACTACACCAAAATTATCTATCACTAGCCGCGGTTTCGGATATCCGCGCAGCCGTATCCGAACCGACACGACGCGGATACGGGAAGCCGCACTGTTATTTGAAACTCCGGCCGACCGGATTGGCGGAGTGTTGCTAAATTTTAGCTATTAAAGTGTAAATTTTGAGCTCCGTCTCCTAACTTACTTAACCTTAGATTAGATGGAAAGCCGCTTTATAATAACAGTAATATTTTAGTATATTGTATAGTTTTATAACTGTTTCGGGTGCCGTAAAATCCAGGCTTAAAGCGTTGTTACGTACACGAATTTTGCATCCAGTTTTAGTTTTTCGCAAACTGTTGTTCAGTTAATTAATACATAAACCTTTTATAACTTTGTGTAAAGTTCTAAATACTCGGCCGTAAGCTTTTAGCTTCGTGTCTATGTAGACCGCGCTTTATGTTTTAAGTGTATTTTTATATTATTAACGCAAAACTTGCTCGGTAATAGAAACTTAGATTGTTGCTTTTACTTTCGTGCGGATTAATAAATGCAGATAATTATATCTTGATAATAAGCTATACAGGGTGAAATTGAATTCATGGGCATTAATTGAAGGGGTCATTGTACTCATCGTTCTAAACAACTTTTACAATGGGAACAATAATAAAATCTCGACAAAAAAATCTGCTGTTCCCTACATTTTGACGAGTTATGCAAGCATGTATGTATGCAATGTATGGAACAGCAGTATTTTCTTTCGCGATTTCAGATTTGTTTCCATAGTGAAAGTGCCCATTCGTTTCATAAGAATCTTGATAGTAACTGGCTTTAAAACCCAGAACCAGTTCTTTCCCAATAATACAAAGGGAAATACTTACAAAAATACTTGTAGATACATTTATGTCTACAAGATCGAAAAAAGAAGAAAACTTCACAATCTAACAGACCGAGTGAGTGCCTTAACAATTTGAATGCAAAGAAAACTCGAACGAACGCGTTTCCGTCCATAAGTTAAGAAACCGGACGGACGTACCCTTATGTCGGACCGGTTTTACGACGGTTTTTGCACCGGTGGGTGTCGCCTGAACTTCCAAGGTTATACATTACCATAAAGTCTGTGCTTCTGCGAATATTCTCTTTTCTCGGTGACTCGTAGACGCAAAGTTCCGACACTTTTTATTATGGCATCTCAATTTCGTTTATGGCTCAATTTGGGATGAGAGTTATGAATTTGTCTTGAATGTTGACTTAATTTGTTGTTCGTCTTTTTTTTGCGTGATCTTTAGGTTTTTGATTGCTTGGTCTCTAAGCATTTTTTATTAGAATCGCTGAAATGACCGGAAAACTCAAACTCAAAGTATTTATTTCAAATAAACCAATTACAGGCAGTTTTGAATTGTCAAGGGGTCGGTAAGTCAGAAAGATGAAGCGGGCAAGAAACTCCATGGACACTTTTAAACAAAATATGGTTACGAAATATTGGTTACATAATTAATATTATTATTACTATACATGTGAGAACAATGCAGAATGTTTAAAGCATCCGATATATGATAAGTAAAAACAGTTCAAAAATTGCATTAAAACCAGCCATAACCGCAAAGCGATGACCAGTCTCTACTGACAGCGCCCGTTCACGAACATGACGCATGGATTAACACCATTCATCTCAACCACTTTGAAGGGAGCTATATGCTGAATGAAACACTCAGAGAACCCCACAATCCCCATAAAATGGAAGGAAAACAATTGGAGTCAAACAACACGAAATTAAATTTCGTGAAAAAAAAACGTATTCAACCCTATTGTATCCGCACAGAGAATTAATAACCTATGCAAATCTCGTGCTTACGTGTACGTGTATATTCTCTTTACTGAAATAACAATTGATACCGATTGCTGTGTAAGGCTCTCATGTTCTTGTTCCAAGCGAAAATTACTGGCTGTCAAAATTACTCATCAAGAAAACTTGCTGCAGTGTCAGTAAAACATGAAATATTATAATGTACTCGACGAATAGGGGCATAACAATTGTATAAGCCGATTATATTGCTGTAAAAATGTGAACCATATCGTTGTTACATGCGGTCTCCAAGATGTCCGTTCAGTTGATACCTGCAGCATCACGAAACAATGCCTCCAAGTTAATGCCGTTTTTCTTTGAGGATGGGAAATCATCAAGTGACCTCTCCCGCTCTAGGTGGAGCGGTAGATCTGGCAGGCTTCGGTCCTAACGAGCCCCTACCATCTCTGACATCTCCTTGAGGAGTGCGTGGAACACGAACGCACCGTTCGACACGGGAAGTTTATGCTCTTGAAGATCCAAAGAAAAATACATTGCAGCATATGCTTTGGAGGAAGAATCCGGTAGAATATAAAAATTTGGTCATGTTTAAAAAATAATCAGTGACCTGTCCGTGATAGCTATATTATTAGAATTGGGGCCAGTCATCAGATGCAATAGAGAAAGGGTGCAATTAGAAAAATATTTTTTTAAACAAATACAATGCATACTTTTTTGCTTGATATTGACAATAAAAGTGACACTATCAGTCAATCAGACACGCTAATAGTCCATTGAAATGTTACATTAGCTTTGCATTTTTTAGAGGACGCAATTTTATTTTTGGGACATGTTTGGGGGATCAATAGCAGCTTAACCTCAAGTTTGTGGGGTCGCCACCCTTGTCCCCCGGCCGCCATCTTGGAAAAGGGTGAAAACACTTTTTTCGCGATATCTCGGAAACAATGCGTCTTACAAAAAAATTGCAGACATAATTTGCAGCAAATTGTTTTGCCTACAAATATGTAATACAACTTTTTGCCCTAAATTAAAAATTATAGAAGTTATAAGCAAAAAGGTAGATTTTTTTAATAAAAATTATCTTTTTTGCTCTATAAGTTTTTTTTTATACATTTTACAAAAAAAATACCTCAGACCAATCTTGTAGATGATCTTTCGAGGAAAATTTTCCCCTAATTTTTTTTTAAATTTCATTCATTAATAACCCTATTACAGCGCTCCAAAGTTGACCGGGTTCGGGTTCTCGCGGTCATTACATAATAAAAGCCCCATCTGACTTTCAAGGGACCTGAGCAATAGTTCATTCGTCCTTTTAGCACAGACAGTAATCAGTAGTCCAATCATGCACTCCTACCTTCAATGGTAATTGAACTTTTTGTGCACTCGCATTCCGATTGTAAATTCCATTCCAATTACAATTGAAATTATCTCGGCATCTGGATTTCAAATGAGAAAATAAATTATGTAATTTCTTTCAGCTTACCATGTTTTCTGCAGTTTACGTGTTTTTTAAATGTGGTTCTTTTATAATTATTCCTGCACGTAATGTGTCTGTAATAATAACATTATTTATTAAATCGAGAGCATTCAATTGTCTCAGTTGAATTTTTTTATATTCGCAAAAGAAAGAAAAACTAAACTGTGTTTACTGCTGACCGTTATCATATAGACGCCAGCACATCAAACTATCCCAAGCTGTCAAATTCGCCCAATTGAAAATGAACCCTGTGCGTTTGAAATAAAGTTGAAAAACTATCAAAGAAATTTTACAGATTGGGATAACTTGATGTGCTGGTCTCTGTACATTCTATTACTAGTACTAGGGACTCGCCCGCGCTTGCTCTGATGCAATTCACATGACTGTGAGGACGGTATTCTGTCCCCGACACGTACACAAGTTCTGGGCAGTAAACTAGCAAAAAATTCTAGGCTTGCATGAATTCAAGATTACAGTAGGTCATTAGCATTAATAAAAAGGTCTTTTTTGTTTATATAAACATAATATATAGGCTATATTCATCTGAAATAGTGTACGTTTTTATTAAGAAAGAAATTTTAAAATAGGCGCTGTTGATCCAGAGAACTTTGTTACCCTTCTGATTTATACAGAAACTCACAAAGTTGGTTTTCTCTTAAGATTATATTTTATAGTTTTTAAATTGAATGAAGCAAACGACAAGATTGAACAAAAACAAACAGTATCATCGGAATAAACCGGAGTGTTACAAAATAAATCCGTCGATATCATATACCGGGCGCGGACGTCGAAATCCAATCAACCCAACTATTTTCAGTACGCCTGAGGTCCCCGGATCAGTGTTCAGCAAAAAATGTTGGACCCATAACATCCTAAATAAACCTGAGAGCGTTACTTTGCAAAATGTGGGCTCATTAATATTCGTATGTCAACGCTAGCTGTCTTCGCCTATCTATTGAATATTTGAACAGGACTCCTGATGTGGTGCTACGGTTTGGGTAAGACGGTACCCAAGTACCCACACATTATGCGTAGTTTTAGTTATGGTGTTCGACCCCTGCCTCAAATCTTCGTTAAATCAGCATAGTAGAGAATGATGTCTTACTATCATCATTCTCTTTTATTATGATGCAAGCGTCATTGTACTCGTCATTATTAACAACTTTCACTATGGGAACAAATCTGAAATCGCTACAAAAAAATCAGCTGTTCCCTACATTTTGACGAGTTATGCGAGCATAATGTATGGAACAGCAGATTTTTTTGTAGCGATTTCAGATTTGTTACGGATATAGTATTTGGGAACCCATACTAATATGAAATAGGTTCTATTATCACAAAGTTATCGTTATTCCACGAGAAAATCACTTTTGAATGTTTCTAAGTGTCTACATATTGGTGCTCGTGACTGTACAATATCTACACTGAATTAAAAAACCTAAATACGGTGCTATAAGAGTCACTTTACAGGCAGGTGTGTTGAAAATATAGTTTGTATTTTTCAGGATTCACCTTTTCTTAATTTTTCCTCTTGGCAACTTTTTCTCTAACAATTTTTAATAAAGGTTTTCCCTAATACCATTTCCTTTAAAGGAAATGAAACAAAAGCCAATTCTAAAAACTCATCTTTACAATAATGACCCTAAAGTAACTCTAAAACGACAAAAAACCGAAACTGAAACGTTTCTAAAGGAAATTAGAGTGATACTAAAAGTTCACAATCGATTGTAGGCAAAGAACTAGTTTTGCTGGAAGCGTTCGAGGAGAAGAATTCCGGATCCTATTGGCCCCCCTCAAGGTCTAAGGCACGCTCCAAACGTTTCTAGTGCCTATTATCCGAGTTTTGAATGATCAATTTAACTTCGCCCGCTGAAAAGTGGTGGGACGTGGGAAGAATTGATGCGGTAACATGGAAGACCTTTACTAAATTTTGCGACTGTCCATCGCGCGAAATAGCGCGTTTCATAGTATAAAACGTGTACAGATTCATCTTTTCACACAACATTATTAGAAATCTTTGCATTTCGTGAGTTCGCAACAAACCTGTCAAGCTGGAAAATACTTTCACTACAAATGAGGTATTCGAAAGAAGGAAAGTATAGCCGGTGCGATCCGTCCCGGGCCCCAATATGGAACCAAAATATGTTCAGTAAGTAACATTTTTACTTGAGGAAACCCTGCGCCTGCTCAATAAGTGCTAAAATTTACGAGTTAGCTTCGCTCGCTCTTGCATATACATTCTCTTTTTTCTCACTTGGGTTTAAAGAAATTTATTTTCATAAGAGCTTATAATGAGATGCAAAGTAATAAGTATAGTACAGTACAATTTCCTCCAGAGTTACAATGTTGAAACATGTCACACTTCTTTACGTAATTCCACAAAGTAACTCCTACGAGTAGTCGAAAGAAAACCTCACGTATTTGAGATGGGGCGTTACAATATTTGAGCTCGCTCCGCTCACTCTTGCATCCACTATTTTCAAAACTTTTTATATTGTTTGACATAGTAATTTCTAATCTATACATATAATAAATTTGTAGAAAAGTGGTGTCTGTACAATAGAAATATATAAAAAACAAGTAGCAGGGGTTGTTATTATATCGATGCCGAACCCGAAATTGTAATTTTAGTTCTGAATTAAAATGTTCTAAAAAAAAATAAATGCGGCATAATCTATACGGCAAAAAAAACTCGTGCGCGGTTCGTTCGCCCTACCATGCTCTATTCGCTCTAGTTTTTCTGTTGTCGACCACGTACTTCTTATTTCTACATATATGATTTGGTTTTGCCGCCCACGGTGCTCCGGGTTAGTCCGCCACACGCTACATGCTAAAGAAAAATAAAACAACAGTGATTTCTGACAATAATTTTAATAAAATGAGTGACAACTTAATAGAATGTGCTACAAAAAATCCTTCAAAAAGTAATTTTCGTATCTAATTTAGTAACAGTCCAGACATAAGAGCCGGTCACGCAAGTTTTTAATTACATATTATATTGAAGTGTTAATGACTGAACGAAATTCTCAGAATATTTCAACATGATAATATTCACATTGACGAAATATTAATTAAAGCTACGAGAACAATTTGTGTGAATACATTTTATTACAGTCGAATATGAATGAACACAATTTTTTTTTTTTTTTAAGGCTGGGAAATCATCCAATGACTGCTCCCGCTCTGGGTGGAGCGGAAGGGAGTGTCAGACTCTTACTGACTAAAACCCATTCATGTTCCTTCCATAGCCCTTTATGTTCCGGGGTAGCGGCAACCCTTTCGGACAATCCCGCTTACCCGGCAGGCTTGGCCCTGAGGTCCGCAGGCCCGCGCCTACGGTGGCCGGGAGTCGTCACGTGGCTCCCGACGCCCGGGGCGTCTCCTGCGGTGGCTGGGACGGGAGGACCTTTCTCTCTCCCATCCCGCCACCTCCTTCGCGAGCATGACTTTTTCGCAGAAGGAGGTGACTGCCTCCCACTCCCTCTCGCCCCGGACTATGGCTTGCACCAGGGCCGGGCGCGAGAGGTCGCCGCCGCCGATCGCCTCTACGAGGACACGGCGGTGTCCGCCCAAGCGGGGCAGGTTTGCACCGTGTGCTCTACCGTGTCCTCTGGGCGATCCTCGCAGTGGTGACACCCGGGCGTTTCCTCCCGCCTGATGATGTGCAGGAACCTCCCGAAACATCCATTTTCGGTGAGGACCTGCGTCAGGCGGTAGGTGAGGGCGCCGTGACGCCTCTCTAGCCACTCCTCAAAGAGGGGCCTTACCGCCACTATCGTGGCGTGCCCTGCGCTGGGTTGCGACAGTCGCTGATTCCAGGCCGCCATGAGATCGCGCCGGAGGTCCGTCCGCTCCGCCGCAATTTGCTGCGGAAACGGAGTTTCTCCCCGGCTTAGTACCTCCGCGCGCCACTCGAACAGGCGCGCGAGGACTATCGCCTCCAGATCCCACGGCGGCAGTCCGGCAAGGAGGCTTGCCGCCTCGCCCGAGATCGTGCGGTAGCCCCGGATTAGCCGAATGGCTACCACCTTTTGGGGCGCGTTCAGATAGTGAGCGGCTCGTCGCCGCAATGAACGCGCCCACACCGGGGCCCCGTATAGGGCCATGGACCGCACGACTCCCGCGTAAAGCCTCCGGCAGGAGGCGTTTGGCCCCCTCAGATTGGGCAAGAGCCGCTTGAAGGCGGATAAATGAACACTTGCATAAGTATATGCTTCTAGGAATTACTTAAAATAATGGATTTTACTGTTTGTCTACTAAAATAGTTAACGGTTCATTGGTTTGTCAAGGGTTCTCCGTATCAGTAAAAGTTACTGAGCACCACAGATTAAATAACTTTAGATTACGTAAATTACTCGTCGAAAACCAGATTTGTTTTTCGAAGTATAATTTATCGTTTTATACTGTTACAATTATCGTTTTGAAATTGTGGTCTCAGATATGTATGGAGGCATGCTTATTAGATATTAGTTATATGATAGAGCCATTTAATTGGCAGAATCTCTAAGTTGAAAATGAGTTTATGGAAAAGTATCTTAACTTAACTTCACGAAAACTGGCAACGTCGCAAATGTTATTGTCTTTTTTCATTATTTATCAATATTACAAAAGGATATTATGAATGTAATGTTGTGTGTACTACGGCCTTGTTGGTCAAGTGGTCGCAAGCGCTACTGCAAGCATGAGGTTCTGGGTTCGATTCCCGGGTCGGAAAAAATGTTATTGGGTATTTCCATCTGGAATTGCTCAATAGCAGAACATAATTTGGCTTGAACATAAATGGTGAACACTACTAAACATCTCTTTTTTTTTTTTTTGAGGTTGAGAAATCATTAAATGACCCCTCCCGCTCTGGGTGGAGCGGAAGAGAGTGTCAGACTCTTAGTGACTAAAACCCTTGCTCCTTCCTTAGCTCTTTATGCATCTCTGCTTAATCCTTCGGGAAATACAAGCGTAATGTTATATTTATATGTTGTGCACTAAAATACTGATGTTGAATTGCTTCACAGATGGTCAGGTTTCATGAACCAGCTAAACCTGTCTCTGTGGACACTGAATTGAATCGTCCACAACCGTGGACTACTGAAGGTTGAATAGTATATGATAGCCTATTCACTATTCTACAAGCACTACTAGTGAAGTTCCGGATATCCGTATCCGTATCCCTTATCCGCTAAATTTTCGGCGGATCTTTTACTTTATTAATTTTTAATACATAGATTCAATTATAGTAGGTGATTTCAATAAAATACTATTAAATAATCAAATTATTTTTTATTTCTAAAAACTAAATATTAAAAGTCAAGTGCACCGACACCTATTGAGAGAGAAAGTTAAGATCCGTATCCTTATCAGCGGATCTTGACACCAATGATCCGTATCTGCGAATCTATATTTTTATTATCTTCCGACACATCACTAGTTACTACACAAACGAAATCTCGGACTGATAGGCCGAATGGCTTGCAGAATCGTGAACGAATCGCTTGTTCGCTCGTTCGGTAGGCATACAAGAATCATTTCCTTTATTGTTGTAAGAGACATTTATTTGATTAGGACGAAGCACAGACGTTCTTATTATTAGGTTACAGCCAGTATGTAATTCATAAACAAAGTTCTTGGGACACAGTACTATTCTGTTTTTGGCCTATCTTATAGCATGATGCTTTGGTAAATACTTATGGTTATTGCTCGCGCAAGTTTTTTATTTTATAAGTTTTTTCCGCTTACAACACAGAATTGAGCGAATCATTCCTACCCATTCATTCCTAATCGAACGGAACGAGATTGGAAGTTCATTACGCACGACGAATCGGAAGCTTTCCCGCCACTGCGAGCACACGTCAACTGTGATTTGGAAAAGAAACGTCAGTGTATTTTCTGCATTCACCCGCGCCGCTTATATAAACTGACCCGCAAACCGCAAACCGCACCGCAAACCGCAAACCGCTTACTCAAACCGCAATCGCATCAAAAACTGTATAACTATTATAAATAACTGTTGGCCGACACAAGTGTGACATTTAAACAAGTGAGAGTGATCACAGAGAGGAAGGAAGAAAACCAGATAGCACGTGGGACTTCCGCTGAGCTAGTTGTCCTTGAATCCACGTGTTTTGACCAGAAGGTTCGCAAGTAAGTCCATCCATTCCTATTTCTCAAAACCTCATATCCCGTGTGCTCAATTCTGTGTGTCGTCCAACAGTTCACCACGCTAAAATCTACATCCCAACATAAAATTAATAGCCCGCTATATGGTCCTTCGAGAAACCGCTAAGACTTATTCACCAGTTATACTTATCTTACAACTTGACTTTTGGTTCTCCTAGCAGGATCCTCATAAATCAAGTTATTTTAGTAAGCAGAACCAGGAAAGAAAACAGCAGAGAAAAACCGCTTTCTTCTTACGGTGATTCTTCTTCCTCTTTATTATTACCTTCTCATATAATACGTTCACGCAATTCAAAACTCATGAAACACTTGTTTTCATGTTTGTATCAACAAACAAGTCATAGCGCCAGAAATGTCTTTTTTAGTCAAAATTAGAGCTAACATTTTGGTTTTTAAATACTTTTCACAAAACGTTGCAATTTATTTTTCCAACAGTGGAATTAAATGAATAATAATAACGATTAATGGAAATATAATGTCGTCTAAAAAAACGTAAAACGTTATGTGTATTCAATTAATGTCACCATTTATTTATTTATTTAAAAGTACATGCACAACATTACAGGACAACTCCCAAGGCGTTGTACAGTATAAAATAGAGAGAGAAAAAAAATACATTTCACAAACATCTTGTTTGAAAATAAAAATAATAAAAACAAAACGTCAAACCATTGTAGCGCCACGTTGTATAGGGCAAATAATAGGCAGAAACCACTTCCCGCCAAGTGCAACTTCCAAATTATACACCATTCGTAGCTCCCTGGCCAGTGCCGCTCTTAGCCACGTCAGACTTGGTTCTAACGAACTCATTCATGCGCTCGCCGCCCGTATTGTGCCCATAAGATATGTTCTCTTAAATTGAATCAAACTTTGTAATTAAAAGTTGCACGCAGTACAAAGGTCATGGACGGATGTACTAGGCCCGGCTTATAAGGCCACTGCTGGTGATAAATCTCCTGTTGGAACTGCTTCTGTGAAGAACCCTAAGAAATAGTGGCGCAGTAACTGCAATCAGCAGCTCGTTTAGTGATGAGGATGAACGTTAGGCACAGTGTGTTATTTTGAGGAGACTGCAGAATACATCATTTTTTTTCATAAGATCCACTTTAGTTTCTGCCAGATGCTTCGCCCGAGAGGTTGTCAGAAATTATCCCACAGGAACGTTCTACCGGGATGAAAGTATCCTGTGTTAATCCAGGATATAAACTATCTGTTGCCGACACGCTAAGAAGAACAACTATCTGTGTGCCACATCCAAATCCATACAGTAGCTTTTGTATGACATAGTGACAAACATCTATACATCCACATAATATCCTCAATAACATCCTCACAAACTTTCATGTTCATAATGTTAGCAGGATAAACCTACAAGGTACTTATGAAACGTCAGAAGTTAGGGGTACGGTTCCAATTGATCTTTCAAATCTTTTAAGAACCTTTAAAAATAATTAAGCTCTTACAATGTTGACCGACCCCAACATAGTTGAGAAAAGGCTAAGCAGATGATGAAGCTCTTACAATGTTTTCAAATTATAGTGTTAATACAAACATTATTAACCCTGCCTAATTAAAAATATTTATTTATTTATTTCAAATCTAAATACAATCCACTTTAACTCTAGGCAAAGTTTTGTTTATATTTATTTTGTTTTTATTAACACACGTCATAATTTATTTTGACATGATTCACTAGCCAACAACTCCGCTGTTGCATTTTGTCCTAAAATTAATCTTAAGTGTGTGGATTGTCCTGTTAATTCGTTTGTTTTCGAGTTAACTTAGTTTGACGTCAATCAGGATAGCAAACAAAATTGTTTTGACATAATTCCGTGAGGGTCGCGGGTTTGCGAACGATTCATGCCCGCGTTATAATTCAGGATTAGAGGAAAAATTAACCAGAATTAAACAACTCTTTAAGAGTAGCTGGGTGATGTTTTAGCGTTAATTTTTAATCAGCCTGTATTATTGATTGCTATGTTGAAAATAGTACACAAAATTAGTGTACTATTTATTATTATGCTTTCTTAAATAAAAAACCGGCCAAGTGAAGGGTTCCGTACCATTATCTATAAAAAAACATTAATTATTTATTTCATTCTGTTTTTTTAGTATTTGTTGTTATAGCGGCAACAGAAATACATCATCTGTGAAAATTTCAACTGTCTAACTATCACGGTTCATGAGATACAGCCTGGTGACTAACGGACAACGGAGTCTTAGTTATAGGGCCCCGTTTTACCCTGATGTGACTGAGTGCATAAATATTTTTATAAATGAATCAGTGAAACTCGAAATAAATTATTATTATTTAACCTTATAACAAAATTTTGTTTTTGTTTTAAAAGGTAGTAAACCGCATTAGCCAACCTATAACTTATTCTCTTGTCTTCTAAAAGTAGAATAGAAACTTGAAAATTAATTAAACAGATTCCCATTGTACTTCTACATACATTGACATCGTATTGATGGAAGCAGCCTTTAAGAAACGTCTCGCATGCGACCTGAATTTGTTCAGCGAATGCTTTTCAAGGCTATTAAGCTAATGTGCTTCGGGATTCACACAATATTGTAAATGGTAGGTACAAATAGGGTCATGTTAGGATTAAAAATTTCACATTTAAAAAGGTTTTATTTGTACGAAGTTGGAGCCGAATTCCATTATGAATAGACAAAGAGATAGAGATCCTTTGTTTATGGACCTGATCGGTTTTAGAAATGTTCACGTCGCGAAATTTTTTGTGCAGATGGAAAGGAACGCGAAGTTGCAGTAGTTTCGACTCTTAAAGGGAAGCGTTGCAGTGATAGCCTAAGTGGTGTGACTGTCGGACTGCCAAGTCATAGGTCTCGTGTTCGAACCCAAGCCACGCACCTCTGATTTTACGAAATAATGTGCGTATCGTATAACTATCACTTGCTCAAAAATCGGTGAAGGAAAACATCGTGAGGAAACCAGCATGTCTGAGAGATATTTCTCAGCAGCATGTGAAGCTAAGTCAGAGGCCCATGGGCAGCATAAAAACTCTGACACCAGGTTAGTTACTAACCACACGAGTAGAAGAAGAAGACTCAATAAGTATTGTCCAATTGAAGGGACATTGTCAGCATGGCTGCTATTAACTGATAGTATCTTATACCTTCGGAACGTGCTGTTAAAATAATCGCACCTAACGCAATGTAACTTGATTCAATTTTTTCCTCTACATTATATTGACCCGTGTTTTCATTTTGCTCGAATATTGACTTAAAACTAAGAAGTAGTTGCACAAACAGAACACTCGCGGATTAGTATTCTTCACAGCCCCGCAGATATTCTTCTATTTTAAGATGTGCAAGACATGAATTTGAATAAAACACTCTATTCTAACCGCACAGAACTCTACAGACTGGAAAATATAAAACAAAAATACAGACATTTTGTTTGTTTGTTAACAATAGCGGGAATGTTTTAAAATACTTAGCTATTATGTTTTTTACACAATGGCAGCGAAATGAAAAGAGCGTATCTGTTGCTTATACTTTCAGACAAATTGTAAGAGTCACGAAGGGATTCCGCTGACTTATTCGCGCATTAATAACTGTCTACTTCACTTACAAAAGGTTTTGGGGGATAGGGCTATTGACACTAGACTAGAATGTGTAGGGATTTTCGAAATTACTTGTCATACCAAAGTTAGTTTAATGTCAGGTTACATTGTATTATAATCCAGGCATCTAGGCATCAGGAGGGCATCCACGAGGATTTTCCAAACCGAAATAAAAAAACATTTAAAAAATCAGTCGAATTGTGAAATCTTCAAATGATGACAACAGAACAGACATTTAATGATTTCCACCCTAAAAAAAAAATTATTTACCTTTCAGTGCCAAATTCACCGCGTTCAAGACGTGTCAGTGTCAATTTTCCATAAAAAATAATGACACTGACGGTTCTTAAACGGATCTAGCTAATCGCGATCAGTTTCGTTGGTGAAATTGGTGTTTCAACCCTAGTGAAGTTTCAATTGAGGTACTGGGAATTGTTACCAAAAGAAGTAAAGAAATGAGGAGAACGACTATCATACTATAGGTATACTATTTGCTAAAAGTAGGTACAAAATACTTGTGGTTAAGTGGTGGAGTGGTAACTCATGAGTAACCACTGGTGCTCTCCACTTAGCATTAGAAGTAGCATCACACTTCCTAGTTATACGTCGAAGACAGGCGCTCGACCTTGTTAAAATAATTCCATCACCACTACTCCAAAACGGTGAAGGAAAACATCGTGAGGAAACCGGTATGACCAAAAATATCGAAGATGTGTGACATCCATCAACCAGCACTGGGCCCACGCGGTGGGTTACACCCCACTATCCCTCACAGAGACGAGGACTGTGTCGTTAGGGTAATAGTGCGTGCGTCTCAGCTGTGGGAACATAATAGACCGACTATACTATGCTATGCAATACTTTTTGATTCCATATGATTGTGTTGTGCCAAGTCTTACCAAGGGGTATCGTATTGCCCAGTTACTGGGTTGTGAAGGTCAGATAGGCAGTCACTCCATGTAAATTATTATTCAGATGCATCCGGTTAGACTGGAAGCCGACCCCAACATAGTTGGGAAAAAGCTAGGTAGATGATGATGATGATTGCGTAGGTACAAGTCTAGATTTATCATCTGTTATTATCCTGTTCCACAACAGGTAAACAAATGACTAAACATATGATTTTGGCATTCTCCTTTTAGCAAATAAAAATATTTTTTTTACGTAAGTACATCGAAAAAAATAAATAGGTCGGTCATTTTCCAGGTTTATTTCCCTCACACGAATAGGGTTCGGCGTAGCGTGAATCACGGCATGTATTGCCAGCAATTAATATGTTAATTAGTGGAGACACGCGAGGGATGAGCCTGATAGTGTAGTTGATAGGACGTAGTGTCATGACATACACATATTACGTACTAGTGTCTTGTGGCGTTTGAAATCAAAACAGATTTACTATAATAGAAATCCTGTAGAGTTATTCTGTAAACATCTCACCGTGAAAACATAGTGAAGTGAACTCGACGTGAGTTGTTAGTAGTGTTAATCCCTAGCAAGTGAAATGACATCTCATTTCAAGCTCAAATCACTTAAGTTGTGATGGTGAGAGTTTATAGTAGGTATAGGTACACCAGCATGATACGACTTTATATGAGAAGTAAAAGGAATACAATTAAGTATTACCAAGATCGTAGTTGGGGAGTTCGTTGTGCCACTACTTCTTCCCATATAAGCACTAGGAAGTGGCGAAGGGGAATTTATCCGAATACAATTTTTACATTCAAAAGGGATTTTCGGCCTCATTTGAAAAAATGCCTTTTTAATTAACTTATAGCGCATGGTTTTCTGTGGTTTCTGTTCATAAGTACTTAGTCATCTTCTTCGTGTGGATAGTGACTAACCAGGTGTCTGAAGTTTTATGCTGCCCATAGGCTTCTGACTTAGCTTCACATGTTGTTGAGAAATTTCTCTCAGACAGCTTCATATTTAGTAATAATAGTATCTACCTACGTAGTGTAGGTACCGTCAGCATAAACAACTTTTAAGTATGACGAAATATAATAAATTATTCTAAATGTCAAAATCATATCAAAGCAAAGGTGAATGCCAAACACAACTCAACCATTTAAAACCCCGCATTTTCCTCTTTTTATAATAATAAAATAAGGAGGTACCTACAGTCGAATAAATCACGAATATTAATATTAAAATGTTTCCAAAGACTGAGGAAAGTCGTTATACGTACAACAAAAGTTTTCCTGTATTACACTTGCAGATGAAAAAACACCAAATAAAATCTTAAGCCCAGCTGTCAGCATAAGACAAGGGGCCCTATTAGGGTACTGCTAGGTCAGTGGGATTATCTGTAAGGGTTACCGCTACTCCGGAATATAAAGAGCTAAGGAAGGAACTTGGATGGGTTTTAGTCAGTAAGAGTCTGACACTCCCGTTGACCCGGCAAGCATCGGCTCGAACGGGTTCCTCCAGCTTACATCTGTTTGAGGCGGGCGTGGAACGCGTACATGACGTCCGGCACGGGCCTGGTCCAGACGGTAAGCTAAAAGATCACCCCTACATGCTTACATACAATCAAAATTTAGCTCTTTATAATACTAGTAGAACAGATTCGCTACTAGTAGTACAGATTCGCTACGATCTTATTGCGGCCGACAATACCTCTAGCGCTCAACGGTGTCAAAACGTTTCAACAAATAAATTGAATATTTAAATCATTTTTACAGCTTATTTGCTGCTGCTCGCGGTTTTGCTCGCATGGATGTCCCAGAAATAATCCCAAGGGAATGTTCCCTTACAGGGATAATACTCCATGTCATTTATTTATTTATTTATTATTTCTGGCCAACCAACAATTGTATATACTAATACATTTTAAAATAAAGAATCTTATATCAAAGGTTAGTATTACAATTTCTTATAGGTTAGCACCGCATGCCCCATTAAAATAATTACAAATTACTAATTATGTTATACGAATTAATGTCAAAGTTTAAAAACAAAATTTGAATTAAAATTGAATACAAAAAAAAAATTATAATCAAAATTACATACAAAAAATTAAATAAAAATTGAAATACAAAAAAAAAATATTAAAAAGTAATAAAAGCAAATTAACAGTAGTCAAGAGAAAACGTTAATTATATAATGTAAAAGAATAAAATAAAATAGAATTTAAACCAAAAAAATGGAGTTGCAATATTACACACTATTAAATGTTATTCTGTGGAACTTGCCAAACGAGTCAAAATGCACGTCAATGCGATCGCTGTATCCGTTTAGCTGTTTACAGAGCCGTGGAACAATAAAACTTGTGCCGAGGACTGTTCTACGCGGAGGAGGGTACAAGGGAGTAATAGGAGTACGAGGGAGTCTAGCAGGAGCACGAAATCGGAACTTGCTTAGTAGTTGGGGACAATCAATTTTATTCCGGAGAACTTTGTAGAGAAAAATGGAATCTGCGACACTTCTGCGCTTCTCCAATGACACCATCTTAAAATGTGCGAGTCTAGCTTCATACGACCGTTTTCTTTTGGCGATTCCGCTGGCATAAGCTAGGTGCCACAGAAACCTTTTCTGGATTCGTTCCAGTCTCAAATTGTGCGTTGCGTAGTGAGGTCTCCAGATGGTGCTACAGTATTCTAAGATACTTCGTACAACACTGTTGTACAGCAAAATCTTGGTACCACTACGCTTGAATCCGGCAACGTTCCTAACAACGAATCCCAACATTCCAGAAGCCTTTTTGATTATCTGTTCTACATGAGGCACGAAAGTCAGCGCATTGTCAAAAATAACACCCAAGTCCCGTATTTGGTTCACTTCTTGAATGGCATTACTGCCCAAACGGTATACACTCACTGTTATTTTCTTTTTCCGGGTGTACTTCACGTAGTGACATTTGTTGATATTTAGTACCATTTCGTTATCGTTACACCATTGACTTAACGCGTCATAAACTACCAAGTACCAAATTTCATCCAGATCCATTCAGCCGTTTGAGTGTGAAGAAGTGACAAACATACAAACACGCACACACACACACACACACTAACAAACTTTCGCCTTTAAAATATTAGTGTGATTTAGTGTAGCTTTAACCAGGTCCAGTATAATATTTAAGAGCATGTATATCATTTTATGTGTCTAAAAGAAAAAATTGACCACATTCGCTATGACTACAATTATTGCACTTAATTGTACTTAATTTCTCGTAGTAAGCGCCATAATCATCCTGAAAATCCAAAACTTTTCATGCGGTTCATGTTCCGAACTACCTACTCTGAAATCAATTAGCTACACTGAAAACTACATTTACTGATTATTTCTGTATAACTTTAATTGTATATTAAATATTATTTCTGAAGTTGGTGATTCACCCACAAATAAAATAATATCGTGCGAGTCGCCGATAGAAAAAAAAATGTTCAAAAGTGTCGATTCGCCCGTTTCACTTCACTTTTCCTACATAAATATTTTTCAAAGACAAACATGTTATTAAATGCCCTTTTAGAGAATAAACAAAATCCAGCCTATTTCCTTCATATTTCAAGCAGGATGCCGATATTTCAGTTATTCAATAAATTCGATTATAACGTGAATTCACAATCAAGAACATAAAGTAAAACGTATATTTTTTTAACCAGAAATATTTCGATTTGATCCCGCTTAATCGACTAACATGAAAAGTTTTTATATTATTTTCGTTGCTTTCATGGCCACTTAAAATTGTTTACTGCTTTGCATCATAAATTCTATGGGCAATTCATCTATCGTAAATATCGCAAAGGATTTTATTGCCTGTTGTTAATGCTCAGAAAATAATCATTATCATTTTGCGTTTTATTTGGAAGTTGCAAGAACTCTAAAAGTTAATAACTTCTTCCCAATAATGACTATTAGGCAACTGAGTAAATTGAACCTTTGCTGCGCGTTTGTCTTTAGTTGGTAGAAGGAGGTAAGACTGATGCTTCGGTTTTCTACAAGAGCGGTGGCCGTTGTAATATATATAGTCCATTGAAATGTTACATTAGCTTTGCATTTTTTAGAGGACGCAATTTTATTTTTGGGACACGTTTGGAGGGTCAATAGAAGCTTAACCTCAAGTTTGTGGGGTCGCCACCCTTGTCCCCCGGCCGCCATCTTGGAAAAAGGGTGAAAACACTTTTTTCGCGATATCTCGGAAACTATGCGTCTTACAAAAAATTGCAAAGACATAATTTGTAGCAAATTGTTTTGCCTACAAATATGTAACACAACATTTTGCCCTAAATTAAAAATTATAGAAGTTATAAGCTAAAAAGTGAGATTTTTTAATAAAATTTTTCTTTTTTGCTCTATAACCTTTTTTTGATACATTTTACAAAAAAAAAATACCTCAGTCCAATCTTGTAGATGATCTTTTGAGGAAAATCTAGCCTATTTTTTTTTAAATTTTATTCATTAATAATGCTGTTACAGCGCTCCAAAGTTGACCGGGCTCGTCAATTGTGCATGAGAATCCGGTCGAAACGAAATGTTTAACTTATTTTTGATGTTTTTTCTATTGTAAATATATTCTTAATTTTTTTTTTTAATAAATAAAACAAATCAATCTTGATAGATCTTCTCAAAACTGCTGTTTCAGGGGTTGGTTTTTCTGTCGACCAAGCTGAATCAGATGCAGATTCAATCATCGTCTCTGCTGCGCTTACTGCATCCCGATCTCACGATTCTGTTATTATTGGGGCAGAAGACAGCCTAACATTAATTTTTCAAAACTTGCTTTTTCAGGATGTGATACAACATCAGCAGCCTATATCCTGAATTAGCTGGTATAAAGCCGTATAAAGATATGAAAAAACGTTCGCCAACAAGAGTGCGCAAAGATGGAATAGCGCGGTAGGTACCACCAGCTAATTCAGGATGTTCCTCCATAATTTTAATAAATTTTAATTTCCCCATATTATAGGCTGCTGTATCACATCCTGAAAAAGCATGAAGAAACAGCAAATTCTGTGTTATGAGATCTCCATACATAAAACTTGAAGGGCTATATCTGAGCAGATGTGCGCCCTTTTGAAATATTCGGTCCCTAAATTGTAACATTTCACCATTGAAATGTTACAATTTAGGGACCGAATATTGCCATTACTGCAGCTGTTATTAGTCCATACTAATAACAGCTGCAGTGATGGCTGTCAGAAAAATAATGTTACCGGGTTTTGACTTTACAGTTTCAAAAAAACAAATACAAAAATCAATTTACTTTCATAAATAACGTTTCGGTGACGTCTGTCGCCGGTAAATAGCCGCCGCTATGTGACGGCCAACACTCCTCAAGGAGTTCGTAGCTTTAGTCCTACCTCCGCAGTTAAAATAGGTATCAACTGTAAGGCCCGTCCATAGCTTATAATTATTAGTATCTATGGATCGTCCGACCCGTTGTCGGATGCATTGTTATGGATCCGCAACTATTTCGGTTACCTACTGATACGATTATGTAGGTAGATACCCGAAATATTTATGGTTTATCAACTGCTGGCAGTTAATATCATTAACACCGAGTTAATGAGAAGACTTGATTTCAACCAGCGGGGTAATTGTATAAACACAATTGCAATTTCTCTCATTTTGACAATTTACGATAATTGTGAAAGAAAGTGTGTTTTGCAAACGCAATTAGGGTTCAGTTTTCAAAAGATTGCTGCATTACACCTTATCACACTAATACTATAAAAGTGAAAGTTTGTGAGTGAGTATATGTGTGAGTTCGTATGTTTGTTTGTCCATCCTTCACGCTCAAACGGCTGAACCGATCTGGATGAAACTTGGCACAGACGTTGTTTATGACCTGAATTAACACATAGGATACACATTTTCTCCTACTTCTTTTTATTCCAGTAGTACGTTCCCGTGGGATAAGTTCCGACATCCACGCGAGCGGAGCCGCTGGCAGCAGCTAGATAGTAAATAAGCCTAAGTAGGTAGAGGTCTCGTCTCTTTGTCCTCAATTCCTCACTTAATCTCTCACTTCACCAATGACAAGTGGACGTGGTGATCGGGGTGGTGAAATTTGCTAACAGAAATACGTTACGATTCTGTCTTTTCTGGAAACTGAGTACCTAACATTGGATCCAAAGCCACCTGTGTGATGAGAGGTCAAGTCAACAAGACGCCGTCCGGCACGGGTCTGGTGCTGATCGGACGGTGCCGCGTGCCTCAAAGAGATGTCAGCATATGAAGGGGCCCCTCAGGGCCAAGCCTGCCGGGTAAGCGGGACTGTCCGAAAGGGTTACCGCTACCCCGAAACATAAAGGGCTACGGAAGGAACATGGATGGGTTTTAGTTAGTAAGAGTCTGACACTCCCTTCCGCTCCACCCAGAGCGGGGGAGCAGTCATTGGATGATTTCCCAGCCTAAAAAAAAAAAAAAAACAAGACGCACAGGCAATATACACTCCTCATTGATCTATTTGTCAGTGATGTAAAATCATCGGTAAAATAGGTAACTGAGTGTAGATGGTATCCACGTCGAACAGCAATTTCGAAATACATTAAAATAGTTGCATTTTATTTTCCCGCTCCGCTTTCGAGCTACCAAACTTTTTCAGGGAAACAAACCAATTCTTCTCTCCAAACTTTATGAACCATGTTAATACTTTTATAACGAATCCTTTAAAAGCGAAACAACGCTAAAAGTCCATCGTAAACCGAAAATAACGCCAGAATAAATATCCCGTAACTCTATTTACAAGGAGTGGCACATGACTGTCGCGAAAAATGTACACTTTTTTAATTAAATTGCCGCGTCCGACCCTATCATTGCCGCCATTTTGGGGATGATCGGGTGCGTTCGTGCATCACGCGAGGCTTGTATTAAAAACTATTACACGCAGAGTAATTAAAGGCGCACGTGTGCCTGGCCCAGGTTTTCTTCCGTAAAAATAGATCAGATTGATTAGCTATCAGAATAACGACGATTTGTGCAGGTGGGTATGCTGGCCTAGACTAGTGGTGTCTTGCACACTTACAGAGACGGGAAAAAAGCCAGGTTAATAAGATGAAAGTTTTCAAAGCGGAATCTTGACTCACGAAATCAGAGCTTAACCTTAGTTAATTTTGGTGAAGCGAGGGCTATAAATAAACACACAGGTGCGCCGGTTTAATAAAATTACGTTATTTTGAAATGGTCGTAATACGTTCAGGAATACCTATGCAAACAAGTGTCATTTAAAAAGTCTAGACACCAAGACGAGCTAAGGAGACGCATAAACATGGCCTGGAATAAATTTTGGAGTCTGAAAGAAATTTTAAAGTCAAATATGTCAATGAAGCTAAAAAAAACCTTTCTGGACTCTTGTGTCTTACCTTCTCTCACCTATGGATCCCAAACATGGATTTACAACAAACAAACCAAAAACAAAATATTAACTACCCAAAGAGCTATGGAACGGAGCATTTTAAATCTAAAGTTGAGACACAAAAAGAGAAGTACGGATATAAGAAAAATAACAAACTTAATTGATGCTCTGGAACACTGCAAAAAACTGAAATGGAGGTGGGCTGGCCATATTGCACGAATGAACAACAACAGATGGGCCAAAATGATCACATTTTGGAAGGGACTTATAGGTAAGAGAAGCAGAGGAAGACCGGTAGAGAGATGGCTCGATGAAATATTGAAAGTGGCGGGCAATGAATGGATTGAAAAAGCGGGTGACAGAAGGGTGTGGAGAAAAATGGAGGAGGCCTTTACTCTATAGAGAGGTCCTTAATAAATTAAATGTAATGATATTAATCATAATATAACAAATAAATAAGATTCAATATAAAAAAACCATAATATTTATAAGTAGAAATGGAACTAATTGTGTAATGTATGGAATGATGTATTGTATTGTGTTTATAAATTGCATGTTAATCAAATTATTTATTTATAATTATTATAATCGTAAAATTAATGTTTTTATTAAGGAAATAAAAGGCTTTATTATTATTATTTTGAAATTCATTTTTTGTTCTCGGCTAGCCGGAAATAACTGATAACACGGGCCAAAGCCAAGTGATTATCAGGTGGTTAAACGTGGTCTTGTGCAGCAAATTGCACAGAAGATGGAAGCGTATTTGTATGTGGGTTTTCTGATTCACATAGCAGGAACTTTCTCACAAGTCTGCATGTGTTTAGTATCGCTGCCTTCTGCAGCAGATGGTAGGTATTTGGGGGTAAGCTAAGGGAATTTAGGGACTGGTGAAGCTGTTTGGGAATTACTCCGGTTGAAGACAATACTATTGGTACTATTACCACTTTTTGCAGATGCCAGAGTCGGGCTACTTCATCTTTCAATTCAGTGTATTTGCTGAGTTTCTCTGCTATTGTTGTCTGTAAGTTATGTGTATTTGGTATAGCAATGTCTATTAAATATCCGGTTTTATTTATCTTGTTTATTAGTGTTATATCTGGTCTATTGAAATGGATTGTTCGATCGGTGAGAATGGCGCGGTCAAAATATAATTTGTAGACGGGTTCTCTAATACAGTTTCTGGGTTGTATTTGTAGTATGGTCTAACGGAGTCTATAAGTTTATACTGGCGTGCTAATTTTTGGCGTATTATGTTGGCTACTTGATCGTGTCTGTGTTTATAGTCCGTTTGGGCTATTGATTTGCACGCCCCTGTGATATGCTGAATCGTTTCCGGAGAACTATTGCATTTTCTACAATGTTGGTCGTTATATGATACAATTTTGTGAAGAATAGATGTTTCGGTTTTTGAGAAGAAGAATTGTCTAAGTGCTTTTATCTGTCTGTTGTGTAGGTTGAGAATGTCAATTAGACCTCTACCTCCTTCTTTCCGCGGCAGTGTTAATCTTTGCTGACAGGATCGTGGATGGTGTTTGCGGAATTTGGTCATTGTGGTATTCATTTTTCGTTGAAGGTTTTTCAGCTCGGTTTTGGTCCAATTGATTATCCCAAAAGAATATGTGAGGATCGGTATAGCGAAGGTGTTAATAGCTTTGGTAGTATGTCGGGAATACAGTTGTGTTTTTAAAATTGTATTTAATCTGTGTTGAAACTGTTGGGTTAATTTTTGTTTAGTTTCTTTATAGTGAACCTATCTGTCGTGATTGTGTGTAGCCTAGGTATTTATATTATTATTTTGAAATGGTCAAATAAAATATTATTTAAAAAAAAAGACTAGTCGAGCGAAGCGACTTCAAAAACATAAAGTTTTTCGACAGTTAGGTTTCATAATAGGTTCATAATACTTAAGATTGCACTAGGCACTAACGTTAAAAATACCACGTGGTTAATTACTTTTCCCAATATGTTTTCGACTCCGGCGACGGTAGGACGGTGACACGCGGACGAAGTTGCAAGGAGAAGCTAATGTGCCTATATAATCCAAAAAGAGTTATCTTATAAAAGGAAAAACTGACTGACATATCAAGGCACTACCAAAATAACTAGGACTATTGACATGAAATTTTGTACACGGCTTCGTTTTTATATAGAGGAGCCCTATGGGTTTTCGCAAATGCGGTCTATATGGGGGTGGGGCCTATTTTTAACCGACTTCAAAAAAAGGAGGAGGTTCTCAATACGGTTGTATTTTTTTTTATGTTTGTTACCTCAGAACTCCGTTGTTAATGGATGGATTTGCAATTATTTTTTTAACTTTAAAGGATATGCTTCCAGTTTGGTCCCATTTTTTTCAAAATCCAGTTCTGATGATGGGATCCATGAGGAATCGAGGGAACTGCTCAAATATTATAGGCAACTATATAGTAATTTTAATATTTTCATCGAGAAATCAAGCGTTTACAGTCAAAAAGTAACATTTGATGAAGTGGAACTGGTGAAGAAGATCAGATATGGCTAACGGAACTTGACACTCGCATAGATATCACAATCAAGATAGTTAAGCAACTATGACAATACAAATAAACATACAATCCTGAATAGTTATGTTGAAAATTTTATCATTGAACTTATCTGGTGATGATGATGGAGCCGGAAGACAGGCACCGGAACTCCGTAATTAATCAATATATTCTAGCCGTGTTTGGGCTTATTAGAATTATCATAAAATGCACTTTGGCTATAAGGTACTATCGAACTGATCTGATGATGGAGCCGACAGGTGCAAGATTGGCATGAGAACTTCAAAATAAAACAATGTATCCTAGCAGTATTTGGGTTTATTAGAACTGTCATAAGATACATTCTGAATGAAAGGTGCCATTGATAATTTAGTTCTGATGTTATCATCAATGTGTCCACAAAACAACTTCTGAAATATTAAAGGCATTTTGCTTACACTATAAAAAAAAGCCACTTCTATTTATTTACTACAATAAAATTGTATTCTTCGTAGTATGCACACGTTTCCTCGCCACCTATGAGGTAGTGTGCTGGGCGCGTTTTTTTTAAATGTGGTTTTTTTAAAGTAACAATTGCGTCAGTCTCTTTGTATTTTACTGGCTTATCTATGCACGTGTGTATTGAATAATGCTAAAATAGACTACATTCCGTTGGAGTCTTTGAATTTTACCTGTCTGTTGAATTTATACCAAAGATTAATTTAACTTTTTTATTGTAACTATAGGAATCGACAGTATTTCATGCGTCATATTATCATCTCTCTACGGGATCAAATTAACGATCAGAAAGTAGACAGTAATATGTACCTACTTGTATGATGTTGGTACCTTTTTCAAAATAATATTCTATGTAGGAAAGATATTAACTTCGTTGCCATTATATTATAATAAAAAAACACTAAACGGCTAGAAATAAAAAAAAAATTACTTACAAAAAAAAAACTGCCTTCAAAAAAAGCGAACAAAAACATTCCTGCACTAAAAAGTAAAAAATAAAAAATTGAATTCCTGTAAAGAAACTTAATTTAAGCGTAAACTTATTTGACATTAATATTTTGCAAATATTCAAAATTGTTTACTGCTTTTTGGAGTCGGTGCCAGCCAAGGCAAAGAAATACGTATGGGCAACAATACCTCGAAAAACGACCTCTAACATTTACTATAAAACTACCAAGATACCTATTGCATACCTAGAATAATTAAAACACAAATACAAACAAATTGACACAATTTGTACAATAATTTCTTTTAAATAATAATATATACATATACGTATAAAAATCCCCTGCCACTTTTTAAGTACTTTGAAATTTTTGAAGCATCTGTTTTTAATTTTTATAATCGTGAATTGAAAAAATAAATGGCACAGGATACAACTGCTGGCACCGACTCCAAAAAGCAGTAAACAATTTAGAATATTTGCAAAATATTAATGTCAAATAAGTTTACCTTTAAATTAAGTTTCTTTACAGGAATTCAATTTTTTATTTTTTACTTTTTAGTGCAGGAATGTTTTTGTTCGCTTTTTTTGAAGGCGGTTTTTTTTTTGTAAAAAAATTTTTTTTGCAGGAAAAATCTTATTCCTTTGGTTAATAAACTTGAAACTTGTCAATTCTTGCCTCAATGAATAATATAGTTTCTCGCTATTTGTTTTATAAACTGGCCCTCCCAAAAGGATTAGGGGGTGTCAAAGTAAGTAATCGAATTAACTCGAAACTCGGTATTATAAGAAGAAAAAAATACTTAATTCAAGGTTTTTTTTAAATCAACCCCTTACCTACTGAGGGGAAACGAGTAATAAAATTTAAAGGGGTGGATTTTGCTACTTGCTTTAATAAATTATAAAATGGGTATAAACAATGCTTTAATCATAATAATGGAGACGTAGCAAACGATTTCTTTAAACATATCTCCCTGAGTGGTGCGCACAGTTTACATGAAATATTTTATTCCTTTGATTTCTATAGACTTCTTAAAATTATCCCGAATAATTATTTATCTAAATAAATGATGAGGCCGCCTCTGTACATTTCTGTGCTTAAAATACACAAATTGGGTTACTACTTTAAATCCCATAATTTCAAGTTTTAAACATTTTAAGTAGCCAGCTGAGGTCGAGGTTGCTGGAAAGCTCCCATGAGGCCACCAACTGCCATACCCTGGCTAAGAAGCAGCCCCAGGTTTCCACCTAGGCCCAGCCAGACTAAGGGCCCCACTCACCCATCCACCTCGACCCTGATTGCTTGTTTCTTCAGCTATTCCGCATAAGTCAACAAAGCAACTCCTATTGTTTAAGACTATCAAAGAAATCTAACCATTGTTAAATTTCAAAAATAGCTTTGAGATGGCCGGGGGCTCTCAAATTCCAAGTGCGTAGGGACCCGGGGTCTCAAAATCCGGGTTTCCTAAGAAGCCGATTTGTTATCAAACAATGGCTCTCCTTTTGTCTGTGTAAAAACACCACTGCACTCTCGAAGTGGCCGAATTCTAGTCAAAGTTTATACAAAATTAATTCCCCAGTTACAGGAAAAATACAAATTATATAGTAGTTAAACAGCGCCACCTATTAGTTTAAAGTATAATTTCTAAAGTAAATTTTGCGACAAAAGCGATGCTCCTGATGTTCTTCGGTTTTAAGCCATCTTTCGGTACAATTTCGAACTACCTGAGCAATCACCTCACCACAGACAATAGGCATTTAACAAAACGTTTCGTTGTCATTATAACAGAAATTAAGATATATTTTGGATTGCTTCTGAATATTAATTAATATAATTTATAAGTTATTTTATTACCTTCCGTTGGTGTACTAACCAAGAGGTCACAAGATAAATAAAAAAGACAAAAGTAAAAGTTTGATAGTATTGGTTGTTAAAGATTTTTACGGTGATCAAAATAAATTCAATCCACTCCATTTATTTATTTCGCAAGTCATACAATTTTAATGCACCTAGTAGAGACGACCTACTCTGTATTTAATAGCCTGCAGTTATTGAATGATATAAACTGAATTAATGAAATAATTTGATGCATCCTTTCAATTAATTTTCATTGGACTATTAGGTGCATGCTGCATGCGTTCGTATTTTCATATCAGTCACTTAGTTGATTCACACAAATACAGATAGGTGCGCTATAAAAATTACAAATAAAAACGGATTAATTTTTTATATTGCAAAACTTTAGCTAACAATGCAACATTCCAACATATTGCACCAAGCGTACAATGGAAAAAACTGAACTTTGTTCTGTTCATAGAGTTGTGTAGTACCTACGTGATAAATAATTTAAATTTATTTATGGCAATACCGACACAGTGAGCCATCGCCCTGCTAACGGTGTCATGGCGGTTTGACTTGTTAAAGGTTTTTTTGCAATAACTTACTAGTTAATGTGCTTTTTAGCAATTTGATCTTTGATTTAAGTTGTTAATATCACGTGATAAAAAATAGTTAATAATGCGCGAATACAAAATAGTCGTGTTAGGCAGCGGAGGCGTGGGAAAGTCCGCCCTGACAGTACAGTTCGTACAAGGCATCTTTGTCGAGAAATACGACCCCACCATCGAGGACAGTTATCGGAAACAGGTGGAAGTTGACGGTCAACAATGCATGCTAGAAATACTAGACACTGCTGGTACGGAGCAATTTACAGCGATGAGAGACTTATACATGAAGAACGGACAAGGATTCGTCTTAGTGTACTCTATCACCGCACAATCAACGTTCAACGACTTGCAAGACCTGCGGGAGCAAATCCTGCGGGTGAAGGACAAAGATGACGTGCCCATGGTGTTGGTCGGCAACAAGACTGACCTGGAAGCAGAGCGCGTGGTGGGCAAGGAGCAAGGAAGCAATCTCGCACGCCACTTCAACTGCTCATTCATGGAGACCTCGGCAAAAGCCAAAATACACGTGAACGATGTGTTCTTCGACCTAGTACGTCAAATCAACAGGAGAACACCTATCAACAGTGAGAAAGTAAAAAAGCCAAGATGTCACATTCTGTAAGAATGTCACTGGAGCCTCCGAAGCGTCTAGGTATAAAATATTTAATAATTTGAAAGACTTCTGGTACCCGGATTTGGCTCTCGACTGTTCCCAAAGTTATCTAGGTCGGGTGTTGAGCACCATTGCTTGGTAATATACCTGTAGCATTTCGAGAATGTGCATTTGTTGAGTTATGTGATGGAGTGCTGCAGCACTGGTGGAAAATCCACAGAGCGTTTTGGATTGTATCCATACACCTATCCATACAATGTGTCTCTAACCTTCTCATCTATATTTTGATAGTTATAATATTCAAGGATAGATTCAACGATTCTGTGTGTGTTTCACTCTAGAAGTTCCAATTGTAATGTGTGGATGCTGTTAGGTTCAGAAGTTGTAAATGGTTATAAATTTAAAAACTACTTGATGTAAGTATAAACATATTCATTTATTTAGAGGCTATGAGGAGTATGTTCTAGAACATCCTGTGACAATACTGACTTCATTAATGTTCATTCCAGTTATAATCTAAAACATGGCACTACTTCACTCAAAATGCTCTTCTACGTATGTACTTCTCATTGTTTCTCAATTATGATTTTCAAATATATGAAAAGCAACTAAAAATATTTTTGTTTTAATAATAATATTAACAATATTAGGTACAGACAGTCCTCTGAAATTTAATTGAACAGGAAAATGAGTGCATCTACTTATTTACCATGAAATTATCTTTCAAGGTCCCGTTGTGTCACCATTATGTATGTATACTACTGCTGTTCATCAAATGGTTAACATGTTAACGCGACTGCATTTATAGTTATATATAAATAAATATATATTTATCTGTCTGGACCTAATATAGATATAGTTTACCATTTAGTAGTTATTATCTAATCATACTGATAAAGGGAGGGCCTGAAACTTCTGAACAGCTGTGTGAAAGTTGAAGCAGGCTCCGAAAAGACCTGGGTGGTGTGCCCTGAAGGCCTGACCCAGTATGTAATGTTTAAATATGTGAATTAAGGATACATTAAATTTTTTCAGAATATATTATTGTCTTGTTATATAATTCAAATGTATCAAGTGAAAAGTTGATAATGTGAAGCCGTTTAGGACTCGGTAACTTTTGAACAAATATTAGAGAGCCTTAGGTGATTGCACCCTGCGACCTTAGTCTCCAGTGTAATAATGGTGGTGCCCTATGCCTTGTGTCATTGATGTACACTACAGGCCACCATACTATAACCCCTAACCTACGAAATTGAGAAATAAGAAATTTATCGTTATTGTAAATGGATTAAAGTTTTATGATTACTGGCTCATTTAAATAAAAATTATCAACCTATGTTTTGCTGCTAGAACTTTGTTAAAAGTAATAATATTATATAGGTGTTCAAATATTGTTACGGAATTAGATGTTTCCTCCATTCTCTTTTCTGTTAACATATAAGATTTACTGCACAAGGATATTGGATATGACTTTGATCTGAGTTGAATTATATTTTTATATATATTGTGAAAATTAAGAACTTGTATATTTTATCTTTTCAATCAATAATGGACATGTACAATAATCTATTAATTTCTTTTTTTTGCATCAATAAAACCAATTTTAAATATTATCGTTTTGGGGTATGTTTTATCCCCCCCGCGGCCGGCGCTCCCGTGATGTCAATCGAGGTCGCGGCGTGATGAGTCACATCCCAGGCCCGCGACCGCTCCGCACGCCGCCCGGTACCCCACCGACTATCAAATAAACGTCAATTGGCTCGGAATTTTAATGGAATTTAATTAATTGAAACAACCATATACCATCTACAACTATTTTATTGACTTGATGAGTGTAAAAAAGTTACATAAACGTGTCTATACTTAATTCTATAGGGACTAACTGAACAGTAGGTACAATCATGATAAAAAACTATGTATGGCAGTGTGACGTGGCGGGCGTATGTCGATATTCTAGTAACATAAGAATTGACACAGTCCAGTGGAAACGAACTCAATACGCCTAACTTAATATCTACTTATGAACTCGATAACCAAGCAATCTAATCTATGATGCAAAACAAGTGTTGGATTACAGTTGCGTTAGTTTTCTATTGACACACCCCATGGTGTGTAACAAGGTCTCATACATAGATCGAGCCCACTATGGGGCGCGTGCGACGTACGAAATAATATCTTAATAGTAAATACTGTAAAATCGTTAATTGAAAGTATTAAGCGTGTGGGAATGTGAATCTACATATAATAGGGTTGTCTACAGTGTCGCGCCGATAGCCGGCGAAATAGATAGTGTAATGGAATGGTGTTGAACCATTTTTATCAAGTCGCCCGAGCCCGTCTGCAGCGCTTATCTAGCGAGTTGCAGCAGGGTCAAATGTTAGCGAGGAGCATTGTTACCGTTTTTACTAATATAATAATAACCCAATACTAAGTGAGTACTTTATCAGGACAATTTGCTTTTAGATAAATACTCATAAAATTACTTTGATAACGTTATCCGCATCATTTATTCATGCTTCATAAAAAATGTGCTAGCTAATAAACTGCCTCGCCCCCTTTGCGATAAAGCGTGAAGTGAAACTTCACGTATTTTATAAACTTGTGTGTTTAATACAAAACATGTTATAATACAATGGATTGTTACACAGTTCGGTTTGAATTGAAATGTTTCTGGGATTTTTGGGATACCTGCTTTATTTTCCTTTGTGACAATATTAGGTCGTGTATGTTGAAATAAATACTGTTATTACGAGACTATTTTAAACAATATTCATAAGTTGTTGAGGCGGAAAACGTGAAAAATACTTAGGTGTTTACCTACACATAGATTTTAATTAGAACGCAGTCCCGGACGGAACCGTTTGCCGTTAGTCTTAATTAATACTATCATGACTAGTACAGTGGTTGTTACTTACATTTATTATAAAAATTTGCACACAATATATATATTTATTTTTATCAAACTAAGAAATCTTCACATTATAATTATTATTATGAACACGTGTATTTAATTTATACGAATGACGTATTCTATTAAAAACAATGATGTAATGGATACAAAGTTGTAAATTAGTACGTTTTAATAATTAACCTGAATACATGAGGAACATGAAATGACAATAATTAAATACATAGTATTTGTATTTAGACTTTAGGACGTGAAATACAAATGGCTGGACAAGGTAACATAATGAAACAATGCTTCAGAAATTTACATTGAGGCCCGATAGTGGTTTAACATTTGATGTGATGCCTCATTCTTCATAGTAAGACAATTTATTCTTGTAAACATTCAGCTGAAGACAATCTCCTTGGCATAGTTTCCTTATTTTTTGTAGCGGTAAGCATTAATTAGATCATGGCTTTATAAATATAAATAAATAAAAATATGAAACACATTGACTTTAGAATCTCGACGAAACAATACAGTATCTGCGTACCTAATTATTTTATTCCTTAAACAAATAAAATCACAAAATTCGAATTGACTAGAAAAATAATACTGTCCACACAATTTACACATAATCCCACTACTAGACTAGATTTTACTGAGTCATTGGCGTTTAAAAAAATCGCTTCATCCATATTTCCGGTCTTTGAACTGACCTCGGTGTGAATCATCGTTCAAGACGCACTGACTCACGCATGTTATCAAACAAATCATTGCTAAATGACAAATACACTTCTAAATTATTCGTGAATTCGTGCATTACTCCTACCAAGAAGAATGTTTAAAATCCAGTCGTTTAAACAACCGAAAACATCCTACATTCCAAATACACACATCAAAAGTGTCTAGGGATCAACATATATTTTTGCAATAACTTTTCTCTTGATTGATATTAATTTAAATTTTCTTTAAGGATTCATCAAATAAAGTGTTTTCGTTTGTCACAGTAACGATAAACCAAGTCACCTTTGCATTAATAAAGAAATTTGCCATTTTCCTAATAAAGGGATTTTTGACATTTGAACCACTAACATTAAAGTTCGAAAAAAAGACTGAAATAACAGTTTTCTTTAAAATTTTATTGGGTAACTTAAACAATTAATAATCCGTGTTTCTACCGCGAACACTAACAACACAAGAACATCGGTTTGGCATACTCAAAATGAGTTCATCCAAATCACGCTGTGGAATGGCCGCCCATGTTCGTTGCAACAACAAAAAAAGGTGTTATCAGTCGACTTTGGACACGTTACCGAAGCACTGGTACCGTGGCTGAGCGCCATGAAGGACGGTATCGCTGCACCACACGGAGACAAGACCGATACATTCAAATCTTAACTCGAAGAGCTCCAACAATAACCGCCATGATGTTAGCCGTGAGGCTTCATCACTCTTCAGGGAACTTAATTAGCGACCAAACAGTCAGAAACCGCTTGCATGAAGTGAACCTTCATTCCCGAAGACCGCTACGGGTACCACCTATAGCAATGCACAATCGTAGGATTCGATATCAATGGGCTCTTGAACACAGAAATTGGGCAGAAGAACAATGGCGTTTCGTGTGCTTTTCTGATGAGTCTCGTTTTGGTATGAGACCGGATACAAGACGTATACGACACTGGAGAACCCCTGGACGCCAACAGCGATTAAAATCCTGCCAGGAAGTCCATCCTTATAGTGGTGGAACCATCATGGTATGGGCGGGTATTTGCATCGGCGGAAGAACTGAGTTGATTTTGATCAGAGGCAACCTCAACGCTCAAATTTATGCTGAGACGATTGTATCTGACGTCATCGTTCCTCTACAAGTGCAAATCGGTCCCTTATTTCAGTTAATGCATGATAATGCACGACCGCACACCGCAAGAGTTGTAAGACAGACTCTCGCCGCAGCTAACATCAATGTCCTGCCCTGGCCTGCTCAGTCGCCAGACTTGAACCCGATTGAGCATGCATGGGATATGCTACAGAGAAGAGCTCTGCCGAATATGGAGGGTATCCAGTTGCAAGAAGACCTTTTTTTGTTGTTGCAACGAACATGGGCGGCCATTCCACAGCGTGATTTGGATGAACTCATTTTGAGTATGCCAAACCGATGTTCTTGTGTTGTTAGTGTTCGCGGTAGAAACACGGATTATTAATTGTTTAAGTTACCCAATAAAATTTTAAAGAAAACTGTTATTTCAGTCTTTTTTTCGAACTTTAATGTTAGTGGTTCAAATGTCAAAAATCCCTTTATTAGGAAAATGGCAAATTTCTTTATTAATGCAAAGGTGACTTGGTTTATCGTTACTGTGACAAACGAAAACACTTTATTTGATGAATCCTTAAAGAAAATTTAAATTAATATCAATCAAGAGAAAAGTTATTGCAAAAATATATGTTGATCCCTAGACACTTTTGATGTGTGTAGATTCATCTCAACTACTGACATGTGGTGTAATTAACTCGAATGTAACTCACATGTCGAACAAATGAAATTAGTAAACATGCGTCCGATATGACACAGGCAGTGATGACGTCAAGTCTACCGATAAGTACAATGGTATTCAGCAATACCTACTTTTACTGATTAACGATTTCGTAATAACTCACAACATTTTGGTCCATCATGAATGAGGCCTGTTTTTGACTCGAAGGCTACAGAATGTATCTGTCATAAATACTCGCCCTCGCGAGTCCGTACCATATTTGTACTGTCGTTGCTGTCCAATTTACATTAAGGAATTTTCGAACAAGACCAAAAATAGTCATCATAGCGACTTGAAACACCGATGACTAGATATCAGTTTGAAGGATATAGGAATAACATTGCTGTCACCTATTGTGTCGATTTATCAGCTAATTTAACACGCCGCAGCCGCAGTTTCCCTATAATAGAAACTTGAAACTACACGGCTGGTTATAAATTACACCATCTGTATTCCTATTGTGTGTTTTTTCCACAATGCTCGAGCGCCGGCAGCTCGTTATTGGTAAATATCGCTTGTTGCCGCGCCGTTGTTTATTTGGACGAGTCGTAGCTGTCGTTGAGCGGGGGCAGGCTGTGGGTGAGCGTACTGTCCAACTTTCTTGCTTCGTGTTCCAAGGTGTACGAATCCAGTGCTGGGTCCTGGAAACAAAACATACTGTTAGATTGGAATACCTACCTACATAATGTTTACACATTGTAACAAAACTTGTGTTAAAAGCGGGTTGTCGATAGAAATAGAATAGAAGCACAAATTGGCAGGTTAAACTTCAAAATTCAGAGGTTTTTTTTTAACCCGCGTACAAAATGTTCTGTCACTTGATTGACTACGTTTTGCATGAAATGAAAAAAAATTGCTATTCCATACATTTTCACTGCGAGGGTCACTTTCATTTTTCTATGAAACGGCAGACTTTTTTTTTATTCGACGAAAAGTTTCAGGCTTTGGAATCATGTACTGAATTCATGGTGACCGGCTTCACATTGATGTCCCTTCCACCCTTTATTGAACTTAAATACCTATAACGTGCGTGGACCTGTCTTGTTTCTGCGATCCTGGCTACCTGTATCCAAATAAGTAGGAACAGCTGCAAATTAAAAATAAAATCAATATTATTGCTTTGGGCTTCAAGGTAACAATATTATGTTTGCGTGTATAAACCGATCCTGTAGCAACAAAGGCTTAGGCTCCATCAACCATTCCGTTAATTACTGTTTGTAGTATAGTATCCGTATCCGTATCTCGTACTTGTTACAAACACATAGTCTTATGACATAAGTAGGTATGTAATGCAATAACTACGCTGATTCGCTGTTTTCCTCGCGCGTAATCGAGCAAAAATGTCTGCATAGTCCGCGTCATACACAGGTATGAGACATCATCATCTCGAGAATTAAAGCAATTAATTCCTTTTATTCAACTGATGAATCAATTAACGGTCATTCTTTTAGATGGATTCTATTGCCCGCATTCTATATAAGCTACCTAAGTCCGAATCCTAACTACATATCAAGACGAGATACGCGACTTGCATGGATTTATGGTCATGGTAATAACCATGGCCATAAATCAATGCAAGGTTCTGCTAAATTACCTACGATTTGAACGTGACTAAATAACGCTAAATTGCAGCTAATTAAATACTATAATGGACATTATAAGCACCCTGGAGAACCGGAAACTAAAACCTGAATACATAATGCATTCAGATGTCTTGCATTGATTACCATAGCCAACGACATTGGTAGACATGAATTGTAAGAACGCTCCGTAATTAAGTACTTTGCAGTTTCATCTAATTTGATCTGGGTCCGTAATGAAATATTTTTTACATCTACCCCACCTTGGTACATACCTGCACTTTAAGTGCTAAGCGTCTTAGAAACGAATGAACAAGGAAACTGTTGATCTCCTCGAAAGATTTAGGGCCTATGAAACTAAACGCGATTAGCCCATAAACTTTAGGCTATATCTAAGTGTCATATTTTGTGGAATATTGACTCTAACCGGTCTTAAAGATGTGCGCGTTCAATTTCTTCGATGAAATTGATGTAGGCAGCTAAAAGTGTTGTTGTTGCAATTATTGTTAGCAGCAATAACTTGCTACACTGGGAAAAATAAGGTAGGAACAGCCGAAGTCTATTTGTTCTTGAGGGGGAAAAAGGATGATTTTAATTAAAGTTCCTGAAACTGTAGGTAGATTCGAATACCTAAGTAACAGTAAATAATGCGTAATATTGTATTAACGTCATTACATTGTTTAGTGTCCATGGTCCAGTTGTTTTCCCTGAAACTTATCTGAGCTTCTCAGTAATTATAGAATTACAAATACCACTTAGTTACGTCCATACATACAATAAGGAATTTATTTTAAAAAAAAAGTTATTTGTATTTTGTGCGTCACCGACTGTGTCCAAATAAATGTTTTTCTTTCTTTCTTTTTAGGGGACAGATTCTAGGCAAAAGTCACAAACCGTACTTAAACTTTACAGGTACCTAAAGTAAGCGTTCCATACGAATGTGAACTTTATTCCAAGGATAACAAAATTGGATATTATGTAGCTTAGAAGACTGGTGATTTAACTGACATTATTTTTATAAGTAGGTATCGCTTTTGCTTATTACGTCATGCATATTTTAATGTATTTTTGTAATGTTTCACTTTATAGTATTAACCTTAATAGTAGATAGGTACCTACTATAGATACCTTTAAAATTTTAATAAAAACTATCATACAGATCTATACAGGTTAAATTAATTTCTAACACACACTATTTTTGTACTTGGATCACTGTCTCAATAACTCAATTTTAGCCAAAATGTCAGGTGCTCCACATTAGTTTACAAATATGGACATAATTCTCTTAGTAAGCTTCATATTCGTATGAAACGGTTTATTTGACAAAGAAATGTCAATTTTCGGTCTGGGGGCATGATTCTCTGACCGCATTTTGACTTCACTTCGCTAAATAAAGTGTGTCATACGAATGCTACCCTAAAATGTATGGAATTATGTTCTTATTCGTGTGAGACGCTTAAGCAAACAACGATTTGTGAATCTTGCTCACACACAACGAATGCTTGCAGTAGCGGGCATTTACAGATAAGTATAGGTCATTCTGTAAATAACTAAGGTTTACCAGGTAAATTACTTTACCAATCAAGTAGCTAGTACTTATTGAAGTAGGGTTATAGATATACAATGTAACTAGTAAATTAGTTAGCAAACTGAAATGGCAGTACTACCACTTCCAAGACCTGGCCTGACCTGATCATGTTTTTCGAAGAAATTATGAAGTTATGACTACTGGAGCTGGATAGTCCTTGAGTAGGGGTTGCGAATCAGACCCCTGTTCGATGGATATACAAACCTTAACACAAACATTGCCACTATTTTTTGTGATATTCTAAGCTCAGTGCCTTCAACACACATACGTGGTAGTGGGTTAAAAGGTAGCCTGAATATACTGAATCCGGAAGGCGGAGAATCGGATGTACCACAACTTGGGAAGCCTATCATCCAGCGATCCAAGATTAGACTACAAAGCTACTTGGAGTCTTATAGCTAAAAAAAGATTATCTAATGATAAAAACCGAATTCTCATATGCTTCGAATACTCATATTTAAGAACAAATATAGATACATTATTGTATTTTCGTCGGCTGTTACAACAACAAGTACAGACACCAGCACATCAAGTTATCCCAAACTCAAATTTTCCCAATTGAAAATGAACCTTACGAGTTTGTAATAAAGTTGAAAATCTATCAAAAAAAATGACATAGGGGTAGTTTGCCATCAAGTTTGATGTGCTGATCTGTGTGTGTTTATGTCGTACAGTAAACCCTTACTGCACGGTAACACACACACACGGCACCGAAATCACCCGATTTGAAGGTGCAAGTGTTACCACTGATGTGCGGTTGACTGTACCTATAAGTTACAGAGAGGTAGCATGAGACTAAGCGGCAACATAGAAATTTAACTTTGTTTTAATATCGGTATTTGGTCGTGCTTAAGCGCGGTATAGTTTGAATCACAACACTATAATACCTAAGCAAGAATAAGTACGTTAATATTTAATACAAATACAGGAAAAAATGTCCAGTTATAGAACAGATAACATCCATTTTTTCGAGCATTACAGGTACTTACAAACCTATCTAGGTACAGAGGCCAGCACATCAAGTTACCACAATCTGTCAAATTTCTTTGATAGTATTTCAACTTTATTGCAATGACATAAGGTTCATTTTTAATTGAGAAAATTTGACAGTTAGGGATAGCTTGATGTGCTGGCGTCTGTACATACTTTACATAGTTATTTTCCTCTTTTATGGTAGTCAATAGCAAGGTGGGTTTCATCGTTATTTTGGGCGCGTGGTTGACTATAAGTGCCTACCGCACGTACATTCCATGATAAAAAAGCACCTATAATTAGCAGCAGTACGGATTCGCATGCATATTCAAGTGTTACTACTGATCTGTTCCTACCTTAGTACTTTGCCTACTAATAATATTTAACAGCGGCTTCGCCCGTGTGGATGTCGGAAATTATCCCAAGGGATAGTACTACCGGGATGATCCAGCTCATAAACTACCTCTGTGCCAAGTTTCATCTAGATCCGTCCAGCCGTTTGAGCGTAAAGGACTAACTCACACACTCACTCACAAACTGTCTCCTTTATAATATTAGTGTGATGTACAGTCGGTTTGAAAGATGTATAAATAATTCGACATGCGAATGCATTTTATGGTCTACACGTTGTGATCCATAATACTGTATCATTTTGCAGCTACAATTACTTATCCAAAGTGTAATTCCACATTGATGGCAAATAAAAAGTCGTTGAGAAAGTTACAATATTATCACCATGATCGTTTAAGCTGAAAGACGTCCACTGCTGGACATAGACTTCCCCACACCACCATTTCGAGCGGTTCTGTGCTTCCCGACCCAACGAATTCCTGCAGCCTTTACAAGGTCATCGGTCTACGTTGCATGAGGCCTTCCAACGCTACGTCTTACGGTGCAAATATTATGCTTGGCCCAAAATACAGCCACGCGAACTTCGTTTACTGATGTAAGATGATAATGATCATAATGGTCATAAGTTCCTACTGTTGCTCAGGTTACATATCGAGCGATCTGAGCGTTATTGCTGAGAGACCAGACTGCCCTTTCCTGACGCACTGGTCCCGTAGGCATGCCTACAGGCCCGGTAAGGAGGAAAAGTTTATGAATAATTTTTTTTTGTGAATTTAATTTAATTTATTTTTCCTCATGTAACTAACATAGTTGTAAGTTTTTTCTGTTACTAACACATTATGGATTTTTACTTATATCCAAAATAAATGATTATTATTATTATATCAATTAAATAAATAAATTCTAGGCAATGCATACTCAAAAAGTTGAGTCTGTCTGTGTCTACATAAGTTCCACAATTCTAAGAGGATTAGTACGATTCCCATAACTAATGTAACTGCGCAGGAACATACGCAGCTAGTATTAATTTTCCTTTTATTGTGAGGTCACTAGGACAGATTAGGACCGTTGTCATTATGTATTATAAACATGATAGATGAACTGGGGTTTTACTTATTGACTAATTGGGTTTTTAATGAAGAATGTGTTATTCAATGCCCTTACCTAGAAATTATAACTATTACTAGCTGTCCCGGCAGACGTCGTCCTGCCTTAACTATGATACCTACCTACCTTTCCTACCTACCCTACCTACACGACCTACCCTACCTACCCTATCTACCCTACCCACCCTACCTACCCTACCTACCCCACCTACCCTACCTTACCTACCCTACCTAGCCTACCTACACGACCTACCCTACCTACCCTACCTACCTAGGGGTATGAAAAATAGATAGTAGCCGATTCTCAGACCTACTGAATATGCATATAAAATTTCATATAAATCGGTCAAGCCGTTTCGGAGGAGTACGGTAACTAACATTGTGACATGGAAATTTTATATATAAGATTTAAGGGTGTGACTACAGGATGACGACTAATAGAGAAGTATGGAGGAAATAGAGAAGTATGAAAGAAACAGACATGTTGCGCAGACCCCAGATGATGACATAAAAATTATAACAAAATACCAATTCAGAGAAACAAGACCACTTATAAGGATATACAATGAACTTCTGATTTATTAGTTGTTGATTTGGTTCACCACATTAATGTTAAATGACATTTAACTAACAAGAGTTAGAAAGAAACTGGATTTCAGATAAAGGATAAAACAAACCTTTTAAAAGTACTATGATTGTTCTAACTCCGGAACTTGTAAACTATTTCTCTAGTTATCGTGGTTACGATGAAATGTTTCCGATTCGTGCCCTATCTAGTCCTTTTATGGTTGATAACAGCAATAATGTTCTATTCATTGTTAAATATTTTGTTGCCCAATTTGATACATTTATAATTGTTTCTTTTAACAAAACATATTTTTAAGATTATAATTCAGTAGCTACTGTCCGCGACTTCGTTGACGTAAAACCTTGTTTAAACATATAATATACAACACAAACACATAATAATAAATTGTACATGCATCATCATTCTCCTGCCCTTATCCCAATTTATTTGGGGTCGGCGGAACATTTCTTCTTCTTCCATACTTCTCTATTAGTCGTCATCTCGATAGTCACTCCCTTTCTAGCCATATCATCTTTCACACAATCCATCCATCGTTTCTTTGGTCTCCCTCTACTTGTATAGCCATCCACATTCATACTCACAACTCTCCTGACAACATTTTCCTCATTCCTCCGCATAACATGCCCGTACCATGACAGCCGATTTCCACACAACTTTTCAGTCACCGGTGTCACTTTCAGACTTCCTCTTATATACTCATTCCGTATTCTATCCATTCGCGTAACACCACACATCCCTCTTAACATTCTCATCTCAGCTGCATGCAATTGTCTTTCATTCATTCCTTTTGTGGCCCAACACTCTGATCCATACAAGACGGCAGGTCTAATCATGCTTTTATAAATCTTCCCCTTATGTTTAAGGGGAATGCGGGAGTCATAAATTGTTCCCGTGACCTGCCGCCATTTCATCCACCCAGTGTTAATTCTATGCTTAACAGTCCGATCTATTTCGCCATCGCTTTGCACAAGTGAACGGAGATACCGAAAGTCATCAAAAGAAGCAAACTGGGAGAAGCGCGCCATCAAGCGCTATGACCCCAGAACTGGAGAGACCGCCGAAATCGCAGAACATGTACTCAGTTTTGGTTCTACTGATTTTCAGGCCAACAATCTCCAGTTTCCGTTGCCATTTCTCCAGTCTGCTCTGGATCTCAGGTCCGACGCCATCGACGACATCGTTCTTGTCGGTGAAGATACCGACAAGAACGATGTCGTCGGCAAATAGCATGCACCATGGTGCCTCTTCCTGTATGTCCGCCGTAAGAGCATCCATAATCAAAAGGAAGAGGTAAGGGCTTAAAGCCGACCCCTGATGCAAGCCTACCGCCACATTGAACTTGTCGGTGTTGCCAGCAGCCGACCGAACGTAGGTACGGGATTGGCTGTACATAGCACGAATTAACTCTACATACTTCCCGGGCACACCTTTCTCTTTCAAGGCCCACCACACGACATCCCGAGGTACCCTATCATACGCTTTCTCTAGATCAATGAACACCATGTGCAAGTTTTTGTGTACTGTGCACGTCTGTACTTCTCGCACAATTGGCGGAGTGCAAAAGTGGCGTCCACTGTTCCTCGACCTGGCGTAAACCCAAACTGGTTTGGGGTAATCTCACTCTCTTCTCGCAATCTTTTCTCTATTATTTTCTCCCATACCTTCATACTGTGGGACATGAGCTTTATCCCTCGATAGTTGTTGCAGTCCTTTACATCACCTTTATTCTTGAAGATGGGCACTAGCGAACTATTGCACCATTCTTGTGGGATCACTCCTTCTTGCAACAACTTATTGAAGAATAAAGCCACATACATCCATCTTCTTTTAAACACTTCCATACTTCTACTGGTATATCATCTGGGCCCAAGGCCTTTCCATTCTTCATACTTTGAACTGCCTTTCTTACTTCATCCATGCTAATTTCTCTTACCAAACCCATATTTGCTTGTACCTCATTGAGCACTCCATTCCATTCATTCTCTTCGTTCATTAGCTTTTCAAAATACAACTTCCATCGTTCTTTTATTTCGTCATCTTTGGACAGAACCTATGCAATATATTATTATTATTAAGTCATTATCATTACTAACCAGAATTCGATCCTTATTAGTGACACTATGGAATGGAGTAATAATACAGTGTTCTTTGTTTCAAAATCAACGGGTTCGATTCCTGGTTTTAGTTTTCATCAAAATCGAGCCTGCGACTCCTTTGAGTGATAGTCCAAGATCCCAGGGTCACCAGACAGTCGCCAGTCCACATTTCTGTCGTCAGAAAAAACGATATGTCTGGTGGCCTGGGATCCTACTCTATAAGTAGGGTATTTGACAGGGTAGTCAATAACGTTACTTTTTATGAACTATCAAAACGCGGAATTTGTGCGTGGTTTGTAGGAAATATTGAAATGTGACGTCACAGATTTTTGGAATCAAATAGAATACTTATTAACATTAAATCCAATTTTACAATTATATCCTCGTATAATATTTAATTTCTGTACGGTGATGGAAGTTTTTAAGCCGAGCGGTCTTTTTTCTATGTGATTTCATATTTTTATTTTGGACCATGTTAAATAACGAAAAATCTCTATTCTTCAAAGTTTCGGTTTTGGCCATCCACGCCCACTTGAAAAATTTATCCTGTATATCAATGAGGATTTACCTACTCGGAATCAAACCATATTTCTTAATTCATGAGAGAGATTTTCCTGCTCATTGTTATTTTAGAGTATAAAAATATTTCTAACGTAATTATCGAGATAACCCACATCATCAAGTTATTTATTATGTCTGTCTGAAAAGATAAGATATTTTTTTATCCTTATCATTGTTTGATTTTGACCGATTGTATGGTATAGGCTGATTTTAACGAGTTTTTCCTGCAGATAAGAATTTGGGACGATATAACAATATTTATAACCGCCTAAGAGGTCGGAAGAACAGATGACTTGTTTTTGATTGAGATGTGAGAGAATCGCTATTTAAGATTTTTCTTCCCCATTGTTTCTGCTTGAGGAACTCTAGCATGGTAGAACGGAATCGTAGTGTTTTGAGAGGTGTTTAGTGTCCTCAGTATGCTAGACAACGCCGTAGGAGTTAGGCAAGACCACCGCTGGACTATTCGCTAGAACCAATCATAGTAGTTCTCTTGGCCGAGCTATAAAAGCTGATGAAGTCACATTCGACAGACTTTAAGTGGGTGCAGGCATGACATAACTCCTCCATTTCACCTTAGGGTGATGTGTTATGCGCATAGTCTTTTTCTCGGCCTAAAAAAGAGGGTGGTACGACATGATCACCTGTGACACAGTCCTCAGCGAGTCTCCCAGTGCAGAGCGCAGGCGCTGCACGTCTCTAGCGGCGCGGCCGCTGCGCGCGATGTACGCCTGGCGACGGCGGATCTCTGCTGTGAGCTGGGAGCGGAGTTGAGAGGCCTATGGGGTGGAAATGGGTATTTTAGGGCTGGTTGTGTAACTTTACGAGTAATAGAACATGCCTATGTGTTTTTATGTTTACTTAAATATATTTGACAACAATACTGTTTTATGTTTAATGCATTCACAATAAATGTGTATTACTGCCCCAATTAAATAATTAGATGCTTATACTTATGTCTTAAATAAAGTTTTTCAACGTCAAGTTTACTTTCTCACTGCTGGTTGAAAGCTTTTCATTTTTCCTTCCATCTGACACAATTTATCAGGAAGCAAGCAGCAATGTTGTCCTACCATCTTCTTCGTGTTTACTGCGGCCTTTGTCGCTATTTCAGAGTATCTTCCCTAATACTTCCCTAGGTCGTTCGGATTCAACATTCAGCATGTCTAGCAATGGCTCGCTCAAGCAACCTGGGCACCCAGTTTAAGTAGGATTGGGCTGACCATTTAAAGTATAAATAGAATGAATACCTGTTGTATGTATAGTGAGACCACCATAAGCTGGCATTATTTCATCTTGTCAGTTTATGTGTGTATACAAATGGTTAAATATATAAATATGTGTACCTGCGTCTCGAGCCTCATGATCTGCTGCCTGTAGGTGGCCTCCTTGGTCTCCAGCAGGCGCTCGGCCTGCACGGCGGCCTGCCGGTAGTGCTCCACGTCGCCGCGGCGGGACGGCGACACGCTGGACAGGTCCGACAGGTAGCGCGAGCGAGCCATGGCTAGCTCAGCTTCCTGAATCAAAACAGAAAGTTGATAAATGAGATAAGTAACATCACTTTTTGATGTGAAACATCTATAGCCGCACGTAAAACTAATTTCTGGCGTGGCGACGCATGCCGTGGCGACGCATGCCGTGGCGACGCCTCGCCACGCTATATGATGGTGTAAATATACAGTCTATATGCAGTAGTGTGTACTGTGTGGCGACGCGTCGCCATGCGCAATCGACTGCGATTCTCTTCCCACTCGAACCGGCGTTAAGGTAATGAAGAATATTTTATTTTATCATTATGCCATATTTAGTTTCTATCGCAATCTGTTCTTTTCAATCATATTACTTTTACAAAATAATGTCGATGTTTCACATCTGCCAGGCGTCCCGTGGCGGCTCACATTTTTTAAAATATTTTTTTTATTGTAAACTCGTAGGTATATTATAGTTACGAGCCGCTTAACATTATTATGTGGTACAGTAGTAGCCACAGTTGAGGTCGTCATGGGCGGTCGCTGGGGGCCACATGTCAGCGCATGGTGCCATACTATTAGGTAAAAACATCGTGAGGAAACCAGCATGCCTAAGAGATATTTCCCTACAGTATTTGAAGCTAGTTAGAGGCCCATGGGCAGCATAAAAACTCTGACACCAGGTTAATCACTAAACTAACCAAACGAAAAAGGAGGGACAGTTAAAAGGCATCCAACACTGCTAAATTTTTAACAACATTTAGACATATTATTATATTGACAAATTACAGATGATTAGTGCTAAGCCAGACGTAAAGCGTGGGGCATTATCTCGTTTATGAAATCACACGGCGAATCATACAAAACTGATTCATACAATTACCGAACGTGACATACAGCATCCGCATAAACTAACACAAGTTTATCAAGAAGGGTCAGAAAAGGTAAATTAAACACTCTGGGGTTTATTCATAAACGTGGCTTAACATTAAGTCGTTGACTGCCACGCAGCAGACACAATAGAAAAACTATTGTTCGCGGCTCACCGGTGACCGCGTTGGCGCTCAACGTGTTAAGTATTAATGACTAACGTTTGCTTTAACATATATTTTTGACGTTTAAATGTCGCTTTACTTTAAGAAATGTTTATAAATAAACGCTATATCTACTCTAAAGTTCTGCACCAGAAAGACTAATCAACTTGTTCATCTCTCATTTTGAGGATTCATGTGGATATTGTATAATTATCACTTGCTCAAAAATCGGTGAAGAAAAACAACGTGTGGAAACCAGCATGCTGAGAGATATTTCTCAACAGCATGTGAAGCTAAGTCAGAGGCCCATGGGCAGTATAAAAACTGGACTCCAGGTTAGTCCCTAACCACACGAAAAGAAGAAGAAGAACTTATATATCAGCCAGTTCCTTCTCCAAACGCCTGATCTTCATCCTTTAACTCTCTGTTCTCCATTTCTATGACACTGAAGTCCGTGGTGAACCTTTTGTCTTTGAACGGTATGTTGGGGGAGTATGAAAAATGCTAGTACCTATACTAAAAGCAACTTACTGAACCTGCAGCTCACAGAATGGATGGCTGATGGAGCCGAATAGCTGTGGAGTGGGTAGGCCCTCTTCAGTGGCGTGCGTTTCATAAAGACAAAAAGACACTGCCTACCCTAGTTCTGATAATAGATCTAATATTATTTTATCAATAAACAAAACAACATAAAAATCTTAAATCATAAATCAGCGCCACCTATCGAGTCAGTGCCGGTGTTATCATTAAGATCGTTCAAGTAATTTCGCATCATCGATTCGCGCTGCACTAGCGCCACGGCATTCGGCAAAGACACAAACTATTCGTCTCTGACTCTGAATGTTTTGTATGTGTGCTCAGTGCAAAGTCGTGGTTATGCGGATTTTTATGTGTGTGCGTTCCTATAGCTACGTGGGCTTTGCTGACACACAATGACAAAAATCACGCACACAACTGCATGAATAGCCAGTGGCTATCTTACGAAGAATTACGATCCGTACCGAACATTTCCGAAGAAAGTTTGCTACACAGTGCAAATATTTTAAGAAGTAACATTGTTTCATTGAATGTTATATATTTAGATGGCCATCATTTTTTTGTCGTATTAAATTTTAATACTTAATAGTCAATAGAAGCCATATTGTTTTATGTGTGTTGTGTTTGTGACTTGCGCTATCAGATATTTAGGATTTTAACATTGTTATTAGAGTGAAAAATGGATAATATTTATTTATTTATTTATTAATCATGGAAGACTTACAGCTAATGTAAACAGAATAAAAACAATATGTGAGACTGACAGCCAATTAAAAGTCTTCACTTCTAAAAATCAGTTTGAAAAAGGGAGTGTGAACAACACAATACAATACAGCTACCAAGAAGAAACAGGATAATAATCAAGCTAAACTTAATTTACATTTTAAACACAACACAAGAATAAAAAACCTGACTTTACAAAACCTACTTAAAAAAGCTAAGACTCATGCACTTTCTTGCCGAAGACACACTTGTAATGAAAGGGTCAAAATCATGCTGTCTGCACATGATATTAAAATTATTACTCGCACGCACTATGAATGAATTTTGCCTATAATTCGTAGCGGTAAATGGAACACGCAGCGTTGAGTTCCATCGCTTCGACCTTCCAGGAACGTTGAAATAAAATTTGGATAGAATATCGGAATTGTTAGTAGAATGATTGAAAATTTTTAATAATGAAATGCAGTCAGAGATTGCTCGCCGATTAATAAGGGGTAATATATGATACTTCTTACAGAGATGAAGGTAATCTTCAGACCGGTACGGCACCTTCTGATGATAACACAAATACTTGATGAATCTTTTTTGGATGCTCTCTATACGATCAATGTACTTGCGGTAGCACGGATTCCAGATTTCAGATGCGTACTCCAAGTGACTTCTAACAAAAGTGCAATAGAGGGTTTTTAAAGTTTTAGCTTTACTGAAGCACTTGGAGAGCCGCATTATGAAACCTAGTGCTTTAGATGCTTTAGCGACTATGGCATCGACATGTGATTCAAACGTAAGCTTAGAATCGTGATAGACCCCCAGATCTCGGATGCAATTAGTTCTAGGAAGTACTTGATCACCCAAAATATAAGTTGAATTAATAACTGAACGCTTTCGAGAATAAGTTAGAACCGAACATTTAGCAGGGTTTAGATCCAGCTTACTGCTACGACAGTAGGCCTCCAGACAACATAGATCATCCTGAAGTGCGACCACGTCCGCCTGTGATGATATTGTTGCATAGATTTTCATATCATCAGCAAAACACAGCAGTTTGGATGAAATCAGGCAAGAGTTGATGTCGTTTATATAGATAATGAAAAGTAATGGGCCGAGCAATGAACCCTGGGGGACTCCACTGGGGACAGGCACCCAACCAGACATATAATTACTTAACACTACTGCTTGGGACCTGTTCTCCAGATAAGAAGAAAACCACCTGAGTAAGTCACCTCGTATTCCCCCATACCATATAACTTCGACAGCAAGATCTCATGGTCAATCCGATCGAAGGCCTTACTGTAATCAGTATAAACGACATCAACCTGATTACCGCTATCCATGGCTTCAGTTATAAAGTCATTTAACCGAATTAAATTGGTGACGGTAGACCTTCCTTTAAAAAAACCATGTTGAAAGGTACTAAATGAATTTTTTAGAGCACTATACACCTGATTATAGACGATCCTTTCGAAAATCTTTGCCACAATACAGAGCTTGGATATCGGCCTATAGTTTTCAATTTCGGTTTTGACCCCTTTTTTATGAATAGGTGTAATGAAAGCCGATTTCCAAAGACCAGGTACAACACCAGTGACCAATCATTTCCGAAAGAGAATCGAGATAGGTTGGGCAATCGAAGTCGAGCACCGAACAAGAAATTTGGCTGAAATATTATCCGGGCCAGCCGCTTTAGAAGTATCCAACTTGCTAAGCAAGCTAGAAACTTCATCAGCGTTCACTACAATACTACATATATCAGATAGGCTGGAAGATTCGGTAAAAATAGGGGGTGTAGGAATTCCATGACTAGGGTTAGTATCTAGAAATGTAGAATAAAAGTACGTAGAAAACGCTTCGCATATTCTTTCTCCGGTACGCAAGGCTTCGTCCTTATAGTTCAAGGTGCTTGGAACTGCATTTGAGTTGTGTCGTTTTTTAACGAAGGTCCAAAAGTATTTCGGGTTTTCTTTAATAGATTTTTCGGTTAAATTCAAGTAGTTTTCGTAACATTGCGATTCTAATACCTTTAAAATAATTAAATTAATTGTCTGTGAAAGTTGTTCAGATGGTGCGTGTATTGAGAAAATAAAATATGATGCGTTTTCAAAACGATCTTTCAGTGAAAAAAAACAAGTTATCGAGATAGGTCATCCAACACCGGATTTGCAATTAATACAAACTAAAGGTAAAGTTAATCGTAAATTCAATACAAAACAATAATAATATGATTCATATCATTGGCTGACAGGTTGCATACACAGTAGGTAATCGGTTATTTTGCTTAGTTTGCCTATTATTTTCAAATAATAAAACCGTCTGGAACGACATCGGTTACGCTGATATTCATAATTTTAATAGGTACTTATAATAAAAATAAATTTTAATTTTACGAAATTATGCAAAAAAAGACATCAGATGTGACTTATTGCATTAAAAAAATTAGGGACTTTGAATCGTTTTTGGAATCATTCAGATCTAGGTTTGAATTAATTTTTGAAGCGTAAAAATAAGCACAGCGCCAAAACGAAAACGTAATGTTGTGGTCGCGAAAATCAATTTTAAGCGGATTTTTATTGAAATTATAGACAATGTATTATATCCATCGAATGTCGCGACCGATATAAAAATCTGAAAGAGTAGACTACTTTCTTGCGAAAATTTCAATAAATATAATGACAATTTTCCGGTTGAATTAGTATCGCAATTCGTAAATGTTTATAAATTATACGACTTTAACTTAGACCGCCTTATCAATGAGCTCAAATGTGTTTATAAATCATCAATCGACAAGACGACGAACCAAAACCAACGTGTAGTATTTTTGGTGAGTAAAATTTTCTGCCTACCCTGTCTTAAAACTGTGTGCACGCCACTGGCCCTCTTCAAAAGGACCGATACCTATTCGGCGACGCTTGGGGGAGTTTATGTCCAGTAGTGGACATCCTTCGGCTGAATAATAATGATGAACTTACTTTATCAGCCAGTTCCTTCTCCAGGCGCCTGATCTTCATCCGCAGCTCTCTGTTCTCCAGTTCGATGAGACTCAGGTCCGTGGTGAAGCCTTTGTCCTTACACGGTATGTTCGCAGAATCTTTGTAGCAACGTGTCGAAGAGTCCTTTGTTGAATCTGGTCCTGAGATACGAAAATAAATATTTTTATGATTACTAATTTTTTGAAATTATTCCACGGGAAAGTACGACCGGGATAAAAAATAAGTTTCCTGTGTGTGAATCCTAGTTATAAACTATCTGTGTGCCAAATTTTATACAGATCCGTTCAGTATTTTTTGCGTGAAAAAGTAACAAGCATAACATATCTTATGGCATTTAGCAAGCGTAGCTTTCTATTAGTAAAAGAATGTTTGTAATCGGATCAGTACTTTCAGAAATTACTTATTAAATTCAAATTCAAAGCATTTTTCAAACTAGCTTTTGCCCACGACTTCTTCCGCGTGGAGTTCGGTAATAACGCGGTTTCCTTTAGGGATATTTTGAGACAAAAAAAATAGCCTATGTTGTATGCAATCAATCTCTCTGCCAAATTTTATCGAAATCCGTTTAGTGGTTTAGGCGTGAATGTAGAGAGTTACTTTCGTAATATTAGTATGGATATGGTGGCGGCAGGTCACGGGAAGAATTTGTAACGCCCGCATTCCCCTTAAACTCAAGGGGAAGATTTATAAAAGCATGGTTAGACCTGCCGTCTTGTATGGATCAGAGTGTTGGGCCACAAAAGGAATGAATGAAAGACAATTGCATGCAGCTGAGATGAGAATGCTAAGAGGGATGTGTGGTGTTACGCAAATGGATAGAGTACGGAATTAGTATATAAGAGGAAGTCTGAAAGTAACACCGGTAACTGAAAAGTTGTGTGGAAATCGGTTGTCATGGTACGGGCATGTTATGCGGAGGAATGAGGAAAATGTTATCAGGAAAGTTGTGAGCATGAATGTGGATGGCTATACAAGTAGAGGGATACCAAAGAAACGATAGATGGATTGTGTGAAAGATGATATGGCTAGGAAGGGAGTGACTACCGAGATGACGACTAATAGAGAAGTATGGAAGAAAAAGACAGGTTGCGCCGACCCCAAATAAATTGGGATAAGGGCAAGAGAATGATGAGTATGGATAACATGACTGATATAATTTAGTTCTTGCATCTTGCATACCACGTGTATACTCAAGTTTTGGACAAATAAATTGTCTTAAAAACAAAAAAGCAATTGCAGGCACTTTTGAACTGTCAAGAGTCGGTCAGTAACTATATAAGCAACTAAATAAACCAAATTTTACCCATTTACAACATCAGCCTATTCAAAGTGGTTGAGCACTCATCAACGGTTGATTTATATTGCGTTAGCGAGTTTCCTATACCGTCAACCGTATAGGAAAATCAATAATTTAATTAATGACTATTCAATTGTTTCCACTCATTAATAACACCAGTTTTTGTAATTTAAAACTTCATTAGTTTGCACCATCCTGAATATTTATTATCATCACAACATGATAATAAAACACAACATGAAAATGCCTATGGCATTAAGTCCGCCTCTGTATATTTCTGCGCTTAAAGTATTAAATAAATAAATAATATATAAAATATACTTACCGTTATCTAAAGATACCGGTAGGCTACTAAATTTTTTCATATTTTTAAATGTTTTTATTTAAATGTGTTAATAAAAATATTTAAAAATGTACTTAATAGATGTATTGAAATCAAAAATAAAAGATCTATAACATCTAAACAAAATAGTCAGTTTTAGATTAATTTGATATACTAGTTTCTGAATCTAAATCGATAACAATGACATCATAATATGCAGTACGTACTACGATCAACAACATAATCATTTCCTAGGGAAACACAGTTACTCACACTCAAACTGCGTCGTAGTTTATGGTTATCAGCGAACAAAATACCTAACTTTAAAAGTCCCTAAAATAACAATTGTTTCTCGAAACTTTCAAAATAAATCATAAAATTGAACTTTTGAGGGCCCAGTGGTAGTTTTTTTTTTTTTTTGAAGGTGGGATATCCGCTCGGGTGTCGTCACGTGGCTCCCGACACCCGGAGCGTCTCCCGCGGCGGCTAGGACGGGAAAACCTTGCCCTCTCCCATCCCACCACCTCCTTCGCGAGCATGACTGTTTCGCAGAAGGAGGTGACTGCCTCCCATCCCACCACCTCCTTCGCGAGCATGACTGTTTCGCAGAAGGAGGTGACTGCCTCCCATCCCACCACCTCCTTCGCGAGCATGACTGTTTCGCAGAAGGAGGTGACTGCCTCCCATCCCACCACCTCCTTCGCGAGCATGACTGTTTTGCAGAAGGAGGTGACTGCCTCCCATCCCACCACCTCCTAACTCAAAACTCAAACTCAAACTCAAAGTATTTATTTCAAATAAACCAATTACAGGCACTTTTGAATTGTCAAGGTGTCGGTCAGTCAGAGAGATAAAGCTAGTTGCCCATTCTAAAGCAGTAGGTACCTATGGAGAAGAACGGGCAAGAAACTCCATGGACACTCTTTTAAACAAAATATGGTTACAAAATATTGGTTACATCGATCATATTATTATTATACATGTGAGAACGATGCAGAACGGTGAAAGCATCCGATATAAAATAATGTAAAAGAAAAAAAAGATCAAAAATTAAATTAAAACAAGCCATGGCCGCTAAGAGATGACCAGTCTCTACCGAGAGCGCCCGTTCATGAACATGACGCATGGATTAGCACCATTCAGCTCAACCATTTTGATGGGAGCTAAATGATCCAACACATGCATCACCATCAGTGAGACATTACAGGGAGCATGACATGCTCTCAGCCGCCAGGGCACATTCAAGTCAATGTAAGACGTACTCAGTACTCAAATGGTAGCTTTATAGTCTCGCACTCCCCTTCCTATCTCACCTAGTTCATTAGCGAATAAATGTTTACCATAACTATTGTATTGTTCGATTTCTTAATCTTTAGACTGGACCTGGAATACTCTACTACCGGGGAATTTGTTTTTGGAACGAAGTTCTTTAACGTGGCTTGTGCTGGTAGAAATCGGCACGTAAGGAAAAAGCGTTATATCGCCTTCACGCCACTTTCTCTCTCTCTCTCTAAACAGACACAGAGAAAGAAAAAAATAATTTAACACGCGTTTTAAATATAATCACGCTATCTATGGTTGAGGGGTGGGTTGGGAAAAATAGCTTAAAGAAACTTTGAAAAAGAAAGCCAGTTTCAAGTGTAAAAAGCTTTTGTTTTTTATCATACGTGAAAAGGAACGGATTGCCATCCCAACGAACTATGAGAGTGTGGCAGGAGCGAGTACACCTGTGTCTACGTATACGTTTGAACACCATATTTCCAGTGAAGTGCGCTAGTCATTGTTGAGATTAGCCACCGTGACCCAAATTCAGTCTAAAGATTTATTTATTTAATCTTTTCGCCATACGAAATACCACGCTGCGCTCCAAAACTGGGATCGTTGACGGTGGCAAAAAGGCTGCCAAGCTGAAATGGGATTGGGCGGGTCACGTTAGCCGCATGCATAGTGACCGCTGGGCAATATTCGCTACAAGGTGGGTGCCTGAGGATGGACGGCGCCGTCGAGAGCGGCCCAGGGAGAGGTGGCGAGACGACCTAGACGCATACCGCAAAGGATGGATCAAGGTGGCACAAGAGAAAGATGTCCGGAAGGATTTGGGGGAGACCTTTGCTCAGCAGTGGGACAGTGTGGGCTAAATAAAAAAAACTTTTCGCACACAACAAAGGTACAAAGGCGGACTTAATGCCTTAGGCATTCTCTACCAGTCAACCAAAGATAAACCAAGATGATTAGTTTTTATCATATATCTTGCCGTACCTGAGTCCAGATCGGAGTAGTACACCGCCTTCTCCCCACGGTCGTGGCTCTTGCTGCGCAGCGCGGGCCGCACCAGCCGCCGCTCGGCCTCCAGCTTGCGCACGGTGTCCTGCAGCACGTCGCACTTGGACTTCAGCTCTGACCGCTCGCGTTGTAACTGGTGGAGCTCGCGTTCTAGTTCGCTGTCGCTGTTGCTTTCCTTGCCGTCCCATGTCGTCATGCGGAGTTGAGATTCGAAGGAGGATCTGTAAAGAAACAAAAAAATACTATTCATATACGCGAGCTGGGCTGTCGTAATCATCAGCTTGTAGCAATGTTGGTCATTTGGATGGACGGGCGGCTGGTCTGTTGCCATTTTAGCTTCACAATCCTTTACATAGGTATACAACACTTAGCCAGACAACGTTTAATTTATTTGGAAAGATCAACGTCAGTGTAAGGTCACCGTTAAATTAAGCTAGGCAATGTATGGTCTGTTCCAAAAGAATGTCATTAAAATGTAAACGATGATGATAATTTGTAGTGCAATTTCTGAATTGCACTACAAATTATCATCATCGCTTTGATAAAATTTTTAATCACCTTATGGATGTTTTTTAATTTAGGTTAATTTTTATAACCTCAATTTTCCAAATTTTTTTGGAAAAAATGATGAGATATAAACTTTAAACTTTCAAATTAAGTATTGTGTTACTTAGTGAGTTATTGCGTAAAAAAATAATCCAAACAGTGTTTGTTTACACGTTCATCAGATATTTTTGGAACAGACTATGGGTAAGTATTTGTGTTAAGTATTAGTAAGAAAACCTTAACACTCGACATACCTCTGCACCTCCACATTGGCTAACTGGTTGGTGAGTCTGTGCACCTGGTCTTCCAGCGAAGAGTTCAGTCTCTTCATCTCTCCGAGCGCTGATTTAGCACTCTCTAGCTTTTCTGTCAGTACCCGCCTCTCGTTTTCACAACTCGCTGAAAAAACATAGATATAACGGTGCTATAAACAATAAACACAGGTAATAAATAATAAGCGTCTTTGCTTAGCTGGATCACATTATGCGCAGACGCAGCCATTGCGATTTAGAATTGCTACTGGCCTATCGGTGTTAAAAATATTGTCAATAAAACCAACATACTTAGTTAAATGTTAGTATAGATTAGGTAGGTACTAATGTTAATTGCTCCATGTGTCCATTTAATAAGGTACACTAGGCACTTCACAGCATTTATTTCACACAAGCCATTTATTTGCTCTTGAGTAGTAGTTTCGGTCAGTCAGAAAATATGGCACACATCACACAGCATCGTATCTAAATTCACATACCTACCTGAGCGGCTAATATTTGATCGCGGTAAGATTTTTTTTTAGTTCGTGCTGACAATACATTTAGATTGAACAAAAATATTGGATCCCTTTTTTTATGACTCCTCCCGCTCTGGGTGGACCGGAAGGGAGTGTCAGACTCTTACTGACTAAAACCCATGTTCCTTCCTTAGCCCTTTATGTTCCGGGGTAGCGGTAACCCTTTCGGACAATCCCGCTTATATTGGATCCCTTGGAGGTAGCTTGTGTCCCACCAGTGGGAGCATTATAGGCTGATTATGTATTGGATCTAAAAAATAAACTCACAAACACTCTTCTGTATCTGCCTCAGCTTGTCCACGGCATTATGCTCATTGTTCTTCGCCTCGTTGAGCTGCCGGGTCACCTTGCCGAGCTCAGCTCTCAGCTCGCTCTCGGCCGCGGCGGCTTTCTGTAGAGCTGTGGATAGTTGCTCCACGGTGCCCTTGAGGGAGGTACAGCGGTCTTCTAGCTGGGCTATTGTGCGGGTGTAGCCCTCGCAACGCTCTTGGAGTTTCTGAAATATGGGCGAAAATAATTAAAGTTACATTGCGGCCCGTTTGTATCTCAAATCATTAAGAGTTTAGCGCTTAACTTGTTTAAGACATCGTTAATCGTTTGAAGGTGACAAACACAACAATATTTTAAATATTTTAGAGTTTAACGATAGCGGGCCTTATTGTTTAGTTTTATATAGCGTGCTGATTTAGTAAACCTATTACTCAAATATACGGTTCACTTTGTTATGAAGCAGAATGTAAACTTCAAATCATAACAGACTTCAATCCGATTCAAAGTTAATTTTAACGTTAAAGACACTAATTTCACTTCAAAAGAATGCACACGCATATTCACATAAATTCACTTTAATGAAGAACAATAATAATAAGTCAAGTGATTGTTTTGCCAGAAGATAATACTAAAATTAAGTGTTAGAAAAACAGTTCGCAATAATTTAAAATTTAATCACGTTCAAGAAATTGTGTTTTTCTTTATATTTTCAATGTTATTTATAAAAATGGTGAAGGAAAACATCGTGAGGAAACCGGCAAGCTTGGGAGATATTTTTCAACAGTATGTGAAGCTAAGTCAGAGGCCAATGGGCAGCATAAAAACTCTGGCACCAGGTTAGTCACTAACCACACGAAGAAAAAGAAGACGAAGCCTAGTGCCACGGTACTACAAAATGTAGGTTGACGTACCTTCAAGGCCTGGTCCCGGTCCCGCGCGGCCACGGCGGCGCGCTGCACGTCGCCCTCCAGCTGCGCGCGCCGCACGTCCAGCCGCGCCGCGCGCCCTGGACCACGAAATGTATGAATGGCATGCTACTTGATGACTGCAGTAAACTGATAACTGTAGAACATATTAGACGGGAGTGTCTGTGTACAACCTCGTAGATAGGTACACACGCCAGCACGTCAAGCCACTCCAATCTGTCAAATTTGATTGATAGTTTTTCAACTGTATTACAAAAGCATAAGGTTCATTTTCAATTACGGAAATTTGGCAGTTCGGGATAGCTTGAAGTGCTGGCGTCTGTACTTACTTAAAAAAGAAGTTCAAATAGAAGTCGTAATCTCATGAATATTAATAACTAGCTGATCCGACAGACGTTGTCCTGTCTTAACTGTGATACCTACCCTACCTACCTGCCTACCTACCTAGCTACCTACCCTACCTACCCTACCTACCCTACCTACCCTACCTACCTACCCTACCTACCTACCCTACCCTACCTACCCTACCTACCTACCTACCTACCTACCTACCTACCTACCCTACCTACCTACCCTACCTACCTACTCTACCTACCTACCTACCCTACCTAAAAATAAACAAAAAAAAAATGTATTCTGCTATTCAGGGCGGAGACAAATCCAACGAAACAAAAACCATGAAAATTGGTCCAGCAGATGTCGAGTTATAACGAAGGGAACAAACCCGTCTTTCTTTTATATATATAGATATATTAAAAATGTTGGTAAATTAAAGGTATTTGTCAAAGATGGTGACTCAAATATTCTTATAAATACGGGATTTGCCCCTCAGTTTGGATGCCAGTATTCCATCAATTAAAAATAGGACACAAGTAGCGCCAACCACTCCCACGACTGATATTTTTGCTGCATTGTTCCATTGTCATCGATATCACGTCGCTTTGACTCACAGCAGGCCCTGCATCTTTATATTTATATTATTATAATATTTATTATCTACTCTCACCCAGCGCCCGGAAGCAATAGAACCAGCAGTAAACGTTAAGGAGTGAATCTAATTTGTATAATACGTACCTTCAGCCGCCGCAAGCGCTTCACGCAGCTGTCCTACTTCTTGCACACGTTCCGCTAACTGAACTCGAAGATTATCGCCTTTGTTCTAGACGTAGAAAATTTTGTTTAAAGGATTATACAAGTAAGCAATAAAACAATCAACTACAGATCTAGCTCACTGTACTAAAAAGTCTTAGGGCCTGTTTCACATTCAAATTCTGTTCATAACTGAAAGAAAGAAAATACGTTTATTTGCAGAAACATGACGCATTAAAAAAAACAAGTTGTGGGAAAATATGCGTCACATCCGCGCAACAATCGCTCAGCATAATGCTTCGACCCCATGCGAGACAGCGCCACATGCCGACGCTGATTATCAGCGACAGCCGGCGCTGACGTGATGACGTCAAAGCGGTAAAGCATGTGTTCAAAATACGAAATAAAATAAAATCTTCAACAATAAATTCTTTTTATTTTTACATAGGTAATCTTATTCTTTCGAGTAATGGATATTTCAATAACACGAAACAGGCCCTTTGCTTACTTACTTACACAAGAAGTAACATTGTTTTCAAAATAGTAATCATTTTTGTTTGTTACCTCATTCTGAACCTTTTCTTCGGTAATAGATGTTAACGCAGCCTCCAGACTGGTGATCTTGTCGCGCAAGTTGCTTATCTCCAGGGTCTTACTTTGTACCGACTCGTTCTGAAATAAATAAAATACAAAATAAGCAATTAAAAGGTCCGACTCTTCTATTTATTGCGGGTACAAACCTTCCTCTTGAATCACTCGTATCTATTACCGCATCAAAATCTGTTGCGTAATTTTAAAAAGCTAAGCGCATAAAGGGAGGGGCGACGGCGACTTGTGTTATACTATGTAGAGAACTCGCGACTGCGCCTTGCTTTTATTGCAAAACGGTAGCTGCCACTAGTCGCTTAATGTGAGGTGGAACGTATATCGTTTTAAGTTTCTCAACTGTATACAGGATGCAATTGAATCCATTGGCAATATTTTAAGTATTATAGTATATTGTACTCATCATTATGAACAACTTTTACTATGGGAACAAATCTGAAATCACGAAAAAAATAATCCATAAATTATGCTCGCATAACTCGTCAAAATGTAGGGAACAGCTTATTTTTTTCGCGATTTCAGGTGTGTTCCCATAATGCTTTTGCAGAACGCATCGACTGTCAGTACGTGAACTACTGCTGCATGGTTCACGTACTGACTAATATTAAGATATATTTTTAATTTTATTGTATTGTATTAAGATAATCTATACATATAATAAATTTGTAGAAAAGTGGTGTCTGTACAATAGAAATATATAAAAAAAAAGTAGCAGGGGTTGTTACTATATCGATGCCGAACCCGAAATTGTAATTAATTTATTTTTTGTCTGTTTGTCTGTGTGTTTGTGCACGCTAATATCAGAAACGGCTTATTCGATTTAGATACGGGTTTCACTAATATATTGTAGTAAGCTTCACTTAACATTTAGTGTTTATTTCATGTCAATCGGTTCATAAATAAAAAAGTTATGTCAATTTAAAGAATCACGGCAAACATCTGTTAAGGTATTCTATCAGGGTACGTATACGCTTCGCGCCTGCGCGTCCGTGGCTATATAAAGCGCGCTGAGAGCCGCGCCGCTGTTACCCCCTCACCAGCTGTCCCTTGCTGTCCTCCCCCAGCGACGCCCTAAGCCGAGGTCCGTACCCCACAGGGGGTGCCCTTAGCGTGTAGTCGCTCAGTTTGTAAGTTTTTATAAGCCCTGGCTGGAGGCTACAATTCTTTTGTGGTATCCACAGGCAAGTCCGGTTAAGCACAACCCTATGGTTGAGCTGCGAGAAGCCATTATCAAAAAAAAAACACGCCGCTGCCATAAGGATTCAGTTATTCGCAGCGAACGCACGTATCCTGGAGAGTATAGGCGAATAGTTGCATTCGATTATTGCGATTCACTTGAATACTGACTGTTTGCATATTTCATTTATTTATATTTTAGGGTTTGTAGGTTAAGTTCTTTTTCTAAATTTTCCTTAAAATCTATCTATAATATAATAAAACAGTAAAAAAACTGTGTCTGTACATTGAATATATTAAAAAAAAATGATTGAATGGTTTAGAAACAGTAATAGAGCACAAATCCAAAAAAAAATTCGATCTGTTTGTTTGTACACGCTAATCTTCGGAACTACTGGACGGATTTGAATATTTTTTTTTGTTGTGTAGTTATTAAGTCTAGGCAACAAATAGACTAGATAATTTATCTTGGAAACTTGAACACCTGATGCAGAACCGCAACTGACCAGCTAAACTATAAGAGATACAAAAATAGTACCGTAGCAAAAATTGTTCCGCGTGATAAGCATTTTCTGCTGAGAGAATAAATTTGAAGATCTGGAACACCTGATGTGGAACTCCAAGAGCCCAGCAACACTATAACAGATATTGGAATGACGTCTTAGCAAAAGTTGTTCAGCCTGATGAGCACTTTCTGTTGACTTATAAAAATCGAAGATCTGGAACACCTGTTGTAGAACTCCAAGAGCCCAGCACACAGCTACACTATAACACATATAGGAATGACAACTTATAAAAATCGAATATCAGAAACATCTGATGTGGAAATCAAAGCTATCACTAATTTCACTGTATAATTATAAAACAACATAAGCTGGGAGTACTTCCACGCGGTGAAGGCGGTAACAGTTTAGGACTGATTTTCGCTGACGATGGTACTTATATCATTGAAAATTTGACTCTGCTGGCCAAAACTCCAATTTATTCTTTTATTTTACCAAATAAATATGCCTTCGGAATTATGTTATTTGAGTGTTTAATTTCCTTTTCTATTTATCTTCGTGACACAGTAGCCTACCCGATAATGCAGGGAAGCAGTCCCTTAGATTTTAATTGATCACTTATATTCACAATAAAACTATAACCATGCCTAGAAAGAGGTCAAATTTTTCCCAATGTTGCAAAAGAGCTAAAAGATTGAAGATCATAAGATCCCAAGAATATACAAAAGAGCGTCACGAGAGACTTGATGCTGTTCGAAAACATCCGGCTGCAACTCGCTCCGTGGAAACCTCTTCGGATCGTGAAGGACGCCTGCGTTCTCAGCGTATTTACGCATCTACATCCAGGTCTCTAGAGACCAGTGAAGAATATGATACGCGACTGACCGCTGATCATGCAAGTCATGCTTTGTCTCGCGAATCGGAGACGTTCACGGATAGAGAATTACGCTTGAGTTCCAAGCGTATCTACGCATCGAGTTCTAGGTCTCTAGAGACAAGTGGGGAACGTGATACGCGACTGACCGCTGATCGTGCAAGTCATGCTTTGTCTCGCGAATCGGAGACGTTCACGGATAGAGAATTACGCTTGAGTTCCAAGCGTATCTACGCATCGACTTCTAGGTCTCTAGATACAAGTGGGGAACGTGATGCGCGACTGACCGCTGATCGTGATTTAGATCTTTGATTTTGACGACCCCGTTGTCGCTGGCATAAGCAACAGGATTCGCGTACGAAGTCGCGGGCAGAAGCTAGTGTATAATATGAATGTAATTCGTTAATTTATAATTTTTAATTTTATTGTATGATCCAAAGTTGATTGAAATAAATAAAATAATAAGAGTTGTCCATAATGATAAGTACAATGACCCATTAAAATACTGCCCATTCGTTCAATTTCACCATGTATAACTCAATAGTTATGTGTTTTGCACTTACCAGCGCATTAAGCTGTGCCTCCTTCTGCCCGAACGCACTCTGTAACCTTGCCTTCTCCTCCTGCAATGTCCGTAGGTTGGAGGTAACTGACTGCAGCTTATTGTCTCCCTTCCCTGCCTGTTCACTCGCGTCTTTCAGCTGCTTCTTCAGCATGCTCACTTGAGATTTGTAGTCGTCCTGTAAAACAATTAAAATGTATAGTGGAACAAAAGATGAGGACTTCGTGGCTAAGTAATAACAGCCGCACAGGTCGATCCATCTGGTTAAGCTACGCTTGCCGGGGTTGGTCCGTGGATGGGTGACCATCTTTACCGAGACTGCTCTGTGCCTCGGAAAGCACGTTAAGCCGTTGGTCCGGCTGTTATGTGTGCATCTTTGACAGTCGTTACGGGTCGTGAGACGCCCGAAAATTTTACAGCCTGTCTTACCAAGGGGTATCGTATTACCCAGTTACTGGGTTGTGCAGTTTAGATAGGCAGTCGCTCCATGTAAAATATTGGTATACCGCTGCATCCGGTTAAACTGGAAGCCGACCCCAATATAGTTGGCAAAAGAGTCGGCAGATTGAGTAGAACAAAAGATAAGTCGCCAAAAGCATTGCACATGCTGTGCAGGAGGATGTTAATTTCAAAATGAGGAAAGCAAACCTCAACTCATAAACCCTAATGAACCCTCATGTCTAAAGTACGACTTAAAGTGCAATTGTATTATTTGAAACTTCAGAGTGAGAGAGGGATGAAGCTGTACAGGACGTAAGTATAGCTCCATCTCTTTCCCAACTTAAAGCAAAATTAAATTAATACTGTTAGGAGGGGATGGTTGGCCGCTAGTCCCATTTATTGGGAAATATTTATATTATATTACTCGTACCTTCTCGCGTTCAATCTGGCACACGTCGTGCATCAAGTTGCGCATGCCCTTCTTCACGAGCTCAGGATCCACGTCTATGATCTCGTTGCGGTCCTCGGAATGGTCGCGACCTGAAATGGAGTATAGTCGCGTAAACATGGAGAATCTTCCCCGGCGTTTTGTGGTGATCATTTTAATTCTGTACATATTTGTTGTGGTCGCAAAAAACGTGAATTTCGATTGCTACCACCCTAAAGTTTTCACCTTAAAGGGTAGTTGTAACCGTCAACTCATTTTATTAATCAAATCGTCCTACGAGCAATTTATCCTATTAGCAGAACATCATATTTGAAATGTACAGTTATGCTGTAAAATCACTTTCGGTTTTTTACCTTACTTATTTTTATTTTGTTTTCCCATTTATATAGGAAACTAACTTGTCTGTCCGCGGCATCCTGCGAGTAAAACTTTTGTTCCTCGAAATATATTTTAGTGGACCTTCACTAAGGGCCGGTTGCTCGAAGCTCGGTTAGGGTTAAGTTATAGTTAAAGTAAAATTAACCGGCGGTCAAATTTAAAAAGCGTTGTTGAAACAGCGGTTACTTTAACGTGCAGTCAAATTACAGATTTGACGTCGGCCAAATTAACCGACGGGGTGAGGCTGGTTTAAATTTTGACGTTAGTAGAATTGAAGTTAACCTTTATCGTTTTTAGGCTATTTACAAAATATTTCCTTGCGAATACAATTTAAAATGGGATCAGAGCGTTTGTTTTGGATTTAATTAATGAAGACAGTTCTTCCGATGATGATTTAAAATTTCAACAGGTAGTCTGACAAAGACAGTTTCGTCAACGAACTGATTTTTATTATGGGAGGGAATAGATTTCAGAGCACGCATGTAAATTTATTAGATTCTCGTCTCAGACGTTTGAACAAGAGGTAAATCAATCTTTATCCATAATAATATGGTTTCAAAGAAAATTTACCCCAATATAACAACTACTGTTGTGGAACCAGGAACATCAGGTTCCGCGCAAGAACACTTGCGATGATGACGCCTTCATCAAGGTGGAGAGGAAGAAGAGGAAGCCTACTTATCGCAACCAGTGCGGGCCGGCGCCGGCTGTATGTAACATACTGCTACGTCCTGCAGTGCCGACGACGCAGCTGTACGTGTCCCGTTTGCACCACTCTACGCAAGCTGAGGACGTCATACAGTACATGCGGGTGAAGACCAACTGGACCTTGCGGGTGATGAAATTGGAGTCGCGCCATAACACTAATTTCAAGTCGTTCGTGGTGCGCGTTCCCACTCACCATTTGGTGACCTTCTTCAAGGAAGAGTTTTGGCCGAAAGGTGTGCTGTATCGGCGTTTCCGCGGCCGGCTACGCGACACCTCGCAGCGTAACTCGACGCCGTCACAACGAGTGCAGTAGTTTTTAAGTTCGTTTTAAAATTATGTATTAGTTTATAGTTATAATTTTTTATACAAGTACTATGTTATATGGGCCTCCGTTGCCTGAAATAAGTAAAGGATAAATAAATAAATAATGCAAAGTATTATCGCAATAGAAAGGACTCATTTTCTTAAATGTCCAAGTTATTGCTGATGCTAATTTCTATATCACAAATATATTTATATCGTCTATTTTCTTCCAACAACACAACCAAAGAGTGTAGTAAGTATAATGGCGGCCATACACGCTAGGATTTGCATGATGGTTTTGACCTTGCATGCGTAACCGATAGGCAAGCCCTAGCGTGTATGTGATAAAACTGCACAGTTATCGATGCATGTACATGTAACCGAGCAAATATCTAAATTGATATTTTATGCCGTTCGGTTATGTTTGCGCTCGAGCATAACCATGCGTGTGTGGCGTCCGGCGAGCTTGCCTGCCACAGTTCTCAGTTTTTAATTGTCTGCGAAAACGGTAGGTAGGTCGCGCGCGCGCACCATCGCAAAAATGGCGAGTCGCAAGCGTAATGCCGTATTAAAAGAATTCATAGAAATTTATAAGTCGGAAACTTAGAGAGGTACCAACTGAGAGGTAATGTCAAAACTGTGCTTGCAAACCCTAACGTGTATGTGCAATATGAAACTCAGTTAATTATATCTGTCGGTTATGCATAAAAGGTTAGTTAAAACCATCATGCAAACCCTAGCGTGTATGGCCGCCATTACACAACAATGACAACTTGACAGCAAAAACAATGTTAGCAGTCGAAAAAATTATTACCCATCGAAAAATAAGGGAAGGTATAAGAAATTCTACTGGAAACACTTTTAACCCCTGTCTGATTTAACCGCAACGTAAAATATTTTTGGGCAACTGAATGTTAAGATAACCGACGTCATTTTTTTTACCGAAGTCAAAATTGACAACGGTTAAATTTTAACTTTAACTTTACTGTAATGTACGAGCAACCGGGCCTTACTAAACAAAGTAAAAACAAGTCTTTCAAACAAAAAATAAGTATTCGGACTTTGAGTGCCATGCCTAGCGAGGTGTATTAGATTCCATAGACGTAGTCTAACTAATATGATGTAGGTGTTCTGGCCACATCATTTTCCAAGATAGAATAAAGGTAATTATACAAGTTCAATTATTTGGGCCGATCCCGGCGGCACTGCAATGCCGGGCCGACCCGCGTCGGGAGTGGAGCGAGCCCCGAACATCCCGTCAGCTTACAAAAATCAGTTTAATATACTGGTCCCTCAGTGAGGGAACTTTCAGATATTAAGCTGAAAAGAACAGATACTACACTTTGATCTTAGCCAAAAGGCCGAGAAGCGATACCGAAATAATGGGAACCGGGGACCCCAATTCGGTGGCGGAGAATCTTAACACCGCGATTCAGGAAAGTGGGTTGAATAAACAGCGCCATCTATTGAGCACAGTGGTAAACTTTTTTCTCACACGTTCAAGGGACAAATTGGTCTGTTATGTGTATTTCTTAGTGTATATTGTTCCACTACATTTTCGAAGCTAGCGAGGCCAACTCAAACATACATAGAATAAAGGGTAATCAAATAACATCTAGCGATGAAATCTGTTTCATAATTATTTTTTCGTACAGAAAATTGTCTTGCTTATATTAAAAATGTTTTTGAACGTGAGAAATTGTAAGATAAGAGTTAGAGTGAGGTGAGTTAACATAAGGTAAGATTATAACACACAGTTTTCAAAGCACTCAAGTTTAATAGATGTACCGATCACAAGTACTGTGTACGTTGAGGTAAGTGTAAGGTAATTTGTCATTTTAAAATCTATAATCATATTGAACAAAAGTAGGTTGTTTGCTGCCTGACGCTATGTGGTCCGCTTACCTCTATGTGGACTGTATCTCCTAGCAGGACTGGCGAGCCGTTTCCTAGTGGCTGCATGTACGGTTCCGTCGGGTTGTACACCGCATACTCTTCGTAAGGCGTGTGCGATGGAAGATAGTTTTGCTTCGGCCTCCCGTTTGGCGCTCTCGCACTGTGAGAGTGAGGCTTCTAGCGCGCGGCAACGACCCTCGCTGCCGCCGAGACGAGCCTGATATATAGAGTTTTATAGTATATTATTTTTACTCAAGCATAGAAATACCGTGGGACTAGACCACTACGATATTTTTGGTGGAAAAAAATACACATATTTAAAGACTGCCAAAGAAACTGACTGAATAAAGATAATCCGGGTGGAAATTCTTAACTAGAATCCGAAATAGACGAAATAGTCCGAAATAATCTGTAGTATATTTTTCTTACACAGGCTTTGGTAAGTGTTTGGGCGACTGTGGTAAATAAACATTGGTTCTGATTTGAAGTTTGTTTCAATTTTCTGCTTCGATATTTTTTGCGTTGATAAAATTCGAGTAAATCCAAACTACTGTACGATGAATACAGCCATTGACAATATGCTTTGTTAATTAAACAGACCTTGAGTTCTTGTATCTGTTGCGTAGCATCCGCGAGGCATACTTCCAAGTTATGTTTAAGTTCTTCAAGACGTCGCTCCTTCGACCGACAATCTTCCAGACGAAGTACCAGCTCCTGAACACGATATTAACATTAATGATTATGTGAAATACAATCAATAGTTTGGTATGACAAAGTCATATATCTTATAGGGTTGATATGATATGATATTATGTCTGTTTTACGGGTAGTCTAAAGAAGTGCGGGATGGACTGTGTGTAAGTTATTTTGGCTAAAAAGGGCGTCTGTACGAGGACTGATTATGAAAGAAAAGGAAATGTTGCGCCGACCCCAAAAAAATCCGGGCCGCCGCCCTGCGCCCGCGCAACGATACTGACCTGGTCCCTGGCGCGACACGCCTCCTCCAGCTCGGCGGCGCGCTGCCTGCAGGCGGCCAGGTCCGCGCGCGCGCCGCCCAGCAGCGCCTCCAGCTCGGCGCCGTGCCGCCGGGCCGCCGCCCTGCGCCCGCGCAACGATACTGACCTGGTCCCTGGCGCGACACGCCTCCTCCAGCTCGGCGGCGCGCTGCCTGCAGGCGGCCAGGTCCGCGCGCGCGCCGCCCAGCAGCGCCTCCAGCTCGGCGCCGTGCCGCCGGGCCGCCGCCCTGCGCCCGCGCAACGATACTGACCTGGTCCCTGGCGCGACACGCCTCCTCCAGCTCGGCGGCGCGCTGCCTGCAGGCGGCCAGGTCCGCGCGCGCGCCGCCCAGCAGCGCCTCCAGCTCGGCGCCGTGCCGCCGGGCCGCCGCCCTGCGCCCGCGCAACGATACTGACCTGGTCCCTGGCGCGACACGCCTCCTCCAGCTCGGCGGCGCGCTGCCTGCAGGCGGCCAGGTCCGCGCGCGCGCCGCCCAGCAGCGCCTCCAGCTCGGCGCCGTGCCGCCGGGCCGCCGCCCTGCGCCCGCGCAACGATACTGACCTGGTCCCTGGCGCGACACGCCTCCTCCAGCTCGGCGGCGCGCTGCCTGCAGGCGGCCAGGTCCGCGCGCGCGCCGCCCAGCAGCGCCTCCAGCTCGGCGCCGTGCCGCCGGGCCGCCGCCCTGCGCCCGCGCAACGATACTGACCTGGTCCCTGGCGCGACACGCCTCCTCCAGCTCGGCGGCGCGCTGCCTGCAGGCGGCCAGGTCCGCGCGCGCGCCGCCCAGCAGCGCCTCCAGCTCGGCGCCGTGCCGCCGGGCCGCCGCCCTGCGCCCGCGCAACGATACTGACCTGGTCCCTGGCGCGACACGCCTCCTCCAGCTCGGCGGCGCGCTGCCTGCAGGCGGCCAGGTCCGCGCGCGCGCCGCCCAGCAGCGCCTCCAGCTCGGCGCCGTGCCGCCGGGCCGCCGCCCTGCGCCCGCGCAACGATACTGACCTGGTCCCTGGCGCGACACGCCTCCTCCAGCTCGGCGGCGCGCTGCCTGCAGGCGGCCAGGTCCGCGCGCGCGCCGCCCAGCAGCGCCTCCAGCTCGGCGCCGTGCCGCCGGGCCGCCGCCCTGCGCCCGCGCAACGATACTGACCTGGTCCCTGGCGCGACACGCCTCCTCCAGCTCGGCGGCGCGCTGCCTGCAGGCGGCCAGGTCCGCGCGCGCGCCGCCCAGCAGCGCCTCCAGCTCGGCGCCGTGCCGCCGGGCCGCCGCCCTGCGCCCGCGCAACGATACTGACCTGGTCCCTGGCGCGACACGCCTCCTCCAGCTCGGCGGCGCGCTGCCTGCAGGCGGCCAGGTCCGCGCGCGCGCCGCCCAGCAGCGCCTCCAGCTCGGCGCCGTGCCGCCGGGCCGCGGCTGCATCACCCGCGCATCGTTCGCGCTCTTCGCATTCGTTCTGTAATCTGAAAAAGAAAAATGTTTGAAGGTATAGTAATGTATTCGGTATTCAATTAAGACATTATTAACATATTTATTTTATTTATTAATTCTTTTCGCCCAGTCCATCATGGAGCCGTTTGAAAGCAACAATGTTATTTACATTGGGTGTCGATATTTGCATAGCTCACTGTACTACTTACCTAGACTGTAGTTCCTTGATATCATGATTAGCCTGTTCCAAGGCAGCACGTTCCCTCTTCAGTTGTCCCTCAGTGGCCTTCAACTCTCGGTTCACGTGCTCGCCGCCCGTCTCACTCTCCTTCAACATCGCCTGAACGCGAGACAGTTCTAAATCGAGTGTTGTGCGGTTTTCTTCCAAACCTACACAGGAAATTGTATAAAAGTAAAACGTTAAGTTTTTTTATCGTTTTTATATAACATTACGCCTTGTTCTCCTAAAGGGTTAGGTAGAAGTGTGCCCATAGTATGTACACTGACATTTCGCCAGATGTTTAATTCCATGTAAATAGGGGGCAAGTCTATTGCCACCAGGAAAAAGTCCAGACTCCGGGCTGCCACTGATAAAATCGCAATGGAAAACTTAGTACTATGTACTGTACGTACCTGCTATCTTATGATAAGCCTCGTCCCTCGCACGCGCAGCCTCTCTCCTCTCGTGTTCGGCCCTCTTCACGTGATCTCGCAGTTCTCGACAGCTACTGTTGTACTTGTCTCGTTCGGCGATACAGTTGGTTAGTTGACGGCGGACGTCGGTTAGCTCTTTGCGCAGACTATCGGCTTCGTTCTCCACTGGAGACAAAATAGAGGTGAAATAAAGTCCCAAAGACTCGGCGTCTAAGAGCGCGACGTCACAGATTTTTGGAATCAAATGGAATACTTAGTTTAAATCCAAATGTACAATTATAATCTCGCATAGTATTTAATTTCTGTATGATGATGGAAGTTTTCAAGACGAGCGGTCTTTTTTCTTTGTGATTTCTTATTTTATTTTAGCCGTGTCAAATAGCCAATTACATAGGTTTCTTTTTGGAAACATCTCATTAATTTTCTTTCTCTTTTTTCCCTCTGAATGATCAATGATAAGGGCTGATTTTACTAACGATTGCGAATAATATCCGTCATAAAGAATGTGGCGTACATTCTTTATGCCGTAATAAGCCCGTTATCATCACAGAACTGCATTCTTAAAATGAAAGGAGTTATATTTGAAAGAAGTGAAACGGAAAATAGCCTATAAATCCAAATTATTCATATGACGTTTACAAACCAGACAATAATTCTATTATTTATTCTGTAGTCCTAACACTACTGTTTACTCACACTCCTTCAACTTCCTCATAGTCTCCTGCAGCTGCGCGTACGCATTGTCATACTTGTCTTCAGCCAATGACAGTTGAGCGCGAATCTCGGTACATTCTCTCATAACGGCTTCTTTTTCTAAGTGTAGTTCTTTGATTCGGTTCTCGAAGCGAGCGCATTCGTCTTCGGCTGTAGCCCTAAAATGTAGCATAGGTACTTATTATGAATTCAAAGAAGAACTCTGATTTCTGAAAACCAACTCAATAATCAGATTTCCAATGTAGTATGAATGTCTGAAACTACTGATGTATACAACAGATCTGTAAAAATGACATCGTAAAAACTAAAGTGAAGTGAGCTGTCTCAATCAATGATTTATTTACTATTTATTTACACACATAAAAACACACAGACAAGAAGAAAGAAACAGAAAATACGTATAAAGGTGGTGCTTATTTCTAAAGAAATCTTTTCCAGTATACCTGCGATAGGAAAATAGATCAATCTCTTGCATCATGTAGAAAAACAACTCATTTCAAGACCACTTCATCAAAGTTTTTACGGTGAGATTTTTTTCAGAAAAGGCCTCTTTTTTTTTGTTTTACTTTACTGTCAAAAAATTAGAAATCAAAATAGTAGTTTTTGCCAGCAGCTTCGCCCGCATGGATTTTGGAAATTTAGCGTATCCCACGGGAACGATGTGCTATTCCAGACTTTATTTCTGTGTCAAATTTCATCCAGATCCGATTAGCTGTTCTGGCGTGATTGAGTATCAAACATCCATCCAAACTTTCGCATTAATAATAATCTTATTATATTCAATACTGCAACTCAACGCTTATTTTACAAATCTACTAATTACAGGCACTTTTCAATTTGTCAAGGCGACCCCTTGACAATTTCAGTTCAGCGGGATTATCTGAAAGGGTTACCGTTACCCCAGAAAATAAAGGGCTAAGGAAGAACATGGATGGGGTTTAGTGCCTGCCGCTCCAGCCAGAGCGGAGGGAGTCATTTGATGATTTCACACTCTCAATAAAAAAAGAATAAATTTTTCAAATATCACTAACTTAGCCTCATCAAGCCTAGTCTTCAAGGCGGCCATCTCATCCTTCAGCTGGTTGACATAGTTGCGGTCCTGTTCCGAGCGCGCATGCGCGTCACGTCGCACTCGCTCCAGTTTGTTCTGTTCCATGTCAAACGCGCGCTTCAGTTCTTCTAAACGTTCTAGAAGAGCTTGCTGCTCCTGGTGAGCTGAGATCAGAGTAATAGAAGTCATTATTACCCTGGTTTATTTTGTAGTCCAATTAAATTATTTTCATTACTATGAACGTAAATTAATATAAAAAGAATGTGTAATACCTATATTACTATAGGCATAGGCATTCTGAGAACCTTTACTACAGTGCTAGTGTAGATAATTGGAATAACCCCTTCCCCCCAGCCCCCACCCGTCCCTCACAAACCGACAAATGCGTTGAGCAACATATCCTGGGATGAGTATTACCTGTGTATTATCTGTGTCACTCAACGCTTTTGTGAACGAATGAAACAAAACTGATCGTATTCTGCAATAAAAAATCACTATGAATCTATCAATATGAACTTACCCATAAGCAACGCCTGCTGCTTATCGTTTTCAGCTCTTAACATAGCTTCATCATGCTGCAGTATCAGTTGGTCTCTCGCAATAAGTAGCTTCTTCTCTCTCTCACGCGCGCTCGCCTCGCATGATTCCTTCTCGCTCGTTAAAGATGCTATGGTCTGGCTTAGTTTGTGTTCTAAGGCTTGGCGGAGTTGTTCCTACAACGGTCAATGATATAACCCGTAAATTGACTGTCGCAGAAAGCATTCGTTAAGCGTTTTTAAATGGAACGATTGCACACGAAATTGCCGAAATTTCTTATGGTTAAAAGGGTTACTTTCCGTAATTTGAAAAAGTATTCATGGACGTTTGAAATACAGTCACGTAGAAAAAAAACATGGCATGTGTAAGTCTTGTTGTATTTTTGTTACTCATTCTCTGGTTCGGTAGAAAATTTATACAACTCTTAATTTTTTTTAATACAAGCGGCGGCGGCGGCGTGCGTATATGACCGGTTGCATGAACGTAAACGACACAAACGTACGCAATATTTTCTGCCTGATGTAATTTTAAATACTTCAAAATTCGTATTGAAGAAAAAAATATTTGGCAAACACACTTACTTAGTGACAAGGAAAAAATCTGTTCCAGTGAGAGTGGTCACAAGTTCAATCATCTACTACTACTACATCTACATTAACATTTCTGCATAATTATAATTTATATCCTTACAAAAGATCTGTAATTTTTTCTGCTTTAAGTGTAAATAATACATACCTTCTCCTCCTTCAACTTGGTGATGTTCTCAGTAGTAGTCCTGTTAATATTGGTGATGATCTGCTGGTACTCCGCCTCTTTCTTGCCAGACGCTTGAGACATAGAGTTGCGGGTGTCGCGCAGTTTGCGCTCGCTGTTCTCTAGATCTTTTGATAGACGTGCGATTTGACCTGAAGGATACAGTTTTTATTAAGTATTTTAAGGGTTCTACGGAACCCTATTACTAATGCCCGTATTACAGAACCTCACTAAATACTCAAGCATTGCTTGAGTCTCGATTAAAGCCATTTGATTGGTTAAAACTACTTTTAAGTAATGCTTGGGTCTTGAGTGAGGTTCTGTAATACGGGCCTGAGTATCCGCTGTCCGTCCGACCGCCGGCTGTATCTCATGAACCCTATTACGTTTCATGAGATACAGCCCGCTGTTTAGACAACAACAAGTTAGATAACAACAAATAATAAAAATATAATAAAGTTAAAAATGTATATTTATTTTATAAACTAAAGTTTGAAATTATTTATCCTCTAGCCGTAAACAATCTAGCTGACCGGGCTAACTGACCACGCTGAGGTATTCTCACAACTTACCCTTATAATTCTCCTGCTGCACCAGCGTCTCTTGCAGCTCATGTTCAAGCTTGGCTCGCTTATTGTCTGTGTCCTCCAACATGTTGGCTGTGTCGAACAACACGGCCTCTAACGCATCCTTCTCAGACCGCACACCGGCTAACTGCTCTTGTAAGTGATGTTTGTCTTTCTCTAGAGAGTCGATTAGTATCTATAAAGAATTAAAATAAAATGACAAACGACACAAGACGATACCTGTATTAGAAACGTACATTTAATAGCAAGTACATCATTAGTATACCGCAATTGGCCCGCGTGGTGGATAGTGCCCGTAAATTAACTATCACCCTCTCTGGAGATCTCTGGAAGGAGTGCGCTACTGCCCACTCCCTCTCGAAGAGAGGATGTCAGGTCCCAACAGTGGGAACATTATAAGCTGATTATGACATCATTATTAACTTCACTAGAAAACAGAGATTTGAACTTGTCTCAAAAAAAAATTATAGCAATAATACATTTTTTTAAATCGATTATACAATTGGAACGAAATTAAATCGATTTATTTTATAGAAATATAAATCGTTGACTTGAGTTATTGATAAATATCGTTTTAATTACTCTAGACCTCAACCTCACAGGTCTAAATATTTATTTTATCTTGGATTTTTAAACTGGCCTTACAGACATAAGCCAATTACCTGTTTCTCTTCTCCATCCTTGACATGGTCTTCCAACGCCCTGTTGATTCTGCCGATGGTCTCATTCGCTTGTTCCAGTCGTTGTTGCAAACGTATTATCTCCTCGTTTAGAGTATCTTTCTTCCGGACCATTGCTGTAAGTTGGGAACTTAGCTCGCCTCTCTCCCTGAATAAAAAAATATAACAGAAATATAATAGAAAACTTAATTTAGTTTTATTTTTAATGGTTGAAAAAAAATTGGTTGTCTGTAAAGTTGGTTTACGAACGATAGTTTAACGTGACAACGTCTTAGGCCAATCGAGTGGAAGAGAGATATATGTGGCGCAAGCGTACAAAGCGCGTAACGGGACAATGAGCGTAACGGGACAATAAGTCATGCTTTTTCGTGCATGCAACCGGCGATCATCGATTTATTAGACGTTGTCACGTCAGAAAAAGAGAACGTATGAAGCAGGATGGCAAGGAGGCCTACAGAATAAAATAGTCACTATGTCTTGAATTAAGATAAAAAGGTGTTGAAGTGACGTGAATATTCATAAAGATAGTCTCATTATTAACTAGACTTCTGAGAATGGAGCACGGAATGAATGGAATAAAAACTTTTCGAATAATTTAATGAACATCAGTGAGAAGCCTAGTATTTCGCAAAAAAAAGGTAATTGCGTACTCTCGTTTTCAGCATCAACTGCAGCAAATAGAGAACATTGGAAATGCATCGGTAAAGTCGCAACCTGGTGCGACTTTACCGATGAATTTCCAACTCCACTTTCATCTTTTACCAAGATCCGCTTTATGCGTTGTCCGCCATTTTCTTTAACAGTTTAAACAATCCATAAACCTTTTGGGTGGAAAACCGCTGTGGGTGGAGCGGAAATGATCGTCAGACTTTTTTTTACTAAAACCCATCCATGATCCTTCATAAGCCCTATGTGTTCCGGAACAGCGGTTACTCTTTCGGCCAGTCCCGCAGATCCATCACCCTGAGAAATTTTATTATCATCTGCTTACCTCATAACCTGCCGTAACTCCAACTCCACTTTATCTCTCTCTCCCTCTAAGAACTTGATCTTCTCATAGAGAGACGCTTTGTCTGCTTCTAACTCCATCCTAGTTTGTTCAGCGGCTAATAGTTCTTTACGCAAGGAATTGAGATCACCTTGCTGTTCTGATGATTGACTTGACAAGTTTGACTTCTCATCTTCGAGCTGATGAAGTAAGAAAGTTTTGTAAGTAGAACTGTAATATGCTATGTAAGTGACGACAATTTACAGGGACTATTGTCGTCTTTTTAAATTTACAGCTAGGGTTTATGAGGTGGAGCTTTTCAGGGAATAATCTAAGTAATTTAAGTGTAAGATTACTTTAAACTCTCTCTTTTGTTTTTTTTTTTGGTTGATTTTAATTCTTATTCCTTAAGTTAATAATCCTGAAACTTGACACCAATGCTTATCTAAGTGAATTATTAAAGTTTTTTTTTTTTTGTTTTCCTAAACTACCCCCTAAAGGGTTTGTATGCAAGAATTTGATTTATAACTAAAATTAAAAAAAATTATAACATGTATCAGGGTTTTTCGAAAATTTATTTTAGTTATAAACATAGATAGTTTTTTGTTAACGTACATGTTTGACGTCTTCAAACAGCTTCTTCTTGTCACCTTCAAGGTTCCTCACAGCTGCTTCCAACTTCTCCACGAGGTCTTGTAAGTCATTTCTCTCCATTAGAGTTCGTTCCAACTCTATTTCGAGGTCACCTAGAAAAAAGCACGGAGTTTAGGTGTGTTCCTCTGTGGCCGGACCACAGTTTAGTACTCAGATGCTATAGTTCGAAATAATACCTACCGTAAGTCTTCTTTCATCGGAATATATATATATATTTAGTACCTCAAGAGATATCTTTTTAATTAACAATTAATGTGGTCCGGCTGCCAGGCAGTGCTCTCTGGCCGCGCCACCTCAAATTAAATAGAGTATAATGAACTATTAATAAATCAATATCCCGAAAAAAACTACCTAAAGAGTACCTTGCCTACGACAAATATGGTCCAATAAACCCCTTTAGTTGAGGAGTTATTGGTCGTAGAGTGTGGTCCGGCTGGAAGGTATACTCTGCAGCGAGTCAATTTTGCAATATTTATTATTAACTATCCATATATCAATTTATATAATAGTACCTTTTCTCTACTCTTCGTTGATACTTTTTTCTCTCAAGAAACTATTCATTTTGATTAATTAATCTTTAAAGTATGTGGCGCGGCTAGGGAGGATTACTTTCAGCAAATATAACGAAATATGCTTTATTTCTTTATGCCAACGAAAACTGCATAATAAGTACTTTATAAAAAGACCTGGACTTCATCTATAAACTTTTATTTTTATTACCAACAATGATTTTGAAAAAGTTGCACTTTTTGGTTTTTGTTTACCTATCTACCTAAGAATAGGTAGTCAATTTGACGAAGTAAGTGACAATTTTGGTTTAAAATAAACAATAAGTATACGAATAACTAATATATTTTCATAATTAAATATTAACAATTGTTAATACAAGGTATTGTACATGACGGAAAAGCGTTTTATATAACAAACTTAAGTCAATAGATTGAATTTAAGCATTTAACCCTTTAAACAAGAAATAACAATGAAAAAAAGAGTGTACCAAAATCGCGTATTCAAAATAGTCAATCAGCATTACAAATAAAGGAATTTTGAAGTTATTTTCCAACTTTAAAATGCAAGACTTAAATTAAAAATAAACATTTTGATAAAAATAAGTTATAATTTACAATTTTGTACATGTATAAAATACAATGAACATTCATTTGCTGATTTTTAGTCCTTGTAACTTTAGTACTCTTTTTTCATTGTTATTTCTTGTTTAAAGGGTTAAATGCTTAAATTCAATCTATTGACTTAAGTTTGTTATATAAAACGCTTTTCCGTCATATACAATACCTTGTATTAACAATTGTTAATATTTAATTATGAAAATATATTAGTTATTCGTATACTTATTGTTTATTTTAAACCAAAATTTTCACTTACTTCGTCAAATTAACTACCTATTCTTAGGTAGATAGGTAAACAAAAACCAAAAAGTGCACCTTTTTCAAAATCATTGTTGGTAATAAAAATAAAAGTTTATAGATGATGTCCAGGTCTTTTTATAAAGTACTTATTATGCAGTTTTCGTTGGCATAAAGAAATAAAGCATATTTCGTTATATTTGCTGAAAGTAATCCTCCCTAGCCGCGCCACATACTTTAAAGATTAATTAATCAAAATGAATAGTTTCTTGAGAGAAAAAAGTATCAACGAAGAGTAGAAAAAAGGTACTATTATATAAATTGATATATGGATAGTTAATAATAAATATTGCAAAATTGACTCGCTGCAGAGTATACCTTCCAGCCGGACCACACTCTACGACCAATAACTCCTTAACTAAAGGGGTTTATTGGACCATATTTGTCGTAGGCAAGGTACTCTTTAGGTAGTTTTTTTCGGGATATTGATTTATTAATAGTTCATTATACTCTATTTAATTTGAGGTGGCGCGGCCAGAGAGCACTGCCTGGCAGCCGGACCACATTAATTGTTAATTAAAAAGATATCTCTTGAGGTACTAAATATATATATATATTCCGATGAAAGAAGACTTACGGTAGGTATTATTTCGAACTATAGCATCTGAGTACTAAACTGTGGTCCGGCCACAGAGGAACACACGGAGTTTAGTTCAGAGGCTAGCACATTAAATTACATCAATCTGTCGAATTTCTTTTTTAGTTTTTCAACTTTATTACGAAAGCATAAGGTTCTGTTTCAAAAGTTTAATCTAGAGTCAAAGTAACATTAACTGGTGAGACACTTTGCACATATGCTCAGGAAAACGCTTTGCGCAGGCGCATAGAGCAGGAGCTTTGCACCATCGTTTAGCGAAAACAAAAGTATTGTGCGCAAAGGCACACAGCGTTAAGGTCTAAGCGACGGAGTAGCCCGCGAAATTAAAATTTCTTACGTTTTTTGTAATTTGAAGCTCAGTGCCAGGTTGCATGTTGATCAAAATATGATTCACAGCCATTTGTAATCATTAAAATCATCAATACAACTGTCTAAGTTTATATTACGCTATGGAATGACTACTTCATAAAATCATTTGAGGCCAAATCTTACTAGTAAAATTGTATTGATTATTTTAATTAATATAAATCTGTAAATACGTACCTACTACGACCGTGAATCATATTTTGATTATTATACAAACTGACACATACCTCACAATCTACCTAGCCTTTTCCCAACTATATTGGGGTCGACTCCAGTCTAACCAGATGCAGTATATATTGTTGTATGTTGTATTTTACATCAAGCGACTGCCTATCTGACCTCCACAACCCAGTAACTGAGCAATACGATACTCCTTGGTAAGACTGGCTGTCAGATTTTCGGGCTTCTGACGACCCGTAACGACTGTCAAAGATGCACAAATGACAGCCGGGACCAACGGCTTAACGAGCTTTCCGAGGCACGGAGGAGTCTCGGTATGTAAAGATGGTCAAGCATCTACGGCCAACCCCGGCAAGCGTAGCTTAACCAGATGGACCGGCCTGTGCGGCTGTTATTAATAGGCCACGAATCAAGTAAAGAAGGACGATAAACTCTGAGGTACTTACTCCTATGTTTCTCCATTTGCGACAGTATGGAGTCTGCCTCCAACTTCTGCTGGTCTAACAAGTCCCTGGCTAGGGCAGTCTTGTTGAGCTCTTCTCTAGTCGTTACTAGTTCCGAGCGTAGGCGCGAAGAACGTTCTTCTTCGGCCCTGTTTGAATGAAAATTTAATGAATATTCTACGACTAAAAGTCAAATGTTGTATGAACACATAAAAGTTTAAACATTTTTAAATCATCTACAAAGGAAAGTAACGGAAACAATATGATAGACATAAGCCTGACGTTTATCTGTGTCTAGTAGATTATGCAAGAAAATCTCAATACCATAACTCAAACGTACAAAGGCCAGCACATCAAATTACCCTAATCTGTAAAATTTCTTTGATAGTTTGTCAACTTTATTACAAAAGCATAAGGTTCATTTTCGATTGGGAAAATTTACAGTCTGGTATAGGTTGATGTGCTGGCGTCTGTTACTACAACTCGTTAAAGATATCGCTGCTTTTATACCCAATAATGTTCCTCCAAACTAGGTAACAATAAACAAGAGAACTTATTCTACACATGGTTTGTATAACCATAAGATCTATAATCGAATGTTACCCCAACACTGCCTCACTACTCGGCGCCATTCGATGCAGGTGATCTACCTCATAGTACTAATTAACTAGTAGGATTTCAAGTCATTTCGAATCTTATGCTTTTTGGCATAAGACTGACAATCGAATGTTATCTCATCCTTGGCTCTCTACTAACCAACTGGTAAACTTATAGTAAATTTAAAACCTAAATCTTCTGACAAAGGTCTACATTCGAATGTTACCTCAACACTGCCTCTCTACTCGGCGCCTCTTGATGCAGGCAACCTACCTCATAGTACTAATAAGATTTCAATTCATTTCGAACCTTATACTATTTAGCATAGGACTGACAATCGAATGTTACACACACACATGTTACACAGCCTCTCTACAAATCAACTAGTAAACTTTATAGTAAATTTAAACCCTGAATCTTCTGACAAAGGTCTACCATTGAATGTTACCTCAACACTGCCTCTCTACTCGGCACCTCTTCGATGCACGTGTTACTCATAGTACTAATTTACTAGTAGGATTTCAAGTCATTTCGAACCTTATGCTATTTAGCATAGGACTGACAATCGAATCTTACCTCAACACTGCCTCTCTACTCGACGCCTCTCGGTGCAGATGGTCCACCTCATCGTTCAAGTTCCTCTTCTCCGTTTCCAACGATTCTATAACTTTCTCTAGTCGAGAGTTTATCTTCTGAAGTTTCTCATAGTCAGATGTTAAAGATTCCACCTAAAGACAGAGAAAAAAGTACTTTGTGACACATCTCACAATAAGCATTTTATGTGTCGATTTTTCTGAAAGCCCTATTCGTGTTCGATTCGATTTAGCAATCTTACAACATAATAATGTTTTGATTTCCGTTAACTTAAGTATTTTATCCTATAAATAAACGAAGTAGTGCACTTTTAAAGACGCCACGACTCATCATCATTCTCCTGCCCTTATCCCAATTTATTTGGGGTCGGCGCAACATGTGTTTTTCTTCCATACTTCACTATTAGTCGTCATCTCGGTAATCACTCTCTTTCTAGCCATATCATCTTTTCACGACTATCGATCATTATCACACCACACGTACATCGGGCGCACAACGAACAGTGAATCCTAATATTTTTCCAAACCTTCTCACCACATTATAGCTCGTATGTGTCGCGGCAATACGAAAATAATGACAAATTATTCACTGCCTTGCGTTGAAGAGTATATCTTTTTTCATTTTGACATCATTATTATATTAGCTCAGAGATGTACAGAGGCGGACTTAATGCCGTAGGCATTTTCTTCCAGTAAATTTCAACTGTCGCGGTTCATGAGATACAGCCTGGTGACAGACGGACGGACGGACGAACTCCGAAGTCTTAGTAATAGGGTCCCGTTTTACCCTTTGAGAACAAAACCCTAAAAAGAAGCTATTTAAAAGACTGTTTTGTTTAAAAGGCTATAGCAGTACTCAACTCACCATAGCATTAATCTCAACTCTGTTCCTCTCGAGGTTGTTCTTATCGATGCGGAGCGCCTCCAGCGACTTCTGCATCGACTCCTTTTCTTGCAAGAGTTGATGCAGATCTGCGTTAGCTTGATCTAGTTTACCTAATGAAATAATAACCATACAGTTAACAGTTGATGGCAGTGCAGTTACTCAATCACGATATAACAATTGACAATAAATATGAAATATAGGTACCTTGTAGATCTTGGACCTTGCTCTCCAGAGAGGCGACGGTGAGGTCCGCCGTCTCGCCGTGCTTCCTGCAAGTTATCAACTGCTCCCGTGTGTTCTGCAGCTTTACCTGAAATATACCGATTTGAAATCAACCATTTTTTTTTAATCTTTGTAGAAAGTATGTCTTAAATGATAAAAAAAAGAACTTCAGGACACGCACAAGAAATACACAGAAAAAAAACCGGAATAAAAAAAAAATACAACAAAAAATCAAGATTAAAAAAAATCAAAGACCTGTGCGAGGCCGTAAAGGCTCCTATCTCAGCATAATGTTGCGATATTTAGGAAATGAATAAATACCGCAGCGCTGGTATTCTGATGATTATTAGCGCTATTAACTATGATTTTACTTTTATAAATAGGTTTTTACAAACACTTTTAAACGGCAATATTTTTTTTAAACTAGATGCGATCGGCGTTTCCTTTCTGACTTCTCAGAGAATAAAGGCCGAAACTAACACAATACTATATACTTGTGTTGTGTTAATTTATTAACATAAGAATTCTAATGGATCTCGCTAATGGAATTATTAGGAGTACGAAAACACTGTTCGTATTTGAAATATTTATCATTTTCTGAAATAAAAGTACCGCGTGATATCCTTGGAAAGAAAAAAGAAATACGTTTATTTGTGCTAAACGTTATGCAAAGAAAGAATACAAAAACAAAAAAAGTTGGAAAACATATGCCGAAACAGCCATCATTTATTGCCGGTAGGTACAAAACTGATAGCTTACTTGCAACTCATGTATCTGTATTTGATACTTATGAAGCGCGGCTTGAACAGCTGATATCGTGCTCTCAGCGAAAGCGGTCGCGTTGGCGGATGAAGACACGTTGCGTTTCGGAGATCTAAAACAATACATGACACTCGAATATTTTTCAATACCTTTAGATCTAAAATACGAAACAAATAAAGAAAATTGTGAGGAAACCAGCATACCTGAGAGATATTTCTCAACAGTATGTGAAGCTGAGTCAGAGGCCCATGGGCAGCATAAAACTCTGACACCAGGTTATTCACTAACCACACGAAATAAGAAGAAGAAAGAAAATACGTTTATTTGTGGCAAATATGACACAGTAAAAATATGACACAGTAAAAATATGACACAGTAAAAATATGACACAGTAAAAATATGACACAGTAAAAATATGACACAGTAAAAAACAAACAAAGAAACAAGTTGTGGGAAAATATGCGTCACATATGCATGTTCTAGCTACGTTGCGGGAACAAGTAATTGTTGTAGGCTTTTCAATTTCATGTTAAATTCGCCTACAATGCTCGGTACTCCATTTTATGACACGTCGAGTGATATTAGTATACAGTATTGTAACAACGGGGTTTGAAATAGAATTAAATGTCATGAACGCTTGTAGCTTTCCTATCATCATCGGCCTATTACAGTCCACTGCTGGACGTAGGCCTCTCCAGATGCACCTCATTCAGTTCGATTCTAGTCAAGGCTCATCCAGCTGCTACCGGCCACTTTGCGAAGATCGTCGCTTCGTAGCCTGAGGGCGTCTTACCGTACGTTGCCGGTTCGTAAGTCGCAATGTTGTAGTCCAACATTACCTAAAGTCTAAGGGTAAGGTGCAGAGACCAAAAGTTCTTGCACTTCTATCTGGTCAAATCAGAGTATTATAGCCAGATCGGATATATCTGTAACATCTAGGCTTTATATAGGTTGAAATTGAATTCATTGTCATTATTTTAAGGGGTCATTCTACTCATCATTATGAACAACTTTCACAATGGGCACAAATCTGAAATCAGCTGTTCCCTACATTTTGACGAGTTATGCGAGCATAATGTATGGAACAACAGTTTGTTTTTAAAGATGAGTACAATGACACCTTAAAATAATGCTCATGAATTCAATTTCACCCTGTATATTTTGTAGTATTTAGTGAATAGCGAGTAGCTCAGTGACCTGTCGTGCAGCACGCCGTGCGCGGGCCGCGCGGGCTGGCCGCTGTCCGAGTCGTGTATGAGCGCGCGCGCCACCTCCTCGAGCGCGGCGCGCATGACGCCCGCCTCGCCGCACGCCGCCTCCGCTGACTCGCAGCGCTCCTCCTGTCAATGTGTGGCTTCTTATTCTTAAACTTTCCTCAAATAAAACCTATACACACGATTTTTATACAGCATTAAATAAGGTAAAAGAATTTTTATCAATAAAGAAAGGAAAAGACTCTTACAATCTTCTTTAATTAAGTGCTTCGTATCTCAACTTCACACGTTTGGATTCAAAGGGTCTATCAATAGGATTTTACCTGATCGAAATAAATAAACACTTAACCTTTTGAACGCCAATCACTTCTATACAAGTTCGAGATTGTGCCCTCAGCGCCACTACTTGATTAGAAGTAATTATGGTATAAAATAAATTTACGACTTTTACAAGACCTTTTATTTTGTTTTTATGGAAGATTGCCCTGTTATAAGCCATATTTTTAAGTTATTCACACATAATAAGTTCTTGTTTGTTTTATATTCAATAGAAACAAAAACGCCAGAAAATATTTCAAAGCCCCCAACGCCAAGTACTTGATATAAAGTAAGCCAGTGATGGGACACGATGAAGACCTCGCTATATTTCATCTCGTCGAAACGATCATAAATACTATTATTGCAAGAAAATGACGTGAATAAATAATATTTTATAAATATTGCAAACTATAAACTACGTTTTATTCACCTTAATCAAGAATAAATAGGTTTTCTAATCATTGTCGATAGTGAAACACCGTTTGAAAAACCCATCCCTACAAAGTGGCTAGTTGTCAGTGCCCACAACGCCACGAACTTGTATAGAAGTAAGTCTGTGACGTCATAAGCGGACGGGTTTCAAGGTCATAGTGACTTTGTGCATTTTAGTGTAGTGCAACATCTTGCGTTGGCGCACGTGTTCTAACAAAAAATGAGTGACGGTGAATATGACGAATTATTGCGAGTTTTACAAGGTGTGGTTTTAAAAAGATCTGTAACATCTGCGTAAAACAGTGACTTACCCTCCATTTTCATTTAAAAAAAAAAACACGTAGAAAACCACGTATCTAGCTTCTATTGATTGAAGTAAACGAAATAAAATGCATGAATCGGTTGAGGTTATGCACGTGTAACTCGACCACAGTGAATAGAAAAATACGGGTTGTTGTACATTCGTCACAAAGTAAATTCGTCACAAAAAAAATATGTGTAAATTCGTCACAATTCCCAATATATTAATTTTGTTTATTGTTTTGAATTCGTCACATCATTACAATCCGTAGGTACCAATAGCAAAAAATAAATAAGAAGTAGAATGAAAATGTTGTATATTTTTCATAATCACAGCACGTTTACTAATTTACCTTACATCTACATAAAAATCACAGTTTTCAAGTGAATGATTTAAATAAAAAATTTTGGCTGCAATCGCTACTTAAAGAATAAAATTTTTTAAAAGAAGGTTTGTGACAAATTTACCCATATTTTTAATACGTGTGACGAATTTACTTTCAATGTATGGATTTTTAAAATATGACGAATTTACTTAGTGACGAATGTACAACAACCCAAAAACACCATAGACATCGACATCTAGACATCCTTATATCAGAAAGGATTTTGACGTGCCTCGAGCGCCAACGACTTGATATGAAGTAGAAGGATTACATTTGGAGACAAATAGGGATGTGCCTTCTAGAACACACGTCTAATAAATTTACAATTCTTTTCTTTTATTATGGGAAATATATCCAGGTTTTCATATTGATTTTTTTATGAAATGAAATAAAATATGAAAATACGGTATCAGTTTTTATTTAGCTTCGTAAATTGGTGAATAAACATTAATTTCAACTTATAATATTATTTGTCGATAGGACATTAATCCCATCCCTACGTTTGACTATAGATACGTTATACATTTGTAGCGTGGCGCTGGAGGACACATCGCGTATTATATAGATGGGCGTTCAAAAGGTTAAGTAACCAAATATAACTAGCCTAACACCGAATGACATCCTTTTATTAAGCCGTGGCTTCTCCAGGAGCTATCCTACATGAATTATCAGTAACGCCAAGGCGTCGCTAGGCATTACACACTCACCAATCCCTGAAGTTCCCCAAGAAGGCGTTGTATCCTGGCATCACGTTCACGCAACTCAGCCACCGCAGAGTCACGCTGCGCAGTCATATCGCGCAGATCTACGCGCATACCCTCCACACTGTACTGTCCTGCTGATGGTCCACCGGACGTTTGGTGACCCTGAGGCCCTTGGAGGCACGATGGTTGGGAACCAGGGTAGCCAGGTTGCTGTTGAACTTGGTAACCAGGTTGTTGTTGAGTCTGGTAACCTTGCTGCGGGGTTTGGTAGGCACCCCCGTGAGACGTTTGGTGGGATAAGGGTTGGTATTCCGGCTGTAGATTAAGAAATGATTTAAATAACGTGTAATGTACGCTGGAGGTAGTGTAAAACACTACTTGTTCAGAATTGAGCCAGAATATACACAAAAGCAATATAACACTTATAGAAATATTTTTAACCCATATGCTACCACACACATGTAACATGTGTTTTGAAGGCTTAGAATAGAACCAAAAATAGTGACGGTGTTTGTATTAAGATATAATTCATCGACAGGAAACATAATCTTTAACTCCAAACTGCTAGAACTTGATGAGAATAATTTGTACAAAAAGAAATGAATCACAAATATTAATAAAATTACCAAACCTTAATACTTTGAGCAGCAAAGGCATTGATAGAGTAACCACTCAGCATTCCAACCAGCTCTCTAGCATTAGAATCGAACTCATTCTTCACACGGTACAGGTCTCGCTCAGTATTGGTCTGCAGCTCGGAGAAGTGGCGCTTCACCGCGACTACCTCGCGCCACAGGCTGAGCAGACGGTGATGCTCGTTGGAGTAGTAGTCGTTGAATGCCTGTGTGGTATTTATTGTGATATAAGAATACGATGTTCATGATATTTCAGTGAAGTTGTTGCCCAACAAACAATCTGCCTGCCTTTTCTCAACTAAGTTGAGGTCAGCTTCCATGTTGTTGCCCAACACATATATTATTTATTTATTGTTTGTGTTGTTGCCATCATTATGCTACGAAGAAGAATGTTTCAGTAGATATTATTATATATTATATAATTATATTGATTCTGAATGGAAATTTAAAAGTCAAGAGCAGAGTTACTGGGTCTTGAAGGTATAAAATTGGTTTTACGGTCTAAGTGACCGTAAAATCAATTTGTCTGTTTCAATAACCAGCTAAGAAACCAAGGGTTATGGATACTGTATACCATTTCATAAAGATCAATGTCATAATAGACAATGGCAAATAATATTTCATAGTTTCCCCCAAAGCCATGAAAAAAGTGTGTAATTTAAATTAGTACATATTACCAATGTAAAAACAAAACATACTGACTAAAGTTTGTTTTCTCAAGAAAAATGCTACAACACTGACCTGTTCCTCATCCTTCCACTCATCCTCCTTGATGGCCATCTCATCCCGCAGAGCCTCCCAGTCATTGGTCAGCTTCTGCAGGTCATTAGTGAGAGCCTCATTCAGATGGTGGGACTCCTCCAGTTGGTCACGAAGAAGGTTGTTCTGCTGCACCAGTTTCTCGCACCTGGTAAGCAATAATAGAGAATAGTGGTACTATGTGCTTTGGATAGAGGACAATTTTATGGCTTTCTATATTATGGACTTGTTTCAGTGTTATGACAGGCAGTGTACCAAATTTTTAACTTAACTAATTGTATTTGGAAATATACTCAGTGAAAGTAAACCGAAAGTAGATGTGGTGGAACAAGTCAATCAATGAACTCCTTAACACTTTGAGGGACACTAAACACCCATAGCCCTAATAACAATACAAGGTAGGTACAAAGTACAATAAATGTGTTATTGTAATTTGTAAATAATAATAATTAAAAAAAAATTATGTACTTTGAATAATTTGTGTGAAAAACCACATTTACTGCTATTTCAATTAATTCCAAGGATTACAGAATTCTAAGTAGTTTGCAAGACAATTCTTCTCTTATATCAAGACAGTGTACAAGCTTCAGTACTCTCTTAGAGCGCTTACAACAAGACATCAGCACTTACTTGCGCTTCTCTTCATCCAAACGCCTCAACGCAGTCTCCAGGTCGGTAATTCTCGCGTCCGCGGCAGACACAGCGGCCGAGGCGCACGTGGTGGCGGAGGGCGGCGGCGGCAGAGAGATGCCGTGGCTCTTCACCACCGGAGCGCGGAAGGTCGATGGCTCGCGGTAGGAAGTTGGCTCGCGATAGGTCGTTGGCTCGCTGCGTGGAGTCGTCTCCAGCATTTGGGTCTCGAGTTCCGAACATCGTTGCTTGTACTGTAGGACCTTTACGAAACGGAATTTAAGTGAACACTACTACCGGAACAACAGGTTGTAGAAGTAGGTATAAGGTATTGGTAAATTAACGTTGTAGTTGATTTCAGTCAAAAATGTACTAAGTTTCTGTATTTTATAAATCTAAAGTTTTCGGCGTTTCGTGTTTGTAAATAGATAAATGACACTGACATTAAAAAGTTTCATTGACATTAGGTGTCAGATAATGACGTTTTATTATACGTTCAGTAAAAACAATAAAAAAAAGTTGTAATAAATATGTATCGAACACGTTCTGATCGAAGAAATCTGTTATGTACAGAAAGAAAATGTTATAATTTAGTCAGAAAATAATGAAAATAATTGAACTATCTATCAATTTGTAAAGTTGACGAAATCAGACCTGTTTTTTATTACCTTGGACTGAAGCCTGGACACTAACGCGGCTTGGCCTTGCTGAGCCTTGCGATAAGCATCGAGTCTACGCTTATGATCAGCTGCCTCGCCGGCGAGACGAGCGCGTAGCTCCTCATTCTGCCGCCTCAGGTCACTGCCCACGCTCCCTCCCGGAGAGTCCATTTCCGGCGGACTGTCCAGGGACTTCTAAACAACGAAGATAGATTATATCAGTGAGCCTTGAAAATAACTTTGAAGTGTAAATACCTTCCCTATATAATTACCTAACTACTAACTACACTTTATGCACCTACCTACAAGGAAACAGTCAATCACATTTTTTTGAGACAGTTTACATGGTTTTTGGTTGATAATATTAATTGATAGCGCCTATCACACTATATACATTATAGCGATTGTTTCTCTAAATTTTCAGTGTATTCTTACCTCTTTCTTGAGCCGTTGATGAGGAAGCGTGCTCGGAGGTCGCCGGCCGATAGGAGCCCGAGCGCTCCGCGGCGTAGTCAGACCTTCCCTGCTCGGCAACTAGGAAACAAAGGGTTGATAAATGTCGAAATCTACAAAAATCATGCAGGAAAATAAGTGGCTAAGTGCCTATTTCATAAAAGGTATTTTAAATGAGAACTGGGGGATAAGAAATGGGACAAAATATTATTTAGACCTGAAAAGTATACTTTTGTCTCTAAGAACAAAATATTTCATAGATCTAAAAAGTACCTATACTTTTCAGATCTAAATAATATTTTACCCCTATCAAATCAGTTGGGACTTAAATCAATAAGAAACAGTAGCGACCTGAAAAGTAACTTTCTTCTTAACCTTCTTTTGTTTCATTTCTAAATAAAAATGACGTGCTGACTTAAATTCGAAAGACATTTCGCACGAAAGCTTAACTCATTCACTTATCTGCGATTTGCACAAAATAAAACGTCCACTAGCTCGAGGAAATAGAAAGGAGGCCGTAAAACAAAGTAAAAAGACAACATTCTGAGGTGTGGCAACGATGAAATTGCGGTTTGTACTGCAGAAATAGCGTTCGTAGGGCGGCAAGAAACACTGGCTATCGGACTAGGCATCTAATTATCACCGCCCACAATGCAGTTACTCAGGGAGACCCCTTCCTGAGGTGAATAAACCTGTCCCCTTTAGCACTAAATATATGATGTAGGCATAAAGTGTAATTGTTGCAATAAACCCTTATTATAGTAAACTTCCGTCAGTAAAGTAATGGCCTAAAACCTACTTGCCTATACATATAGGGGCCTGTAGGAAGCGCTAAATACACCATTGCGTTAATAGGTACGTACATAGACAGCAATTAGATACTGACTTATTAGATTGCTATCGTTACGTCGAAATTAGATAGGTACCTAATACACAATGTGCAGGGGTCTAAGTCAAAGAAGGTAGATCGGTAATTCGGTAAGCACCGCAGGGCACCTGGCAAAACGACGAGTAGTTAGGTACGTATATCTATCTTACCAAGTGTCTATGCCCGATCCGAACCAAGGTAATAACAAAATATCTAAGTAGTAAACTAGTAAAAATTGGAATCTGACATTATTAAGGATATCATTATTCATCTAGGTATGTAATTCAATTTCACTGGAAAAATGTGTACCTTTGCCCAGCCTAACCATTCGGAGATTTGATACATGCGTTATGTTATGTTCAATTTCATTTTCATTCAATGAAACTCCAATAAAAATTCTGTAGGTACCTACCTACTAAAAATATGGACTCGTAAATCGTAGCTGTACCTAAGTACAGATACAAAGAAGGTTCATTTAAACGTTTTAGAACTAAAAATATTTTTATGTTCAGGAACATGAACGGTATTATTACATGACTTCACATGCAAGGTTCTTTGGTACCTACCTAGTTAAGGTCGTAGCTCTAAGTAGGTCGGGTAATAGGTCAATTACCTTACCACTATCGTATGCCATTCACCACTAGTAAGTTTAACCTTGCAGAACAAAGCATGTAAACAAACCATCTTTTACTATTGAAATATATCTTTTTCCGATAAAACTGGTGGAAGGAAATCTGTTAAAACTCACCTATTTAGACGAAAATATGACGGCGTCGGCGTCCATGATTCGTCGAGTTATTTGATCAAAACTTAGTTAAAGATTGATAATGCGCACGTATCCTAGCAACGCAATCAAGGCGTATGGTAAGTTATGTCAATTAATTAGACATAACAACGAATTTTAGTAAAGGCACTTTTAAAAACATTATGAGGAAATTGCACTTTTTATGAAACAGAGATTAATTTAAACAAAAGAGAAACGTTTAAATGTGTCGCTAGCTGCGTGTTCGAAATACACGAGTTCCATTTTCATTTTTTTTTCGCTCCCACTTTTACGCCTGGTGCAATAATTATATCAGCCAGTATTATTTGCTCGTGTGTGTAGTATGTATACCTTAGCTAAATATTTTTTTTTTACTACTCTTGTAAATAATACTTGTCGTTTCACGCGTGTGTTCAGCAAAAGCTGATGGGGTGGACTGTTTAAAAATTTACGAATACTTATTGTTATTTCGAGGGGCGAGCGATTCGCTTGACTGATCACCGTCCCCTATAATATTAGTTTGTACAGGTGTACCTACCTCAACGATATGATAATGATAACACTTTTTTATTTGGGTTCCACGCTTCAAAAAACCACGATAATGCCATAACAACGTGTAAGTTTGTGGAACCTAAACTTTCCAAAGACACGGAAAATCAGAAATAAAATGGCGTTTTGAAAAAGTTTCTATAAGCTGCCAATCTTCGACTCTGTAGAGTTTGTGGAGAATATCGCATACGGAACTCTGCGGGTAAACTAGGACTCCAGTCTGACCCAATTTTAATTATCGATTCCACTATGACTGGTCCCCCAATACAGTCTGGTTCAAGGAAGTAGTGGCACTTGCTTAAAAACCATTACTTATTACTCTATTAACTTGTAATCAATTGGAGAAGGGTAGTTAAGTATTTAGATTTTAGACATTTTAGACTCTTTGACTCTCTATGTAAAGCCGATACTAAAATACCTAGATACCTACATAGGATTTTTTCTCAAGAAAAAAAAATATCCCATAAGCTTTGTATGGCTTGACTGATCTAATAATCTGGATATCCTGGAGTTTCTCTAGAATCAGAATACTCAAAATATTGAGCATTCTGATACTAGACAAACATCAGGCCATTAGGCAGACAACTACTTTAAGTATATAGGTAGCTATAGCCATTACCATAAATCGACGGACAAATAAGATTTAACTACCAGCTACACTAACAATTATCAACCCTAAAGGTTCTGCACGTGACTAATTAATCAACATGTAACAACTAATTAATAAGTTTTCAATAATAGATTAAAATTAGCACATATGACACCTTATCGTATATAATATTCTAGTATTACCTATAGTGTGCTACAAGTTTTAAGGGTTTTATCTAAAGCTCCCGCTTTTATAAATTAATGTCTGTTAAATTAATAACCACGTTATTAATAAAAATCATACCAATCGTGCAATGTACTTTGCTACTGAAAGAGATTTTTGGTAATGAGTTAATGCCATCTATATAACGAAAGTAGAAATAAGATAAAGATTTAAAAAAATGTTGTTCGTAATAAAACCTTTTTCACACTGGAGCGATCTTATTAGAATAAGTAGTAAAAAATAAACTATAAAGTAAATTAATATATCGTAATTTAATATTCACATATTAAATAAGTTTTTTTTTTTTGTAAGAATGGGAGGAAGTCAAGATAAAATTAAGAAGACCAGAATAAACCAATACGGACTTATTTTTATTCCACAGTTGGTCAAATTCTGTCAGTATGTAGTGGACCTTAGAGAAGTAGCACGTGAGTGTGTGAATAGTGCTTAGAATGCTCTAGAAGTTTCATGAAAATCCTATCTATATTACGAACCGAGACATAGAGAACTATGAACAAATCCTTAGTGTGATATATTATGTGCGTCACAGCTTTGCCAGCGATGCGTGGGTTCGACGACCGATACCACAATCCGTGATTAGCTTCAGTCGCAATTTGAGATAGTAACCGATGCTAATTGTAAGAATGTATGATTTTCTTACGACGTAGACATCAGATTGCTATGTTGATAGCATATAATATTAATGAGGTTATAGCTAATATAACAAACTCTAGTATTAGGGACGACTCTGTGTTGCCTAGTTATACTAACAACATAGGGATTAATTATTTTTCATCATGTTGTACGAAGGAGGATCTACCTATAGTACCAACAACCTTGGAGGCCATGAACACTCAGGTCGAGCATTCTCTTCCTGCTAGAACTCAAATGGACATTCTAGACTCTTCGGTTGTAGTTGTGGAGGATACTCTGGATAGTTCTTTAAACTAGTCAGTAGGACAACAGAAGTTACCACTTTTAATAACCAGTTATTATTACTACAAAATAATAAAAAGGTATCTTCTGGCAATATAACTCTCAAAAATAATAAACTGAATGGAGTGCAACATACATTAAAATTATTAAATCAAAATATTCAAGGTTGCTCTTCCAAGTTACTGGAAATAGAATTGTTTTTGGAAAATACCAAGTTTGATGTCATTTGTTTAACAGAACATTGGTTAAAAGATCATCAAGTAGTATCAATTAATTATGAAAATTATTGTGTAGTTAGCCATTTCAGCCGAAAACTAATGATACATGGTGGGTCATTAATATTAGTTAAAAATTCAATAAAATCCAAAGAACGAAAAGATATCATCACACTGTCTGTTGAACACACCATTGAATTGTCCTGTGTTGAGCTAGATAAGCATGTTATAGTATGTGTGTACAGACCTCCAAATTACCAGAATCTATCTGTGTTTGATTCTGTATTGGAAGATGTGTTAAAGAAACTTAGTACTAGTAGCAAGTCAATAATCATATGTGGAGATTTTAATATTAATTTACTAGAAAATAACTCGAATACTGTCAGATTATTAAGTCTTTTTAGGTCATTTGATTTATCCAATGTTTTTATGGAACCAACCCGAGTCACTGCTTCTTCTGCCACTTGTATAGATAATATTTTTTGTAACTGTGAATACTTACACAAAGACATTTTAAATAAGTTGCCATCTGACCACAGTGGACAAACAATAACATTTTGTTCCTATATACCTTTACAAAAAATTCAAATAAGATTTAGGCCAATTACATGTACAAATTTAAACAAATTCAATAACTCTTTGGCCAGTAATTTAGGTGTTCACAATTTTAATAACATATCTGACCCAAGTGAGTTCTACACCGAGTTCTTTTTACTATTAAATAAGCAATTTAATGACTCTTTTCCACTACGAACTAAAAGTATTTTCACAAAGTTTTTATTTAGCGATTGGGCTACTCCAGGTATTCGCAAAAGCAGGGCAAAACTTTTTGAACTTTATGGCCTCAAGCAACATATGAATCATACAAATTTTCATCAGTATGTTGCAAAATATTCTAAAACTTTTAAAAGTGTGTGCAAATTAGCTAAATCTCTTTATATAAGCAACAAAATAAAATCAGCTGATGATAGAATAAAAACTACCTGGCAAATAATAAATAATGAAACAGGTAGGAAAAAGCAGCGTAATACTGAGTTTAATTTAGAGACTGCTCATGGCTGCATCAACTCAGATATAGAAATAGCTCAGGAATTTGAAAACTTTTTTGCTAATATTCCTCTTAAAACTACTGCATCTTTAAATTCCTCAGCAGCGCTTTCTGCTGCTTTACTTAGAAAAAATGTAAAGGCATGTCCTATGGAATTTACATTTCAGCATACAAACCCCCAGGCTGTCATAAAAGCTTTTAAAGATCTTAAAATTAAATCAACAGAGGATCTCTGGGGAATGTCTGTTAAAGTCTGTAGTTCTATCATCGAAACCATTGCGCCCTATTTAGCTTTCATATTTAATACTAGTGTGGACCAAGGAGTCTTTCCGGATCTTATGAAACACAGTAAAGTAGTGCCATTGTTCAAATCCGGTGATAGTAAAGAACCCAACAATTATAGGCCTGTGTCAATTCTGCCAGTTCTCAGTAAAGTGTTTGAAAAGTTGATGCTCAATCAAATGTTACGTCACTTTAATAAAAATTCCATCTTGCATGAACAACAGTTTGGTTTCACCAAAGGGCGTTGTACTACTGACGCTGGTGTCACCCTAATAAAGAACATTTTTAACGCCTGGGAAGAAGCACAAGATGCCATTGGAATCTTTTGCGATCTCTCTAAGGCGTTCGATTGCGTAGAACATGAGACGCTTCTGCTGAAACTAGAGCACTATGGGATTAGAAATACAGCCCTTGATTTACTTAGATCGTACCTGAAAGATAGAAAGGTTAAAGTTCAAGTAAATGGTGTGAACTCGCTGGGGTCGGAAATGACAATGGGCGTTCCTCAGGGTTCGATATTGGGTCCATTCCTATTTTTAGTTTACATTAACGATTTACCCCAATTACTTCAAAATCAACCGAAGATGGTGTTATTTGCAGATGACACGTCATTAATTTTTAAAATTGATCGACGCTCACAAAATCTTGACGACGTGAATAACTCTATTCTTCAGGTCCAAGATTGGTTTACGGTAAATAATTTGGTACTAAATGAAAAAAAAACCAAATGCATTAGATTTAAATTACCTAATGTTAAAAGTAGCGATTGTGACATCATATTGAACGGAGAAAAGCTAGAATTTACTAAGCAGACGGTTTTCCTGGGAATCACACTAGACGACAAGTTACAATGGGGTCCCCACATAACAACTCTTGCGGGACGGCTAAGCTCGGCCGCTTATGCTGTTAGAAAGATAAGGCAGTTGACAGACGTAGAAACCGCGCGCTTGGTCTACTTTAGTTACTTCCACAGCATTATGTCGTATGGCATTTTACTGTGGGGTCGGGCTGCTGACATTGAATCCATTTTTATTCTGCAAAAGCGAGCTATCAGAGCTATTTACAATCTACGTCGCCGCGAATCGCTTAGGGAACTATTTAAAAGTATTAATATTATGACGGTACCATGCCAATTCATTTATGAAAACATTATGTATGTAAGAAAAAATCGACATCTTTTTAACAAAATAAGTGATAGGCATAACTTTAATACTAGAAATAAAGATAAAATAGATCAACCCTTTTTTAGATTATCAAAAGTACATACATCTTTTATGGGGTTCTGTGTTAAATGTTACTACAAAATACCTTGTGACATTCTGCAATTAAATGAAAGAAAATTTAAAACTCACATTAAAAATACACTTTGTAAACAAGCATATTACAAATTAGAGGATTATATAAAGGATAAGGATGCTTGGAAACATGCTGGTCCTGCTCCACAGGGCAATCTAGTGTCTAGACAAAATCAAACTGGTTGCTAAGTAAATTAGGTAATAATTTATTATTTATAAAATACTATTTTAACATGTTGAAATAACTTCTCACACATTGATTGATTTATTATATATTAACTTTTAGAATGTTTGTAAATATGTGAGCACCATGTACTTTTGACATACTTAAGTTACCTACCATTACTATATGTGTTTTTCTTCTCACCTTTTGTGGTGTAGTGTTTTTATTCTGGGTGCATCGTCTTCACATATAATGTTATAATTCATGTATACAAAACATTGTAAAACATTTTAAAAGAGTAACGGTGGAGTTTCTTGCCCATTCTTCTCCACACGAAACTACCTTTTGGAAGGGGCGACTAGAATCAATTCTATTTCTTGTTCATTTTGACGTTCAAAAGTGCCTTACTTGTGCCTATTTGAAATAAATGATTTGACTTTGACTTTGACTTTGACGTTACTTGTGTAATTTATTGTAAGAAGGGTGATTTGTGAGACTTGAATACATCTGCCTCATTCTTCTACATTCTTTAAAAAACTCCCGTAAAAAGTTAAGTGCGCTTAAACTCGAAACTGCAATGGCATCTTTCTTTTAAAGGTTCTTCCAAAAATGCCCTTCCATTGTTAGTATCATAAAATTTTATAATAATATAATGTTTAAAAGAGACCATGATGTCTGATTTTCTTTCCGCTTTTCTTTAGAGATCAGTTAGCTAGGAAATGCCGGCGACACGCCATTTAACTTTATAAAATCATGACGTGTTAAAATATCTAACAGACTAGCTACTCTACTTACAGAAATAAACATTTCATTACTTGAAGTGAGCTGGCTTTCTACTTGATGCTAGGGATCGACACTATTGACAGCTGACTTAAGGTCACTGCGCCCAAGTTTACACGGTGAGATTTTTACTAAGTTGGTGTTGTTTCACAGACTAAAACTACAAAGTACTACGTCCCGGCACCTATCCTTATACGTAGTTGGAGGTCAGACTGTTTGTGTTTGTTCTGAGCTAATCATCAGCTTCCAATGGGTGACGTAGTAATTTTTACATAGTCAGAGAAGAGGGTCTACGACGCTACCTGTATTGGTTACGTCATTAGTTTATGTATTATCATTATTTTATTTTATTGGTTAAGGACAAAAAACAGTTACATGCCAAGCTTAACTAAAGATTCTTAAATTAGCACAACTTAGATATACATTTATGCACAATCTCACATATTTATGTTATTACACATGTAATCAACAACATTGTCCACGAATTCATTATGCTCATCATAGCAACAAAATGATCAGCAACTGACAGATTGAATCATCATCATCAGTCCACTGCCGGATTGGCTTCTCCAGTTGCTCGCCATTTAGCTCGATTTTCGGTAACTCTCATCAAACTGTTACCAGATAGTCTGCGAGGATCGTCGCTCCACCTAGCCTGATGGCGTCCTACCTTACGCATTTTGAATACTTTATCATTATCATTTATGTAAGTTAAATACAGGGCCATATAGTTCAAGTCTCCTTGAAGAATAGATACCACTCGTCTTTAACCAATCGATAACTTATAATAATGTCATAATAAAAAAACGGGAGCGACTGCACAGCGTTATCTTATCCGAATGTTATTATTGAAAGCAATGCAATAACAATATTATGGTTATAGGTACAGACGCCAGCACACCAAACTGTCAAATTTTCTTAATTAAAAATGAACCTTATGTTTTTGTATTGAAGTTGAAAAACTATCAAAGAAATTTGACAGATTGAGGTAACTTGATGTGCTGTTCTCTGTAAAAGAACTATCTATTTATATTTGAAGTATCCACTTGGTTTACCAAAAGACCCGTTTCTATTTAGACCTGAGATTTTGTTTATTCCACCTGTTTCTATTTGTTTGAGGCGATTTTATGGGCAAGGGCCAAAGTCCACAATAATTTTAGCCAATGGATTATATGGAAATAAAGATAATGACTGTACCCTTTAGACTTTGGTACTGCCCACCAAAGGGCAACATTAAATAATCTTTATACCTAGACGACGTAATTAATCTTTTTATTTCGGCAAAATATGTGATACAATAGTTGAAATATTCGAGATTCAGATAAAGTGAAAATAAATAATACCCCCGGTGACTGTTATCAGCGAATTAAGCTGATCGTCGATTGTTTTTCTGTCCGTTTCAAAAGGTAATCTCATAATCACGCCACTATAGGTAGTCGTACCTATTGCATGAATGACGTAATATTGTAAGTACCTACTTAACGTAGGGCAAATAGTGACGATGGGTTTTGTTGCTAAATTAGGCATTCTTAATTAGGCTGATTTCTTTTCTAAGAATGTCGTATATGGTTCCGTACCTATTTTAAATAAATAAAATAAAATCATAATATGATTTTATTTTATAGATTATGCGAACTCACATGGTGTTACGTGTTAATTAACGCTTAATTTGTTGTGATAACAGTCACTGGGGGTGTTATTAATGTTCACTTTTTCTGAATCTTTTTTCAAATAAATTGCACCAATTAAAAAAATAAAACGTGAAACGTAAACGTGTAACTATTTTGTATTTTTTTTGTAAAGATTAGGTACCTTGTGTGCATTTGTGGTAGGTCCCAAAGTCTAAAGGTGACACTCAGTATCTAGGATATTTTGTACATATTGTGGAAGTGGAAACAGTGGAGAGGAGCTCGTGGCTACAGCCGCGCGGATAGGTCCATCAGGTTAAGCTACGTTTGCCGGGGTTGGTATAGATGACCAACTTTTTTTTAATTTAAATACCGAGACTCCTCCTCGGAAAGCACGTCAAACCGTTGTTCCCAGATTCCCAGCCGTTCCGACAGCCATTCGTGGATCTTTGACAGTCTATAGTAGACAGTGTTTACTGTCCACAGTACTGCATCGCTTCGTGCCTCGGAAAGCACGTTAAGCCGTCTTTGACAGTCGTTACGGGTCGTCTGAAGCCCGAAAATCTAACAGCCAGTATTACCAAAGGATATTACCCAGCTACTAACTGGGTTGTGGAGGTCAAATAGGCATTCGCTCCATGTAAAATACTTACTGGAATTCGGCTGCATCCGCTTAGACTGCAAGCTGACCCCAACAGAGTTGGGAAAAGGAAACAGATTGATTGATGTGGAAGTGGAAACATCTGTTTAACTTTAAAGGAAGAATTGTCTTCATTTATATTAACTGATTCTAGATTGTTTCCAATGGTTATAGGAAATAGTTCCATTGACATAGATTGATTTATTGATACTGATACAAGAGCCGTTAATTTAGTTATCAAATAAATTGTTGGTAGTTTAAAAGAATATGATTACATGACGCAAGTAGATAGTGCGTGGTCCAGCGCGTACTGCAATCATTCGGGCGTTGACTCAAGTAATCTTATCACACACCCCTTTGTTATTGATTTCTAACTCAAAATATTATGAATCCAATTACTTTTTGTTTCATAGAAATTAAAAATAAACGTGACACGACCGGAGAAGGATCAGGCGCAGTTCCGAGGCATGAGGGTATCACACCGCCAAGTTCCAAACTCCGGGCTATTACTAAGTAATTCATTATGGAAAACCCAATAATACTTTGCCTAACCCGGGAATTTAACCCAGGACTCCAGGCTTAGCGGACGTGCTTGCGACTACTAGACGAATGGGGCAGTCAAACGAAGTAGGTACATCTCATAAGGAAACCCACAGAACCAACCTCATCACGAATTCCACAATACAGTAAAACCTTGCGGAATAAATTAACAAAGCTTGTGGCTGTCCTGGAACGATTGTGTTATTCTGTTTATTTGAACCCTGCGTGTCTGTGAACTGATGGTCCCCGTGAACTGGGTCACAATAAACGTTTACGACTAAAATGATAATCTTGGCAAATAATCGAACCGCGACGGGACCAGACGGCAGGGCAATACATGCGTAGCTATAGACCTCACCCGCGCTCTGTTGCTAGCTCGTGTTGATTTCGCGATAATATGGAAACCGATGTAATGCAAGAGCACAGAACCGCTTTATTTTGTCAAAATTTGGTTGAAAACGCTCTTTTTACGGTATACTGGATTCTGTTAAATAGGAAAACCTGCCACTTGTATTTGCATTGGTTTTTATTCAATCTAGGCAACCTTTGCCCAGCTATGTTAGGGTCGGCTTCCAGTCTAACCGGATGCAGCTGTATACCATGGAGCGACTGCCTATCTGACCTCCACAACTCAGTCAGTGACTGCGTAATACGATAGCCCTTGGTAAGACTGGCGGTCAAACTATTGGGCTTCTGTCTACCCCTAACGACTGTCAAAAGATCCACGAATGACAGCGGGGACCAACGGTTTAACGTGCTCTTCGAGACACGGAGGAGTCTCGATATGTAAAGGTCACCCATCCACGGACCAACCCCGGCAAGCGTAGCTTAACCAGATGGTTCGATCCGTGCAGCTGTTATTACTGCTGCACCATATTAAAATTGCTGCATCATATTTCAGTCAAGTATTTATTTATACAAATGGGCATCATGGGCATGCATACATTCTCTCCTAAAATATTACTCCCCTCCTGCTGGAGCAGTCAGGTTTGATGCTTGACTGTGCCATCGATATATGAGGGCTACCAACTAAGGTAAAATGTAACAAAAATTCTCTAAAACAAGTCGTCTAGTGGTTAAGGCCTAGCCAGCTTCTCAAGCATCAGGTTGTGGCTTCAAATCCGGGCAAGTACAAATGTGACTTTACAATTGATTTGATATTATACTTCCCTAGAGTTTATCTTGAACTGACATTGGTAACCCTATTGACGGAACCTAGATTTATAGTCTGAAATCGCCAACCCATCTTGAGCAAGCGTGGTGACCAATCCTCGTTCCTCCTCTTTATAAGCAGATATCTTTGCCCCGCGGGTTAGCAATATGCTGGTATTATACGTACTTACTGAATTATCATTTGTCACGCCTTTAATATTAATAGTAAATAATTCCCTTCCATGCATAATCCGCAGTTTTTCATTCGATTTCCGCATTTCGCTCCCCATTTTTCGCGTGGCGAAAACTTTTGCTCATTAGTGTCAAACTTTTCGATAACGAACAGCTAACCGGTTATTAACAATACTATCTACTATTATTGTGTCTGAACGGGCTGACTAACCCAAGTTTAAGTTAAATTTAGACTTATAGAACGTTCACTTCACAGTTCACCGTTCTTTGAGTGAATGAAACCATAGATCCTGTTAATTGCCAGTTCGCTGGTTATGCCTGATGGTAGGTAGCCATTTATTAGTTCTTCAATTCGGTCGGTTATCGTTATTATGTTTTAGGGTGTGACTACAACACTAAACAGCTCTATTAAAGCACTAGGATATAAATTAAAGTTATTGTTTGATTTTAATTCTAGAAATTCTAGTAGGTGTCGCGAAAGCTCTTCTGATTATTCGTCGACGAAAAACGTCTCAATTGTAATTAGTGTTGCTTAATTGTTGTTTTGGAAATACATAATATATTGCTCTTAGATTTATGTGATACCGAAATTATATCTGCCACTTAAGTAAGCCCGGCAAACTTAAATCGGATATTTTAGAAAGCGTAGGTTTTTATTCGTAGGTAGTTGTGTTGTACTTTCTTTTTGAAGTCTCATCTCATACTCGGTTTTAAATAGATATCTTTTTATACTTAGTTTCGAAACATGAAGATACGATGCCTTTTAAACGCTTATTACCTCTTTACACAAAGCATTGCCGTAACTTTACGAGTATCGTAAAAGTTGCTACAATATTCCTGGTTCAACGTCTTGTTACAGTAACTCCATGCAAATTACGTTGACAACTTGTGATCGCTGTCGACATGAAGTCGAGTCCAAACTGTAGTTTGAACATTAGCATAACTTATACCGTATAAGAAACATTCCTCAGGTTTCGACATGTCCCGTATGCCTTCCTGGTTCACATAAAATCGTCATGAATAGAAATCGTTCATTAAATCCGTATATCCGCGGTTCGTGACGGTCTCGCATGTCGCATCCCGACTCGCGAACTTGCCGCTCATAAATATCGTTTTATGTCACGTGTCAAAGCCGCCATCTTGGTTAACCGGTAAAATATAACAAACATAACTTTGCCGTTACCATACTTACGCTCCAAAATTGGATTGCGTTACGCCCTTGACATAGAGTTCAATTTTTCGAGGGGTCTTTTTTTTAGCAGGTAATTTTTTGGCTGTTGTTTATAAAAATGGGAGTGCTCGTCTTCCTATCGATTGTGCCAACTGGTGCTTACCGCCGATCTCGATTCGTCGGCAATAGGTGAGCAATCGAGTAGATTACTCGAAATGTTACATCTAGTGCTGTTACAACAGCTGTAACTTCAATCAAACACTTAGTTGAGTTTAGTTTCGCACAGCTCGAAGCAGGCAAGGGTAATATTTTTGCAATTTTCTAGGTAATTATGGGCGTCGTTTGCAAGTTGCAACCGCCTGCTTTGACTGGGAACAGTTGTTTGTTAGACGGCTTGTCATGAGTAGAGGTAGACAAATGAATCCTAACTTTTAGACATTTTGGGCTATTAATGTAACAGAAATATGACTCGTGTCGCGCTTTCGTCATACTATTATTTAGCAATAACAGACTTTGAACTTTCGTTTACAAATACTGCCACGCGATTTTTACTACGATGTAGTGGATCGTAACAAAACCGGATCAAGGGATTTATTACTAGCGCGCAACGTGCGTAGCAGTCATTGTTGTTGCTACGCCATTCGTAGCAGTTCTGACTACGTTGTGGCGGCCCCTTTGTATACTATCAGAAAAATATTGTACGGCGCAATGTTTACCCAACTAATAAATTAAGTAGTTGTTGGCTTTTGTTTAACTTTGAATTGGTAGTAGAAAGTTGTGGAACTTTTAATAGGCTACGAGCAAACCAATGTCTCCAGGGCCAATTTTCCCAAATTACCAAAAAGTCATTCTTTCGGAGATACGTTTTTTATGGAAATTTATTTGCATTAGTACCATTCTGCCAAAATTTGATTGTCCTCTGCACGCACATGACTCTTGCAACGTACAACTGAGCAGTAAGTACCTACTTAAAATTGTTTTCTTTTATGAACAAACTTTGATAAAAAAATGTTCGACAATAATTCGGAAAGTTGCCAGATACTTGTTTCGTTGGTAATTTTATTTATCAAAATCATAACACCAAGGTATGTTATTTAGTACTGTTTTTGTTATTGTTGAGAATAAATACGTTTCGATAAACTGGCTTGCAAGTACTTTGCAAGATAATATTAAAACAGGGTCGATATTTTACTATGTATTACCAACCGGTAAAATCCACACTTTCATTTTATCTATTGAATTTTAACCTTAAAATGGCTGCTATCAATAAAAAACTCGATACCTACGCAAAATGTTTAATGACATAATTATTAATAGGTACAGCAAAGGGCCTCGTTGTAACAAGCCAACGAACAATTTATGGCATGCTACGAGCATTAATTTACTACAATTTATGACAGTTCCTACCGTTTCGATTTCGGTCACCCCTTGGAGATCGTGACGTACCCAGGATAATGTCATGCTGTCATTGCTAAATTAATGTAAACCATGGCGATACTGAATGAACACAAAACGGGAAATTTCCTACGTATTATTTTTTCGGTTCCGTATCCAAAGGGTAAATTACCCCTAACCCCGGGACCCTTTTACTAAGACTCCGTTGTCCGCCCGTCCGTCTGTCACCAGTTGGACAGTTGAAATTTTCACAGACGATGTGTTTCTGATGCCGCTTTAACAATAAATTAAATACTAAAAAACAGAATCAAATAAATATTTAACAAACGTGATTTTTATGCAGTTTTTATAGATAATGGTACGAAACCCTTCGTGCGCGGGTTTGACTTGCAATTGGTCGGTTTTTCTAACTTGTATAAGCTAAATAAAACCAAACGTCCTGGTTTATGGTTTAAAGGTTTACAGTGTGTGCATTATGTTTGAACTAAGTTTTGCCACTGTGATTGAGTACGTATTATATTCATACTTGTAATGTGTAAACGATAACGTTTTCAATGATGACGAAAATCATAATAACTGTTACAAAGTAATTAAAACTCCACATACTTATTACTACTTACATCATAATAATTGTTGAGAAGAAATACATCACGCCAGCACTCCCCGTTGGGTTAGGCAGAGAAATATTTCTAAATTCTAAGGGTATATGAAATATTTGTACCCATAGAAATATTTCAATTCAATGACAATAGGCGCACCCGGCACCGCCTATTACGTGGGTGTAATAGGCGGTGAGCCTATTGCCTTTAACCGGGCACCACTTCAGACACCGGGCTGCTGCTGAGAAATGCCAAAATACCTTGCCCGTTCTGGGAATCGAACCCAGGACCAAAAAACCGCGTACAAATTCCGCGTGTTGGCAATTCATGAAAGGTATAAACGTGACTACCCTTTCAAATACCCAATTAGTGGGTTAGAAACAAAGAATGATTTAGGTTGTCAACTTCTTTAACACCCGAAAAAAAATTTAAAAAAGGCTTCAACGTGGGGTGCATGTGATACTAGCATTAGTTCCATTAAAATCCTCATTTATAGGCGTGGCGGCTATCCAAATCCGGATAGCCCCAGTGCTCTCAATTAATCACTCAATATCTCACAATGCCAACATGCAGATATCCGTGGCTTATCAAAGCCTTAGCCTCAAGGGTCAGCATTAGACCAGAGGTCAGCTGATAGTGACACACACATGAGTTTTACGCGTGAGGTGTGTCGGTTCGCAGCCGCGTGGAGCCTCTCATGGCTGTGTCGTGTGGATTATAATATCTTTATCAGCATAATCTGTTATTTTAGTCTGTATTTGTTCACTACTGAACTTAAGTACGAGTACTTACAAAGACTAAAGAGCGAATTTCACCAATGAAATCTGAACGCGATTTGAGTATCATTGTGCTCTGTCGAATACTGACGCTGACAGGTTTGAACGTGGTATATAATATATGCGATCGCGTTCGATTTCGGTCAAATTTTTCACTCTTCAGATAACTTCTATTAAAATTTGAAGAACAACGATGGCGGTTGACAGCTTCTGTCCAGAAAATATGTCAAATTGTCATGTAAAATATATATGACCATTAAAAAGCCCTTACTGTTGCAAGTTCTATCGTACCGACTCGAGTACCAAATAGATATCGAGGCAGACTTGTCTAGGGTGTTATGCAGAATTAGTGTAGCAAATTTGAGCTCGGGGCTTATTAATAACAGCCGCACGGGTCGACCCATCAGGTTAAGCTACGCTTGCCGAGGTTGCTTCGTGGATGTGTGACCATCTTTACATACCTAAACCTCCTCCCTGCCTCGGAAACCACATTTAAGTCTTTAGTCCGGGCTGTCATTCGTGGATCTTTGACATTTATTATGGGTCGTCAGAAGCCCGAAAGTGACATCCAGTCTTACCAAGGGGGTATCGTATTACCCAGTTACTGGGTTGTGAAGATCAGATCGAGTCGTTCCATGAAAAATACTGGTATTTAGCTGCATCAGGTTAGATTGGCAAAAGGCTAGGCAGATTAGTTGATTGAGTTTAGAAAATTCAAACGTACTTTTAAGTTTATCTTGGCATCACTAACATCGGGAAATAAATTACCGTGAGGAAATCTTGACGTATAATTTAACAGAAGTCTAAGTCGGTTGGACATTTCAGGCTGATAATAAGTATGTTAGTTAAGTTGTCTTAGCAAACGTTATCGAAAACATAGAATTGCTGTGCCTATTTGATAAATAAAACGTGTAACGATATCGTTACTTTCAATTAACGATAGTTATCTATTGCTCCACTTGACGACACTTTTTAAATCGATCAATCATAAAATACGTTTTTTTTTTCTTGTCATTACGGTATTAAATAGTAATGACGTCATTTTGTGGATTCGCACTGGGTATATTTTTTAAATAGGCTTGGATATGACCACTATCTCACTTGTAAGTGATGACGAAATGATGCTACAGGCGCCAGCACATCAAGTTACCCCAATCTGTCAAATTTCTTTAATAGTTTTTCAACTTTATTACAAAAGCATAAGGTCAATTTTCAATTGGATTTTTTTACAGTTTTTAGGCAACTAGCTTCATCTTTCTGACTGACCCACCTCTTGACAATTCAAAAGTAATTTATTTATTTGTAAAATATGCTTTGAGTTGCAGTATCGAGACAAAAAAAATCAACACAAGAGACATAAAAAATCTCTTTATTTCGAAGAGTGGTCAATAAAACCGCAATGCATAATGAAAGTTAAGAACTAGATACGAATTAATCGTCGCAAACATCACGATAAATTATTTAATTAAGTATACGTTTACATTCCCAAGTTAAGGTAACATGAACTTGGCCTTAACACGCAGCATCAGCGTGATCAACGATACCGCAGTAAGTAGTTACACAATTAATTAAACTCGTCTAATTGCAATCATTTACCTACTAAATATGTATACTTCTCAATAATCACTAATGTTGTTTACATACTTCGAAGTTACTTTTTTATACTAATGCTTACGGTATCAATTTAGACCTTAGACCTTTAGCTTTAGACCCAGGTGTAGATTGGCAAATATGGCTTGCCCTTTTTATCCGCAAACTTTTTGTCGGTCTAAGTTTATGTTATACAAGGTGACGAAGACAATAAATTAATTTACGACGTTACATGTCTGTATTTGTTTATCAAACAAAGCCAACTGACTTTTGCCTGCGTCTTTACCCGCGTTGAAGGTATAAAACCAGCCAAGTGCGAGTCGTACTCGCGCACAAAGAGTTCCGTACCATTATCTATAAAAGGGCAAAAAAAAACACGTTTGTTGTATGGTAGTACATATTTGTTGTTATAGCGGCAACAGAAATACATCATCTGTGAAAATTTCCACTGTCTAACTATCACGATTCATGAGATACAGCCTGGGACAGACGGACAGACGGACGGACGGACAACGGAGTCTTACTAATAGAGTCCCGTGTTACCCTTTAAGTACGTAACCCTAAAAAGTACCCAGTTTACAAACCATCTATAAAGAAAAGGTGAGTAACAATAGTTATTTGTTATGCAAGGCTGGAAAGTTGATTTTTGGCGCGAGTACTTCTATTGAAACCTGAGTAAGCGAAGGATTCTAGGGTTGAACCATGAGCGAAGCGAGTGGTTCAAATATAGAATCCTGAGCGTAACGAAGGTTTCAAAGGTACGAGACGCAGAAAAGCTTTGCTGCCGAGCGCAACACACAATTTTTCACCTCACTACAGCGAGGAAACTGCTAGGTGCAAGAAAACAGGTGTTATAATGTTGAGTTTTATTTTGTTCGAGCGTCTAATGTGAAGAAAATAACAGATACTTGGCAATGTATCTTATGAGTTACATAGAATATCTCCAAAATTAAATACCCTGTATTTTGTTCTATATCCTACTTGTCCTCTAAGGAGAATGAAAGAAAAAAACTAATTTAATACAAATAACTAACTAATTTAATTTAATACTTATTTATTTTTGCCAAGCAAAGGATTAAATAACATATTATATTTATTTTATTTAAAAAATTAAACTTAAATTATTACACAATTGGGTATTTGACAGGGTAGTATTTTTATGGCATATTCAAATGTGACGTCACAGATTTTTTTAATCAAATGGAATACTTATTAACATTAATTCCAATTTAACAATTATATCCTCGCAAAATATTTAATTTCTGTACTGTGATGGAAGTTTTTAAGGTGAGCGGTATTATTTAATATTTTATTTTAGACCGTGTCTTGCATTTTCAGTGGACTGGCAGTATAGAAAATTATTAAATAGAAAGGTTCCAATTTTAAAAACTCTTTCCACGCTAGAGAGCAAAAATCGATTTTCGGCTCAGATTTCGAATGACAAACAGACTATTTCCGAGCCTGTGAGGTGAAAACATACAAACTTTCACATTTATTATTCATACATATTAACTTTAAGAAGGATAATTTAATCTATATCTAGTCAAAGATAGGCAACTTCCATATTCAGCCCATGACTACAATTTAGTTTGTTAGACAAAAAACACTTTTAAATTTCGAAGTTAGGATTTATTTGATAGTTCCTATAGACACTCCAATAGTATTGCCAGCGTTTTCATTTATTGTCGTATTGCCACTGTCAAATAAAACTATGGCAGTATGTTAAATTAAGAGTCATCTAAAAATATACAACGACATCCTCTGATAGTAGACTATAAAGGAAATTCAGTTCATTGCATGCCTTTATGCATATAATGATATACAGTTAAGTTGATCTTTATGTCAGGAGTGATAAGAATGTTTTTCCTATGGCCTAGTTATAAATTATATCGTATTTAGGTTGTAAAAGAATATTCCGCTTTCCGGTGCATCGAACTTGAATTTATGGTTGAAATATTTGAGCGTCTATTACGCAGTAATTTAGTACAAACTAGATACAAATTGATATGGATTCTATGTACTTACCTATAATTAGAACATTATACGGAAATACATATTTAACGACGCATAACGTTACATAATTTAATTGATTTAGATTAAGTTTGAGTAAACGGAACAAAATATAAACCGCGCTGTTTACCTAACTATCACTACAAAGTATAAAACAAAGTCGCTTTCTCTGTCCCTATATCTCTATGTATGCTTAAATCTTTAAAACTACGCAACGGATTTTGATGCAGTATTTTTTAATAGATAGAGTGATTCAAAAGGTAGGTTTATGTGTATAATTTGTCGACATATTATGCGGGCGAAGCCGCGGGCGGAAGCTAGTAAACAATATGACGGAGTAACGAACCAAACAATAGAAAAAAAAATAACTGTCTGAATCAGACCGTTCGTTTTTGAGCTACGATTGAACAAACATACATAGAATAAGTACATTACAGAGACTTATGGGTCACCATCTTTACATACCGAGACTCCCCCGTCTCTCGAGAGAAAGAGCCGTTGGTCCCGGCTGTCATTTGTGCATCTTTGACAGTTGTAACGGGTTGTCAGAAGCCTGAAAATCTGACAGCTAGTCTTACCAAGGGTTATCGTATTACCCAGTTACTGGTTTGTGGAGGTCAGATAGGCAGTCGCTCCATGTAAAATACTAGTATTAGCTGCATCCGGTTAGACTGGAAGCCGACCCTAGAATAGTTGAGAAAAGGCAAGGCAGAGAGAGAGAGAGACTTTGAAAACCTTTTCCTCTGTTTCCCAGTTGGGTAGTAAAATCAGTTTCGTAGTTTTAACGCGCCAAATAAAAAATAGGCGCTACGTACCTACCCACTCTTCATGTTTTATGACATGTCTTGCCATATTATAAAGTTCATCGACCTTTGTCTTATCCTTAGCATAGTAAGCTGTTCTTAATTCTTTTACAATAGCTAATAAAATTATACCGTAATCTAATTATTATAATACAAAATAATGTTTGTCGGATGTCGACGTGTGACGTAGTGACTCGGCACGCCCTTACCTACCATATTTTAATTGAAAGGCTACCTAGTGAGAGTTTAACTTTCTATAAAGTTATACTACAATAACATGGCGCGCCCCTCCAAATTACTGTTTCAGTGTTAGTAGTCACATCCTTACGAAAGAGTTAGGAGAGAGAGAGTATTTAGTTGTAAGTAGGTACCTATTCGTCTTCAGTAGCAGGCAAGCAGCGACATGCGTTCTGCGCCTTAGTGGCGCTTTGTGATTGCTTTCAAAGGAATTGACGAGACGATCGCTTTGAATTTTCGAGTGTCGGGCCATGTTATGTTGTCGTAGATTATCTCTACCTACGGACTAACTTTCTCTTACATTTAAAATTTAACTTTTAATAAAGTATCTACATATAATAATATAACATCCTATCAGACGGATAATGCCGCCGAAACTCCCAACCTACTACTAAAATCACCATCAACGCTACTTTTAGCTAATTACCAAATATAATTTTTATCAATACTTAATGCTATTGAAATATTCATAAACAAATAATTAATCGTAATTCGATGTAAAAATACTTACCTATCTATCATGAAATCATCACGAGTATCAAAGTCCGCGAGATATCTTAATGTGACCAAATAAAAATTCAGTGCGAATATAATATAAACTTCTTTATTTCATGGAATAAATAATTATGTCACTGTGTCTAGGTGCCTGTGTACCTAATTTTTTTTTTGCTTTTACCTACATATATATATATCGCGTGTTTATTGGGCTTTTACGTAATAAGTAGGTACTTTTTTATCATCTGTAAAATATTTTCTCACCTGAGAGAACCTGTTAGAAAAACTTGACATCCAACTTTTGAGTGTTTGTGTGCACAAGCACGACAAAATACGGTGATACTGTTATCGTAGACTATGAGTTAACATAATAATTGACATAGTAACTGAATGCCCAATTAACATGAATTTAATTAGAAACGTAAAACTTTGATAAATTTCTCCAAACTGAAGGCCAATTCTCGTACTAAAAAACCGTTCAAATACAAGTCGCAATCTCATCTCAGCGACAATACAGTCGCCAGTATATTAAGTTACCACAAACTGTTAAATTTTCTCAATCGATTTTGAACTTAACAACCAACGAGTTAAGGTTTAAAATAATTTTGTATAACTTGATGCGCTGGCGATCATACCTAAAATACTTGTCGAAAATGTAGGTAAATTAGAGGTTCTCAGACACGTTGAGACTTAGACGAGAATGCGAAAATACTGAAAAATGTAGGGGATAGCCGCTCTGAATTGAAATATTGCTTTCATAATAATATTTAATAAAAAAAAATGGATTTCGTTTTTTCTTTTACTAAATGTATCCATTACCTTAAATACCATTTTTGAAAGTCATTGGAAAAGAAAATGCACTTAATCAAGAAAATTCCATTATCACGTGATTTCGTCAGTTACTCATGTATCTAATAGACAACACTATAATCGTCACGTAGTCAAACGTAAACGTTGAACGTTCATGGTCACAACAAAAGCTATTGTTTGTGGCTTTGGAGGCCTAATTAATGTGACTTGTCTAATTAGTGTGTCAGATTAAACGTGCTTATGAAATTACTGTCATACATGTACATACTGACATACATATTATGTCATCATCAGCCAGTAATTTTTTTAAATCTGTTTTTCGTCTTTACTAAGCTAACTTTGTTACTTAGTGATACTAGTACTTACTAATTTCGTGCTAGGCACCAAGTCAGATTCCAAGTTACGACTTAGGCAAAGATATGACACATAGTATAATATACATAGGTTAAACAGCGTGAATCAAATTCGAGTTTACTGCTTACTGATGCCTCACCACTCCTTTCTGCTAACAACGTTAATAACTTTTTTGTTAATGTCGGGAAAACTCTTGCGGAGCAGATTCCCAAATATGATTGTGACCAACCTTCCCAAAAATCAAACAGTTGCTGTAGCCTGAAATCTTTTGTTATCCTAGACACTGACGAAGACGAAATAACCCGAATTATTACCGGGCTTAAAGATGACTGTGCGGTTGGATGGGATAACATAAGCAATAAGATCCTTAAACTCTATAAGCATATTTTAGTACCACCTTTAACGCACATATTTCGAATGTGTCTTTGCAATGGAATTTTCCCGAGATGTCTAAAAAAGGCAGTTGTAATCCCCGTCTTTAAATCTGGAAGTAAAGACTTAGTTAATAATTACAGGCCAATATCGTTACTCCCCTCAATATCAAAAATATTAGAGAAAATTATAAACAGAAGACTAGTGAATTATCTAGAAAACAATAATTTCTTATCCCATGCGCAATTTGGTTTTCGATCCAAACTATCCACAGCCGATGCGGTGCATAACCTGACTAATTACATTTCCGAAGAACTCGGCAAAGGGAACCAGACCCTGGGAGTCTTCCTTGATCTAGCCAAGGCCTTCGACACAGTGTCCGTTTCTATCCTTCTAAATAAGTTAGAGACCATTGGAATAAGGGGAACGCCTCTGAAACTTTTTGCCGACTACTTAAATGACCGATACCAATGCGTTAGAATAGATAAAACCATGAGCGATGAGCAGAAAAGTACGGGTTTTGGTGTTCCTCAAGGAAGTATTCTGGGCCCTACCCTTTTCCTGATATATATTAACGACCTGTGTAATCTTAATATCAAAGACGGGAAAATCATTGCATATGCTGATGACACGGCGCTAATATTCAGCGCTAAAACGAGTACGGAACTGTTCGAAATCGCACAACTAGGTTTTGACACTGTGACAAATTGGCTTCAAACAAACTTACTAACATTAAATACTGACAAGACAAAATATATTCACTTCTCCATGCGCAAGCCTCACCCTCCTCACCTAAATATTACTAACCATCAACTATATGCCCATCAATGTGGAAACCGTTCAGTCAACATGTGTAATTGTCCTTTGATCCTCAAAACGACCAACATAAAATACCTCGGCGTAATAATGGACGACACCCTGTCTTTCAAAAAACATATTGAAAGTCTCGTTAAAAGAGTGCGAAAATTAATATTTGTTTTCAAAAAACTGCGATCATTTTCAGACACAAAATTAATCACACAAGTTTATTTAGCCCTAGGTCAATCAATAATTCAATACTGCATCACATCATGGGGAGGAGCACCAAAAACTTATCTACTTCCTCTTGAAAGAGCACAAAGAGCAATTTTAAAGGTAGCAAACTTCCATCCCTTTTTCTTTCCCACAGATCTCCTATATAAATCCTGCAACGTGCTGACTGTTCGGCAACTTTTCATTATGCACTTAGTATTAAAACAGCACACCATGCTTACCTACAGTTCTGACAATACTAACAAAAGACGGAATGATATAGTCTGCACATCTAACACAAACTCTAAATATGTCTTTGTAGAACGATTTTTTACATTCTTAGGCCCATTTCTGTACAATAGGTTAAATAGAAAACTAAGTATCTATAAATTAAATTATTTTTGCTGTAAGAAAACTATACTTAAGTACTTACTAACTATCGCTTATACACAGACAGAAGATCTACTTGTTGTCTGCAAATAGAATGACTAACATGTTATTTATACCTTTATTTTTATTACCTAGTTTTAATTTACTTTTTACTTTTACCGTTGTTAATTTATTACAATATGTATCAGTGCACTTCATAGCCTGAAACACAGGTTCAACCTAGTTCAGGCAATAAGCAACTATGCTCTATTTTAATTGTTAAATCCATTTGTATATGTGCTTCTTTTTATAAATAAACGATTATTATTATATTAATAGCAGACCCAAAGAAACTTTCTTCTGTAGATGGGTGGTGTTATAGATGATATGGCTAGAGGGGCTGAAAAACGAGGTGACAGGTAATAATAGGGGTTAAAGTATGAAATTGCCGTTTTATTGTATTAGGTACTTCGAATTGACATAGAACCTTCATGGTTTAAGATTTTTGAGTGAAACTTTTTCACATGGTACAGACGCCAGCACATGAAGCTATCCCTAACTGTCAGATTTTCTCAATTAAAAATGAACCTTATATCTTTGCAATAAAGTTGAAATACTATAAAAGAATTTTGACAGATTGTGGTAACTTGATGTGCTGGCCTCTGTACCTATGAAGATCTTCTTTTAAAAAAAGTGCAACAGTCGATTATAGACTTTCAGTTGTTTTTTTTATTCAGCTTAGACAAGAAAGATGGATACTTCGAAAATTCGAGTTATTTTTGAATACGCGTTCCGACGCGGAACTAACGCGGCAGAAACAGCTCGCAATATCAATGTTGCATTTGGAGAGGGAACTACTAATGAACGCACTGTTCGATTTTGGTTTAAACGCTTTCAAGATGGAAACTTTGATTTGAAGAACGAACCACGTGGAAGACCGCCCACACAGGTGAATAACAATGAGTTGAAAGAGATGGTGGAAGCCGATCCGAGCCAAACTACCCAGGGATTAGCGGCATGGTTTAACGTTACCTTACCAACAATATTGACTCATTTGCGTCAAAACAATAAAATATGAGAAATGGGTGCCTCATGATTTGACTGATCTGCAAAAAGAAACGCGTGTTGAAACATTGTGTTGGCTTGTTGAATCGATACAGAAATGAGGGAATATTGGATCGAATTGTGACATGTGATGAAAAGTGGATTCTTTACGATAACCGTAAGCGAAGAATGCAACCCCAGGTCAAACGCCGCAACAGTGTCCTAAAGCAAAGCTTACCAATAAAAAGGTAATGGTAACTGTTTGGTGGTCTCAGCATGGTGTTATTCACTATAACTTTCTCCGATCTGGGCAAGCAATAACGGCAGATGTCTATTGTGCCGAACTCCGCACAATGATAGCAAAACTAGGTAATAGTGAAACAGCCCCGACTCATGAATCGATCTTCACCATTATTGCTCCATGATAACGCGAGACCTCATACAGCACGAGAAACCGTTTTATCTCTACAGGAACTGCAATAGAAACCATTCGTCTCCCTCCGTATTTACCAGACCTTGCTCCAACGGACTACCATTCTTTTCGTGATTTGGACAATTTTCTATGTGATAAAAAGTTTTCTTCTCAGGAGGCACTTCACGAGAGTTCTATCGCAAAGGCATAAATGACCTTGCTATTAGATGGCAGCAATGTATAGATAATAATGGTAATTATTTTGATTAAATAAATATGTTAAATTAAAAAAAAACGAATTTCAATTTTTCAGTACAAATCGGCAATTTCGTACTTTAACCCCTAATATTTGGGAGAAGAACACATGCACAGAGGATGGCTCTAAACATGAGAAGATGTTTATTTCTGTAAATAGGTCATAAGTGACACTTTTGTACGTCAATTTTCCAGTAAATATTTCAAAACTAAATGGCGCGGACATTTCCTAGCTAACTGATCCTTGAGAAGAAAAAATACCGAGGTCTTCAGCAGTTACCTAATTAATATACGAAGTGATAAAAACACGATGATGACTCAAGACACGCATAATGCGTATTGTAGTGAGCCGTAGTGAAAGATTTGAAAAGTTGCGCGTTTCGCAGGCCATAACGTGCCAACGGAACATTAGTACATTGCGAAACAGATATGAAGCCATTTCACCCCCTATCGCGTCAACAGTAATCACTGCGTTTTTATACCAGATTGTTTCATTAAACTTGTGGAACTTGGCCCAGTTCTTGATTATTTTGCTATGTTTATGGGTGCATTAAAAGTGGCTTTATGAGCGAAGATACTTCTATATACTTGGCTACCACAAATTCAATTTTCGAACACGTAGTTAGCTTTTTGCATGTGCTGACGGGAGAAATGGAAAATAATTATAATTACTGAAGAAACATTGTACGGGTTTCCATAAGATATTTCTCCATCTTAGAACCTAAATAAATTGGCCATTGATGAACACAGTGGGCCGCAATGGGCTTGCACAGCAATTAAAACATTATTGAATACTTCGTCTAAAAATCATGCTGGACAATTTGCAGTTCCTGAAAAGTATTCTAACAAAACGTGTAAAAATTACTTATCTACTAAACATCAGCAGGTATGTCTATAATGCCGTCTGCTCACGTTTCGAAACACAACTGATACGCCTCATCTAGACCGTGATAATAATTAGTGATAAGTTCTATTGAGGCCATCGTCTATCATGCCAGGAGTAAGCGAAATAAAACTACGTTCGGTACACCTGTCTTTCTTGATAACTCCCGGCCCTCTTCTAAACATATGGCATGACCATTATCCGTAGTCAAAATGTGGGTTGTGTTAAGAATACATAGGTCATAATCATAGACAGTATAATCTCGGCGATTTAATGACCATATCTATTGAGATGTTAAACTGTTTGGGTAGGTTTGAGTGTTAAATTCAACATCTACTTAAAAAAGGCAAATATTTAGATGCAATAATGAGGTTTTAAATAAAAAAAAAACTGTTTTTTCCAACACTAATACACAGGCTCTAACAATATAAAAAAATATAGTCAAAAAGACAAAACCACCAATGATATTATTTCGGTTTCTCAGACAACTATAATACCACCAAACCAATGCCCAAATGCACATAATCCAATTGCCGTTACTAAAACCGATAAAATCCATGCATTACCGGAAATCTATCGTTATAAATCCGTACATAGTCCATGTACAGAAAATCAGGGTAGATCCCGGTTCCCGATTAGTTCGTGATAGCATGACTATCGGTTATTCCCTGCATCGTAACGTAAGTACTAATGGAGGCAATGTTTACTGCCTTCAATTCGAACTCGATAACATCCGTTTAAAGGAAAGCTAGGAAGCTTTATGTATGTGGGAAATTAGTTTTGTTTGTCTTGCAAGAATTACAGTTAAAACTTTAGCCAAGTTAAGTATTTAAAGGTTTAATTCAAAGAGTTCCCAAAGATAACGGATCTTTCGGAACAAGAGGGGAAATATGTCAATTTTGTTTAATAATTTATACAGAATCGTGCACATCTGAATATCACGCAGTCTTGTCTCAGAGACAACAATAATAAAAATACTTATAGCCTAGGTCAAAACTATTTAGGCGAAAGTAATGAACATTAGGTAAAGTGCAGTTACTTACCGGCATGTCGATCCTCGTAAGCCCGCGTAGTCCGCCCTCCGCGCCCGCCGCCCTACTGCCACGAGGAGCAAGCCTCCACTGTGCCAGCTCACCACCTGGCCCCATCTGAAGCCTCCTCGCGTGACTGACATCCTCAACTCCTGCATTTGTAATTTCAACCTTAGCACTCACAGAATTTGAATCAATTTCGTTCCTAGTCTGGTCGTCACGATTTACATTCGAATTTGATGTTTCTTCGACATTGGCTCCAGTTATAATAATCGTCGGTATTGCTTTAGTATTATCCCCTTTATGGACATTAAGCACAGAGAGTACATTGCTTTGTTGCAGTGGACCACCGAATTTTTCTTTCAGTGAATTAATAACGGCTTTCCTAGCTTGTTCGTATCTTGCTTTCGCTTGGTCTTCCCTCCATTTTTTCAATACTTTACCTTTAGGATCAACATTTTTCACAGTTCTGCCGATAAAGTTGTCATAGAGTTTTGAAGTTAATGCTCTTTGAACTTTTAAATTGGTGGTTTTGTTGAATGATTTATTGTCATCAGTATCTTTACTGTTATCGACTACTGACTCTTTTGCTTCGTTTTGCACATAGTATTCTGGTTGGTCTAAGTCACCATACATTTCCCACCATCTTGCTTCAGATTCATTGAGAGGTGCTCTTGAGCGTGCCGAATGAGGGCATTTTGATGTATCGGTCATTTTACCAAACTGTTTAAGAACTGGGAACTTATTTTCTGGATTTAACAAATTCTAAATCAAGTTATTGAACGTACTACCTCTACTACAGTTTTGCACCGACTGATCAAGATTCATCACCTCAAATCAAAAATTGCAAGTCAGTTAATAACAATTACCCTTTACCAAGAAACTGTCCAAAAAAAACCTTTAATATTTGCTGTCTTTTTCGTAGCAGTGGCGTTAAAAGAGACAGCACAAAAGTATCGTGTTACATGTCGTGCGTAATTTAGCGTAGTAGAAGTTTGTGTGGCATCAACAATAGCTTTGTTACCCCTATTATTGAAAGTCTATTTTCGTGTATGTAGGTCAGTGTGTGAAGCATCGATTGCAAATCACAGCAAGCTGGGGTTTCCGACAAAACTATGAGAAAGTTTGAATAAAATTAAAATATGCGGATGCCAAACTGAGGTTCGTTAAAAGAGCCAAAGATGTTATTACGACAAAATTATATCGGCAATAAAAGCTATAATAAAAAGGTAAGTATCATGCTTTGTCACACGCAACGTATACGTCTTACCAATTGAGCATAAACGGAAAGAAATTATGTAGTACTTACTTACCAACCTTTAAATAACTAAGGGCGAATTTCACCATTAGATCTGATCGCGATCAGCACATTTTTGCCGCGTTTAAGAGCTGTCAGAGTAAAAATGGTTGTGGAATATTGACACTGACAGCTCTTGAACGCAATCTAAATAGGTTGATAGCATACAGGTCCATCTCTTTCCCAATGTAAATCATAGCCGCATAATCAGCCTATAATGTTCCCACTGCTGGGACACTGGCCTCCTCTCTTCGAGACGGACTGGGTCGTAATCCACCACGAAGGCCCAGTGCGGGTAACGTAAAGCAATATTTAAAATAATACTGCTTTAGTGAGAATGATCTCTAACGGTCATTAAAGGTTGGTTATGTTCTCGCACCGTGTTAGTCGAGTATTAGTATGACTATTCGTATATCATTAATTCATACTTATCATAATATATAAATAAGTGTATGTCCTAGTGATGTCACTGTCGGACTGTCCCAAGGCCACCGACCACCTACCTAAGGCACGCACTTCTGATTTTTCGGATTCATGTGCGTATTGTACAATTATAACTTGCTTAAAAATCGGTGAATTATCGTGAAAAAATCTGCCTGCCTCAGATATATATCCTAATTATATATTTCTCAACAGCATGTGAAGCTAAGTCAGAGGCCCATGGGCAGCATAAAAGCTCTGACACCAGGTTAGTTACTAACCACACGAAGAAGAAAAAGGAGAAGTGATGTCCCACTGCCGTGTAAGAACAATTTACATATCTATCTTAGAAATCATTTGAGTTAATCTCTCAGTCGCTTAATATTTGATTATCTACTTCGTTATATAAATAGACCCAATAAGATAATAGTAAACAACAACACTAATTGCGACATAACCCGTGATCCGGAATTTACACAGTATCAGCGATCGAAGTCCGCTGTTAGCATCCCGGATACGAAGATTCGAATTGAAGAATATCTGTTATCTCAACTCTAGAGTGTAAGTATCCACTGACCTTTCAACTTGCTTACAATAATTAGTGGGTAACGTTGCGTAATATTTTTACACTAATTACTTACTTGAGATATGTTGAGCAGTCACATGATGTGCTGAGTGGGAAAACATACCTTTCTGAGGTTACGGGTCGTCCATTTTATATTCATAGTAGCATATTAATTTATTCGTAAGGGATTTTTCAATTCAAACATACAATAGAAGATACACTAAGTGAGGTTTTAATTTCACTAATGAAACTGCTGAACGCGATCAGGACATCTAACCAAGTTCAAGACCTGTCAGTTTCTATATTTCATAGAAAATAAAGACACTGAAAGCCCTCAAACGGGGTTTATTTGCTGATCCCGTTTAGTTGGTAAGGTAAATGTATCGGGGCCATTTATAAAAAGGACATCTTATCTATAAGCATCCTCACCAAAACACCAACCTTATAAAGTGGCGCTACAATGGTGACATATTAATTTAACACACAGGTAGGGCTAGTGCCCATCAGTCATGTAAATGTTGATAGGTTAAAATAAATTACAAATTGGAATAAAAACAACCTAAATAATAAAATCAACTCGCCTACTTTTTGCAGTTGTTTCATCCTAATAGTTATTCGTTTTTATTTCATTGATGCGAATGTTATTATCTGGACCCCGGCAAAGAACCGCTACGTGACAGTTCTTTAATTACAGGTTGCTCTAAGATGATATTTTGTAACACTAAATAAATCCGTAAATAATAACGTGTAATGGAAATATAATGTCGTCATGAAACGAAAATGTGAATACGTATATGTGTGTTAAATTAATGTCTCCATTGTAGCGCCACGTGGTCACCGCCATTAGAAGTAAATAACATTCTGTACAAATTATTACATTATCATCATCATCTAGCCTAGCTTTTTCCCAATATCTGTATAATGTATAGTATTAGGTCGGCGTCCAGTGTTACTGGATGCAGCTGAGTACCAGTATTTTACATGGCACGAAACAATAATTTAGGGTTACATTTTTATAGGCAGTTAGCAAGGTGGTAACAAGGCAGATGCCTGTTCCAACTATCGCTAGGTGACACTTAAACAAAAAAATATAAGCCTTCCTAAATAAAAGCGACAGCGTGCTTTTATTTGTGCACACATTGCACGAGTGCTGACCTCCTACAGCGCGCTGGACTTTCATAATATAACGTATCACCTCCCGTCCCAAGTCTCATGATCTAATAAATGGTCGTCTGCATCGTCTTTCAACCCCAAGATAAATGACCCAATAATTATTGAAATAATATCAGAATTAATGTCAAACGCGACCTTTTCACACGGCGATATAATTATCGAACCGAGATGCTTAATTAACATACAAACGTTATTAAATTTAATTTGATAAAAATGTTTTATGCTGTCCAAAGGTATGCGGAAACACGCAGCGTTAACATGACATGCAGCTATAAAGCACAAGACGTTAATTAACTGTTATTTTTAATGATGAATCGCAATTATTATAATTGCTTACCTAAATCGATTATAAATTAATACGTATCTTTGTGCGATAACATGTCTCGCAGAAGACTAAGCGTTTCATAAAGCCTACGAAACTTTGGGATTAACTCTTTTTAAAAAGGTCTACGGTGCTACGACGCTACGGCGTAGCGCCTACGGCATTTGTTAAAATCACCATACGTAGCGTAGTCTTGACCTTTGATAGCTATTTCTGAAGTTGTAACGCTTTTGTTTTACCTGCAATTAGTTGGTGCATTGATAAGATCCTGTTTATTAAATATAAAACTTTGTTGCACTTTTTTATTTAATTTCAATGTTTGGCAACACAAGAAGAGTAAATGATATTCTCTTTTCCATTTTCTATAAGACCCATTAAAATCAGATTATCCTCATATTATCAACAACACTTCAAGGAGCCGTCACGTGAGTACAGCTAGAGATATCCTTGAATTTGTTTATAATTTTACATTATGTTTACGTAACAGCAAGTGGGTCGCGTCGTCTGGACTAGCCGCACTTTGTACGTCTGGGTGTAATGCACTCATGCGCAGGAAAATCACCGGCGACCTGTAACGACCCGTCTGGAGTCAAACAGATACTTTTTCTAGATGTATGTTTCTAGCTTGTATACCACATACATTGTGCATCTTAATTAATAAGATCATTCACCTGTAATGTACTTTGTTAGAACAAGTGCACTGTAATCTATCACGTGGATACACAGTGGTTCACATTATGAGTTGATGATCTATTATATTTAAAAGAACTTATAATACATTTAGACATTCCGCCATCTACTTTACGAATTATGTGTTTTCCATCTGGAATTTCTCTAAAGCAGCCCGGCATTTGGATTTGGGCTCGGTTGATGTTAATAGGCTCGCTGCCATTACATGGGACTTAAAACATAAACATGTCAACATGTGGCGTGTATCTACTATCTATATATTATGAACTGTCCTACAGCTGGGCATAGACAAAGTAATGGGCATAGACATCGCAAAAGTTACACGAGGTCATTTGCCGAGGCCAGATATAATTTGGCAAAAATATTAAAGCCTGACAATAATTCCTGTGCATTGCAAATCGTTGATAGTAGGTAGTAACGAATTAATCCGGCTATCTTATCAACGGAGTTGTGTACAGGACAGGTCAGTGGGAAGATAACTATCGCTCAATATCACGTAACAACTGAGTGAACCGCCTTATTAGCAAGTCTTGCATTGTGATTTGCGGATTGGCTTGATGCGTAGGTATTATTAATGGCCTTGACGTGGAAAAACATTACCTAGTTGGCGAGATTGAAAACTACAGTTTCCTAGAAGAGTGGTAGCCGTCACATGACGCTCGAATGTCGGCCATCTTGAAAATGATGGCACCGGAGTTTGACTTTACGATGTCAAAAACTCTCACCAGAAAAACTCATCAGCTTACTTTCATAAAAATCGTTTTAATGGACATCATTCGACAGTAAATTGCTGACGTGGCGGTCACCATAGTCTAAGTAAAACCTTGTAACAATAAAAGAATATTCTAACGCTGATGCACAAAGAAAGCGAAACAGTTTATCTGCGTGTATTATTGATCGAAGTTCTGCACAAACAAAAGTGACGTATACAGAAAAGTACAATACTTTGTACGGTCGCCAGCGCATCAAGTTATACAAAACTGTCAAATTTCTGCAAATGGTTTTAAACTTTAAAACGTTGATGGTTAAGTTCAAAATCAATTGAGTAAATTTGACAGTTTGTGGTAACTTGGTGTGCTGGCGACTGTGCCTATTCTCTATTATACTAACTTAACTAACCAATTTATCAATTCTATCTCCAGGGATCAGTAACATCAATATCTTAATACACTTTTATGCGACTACATCAATGCAGGGCAAGAGCAAAGTAAGGTAATGATTTTGAGATAATAAAGCTATCTTTGTTAAGAAGAAATATACTGTATAATAAATATTTCCAACGACTCACTGTGTTTAACGACACTGGAAGAATAATGATAATTAATTACACTGGGTTATTTCCTTCGGTAAACCCCGTTATATTAAACAACCATTAATAGTATATTCAAAGACCTATTGGTGATAAATGTACCCAAACTATTAGGTACTGCCTCAATCACAAGGTTTTCAGAACCTGCTACGTGGTCCAGTCAGTGGGTTTCACGATTTATTCTACAATCCTTACTTGTACTATAATTTGAAAGTGAGTTTGTTAGTTTGTCACGGGTACAGAAAAGGACATAGGGTAGTACATTTTATCCAAAAAACTGTTTCCGGGGGATATACCCTGAACCCAAGCAAAGCTACGGGCAGAAGCAAGTAATACTATAATGTAAAAGTATGAATGTTTGTATGGTTGTTACTTCATCATGAAAGAATGGCTTAAAGGAATTTGATGAAACTTAGCACACAGATAGTTTATTACCTGGATTATATTATTATATACTTTCGATCTCGGTACTAGATCCCATAGGATAACTTCAGATCTTCACGCGGGCGAAGCCATGGACAACAGCTAGTTAGTTTATAGATTGACACGTGTGTGGAGATTACTATATAAATTAGCCGCCATACGAAGTCTTCATTATCTTATTACTATTATTATTATTAATTTAACTTTAATTAAAACAGTTAACCAATTACAATAATTACAGGGACATTAAAAGAAAACTTAAAACTCAGGAAAACTTAAAAAACAATTGCAATTATTTCATGAATCCCTCTCACAAAAATTCTGACATGCCAGTAAAATCTTCGTCCATTCATCCGAGGTACTGGGGACTTAGCAACTCAATAAAATGTATGGAACTGCTCATATTTTTTCCCGATTTTAGGGTTCGTCCCATACTAAAAGTTGTTCGTAACGAGGAGTACAATGCTCCCATGAAATGCTTAAAGTGAATTTTTTAACACCTTACTATACTCTATTCGCATATCAGCGAGAATAGCTCGTCGCCGTAGCGCCCGCGTTGCGGACTTTTTGTTTCTAGTTACTACTCGCTTCTCGTTAATGACCGGCGGTGGCCAGTGGGAGAAGAGCCTTTATTTATCCCATTAACAATTTAGGAATTTTTTAATGGGATAAATAAAGGCTCTTCTCCTCTTCCTCCTCCATCACTTTACCTCTTTCACGCTCAGTTCTCTCTCTGCCTTTTTTTTTTGAGGGTGGGCATTCATCAGATGACTCCCCCCGCTCTGAGTGGTGCGAAAGGGAGTGTCAGACTTTTACTGACTAAAACCCATGTATGTTCCTTCCTAGCCCTTTATGTTTCGGGGTAGCGGTAACCTTTTCGGACAATCCTGCTTACCCGGCTTCGGCTTTCGGCTCTCTCTGGCTAACCCCATCCTTCAGTTTTCCTTATTCTTCAGCAGTAACAACACAAACAGATAGTATTCGTAACACATTTATAAGTAGTGATAACGTATAATCAACGTCTGCGATGCGTCTGCGCTGCAACCTTGGACCATGAACACTACGCCTTTTTTTATTTTATCAGAATCTGTTTATAATGTTACTAATATTTGTAGTGTGACTGGATGAAGCATAAAAAAAGCGAAGGCCAATAATATTATTGTCGTGATGTTTGTGTGTTTTGAAGAACAATGAGTTAAAATTGCACACTCAAAGTATGGTCATAATATGTATCATATGTACATTATGTTAGTAATACCTAATAATCTGAATTTCTAGTTCCGAGCCTCTACATAGGTAAATCAATATGGGTGGCTTTCAGTTTCACTGATGAAACTGAACGCGATCAGCATAATTATCTAAATCGCGTTTAACAGCTGACGGTGTCAATTTTCCAAGCAAGAGCAAACAGACGTCTTCTTTCCATAGACCTCATGCGTTGCGTTTTATCAGGCATGATCGAGATAAAGAGCAGGCCCAATACACACTAAATGAAAAATAAATATTTCCTAAGAATAATGACAGTGACAGCTCTTGAACGTGGTTTTGTTGTGCTGATCCCGTTCAGTTTTTTTAATTTGCACTAAGAAAATCTCTGAAGTTGTCGGGACATCTTTGCTCTATTTGAATAACTTGACATAGCAGTTGATTCTCTAGAATGAAATGTCTACTTTACTAGAGGTTATTGAACCGTGGTTGTTTACGTTTGAAACTTTGATTGAAAATAAAAAAAATAAAAATATTATCTTTTTATACAAACTGTAGCAGGCGATTGAAGGACAAAATAGCTGTTTCTTTTTCAGTTTATTTCTTCGTGGCTAAATATGATTTATTATGAAAAGATTGTAAATTCGATATTTTCTATAAATTTACATATTTTTTGATCACAAACTGTCAATAGTAACGAACATTGAAGGGTAGCAAAGGCATAGATTGCGACGACCCCGGCCCCGGTGGAAAATTTTAACTTAAACGATAGCCAGACATTACAACATTGTCATATTTAATCATCCTGTAGCCCTTTGTCCCTTTCTGAACTCTACACATACACGTCGCAAATTACTATCACATACAATGTCAGCGTTCTGGAAAATTACTACAAATTCGCCAATATTTACGTAGAACCATTATAAGGTACCTACATCGAAAATAGATATTTCACGTCCTCCAATCATCGTTTGCTTTTGCTTTTGTTTATTAGCCTTTTCCCTACTACGTTGGGGTCGGCTTCCAGTCTAACCGGATGCGGCTGAATGCGTATTTTACATGGAGCGACTGCCTATCTGACCTCCACAACCCAGTAACTGGTCAATACGACCCCTTGACAGACTGGCTGTCAGATTTTCGGGCTTCTGACGACCCGTAACGACTGTCAAAGATGCACAAATGACAGCCGGGACCAACGGCTTAACGTGCTTTCCGAGTCACGGAGGAGTCGCGGTATGTAAAGAATTTCACGTCCTCTAATGTCTCCTGTAATGTGATTCTGCAAAATATCACCGTTAACCCTTAATAAGGCGCGAGCCAGTAGGCTAGTTAGAGAAGAAGTTGAAATTGATTTAGGGTAAGTTGATACTCTAGAATATGAAAAATTAAAAAAAAGGGGGGGTTTTCATGGGGGGAGTACCTTTTTTTTGGGTGGGAAATAATATCCCTTTGCCCGATTAGGTTTATATATTATTATAATTTGTCGATAATATTTTACTTTAAAAATAAAACATCGTGGTGGGAAATAATTTCCCCTTGCCTTATTAAGGGTTAAAACTTAGGTGAAGTGAGTTTTTGTTAACCTTTTGAACACCATTGTCATATATACGTGACAAGCCAGCGCATGCCCTGAACGCCAACGACACAAATACGTGACAGTGGCAACAACACTATCCACACGAAATAAACAATGAAATCATTACTTTTGTGAGTGTTAATATAGATATCTTAAAAATTTAAGCTCTCGTACCTATTAAATGACATGAAACAAATTGAAAGACACCATGGATATTGGGAAATTCATAATAACAAGAAGAAAATAAATTTGTAGCTTTGTGCGGAGGGTACGCGCGTTTATGCTCTGGCGTTCAGAAGGTTGATAGTGTCAATCCCTAGAATAGCATTAGGTGGAACGACAGATCACTTCACGCTCACTTCACCTAAGTTTTCACGGTGAGAGTTTTAAGCATCGACCGACAGTTCTCAAGTAGAAAGAAGCTACTTTGTAATGGATACTATGGTGGCTCTTGTTTATCACCATTCTTATTGGCTGCCGTTTATCAAGACGATCCCTACATTACGAAGCAATGCAGTATTCAATCTGCCTAGCCTTTTCCCAACTATGTTGGGGTCGGCTTCCAGGCTAACCGGATGCAGCTGAATACCAGTATTTTACATGGAGTGATTGCCTATCTGACCTCCACCACCCAGTATCTGGGTAGTACGATACCCCTTACTCTCAGATTTTCGGGCTTCTGACGACCCGTAACGACTGTCAAAGACGGCTTAACGTACTTTCCGAGGCATGAAGTGATGCAGTATTGTGGACAGTAAACACTTTCTTTAATAAATTGCAAGGATCGTAGCACATACTTAACTGTAAGTAATTTCTGCGCACAATAAGCTCTATCACAGCTCAACGACCTGTATCATAACATGTACACCGTGTACACGTACAGGTTCCGGAAAATCCGACAGAATCCGTGACACAACCCGGCACAACCGAATCCGTGTCATTGCTGGGTCAACAAAGAAATATCACGCACTCAACTTACCAGAACTGATACCGTGGTATTCAAATATTGTTCCAATATTCGATTCAACAATATCTGTATGAATAATAATGAATTCTATATAAACCCACACGGAAGTTTCCTGACTAGGAATATTCAAAGTAAATACTTAGGTTAATTACCTACATGTGATCGTTCACGTTCGAAGCGGATCTCCCTTTGAGGAACGAGGACAACGATAACGGATCTAGAGGAAACTCCCTCGTTACCTAATTAGTAACTATCGCATTAATTAATTAATAGCATGGTGGTTCTCAAAGTTAGTACGTAATTGACTTTGTTCTTACTTTACCACCAAATACCTACTTAAATGTATTTTCTTCCATTGTATAACTTCAACGAAGTCGCACGCCCAATGTGTTTATAAAGGCTTGAATTTTTAAAATCAGTTTATAAGTAGCAAATTCTTTTTCATAAGTAGGTACTAAAACAAAAATTAATTCCTGAACTTACTGGTAGCGCCATTATCCATTTAACAGAGATAAGTAATATCTGTAATAATGCATAAACACTTTCTACGGAACTGTTATCAAATTAGCACATAGGTAGGTACTTATAAATGCAAAGATGTCTACTTGGTATCAGTTAAATCAAACTGTGAAAGTCACATTAACATCATTTTTGATGTATGTACACAACCATGCCTTGAAGAAAAGTCCTAGTGTTTTGGTACTCTAAACCTAAACCTCTAATAATAAAGAGAGAAGAGGAAGAGTAGGTCAGGATAATCCTCTTCAGCAATTATTAACAAGTAAACTAAAACACGTTGACAATCTCAGCTCTCGTTATCTGTCTAGACAGGATAAGCTTTCGGTCAAATAATTGCCCACTGTCAAGTTGGACTTCGACCTCGGTGTCACGACGTCGTCTGCTGGTCTGCCCGTGAAACATCTGGTTAAAGTACATACTAATTCCATGCATCAGGCGAATTGGTACGCGCTGATAGTTTACGTGACCCTGGGGGCGTAGCCTCGAGCGTCAGGAAGTACGAAGTACGAATTGTGGTAAGGACATTGCTTCCATGGGTAACGACCGCAGTTTGTTTTGTTTTAACATGCTTTGTTATTAGCTTCACTTGTATGTTTGTAACCGATTCGTTTGGACTTCATTTAAACTTCAAAAACTAGGATTTATTTTGTGGCGGTGGGTGCTTTTACGACGATATATTTACAAAATAACAAACCGGGAGTGAACCACTGTTTGTAGGTCATAAAGAAATTTGAAATGAAACCCGCGATATGGGAGCGCCACAAGCAAGCTACAACGGCGCCATGCTTCATAAATTGAGATTTTTGTAAACATTATCTTATATTCGTTTCAATTTCCAGTTGTTTACCTCTTAGTAGGCAGGCTTCGCCCGCGTGGATGTGATGTGTTAATCCAGGTCATAAACTACGTCTGTGCCAATTTTCATCCAGATCTGATCCGCCGCTTGAGCGTGAAGGACGGACAAACATACAACCTCACACACACACACAAACTTTCGCCTTTAATTAATGTGCAGAAATAGTATACCTTCGCGGTCCTACTGGTAGGACAATAGTACAGGAAAATAGTAGGACCTCGAGAAAACACCCGATTTGATAACCTAATTCTGGAATTTATAGGCTATGAACTTCACGCTACGCTAACTTTTTTGTTTTTGCTAGCGGAACAAAAACAATAAAAGTCAGGAAGAACGATCTGCAAAAACGAAATGAGTAGGTAACTACACGGGTTCGGTCGGGGGCGGAGGGCTGTTGAGACCAAAACTATAAACGTAGTATACTAAGAAGCTTTATAAAAATGTGACTGTTATTTAAGTATAGGTACTATAGTGTCTTACGATTCCCACGCGAACGAAGTCACTGGCAATCGCTAGTTATAATGTATACTATACGATGTAAGATTACGAGATTACGAGAAGATGTAATATTACCACCATAAAACAAACGATAACACACCAAACAACATCAAATGAAAGCTACTATTGATTATGAGAAAGGCGTGGGAGTCCATTCGATAAGCATCAAGTAAATATGTTCCTTGATAAGCATTCAACGATATTTGATACATAATCTACGGAACTCATGAACTTTGAAAATAACGTTCAACATATGTAGTTCACGTGATCGCAGTGCGCATCACGCAACGAACATATAGTATTTATTATCAGTATGCAAACTAGCTGCGTATAAATGCGTGTTTCTTGACAAATAATATCCTAATGACATTAACGTAGGCATTTGAATTTAACGCTACCTATGTATAGTTTTTCGTTCTTAAAACATTTTATAGTTAACGATAATTCAGGACGATAACCCATTCAGGCACACTGACCGAGACACAATAGAAGTTTTATTGTTTTAATAACACCCATGGGCTGATGGGCGTTTAGTGTCCCACAATGTGTTTGCCTCAAGTTTTAAATAAAGAATGCTAGAAAATGTAGATAGGTTATTGACCGAACATACCACCCAATTGACACGTTTAACTACTAAATCACCTACAAGTCTCGGAACGGCGGTGTCACTACGACTCTGGTCCCGGCTGTCATTTTTGACAGTTGCTACGGGTGTTCAGAAGCCCCAAAGTCTGACAACCAGTCCTTTCAAAGGGTATCGGGTTGCCCAGTAACTGGGCTGAGGTAGTCAGATAGGCAGTCACTCCATGTAAAATACCAAATTCAGGTATTCAGTTGGAATGGAAAGTTGAAACCCACCCTAACGTAGTTAGGAAAAAGCTAGGCAGTTAATGAACCAGACCCACCAGGTCCAGGTGACCCCAAAAGGTGCAGAGGTGTGTGCGTGTGTTTTGTTCGTATGTTTCTCACGATATTTCAAAATATTCACATTACTCGAGGAGCACTAAAAATACCGTTTCTGTTTGCGAATGACTAAGTGAATGACCCAGTTTTACGGGAAATAACTTTTTGCTTTTGTTTATTTATTAACCGCTTTAAAAGGTGGAGATTTATTTTTAAACTTTTTAATTTCAAAAAAAAGGAGGCGGTTTTCAAGTAGACTGTTTTTTTTTTGGTGCTATTTCAAATAAGTCCTGTTCTGACAATGGCATCCATGAGAAAACCATACTTACATGTCTTAATTTTTTGAGTTGTGATCGATATTTTCGTCAATTGTAGTCCCGACTTTGAAATTTTATTTGGTGTTACCTATATTTCTATTGCCGCTATAAGAACAAATAATAAAATTAAAACAACGTTACAAATGAAAGGGCTGAAAGAAAAAAATTTTTTTTTATATGTACCTACTTAGTGTTAAATTGTACAGTCAACAGCAAAAGTAGATGATCAAAATCAGATATTCAATACTAAAGAACGGAGTTCGCGTCAGACCTGTGTGGCGTCAGAGTGATTCAAACGTTTGTGATTTAAAATTATACCAAACATTTACTACTAGTACCTACAGCTGCCATATATTCGTGAACTCCGTTCATTAGTATTGGATTTCTGATTTTGATCATCTACTTTTGCTGTTGACTGTATCTACTAGCTACTACAGACTATTGTGGCTGATTTTGCACTAAAATAATACCAAAGAGTCTCCTATGTGTAGCAGATATCCGGCGGCGACGATTGCCTTTGGTCATAAGAGAGGCATAGGCTCCTTGTCGGCTTCTTCGAAATTTAAACTGATACCTACTTGACTCACATAATTTCTTTTCATTTACTTAATACAGATAAAGAAAGTCATAAACCCGCGAAGAAATGCTTATCAGCGACTCAACGTTCTTTAAAGATTAGGTACTTACTTAACAAACAACTTACGGTATTTTTCTGCTTCTTTTTGATAAGAAGTAGGTACTGTGTAAGCCATCTACATCACGTAGTCACTTAGGTAGGTATAACATAACATCACGCCTATAATCCCCGAAGGTTTAAGCAGAGGTGTACCTTAATAGCATTGTTAGTTCTCTTCTTTCTTATATATCATGCACTTTGGCCGACCCGGGAATCGAACCTAGAACCTCATACTCAGCAGTAGTCGCTACCGACCACTAGACCAGCGAGGCACTTTTATTTTTCCTTTATAATTATCGGTAAACTAGCTTCTGCCGGCGGCTTCCCCCGCGTAGATGTCGGAAATTGCTACATTTTATTGGAGTTTAGTAAAGATCCCATTTTTTTCTTTAAATAGAATATAGCCTGTCAACCGGGGATAGTGTAGCTTCCCAATAGTGAAAGAATCGGTTCAGCGGTTTCGGAGCCTATTCAATGCAAACAAACAAACAATCAAATCTTTCCTCTTTATTATATTAGTCGGTAAATAAATAAGTAGGTAGGTATCTAATCCTCTGAGAATCAAAACATTACACAGTACAAGTTCGACGCAATAACTCGGATGGCGAATTTAAAAATAAATTGTTTCGATCGTCCGCTGCAGCACGCTATTTTTACTTTAAGATGTCTTTTAAATGAGTAATTTGTCTGATGAGAACGTCATTCAGACACTGAAAGTATTTTCTTCAGCGACGGTTGGTGAAAGTAATGTTTAATTTCGTTTCGATAATCATGTTAAGTACCTATTTCACTTAAGCATAATCCACCACATGATTTTTGTGAAATGATTTTTATTAAAAGAGTGTCCATGGAGTTTCTTGCCCGTTTTCCATAGGGACCTAATGCTTTGGAATGGGCAACTAGCTTCATCTTTCTGACTGACAATTCAAAAGTGCATGTAATTGGTTTATTTGAAATAAATGCTTTGAGTTTGAGTATGCCACGCTTAAGTAGGTACCTGTAAAATAAATAAATAATCTTTTTTTCGGACGAGTTACATCCATAGTGGGTTAGAATGCAATGAATCTAATATCTATGTTAGTAAACCTTAATACTTATTTAGTTACAAGATGATTGTTAGAGATGCATCTACGAAAAATATATTTTAACATTGAGTCGTATCTTCCTGCTATGGTCTTCAGAATGGAGTTATGCTATAGATCAGTGGGTTCATCCGAAAGTAAACCTTTCGGAAAATTCAGTGTAATACACAGAATAATTTTAAATAAGTACAGGAAAAATAAAACGATGTCTTTATATAGCACACTTTTTCAGAAATCATCAACGATGGAGCAAAACCCTCGGTTTGCGAGTCGGACTCGCTCTTGACCGGTTTTTTTATCTCTACCTACATATTTGGTGTATAAGTCTACGCGGGCTTCGAAGGACCTTGGAGCGATGAATTAATTTTATTGTTGGGATGTAGATTTTAGCGTGGTGAGCTGTTGGACGACACACGCGCAAATGAACTTCCAATCTCGTTCCGAACGATAAGGAATGTATGGGTAAGGAGAAAGGAATGATTAGCTCAATTCTGTGTTGTAAGCGGAAAAAACTTATAAATAAAAAACTTGCGCGAGCAATATTATTACTACTACCTATATATATTAGCGCGACGGTCTATCTAAACAGGCATCAATAACAGCCCAAGAAAATACCTGGGTTCGATTCTCAGCTTGACTTTTGATACACATCTTACAATGCATTTTTTGCTTTATTTTCTTTTACTGCCAACGGACAAACTGGTTTATTACCTAACAAGTACATCACACCTACTGCATTAGTTTGTGATTTTCGAAATACTGACCTCTCTCAATAAAACCTGTATTAATCCTTTATGGCGAAATGATAATCGGAAGATCTTCCGTAGGTATCAAACGCCTACTTTAAGAATCTGCCTACCCACATCTTAGGGATGGTGTTTGTCCATTTAACCCGTTAAGTGGCAAATATATTATTATAAATTGTAGTGCACTTGAAGAGATAGCCCTTATCTCGTCCGGGTCACTGGGGGCGCCCGGCCACAGATCACACTTTTCCCCGCAGATCTTGTGGAAAAATAACTTCTATCAACGTGCTGGCTTGGTGATAAAAAAGTTTATTAACGAGCGTAGCTATCGGTTGCTTGGCTGTTTTTATAAACAATATACTTTCATGGATACAGATCGTAACCATTAATGTAAGAGACAAAGTAGTTTCCAGATATAAGTCCACTTTATGTGATGTATTAAGAGACTAGCTGACCCGACAGACGTTGTCCTGTCTTAACTATGATACCTACCTTACCTACCCTACCTACCCTAGCAAAAATGTGCAATAAAAATATTTTTCTCATACAAACTTTGCCACCCCTTGTAACCCTCTTAGGGGTTGAATTTCCAAAAAATAATATGCCTATGTCCTTCTCATGAATGCAAACTATCTACATACCAAATTTCAGCAAAATCGGTTGGGTGGTTTAGGCGTGAAAACTGTGAAAAGGTAACAGACAGACAGAGTTACTTTCGCATTTATAATATTAGTGTGGATATACAAGACTTACGTCAGTGTCTTTTGAGTTGCGTAGGTATGTATTAAAGCTATTTAAGGAACGCCTGCATGAATTACGAAAATAAACGAAAGTTTTAAAAATATCGACCTCTTTTTATTTCTTAAACCTAACAACAATGTAGGTATAACATTACATTTTGTAGGTACACATTTACTTAAAATATCTACTTAGTAGTTACAACATATCGTATCGTCTCTCCATCACACACTTGTACACAAGCGAGACGAGCAAACAACACACAGAGAGCGTGACTTAATTATGGCACACGCCGAGAGAGCTCCCACTCACGCACTCTTCAGGTACTTGAGTGTCTTTAATAAATATTTCCTACGACGTCACTACATTTAAGTTCAGAGAGGAACATTGGGTGGCGTCTTGCAAGGCTCGGGGGGCGGCGGCCTCCGATCGTCTGGCGTACGCGACTGGTAGTACGCACAGTATGGAAGCGGGTCCCAGAATGTGAATAGAGCCTCGCGAGTGTCCAGCACAGTATCCAATAGCTTGCCCATAGTTGCTGCGTGCCCGCAACGTGCCGCTCCTTGGCACAAATACGGCAGAGACACTCCAACTCGAGCTCCAATAGCAACTAGTTTATTAGTATGACCGTTCGTAGTCTGCTCTTCGCGAACTAGTCTGAATGACACGTGTCCAGTCATAGGCCTCGCCGGTGCAAGGAATGACACAAATCGCTGTACCCAAGCATCGGCTTCTTCATCCCTTTGAGGCACCAGTCCCTTTCTTGCAGAGTCTACCCGGCACGAAACATTGTTGACTGCGCGCGACTCTTTTAAAGTAGTACACGTCACAATCCTCTCTCCCTTTGGCTCCCGAACAATAACCCACGGTTTCTCCGCACTGATTTCCCTTGGGAATCTAAATTGGGCTTTATCTTCAGGCATGACAAAACGCAATCGGTCTCTGGCTCCACGAGCACCAGCACTTGCAATGAAATGTTTTCCCTCCTTAGCAGCTCCACTATCGTACCATGCACGAACATCTTCGTCGTTGGCCACCACCCAAAACTGAGGTGTCGCTAGGCCAGCAGCGCGACATACCCTCATCAACTCCAAAGGGTCGTCTAATGTAACAACGTCGCGAGCGCAAGGTACAAAACACTGACATCCAATTACTTCTAAATGTGACTTAGCAAGCGCATCGTAATACGCTGGAGTAGTGGAGCTCACCGGTACATAGAACACCACTGACTCTGTTTCCACTATTTCTCTAAGTGCCCGAGCATAGGCTAGAGGATCAGCCGGATTCGGCCGTGGCACTGTATAAAACTTATGCACCGCAGCTGAGTACTTCAACAATGCAAATTGTCCTTCTATTTCAAATGCTACAACTCTTGCGCCTGCCGAATGGAAATTTCTAGCCAGGTGTAAAGCTTGCACTGAGCTTCCTCCACTAATAAGCACAGTACGTGGTTTCTTCTGGTTTTTTGAGCTAATGGCACGTCCAATCATCTTGAGAACTCCAAGAGGGCACTGTACACACTTCCAGAATAAGAATAACGAGGCGGCGATCCATAACGTAGGCAGAACGACCAGAATTTGCTTCCAGGCCGGGTGGGCGATGAGGCTTAGTAAGACGAAGAGCGGCCGTAGCATGAGCCGAGGACCCCATGTGATGATTCTGATGAAGCGCGGCAGCGGCGGTGGACGTTCAGGAGATATAGCGCGCTCCTCAGGTATCAAGGAGAACGTGGAGGAGAAAGATCGCCGCAGCGCCGTAAAGGGCGGCGGCTGGTGCGAGCATCGTTTAACTCGCGGAGAGAACACTAACTCTGTATTGGAGCGCGCGAGGCGACTGTACTCGGGTGCGCAAGCCGGCATGGCGGGTGCGGCTGGCTGTAAGACTGGCGCGCGCGCGCACTCGCACAGCATATAAACAGGCTCGTTATCACAGCGGCGGCGGCGCCCCGCACTACACGATCCATCATCTTTGTACCCAATTAACGCTTACCTAGTTACAAAGTAAACAAACTGGCCAATACTTAATTAGATGACAAATAAATAACTGAGGGATTAGATTAATTTACTCAAAACAGTTTTTCAATGTAGTCAAATGTGAAAGGATATTTTCAAATAATACATAGCTATAAAATGAAATAATATTTTAATGATCTCTTCAACAATTCTCTACCTAAATAAATAACAATGTTGAATAGCTACTAACAGTTTGAAGTCGTGAGGAAGATATTTGAATAATTCTAACACATGAATAAGGACTAGCAATATTGAGACATTATGGTACAAGCAAATACACTAATGTCTCAAAGAGGAACTACAAAAATAAATCTTTAAATGTAATGAGCCCAGACCACTTTTCTGTGCAATATCATTTCAATTGATTTTACTTCAAATGCTAGTTATAAATGCATGAATAAAATGTATGTTAATATAATACAAATTGCATTTCACAAATTGTTACTTTGGCATTATTGTAGTACTTCCTTATCCTAAGATACAGTCATACAGTACAGTTTAAAAATTACAATGATCATACTTATGCTCAAAATGAGTGAGAATTAATGATACATCTTAATTAGTACTTCTTGTATGGTTCATGGAAGACACAACAATGGTAATATTAGATTAGACATTGCACATAGGCATTATATAAATACAAACTAACATTATATACAAGCAATACATACTATCTGAATTAACTACATCAAAATAATATCAAATAAATGTTATGGAAATCTACATTGGATGATTACTACTGATACAGAATGGTTTTTGAGATGGGGCAGTGTGTGTGATGATTATTTTCGGCTAGTCTGCTGTCCATCATAAAATAGTGATTTATCTCTCCTCATAAAAGAGTAATTCTTACCAAAAGTATGATAATGGTTGTTTCCAATTTCTAACTTTTCTAGTACTCAGACATTAGTTGGTCCAATAGAATTTTTTGATCCTTTGAAATCAAAAATTCTTTGTGAAACCTGCTCTTGTTTTCCTTAACTAGATTTTATTTTCAAAATCTGTGATTGCAGAAGAAAATTTCTCAAAAGTCAAGGAAGTCTGTTAATATCATGACCATCCTGTAGATGCGCTGGTTAAGGCAGCTGTATACTTTTATCACCAAAATTATCAACACATCACAATGTCAAAAATACATTTAATAAGTACAATGAATGTTTAGTTCATTAAAAAAAAGTAACAAGCACTTCCATGAAGATATACAGTATAAACTCCAATGTATAACCTAATGTACATATCTCATATCAAACAGATTAGTTCACTACAGAAAAACTGGTAAGTCTGTTTCCTTTAACTCAATTGAGCCATTCTTACAAACTACGTGCAATTCAGTATGTGGCTCCTTCTCAAACCGGAACCTCTTGGGGTGTGAGTCATCCATAAACCGGCCTAGCTTCAGTATCTTGTCATCAACTAGTATCTTTTCTGCTATCAAATTAGTAGCAGGTAAATTTTGTATTATATCTGGCATTAAAAGCTCAACTTTGCCCTTTTCATGTATAAAAATACTGCTGTGATCGGTAAACTGTGAAGCATGCATAAAGACATCTCCGCTTTTTAAAGAAGCCTGTATGTTCCCTGAGAAACCTGTGATGTGAAGATTGCCTTTCTGTATGATATCAATCAATACTGATCTGTGCAGGCTGTATAGTTTCAAGTCGCCCATTAAGGTAGTAAAATGAGATTTGTCACTATAACAAGACTTTACAACTATTGGACCAGCATGTGTGGTGACGTTTAAGCCATTCGACATTATGTTGTTACAGGTAATTCCAGAATTCAAGCCAGTTTTTAAATCTATGTTACTTGCTTGTAACCTCCCACCTGACTTTACTTCCCCTTCAATACTCTCGACCACAATATTCTGTGCTTTCAGATCAGATACATCAACTGAGCCTTTTTGAGTTTTAACAACAAACTCCTGTCCTTCTAATTTAGCTAGATGTACTGAAGCGTAATCTGTTGTTGTGACCTGCACATTTAAATTATATGGTACCTGGATCAGGCAGACGTCGTTTCTGTCCGACGCGGTATTCTTGTTGAGCAATTCCAGGCGTTTGGATGTCTGTTTTACTTGAAAGTCACTAGTATCTTTGCCTTGGCTGTACAATGTCATGGTCAGTTTGTTGTGAGCTTTTATGTCGTTCACATCGATCGGCTGAATCTTAACGTGTATAGGACTTTCAATAAAGATGGCTGTGTTTGTATCTATAGTCTTTTCAACAGTCCTAACGGCATTCAATTTCTTGATGTCGGGCAAATTGCTGAAATCTGCAACAGATAACCTCAAAATCTTGAGGCACTTATGTAAGACCCGCTGCCCCACCAAGGTGAACATTTTGAAATATTTCTCACACTTTACAAAATCATAAAAACATGATTATATCTAAGATAATATTTTAATTATTTATTCGCATTCTCGTTTCCATTCAATTCTATTTGACAGCAAGCAATTAACACCTGACTTTGACAATTCCTCTTTTGAAATTATGACGAAATACGTTTCGTTTAGAATCTAATTATTTTTTTACTAAATATACTAAGTTATACAATTTAAAATATAATAAATCGTATAGTATTTAAGTATCATCATAAATTTATTGTGGTTTTAAATATACTATTAAACCATTGAGGGAGGCCTATGTCTAGCACTGGACATTTTTTGGGCTGAAATAATACACAATTATTTCGAACTAGCACTTTGCCCGCGGCTTCGCTCCCGTGGTCTTTCCCGTGGGACCCGTTATTTTTCCCGGGATAAAAAGTACCCTATGTTACTCCTAGAAAACTAAGCTTTCCAACGGTGAAAGAATTTTTAAAATCGGTCCAGTAGTTTTCCTCTTTATAATATTAGTATAGATAATAATTGTAGTACAATGCATTCACAGGCTACACATTATTTTTATTCGTTGCATTTTGAATTGTATAAATTGATATTATTGTGTTTCGGTTGGCGTTTAGTATACAAACAAAAAAATTTAATATGTGCGAATTCTAAGGTTGAGTGTTGTAAAGATGAGCTACTGTCTTACAGAGCTTTCTCTGGGATCTGCTAAAATGCTCTAAGGCTAATTAATAGTAGGTAGTGACATCTGACGACAACAAGTGGCAGTTAATTTCCTACACTATTCATCTGGCGAGCTCAAGATCGAAATCATATCTAAAAAATCTACAGCCAAAAACTGAAAGAAGTTCAAAAATTCCGAGGTTTTTCGAGAATCACGCAGTTAGCGGTGTTTCGATGCTGCAAACCTTATTGTAAACAACAACCCAAAAGTACTCTTTTTTGCGATTTACGATCTTAGAGCATTTAACCTTAAATGCTCTAAGCTTACGATACTTAGAGCATTTAAGGTACGCTTTACGCGTAGGCTTTATAGGTTAAATGCTCTAAGAGGCTTTACGATAAATAATAAATATCTGGCCATTACAGGATGTGATCGTTAGTCGATTATCTTCAATCCATAGTGCAATGATTAAAAAAGGCGAGTCATGTTAAAATGTCAAAAGAAAAAGATGTCAAATTGTCAAATCAAGTCAAATGGAAGCTCAAGAAAGAATTTGGCATTTGGTTTGTTATTTCCTGCGCGAATATTTTAAATAACTAAATTAAGTTCTCCTTTTTTTTCCAAATAACAAACCGTACACTTATTGTGGAACCTTTCTTACTTTCCTGCGGACCTGTTAAATACCATTTACTTGCAGTGATTGTCGTTTATTGCAAACAAGATGAATGGCGATAGAAAAGAAACATTTTCGCGCATTAAACCCGTGTGCGATATTCTCATGGTGTGTCCTACGAATGATAGCATTGATGACTTTCATGATCGCGTATCAGTTTTAAAAGGAGATGTGGTACAAGAGCTACAGCAGTACTTACTGTTCCCACTCATCACACACTTGAAGTCAAGTGAAACTGAGTAAGCGAAACCTTATTAACAATTATTATACACAATTAAGCATTTTACCGTTAGATTAAAACAACAATATTCTTTCAATGGAAATACTGAATTCCAGCCAGTTAAGATCTAGTCCAACCAATCCAGGCTTCAGGCTATTACTGAGACATACATGGTTGCCTCATACTATACGAGCAATCCTAGACTAATGAAACAGTTTTGTACTTTCCCAGGTGTCCATGCATACACAAACAAATAACAGATCAATACAGTCAATACCCGTTTTAACAACATCAAAGGGAACATCAGATACTCCTCTATAAGCTATAACAACCGTAATCTGACTCAAAAATAAAAGCTTTAAACCGGTTTTGAGTGTACTAATTTGACAGCTGTAATTAATGCATAAAGTATACCTTAAGTAATGACAGATAATTTGTGTTAATTATGCTTTAGATGCTGTTCAATTAATCTTAGTGTACATAATGTTGTTACAATGTAATTTAATAGAAAATGTTATGTTGTAGTTCTGTTTACTTAGGTTGAGATTTATAAAGAGTCCTCGGACTACAGTCAAACGGGGTGAATAGGGACTTATGGGTGAATCGGGACGAAACTTTAAAATGGATTTTAACATTGAAATAAAATAGTTTGTTTCCAATAAGCACACGTAATTGTTAATTATAATACAGTAAACACATTACGGGTTCTTTTTGGCCACAAGCTGTATTATTTCAAGGTTAAAATCCATTTAAAAGTTTCGTCCCGATTCACCCCTGCGTCCCTATTCACCCCGTTTGACGGTACTCAAGCTCACATTATTACATTTATAATCATAACCGCTTCACTGTTGAAATATAAAATATTGATTGAAACCAATAGAAAAACTAATTGTGTCTCATTAGTCACAGTAAAGTTGTGCTCGTATAAACAATATAACTACTAAATATAATAGCAAACATAATTACGAATTTCATACTAGTATGAACATTACATTTAAATCACTATCATAAATGTTTTGAATTCAGTGTAGGTGTATAAAAGTAAAATAAAACTCTACTACTACTAAAAATTGTCCGGTTAAGCAGTCAACAGCCTCCCTAGGCTGATCTGCGAGAGGCCATATCAAAAAAAAAAAAAAAAAATACTACTACTAATTTTTATTTAAGTCAATATTACATTAGGTTTACTCATGATCAGTGATAGGATAATCAGATGCATATTTACCTAAAGTGTAGGTGTTGGTTATTATCGAATGCACTTTTGTATCGAAAAAATCCTGCGAATTCAGATCAACAAATGTAGTTTTTTTACTATAGAATCAAATTGTGTGTGGAAATATTTACTTCGTTTAAGGCACTTTTGTATCGAAAAAATCCTGGGATTTCGGATTCAACAAATTTACTGTTTTTATTATAGAATCAAGTTTGGTGTAGGTATATTTACTTATCTTAACTTTTATATTTAAAAAAATATGTTTTAAGACGCCGCTTCCATAATTTCCTAACCAAAAATGAACTTTAGGTAAATATGCATCCGATTATCCGATCACTGTAAATACGTTGTTATGGGTAGTCAGAAGCCCGAAGGTCTGACAGCCAGTCATACCAAGAGGTAGCATATTACCCAGTTACTGACTGGTTTGTGGAGGTCAGATAGGCAGTTGCTCCATGTAAAATACTGGTATTCAGCTGCATCCGGTTATCCTGGAAACGGACCCCAATATAGTTGGGAAAAGGCTAGGATTGATTGACTCATGATGACTTAAACCTATGTAAGGTTGACTTGAATTACTGACTTACTCTTCTACTTCTAGTCTTCTATTGTATGGGCTAGGTCTCCTCTCTTTATTTATATAAAGTTAAGAGCTTGCATTCTGTAAGTTGGCAAATATTTAAATTATGAATTGCAATAATAATACTGAATTAGGCATTGTAACTGTCCTAGGTGTGTAAAGGGCAACTGGAATCAGTGTTAGGTTACTGTGCCTTAAAAGGAATGCAAATCAATTTTCAAACTTAACCTGTCCTATCATGTGTTCCTATAACAACAATAAACAACATGCTTTAAGGGCAGTTACAAGTTTACACCCTGTATAGTCATATTCAGAAATCAATTATAACTAATATTTTTCAATTATCTGTGACATTGCCAACATTCATAAATTACGCCTTGAAGTAGTTTAACTTGATTATTAAAATATTAATACCCGACAGGAACAAACATGATGTACAGCAGAAATTGGTGAATTGCATGGGGGCGCTACTGAACAGGGTGGTCATAAACAGCTTCGAGATGTGCATGAAGATAGAAATAGGACTGCTACAGATTGTGTTTGATCACAAGAGGCCGGGAATGAGTAAGTAACACATACATACTGACACTTGAAAGGCAAAAATTACCAAGCGACATGTTGGGCGATATTGAGTCGACATTATTTCAAGCTCATAATCTTTAAATGCCAGTTTATTAAGCCTTTAAACAGTATTAGAATTCGTTGGAATTAAGTAGTTATGACAAATAAGTGACTATTTACGATTTTTGTCCAAAAACAATTACTTTAAAATGCTCTCTTTGTAATCTCTTTAAAGTTGCCGATATGTTGTTTGGTAAATATTGCCTTTCAAGCGTGGATATGTTTTACACTACCTGTATTTTTTTTTTACTTTGTCTGCACTGTCCCACTGCTGAGCAAACACATCTCCCAATTCCTTCCAGTCATCATTCTCTTGAGACTCCTTTGCAGTATGCGTCTAGGTTGTCTCCCCGCCACCACATAGAATGGTATTTTTTAAATCTCACCAATAGCACCCTTTTGTTTCTGAAGTTGGGTAAAATTAAAACTCATTCTCTAAAAGATAATTTTAATAGAGGTCAAAAAACCTTGTTTTGTTTAAATTCCTTATTAAATTAATAAGATACTAAAAAAATAAAGAAGTTATCACCTAAGCCTACATTGTGGAATACCATAAAGTATTGAGCATTAGGCCCGGCACACATGGCATTGGCATGGCCAAGATGAATAAAAATATAACTTAATTGTATGGGAATAAAGTTGAAATTCGATGTTAAGGCCTAGAGCCCATCGGCGCCACGCCTTGGCAAGGTATTTTTAGGCGCCGAATAAAAATTTAACTTAACGGTATGAAAATAAAGTTGAAATTTTAATGTTTGCCGAGCCAATGTGTGCCGGGCCTTAGAAATCCAAAGTACTGCCTCGATGTCTTGAGATTGAATGAAAAACATACATTATATTATATGTAAATGGAGTATTTATCTTGCCAGGCAATCTAAGTCAACAGAGGTCAATGGATCAATGCACATTTGTTTAGTTATTGATTATCTAACTGTCAATATTTATGACCTGTTGCAATTATAATTTCTTGGCAGTTGCAATTTTTTGCAAAACAATTATGCTTTTTGATTATCTTTGTTTTTAGGGTTCCGTACCCAAAGGGTAAAACGGGACCCTATTACTAAGACTCCGCTGTCCGTCCGTCCATCTGTCTGTCCGTCTGTCACCAGGCTGTATCTCATGAACCGTGATATTTAGACAGTCGAAATTTTCCCAGATGATGTTTTTCTGTTGCCGCTATAACAACAAATACTAAAAAACAAAATAAAATAAATATTTAAGGGCTCCCATACAACAAACGTGATTTTGCCGGTTTTATAGAATGATAATGGTGATGCGGAACCCTTCGTGCGAGTCCGACTCGCACTTGGCCCATTCATTTTACATACGAAATAACGATATTAAGGTGAAAGCGCCAGGCAGCCCGTGAAATTCAAATTTTCAGTATTAATTTGATCAAAATATGATTCGTGACTATAAAGAATAATTATATTAATTATGTTATTATAACTCTCTAAGAATATGCTTTCACTTTATGTTGAATTACTGAAAAACAGTAAACAGCAGCCTGTTTCACAGCATCTGAATACTTTACTTTCAATAAACAATAAAATTAATAAAATAATCTGCACAAATAGACTCTGGTGTTGTGTAGGTGTATTTTTAAGACAACCTTTAGATGGATAAATGCACCAAGGATGGCGATACAGCTCAAGAGTTATGCGTCATTATATTATTAAATATTCCTTCAATTTTCAGTTGCAGAGGTGCCCGAAGAATTGCAATACAGTGTGATGACATGCCTGACGACATTACTTCTTAACGTCAGTGCCAAGTTCAGGGAGATGATGATGAAATCTCACGTGCCTCTGATGGGGAAGGCAGTCTACGTGTGCGTGCATATCGCCAAGATGGAGAGACTTAGATCACTCAGGTGGGTTGTCCTTAAACCAACCGATCTATTCAATAAACATTATGGTGCTTGGACATTTTTGTTTCACAGTTTCCTCACGATGTTTTGAGAGCAGTGTTGTTTAACATTCTTATCATTCTCCTGCCCTTATCCCAATTTATTTGGGGTCCGCAAAACATGTCTTTTTCCTCCACACTTCTCTATTAGTCGTCATCTCCGTAGTCACTCCTATTCTAGCCATTCTTTAAACGCAACTTTCTTTTCTTTTACACCTTTCCCTTTCGATTCTTCAAACACATCTTTTGCTACTCTCCTTATACAATCCGCCATCTCTTTCTAACATTCGTTCACAGTTTTCCCTTCCATATCCTTAATTTCCATCATCTGCCCCTTGACTCTTAAACATACTTGCAGATGCCTCTTGCTCTATCAAACGCCATCTGGTTTCTTCTTGTTCTTTAACGTTCTATACACCAATAATTCAATATATTGTGATCCACCTTCACTTTTTTCCAGATTAGCAGCACTTCAATGTGTGACAGCGCACACGGCCACCCATCCGTCGCTGACTACTGACTACCACATCACGAACACGGTCTTAGAGAAGCTGGCGGTAGACATGTTATCTCTGATCCTGCCTGGCGTGATGGCGGCTCTGCAAGACGTCGCTAATTGCACGAATAACCCCGGACATTCTGTAATTGTGGTAAGATTGACAGCTGTCAAGTAAAAATTCCTTTAGCCAATTCACTTTAGCGTGGCAATAGCTGTCATTTACCCACCTACATTTTCTAGCATTCTTTATTCCAAAAACTGAAATAAAGTCCGTTAACATCCTGAATCAATATCTATTATGATATTCAACAAGTTCTGGGCACGTTTCCGGCGATGCGGATGAGTACTTTGACGCCGAAGTGTCCTTTCGGTTTTTGTATTTATTTGTATATAGTTAGTTAGATCGTCATTTAATTTAAGTGTAGTTTAAGTTGTTAGCTTTTAAATTTTATTATAGATTATTTTAATAGGTACTTCGAATACAATCAAACATGTTCCAATAACTAAAAACCATGCATAGTTTAATAATTAGGTTCCTACGGAGAGATATTACGCAAAGGGCAATGACCGCTATTGCCACGCTAAAGTTAATTGGTAAAACATTAAGTATTGGTCTTTTGAATTTAGAATCTGGGCAAATACAATTTTTTATTTGTCCCGATTGGTGCAAGTTTATGTCTTTTTCCTTTCATTTTTCTTTATAAATCTGTTATGCGTTAATTTTTTTTTAAATCAAATGTAGTTTATAAGTTTATCTTGGACAGCACAGACATTGGTGAAGAAAAAATCTTGAGGACACCTGGATTATAATATTAATAGAATGAAATCGCCAAGCCTCCTTGAGCGCGCATAGCGATGGACTTCATTGCCTTCTCTGTATCATAAGAGACATTGGACCTGCAGTCCTCAAGGGAGAGCACGTGCCAAGGCAGCTATATCGCAAGGGTGCATCAGAAGCTGTCCCTCTTGCTGTTCTTTCTGCGTTTTATCCTTACTACTAAATCGCAGAATGTCCAGTATGTTGGATGTTTATCATCAGAAATCAAAGTGGAAGTAAATGAGATCTACACAGCACTACGTAAACGTGCATAAACCTCATGGTGTAACGTCAAAGCAGGTTATGACCAAAATTTCAAACTGCTTGGTCGCCGACTAACGTTTTGGGTGGTTCAAGGTTTAAAAAAAAGAGGTAGATGTAAAAGAATTCACTACTCAGCACACTCACACACAGCAAAAGTAGTTGCAAGTTAGTTGCCGGTCTACCAAATAGCTTTTTTGTAGTTGCTCGTGTGTTTATCGTCACAAAGTCGCTCTGTTACATATAATTACACAGTTTGACCACGCACAATGGTCCGCTTGGAGGAATGCGTACGGAAACCATGACCCCCTAACTATAACTACACTGTTTTACTATTTAGGTCCTGCACTATGATTCGAAGGGGTATCGTATTGCCCAGTTGGGTTGTGGAGGTCATATAGGCAGTCGCTCCATGTAAAATACTGGTATTCAGCTGCATCCGGTTAGACGTGAAGCCGACCCCAAAATAGTTGGGAAAAGGCAAGGAGATAATAACTTTGTGTGATTCGACGTACAAACAGTTGTTGAATTGTTAGAACTAATCGAATAGTAATGTTGTTTTATTCTAGGTAGCAATAGACGCAATGCATCGAATATTATGTCTGGTCATGAACAATAAGTTCATGAGCCAGCCCGCCGACATCACCGTGGAAGACTTTGCTAATAGGTTCAAAGAGAAGGAAATCATAGAAGTAAGCAGTAAGGGTAATTAGTAATTTTAGAGAATATAATTAGTAAAATCAACTACAACTTGAATTCGATTTTTTATACCAATTTTTTGTTTATTTTAATTTAAAACTTCTTTGTTGTTTAAGAGTGGTAAAGTGTTTTTTGGCTCTAAAGCTAAAAAATATCTTAACCTCTTTTTCAACACAAATTATTTTTATTTTCAAAATTTTTCTTCTTAATTTTTTGTTCACGACACCATTTTTTTATTATTCGTTATTTCGTCACATTTTTTTAATGTTTTATTGTCATTTTCTTTTGCAGCAGTGGACCCCAAGAGCTTGCCGGTTAGGAGTGAAGAATGGTTTAGTGTTGCCAGTAAGAAAATATTAATAGTCACACAGCATTTGGTCGCTTTGAGAACACATGAACATTTTAGAGTGAGGAAAGAACTCGCTATTTATTGTTCTAGGTTGATGTTTGAATGTGATATGTGAGTATAAACAAGAAATAGTTATTTGTTATGCAAGGCTGGAAAGTTGATTTTTGGCGCGAGTACTTCCGTTGAAACCTGAGTAAGCGAAGGATTCTAGGGTTGAACCATGAGCGAAGCGAGTGGTTCAAATATAGAATCCTGAGCGTAACGAAGGTTTCAAAGGTACGAGACGCAGAAAAGCTTTGCTGCCGAGCGCAACACACAATTTTTCACCTCACTACAGCGAGGAAACTGCTAGGTGCAAGAAAACAGGTGTTGTTGAGTTTTATTTTGTTCGAGCGTCTCAGATACATTGACTCATGTGAAGAAAATAACAGATACTTGGCAATGTATCTTATGAGTTACATAGAATATCTCTAAAATTAAATACCCTGTATTTTGTTCTATATCCTACTTGTCCTCTAAGGAGAATGAAAGAAAAAAACTAATTTAATACAAATAACTAACTAATTTAATTTAATACATATTTATTTTTGCCAAGCAAAGGATTAAATAACATATTATATTAGTATTTATTTTATTTAAAAAATTATACATAAATTACTACACAATTGGGTATTTGACAGGGTAGTATTTTTATGGCATATTCAAATGTGACGTCACAGATTTTTTAATCAAATGGAATACTTATTAACATTAATTCCAATTTTACAATTATATCCTCACAAAATATTTAATTTCTGTACTGTGATGGAATTTTTTAAGGTGAGCGGTATTATTTAATATTTTATTTTAGACCGTGTCATGCATTTTCAGTGGACTGGCAGTATAGAAAATTATTAAATAAAGGTTCGAATTTTAAAAACTCTTTCCACGCTAGAGACCAAAAAGCGATTTTTGGCTCAGATTTCGAATGACAAACACTCTTTCCGAGCCTGTGAGGTGAAAAAACATTTTTATCCATCAATAAAATTCTATTGGTGGATTTTTCCTCGCACACCGTCTAGCTACCTCTCACATCTCTGGCGGCTCGGTATCTAGCCTAAATCTCAAGTTGCAATACTAGATTCGATTAATATTAACCCATTAGATGTACGCCTGATAGAAGCCGTTTGCTTATAAGAGCTCAACGATTTATACGGTTATATTTATTGTCGTTTCGAGAGAATTTTTCTTATAAACCTATGGGGTTCATACGATATTTGAGGGTATAATATAAAATACAAATTGTAATGATTATCCCGAGTTCAACAAGGATGTCAACTCCGCCTTGGAGTGTAAATGTTGTGCTGTTCCATAAACGATAGGACACTTAATCTCATGTCCTGCGTGTCCTGCAGTATGCACGCTACAGGAACTGATGGACGCTAGTGATGGCGCCAAACACGTAGCCAAATTCTAGGCCGAGTACATTTAGATTGCCATCGACACGCTAAGAAGAAGATGATTATCAGGAGTTGAACAATTAAAATTACTATTCATTTTCAGCGCACTGGCGTCTACAGTACCTATAGCATTGGAGACACTCATCTCGCTAGCTAAGGACGAGTACCCCGAGGTCGCAGAACACAGTAGCAATGCAATCAGCACATACTTTGCTAACGCTACGGATGATGCGAGATCGAAGACCTTAGAATCGCTCTGTGAGACCTTCTTCTCAGTTATAAATAGTCTGCCAAGAGTTATGAATAATATTGGTAAGTAATTTTGGTTTTTGGATCTGTTCGTTGTTTGTACATATTTTAAAGTTATTCGGTTTAACATTTTTTTGGGGTCGTTTTTAGGGTTTCGTAGTCATCAGGAAACCTTTATGGTTTCTCCATGTCCGTCTATCTGTCTGTCCGCGGCTTAGCTCAGAAACATAGTACTAGAAACTAGTATAACATTCACTGTGTAGAATCAAGTTCTGCCAACGGAACAGACAGCTTTGTTTGGGGTGACCTTGTGTCACTTCTTGCCAGCTAAAGTACTAGGAAGTGGTGAAGGGCGGGTGTTTTGGGGGACTATCTATGTAGTGTTGACGTTGAAAAAGTACAGATTTTCAGCCTGGTTTGATTAAACGACTTTATTTGATATGTTATTTGGCATCGGTATTCATTGTTAATCACCAACAAAGTGGTAAATTGAAACTACGTAAATTGGGGATGATTTTTTTTGCTTGCCTATCCCATGATGTAGAAGTATCGTTGGATACTGTTCAAAATTATTGCGGCTTGAAAGTTAACGAGTAATAGTCGACGAGCTCACATTTGCAGTTGGGATGTAGAGATCATGTTTTTCAACTACAAAGTTAAGTTTTTTCTTGGAATAAATTCATCCAAACAGCTCAACCATCATTGAGCAGTTTCGACACTTACTTAGCGCGAGCAGAATGCAGATTTGTCCTCAAGTTAATTAATATAATGGATTGGACAGTGAACGGTATACTCACAAAAGCATTCGGCATTCTTTTTTTGTGTTTTGTTTCAGTCACTTACTAAAATGTTCGTTCAGCGAATGAATGTTCGTTCGTAACAAAAGCTCCCGCGACGAATGTTTGCAAAACGTTCGCGGTGGGTCCACATATCTTTCTTTTGCTGTGCCCGACAGGATGTGATTGTTTCTTTTGCCAAATATTTACCACCTAAGCCTATATTGTGCAATAGAAGAATTGAGTACTGTGTAGGTACGTTCGTTTATGGTTCGAACGAAGTCAGTTTCGGTCAAATACCATTTTTATTGCAGATTCACCATTATTCGGAATCTTCGATTGTTACAAAATGGTAACAAGTTTCTTTGTTTCCAGACTCTAGCCGCAAACTGTCGACTCTAAACCTCCTCCACGGGTACGTGTCAGTGCTGAACGCGGACAAGATGGCCCAGCGGCTGACGTCAGCGCTGAGCGTGCTGGACAACGTGCAGGCGGTGTGCGTGGCGCTGGCGCAGGCCGTCGCGATACATGCCGACCTCACCATGCTCACACAGCACGCACACAGAGGTACCATGAGTCAGAGAATGATAATAAGAATGAATTAACTATTTGGAACAGTAAAAAATAAAATATGAAATCACATAGAAAAAATACCGCTTTTCTTAAATCTTTCATCACTGTACTGAAATTAAATATTATGCGAAGATAAATTGTAAAATTGCATTTAATGCTAATATATATTCCATTTGATTCTAAAAATCTGTGACATACAAATACAAATCACGTACAAATACCGCGTTTTGACGATTCATAAAAAGTAACGTTATTGACTTACCCTTTCAAATACCCTATTGTTAAATATACTTGTGATATTTATTGTATACTGTTGGTAAACCTTTTATTATAAACACAAAAACGATTTAATGATCATGAGTGTTAAAAAAGTCTCTAAACCACCGTTTGCAATGAAACTCCCAGATACAGCAAGATATCCTACGCACTTGCTTGATACCCCGATGTCATACTCAGTTCTTTCTTCTAACTTTGATTAAATATTTATTTAAGAAAAACATGCACACCCTTTTCATAAGTCCAAGATATTGTGCAATTAATTTTCAACAAATAATAAATAATAATAAGAGAATAATTAATAATGCGCGTCATTAATAATTATTCGCTTTTTGTTGAAAATATAGCTGAAGTGTAGAACCACCTGCCATCATCCAGGTAGTTGCAAAACCAAACCGGACCGTCACGCGTCTTACATATATTTAAAGCCACGGACCCACGGCCGTTAACTGACAGTCGCGACCCGTGCCGAGCATTCTGAAGACAGGCCACCGTAGGCCCCATCTGATGTGATCGAGCCAGGTCATCGTGGCTTTAGCAGCGCGCTATAAGTGTGAAAGTGTGCCTATACCAATATTTACAAATTGAAACAAAATTAAAAATTGGAGAAGAATTTCCAAAGATTACATTTTACAAACAAGGAGAAAAACAAATTTTCCTATTCAAATAATTGCATAGATTACCGTTTTAATACAGAAAGAATTACATCTATATATATAAAAGAAAGACGGGTTTGTTCCCTTCGTTATAACTCGAGATCTGCTGGACCAATTTTCATGGTTTTTGTTTCGTACATTCTTATATTTTTTTTTAGGTAGGGTAGGTAGGTAGGTAGGGTAGGGTAGGTAGGTAGGTAGGGTAGGGTAGGTAGGTAGGTAGGGTAGGGTAGGTAGGTAGGTAGGTAGGTAGGGTAGGTAGGGTAGGGTAGGTAGGTAAGTAGGTAGGTAGGGTAGGTAGGGTAGGTAGGGTGGGTAGGTAGGGTAGGTAGGGTGGGTAGGGTAGGTAGCTAGGTAGGTAGGGTAGGTAGCTAGGTAGGTAGGGTAGGTAGCTAGGTAGGTAGGGTAGGTAGGCAGGTAGGTAGATAAGGTATCACAGTTGAGACAGGACAACGTCTGTCGGGTCAGCTAGTTAGAACTAAAACAAAACCACTTCTCTCCAGACGTAACCGCCCCACCTCCCGCCGGCTCCCCCTGGCGCAAGTTCCGCCACTTGGACAACGAGGCGTGCTGCCAGCGTATGGAGCAGATCCTGGGCCTGGTCGGCGAGGCGGAGTGCGCCTCTCTACTGCTGGACCGACTGCTGGAGCTGTTCCAGCAGGAGCGGAGCTGCGAGCTCGTGTACATCTGCAACTGTATGGCGGCAGGTGAGGGCTGAATGATACTAAAGACTACTTATTCAAATTCAAATGTTTTAATTCAGATAAAATTACTTGGGGGGAGGGGTCTTATAAGGGTGCATTTTCTTCTAGCAGTAGTCCAACGAAAAGCTCGGGTTTTTTAACTAGTCGGTGCCGTCAAAGAGCGATCAAAGACGATCGTCCATAAATATAGTCGTAAAAGAGCAACGGTGGAGATGTTGACCATTCTTCCCCATACGAAACTACCTTTTGGAAGTGGCGACTAGAATCAATTCTATTTCTTGTTCATTTAGACGTTCAAAAGTGCCTTACTTGTGCCTATTTGAATGATTTGACTTTGAATTTGATAACGTTGACAGCACGAATCATTTTACGAGCGTTATATGACGGGTCTTCTTACTTTGAAAAACCCTAAATAAAGCGTTCATTGAACGTAACATCTCGCTTGTAATCCGCGAAGGGGTAGGCAGACATATAGTACACCCACAAATCGCCAGTTATGTTTTGAGTCCCATGTAATAGGGGGCGAGCCTATTGCCACCAACCGGATCGGGTCATTGAACATAGGTACTGATGAAAAAATTACGTTTATATGACGGTTACGCTGGTGTAGCGTATGACATACATTTGCGTTTTACTTTTTATTAGAAAGAAAGAAAGAAAGAAAAATTAATAATTCTGTTTTCGGAGGTAATTCTTTCCGACTTGCTAGACAAAAATTGCGATAGGTCGGCTAATATGTGTGATATAAATATAATTTATAGCCTATAGCACTCAGGAATAATGTAGCTTTCTATCAGTGAAAAATTTTTTGAAATTGAATCATTAATTCCGGAGATTACCTAGGGGGTAATCTCCGGATACAAACTTACAAATTTTACCTCTTTATAATATTAGTAGATTTATATATACAGTCTTCATTTAATGTTTTTGTACCATTAAACCACGAATGGTTTGTATTGATACTCACATTCGCTGAAGTCGCTGAATCACTACTAAGAAAAAAACAATAATTTAAGCAAATCTAATTATAAGTATTGTAAAATTTTAATAATATCTTACTCCTTTTCTCGCAGCGCCCAACTCATCGACAGATTTGGTAATGCGAGTTCTAAACACATACCTAGAAGAAGACGTGTGGTACTTGCCTCTAGAAGTTGGCACTGCGGAACCCGCCTTGACAGACCAGGAGACCCTGGACGTGTCTGTGTACAACCCCAGGGCTTGGGACAAGGATAGCGTGCCAGGTTAGTGCTACAGTCTAGCCACTGTAATCACTTTGGTGAATTTTAGTAGTATTGTTATCAAAGTTTTTCGGGTGGTGTGACCAAATGTGTAGCCCAATTCCAAATCGAATATGACGTCCATTTATTAAATAAGTACTTAATTTTCATAAACATAGTTACAACACAATACAATTCTCCCCTAATCATTACACTAAAATATATGTGAATACAGAACTTACTAACACTGTTTAAATGTTTGCGCAAATACTCCAACCTTATTGGGATTTACATATTCGAGCCGTTTGGGGTTGAAACACTTGAGATGTAGTAACTATAGATGTGTATGCATACCTATTAATCCGTGTAGTTAATCTCAATAATCTCAATATATAATCAGTATCTACCCAGATCTCGTGTGTTTCACTTGTCTCCCAAGTCCCAACCTTACATGGCGACCCTGCCATATTTGGGGCCGTGGCGATACCGTCATCGTATATCTATCTAGTGTTGCGGCTTCAAGTACTCAACTTTATTTAATAAAATTGGAAACAATGAACAATCGCAGTGCCAAAATAAACTATCTTACGATAATTGTAATTTCAAAAAACTAGTGATGCGAAAATGTGTCGTTCCAACGTGGAGAGGGAGACTGTGTTCCTGAACCAAAATGCCGTTGGTTCGAATCGGGGGCATTTAGAAACAGTAAAGGAGCACATGTCGAATATTACCCTTATACTGATAGTCATCTGCGTGTTGTTAAGCCTCGGCGTGGTGTACTTTTTGTGGAAGCAGTACAAGAAATGCCATTTCCAGTGGATCCGAGAGGCGAGCCTCGCCAATGGACAGAGAGGAAGTTCTTTCATGCGGCGACGACGACCTAATCTTTATCCCGATTTAAAGATCGACGAAGCTACAGTTTGAAGCAGTGGAAAGTGTTTAAAAGTCTAACCAATTACAGTGAAGTGATAATCGTGTAAGTTAAGTAACGCATGGACAAAGGGACACACATGGACAATGGTGTTTATCATGTTTATTTAGTAAATAAGGAAAAATGTACATGTAAGTGGAAAAAAAAAAAATGGACAATGGTAGGTATTTATCCAGTAAATAAGAGGAAAAAAAATTGTTAAGTATAAATATTACTCATAAATTAATGGCAGTATATTTAAACAAGTTATATGAAGAGCTAGTACAAATACGGAGATATTTAATTAAAATCGGGCCATCTCGTAGACAAGGAGATATTTTAGCGAAAAAGCTAGGTGAAGCTCATGTAATAATTAAACAATACAACAACTACATAGAAAACATAAATAAAATAAATAGGAGTACAGAAGAAACAAATAGAATAACAGAATGGTGTGAGAAAATTAGTGACATAAATACAGAAATAACTAATTTATGTCAAGCAAAAGATAATAGTGAAATTACAATAAAAATGGAGTTTGACTTAAGAGTTGCTTTGAACTTATTACCGGTTATGACAGACGAAATTTCAAATACAAAACAATTGATAGACGGCATAGACTATTACAGTTCGGTCATAGACACGAAAGCGCATGAAAATCTAATTAACTTCGTACTCAAGAGTAGATTATCACAAGGGGCAAAATTAAAATTAGCTACCAAATATAACAATGTACAAATGCTTTTGTGTGACATGAAGAGAGTCCTATTACCGCAGAAATCCGCAAGTGCGTTGCAAAAACAACTTCTAAACTTCAGGCAAAATGAATTGTCGGTAGATGATTTCGGGAAAAAACTTTCCGAAATGTTTGTTGACCTCACGATTTCACAATCTGAGGGCAATTCAGAAAAGTTTGATGTTTTAAAAACAATTAACGAAAAACAGGCGATCAGGCAGTTTAGTGAAGGATTGAGGAATCGCAGGATTAGTACAATTCTGGCAGCTCAGAAGTTCCAGTGCTTAAAAGATGCTGTTCAAGCAGCGTTAGACGAGGACAGCACATCGACCAGCCGGAGTGCTGAAATTTTTTCACTGAGACGTAATATGAATTATAAACCCAATTCCAGGCAGACAGTGTATTATAACAACCACAGATGCTACAGTAGAGGTGCGTATAGAGGTGCATTCAGACAGCGTGGCTACATCCGTGGCTACCCGGCACGTGGCAGAGGCCAGCAGCAGCAAGCAGCTTATGGGCAGCCAGGCGCCGCTACTACAGCAGGCAGCCAACAACCTCGAGGTAGAGGCTATTATCGAGGTAACTCTTTTAGAAATAATACCAACAGGGGAAATAAAGGGGATCGTGGAAATGTTCGCGTGATCACTGATGATGAATCACGGCCACAACCCAGCACTTCATCATATGATGCCAAGGAATGCGGAAGTGAGTTTTTTCGTTCCTAAAAGTAATAAAATCATGGCTAGTGAAAGTAGTTATTACGTAGAGTTATTAGTGAATCACTTGCAACCGTTTAGCTGGTTAATTGATACGGGCGCATCCATTTCAGCCTTAAAGTATAAACACGTACAAAAGTTCAATATCCCCATCTGTAAGGAGGACATAACTATAAATGGGATCGGAGGCAGAGTCCAAGCAATCGGATATGTAAAGTTACAATTATGGACTCACGAACAAAACATAGTCCATAAGTTCTATGTGTTTGACACCTTGCCTTGTAAGGCGTATGGAATTTTAGGGCAAGACTTTTTAAGCAAGTACTCATCGGTTATTGACTTTCATAACAATGTTTTATCATTATGGTATAATGGGAACCAGATAACTTTGAAACTATATAATTCCAAGGATTATTTAATGACATTACCTGCTAGGTCAGAGTCAATTCACTATGTAAATACTAACTTGAAGGACGAATGCGTGATAAGTACGAAAGAAGTATGTGAGGGAATCTTTGTCGCGAGTACATTAGTGGCTCCAGACAATGGTAGAATACCAGTACGTATTTTGAATACAACAGCCAATGACGTCACATTGTCAGAAATAAATCTAGATATACAGAGTACCAGGGATTACGATATCTGCGTTTTTAACAAGAACAAGTAGAATGCAGACCGGGTTAAGCAGCTATTTGCAAAGTTAACCTTAAGTAATTTAAATAAAGAAGAAAAACAAAACATTGAAAGTTTATGTGCCAAATATTCAGACATTTTTTATTTGGAAGGAGATAAATTATCGACTACGGACATTTATCAACACTCGATTGTATTGAAACAAGACACTCAACCAATTTATTCAAAACCATACAGACAACCACACTCTTTAAAAAATGAAATTAAAAGTCAAATAGACAAAATGTTAAATGAGGGAATTATAGAACCATCTCAGAGTGAATGGTCTAGTCCCATTCTACTTGTACCGAAAAAATCGGATAGCGATGGGAACAAGAAATGGCGGTTAGTAGTTGACTACAGGAAACTGAACAACGTTATACAGGATGACAAATTTCCTCTTCCAAATATTACGGAAATATTAGATTCTTTATCAGGCTGTATGTACTTTACACATTTAGATTTGCATCAAGGATATTATAATGTAAAATTAGATCCCGACAGTCGTAAATACACAGCATTTGATTCTGGAAGATTTCAAATGACTAGACTACCCCAAGGACTAAAAACGAGTCCCAGTTCCTTTTCAAGAATGATGACTATGGCAATGACAGGTTTGACGTACGAAAAATGCCTAGTATATCAAGACGATTTAGTATGTTTTAGCCGAAATCAAACGTCCCATATTAAAAATCTTCAGGACATATTCGAAAGGTTACGAAAGGTTAATTTAAAATTAAATCCCCAAAAATGTAATTTCTTAAAGAAAGAATTACTATTCTTAGGTCATATTGTTACTCCAGAGGGTGTCATACCAGACTCCAATAAGATAAAAGTTGTGGAAAACTACCCAGTTCCCATAAACACAGAAGAAGTAAAAAGATTCGTAGCATTCGTTAATTATTATAGGAAATTCATTCCAAACTTCGCAGAGAAAGCACATCCATTAAATTCACTGTGTAGGAAAAATGTCATGTTTAATTGGGATGAGCAATGTCAAAAATCATTTGAATTACTTAAACAATGTGTCATTAAACATCCAGTATTACAATATCCCGATTTCTCAGAGAAAAATCAATTTATTTTACAAACTGACGCGTCAAATTACTCTATTGGATCGGTATTGTGTAACGGAAACAGTAGACCGGTAGCATTTGCGAGTAGAAGTTTGAATAAAGCCGAGAAAAGATACCCAACAATCGAGAAAGAGTTGCTAGCCATCGTTTGGTCGGTTAAGCATTTTAGACCTTATTTGTATGGCCGTAAGTTTACAGTCCAAACAGATCATAAACCGCTCATAGCATTATTTGGAATGAAAGATCCTTCAAGCAGATTGACAAAATTTAGATTGATTTTGGAAGAATATGATTTCGTAGTGGAATATTTGAGAGGAAAAAATAATTCAGCAGCGGACGCAATGTCACGCTTGCGCATAACATCGGAGGAGTTGAAAGAGATGAATGACAGTGTTATCAATGTAATGACACGAGGCCAGAAGGCCAGGTTACAAACACAGGGTACTGTTACTTTTGACGACAATCGGCCTGATCAACCGAAAGTTGTAGAAATGATTAGTAAACCTAAATGTTTCATTGAATTACGTTTTATAACAGAAAACGAATTAGCACGACATCGTAACTTGAATGAAATAAAATATGAGAACAAATGTTTTTGTTATGCACCAACAAGAAATACAATTTTCATAAATCCAGCGTCTCGATCGCAATTCTCGCCAGGCGAATTTGTGAGAGAGTTGGAAATAATTTGTAAGAAATATAACATAGAGGAAACATATTTCATAAAGAATAAGAATGATAAAAGTAATTTTATAGAAAGAGTAATAAGTGAAGTACAGAAAATAAATAAATGGTCCGGACCACGACTATGTATATTAAAAGATATAGAGAGAATAAACAACAAAGATGATCAACGTGTGATCATAAATGACTTCCATCTTTTGCCCACAAGTGGCCACGCGGGCATTAGACGGATGATTAATAATATTAAAAAATATTATTTCTGGCCAAGGCTAGAGGTGGATGTAACAGAGTTTGTGAAAAGATGCGACAAATGTCAAAGACAAAAACATTCGTCACATCATACAAAAGAACCTATGGAAATCACGACTACGGCAACATCAGCCTTTGAAAAAATTTACATGGACTTGGTAGGTCCATTGGATAGAGATTACAATAATTTCACATATATATTGACCATCCAATGTGAACTAACTAAATACGTTGAAGCATACCCAATGTTATCAAAAACCTCAAGTGACGTAGCTAGAAATTTAGTTAATAATTTTATTCTTAGATACGGAATTCCAGGAACTATAGCAACAGATATGGGCTCAGAGTTTTTGTCAACTACAATGAAAGAGGTATGTACCCTATTACATATAAATAAATTACAGTCAACGGCGTATCATCATCAGAGTATTGGCGCATTGGAAAACTCACACAAACACTTGGGTAATTATATAAGGATTCAAACAGGTAATCATACAGAAGCATGGAGCACTTGGCTTCCATTTTGGTGTTTTTCATATAATACAACAGTACACACTGAGACACGATTTACCCCTTTTGAGTTAGTATTCGGCAAAAAATGTATTTTACCAACGAACTTAAATTCAGGCCAAGTTGATCCTTTATACAATTTTGATAGCTACCCATTAGAATTAAAATACAGAATACAAACAACGCAAAGAGAGGCACGAGATAATTTAATAGCCAGTAAAGTAAACAGAAAAGTGAGATACGACCGAAATGTTAACCCAGTGTCATACAAACCAAATGATTTAATTCTAATAAAAAATGAAACAGGTAATAAGTTCCAAAGCATTTATAAAGGTCCATACACTGTTATAAGAGAATGTTCACCAAATGTAGAAATTATGAAAAATAATAAAATGTACACAATACACAAGAACAGGACAAAACTGTACATGCCACCTGTTTCTTGATTATAGATAATAAAATACAGGTACTATATGTGTGTGTATAATAAGTTATAAGATAATTTAGTAATAAGTACATAAATGGAAAAAAAAAAAAAAAAAAAAAAAAATACTACAATGTAACAGCATTATTACTATTATAAATCGTGTATAACTATATAATCATAAATATACAATATAATATTATAGCGTAAAATGAAATTAAACTGTAGTTAATTTAATTTTTTTTTAATGCGGTGAAGATGAGATGTAGTAACTATAGATGTGTATGCATACCTATTAATCCGTGTAGTTAATCTCAATAATCTCAATATATAATCAGTATCTACCCAGATCTCGTGTGTTTCACTTGTCTCCCAAGTCCCAACCTTACAACTAGGGCCAAGGGGTCAGAGTGCACACTATGTTTTTCGAGACATCGCCATCGGTTGATCGACTCTTATCGGGCTGGCCTATTTTTTGGTCAAAGAATCAGCATTAGCATACAACGCGGCAATGCGGCCAGCCTTTTGGGAACTTTTCCTGTTGACAGCGATGTGGTCGAATTTTTTGATGCTCTTTGATTCTTATAATATACATATTATTTCTGTACATATTACTACACATTTGGGTATTTGACAGGGTAGTATTTTTATGGCATATTAAAATGTGACGTCACAGATTGTTTTAATCAAATGGTATACTTATTAACATTAATTCCAATTTTACAATTATATCCTCGCAAATATTTAATTTCTGTACGGTGATGGAATTTTCTAAGGTGAGCGGTATTATTTCTTTGTGATTTAATATTTTATTTTAGTCAGTGTCAGGCATTTTCAGTGGACTGGCAGTATAGAAAATGATTAAATAGAAAGGTTCGAATTTTAAAAACTCTTGCCACGCTAGCGAGCAAAATTAAATTTTGGGCTCAGATTTCGAATGAAAACATTGTTGTTGCTTTCGCGCAGACCTGTACGAGGGCGCAGTGGAGACCCGCTACACAGACATCAGCTACCGCGCGCCGCGCCTCAAGCCGCCCGCGGAGCCCGGCCGCTGCGCCACGCTGGGCGACGCGCAGCGCAACATGCTCATGTGCTGCCTGCTCACCGAGGGCGTCGGGCTCATGGCCAAGAGGCTCATGCACGACTACCAACCGTTCCTGCTGAAGACCTTGTGCTTGGTGCTCGAGAGAGTTGGTGAGGCATTATTTTATTTATTTTAAAAGCCTTATAAACTACCACTACAGGTCTCTTAACCTAATGCGATAGAAAGTCAAACACAAAATGAAAAAAAAAACACTGGCAACAAAGAAAAATAAAATTCTATTTTTAAAATTATTTTAAGTTAAAAATGACTACCCGACCCGCCCCTAACATAGTTGGGAAAAGGCTGGGCAAATGATCAAGTTAAAAAAAAACTTATACAGTTGAATGTTTCTTGCATTATTAGTATATTCTTCAAGTAAATTAATATAATTATTAACCATGGACCCAATTTCCTTCTTCGAAAATAAAAATGCAGTACTGCAGTTTTGTATATCATGGTCAATTTCCATTTCTTGCTCCATTGATATTTATGTGCCTATCGCTTAGGATTAAATACCTACATGGTATTTTACCAGTAAACTGTTCTATTTTGGCCTTCATTTATTTATTTAAACTTTTCGCACACAATAAGGTACAAGACTTAATGCCTTAGGCATTCTCTACCAGTCAACCAAGGGTGGTGAAGAGATTAGATGGTAGGTGCTTTAAAGAGTAGGAAGATACAAAACATTGAGACTTGTGAATAAAATAGGTACATAACATAAATAGGTTAAAACCTTATAATAACTGTTTATACCATAATAGATAACATACATATTTACTTTTCCTGTAGTCACATGTATGGCAAAAAATATTCAATGTTAGCTGTACCATTTACAGGCAGTAAATACGAGATGCTGCACTTGGCGGGTCTGAAGGCCATCCACAACATAGCGGAAGCTGGTGGGCACGCGACCGTGGCAGACCTCATCAAGTACAACGCTGACTACTTCACCAATCAAGTCACCGTGCGACTCAAGAAGGTATAAGCTATGGAAATTTCCATCTCCCTTCGAACGCAAATCCACGCGAGACTATAGCTCTTTACTTGTTTCTGTATTTACGCGGCATAAGTACAGAACGATATAAGTTAATTTTTATAATTACCATGCCATAATAGGGATGCCTGGGGAAAAAGAAATTATATTTACTCTGTCAGTCGGATATTAAAAAGAATGTTAGACACGTATGTTTTGCTTTATCATTTTAATAAAATAAATTAAAAAGTTAAAAATAATACCGCGGCGGCTATAATTTAACTATCTACATAAACGGCGTGGCATTATAGCCCCGCGGTATACATTCAGTCAAAAAAGTATCGGGAATGGATGATTTGTTTATGGTTCCAAATTCAAATTTTTGTTTTTTTTGTAGTTGTTAGATTGGCACAACTGTTTTCCATTTTGAGTTTGAGTTGCATCTGTTATTTATATTAAATACAGTGCTGGTTTTAGTAATATCATATATAGTGTGTATTGCGAATTTCATAATGGACAAAAATATCGAACAAAGAGTCTTAAATTTTGCAACGCCAATGGAATTTCGTGTTCGGAGTCACTGAAAATGTTACAGAAGGCTTACGGTGAATCGACTTTATCAAAAACTCGTGCTTATGAGTGGTTCAAAGCATTCAAAAGCGGTCGGGATGTGATGGAAGATTTGCCTCGCTCTGGTAGGCCGTCAACGTCTGCAACTGAAGTTAACATCGCAAAAGTGAAGAAAATAATGACTGAAAATCCCCATTCAACTCTGAGAGAGATAGCCGCCGAACTTTCTGTATCTCACGAGTCGATCCGTACCATTTTAACTAATCATTTGGGTATGAAACATGTTGCTGCTCGGCTAGTCCCAAAAGATCTGAATTTTCTCCAAAAACTCAATCGCATGAAAGTCGCTGAGGACATGCTAGAACGAGTCAGTTCGGACCCAACATTCATGAAACGCATTGTTGCTGGTGACGAGACGTGAGTTTACGAGTTTGACATGCAAACTAGTCAACAAGCTTCGGAGTGGCTCCTTCCAACTGAACCGAAACCGAAAAAGGAGAATTCGCGGCGAGAACTGAACTCAATTCCGGAAGCAGCGTTTAAAAAATGTTTTGATGAATGGATTATTCGTTGGCGCAAGTGTATCGTTTCTAAAGGAGCATACTTTGAAGGTGATAAAATAAATTTGGATGAATAACAGACATTTTGTGTATTATTGATCTTTTCCCGGTACTTTCTTGACAGGGTAGTATTTTTCACTTATTAATTTATTTATTTTTTGTTTTTTTTTATTTGCGTTGGGGGTTTTTTATTTTTTATTTTTTCCGTTTTAAATTTTGAGGAGTGGGGGCGCGCTACGTACACGTGACGTCACGCCACATTTTAACACAATGTATCGGCGTAATCTTTTAACTACGTACGCTGACGGACAAGTAAATGTCATCATCCATAATGTAGATGTAAATCCTCTCTGATTGACTCAAATTCTTAAGACACCTAGAATATGTGGGGTGGTGGCCTTGTCACATCTATGATTCAGTATTGGGACGTAGCTTATGTATGCTTACATAGTATAACAATGCTCATATTTCAGGCTTGGAACTGTCAGTCAGCCTTGCAGATACTGTCGGTGGTGATGGAGTACAGCGACTCCAGTATATTGAACTATCTCTTCGGAATTGTTCAAGATGTGAGTATACAAACCTTTGTTATTTTTTATTGAATAGTTATGTTAATTATAAATACGGACAAATTAGACATCCTGAGGCGACCTTAAATGTTCTAAGTAAGATGTTACTTTGCATCAAAACGTAAGCTGACAAAAAGCGCTATTTTCTGCTAGAATGCTAGATGATGCCTTTTCCTAGCCCTTCATAATTCCAGTTTTCTCTTTCAGGTTCTAGTCCAAAGTTGTGATAAGTATTACACACAAGATCTATACGCGTACTTACAAGTATTCCTAACGTTCGTTGAATGTATTCGCAAGTGGTACGCTATACCCGACGTCTCACCAACGACAACTCAATGCAACCAGCCCATAGACGTGACAAAAGAACTAATTGTATTCGTAGAAAGTAAGGCAGAAGAAGAGAGGCTACTGAATGCGCAGGAGTTTGAGGAAGAGTGCGGTAAGAGTGTGGAGGAGATGTATAGGGAAGATATGCAGAAGAAGGAAGAGGATATTTTAGATTATGATGATACTGTTACAGGTAAGGAGTGGCAACACCTCGTTCTGATTTTTTTTTTACGTTTTGGATAGTTTTTCTATTGTTTGTGCTAAACCTGTTTCTTTGTATAAGGAGAGGAGACTTTTTTTTTTGAGTATGGTAATTGGGTTCTTGATCGATATTTCTTATTTGCTTTGCCTAACAAAGTTTCGAGTATCAACTCTGGGTGTTGTAGTGTACATGTAAGAATTATCTTTGTTACACACAGTTCTCATAAGAAATTCTTAAAATAGTCTTTTATTCTTTTTACCTGACTGCGAGACAACAAAGACAGCATAACAGTCTATTTTTTTGTGAAATAAGGAAAGACTCACGCTTAAAACCCATAGTTTTCAATACGTAAATGTATGGTAATGAATGTTAGTTGTTGTTACACACTCTTTGTTTCAATAGAGGAGCTCGTGGCTGAGTACTAACAGCCGCACCGGTCGATCCACCAGGTTAAGCTACGCTTGCCGGGGTTGGCCGTGGATGGGTGACCATCTTTTCATACCGAGACTCCTCCGTGCCTCGAAAAGCACTCTAAGCCGTTAGTCCCGGTTGTCATTTGTGCATCTTAGACAGTCGTTACGGGTCGTCAGAGCCCGAAAATCTGACAGCCAGTCTTACCAAGGGGTATCGTATTTCCCAGTTAATGGGTTATGAAAGTCAGATAGGCAGTCGCTCCATGTAAAAAAACTGGTATTCAGCTACATCCGATAAGACGGGAAGCCGACCCCAACATACCTAGTAAGGAAAAGGTTAGGCAGATGATGATAATTTTCCTGTATAAATCCTATTTATCTTCACAGAAGAAAAACCCGCACCGCCACAATACGTAGCAGTAGTCGTGATCATCCTCAAACGTTGCCTACACTACGTCTCATGCTACCAACGAGACAATTCGATACTCGCCTTACAAGTACTGAACCGCGGCCTGCCCCTACTGCGCCAGTACGATGACGAGTTGTTACCGTTAGTACATAAAACGTGGGGGCCGCTGGTGAACAGCTTCTCCCACGAGCCGGCCGTCATGAAGAGGGCGTTTGAGTTGTTCGTCACCATGGCGGAGTTGTCTCATGATTTTATAAGGAGTCGAGCTGAAGCGTAAGTGTTGAGTAACTTTTACTTTTTTAGCTTGTTGTTGCCACAGTGGAAATTATACACGTACTTGTATAAAAAGTACCGTAAGTTTTAATCCAAGGTTTGCTCAATCTGTGTGCCGAATTACTTTCAAATACCTTCAGCCGTTTATAGGTTGTTTTGTAACAAACTCATTTCTACGCTACTAATATATCACGTATAAGCACCGCTTGCGACCAGTATCAACCAGGGGGTAACTACTACCTCTTGAAACAGTATATTATTTTAATATTACTTACAGTCGGCAAGAGATGGAGCTATACGTCCTGTGTAGCTCCGTCCCATTCTCACACTGAACTAATATTAAACAGCCTCTTGAACTTCAGTTAATTACTTCCCATCTCTCAACAGCGAAGTCCTCCCGCACATATACGAATATCTACAAAAGTCTTCACAAGACAGCTACCTCAAAGACGTCGGCTCGGCCTACCGCAACAGTCAAGCGTACAGCCTGCAGCTGACTGCACTAGACGCTCTGCCGCACATCGTGATGGATCTCATGCTCCAAGATGAAGCGCTGGACACCGCTATGTGCGCTGTGCAGCCGTACTTGTCCAAGAAACAGCCTAAGGCTTTACAGGTAAGCTAAACGTGAAAATACACTATATTAATTATTTAACCCGCGCTTTTAATGAAACCCATCTCTCGCTCAGTATAATGTGCGAGTAAGGATACTTATTATAACCAATGAATTCCTGATAAAAACAAAATATAATTCGTTAAAAACCGAGACCGGGCATGTTGTACGCGCTTTAGTTACCTGTAGGCTAATTGCGCGCATTCCAAACTTATGTATAACTAGCTGCTCACGCGCTTTCACCCGCTGCTCGGCTCCTTTTGGTCGTATCGTGATGTTACATAACCTTCCTCGATAAATGGCCTATCCAAAACAAAGATTTTTTTAATTCGGATCAGTAGTTCTAGAGATTAGCGCGTACAAACAAACTCTTCAGCTTTATAGATAAGATCCACTCGGCACGATTGTATCTGGTTCAATCACGTTACGATCACACATAATCTAATTGCATTTATTACTGATTCTAGTCGTTAGCAGTGAAGTTCTTCACAACCATCCAGGACTACGACTACGGCTCCGTCTGGTGTCATCTACGAGCACTATGCGACAACGATCACGTGCTAACACCCCCCTCAGTTAATCATGTGCAGTTACAAACAATAGTAGGCACCCCTTTCGAAGCTAAGAATAAGGACTATGATAATAATATTAAGTTAATATTTAAGGAAATGGTATCGTAATAAATGTCTTTTTAAATAATATTGTATGTTTTACATGAAAGTTTCCTATTAAACAAATGAAACACTGAAGTGGCAGTAATTACTTCAACTTTATTTTTTACAAAACACATTGGTCACAGAAAACAAATACCCATTTTAATTACAGTATATAATATTATACTTATGTATTGCAACCACTCTCACATCTTAAACTCGGTCTAATCAAAGTCATCGCGTTAAAGGACACGTCGCCCTAACGTTCGTCCTGCGCCGGCGCTTGTCAAATTGCTAGCTTACGATGACTGAACACGTACTACTGGTACGTTTAGAAAGAGTACAGTCCGATATGGAATAAAAAAAATACTTATTCATTGTAATGCATGACTGTTACAAATAATGTTAAATGCAAACACAATTGTTAAATTAGTGTCTTGTTCCGCAGAAACCGATTTTATTCTCGATTCACTCGTACATTCAACACATGCATGTAATCGAACTGTACACTAATTGATTGTCGATATTCAAAAGTAGCTTATTCAAAGACGTGAGTACAATAACATAATTCACAATTTAAATGATAATATTTTCATCCACACCTCTAAAATTAAATAATGAAATGGTAACATTCCGACGACATACTAAGGAAAAAAGGTTGTATTTTGTTTGAAGTAAGTAATTAACTAAACCGAATAAAGAATAAGCAACATAATTTATTATATAATTTTAAAGAAAAACAAACTATTCAGATATTTAGGCTTTTCAATCGAAACGGATGTAAATATTGAAAATTGGTCATAAGCTAATTGATTGAAAATAAAATGTAGGTTTTATATTTTATTTTGTAGTGTAGTCCTATAAACTTCACTTAGAGCAAGAAGGTAAGTTTCTAAAAGGTATTATTTTATAGATTTAACAAATATTTGTTTCTTCGCAAAGTTAATATTTACATTACATTTTTGAGAAAATGTGCATTTCAGTTGAGTCTGTTCTACTACATAATATGTGACCCCAGAACTATACTACTCTCAAGCTAGAATTGTTTGGCTATGAGTGTGGTTGCGTAAATCTCTCACTGAATTAATAAGACACCTTTGCAACTCATTGAAATAACAAAGAAACATCATAAATTAATAAACAAAGAAAAGATACGGTAAAACTTTAACCTTAACTGCTAATTAACAACTCATGTGAGCAAATACATTTAAACAAAAAATCCTCGCTTATATTAACGTATTAACTTCTTTTATATAAATTAATATTGTATATTCTGACTCAGTTCAGATACACAGTTGTATGTAGTCTCGATTAAGTTGGCGATTAGATATATACCTTTTTTAGATCACTTCCAAAATTTTACGCCTCATAAGTAATTCATCTCACTTACTGAAAGAAAGTAATTCGTAAAATATGTTTATATAATACTAGTCTATAACATGAATGCAACTTAAAATTAACTGAGATTATACAGTGTGTACATCTTTCGAGGGAATTGCGGTAAAATTAGGTTAATTGCGGTAAAAAAAAAAAGGTTTCTTGCGTTGTAACAAATACCAAGAAAACAGAAAACTGTAGGAACAAATACATGGACATTTTGTGTTATTTATACATACTGATTAAATACGTAATTATATTAAATGCTATGTTTAATAAGATAAGACTTTTTCAGTCACCTTACGTAGGCTTTAGAATAGATTTCAATAAGAGAAAAATAAATATTATTTGTTTAATTTACAATAGAGTAAATGTTAAAATTTATAAAATGTAAGGTGACAATTTGTGGAATGGTTTAAATATATTAATTAATGAATCGTATTATACAAACCACCCTTAAATAAATAATACATCTAAATTGCACTAGCTAAATTTTACAATAAAATGTCTATACAGTGTAATGTGGTCCTTCGACAGAATTACATAATTTCCTTATAGAAGATATTGTATAATATTGCAAGTACTTGTAAAAACATGTTCTACCATAGTGATCAACTTACACTGCATAGACCAACATCTATTTGAACGAATTTGATCACTGAATTGATTCAGTAACACCTGTTTTACTAGATATGAAGTGCTTACGCTCTGTTGTAAGTTTCCCCATGCTGTATATTCATGTTGTTATGTTGTAAGGAGCGTAGCAGGATACGTACTATATATTCTGCCGTCTACTCCCATGGCAGTAAGGCGTGAGTGTTATGTATGTTTAACCTTTTGAACGCCATGGTCACATAAGTGACAAGCAAGCGAATGCCCTGTACGCCAACAACACAAATATGTGACAATGCGAGTACACTAAACACGAAATAAACAATTAAATCGTTACTTTTGTGTGTGTTTATATAGATATGGAAAAGTCACGATGGATATTGGGAAATTTATGATAACAAGAAGAAATAAATTAGTAGCTTGGCGTGGAGGGCACGCGCGTGCTTTTATGCTCTGGCGTTCAAAACATTAACCAATGTTATACAAAGAAGTCTTGTTTACTTGTTTCTATCCTGTTATGACTAAATTTCGCCATGCTTCAACAACTTTCCATACAAACTTCTACAACGGAGCGTATGCGTGATATATAATGTGTATGTATTCGTTTACATAATGTGAACACTCACTATGCACGATCACGAAATTATTATATTTTAAGTATTTATCAAAAGTCCATTAAAATAAAGGAATTTGGACTGCGTCGGAAAATATGGCAGTTGAATATTATTTCCGATTGTAATAATTTAATTATAATAAAATTGTAATCATAATTTTACAAGTCGTACAAAATCAAAATAAAAGTCGCATAAGGTTTTGTCGAGTTAACTGTGAACGACGCGTATAAACAATCTCTACTCTCCCTAACTTAATGCTTGACATATACCTATAGTTAAAATTATGTTTGTGTTTAACTTGAAATCGACTGACAAATACATTGGGCTGAAGAAGAAGAAATACCAATACTTTTTCTTCTTTATGAAGAGATTATTGATGGCACCTTTAAAGAGACAAGTAATATTCAAGTTTGATATGAAAGATAGGTTACAGCATGTAGGTCGAATTTAGGCGAGTAACATGTAGAATTTGACGATAATTATTTTGTAAGAATATTTCAACAGTTTATTACTTATATTACATACATATATCAATCTTTGATATTTAGCTTTATTTCGTTCTAGAACACTTTTAATTATCTGCTACATTACGGCTATCACATGCGAAATCAGTATTAAATTATTATTCTATGTTGCCCTATTTAGGCACAGGCATACACTTCCTATAGCGAGCGCGCTAAAAAAGTATGAACTTTATTTCCGAGAGAACACAGTCCAAATTCCCTTCTAAAGTACCCTAGACGACGTACTTGCATCACTTCCACGCTTGTTTGAGCATCTTCCGGGAGGCGAAGTATTTGGTACTGTATGTAGCTAGGATGAGGCCGGCCAGTACTATGGTGATTAGGTAGTAGTCGAAGTCATCCTTCAGAAGATCAAAGGTTTTTGATGGCGCCACCCGAGTATAGAACAGGTCTGGAGACAAGGGATTCATGTTAAAAGGAATATTTTCGATGTCTTGTCTATACCATTGTGGTAATTGTGTAACACACTTAGAGTGGCAAAAGAGGACCTCGTGGATAAGTACTAACAGCTGTAAACGTCGATCCACCAGGTTAAGCCACGCTTGCCGGGGTTGGCCGTGGATGGGTGACCATCTTTACGTACGGAGAACCCTCCGTGCCTCGGAAAGCATGTTAAGCCGTTGGTCCCGGCTGTCATTTGTGCATCTTTGGCAGTCGTTACGGGTCGTCAGAAGCCCGAAAAATCTGACAACCAGTCTTACGAAGGCGTATCGTATTGCCCAGTTACTGGGTTTTGGAGGTCAGATAGGCAGTCGCCCCATGTAAAATAGTGGTATTCAGCTGCATCCGGTTAGACTGGAAGCTGACTTCTACATAGTTGAGAAAAGATTAGGCAGATGATGACTTAGAATGGCAATACCATTAATTTTGGCGATTCTAATTGCATTATTTATGTAGCCGAGCAGTTTTTTTTTATAAATGACTGAAAGGATGAGGAATTTCAATGTTTCCAACCTTTCGGATTGCGACAAAAAGTGTGTTATGCTATTGGGGTATTTATTTAGTTTGCAGTAATCCTTACCTAATCCAGTGATAAGCACAAGACTGGTAGACTCCAGCCCCGAGGGCGCGGTGTATATCTGCGTGGGCCTGGCGACCGTGCGGTTGTAGTTAAGTCTGGCGTCCCCGCCCAGCGGCAGCTCGGGCGCGTAGGCCGGCAGCACCACGCCCTCCTCGGTGACGCCGCCGCGACGGGCTTCGAGGTACACCCACGGCACTTCCACTACTGCGCCTGATGTTAACGCCACTGGGGAAATGCAAACAGGTCGTTTATAGGTGGAATTATTCATACTAAACATCATCTGATACCAGACACAGTAGTACAGTACAGTAGGCGCGCGCTCGTACAGCTCCAGGGTGGCTGGGGGGGGATACAACTGCCCGTGTACTCACGCAGCACGTGCTTGTCGGTGAGCGCGCGCTCGGTGAGCGTGGTGGCGGCGGCGGCGGGCGCGGCGGGCAGCACCACGGCCTGCCGCTCCACGCCCGGCGCGCGCTCGGCGGCCAGCGAGCTGAAGGCCGCGCCCGCGCTCAGCCAGCGGGCCGTGCCCTCGTACAGCTCCAGGGTGGCTGGGGGGATAGAACCAATTAGACAAGCATTTACAAAACGGGAGATTTCTATTTAGATCTGTATTTTATATAGTTAACATAATAAAGAAGATTATATTGTATTTAATATTATTATTTTAATTAAAACTTACCGATCTCAGTCCTGCGATGCTTATCATTGTAGTAGAGGTACGCCAGATAATGCTCCGTGTGCACCGCGAGGGGCAACGCTCGAGCTCGCTTGTGCGCCTGCGCGGCCACTACGGCGCCCGACGCTGCGTCTACGCAGGTCGCTACTACCACGTCTGTAAGAACAAGATATCTGTCTATGATTTTATATGAAAAAGTGAAAAGCTGTTGAGAAGAAAAACAAGATCGAACTTACTGAGATTAATGGATAATTTTATTAAAGGATAAATAATTCTACAAATATCGTCACGAATATTACAATAGATAAGATGAAAATTTACAAGCATTCCACCATCTTCATAATTATAAAAACATACCTTTATGCACCGGGTCGGGTCCCTCGGTGACGAACAGCACCAGGTTGGGGTTGACGTACTTGTACAGTACCGACCGGTCGGGCAGCACTCGGCCGGGCGAGTGCACTCGCTCGCCCATCGGCTTGCCGAGCACGCGCACTATGTGATGCCCTGCGTCTGCCGAGCCGCCCAGCTGCACCAGCCATGTGCGGACCGCTTCCACTGTCTGTGGGGTAGTAACCAGTGTTGTCAGTAACTTGGTAGCACGCGCCATTTATTCAAAAAGATATTTTAAATTAATATTTTACTCTTTCATTGTGTTCGGAAATAACAGTACATCGAAATCATGGCGAGATTAATATTCAAGAAATTAATGTGTTAGGTTTGACCCTTGGCTCGATAGATGGCGTTGGCGTAGAGTTAGATCTCGCTATGGTTTCGTTACCATTTACCTTTGCAGATTTGATATTTTTATTTTGTGTGAGCCTCAGATGGAAAGTTGTGTACTTGAATATACGCTATATACGCCGCTTATAGTGTCATTTCATTTACTCCTCGCCAATATACGGACCCTAGGTAAAAATACACATTGATGGGTGGATTGTGTGAAAGATTATATGGCTAGAAAGGGAGTGACTACCGAGATGACGACTAATAGCGAAGTATGGAAGAAAAATACATGTTGCGCCGATCCCAAATAAATTGAGATAAGGGCAGGAGAAGGAAAATGATGATGATTTTACTCTTTGATATTTTATACGAGGGTGCGTTTTTAAGTTCACGGAATGGGTAGGTAGTTAATAAGTGGGGATGTCGCTGAATTAGGTGCTAATTGAGCAACTCATTAAACCAAGTAAAACTATGATTTACAAGTGGCATACTCTTTTTAAACAAGGCAGAGAGTCACTTGAAGTCGACACACGGCCAGGAAGGCTGATCGAGGTGACCACTTCGGAAATTATTGAAAAGGTCGAAAAATTAATATTAAAAGATACCAGCCTAAGAATAAACAGCTCGCAGAAACGACAACGCGCCTGTTCACAAGTGACGAGTTGCGATGACTGCCCTGCAAAAGTTGGGCTTCGAAATTTTGCCACACCCACCCTATAGTCTTACCTGGCCCCCAGTGATTATTATCTATTTCCAAACCTAAAAAAGAACTTCGTGGGAAAAAGTTTTTAAGTGATGAAGAAGTGAAGGAAGCAGTTTCGGCGTATTTTTTAGACAAAGACAAATCAATTTTTTTTGAGGGGTATACATAAATTAATTGAAAGATCCGAAAAATGTATTAGGGTAGCAGGTGAATATATTGAAAAGGAAAAATAAATTTGGATTTTTATTTCCACTCCTTACCCCCCATTCCGCGAACTTAAAAATATCCCCTCGTACATAAACGCTCCGACTTACCTGTCCATTGAAGACAAGCGCGTACCCTTGCACCCGTGCAGTGTTCCTCTCGGCCACGTACATGAACATGTTCTCTACCAGTGGCGCCGCTGATTGAGGCAGTACCTGCAATGTATGAGATTCTACTATGATTCTAATTAACGACATGTTTCTTTAGATTGCCTGTCACTGTAACAATTGAGTATTTGACTGGGTAGTCAATAACGTTATTTTTTCTGAACTGTCAAAACGCGGAATTTGTACGTGTTTGAATGAAATATAACAATGTGACGTCACAGCTTTTTAAAATCAAATGGAACACTCATTAGCATTAAATGCAATTTAACAATTATTAGTCCATTGAAATGTTACATTTGCTTTGCATTTTTAGAGGACGCAATTTTATTTTTGGGACATGTTTGGGGGGTCAATAGAAGCTTAACCTCAAGTTTGTGGGGTCACCACCCTTGCCCCCGGCCGCCATCTTGGAAAAAGGGTGAAAATACTTTTTTCGCGATATCTCGGAAACAATGCGTCTTACATAAAAAATGCAAAACCATAATTTGTAGCAAATTGTTTTGCCTACAAATATGTAATACAACTTTTTGCCCTAAATAAAAAATTATAGAAGTTATAAGCAAAAAAGGGAGTTTTTTTTTATAAAAATTTTCTTTTTTGCTCTATAACTTTTTTTTTATACATTTTACAAAAAAAATACATCAGACCATTCTTGTAGATGATCCTTTGAGGATAATTTTTCCCAATTTTTTTTTATTTTCATTTATTAATAACGCTGTTACAGCGCTCCAAAGTTGACCGGGTTCGTCAATGTTCATGAGAATCCGGTCGAAACGAAATGTTTAACTTATTTTTGTTTTATTTTTTATTGTAAATATATTCTTACAAGAATTTTGTTAAATTAAAAAAACAAATCAAACTTAATAGATCTTCTCAAAACTGCTCTTTCAGCGGTTGGTATTTCTGTCGACCAAGCTGAATCAGATGCATCATGATTTTGTTATTATTGTGGCAGAGGACATTGCCATTCTTGTATTGCTCAAGGCATTAGGCACAAGACAGCTTTTTTTGAAGGCTGGGAAATCATCCAATGTCTTCTCCAGTTCTGGGTGGAGCGCGAGGGAGTGTCAGACTCTTACTAACTAAAACCCATTCATGTTCCTTCCGTAGCCCTTTATGTTCCAGGGTAGTGGTGACCCTTTCGGACAATCCCGATTACCCGGCAGGCTTGGCCCTAAAGGGCCTTCATGTGCTGACATCTCTTTTAGGCGCGGGTGGAACATATACGCGCCATCCGGCACGGGCCTGGTCCTGATCGGGTGGTGAGCCACCCATTGCTCACCGCCCGCAGGCCCGCGCCGGTGGCCGGGAGTCTTTACGTGGCTCCCAACGCCCGGGGCGGTTCCCGCGGCGGCTGGGACGGGAGGACCTTTCTCTCTCCCATCCCGCCACCTCCTTCGCGAGCATGACTGTTTCGCAGAAGGAGGTGACTGCCTCCCACTCCCTCTCACCCCGGACCATGGCTTGCACCAGGACCGGGCGCGAGAGGTCGCCGCCGCCGATCGCCTCTACGAGAACACGGCGGTGCTCCGCCCAAGTGAGGCAGGTTTCCACCGTGTGCTCCACCGTGTCCTCTGGGCGATCCTCGCAGTGGTGGCACTCGGGCGTTTCCTCCCGCCTGATGATGTGCAGGAACCTCCCGAAACATCCATGTCCGGTGAGGATCTGCGTCAGGCGGTAGGTGAGGGCGCCGTGACGCCTCTCTAGCCACTCCTTAAAGAGGGGCCTTATCGCCACTGACGTGGCGTGCCCTAGTTACAAGACAGCCTAACATTTATTTTTCAAAACCTTCAAAAGGGAGCACATCTGCTCAGATATAGCCCTTCAAGTTTTATGTATGGAGATCTCATAACACAGAAGTTGCTGTTTTTTCATGCTTTTTCAGGATGTGATACAACATCAGCAGCCTATAAAATGGGGAAATGAAAATGTATTAAAATTATGGAGAAACATTCTTAATTAGCTGGTGGTACCGCGCTATTCCATCTTTGCTCACTCTTGTTGGCGAACGTTTTTTCATATCTTTATACGGCTTTATACCAGCTAATTCAATTGCTGATGTTGTATCACATCCTGAAAAAGCAGGTTTTGAAAAATTAATGTTAGGCTGTCTTCTGCCACATTAATAACAGAATCATGAGATCGGGATGCAGTAAGCGCAGCAGAGACGATGATTGAATCTGCATCTGATTCAGCTTGGTCGACAGAAATACCAACCCCTGAAAGAGCAGTTTTGAGAAGATCTATCAAGGCTGATTTGTTTTTTTAATTTAACAAAATTTTTGTAAGAATATATTTACAATAAAAAAAAACAAAAATAAGTAAAACATTTCGTTTCGACCGGATTCTCATGAACATTGACGAACCCGGTCAACTTTGGAGCGCTGTAACAGCGTTATTAATGAATGAAATTTAAAAAAAAAATAGGGAAAAATTATCCTCAAAGGATCATCTACAAGATTGGTCTGATGTATTTTTTTTGTAAAATGTATAAAAAAAAGTTATAGAGCAAAAAAGAAAATTTTTATAAAAAAATCTCCCTTTTTTGCTTATAACTTCTATAATTTTTAATTTAGGGCAAAAAGTTGTATTACATATTTGTAGGCAAAACAATTTGCTACAAATTATGTCTTTGCAATTTTTTTGTAAGACGCATTGTTGCCGAGATATCGCGAAAAAAGTGTTTTCACCCTTTTTCCAAGATGGCGGCCGGGGGACAAGGGTGGCAACCCCACAAACTTGAGGTTAAGCTTCTATTGACCCCCCAAACATGTCCCAAAAATAAAATTGCGTCCTCTAAGAAATGCAATATTTGGTCCCTAAATTGTAACATTTCAATGGACTATATATCTTCGCATTATATTTAATTTCTGTACAGTAATCGAAGTTTTTATGACGTGCGGCGGTTTTTCCATGTGATTTCATTATTTTATTTTTTACCGATTCAAATTGTCAATTGTAACATAAAGTACACACTCACTCCCAACGGTTAGACAAAGATGTACAAAAGTCTGTAATAGGGCGAATGTATTGCCGATAACTGGGCAAAAATCCAAACTGAGCTACTGAGAAATTCTTAATAGAAAAACGCAGTAACACCTAGCATAACTTGAGACAAAACCAGGATCTCATACCCGCAATAGCGCTTGCGACAACACCAACGAGTCAGTCACTGTAAATAGCAATTACAATAATGAAAATGACTGCATTTCTGTATTTAAATGACTCAAAGTATTACCTGAACGTTTTCTTCCTTATCAAGCAATATAAGAGCATGTAGTTTCTCGTTGTCGGCACGGTGTAGCAACGTGCACTGCAGCAGTTGCACGTCCAGTTTGAGGAGGCGCTCCCCTATCAATGTGCCCGTTATGGGGTTCAGGCTGATGATAAGCCCGTTGCCTGTTCCCTGGGTGATAGAAATTGGGTGGTCAGTAGAATGAAAGGGATTCGACGGTTACTTGGGTTGGTATGTTGTATGGAAGGTTGATTTGTTCCACGAATCAGATATAGGTATTTTAGGAAAAATTGTTTAGTAACACCTGTATAAAGTCTGTCTAGTCAGGCTTTTCCTAAATAACTTAGATCTTGTCTAAGTAGCCTGAAACGTTTCGTATAGAAGAAAAAAAATTGAGGGACGCCTGACAGATGTGAAGCATCGGAATAATTTTGCATATAAAATAGTAATTTAAAAAAATACATAGTTAAATTTCATTTGGATCTTGGCTGTTGGCCGCGTCGCCACATATGTGTGACCCGACGCATTCGATGTTTCTCATCAAAAATACATTAATTATACCTAAAGTCAAATAAAAGATATTGCTGTACCAGCTGACAATTGGCACTGAGAAGCCTAGAAAAAGAACAGAGGGCTTCGATTTTGACGATTAACAACAATTAGTGGACTAAGTACCGAGTCCGACATATGCTCACCTCTTGTTTACCAACCACAGTGAGGTACGCGTCGTGAGGCGGATGCCTGGCCGTCCTCCTCGTGAACACTACCACGCTCTCCGTATCCAGGTCAGCTTCGTAGTACTGCCACAGTAAGGCGCCTGAGAGGTTGTCCATACCAAAAATCTAGAAGAAGTAATAAGAAACGTCGATAATCTTTCTTCGTCGTGTGGAACCACTTCCACACGAAGAATTACGTACCTACATAATTACTTACAGGACGCTACAGTGTCGTTAGTGACTAACCTGATGTCAGAGTTTTTATGCTGCCCATGGGCCTCTGACCTAGTTTCACATACTGTTGAAAAATGTCTCTCAAACATCGCGGTTTTCTCACGATGTTTTCCTTCACCGATTTTTTTTCAAGTGATAATTATACAATAAGCACATGAAGCCGAAAAATCAGAGGTCTTGGGTTCGAACTCAAGGCCTTTGACTTGGCAGTCTGACGGTTATCACTGATAATTAAGACCCAAAAAGCATCTCAAACGTTACCATGGAGCGAAATCGTCGTAGTATTGAGAAAAGCCAATGTCATTAATTAAAAAATACTTAGTTATACTCTGTGAATTATTTTATGGATTATGTGGTCCATTTAGAAGAAAACAAGAACGTTTTCAATTTGCACACTAAAAATGCTGTTTTTGCTAGCTAATAAGTTAATATTGTTTTTAGCGAAAACGCTCGGAGAGTATAGAGGTATGAGGAACGAGAAGATTCAATTGTCGTCCATAGAAAAGGGAGGATCCTCTGATCCGACCGGTGTTGTGTCTGGTGGGTTACTGCTCGACGATTAATGCCGAGATGTTGTACAGATGCCAACACATCAAGCTATCCTAAACTGTCAAATATTCCCAATTAATAATAATAATAAAGTTTATTCATCAAAATATAAGTAGGTACAATATGACATTTTCAGAGAGCTACAAACTAAGCGCGTCGCTTGTATCTTGTGGTTTGGGAGTGCGAATTTACAAATAAGGTTACATTAGAGTTTGAGGATGATACAGTATAATTAAACATGAACCTTATAATTTTGTATTAAAGTTAATAATTTATAAAAGGAAATGGACGGATTAGGATAGCTTAATGTGCTGGCCACTGTTCAAGTTCCAATGTACTAGTCGCACGGTAAACGGTCGGTTTTTACGCGATGCAGGATTTTGCGTGACGTCAATGTGACGCGTAATTGTCACGAGACAATGTCGATGCCGCTACAAGAGTTATTATATATTTTTAAGTTTATCGATACATTACCTTGCCCACATCAGTAACAAGCACAATAATCTTATGCAGTCCGAAGTAGTCGCGCACCAGGGCTGAGGGCGCGTCCTCCTCTAGGCCTTCGCCTCTCTGGATGCTCTGTATCAACGTCTGCAGCTGCTGGAACTGAGTTTGAAGGCGCCGAGAGAACGCGGCCCAGATCGAACCTGGACGAAGAATTAAAGTGATGATACGGATGTTGAATACTACAAGGATTGTATTGAGAAGCCGAGAGCGTGAAAAACATAACACCACGCCGGTATTGCCCAAAAGAGTAAGCAGAGGGCGAAATCATTACTTTTTAGGATCACATAAAAACTTTTTTTGTTGTTTTTTTCTGTATTTCCAGCATCGTTACGTGCATAAAAATCATTACTACACAAACACCAAGTTGATGTTAGCGAAAAAACAATCATCATCATAATTCTCTTGCTCTTATCCTAAATTAATGTGGGGTAAAAAACAATAGTGTTGTTATTATTGTATTCGCAGTTGAAAATAAGTGCCTCGCATTCCATTCAAATAGAAATCCATACCAACAGCGATAAGCGACTAATAAAATAATATCACTATAGTTTGATATTTCATTATCAGTTATTATAATAGATTTTTATTTTAATCATTGCATTCCAATTAAATTGCACTATAAAAAGAGTGTTATTTAAGTGGCACAAAGCATTGAAAAATATTATAGTATACCCAAATCGCTTTGACATATCAATACTGGTCGTTGACTCACCTACATTTTCCAGAATTCTTTATTAAAAAGAAACTGAAATTTAACGTACTGAATCAATATCTTCAATTTTCCAATGACGAAAAACCATACGTAGTTTATTTTGTAGGATATTAGAGAAAGGGCACTAACCGCTACTGCCACGCTAAAGCGATTCGGGTATAGTTCATGCATGAATCTTGCCAGGTTTTCTATGTTGGTTAATATAGAGCAATGAGAAAAAAAAACATTCTAAACCCTTCCTTTTTTTCCGGACTGTAAGAAACAGAAAGAGAAACTTTTCGAAAAAAAAAGAGAAACTTTTTGGAAAAGAATCTAAGTAATCTTTTTTAACAGTTAACCAGCTCGATAATTTTGTTCTGATTGTATTGCCAACAAGGGAACTCAATGGCCAAACCTTCTTTTGTTTTTGCCAAGAGGGCCTCCACATCCACTCCTATACTAACCATGTCGCTTTAAAAAATGGTTTCCAAAGGAGAGAATGAGACAGATGAGCCTGTCACCTGAGGACCGCATGGTGACAGTTCAGCGGCTATGGATCGATCGATACGGACTAACGGGATGGTCGCATGCGTCGGATAAAAAGCAAGAGCGGCTACTATGTGTCGAGGATCTTTTGGCACTCGAGTTTCACCACTGGTACTGGCACTGGTTTGTGCAATCGTTTTGTGAAACATCACTTGAAATGTATTCAAAAAACAAGACGCAGGCGTTAGTTCCGCTATAACTGCCAGTGTGTGGGCTGCCTAAAACCTTCACAGGATTTTTAAAACCACTCAATAATTTCGCCATTCTATTTATAGCAAGGTAGGGACTGAAGGTTTCTAAACATCACACAATCACACATCTACAGTACTTACTATACATCTTGGCAGCTATAAAACAAGAAGATAAATATATAAATACATAATACACATAGTGGAAACATAGAAGTCAAAGTGAATCGTTTAGTTATAACATGACGGAGATTACAAGATAGACCATCTTAATACATTATGCAGTGCAAAATGAACTGAGACAAGTAAGTGCCATCGCAAAATGATTAACCTGAAACTGCACTAATTGAGCATTTGAAAGCATAGTCAATAACGTAACTTTTAATGAATTGTCAAAACGCGGAATTTGTACGTGATTTGTATGAAATATAACAATGTGACGTCACAGATTTTTAGAATCAAATGGAATACTTATTAGCATTAAATGCAATTTAACAATTATATCTTCGCATAATATTTAATTTCTGTACAGTCATGGAAGTTTTTATGTCGAGCGGTCTTTTATCGATGCGATTTAATGTTTTATTTTTGACCGTTTCAAATAGTCAATTATATTTTAATGGCCGCTCTAAGTGCTTTACGCTCTGTCATTTCTAGTTTGTCTTATGGAAGAGTTTTTTTAGTTTCCCACGAAGATGAAAAATTTCATATGATTTTATTATGTAACAATCATTTGTTTTTATATTGAAAAGAATACTTCCTCTAGTAAGTGTTAGTCGAAACGAATGTCTCTGGGCGTCAAAAGCAGTTACATTACCTTCTTTCTGGTCGAACTCCGACTCGATGGCGGCGTCCAAGTCTGACACAGGCAGTTCTACGAACTCTACAGCCACGACATTCGCTAACGCCTCTTCACGCGCCCACAACACACGACCTGATAAACAAATATGAAGTGTTGTAGTTATAGAAGTTAATTAATAACTATGTAACTACTACGGGGTGTAATCGAAAGGGTATATACATTCAAAATCATATGATTTAGACCACCAACCTAAACAACTTTTACGAAGGGACCAACTCCGAAATCGCAAAAAAGTAAATCAGCTGTTCTATACATTTTTTGTCACGTGTCTCGTCGAAATGTAGGGAAAAGGTGATTTTTTTTTTCACGATTTCAGATTTGGTCCCATAGTAAAAGTTGTTCAGTTTGGGAACATTATAGGCTATAATGTTCCCACTGCTAGGACACATGCCTCCTCTCTGTGAGAGGGAACGGGCCATAATCCACTATGCAGGACCAGTGCAGGTTGGTGGATATCACATGTCTTCGAATGTTTGGCCTTCGAATCTAGGCCATGCCGGTTTCCCCAACCATGTTTTCCTTCACCATTTTAAAAGCAATGGTGATGAAATTAACTACAAAGTCAAGCCTGCAAGACTGTCTAACAAAATGAATCTCAAGTCCTTGCTCTTGTTGGCTTCCGCAACTTTAACCCTAAATCAACCCACCTCCTTGCTGCATAAGATGCACGGAGTCATCACCGCCGCTCAACAGTATCCTGCAGACGAGCTGTTCCCTATTGGACTTGGTGCAGACCGCTGAGGAAACCTCAGGGTCAGGTATCTTCAGATTACGGTCTGATACACGTAGTTCTGGCAGTTCGGCGCCTGTTGATACGCTGTGTGCTGTCATTGTGAAGCCCTGAGGATAATGAAAAACAGATAGTTTAATTTTTGTTTTCTATAAGTTGTTGATTGATTGAGACAAAGAAGACTTTGACTCTCAATACTGCGTTTAAACACGACAAAGTGTTGATGGGTATGCGTTTTAGATGCCGTCCTTTGTAACGTTTGATCTTCGAACCGTGCGGATCCTCAGCCTAATTTGAATCCTTAATATTAGTTAAGTTAACTTAAGTTGGGATGGTTGGATGTTTGCTACTCTACCAGGACAGAACGGCTGAATGGATCTGGATGAAATGGCTTAACACACAAGATAATTTTTACCCCGGTGGTACGTTCCTGTAGGATAATTTCCAAAATCCACGCTGGCAGAAGTTTGTAAAAAAACAATTCAATTTATTTATTCTAGCTTAATTCGCTTAGTGTCATTTGACGGCCCAAAGAGAAATCTCTAAAAAAAAAACAACGACATGACATTACCTGATGATCATCCATCCAAGCCTGCAACACAACCGGACCATTCGCGATGTCTATAAACGCCACACTTCCCGACGCATCAGCAACATTAGTCTTCAGCATTTCAAACTTATTATTCTTTATCATAATAATATTCTTATCATCCACAGTGAACGCTGGTATAGCACTGCTGCCATCAATAGCACGCATACCTCCATCATATGTGTTCAAGTTGACGTAGTCGGAAAGTGGGCGGGATATAAGCTGGACCGCATGGGATGTTACGTCTAAGGTTATCAGCTGTTGACTGCCTCTCCCGCCGGATATACAAGTGTAGTAAGGTGGTGTGATTATGCATCTGAAATGTTAAGAAAAAAATGCAACTATGAGATATTTAAGCACTGCACTTATAGTAAGAGTGGATATTTTTTCTCTATCATTATGATAAAGATTTTTTTAAATGCCACTTTTACACAGTAGACACTTGTACAGTTTTAACTTGATAGACTGCCAAGTCGGTCTCGAATTCGAACCCAAAGCACGCACTAATTTTACGGATTCATGTGCGTATTGTATAATTATCACTTGCTTAAACATCGTGAGGAAACCAGCATCCCTGAAAGTAATTTTTCAACAGCTTGTGAAGCTAAGTCAGAGGCAGCATAAAAACTCTGACACCAAGTTAGTCACTAACCACACAAAAAGAAGAAGACTTGATAGACCAAAAGGCTTGTTTAGCTTGCTATATGGTGTTAGATACTAACAAGGATATTTTATTTGAAGACAAATTTAATAACTCATTATCATAATTATTTCTATGCTCAATATTCATGCTTGTGTCCTTATATACACGGTTAAATTTTAGTCGTTTTAATACCCTTAAGAGGTTAAAAAATCAGCTGTTCAGTACATTTATGTTCGCCTAACTCGTCAAAATGTACTGCACGGCGAATTTTTTTGTCCACGATTTCAGGTTTGGTCCCGTAGTAAAACTTGCTCAAGTTGTTATATATGAGGACACAAGCATGAATATTTCTTTGGCATCAATTTATTTAATTCCTCTTACCCATCTTTAGCCCACAGCGCAGGTAACTTAGCAGTAGATCCCCTGTTCTGACCAGTAGCAAGGTTGTACATGCTGACCTCGATGTGTGAGCCGAACACAGGCAGCATATGAATTAACAAGTCATTCTGCACCCACCACTCAGAGAAGTCTGCTTGCTCATCATTTTCAAGTGTTAATGACCATTCCCATTGTAAAATACCTGTAAAGAGTGAGCATTCAAATATTTAGTATTTTTAAGTACCTAAATGTTTTAAAAATTCAAAAGGAAAATTACATTTATTTAACATACCTACTTATTCCTTTTTTTAGCAGCCATTTTGTTTTTCTTTCACAGACAAGAGAAAAACAAAATGGCTGCCACAATAAAGGATTATGTTAAATAAATGTAATTTTCCTTATGAATCTTTAAAATCTTATCTTTTAGAGTAATTTTTGCTCACTTGTATATAAAGGCCCCTAACAACCTGATATCCCATTAGTATCAAACATACCTGTAGCAGAGTCCCATCCTCGTACCAAGTAAGGGTTGGATCCAGATACCGTCACCACCTTGTCCGTAATCGCCAGAAGTTGAATGTTGCCTGTAGAGGCACTCTCGAACACATGACGCCATACCACTTGACCTGAGTAGTATTAAATAATGGTTTATGTGTCATACCAAGGGGTATCGTATTGCCTAATTACTGGGTTGTGGAGGTTAGATAGGCAGTCGCCCCATGTAAAATACTGGCATTCAGCTACATCTGGTTAGACTGGAAGCCGACCCCAGCATAGTTCGGAAAAGGCTAGGCAAATGATGATGATGGTTTATGTGACAAATATGAGCAGAGTAGACATAATGGATCAGTATCTTGAAATTATAATGGCATATAAGAAGGGAACATTTTATTTATTTATTTAAACTTATTATTTCGGGCGAAAGTATGTTTGTATTTTTGCTAATTCTTCACGCTCAGACAGCTGAATGAATCTGAATGAAATTTGGCACAGAGATAGACTATAGTCTAGAATAGCACATAGGACTTCTTATCCAAGTGTCACATGACGAGGGGGAAGTATTACGCTTGCAGTAACTAGTATGGATAAAATTGACATAGTCTTCGGAAAACATTTTTGCTGGCTATAAAACATAAGCAATAAGGAAAATGATATGATATAGTGTGGAGGTTAATTAATTATGCAATCAACTGTGTTGCTCCTGAGCTTTTACCTATAGTAATAACATTGAGGAAAATCTTTTAATCTGCAGAATGAATAAATATAGGTATGTAATGGTAAGTATTGCTTCAGATCACCGTTGTAGTATTAAAATGGTTCATGTTTAAAAGTACTATTTCATTACAATTTAAAAAGTAATTTCTGAGCATCATTGATGAAAGATAAGTATTCTTAGTAATAAATAAAACACAATGACAAGTCACTGTAATGGTGCCATTCTTTGCTCTTGTTTATAAAGTCTGGCGAACTGAACAACAACAATACCTACATTTTAGCTTATTTTATGAATGTGCTGTTTAATCAATTATTCTTATTAACTGCAACAAATGTATTTCTAAACATTAGACTATGCATAGTTAACGTAATAAATTGAATTAGATTTGCTCAAAAAAAACTATAATGACTTTGCAACTTATGAAGATACTGTTTTCTTTTGTAATTAAAGATAACTTAATTTCTCACTAAGTTGGGTAAACTTAAATAATTAGATAATTGAATAAATTCCCATAGGTATGATAATATAAGCAGATTATTATAGTTACGCCGGTTTCCTAAATTTAAAACGGATACACTCAATAAAATCAATTTACCAGTCTTCAAATTCAGTGCAGCCAGAACATTCTCTTCGGTGGCGACAATGATCTTCTTGGCCGTAGATACAGTATCAAATTGGGAAAATTTTATCCTTCCCACGTATGTTTGACGCCTGAAAATCATAATTTCATTAAAAATTCAGTCAACTACGAGCATACAATGACATAGAAACACTATAACCTAAAATATACACTTACCAGTCGAATTTCCCTATCTGGTCCTCGTAAATACATACTGATAAGTTGATTAAACTAAAGAACACAATAAACCAATTTAATTTGTTTAAACATTTCAATAAACCCAAAAAATTGGGTTTAAAATAAATTGACAGCAGCCCCATCTCTGAGTGACTGAAAAACTCAGTGTTACTAGTTTACGCTTTACGACGATATTGATCTTAATGCCAGCTAAGATTTTTCCAAAAAATCCAACTGTGTTTCCAATGCTGGAATCAAATATTGGTATTTATAATCATGTGTTGTATTTTATGTAATTTGAAAATAACAATGAAGTCTAATGTTGTCCGTCAGAAATCGTCAAAACCAAACCTATTTTTACTTACCAACACTAAAGAAAACGTTTCTGTATACGCAGGTGTTGCAAAAAATTAAACGATACTGACTGGATGATGATGATTTGAGATTCAGCGATAGCCTTGATTGAGCACGACCATGCTTCGTCGTTATCTTTTCAATAAAGATCTTTATTGATTTACTCGGTTGCTGGGTATACTTCACACGAATCCATTAAAATGCGTTCAAAAGGCATTTTCATTATCTACCTACCTCAACATTTTTTAACTTGGTTTGCCAATGCAGTCAAACCTACATAATATTACATAGGGAGAAAAGTATTTTCAAAGCAGTAAACCCCTGAAATACATGTAAGGGTTTCCTAAATAGTACTGTACACAAAGTCGTTTAATGAGGCAAGTCTTAGTGCGTCTAGTTAGTCAAAGCGTAAAGGGCTGCTCCGGGCTCCGATAGACGCTAGACTGGGCAGCTTTCACCGTTGCGTACCTAAGTTTACATAAGCATTCCAGGTGCATATTACCGACAAGCTGCATTCATAGAAATATGAACTCGGTAGGTAAATGAAAAGCATTAAACAAGATTTTATTGCGAGAAAAGGCTTTAGATTTTTATGTATGGTATGGTCCTTGATCTTTACTTTTTATATGTATAACTAGTTAAAAACACTAATTTCTCATGATAATCGTGCTTTTAATATTTAAAGAAGCTTTGAATTGTGTGTTAAGCTATCGGTATATTTTCGTTAACCTAACATTTAAAAATTCTATACTTCGTCAGGTTTTAACGAAACTTTAAAAACAGAAACAACGAAATTAATATAAAAAATGTAGACACTAACTTAGTAGGTAGGTAAGTACTGAGAAAATAAATCTCATAAAAGAATAAGATCCTATATCACTAGGCAACACGCCCGTGGGTATTGCTATTGATATAGAAACCGGTCAACTGCTCGTGCAATTCACAGAGGGTTCCATCGGACAGACGGTGTCTAAAGTTACAAATAATGCACTACTTGTCTGTAAGTAATCTTCATTTTATAATATAAAGGAACTTTTTTTTCCTTTTTTTTTATAGAGACACCCTAAGGGCATACTCTTCCCATGGTGTCCTCTAACAGGAAAGACTTAGGTAGGTACCTATTAAAAATAGAAAGGCACCTTTAGAAAAAAAAACTTTAGGTACCGTTTTGAGAATATTCCCAGTGAGTAGCTGTAGTAACACATTTCTTGTAGTTCTCATAGGTGAAATAAAATCGTAAGTATTCAACCGTTATGAAGCGGTAGCGGTAAGTCTATAAGTCTCGTACTTTTTATACTTGTGAATACATGGGAATCGATTGCACAACATTGTTTCAGTAATATTTTGCTAGTAGCATTTGGACTGTAGCCATACTAAGGCTTAGGTATTAGGAAAATCAAAATGCATTCTAATTACCCTTTCGAAGATTACCTGCTTTCGACATAAATATTTGAGAATACCTTACTACGGTACGACCGTACGAGCCCCAATAATGAACCCTGAGACACCGTGTATGTCGAATGAGGTATTAAAAAGTCTTAAATTGTCACCTCCTTTATTTTCAGGTAGGTTTTTAAAGTAGGAATAACTGCTCGGCCGCATTTTCTTCCATCAGCCAGCAGCCTGCAGTGAACCAAGATTTCACCGGTGACAATAAAGAGCTCCCACGCATAGGTGCAGCCAAATCATCGGAAAATATTTTTCCCGACGGAGAAAATTCGAGTTGGCGATGGCCAAGGGCCAATCGTGGACACAAGTTTTTTTTGAAAATTCGAGTTACAGTCAGTAACGGTAGTCGACTAACACAAATTTTATATGTCATCTTAATTTTCACCTAATTGCTTTTCGGCACTTCGTGTTAACGAAATATGCGCACAAGATTTATATATTAGAAAATTTATATTTTATTATTAGCTGCTACCAGCGGCTTCGCTCGCGTAACGTGGATGTCGGTAATTATCCCAAAGGAAAGTACTACCGGGATAAAATCCCATGTGTTAATATAGGTCATAAACTATCCCTCTGCCAAGTTTCAGCCAGATCCGTTCAGCCGTTTGAGCGTGAAGGACGGACCAACATACAAACTCACACACACACACACACACTCACAAACGTTCGCCTTTAAAATTTAAGTGTGATTGAATCGTGCATGTAAGATAGAATTACCATACAGGCATAGGTACCGTACAGCCTAGGTGGCATTAGATAGGTACGAATATTTGTGGCCGCGCACAGTAAAGGGTTTCGTATATCATTAGGTACCTACCTGCCATAACATAATTTTTTAAACTGTATTGCTCGAAAAAAAATGAAATACAGAGTTAGTTCCGTTTCTGACTTTACGAATTCATGTGGTTCTTGTATAATTATCACTTGCTTAAAAATCGGTGTAGGAAAACATCGTGAGGAAACCAGCCTGTCTGAGAGATGTTTCTCAACAGCATGTGAAGCTAAGTCAGAGGCCCATGGGCAGCATATAAACTCTGACACCAGCTAGGTTAGTCACTAACCACACGAAAAGAAGAAGATTTCGGTGATTCCAATCCAAATTTATCACATTTAAACTCATTAATACTGATTAAAGTAGTTCGTGAACGGGCGCTGTCAGTAGAGACTGGTCATCTCTTAGCGGCTAAGGCTTGTTTTAATTTAATTATTGAATAGTTTTTACATATTTTATATCTGATGCTTTTAACGTTCTGCATCGTTCTCACATGTATAATATTAATATGAACTATGTAACCAATATTTTGTAACCATATTTTGTTTAAAAGAGTGTCCATGGAGTTTCTTGCCCGTTCTTCTCCATAGGTACCTACTCCTTTGGAATGGGCAACTAGCTTCATTTCTCGGACTGACCGACACCTTGACAATTCAAAAGTGCCTGTAATTGGTTTATTTGAAATAAATACTTTGAGTTTGAGTTTGAGTTTACTTAGAAACATAATCTTTTTAATTATGTGATTCAACAATATCCCACACGCACGTCTTTGATTTTTTTATCACCCGGTTATGGTATAGTTAGCTGCTCCCGCGCGATTTCACTCGCTGCTCGGCTCCTGTTGGTCGTAGCGTGATGTTACATAGCCTATAGCCTTCCTCGATAAATGGTCTATCCAACACAAAAATAATTTCATTTAATTCGGACCAGTAGTTCCAGAAATTAGCGCGTACAAACAAACAAACTCTTCAGCTTTATAATATTAGTATGGATTTATGGATGCTGTCACCTGTTATGATAGTTTCGTAATTTCACTAAGTACACCATTGTCTAGAGATTAAAGGAAGAGACATGCACCATGTTTCCAATTTATCAATATAGTGATAATTGTTTCTTATAACTATGGTGATAATATAGCCTCCGAGGAAAATGGCTGTGTGACTTCTTGACGAATAGACTAAATACGAGGTCATAGGAGTTTCTTTTTCCAACTGATCTTTTTTCTGATAAGAAAATTTTCTGGGTGTTTTTTTCAATCATTATTTTTATTTTATTAAAAAAAAACGTTACCCACACTAGGAATTTCTCCTGTATCGTGGGTGCGTTTACATTAGGTCATCGGTCTGCGTAAATTCAACTCCCGCCGAAATAAGTATTTAGCAATTAAGTAACTATTTGTTATTCGGTAGAAAACCAAAATCGAAATACGTTTGGACTCTATAAGGCTGAATGTCTGTTTCATTAAGACATACACGAAAACCATGATGTAGCCTTTTCTTTGCGTGAAACCCTAAAGCCGTTCAATTTTAGGGTTCCGTACCCGAATAGTGCCAAACGGAACCCTATTACGCCTTGGCTGTCCGTCCCTCTGTCTGTCAGCAGACTGTATCTCCTGAACTGTAATGGGTAGACGGTTGAATTTTTACAGATTGTGTATTTCTATTGTCGGTATAACAACATACAAACATTCCCATGCAAGACAAGCGTTTTAATAGTTATTTGTTATGCAAGGCTGGAAAGTTGATTTTTGGCGCGAGTACTTCTATTGAAACCTGAGTAAGCGAAGGATTCTAGGGTTGAACCATGAGCGAAGCGAGTGGTTCAAATACAGAATCCTGAGCGTAACGAAGGTTTCAAAGGTACGAGACGCAGAAAAGCTTTGCTGCCGAGCGCAACACACAATTTTTCACCTCACTACAGCGAGGAAACTGCTAGGTGCAAGAAAACAGTTGTTGTTGAGTTTTATTTTGTTCGAGCGTCTCAGATAGGTACATTGACTCATGTGAAGAAAATAACAGATACTTGGCAATGTATCTTATGAGTTACATAGAATATCTCCAAAATTAAATACCCTGTATTTTGTTCTATATCCTACTTGTCCTCTAAGGAGAATGAAAGAAAAAAACTAATTTAATACAAATAACTAACTAATTTAATTTAATACATATTTATTTTTGCCAAGCAAAGGATTAAATAACATATTATATTAGTATTTATTTTATTTAAAAAATTAAACATAGATTAGACATTGGGTATTTGACAGGGTAGTATTTTTATAGCATATTAAAATGTGACGTCACAGATTTTTTTAATCAAATTGAATACTTATTAACATTAATTCCAATTTTACAATTATATCCTCGCAAAATATTTAATTTCTGTACTGTGATGGAAGTTTTTAAGGTGAGCGGTATTATTTAATATTTTATTTTAGACCGTGTCATGCATTTTCAGTGGACTGGCAGTATAGAAAATTATTAAATAGAAATGTTCGAATTTTAAAAACTCTTTCCACGCTAGGGAGCAAAAATCGATTTTCGGCTCAGATTTCGAATGACAAACAGACTCTTTCCGAGCCTGTGAGGTGAAAAAAATATTAAGTGTTCAATATTGTAGAGTGGTACTGAACCCTTCTGATGCGAGTCCGGCTCGTACTTGGCCGGTTTTTCCCTTTCATTCGACATCTTTCAGTCCAAGTGAAACGTCTGAACACAAATTGAATCGAAGGTGAAAACCCGGCGAAATGCGTATCGGACCACACACAACAAAAAGTTCCGTAGTTGTGATGAATTTATCTCAAAGACAAACTTAACAATAAATTTGAAAAACAAGTCTTCCCATACATCAATATACGTGACGGTCAATTCTCCAACTGAAAAGGTAAGTTTACAATCTTAAAAATGGGTAACTACAAATTGTAAACAGAACCCTTATAGGATCACTTCGTTGTGGTCCTATAAGACGACTACGACGTCTGTGCGTCTGTCTGTCTGTCCCTTTTTCTCAGGAACGCATGAAGGTTTCAACTTGAAATTAATATAAATAGGTATGTTGATAGATTTACGATCCCTTGGAGGTCTAAAAATCAAGCTTCATAATTTTATCTGTGGCGTATGAACGTGGAATGAATCAAAAATGAACCATCAAGTGAGTGGTTGAGAGACGTGGGAGTTCGAGAGAAGAGTCTGATATCGTTTTAAAACTTAATCGAAGGATATTGAAACCTAAGTAGAAGTCAGAAATATTCGTGGGTAAGTAAATATCGCTCCATTTATGTTCCACCCCCACATAATAATTATGGGGCGTCAACAAGTCCAAATGTAGTGGCTGAATTCTGGTAACACCTACGAGTAATCTTCAATTATATTATTAGGGTTAAACTCGTATTTTTGAAATCAATCGACGTAGAAGTGATAAAAAATATCTTGATGAAAAATATTAAACTAAAACGTACTAGGTGCTAATTGCTATTCGATTAAGCTTCAACCTGTGTATCGAACCAAGGACACGAAGGTAAGCAATCGCGTGTAAACACTAGCTAGACCAACGATACCGACTAAAACAATAAGTAATCATCAATTGTATTGATTATGAAATAGAGCAGTTTAAAGAATTTATTACCTATAGTACAGTCAAGAGCAAAACGATGTATACATTTAGCTAATTTCATAAGCGGTTTTCTGCTTAGTTATTGAATGAATTTGTATGTTATCACACACATTGCGTTTTCGAATCCATAGGTTTACCGTACATGTCGTATCTCAAAAATGCAATAGTTATTTTACGAGTAAATCGGATCTGAAAATTACTAGGTAAATACATATTATTGCTCGTGACTGTACATATATAATAGAAACTTTTTATTCATAACTATATGACAATATGTTTATAACCAGCTGAACGTCAACAAAAACGTACAGATGCAGCCATATAATTTTGATAAAAAATGCAATTTATTTTTAACCTATTTTCCAGCCTTCACATCTTTTTTTTTAGTTCGAGGCCAGTTGTCATAGGTACCTACCACGTACAGCACATACCAAAGTCATACCTTTACCGTAAACAGGTTTTCAGTAAAGAGGTTTGAACTGGTATTGAAATCATGCCAGACCTTGTCTGTTGCCTGTAATTTGAAGTTTTGAGGGGAACACTCATTTTTACAGGGTACAGACACCTATTTAGCAGCAAAATAATAATAGCCTTCTTCCAAGGGCTTGCTGAAATACCTCCATGTTATGTTCAGTGATTATTTATAGTTTAATTTTAGACATTGATTTTGATTTTAGACTTTTTTTCTCTTTGTATCGTTTTTTTTTCTTTTGGACTTGTTTCTGGTAGGTAAGAAGAAAAACACATTTTTGTTCCAACTCCAATTTCTCCAAATAATGTCCCCAAAAGTAATACCTATACTTAGTATTTATTTGTATTAAGACCTACTTCGGAAAACTGAGGATCCGTGAATGTTTTAAAACTACTTTGGGGTTATTGCCACCTTCCGTTTTTCTTTGTTTTATGACTGAAAATCCAGAAAGAAGCTTGTCGAGCGAGAACTTTACCTCTGAGCTAAGTTTTAGTCACTTGATTTTAGACAGATATATTTTTTTATTGATCGTAGACCAAAATTGTTAAAAGGATTTAATAGGTGGCGACCCCAACTCCACATCAATGCGGGTATTTTGCGTTGGTAGTGTAGGTACTAAAAAATAGGATTTATAATTATTAAAAAAATTAAACACTGCAGTCGAATGAAAATTTTCCGAAAGTTATTAAAAGCCGTCCAACTCCTAAACTATAGATATAGTCGCTGAACATACAAGAGGCGTTTCGGAATGCGCCTTCGTGAGAGGTTTCTGAAATTTCGTTTTGAACCTCAAAAAATGATTTCTGGGAACTGCCTGAAACCAGATGGGAAATGTTACCAGGAAATTATTTCCAAAACCATATCTGATTGATCTACATATTACTTATGTACAGAGGCCAGCACATCAAGTTACCACAATCTGTCAGATTTCTTTGATAGTATTTCAACTTTATTGCAAAGATATAAAGTTCATTTTAATTGAGAAAATTTGACAGTTAGGGATAGCTTGATGTGCTGGCGTCTGTACTAATGTTAAAGCTGAAGAATTTGTTTTTTTGTTTGAACGCGCTAATCTCTGGAACTGCCCGTCGGATTTGAAAAAATCTTTTTGCACTTTATAGACCAATTCTTAAAGACAGTTATAGGCTAAGATCACGCTACGATTCATAAGAACCGAGCAAAAAGAAAAAAGTTAAAAAGACCGCCTAAAAAGAAGTATCTAATATCGCGGGTGGGCGATGGGATGCGACGCGGTGGTCCGGGGCTCACATTTCGCGCAGACGAAGTCGCAGAGACAAACTAGTGACGACACGGTTGGCGCAGTTGTTGAGCGATTGACTGCTGCGCACTATGTCGCGGGTTCGATTCCCGCACGGAACAAATATTTGTACGACCTGCAAGTATTTGTTACGAGTCTGGGTGTTTTTCTATCTATAATATGTATGTATTTACAAAAAAAAATGTATATAAGTAGTTTATCAGCCATCTCGTTACCATAACACAAGCATTGTTGCTTAGCTTGGGACGATATGGCGTTGTGTGAAATATCCAAGGATTATTTAATTATATTATTATTATTATATTAAACGACGATTTAATCCAATATGTGTCTCAGGCACGGTTAGCTCCTAGCTAGGTATACCTAAGCCTGAGCGTAGGTATCCAAGCACTAAGACGCGGAAAAATGCCGCCGCTAAAAATAAATTCTTGCATGCGATTCAAACGGCAGTAAACGTCAATAAACAGTGAAGTGCTTCTAGTATTGTGTGGCCGTTATGTCAGAATAACTCAATGAGTTCGAAACACGCTAAAATGTAGTCGGCAGTTTCATAGTAGGCGTCGACTAGGCGTGAGGTAGGTAAAAGGCTTTCGCGCCATTACATAAAATGGCGGGAGTTTCATTCTAACTCGTACAGACCTACGCATGTTAATTGTGATATTATCATTTAAGGTGAATCCTCCAACCAGCCCGCGAAATTCAAATTTTCTTAAGTTTTTTGCAATTTGCAGGCCAGTGATAGGTTGTATGTTGATGAACATTTGATTCGCGGCTGTAAGACGTATGTAGTTACAGAATTATAATCATCAAAATCATTAATACAACCCTCCGAGCTCATAAAGGTTCCGGAATGACTTTGACCTTGTAAAAAGTCATTTTTACACCTTTATGAGCTCGGAGGGTTGTATTAATGATTTTAATTTCGCGGGCTACTTTGATGCTAATTTGATGGCTTTTACAAACAGCTAGTCTACAATGGTATTATCACTTTAGAATATTAAAACATAAAGATTTATTCTCTTCCAAACATGAATAATGCAACTACTTTTGCCTTTACATAAATCTGCATGGCAAGAACATATACCCACCTACACGTTATCTTTATTTTATTATTAGTTCTATTTAACTACGCAATCACTCCCAAACTACATACTTACATATTTATGGAAACTATCCAATTAAATTTAAAAAAAGAACATGGTAACGTTTCACCTCACATAATATAGCTACATTTTTATACTTACAAAAACATATCTAGGTACTGATAGCTTAATAGCATTGCTTTTTTTTTTCTTTTTTAAGGCTGGGAAATCATCCAATGACTGCTCCCGCTCTGGGTGGAGCGGAAGGGAGTGTCAGACTCTTACTGACTAAAACCCATCCATGTTCCTTCCGTAGCCCTTTATGTTCCGCGGTAGCGGTAACCCTTTCGGACAATCCCGCTTACCCGGCAGGCTTGGCCCTGAGGGGCCCTTCATATGCTGACTAATAGCATTGCTATGCTATTGATTATAGTTCCGATCGCTCAACTTCCATATAGAAGTTCTAAATAAAATTATGGATTTTTCACGTCGTTTATGAAGTTTTTATACAGGCATAGTTCGTGTAAAGCCATAAGACAGATGGCGGCGTCCCACATGCATTAGCGCATGTGTTGCGTTGCGACGGTAAATACTTTTAAGGCTTCTATTTTGTAGACAACAACCCGTCTGCAGGAAGTCTTTATTGATCTAATGAACATGTCCCACTGTTCGACGCGCGTGGCGTTGGAAGCTTACTGTGAAAAATAAATTAGTGTAGTGTTACCATGACACTGTTTACAGCACGAGGTTTATTTATTTATTTATTTCCTTTGGAAAACTTACAGCTAAACAAAACAGAATAAGAAATTGAAAAAAAAAACTGACAGCCAATTACAAGTTTTCACTTATAGTTTACAGAATAATTTAAAAAAGCCTGTGAACAACACAGTACTGCCGACAAAAACAATAAATCGCCAAAGCCAAAATTAAACATAAATATTGAAAGTTATATATACTTATTATATATTTTATACTTAGGTATTGCATGAAAATATGTACTGTTTTTAGGAAAAGGCTTTGTTTTCTAACGTTATTAAAACTAAACTAAGTAAATTTAATTTTGATAATTGTATCAAATTTTAATAAGGTCGTCAAATGAGTACATGCGATAACGCTAATTTAGTCATGCTCGTGTGATTAAATACTAACAGATTGATTCTTCACCTACATACATTTTCACGCTAATCGAATAAACGGCTTCAATAACAATACGCAACTGATGAAAATGTACGATTTAAAATCAATGGCAATTTCCCTATGCAACAATTAGTGTTTCATTTGATAAACATACTACTCTGTCAAGAAAGTACCGGGAAAAGATCAATAATACACAAAATGTCTGTTATTCATCCAAATTTATTTTATCACCTTCAAAGTATGCTCCTTTAGAAACGATACACTTGCGCCAACGAATAATCCATTCATCAAAACATTTTTTAAACGCTGCTTCCGGAATTGAGTTCAGTTCTCGCCGCGAATTCTCCTTTTTCGGTTTCGGTTCAGTTGAAAGGCGCCACTCCGAAGCTTGTTGACTAGTTTGCATGTCAAACTCGTAAACCCACGTCTCGTCACCAGTAACAATGCGTTTCATGAATGTTGGGTCCGAACTGACTCGTTCTAGCATGTCCTCAGCGACTTTCATGCGATTGAGTTTTTGGAGAAAATTCAGATCTTTTGGGACTAGCCGAGCAGCAACATGTTTCATACCCAAATGATTAGTTAAAATGGTACGGATCGATACAGAAAGTTCGGCGGCTATCTCTCTCAGAGTTGAATGGGGATTTTCAGTCACTATTTTCTTCACTTTTGCGATGTTGACTTCAGTTGCAGACGTTGACGGCCTACCAGAGCGAGGCAAATCTTCCATCACATCTCGACCGCTTTTGAACGCTTTGAACCACTCATAAGCACGAGTTTTTGATAAAGTCGATTCACCGTAAGCCTTCTGTAACATTTTCAGTGACTCCGAACACGAAATTCCATTGGCGATGCAAAATTTAAGACTAACTCTTTGTTCGATATTTTTGTCCATTATGAAATTCGCAATACACACTATATATGATATTACTAAAACCAGCACTCTATCTATATCTATATAATTATATAAAAGAAAGTCGGGTTTGTTCCCTTCGTTATAACTCGAGATCTGCTGGACCAATTTTCATGGTTTTTGTTTCGTTGGATTTGTCTCCGCCCTGAATAGCAGAATATTTTTTTTTTTTTTGGTAGGGTAGGTAGGTAGGTAGGTAGGGTAGGGTAGGTAGGGTCGGTAGGTAGGGTAGGTAGGTAGGTAGGTAGGGTAGGTAGGTAAGTAGGTAGGTAGGTAGGGTAGGTAGGTAGGTAGGGTAGGTAGGTAGGGTAGGTAGGTAGGGTAGGTAGGTAGGGTAGGTAGGTAGGGTAGGTAGGTAGGGTAGGTAGATAGGGTAGGTAGGTAGGGTAGGTAGCTAGGTAGGTAGGGTAGGTAGGTAGGTAGGTAGGGTAGGTAGGCAGGTAGGTAGGTAGGGTAGGTATCACAGCAGGACAACATCTGTCGGGTCAGCTAGTATATATATAAAAGAAAGTCGGGTTTGTTCCCTCCATTATAACTCGAGATCTGCTGGACCAATTTTCATGGTTTTTGTTTCGTTGGATTTGTCTCCGCCCTGAATAGCAGAATACATTTTTATTTTTTTTTTAAATTTATCTTTAGGTAGGGTAGGTAGGTAGGGTAGGTAGGTAGTGTAGGTAGGGTGAGTAGGTAGGGTGGGTAGGTAGGGTAGGTAGGTAGGTAGGGTAGGTAGGTAGGTAGGGTAGGTAGGTAGGTAGGGTAGGTAGGTAGGTAGGTAGGGTAGGTAGGTAGGGTAGGTAGGTAGGGTAGGTAGGTAGGTAGGGTAGGGTAGGTAGGTAGTGTAGGTAGGTAGGGTGGGTAGGTAGGGTAGGTAGCTAGGGTAGGTAGGGTAGGTAGGTAGGTAGGGTAGGTATCACAGTTAAGACAGGACAACGTCTGTCGGGTCAGCTAGTTTAATATAAATAACAGATGCAACTCAAACTCCGCGCCAAAATGGAAAACAGTTGTGCCAATCTAACAACTACAAAAAAAACAAAAATTTGAATTTGGAACCATAAACAAATCATCCATTCCCGATACTTTTTTGACTGAATGTATATAATACCACTTCCGAGCCATCATCAATGTGAAAGAAATTAAACGATGACAAAATGCATTTTGCAATTTTCATCAAACAATCTTATGCCTTTGATCGGTACCACAACCTTGCATACTATCCCATTACCGAATAATTACTTCCCCAACTTCTTTTATTCGTCGAAAATCATCAAACCAACGCCCACAGCTGGACAAGCCGCTTTCAGTAACGAACGGTCTTTAGAGCATAACTTGATGCATCACCAAATTACTTTCATTCGCTTCCTATCAAAATTACTCGTGTAAGGACTCCAAATTAAGGGTCAAATGACCTGACAGCTGGCTCGTTAAAGTTCCAGCTAATTCCTCGGATACATAAAACATGCTACTGTATGAACTTACTTGGCTGCAGTCAATTCGCAATTCCAACTAGGTCGAAAATCGATCGCGTGCTATGCATTCCTTCGTAATGTTTGCAACTAGTACCTAACTAGTTGAAGAATAACATTATTTGCTTTGCATGCATGAGTGTCTCTATTTTTTCTCCTCTGGCTATTACGATTGCAGGATCGCATTTTTGATAATTGACCTCAGTTTCTTTTTAGATCATACTATAATTTACGGAAAACTAAACCCAAAAATCACCATGTTTCGGACCATGAATTGACAAAACCGTGGAGGGATGATTGTTGATGTTTCGTGAGTTTGGGAGGCACACTTGTCATCAGACAGTAATAATAAATAATAAAAAAAATTGTTACCACAAAGTTCGAGTACATTGCACTGTATACAGAAAGATCTTAATTTAGCATTAGGTAGGTAAGTACAGTTGGTTCAACAGTGTCCCCTAAACTAGACTAGGTCTGTAACTTAGGGGGCAGTACCCGGCTATAGGATATGCTTATATGATGCAGTATAGGTGATGTTCCATCTATTTACTCAGCTACACGAAGTAGGCCTATTCTTATAATTTTTTACTCCTTATCAATAATTGCTGTACGTAAGTACCACGAACGGTACCGACATTAACTGTTTAGAGTTTAGTTCACCCGGTATGGGTAAATAGCGTAACGATTCATACATGCCGAGCCTTTTAATTACTTGCACATCTTATAGATCTCAACGGTAGAAAGGCCAGATGACATGCCATACACCATTATTGCCCATCTAACGGCTGTTAGAGCTTTCAGTACTACTGCAGTATTTGTAAGACTACTGGGCATTCTATTATGTTACTTTTGCTTATAGCCATAGTGTCCAAAATCGTGATTCAGTCAATTGGGCTATTATCACGTGATGTCGTGATTACAGGTCTTCGAAAGCAATTGATTGGCGTGCTAAAATTGATTATATTTGCTCACTGTTTCGATTTTGATGAAAGATTCTTTTTTATTGTGTTTTAAATAGTCATTTACTTTTTATGATCATCAAAAAGAAATAATCCCGTTTTTTTATTTGTTTTATAGAAAGTTTATTGAGTTAAACTTACTTGGCAACAGTTACCGAGGTGTACGTTATGCGATGATACACAAATAAGTGTTGCAAATTATATAAAAAAAGATTGTTTAGAGTGCATAAACAAAAATATCCTACCCTTTTGGAAATACCATAGTGGAATAATTAATGCAAAAAGAACTTAATTCAATCTTCAATTAAATACATTATGTACTCACATTATATAACAGAATACAAAGAAATTATTTCTCATATTGAACTTTACGTACGTAGTTGTACTAGATTATAACAAAACGAGTGAGCTCAATCATGTGTCGCGGCCCGTTATTTACTCTCACAGTGCTAGGCAATGAGCAGACCTAGGCTGCCTATTGCGACATTATTGCAGTCTAGACTAGACTGGTGTGAAATTCGCACCGACCATAGCTTTCGCGATTTCAATGGCTGAGATTGATCGAGAGAACCGGTCGCGTCAAGGTGTGTTACTCCTTCGACCTTATTTCATTTGGGAACAATTCGATTGTCAAAACTTTACTTATTACTTAGGTGTACTGTTACCTACTACCGTCTAATTTTGAAAAATGTTATCTAAAGTAATCTTATTCACGTGACACTATCGGTCTTTGGCTCTTCAAGTAGGTATCTCAGAAGCCTACATTTATAATGTTATATTTATACTTAGCATATTATCTTTAATATACCTATACTAAAAGTTGTTTGCTGGTGACCAACCGCTGATAATTTTCATACTTAAACATTACCCAACTAAGTACTTCAATCTTTTGCCAGTGTCGAATATTTCTGGATATTCTTCCATTATGATTTTAATTTTCAATAGGTAGGTAGAAGTTTTAATAAAAATGGTCGTGTACATCACAAGATAATGTATCGAATGGAGCATGGGCCGAGACGGCCGACACCGTCAGCCGGCCGCAAGGCGGCGAGGGGGCGCTCAGACCGGATCTCAGACCCTAAAATAAAAACATCTATCGAAATAATAATACGCACTGCTTACCCAGGACAAGTACGCGAAACGAATGGCGTTGACCCCCTGAACATTCCCATGCTAAGTTGCGGCCCAACTGGATTTCTCTTAATGGTAGGGTGGTACTACGCTTATAGAACTGAATAGGCCTTTCAAACGTGTGTTTGGACTTATTAGCTTTTATTTCTAAGACTAGCTTTCATGGGAGCTTCGTTGCGTTCGGTATCGAGCATCGCAGAAATTGATGAATGGCTTTCTAACACAAGTGGTGACACTTGAAATTATATAATAAGATTAAGGTCTGTGTATTGTTTACGTGTTGAGTAACTATGCTGTAACCTAATCGCTGTAGGTTATGAGTACCTATGAGAGAACTTTAAATAAATATTATAAATTAAAACTTTTGACGCCTAATGTAACTAATTAGTTGAATGTAAATTAAATCAGTATCTAAGAGCAATAGCATATTTTATGAATCTTATATCAGGTTTGCACCCTTAAAATGCAAGTTATAACAGAATCACTCAAAAGAATCCCTATCACCTTGTGAGAAATTTTCTCATCAATTTCGTTTTGAAAAAAAGGATTTTGGACTTGCGAATAATCAAAAGATAGATACCCCTATCCACATAATAGCCTAGATACATAATAGACGGATAGGAGAGGTCAGATGTCACAATGAGTTTAGACCTTTCACCCTTCTGTCTGGATAGGATCCTTTCAAACTTTCCATACATCCGTCCGGACCCGTCTTATGAATTGTATAATTTAACCGTGCCGTCTTTTCATCCATTCTCCTTTTGTTCGAAGAGCAGACAAACCCGTTGCCATGGCATAAAGAAATAAAAAAATTAATGGATGTCCGAACAATGGGGAGAAATTGTGATAGGTGAGAGTAATCTTTTACGACCAGCGACAATTCTTGTTCTTTTTTATTCCGCTAAGAAACCCCAATTGTTGAGGTTAAATAGGGTCAGTCGACTCAGTCCTATGGGACGATCCAATTCCAATTTTGAATTGTAAATTTTGTTTGGTGCAATAAAACTTTCTTATACCGAAATTTATTTTAAAGTAGATTGTCAAATGAGAGTGACCAAGGAAGGTGGATCAAGTTCAAATTAAGTTTCAAAGTATAAATAAAATTAGTTTTACTGTTTACAGCAGTCTGTTATTTTTTGTTATTTCGTCAAATTAAGTGTTGTTAATAAAAAAACAAGTGAAACAGCAGTGCAATTTTCAGTGAAGGACGGTGGACATCATTATTTTCTTTAACTGTTAAGGTGAGTGATTGAAAAGTCTTAACAAATAAACCTCATACAAATGTACCTCCGACATCTTATAGATTTATCGTCTACCGTTTGTTTATTTTTTTTTCCATGTGAATTAAAGTAAGAGCGATCCCCGACGTTTTCTTGTGAGAATGGCGCCACTAAGGTATTTTGTAAAAAAAAAAATGTCTGGATGATAGCTTACTGTGAACGAACTTTGGTAGCAGTCTGCACAATTTTCACTGTGGATCTAGTTGTTGTTAAAGTACTTGGTTTAGTTACACACCTGCGTTTTCTCCATGCTTCCATAAATTATAACCACAATGGCAAATATCTCAGAGGCCACGGGCCAGCTATGTTGGCAATAGACTTATGTATGTTATTCTAGGCGTTTTGGGTAAGCAGTGCTAAGTTTTAAATGTACAGAGGCCAGCACATCAAGTTACCATAATCTGTCAAATTTCTTTGATAGTATTTCAACTTTATTGCAAAGACATAAGGTTCATTTTTAATTGAGAAAATTTGACAGTTAGGAATAGCTTGATGTGCTGGCGTCTGTACCAGCGCTCAGTTGGTTGAATTGACAATTTGCCAGTCCGTGGCGAAATCGAACCCTACAGAAAAATCTGTATTTTTTTATTCGCAATAATTTCAGCAGGCGAAAAGCCGATTCATTCATTAATTTTTAATTCCCCGCCAAGATATCATGGCGGTAAAATGCGTCTTATTGCACGAAAACTTACATTTACCCACTTACATATCAAGATCGAATTAGGGATACAAGCGATAATAAAATACATACCAAAATAGGTAGATAAATCTGCATATGCCACGTGGGAATGCTCGAGTAATTTCGTTAAAGATATCACGAATTGCGCCGACAATTCTGCACCTGTTGATGTTAATGTGTAGTTTTCTTCATTTCTCTGTCCGCATGTCAATGAGTCTTATTTCAGACATCAAATTTGCCTCGTATATGTACAAAGTTAGAAGGTATTGTGTGCCGTTTGGCTGTTGTAAAATTCAGGGGTGACTTATTATTTCAACACTCGCTGCTCCCGTGCGGTTTCACCCTCTACTCGGCTCCTATTGGCCGTAGCGTGATGTTACATAGCCTTCCTGGATAAATGGACTATCCAACACAAATAGAATTTTCAAGTAGTTCCAGAGATTAGCGCGTTCGAACAAACAAACTCTTAAGCTTCTTTCTTCTTTTGAAGGCCTTCCCACGTCCCAAGTTCTTGTTAGCAACAGATACTATTTTGCAGCAAATCTTATTCCCTGCGGGCGCACGCTAGTCGTTTTAACTCACATGCTAGATATTCGAATATATTTCCCAGTCCAACTGCACCTGAAATAAAGTAAATCTAGCGTTGTTTAGAAAAAAAAATGGGATAGTTAGTAAATTCGAGCTTCGTAAAAAGTAACAATCACATTCTAGGGCCCTTAGAAATCTGTTCATTATAAACATGATTCACATTAATTTTACTGCTCTCAATAACCATTTAAATACATAGTTTTGTGTTTGACATACAAGCTAATAAATATTCTGCTATTCTGGAGAAAATTTCACCGTATAAACTAGAAGTGAAGTGTCATCTTACCTGTCACTAGGAAATCTAGGATTGAGAGCTCACTTCCAACTCAATTTACCTAAGTTTTCAGGACGAGATCTTTACATAATAGACCAGTAGAAATAGTGCTGTAAAGCGAGTTTTTAATTGCATGTTACTTACTTAATCTATAAACCTGTATCAATTATAAAACCATAGTGATTTACTAGTGATTAATGTAATTGTAATACCTAGAATCGAAAGGTATCGAATAGTCAATAACAGGATGTTGACTACCTCCTGCTCTAGGAAGTTATTCTTTACAAATTCGCAAATACCTTCGATTTTCATTCATTCTTAGCCTATTAACATGTTAAGTATGAAAGTCTTAGTCTAATTCTACTGATAAGCTTTTTTGAGTTATCTTGCATCTTTTGTGCCTAGATATAAAAAAGTATACCTAAATGCAAGTATAGGGTATTTATTGATTCCGCATAGATTAAAAATAACCGATATAAATACTCTTCGATGATAGAGTAGGTAGGTACTAGATACCTAAGCTAATTTAAAGTTCTATGGTCTCTAGTTTATAATATAAATCCAGCTTTTTATACATCAATAGCATCATCGTTTAATAAATCGTTGTCAGTAAATGTCAATGATTATCTCTTAATTGAAATTAAAACGAAGGAACGTTACGTAGGTAGGTACTCCAAATTGCATTTATTCAATTTGACTAATAAATTAATTGAGAAAGGATGAACTCTTCAACTTCGACGCTACCGCTACTGACAATTAAAAGGAAATGCGCACACTACTATAACAAGTACCTACCTATAGCAACATAGGCTTGTTACTACGTCATCATTACGTTTAATTGGCAACGCGCTAAAACGAACGCCCCCAGTTAATGATCTACATTCTCAAACGGCCGGTCTTCGACGCACTATGTAAACGTTAGAAAATTAGAAATGAGGAAATATTGATTCACGATAGTGCATGTGTGCGTGCTACAGTGTTATTCGAATTACGTAACTATCATGAAATCCGCGGCAGCAACGTGAACTTGGCTGCGTACTATTGGTGCAGTAATGCTGCACTGAAGTAAAATCAAGAATTTAGGACACTCAGTGCGCGTCTGATAAATTTATAATGTTAAATAGGTACCTACATTTAGTACAATAAGCTTATGTGAGCTACCTACCAATACCATACAACATTAATGAAGAGCAACGTTTAACATTAACACACGTTGCGAATTTCAAATAGCGCGCTCCTCGCGTCCACACAACATTTTATAGTAGGCACATCTGTGTCTGTGACACCAGGGCCAGACGTGTCTATAGTAAGAAAAAAAAACAATTTGTGGTCTATTGAATATGCGACGCGCCGCGCACTTTGCAAAGGTCGAAAACCTCCGCGACAATAGGCAAGGATATTTCACGATTTAATAGCACTTTGGAACTCAATAAAATCGATCAGTATTAGAATTACAGTTATACAGTATAAATGTTATCTAGTAGATAGGTCCCTAACCACATACTTAGATGCAACAAACCTACAATAACATAATAAAAATATTTGCGACGCGACGCTTCGATGATTACACGTACCGGCGCGAAGACGCCCTTGAATTAACAAAAAAATAAACAAATAGCAATGACCTCGGCACACATGATAGACACGATTACTTACACTATTATTCAAACTGAGTCGGGTCAGATTAGGGCGGCTATTATAATTCATAGTACTCGTTTAGTGAACACGTTATTATAAAATAGAACTAGAATCACCGGCTAGTTTAATTTGATAAGGTGACGTCATCATCGTCTGGGCCCCTAATATGACGTCAGCTAGTACAGTGACCCACAAATCTACAGACACAATAAATTCAGCAACGTACGATGCGAAAACCGCGCGGGGGTCAATGAACTGTTGACGTATTTAAAATACGCACAAGTAGGTACCTTATCGCGAAATGTAGTACGCGGCGCGGCAAGCGGAGCGAGCTTGCTGTGCTATGTGTTTGCAAAATGGTTATTTATAGATGTGAGTGTCCGTGACGGATGGTTCGAGCTATTTCTAAGGTCCCGAGAATTGGTGAGTAATAACATTAAATTGCAAGTATTCATTAAATGTCTATGAATGCAAATCAATTCAATCGTTAACTTACAACCAGCTTAAATCCTCCTACGTGCGTCCAAAGAGTTTTATACAGACGATGACTGAATGATGTAGTAAGAACTGGTTGACTTTATTTTTAAATTAACAAAATATTTCATAGAAAAAGATAAAATGACACCAAATCTACTTGTCAATTATCGAAAATAGTGATGTACTCGCTTCGTTTAACGGTTTATTTAGGAAAAAATGAAATGTCGGTTTTTCATTCTTTGTTGAAAAATTTTGATTGGCCGTCAAAAAAAAAAACGGGTTACTTAAAGTTATCGTGTGAGCGAAATCTTTTTCTCAAGACGCCGGAAACTCGGTGAGAGTTCGTTTTGCTGCTATACTTTTAACGCTATTGATAATGAAAAAAATGTGAGAAAGGAAGTGTGTCTGTCGTGGTGCTACTAAACACACTACACCAGAGTTCTTTCTTTGTAAAGAAAGGAAGAGTCTGCATCGAGTGTATGAGCTATTTTCAACTTCATATTGCCTTCCTTTAAGATTCATATTAGCAGTAAAAGGACTGCATTGGAACCTTGTCCGTTCAAAACGAAGCACCCGCAGTAGCTGCCCTACCTACCTATATTATAATGCGACGGATACAGATCCGAGTTTCTTACTTACATACACATACACGTGAAGTACGAAGGCCAGTTTTAAATATGTGTATGTGTCGCGAATACATACGGCTTCGATGATCAGCAGGTGTAAGCGAACTAAAGGCGAGGGGTTATTGCGATTAACTCTTTTATCCCTTCGTTTCCATATCAAAGAGTAATGAACCTTGTTCTACTATTGGACAACGTCGATTAGTAACCGTGTGATTTTTTAATATTCGATGAAACCGGTATTGCAATATTTTTTATTAATGTATTTAAGGTGAAGTATTTTAAACTTGATCATTTGAAATCATAATAGAATTATTGATTGAACTAGTTTAAATAAGGTGGCATTCCAATAAGTATTGATAGGTGCTTTTGTTTATTCTAATAATGACCACCGATTGTCTTTAAAATTGTTTTAACTAATGTAAGATTCTAGTTAGACAACTATTTAAATACCTACAATAGATGCAAAGAAAAAGGTATTTTGTGCTATGATTATTATTATTTGGTTTTAAGATTTATTTATTTGAGAAATGGACAACGCATAGAGACAAATCCAAAGAACTTAACTAATTGTAACAACAAAGGCGAAACTGGCGGTGAATCGATTGCGAGTAACGAAGGTCAAAGGGTTTGCAAGTGTGTGTATGTATGCAAGTATGCAGGCGAGCTCGGTGCGGCGTCGCTGCTGCACGCCTGCACCGGCGGTTGCAACACCCTCCCCCCTTCATTCTCGGCTTCTCGCTCGTCGCCTTCTTGCCGCTAGCCTGTCTCACCTCGCGGCCGGCAGCCTTGCGCGACGCGCCGCGCTCTTTCACATTCAAAATTATTCGCAATCGCAACCATTGCAAAAACTCTCTGTGCAATAAAATACTTAATATTTCGATGCGTTCACAATTAGTTTTAAAACAGAGTGGTAGTTAAAAGTTAATAAAGAAATTAAGTGCCTTTTATACTTTGAATGCACTCCTCGTTGCATGTCCCGCGCGCGTCGTTATGAGAACCCCGTACTGGCGGTCACGTTGACGTCGCGCCGCCATATCTGTCTCGGCCACCAACTAGCAAAATTAATAGGTAATTATTTCGTGTACAGTGTTTTAGATTGATTTTGTCGTTCAGTGATTGTGTGTTAAAGTGTTTTCTATCTTCTGGCATCCTTTGTGGTGATTCTTATTGGATTCTTTTTGGAAATTAAGGCGCGCGCCGGCCGGTTCTTATCGGGTGCAATGCAGTTGCACTCTCAACTTATTGCAGTTTTGCATTTACCGAAGTTTCATGCGCGGAAAGTTTCTAGTGTTTATATTCTGCTCGAAGAGGATTGTAAATGTGTTCTAAAGTGATTATTCGTTAAAAGTGATATGTGAAGCGTTTTAATAGAGCTGTCACAGTTTGCTGTGTTATTTCGGTCATTGACCGCCGGAATTCGCATCTCCTATAAATTAGTGGTGTTGTTAGATTTTTTGACATAATTTCGATTTTCGTTTTTAGGCTCAAAATTGTGTCGCTTCACTAGAAGAATGCAATGACACACGCATTCGCTTTTTGAAATTTCACCTTCAGCCGGATGGAATGAGGAGTGCACAATCCCATTGTTTCACAGTTTCATATGTTTGAACATCATTTGTTTTTTTGTTTTTCGGACGATTAGAGAGTTATCATTTTCTTCCAAAATTACAAAAATTACGAAATAAAGGTAAATATTATTCTTTTCCACAGTATTATGTAAATATAAAATAAATAGTTATCCGAAAAATATTTGTTGGCATTGTTCACATGCGTGGCTTCCTTGAATCGCTGCTGGATGACATCATCTGTAGGCAAGCCATAAGAGATCCCAATTTCTAGTGCACAAAGTCATTATAAAGTTTACTCTGAACTTTTGTCTAATACCCCAAAGTTCCAGCAGTTGAGTGTAGTGTGTGTAAAATGATGATGAATGTGCAGAATGGCGGAGGGCAATGGAGAAATACCCATTGAAGAGGTACCTGGGAAGGACTCCGATGTTGGCCGAACACCGGATTATCGCAAACTCATTGACTACGGCTTGGATCCTAAGGTAAGCATTTGATTTCAATAGAAGCCAATACTCTTAGTTTTATTAGTGCATGACATGCTAATTTTAGGCTTAGAATCTGGTTGCAAGAAAAATTTTTTTGCAAAAAAAATTTTTGCCGATATAAAACTTGGGATTTAACCAATTTTGATGAGTTTCTGACATGCCCTTGAGTTACAGTGGTTTTTGGTAGCTGTTTTTATTATGTAGCACAGGTAGACTGTCTTGGTATAGCCTAGGCCTCTTGAGATATTACCCGTGTCAATGAACTTTCAGTTGTTTCAAATAATATTATTTAAGAAAACTGCTTCACCCTAATGGCAAAGCCACATTATACTGTATGATGATATAATAGAGGCCATTTTCTGTTATTTCCTAATAATCTAGTGTCTAAATAAATTCAAATAAATTCTTATTGGCATCTGCTTGGAGCACACCCTCCTTAAAACATTCCTGTTGGAATCTTGTTGTGGTATATAGATGGTCATTTGGATTTTAATGATTTTAATAAAAAGAATTTATGTATATGACTCATATAAAATAAACATAAATGAGTACCTAGATTTAGTACTATGTAAGGGCAGCATCCAACTCACTTTGTGTGTGAATAAAGCCATGTACAGACTGTTCAGTAACAAGAACCAAGTGGCCCATGCAGTATTTATTTTTCAAGGTCTTTTTAGAAATTGTATCTGGATAAATCAAGAATAGTTTTGCTCAGATAACTGATGTACTTAGTAGCTGTAATAAAAAGTTGATTAAACACCAATGTATAGGTAATAAAACAGGTTTAGTGCTATAGGTTGGTAGTGATTCACAAATCTTATCATAGATTGCATTTAGTTCTTAGAAACCCATGTGGGGAATCCACAGCCTTTATGTTGCCACACCTGAAAGTTACATACTTGAAAGAAAACTTATTATGTTGGTAGCAGTTATTTGCACTTTCTCTCTGATAATGTTGACCTTTGCCATTTATTATCTGGGCACCTGCAATGCATGCATACAGGCTTGCATGTTTTTAAAAATTGTTGCCAACCAGAATGCTAATAAATATGATAAATGGTTTAAAGATGTCCTTGTGCCTTTGCTCATTTTTTGTAAATTCTATGTAAACCCCTGTTCTTAATGGTGACATTGTATTATGTAGTTCAAGACCCTCTATTAGATACCTATATAAAAATAAATTTGGTTAATGACTTCATCACTTAATGCTATTTCATAATATGTTTAGATAGTCATCTGTGTTACATAGTATGTATGCATGTATAATTTATTTGGTATAAATGAAATTTTCGCCAGTGCTTCAATGCGACTTTATATTCCGATACGCGGTCTTCATACTGGATTCCAATAAGGTTTGCCAACTGACTACCTACCCACGGTCATGTAGATAGGTAGTATACTTATATGTTGACAAATTTATCATTCGGAAATCCTTAAACGCATGAGGCCAGTGTACACTGGTATGCGTCGAGAGGGCAGCGCGGGGGGCGGCACTGAGTAATTTTCCTCGTCACTGTCCTTTGCAACTTTTAAGTATAAAACATGTCTTTTTATTTCGAAGAAACCACTTCGGTTCTTGCATATAGATGGCCTTGTAATATCTACCGACATAGTGACGCATCAGCACCCCTTATCTTCATATAAACTTGCGTGAATTGCGATGGTCAGTGAATTACTACATCACCGTACAGGATAGCTAAGTGTTACGATATCTATTACGATGATTATACTGCAATTATCTCCGATAATACCTAATCAAGAATTGCATTCCCAAGTTTCAAATTCCTTTATGGGGGCACTGATGTAAAATGAACACGTTCGCAAATTCGTACGTAACGTTTTCTCGCCTCCTGTGCACCGCCCCTAAATAGGCTTCTATACCCCGTATATAAGCCTATTTATCATAATATTACAATAGTAGTACAATAGTAGTATTGTAATATGATTCTGGTAGTAGTAGTAGTGGACTAGTGAGATCTTTAAATCCAATACAGTAACTACCTCGCTGATCTAGCGGTCGCGAGCGCTGCGGCTGAGTCCGGGTTTGATTCCTAGGTCTGGCAATGTTATCGGGTTTTCTTATCTGGAAATTCTCAGTAGCAGTCTGGATGTTAGTGCCGTCCGGTAGGCAATAGGCTCGCCCCCTATATCACATGGGATTTAAACATAACTAGCCAAATGTTGACTTACCTGTGGGTAATCCTCTGTCCAACCCGTCGGGGTACAAGACTTGATGTTATTTATGTATATTAAATCCAAAAAGGTGGTTTCAAGTCGTGGGCCTTGCCGCGACCTAACTTTATTGGCACCGCGTAGACCTTGCTATTAAATGGAATACAGTCCAGTGGCCTACCCATATTCCAATAGCCTCCGTGAAGAAAGCGTACACTGTAATTTCTATATCAGTAGAAATTGTATTTAATGGTGAATATTATGTCGTTTCCAGGTAGCAGCCAAGCTCGACGACATTTATAAGACTGGAAAGCTAGCGCACGCCGAACTGGATGAACGTGCGTTAGATGCCTTAAAAGAATTTCCATCCGACGGTGCTTTAAGTGTTCTTGGACAATTTTTAGATTCAAATCTCGAGCATGTATCTAATAAAAGTGCTTATTTATGTGGAGTCATGAAGACCTATAGGTGAGTACCCACGTTGTATTATTTCGCTTGGCAACCCGATCAAAATATTGGATGATTGCCAAACTCCCCGGTATATCTGGGTCACAATCTTGAAAAATTGATTTGACATATTATTGGCATTTTAATTTTTATAGGTTATTTTTCTTTTTAAATTTATTTTATAAGCCGCGTTGCGGACAACCGTTGAATTTAAATCCCGCGGCCCTCTGTCTGAGTAACTAGGAAATGATGCTGCTACTGCGCGACCTTGCAATATGAAAATCGACGCACAATTTAAAAATACCTTTATTGCACAGTATCAAGCCTTGACAAAGCCAATCGCCGGTTAGGGAGTTACGAACCAATCAAAATAATTGTTCCCCTACACAGTCTGCCGAATTAAATGTCGTGTCGAACTGTCGACCTTTTGGAGAAGAGGTCACTTCGATACCGACCATTAAAATGCAATAAAAATTGATTGCCGCGACTGAAATGCCCTCATAATGTCACTAGGCTAAGATGTTCTGCAAAGTTTAGCACTCCTATCTAAGTACCCATAGTCGTGCCTCTGATGCCGACCCAGCATTAACGTGTGTTAGCTCTGATTGGTAGTGGCTTTCGAAATGGCTTCCAAGCAGTTCCGTTAATAGGTATAATTGTTTGTTATACCGCGTGTACATAGGTGGCGCACGGTGTATTGTGATTTCTACCGAGTAGAAAGATGAGTTGAGAATCACTTGGTAAGCACTTTCAAATCACGAGATTCTTTTTAACTCTCTTCTAAAGACAGAGAGAGTAGGTTCATTGTTATACGCTGCGACAGTTCCCTTGAGTTTAAGATCAAACTGTTAATGAAGCGAGAAAGTGAGTCGTTAATTGATACGTGACACAGTGCTTGTAGCTGGAATGCTTGCTCCGTGGCGAAACTGACGGATCATTTTGCTTGTCCTCGTGTTTATTTGCGCCGCCCGTCGCAAGATTAGATTACGGATGGTCATTGGCCCTTGTGCAGTCGTGATGCAGAACCTGTTTGCGAGATTTCATAAATTGCTAATTGGAATCATCCTTAGTGGCCTCTATTAAGAAGGGATGTGGTTTTTTTTTAGTTTTCAATTTTAATAACTTTAATTTAGACCTTATATTGAGTTTTTATCAGTATTTGTGTCTCATCACGAGTAAGTACTGCCTCGTGTTCGCTTAAAAATAGTGTCTGCAACAGGGCTGCTAAAGTTAACGCTCTGGGTTCGATTCTTAGATTGGTCAGCTCAAACCTTTTGCAGTTACTGCACGTAGTTGTTAATTGGAACGCAAGTCCTGAGAAAGTTTTGTCGCGGAGTTCAACTCGATATCAAAGATTTGCCGCCTTTTTCTCAGATTCTTTTCGGTCTTAGTGTGAATCTCCGACGGAGTTTTTACCCCAAGCCTTTTCAACACACTTTCACGCAACGTTCAGATGTAGAAGTTATGCATCATTGCCTGACCTCATTCTTGTACGGTCAGCAACAAGACCAGCTCTTGTTCCTAACCGTACAAGAAATAGGTAGATACTTAATAAAGTCTTAAACCGGATTTCGTTACTAACTGCGCCTCAATTATATCCAGCGTGATCATTGCAAAGGAATTGATCAGTGATGTGATGTATTTCAGACAGAAAAGCAGGGCGGGCGTGCAAGGAGCGCCCGCGCTGTCAGCTACTGTCCAGGTGAAGGGCCCCGACGAAGAAAAGATCAAACAAATACTGGCCCGGACCGGGTACACGTTAGATGTTACCACAGGTCAGTATAGTCGCTAGGGACTGGAAAACGACCCATAGATAACTTGGTTCAAAGAGAATATTAGTTTCGAGATAACTTGTTGTTGTATGTGTAAATAGAATATAGATGCATTCATTTTAATTAGTTAAATATCTACACATTTCAGTGGTTGCGTAATATTTTATGTGATACTTTATTTTACATCTTTTGATCCCCTTATATCATCTTCTAGCCAAATAGCACGGTTGATAGATCGGAAAATTTCTTACCACCAGTCTTGTTTTTCATATATTTATCTTCTTAACCTTATAAATACATTGCGTTCTTGATATAAAACAATAATATTAAATAGCTATTGAATGCAGTTCGCATACGCGGACATTGTATGTGCGAATAATAAAGTTCTCAAGTTTTACGTGCAATGCAGCGCGAAGGACATCGCGTACTTCATTAGTTTGTCCTTTCATTAATTTGTGGATAAATATATATTTTTTTTTTGTGTTGTAAGTACTAGTTTATCTCTGAACAAGGTTCAAATTGCAGCCAAAGTTGATAAACCAGGTCGCCATAATTTGTGTTTCACTTACGTGGATCAACGTCGTCTGCTTCGAGGATTTAACAAATGTAACATTATGGGGTTTATTTATAAACGTTGCTTACAGTTAAGTATCAGTACTAGTGGTGGGTAGACAGTATTAGAGGTTGTTTAACTTAAACATTTTGACGTTTAAACATCTGTTATCTTCTTTAACCTTGCACTTCCAAGTTCCAGATTTTCGTGACACGCTAGCGCCACGATATCGTATGAAGTTCTTCATGTGAACTATATTGTTTGTCATGCATTTATAGCTTGGCATTGCGTCCTGTGTATGTGGGCTGTGAAAAGGTTAAGCAACCTTTATTTAAAAAGGAAACAATGTTCCCATGTAATATTTAGCGATTTTTGGTATCACATAAAATATTGGTCGACATAATCTCTTACACCGTAGCTTTTATAAAATGACTAGATTCTTTCAGAACTTAATTATTTCCTTTCTAACTTTGGCAAATTTCATTCAATGTCAATATTCCACAACAATGATACGCTTTTGAACGCAGCTGAATAGTGCTGAACGCGTTCAGTTTATTTGTTGAATTCGCCCCATAGAAACAAAGAACTTATTGGTTTTTGGGTTTTTGTACAGCAGAGTTTCTTTTGAGATATATAGTATAGCAGTGTTACTTTATATCATAGTTACTTTTGAATGCATTGCTGAGGTAGTTTCCTTATTTAGACATTTGACAGTAGTTGGAATCTGATTCTAACCAGACTCCGACACCCGACCTATTGGAATCCGATTCAGCATTAGTAATTGGAATCTGCCCTGACACAGTACTCGTATCAGATCGATATTTAAATCCATAATTCGATGATTTGTATCAGATTGATATTGGAATTAATAAAATATTATCAAAATTGTCATCACATAAGTGAAATTATGGTCTTCTAGGAATCAGATAAGTCTAATCGTTTTGCTAGAATACTTTTTAGAACTATAAAACCGCCAGCCAGGAGATAGCGCGCTGATACGCGCACATGTGCTTAGGGTTCAAATGTATACGTAGTTAGGTTACATGTATGTACGCACGGAACTTGGTTTAATGACGTCACTGATGCATTCGCGACTTACTCGCATTCAAATAAGTGTGGCCATATTTGAATGTGCTCCCGTTCTTGAACGGAAGCTCCAGTTCCATTCGCGCTGGCACTCTAGTGCAGCGGTGTGAACCTCGTCTGCAACATACACGCACAGCCGATTCCCGCATATAATGATCGGTCAAATCGGTCAATTTGGACATCTTGTCTGAAAAAAGGTGCATCCTGGGCTGGGGTTGAACCTAAAGTAATTTTAGGAGCCTTCAATTTCAGTTTTTTTTCGTACCTTGTTACAATATTATCTGATGCAAAATACTTAGTTGTTATAGGATGTCCCTCGATTTGATCAGATTGTTTTTGAGTTTGACATTGGTAACTGGTTATGGCCAGGTCAACGAAAGTATGGCGGGCCGCCGCCCGGGTGGGAAGGCGGTACGCCGGGCGCCGGCTGCGAGGTGTTCTGCGGCAAGATCCCCAAGGATATGTACGAGGACGAGCTCATCCCGCTGTTCGAGCGCTGCGGCAACATCTGGGACCTGCGCCTCATGATGGACCCCATGACCGGCACCAACCGCGGCTACGCCTTCGTGACCTTCACGACGCGCGAGGCGACGCAGCGCGCCGTGCAAGAGGTGAGACCTTAGCCTAACGCGTCCACACGTCGCTACACCAGTCGGGCTATTCTGTAATAAATCTCACTATGTTAACTTAACTGTAGCGAACTGTCATTCTACCTAATGATAGAGATGGACACTACTGACAGACACTCCGCCTAAGTTGTCATGGTGAATTTTTGACAGAATAGTAGTACAGCAGTATGGCGTCTCCCATGCCGGCCGCGGCTCGGCATCGGAGACTTGAGCGTGTCCGGGGGAGAGGTCATTCGCATAAATGTTAGAGTAGCTGTTGCATGTTATGTGATGTTCTAGTTATTTTTGGTTTCTATAATTTCATAAATTCTTGTTTCGATGTTGCTCTTGCTCTGAATAGTTGGAACAAACCTATGTTTCACTCTATCAATGTTTGCTCAATCAATGATGAATGAAAATTACCACTCCCTCGAACTTAAGTGTACAATAAGCCGTAGAGTTGTTGAACAAACAACAAGCATTTGCTACAAAGATTGGTGCCATCTGTGGCTACATTGTGGCGTGGTGTCCCCGCAGCCTTGACGATTTGCAAATATTTTGATAACCAGCGGCCTGCGCCGATAGTGCGGCGGCACCTATCTTTGTGCGATACATGGATGTTATCGAGCACATCTGTACCAATAGCCAACATTACAGCACTCTGTGTTATCGCAAAACTAAAACAATGGTGCAATTGTTCAATATCAGTTATTATGATTGGTAACACAAAATTGTGTCAAAACTCTAAAGCTTTAAAAGAATATTTTTTTATATTGATTATAATTGGTGTTATAAATTTGAAACAAAATTTATTCTAATTTGACGTCTACTTTCCAGGTGACTCGCCGAAATGTTTAAGTATATTTCCCTTGAAAGATTAACAGTATCACAGCACTTAGCTGCCGCGCGTTTGGGCACTTCCGCCTGCGCGTACCCTCCTGGCGAAACCATCACGTCCCTACTGCGTCTCACTTGCGAGGCACTCTGCCGCTTTTAGTCGCGCTAGCTATTGTCACCGCAGCATCCTGATGGTTTCTAAGTGCGCAGAGGAAGTGACCAAACCGCGGCGTCACTTGCAAGAATACTAGTACTCATCAGCCAGTATTTTTGCAAGGTCCCAATCATTTGCCTGTCGAATATGTTCACAGTCACACTTGGGAGATTAGATATAAGCTTCTTCTATCACTTAAAAAGCATGTCATTAATATCCCGCTCACGGCGGCCATTTGCACCACCCATTCGCACTAAATTGTTCCCTTTTGTGTATGCTACTGATACAGTAACGATATAATGTTGTTGAATTGTTGAACCGCTTGATGGCAAGCAGCCGCCGTCCAATTAATATGTATAATCACTGAATTTTGTGTAAATGTGCAAACATAACACCTATAAACTGATCTAGCCTCGCTTGTCCTGAGATATCACCCCGTTCTTTACTGTTGCACCTCGTTCAATTTTAAGTTGCTTTAATATTATTTTATTTTTGTTACCATCACACGTACTCGCTTCTTTTATTTTCACCTCATCAAACGGTCCACTTACAGGGTTAACTTTGAATTGGCTTCGAAAAGTTCTCCAACTGAGAATTTAATATATCTCAGGCTCTCCTCTTTGCTCCGTACAACACTGTCGGCTTATCATCCAAATTCAGTTAACTCATTTCGATTGGCTCTAACCGTCATCACCACGCGCGTCGCTCGTCGCGCGTCGACGAGGCCAGCCTGGCTGGCCACGGCCCGAAGGGTCCGAAACGACGCCCTTTTTCAAAATTGTTCCCTTGTTATTTTTCCCACAGCTCGATAATCACGAAATAAAACCAGGGAAGACTCTCAGAATTAAGATTAGCGTACCGAATCTGCGACTTTTCGTCGGCAACATTCCCAAGTCTAAAGGCAAAGAGGAGATACTGGAAGAGTTTGGTAAATTAACAGGTAAAGTGTCACTCGAATGAATTAAGGAGTTTATAGAGTTGTCGGGTTGAGTGCGTGGGGCTTGGTGTGGACCGGCTCGGGCTCCCGCTTGCTCCCGCTTGTCCCCTCCCGCGTCCCGCGCGTCCCTCCCGCGTCTCTCCAGTCATACGCCGCCGGGCGGCCGCGTCAGCGAGCCCGCCCGGCCCAGGCTATTCTCCCTCGAATTGTTCTTGCAGCTGAATGATTATGAAATTCGAAAGGGGAAAAAGATTGGCGTAACAGTTTCCTTTAACAATCACCGGTTATTCGTGGGGAATATCCCTAAGAATCGAGATCGGGACGATTTGTTTGAGGAGTTTACTAGGCACGCACGTAAGTCCTTGTCGAATTCATAATAAGTGCTACTCGGTTGTTTACTAGAGCGCGCCGCGGGGCACCGTGACGCGCGCAGGCCGCCCGGCCCGCCTGGCGGCCTGGCGGCCTGCTGGCCCTTCTGGCGGCCTGCTGGCCCGTCTGGCGGCCTGCTGGCCCGTCTGGCGGCCTGCAGCCTTCACTCGCTCGTCACCGTGGCCCGCGGCCCCGCCGACCGTATACCTTTGATTGGCCTTTGCCTCGAGAATGCTCACTGGTCATGACTGGAGAACCTTGCTGTTGTTCTCTAGAATAGAATTCTTCAGTACCGTATATGTTCTCCTGGAATATCGTTTGTTTTGCTTCATATTCTGTAGCGTTGAATGACTGACTTTTGCGCGTCGGGCTCGAGGGAAGCTTTGTTCATACCGTTAGCGTGCCTGCGCTCCGCTTCCCGATGCTTAACCACACTTTATGATTGCAGCTGGGCTCGTCGAAGTTATAATATATAGTTCGCCCGATGACAAGAAGAAAAATAGAGGATTTTGTTTTTTGGAATACGAGTCTCACAAAGCGGCGTCACTAGCTAAACGTAGACTGGGCACGGGTAGAATAAAGGTAAATGTTTACTGCTGACATGTCACCTGTTTTGTATTGCGTGTTGGTCTGGTCAGAGCGGAGTAATAGTGTAATGTTCATTTATAATTCGAGCAGGTATGGGGCTGTGATATAATAGTGGACTGGGCGGACCCACAAGAGGAACCTGACGAGCAAACAATGAGCAAAGTAAGTGCGCTGGTTTTCTCTCTTGCTATTTATTGAAATTTAGGTCATACAAGCAGAATCAAAAAAGATGTTTTCTCTTTGGATTGGCAAACGCATAAACCTGAAGACATTTTGTTTGACTTCGACACTCAGTGCCGCTATGGACTACAATAATTTTTCGAAGCATAATATTAAAACGTCTTCAGTTAATCTTTACCATTACAAGATACTAAACACGCTGTCATTGTTTAGGTGAAGGTATTGTACGCGCGCAACTTGACGCAAGAAATAACTGAAGACGCACTGAAAGAAGAATTCGAGCGCTACGGAACTGTGGAACGTGTCAAGAAGATTAAGGACTACGCCTTCGTGCATTTTGAGGACCGGGATTGTGCAGTAAAGGTAAAAAACGCGAGTTAATTGTTCAGAATTAATCGCCACACCACACTAGAGTTTAAATCTGAACTGTATGTAGTTTTCAAGAACTTGTGTGCCATTCAATTTCCTGACGACATTTTCCTCATTTCTGAGCATAAGAGGCCATGACAATCCACAACTTTTCAAGTCACCGGTGTCACTTTCAGACTTCATCGTATATAGTCATTATTTATGTAGATATCTGAAAGAAATATATTATAATTATGATTGCAGGCCATGCAAGAACTAGACGGCAAAGAAATGGGTGGCGCGCGACTGGAAGTGTCGCTAGCCAAACCACCGTCCGACAAGAAGAAGAAGGAAGAAATATTGCGCGCGCGCGAACGACGCATGATGCAGATGATTCATGGCCGTGGCGGGTAAGTGTCAGCCTGTGTGGTTATTTCTGAGGAGCTGACGAACAAAATTATACACAGTTTTTATTTTATTTTTAAATTGGCTCTTGACCTCATCTCGCTTAATGGAAAGCGATGGTTAAGGTCTCCGATGTAACGATGCCTTTTCACTTACACTTCGGTAAAAAAAGGTTCGCTGCTTTGTAGAACGTCTCTACCTCTCATACCTGTGTGACTATCTCTTTCTATAGCTCGTTGTCATATCAACACAGTACTGTAAATCCATTTTGCAACAACCAAACTTGTGCTTTTTTGTATATTTAGCGAACTACACTTGGTATGTTTATTGCGCATATCAGACAAAACAGTTGTTTTTATGGTAAAAAACCTATTCCTCACACAGTTTGTTTGTTCGAGACAGTTGATAGAAATGGATTAACTAGATTTTGTTCGACGGCTCCTCGCTTATTTTTTAATTGATATATTGTATTGTATACTATCCCCGACGTGCATTGTTACTCAGAATACATCCCATTTTGAGAATAAAACGATACTGAATTGTGTTTACGTGAACCTACTTAAATATTGATTGCTGATTTGCAAAATTAAAGTTAGTCTCTCATTATAATGCCTCTGTAAACTATCAAACGTGATGGTTGGAACTTGTATTCGTACGAGTGATAATCAAAAATATGGAAATGCATGATTCTAAGCCCTACAATCAACATTTATTTATTTATTTATTTATTTATTTAGGGATAAAAAACAGCAGTACAAAACATGTCGTAAACAAAATATAAACTTAAACTAGTGGCACTTATTGCACTACCAACACTATTATCCACTGATCACTAACTTATGATTAATTATGCTACGCGAGTTAAATACATTATTAAACTATTAAAATTATAAAAGATCTTTCTTTTATTAGAATAAAATTATGATGCCATTATAGACTCGACTACAAGTATCCTAAATTTGTTAGCGGATAGGTTAAAAATATCTATGCTCTCAAATCTGTCGTTGTAAGAATCCACCAGTTGACGCAGAGGAGCGCGAGACCCAGCATTAGAGTGACATATTTGGCTGGTATTAGTTGCTAGTAAACGGTATGGGCGCGCTCGTCTACGCACTACTGTTCTCGGAACCTTAAACCCATTCTAGCACCAGTTTTGCTCAATTCAACTCAATTTTAAAATCTTCCAAGAAACTCTGGTCAGCACCAAAAGTCATTTGTTAAAGTTTAATACATTCAAAATCATATGTTTCTCCTAAGAATGAATGTCGAATTTCGAAACCACAACATCAGCTCACGTTATCAAATAAAAAAATCACTTGAGTATATGTTGGTGAAATTATAAATTCTCAATTGAATGGCAATAAAAGTTGAAGGTACTGTGTGTGTGCGCTTGTATACAACAGCTTATTCCATATGACCGTCTGATCCACAAAGCAAGTACTCACTAGTAAGTTGTAGTTATGCAATTCAACCATAAACAAACGTGTACGCGGAAGCCACGCTTACACAGATCTTCATGTTGGGTTAAAGTTACAATTTGCTAGTGAGCAACCCAGCTAAGTGCGTTCATATGAAATAAGCACTCAAGATCTGTTGACTGCGACAGACAACGCACAAACGAAGACAGCCAAAATAGGTTCGGTACATCTATCAAAACCTTAAGTTAAGGACGATGTGCTGGTATCTAGAGAAATTCAAATTTTCTTTAAAAGTTTTTATGCGTTTTTTCCGGTTAGTTTCGGAGTTTAACTTCCAATCATATTTTGATATTCATACTGGGTAACCTGGCGTTTTTGCCTTAGGACGAGAAACTTCGCTGTCTTCGCCTGTGTCATTGTTCTGTATACAAGCGCATTGGGCTAGTTTGAGCGTTTACCGAGGCTTGCTAGGCACGTCCACGATGTATGTAACGTCGGGTGTTAACTGTCAGATTCGATTGGTGCAGCTGCTCGCCGGTGCTGCGCGGGCGCACGCCGCAGCCGCAGCCGCGCCCGCCACAGGCGCGCGGCGACTACGGTCAGTATGCCTACGCCACGCACACACGCCACATGTTTCACACCTACTACACGCCACACACGCGCGGGACACGTCCACACGGATCGGGACGGGGACGCTCGGTCATGTGATTACGAGGACACAACGCACTACACAGCTACCTGCCGCTGTTTTGATAATTTCTTATTTATTAGAATATTGTTATTAACTTAATTTTAGAACTTGTTTTTACTATGTTAATTTAAAGCCACACGAGGCTGTTAAGTTTCCCTAATGGATGATGTGAAGTAGTTTTAATCTTTTTGAAATTTTAATGTAATTAAGAATTACCTACCGAGCCTCCAGCGTACCATAAAACAGTACAACGTGACAGCACACAGAGATAGGTGAAGGGAACTAGACGGATTGTCCGTTAACCGTATGGAGATTTCATTGAATATTTTGTAAGATAAAAATTAAAAAACACTATCTCCCTCCGCCTAGCTCCCACCCTCCCTCACACGAACAGAGATGTGAACACGGTGTGGTCTCCACGCGCACACTCGCACAATCCGCTACTGTCCCTTACTAACAAGATGGCCGCTACTATACACTCACCACTGGGACTTGCCGCCAGTGCTGCCAGCCTATAATAATACTTCCACTTTTAAGAGATTTCTATAGTGTATCGTTAAGGCCACAATACATGTTTCATTAACGCTACTACCTAGGCTAGATATTAATGACAGCTAGGGATAGGTTCGATGCATGGTTTCGGAAAAGTTTTGATCTATCAAAGAATCGTGTAGCCCACACATGGTCCATCTAAAGTGTAATAACAATATTAACAGACAGTGCATGCTACAATCTGAAGTCAATAGTGAGTGCTCGGGCGCCAGCGACGCTCGATGCCTGAGCACGTTAACGACGCTTAGGCAGGTTTCGGTGATGGGTCGTTACAATCAGCATACAGTCATTATCTAAATTTAAATGATCATTTACAATTTTATTCATCAGACAGAGGACATGAACAGTTAGACATATCACGATGCATGTTGTTTATGTCGGTAACGTGAAGAGCTTCGGTCGGTTCATTGTGACCGCTAAGGAGGAGCAGAGGTGTTGGATTTAACCCGTGTGCTGTACCATACCATCCCTGTACTGTACCCCGTGTAAAGTGACAACAGCATGTGTTATAATCTTTTCCCGGTACGAGTGTCGTGGAGGCTCGCTATCCGCCAGCCGACATCGGTAGCTTGTAAGTTAGAGTTAGTTTAGCTTAGCCTCTAAAAGGCCTGTGTTGTGTGTTTATAGATTATGATTACGACTATTACGGGTACGGTGATTACCGAGGTGGCTACAATGAGCCATTTTACCGGTACGATGAGTTCTATTTTGATTACGCGGGGCCACCGCAACCGTCCGCCGTCCGCCAGCCTCCCAACAGACCGCAACCGGTGGGTCCCACACACACTCACTAATGTATCACTCTTATTTACTAGTCACTAGTCGCTGTACTCATTATTGTTCTATCGATTTTGATTTGCCAAATTTTTATCATCTACTGTTTTTATTTTTATTTTTTGTTTAATCCCATCCTCGAACGGAGTTAGTGACTCGGTAAAGACGGTAGTGTGTAGGCCTGACGGTGGTGATTGCACTGGGCGGGCGGGGCCTCCGACTTGTCACTGATTGCCGGGAAAAGTGTTAGTGGGCGCGGGGTGGCCGTCGGCCGATCTCACCATCAGGTCTATATGGCTGCGGCCACTCCGACTAACATGCCCGTCTCTCATCTGTACCTGTTGTTTTCAGTTGCCAATTCACATTTGCACCGCTTAACGTCATTCCGCCGCGCTTATCACCCCCATGTAGAGCTTGGCTTCGCTTATCACTAACCTATAACATGCTCGAGCTTGCCACCCGCACACATCCCGTAGGCGAGGAACGTAGCGTCCCCCCGAAGCTTTGGAACGCCCGAGTAATGTTGTAATATTTCTCGTTGTTGTAACGAGGTAGAGAATATGTTGAGAAGACTTACTGACCCGCTTGGTAAATGCCTCACTCAGGACGACGAGCTCGGTCTCGGGCCCAACTCGCTTTACTACGATCTAACCGGAGGCATTCAGGTACCGCCGATGGGCGCTTATATTATTCCAAATTTTTATATTGATGTTTAGTGGATGTCGTATCGGTGTTAAGAGTTGATGAGACGACGTCTCAGCTTAGTTTATATCGTAGAATTTATAGATTTTCTTAAATATTTATACTATACAAGTATTCAATGTCGAGTAGGCAAAGTAAATAGCGACATTTGTTACCCTATCCTAGAATGCATTTATTAAATTCATGTTTGATGAACGTTGACTTAGAAAGCTTCAGTAGGTACCTGATTGTTTCATTACTTTTATAACGACACTGTAATGGTCGACCTGGTGTTGTGTGGCGTTCCATGGTAAAAGTGTTCTTTTTCGTAACAATGCTTGTGACGTTGCCACTAACCATGATTGATGTGAGCTCATCACAGGTACTTTTATCTCGAAAGCCACAATATATGTTTATATGTCATGGACTCGCGGACGTTGTTTAAAAGTGTACACATTATTTAAAGGATTTTCGATAACAAAAAAAACATTTAAACAGCGTTTGTAAGTTCTGTATTCACATATATTTTAGTGTAATGATATTTATTTGGTAATTTGACATAGTTACATTGTATTGCAATAGCGAATACTTTGCAGCATGATAGTAATTTATTTCAACTAATATTTCAACCATAACGTATCATGTTAGTGTAAAATACCCTTTCTGAAAGACTTATTTTAAATATGCACCATTATCCAAATGTGTTATAGTTGAAATGATTAGAGTACCTGTTTTTTTTTTATATTTTGGACCGAATTCTGTAATTGAAGTGAACGTGATTACAATAATTAAATCCTAAGCACATTGTAGAGACTAATTATCTAATTAGAAAATCGGTTAACTTAAAATTCGTGCATGTTACGAGTAGTGTTGTTAGATATGCTTATTTATTTATAAAAGCCAAGTAAAACTGTTTCTATTATTGTGCTTAGGTTATTATTTGTAGCTTACATTTAACAAAACTCAATAAGCAATTAAGTACATGAGACAGAAATCGGTTGTTTTTTTTTTCGCCACTGAACACCCTCCTCCGCATCATATTTTGGAAGGTTCCCTACGAGTTTGTGTAGTTGGTTTTAAAAAGCTGACGTTGCCTTTCGCGACCATAGAGCGCCTGGATTAGCGTGAGTCGTAGGGGACCGGCAATAGCTGTTCACAAACATTCGACAGGCTGTCGTGTCGAAATGACACATTACGATTACTTGACTACCCAGCAAATGGCTTTCGGAACAAAACCGGTCGTGTATTTGATTCAAACTAGCAACATTCCATTCGGCACGGAAGCGTATCGAATGGTGAATAGCTATGCAGTTCCTGGTATGTGGCGGCGGTGGGTGGTTGTTTCGGTGCGTGACCGTATGGCCTCAGCAGGCTGGGTCATGTGGGACGGGCGGCCGATGGGCGCGGCGCGCGGCGGCGGCGCCGGGCCCCGCGGCTGGGGCCCGTGGTGGTGCGCGCCGCGTCGCGCGTGGCCGCCGCACGCCCAGCGCCATGCGTGGCAATCCCCGCGCCAAGCCAAGTTTACCAGGTCAGTAACACACAACACACCTACACTGTACACCTCCACTTTCCTCGAGACTAAAGTAGCACATTCACGGGTAACTCTTTATGTCAATGTAATAAAATATCAATTAGAATGATTGTCGTCAGTTTGATAATACTTTCGGTAATCATTCTAATTTATACCCATACCAAGATCAATGACCGACTAATAATTTTACTTTGATCGTGAATGTCCTACACTCCTATGTTACGGCCAGGAATATTTGTTAGAATTTGTATCCGATTGGCTGAGCAGACTATTGGATCGTATTCACTCGATGTACGATTCTTTGGTTCTGTATTGCCAGCCCAATTGTTGTGTGGTTCAGTGTAACACAGTGTATTTATACACTGAACCACACGTCGCGTCAGTAAAAGTTGGTTGCTATTCTTTAAACTGTGATGACTCCCGACTAGAGACAGGTGTGCGCCAAGAGATGCATAAGGATTAAATTCATGAAATTGCATATGCTCATATCACATGTGTTTTTTACTCTAAATTATACTTACTACACACATTCTTTATCCCTACTCTACCCTTACCACCTACTTTCATCCATTCCTATTGCAAAATTCAAAATTACGAATTAATGACATTGGACTCTCTCTCGGTCGACCTAGTTGCCTTCAAAATAATGTCCTGAAACCTTTTCCTTTTATTTCAGCATGTATGATGGTTTGCGTGTAATCTGGATTTCGATACATTCTATATCGGTAACTATCCACCTCCTATAGCGGTCCTTAGTCCTTAGTCCTAGGGCTACCACAAACTTGGCCAAAATTGTAGAGCTCGATCGAGTGACGAGTCCATTGTTTCCTTTCGAAGTTTGTGGAAGACCTTTAGGTTCCTATTTTGTCATTGGAAATATACCTGGGTTGTGGTCGGTCATCAGACTGCTAGCCGGGCGCAAGGTCTAGTCCTTATTCCAAATTCCTAATAAATTTCCTATTTCATATCAACCTTCCTAAATGACATGCAGCCCCAAACTAGTTTTATTTTGTGTTGAGCTCGAAATCCGTGACCCAACTCTTTTGACGGAGGGAAGAGCTCCACTTGCTGAAAGTCGTGTATTTCAGGGTGTTCAACTTTTGTTTTGTGTCGTAGGTAAACGTAAACACGACGGGGGCCACCAGAACGTCGGGGGGGAGTGCAAGCGGCGGGTGGGCGCGGGCGGGTGCGGCGCGGGCGCGGGCTGGGGCGGCGGCGCGCTGGCGCAGCAGCCGCTGGCCAGCTAGCGGGGGGCGGGGCGGGGCGCGGGGGCGCGGGCGGGGCGGGAGGCGCGGGCGCGGGCGCCGCGGGCGGCCGGCCCCCGCATGGGAGGCACTACAAGCTGCGCGGGGGAGGACCCGGCCGCTGCGCGCGCGCGCTCGCGGCCCGCGGATACGTTCACGTCCGGTCCTCGCTGCGTGCCGAGAGGATCGCTCTACTTTTTTCTATATATGTGTTTTTTTATTTGATTTTCGAGTTTTCGATTTTGTATCGCATCGATCCGAAAAAATCTTAAAGTAGGACGTTATGAAATGTTTCGATTGTAAGTTTCCCGTTATGCTTATGTTTTTCACTGTCGTATTAGCCGTATATATATTTAATATATACTTTATTTGAGGGGAGCGCGCGGCCGCGGTTGCCTGTTTGCGACCGTGCGCTCGGGTCGCGGACCCGTCGACTGTCTGTTTTTTTTTAATACATGTTATTCGATATATTTTATTCCTGTGAACGCATTTTGCGATGTGATGTGTATTTTAGCAGTAGTTATTATATTGTAAGGAGTTTGACTGTTGTTTTTTGACATACTTACAACTTAGGATACTTGAATGAATTTAATCGGATTCTTGAATGAATTAACTCTCCGACGACTAGCGATTACGGCTAAAATAAAACCACCCCCTGTACTCGAACATTTCCCGACTGTGTTCCTGCTTTAGTTTTTTTTGCTTTATTTTTATTACATATTTCCCTTAAAATACATTAGTGTGAGGCAGTAGTATTGTAAAGTTCAGGATTTCTGTAATGTTTATTGCTGTACTAAACTTTTTTTTTGTATTCGACCACATAGCATGTCCATACTGTTAGAACTCGACTTGTATCAATCTTGTATCAGTTTAATATGTGGAATAAATTTGCAAAACTGTGTTTGCCTTATTATCTGCTAGTTTCTTTTCTCTTCACTTCTGGTCCCTTCAATTTTGACTGCTTGAGATTCTGATCTCACGTGCTCATAGCGCGTGAGTTCATAATCTACGCGAGAGTAATTTAAGAATACGGACTTCATCAATCTCGATTGTTAGAGCGAGGCCCCATTAATGCGTTGCGCTGCGTTGCGTCGTCGCAGCGTCGTCGCTGCGTCGTTTTCCATACATATTTTATGATATGTCCCATTAGACCGTTGCGTCGTCACGCGCGACGTTTCAACGGATCGACGGACAAAAGACGAAGCGGGAGGGAGGGTGATGCGCTGCGTTGTCGGAGCTCCGCTGCGACGACGGACAGTGATCCAATGCTAGAGGAGGAAGCTAGACGAGCGTAACGACATTTTTTAACATCATGAGTGTGCAGGAGATTGATATAGATTATCTTATATCCTTGGTCCAAGAAAGACCCATTATATGGGATAAATCACACGAACACTACAGTGATAAATTTCGTAAAGCGAATGAATGGGCAGCTGTTTGTAAAATAATATTTCAAGATTACGAGGAATTTGAGGACCAAAAAAAGAACAAGATTGGTGAGTTGTTATTTATTATGATTAATAAGTTATTTTATATCTTATATAAGTTAATTTTATATCTTTTTCAACTGCCATGGTAAAGCCCCTTCCGGACTCATGAAGTAATTAGCAAATTGATCTCTGATAAAATTTACGGATAATGATTCTTCATTGACGTGGGGTCTCAGTTGTGGGAACATACTTATTGCCATTTTGTCTTTTTGTCGTAAACCATCATGGTGTGTAACAAAATTGTGTAAAACACAACATGCTTTCACGATATTAATAGTTAAATCATATGCTGTATCAATTGGCCTATGTAAAATGCGCCATTTATTTGCCATGATCCCAAATGCACATTCCACGTATCTACGAGCTCTGCTAAGGCGATAATTATAAACCCTTTGTTTCACGTTCAGATTTTGTCTGCCGTATGGGCGCATAACATGCTTATTTAACCCTTTGACCGCCACGCTCAATCTTAAAAACCTGACCACCAGCGCCATGCCTATTTTTGCTATAATTTCTCGCATGATACTGTAGTGATGTGACCCCTTCTAACGATAAAATTATTGCTAAACGTAATATATTGAGTTTATTTATGATTATACTATACATTATGTTAAATCGATGAATTAAAAACGTATAACAATATAACAGACAGCTAATTGTGCCATGAAATTAAGACTGAACACAATACAATATCAATTTTTGCTTATCAAATATAATAAACAATTCAGAAATTTGACGCAACTAGTCGACGCCCTAAGACGTCAACGGCGACACCAAATGGTAGTTTCAACACATTTTCATTAAATTAATAGTGTTGTTCGTAACTGTTATCGATATTATAATTTAATAATAATGTTTTATGTTGTAGGAATAAAATAACTTTCAATTTTGCTAATGAATTTATTGAATTACTTACTTAACAATGTTCATAAGTAATAGGATTATACATAATCACTATATTGATACAGGTTATAGGTACATGACGGTAAATTGTAACTGTAAGGTAACTTCAAAAATATCGAAAACTGACTTAAAAACTTGTATTATTTTTTATTTTCATGATAAGGGCGGAAGCAGGTTACGCAAAGTGGTATTTTGCACTCTTCACACCAAAATCGCGAGTCACGCCTTTTACGATACACATGAGCGCATAATTTGCAGCGTAGTTTTTTTTGCTGTGGAAGATATGCTGGCATATGTTTAGCAGTATTGTCACCTAATAAACGAGCCGGATTTTCAAATGCACGGTTAGTCATGGGAAGTGACCTGCCACCCGCGTATTTGACAACGATCTGTTTAATTACTGATAACTGAAAATTGTGGTAGTGTAATGAACTGTTATTTTTTAACACCTTGCAATAGTAGAAGGAATTGAGCAAATGCATGTCGATTATGTGAAAAAAAAGCTTTTTATACCACTTCACTGTTTTTCTCATGCAGTTAATTGAACTTAGCATCATATCGTTCGTGTCGACTATACCCATATTTTTGTTATAGTCTAAAATGCATTCAGGTTTCATTACTGGTAAACTGGTTGACCTGTCGATTTTTTCACTTGGCCCTAATCTATCCTCATGGAATGTAGTCAACATATGCACATCTTTTTTATCATGCCATTTTAAAGCCATTATATTGGAAGTATATTTTGCGTCTCTTTCTCCTTTTTTCAATTTTTTAAACACTGGCATTGCTTTTCTATTTTTTCTCACTGTTCCACAAGCACCTATACCGTGACACTTCAAATAATTAAATAATTTAGGACTGCTATACCAGTTATCCATATAGATGTTTCTGTTAGTAAAGTAGTATCGTTGTATTAAAGTAGTAACAACCGATCCACTTATGCCTAAATCAGTATTTCGCACTATTTCAGTCTCATTACCCGTGTAAATTATAAAATCTAAAATAATTTTAGTGCTGACATCACATAAAACGAAAAGCTTTATTCCGAAACGATTTCTTTTATTTGGAAGGTACTGTTTAATTGATAACCTTCCTTTGAATGGAACCATGCTTTCGTCAATACATAATTTTTGATACGGTATAAAGTAATCTTGAAATTTACATCGCGCATCATCAACTATGCCTTTTATTTTATGTAAGATGCTATCCCTCGGTTGCTGTGGCCCTGGTTCGGAAAAATGTAGCATGCCCAACAAAGTAGTGTATCGATTTCTACTCATAAGAGTTGTGAAAATAGGTGAGTTTAATAATGGATTAGTCGACCAATGTTCTTCGATACTTATACGGCTATTCCTAGACATTAACATTGTAACAGCCAGAAATATATAAATATCTGATATCGTAACATCTTGCCACGCCTGTAACCTTGAGTGATTTCTTAAATCAGTATTTAAAACAAAGTGTCGATGATATCGATTTGTATAATAAACAATTTTAGAAACTAATAATTCATCCACGAATTTCTCAAAATATTCAAGTTCGCTTGATGATGGTGACAATTGTAACGATGGTAAAATACCACTACTAAAGTCGTTAAATGCCTGATTATCCATTGTGTTCGGAAGTCCCGTCCACTGGAACTGAGTTTCAGAGCTCGAACTACCCTGACTTTCTTCTGTAACTACCTCCTAAAATACAAAAAAGTAATAACTGTCACGGTGCTTGTCTACCATTATTTCAGCCTTTACACATTTTTTATTAAATAGGAAATAAATATGTTACCTCTCTCTCACTTTCTGTTTCGCAGTCAGATGAATTTATGTACACGACCTCGTTGTCGTCTACGCCTTCCAAAATGCGAATAAGTTCTTCAGTGTCCATTTTATATTATAAAATAGTGAAAAAAAATCGTGCGGATGCCAATTAGCAACTGGTACGTCGAAAAGAAACTTGTGTTGGAAAGCGGACATGTCGGTAGACTTGAATAAAATTTACCTTAAATTAATAATAACTAAACATTATAATTTCCTTTGAAGGTAGATTTTATTTTACTCTACCGACATGTCCCCACATTAATAAGAACGAGCCAAGCGTTTATGACGTCACTGGCGGACAACTTAAAGCGTCTTTGGCGTTCGCGATATGGATAAGTGTGCGTGAAATAGTGAGGTACGGTAGATATATCGATGTTTATTTTCATTTACCCACATTCTTGTAATATGTCATTTCAAATACCTACTACACTTGTTTTATAAATAAGTTTATGGTTTGTGATTATATATTTGGTTTAGTTTTTTGTTTCATTTTATTTATTTATTTGGGAAGTTAAGTAGTTCTTAAAAGAAAATAACATACAAATTTGACTCGTTTTTTTTATTTTGTACCGTGACAAACAAATACACAAAATCTATTATTTTTGTGTATTTATATCCATTTCATGACAGTGATTATGTTTAGCTTCATTTAAAAAATTTAAAATTTTAATAAAACAACTGGTACGTATGCAAGGTTGTATATAGCTAAATTCTTCACGTAATAATAGAGAAAAATGCTCATTCCGGTTGTCGTTTGAATTGTATGTTTCACAATCATTACATTTAGAATTTTTTGTTGCCGCCTGCTTAGTTGCAACAGATGCTTCATAAAGATCTTGAGTATCGGCCTCAAGAATATTTGGCGAGGCCGTCCATGCCCTCGGTCTTTTCAAATCTGAAAAAAAAGAATCTCTTCAAAAGATGGCCCATTCTAACTCAAGATAGAAAGAAGTGCAAAGGGATAAAATACTGCACTTGGGTGATACCGGCTCCATAAGTAAAAAAATGTTCTTGATTATTTTTATCTATTAGACAATTACGTACTTAGGTATATCTAAAATATGATTAAAACAACTTACCTCTATTTTTTTCCATATTTAACAATGCACACACGCACCAATTCAATTAGGAAGTTAACAGTTGCTTGTGGAAACATTCAAGAAATGAGATGGAGATCTTTACCTTCTATTTATTATTTACGGGTCTGGTAGAATATTCGAGTTGTTTGGTGGGGATTTTTATTTTAGATCTACCTCCTATATCTTTATTTTTGTACAAATGGCCACATCACTACATGACGATTTAAGTCGTCAATGGCGTTCAGTGTAATGCTTTAAAACTCAAATTGTAGTCTTTTGTTTTTCATGTATTTTTTTGATTAAAATAGGTTTTTTTGTAGACTTTTATGCATTGAGAATAAAGGCCTAGTCTATGCTTAAGCGTGATGTGTTGCTAAAACTATGCAAAGTAGTGTTCATTACTGTGTATTTTAATGTCAAACATAAGGCTAATAACTGACGCTTTAAAGAGTCATCGGCGTCTGAAGTTAAATCGTAATTAACGCTTTAAAGCGTCAATGGCGGTCAAAGGGTTAAACCAAAAGCTTCATCACCGATGAGTACGTATGGGATTGGTGGCTCGTTATTATGATCATTTCCAAGTGGTTGAGCAACAGGCAATGGTAATTCATTTCTCATTAAAATCTTGTAAAGCGTCGAATTTCTAAAAATAGTAGAATCACTTCCGCTGTGCGCGCGCCTGTCGTACGGTCGCGTCTCATAAAACAAAGTCTGTTATTATAATCAACACCTTCTAACTATCGTATTTACGTACAGGTACCTAACCAAGTCGTTAAAATGGTTCAATGCAAAAAGTGTAAGCTGTTTGTGTCTATGACCAAAGATGACATAGTGAAGTGCAAAGGTGCATGTGAAGCGGTGTATCACAGAAAATGTATGCAAAACAACAAGCAATTCCTGTTAACGGCAACCTGTGATGACTGTCAGCAAGCAAAAAGTAGCCCCGTACAGGCAAAGCCAACACAAGACCCAAAACTAGCGATAAATACTAGTGAAGCGTCAGGCGAGAATGTACTAGCGGAAATAAATAAAAAGCTGGAGGTACTTTACAGTGTTGAGAAAAAAATTGTTGATCTCACTGCCAACGTTGAATTCTATTCCGAAATGTACCAAGCTCTGATAGAGTATAAGGAAGAATCTCAAAAAAAAATTAAGTCTTTGGAGCATAAAAACGTCTACCTCGAGAAGTGCAATAAAGCCCTAGAAGAAAGAGTACAGGAATTGGAGATTAGGGAGAAAGAAAAGAATATAGAAATACACGGACTAGAGATGCACAATCAGGAAAATATTAAATCGGTGGTAGGAGAATTGGCTCAAAAGCTAGACTTGAACCCAGATGATATCGAAGATGCACAGAGGGTAGGCCAAACAAAAATCGGCGACACAAGACCCAAAATTGTATTGGTGGCGCTTCGCTCTAAAACTGCCCGCAACGAATGGATGTTGGCGAGAAAGGGAAATAAGATTACCAATAATAAAGTTTACGCCAATGGCAGCGATAAGAGAATATTTATAAATGAAGATCTACCTAAGTATAAGCGTCAACTTCTATGGAGTGTAAGAAACCAGCTAAAGCCAAAAGGTTTTCAGTACATCTGGGTTCAGGACTGTAATATTCTTGCTAAAAAGAACAGTGAGGAAAAAAAAATCTACAACATACGGTCGGAAGACGATTTGAAACAGTTCGAAGAGTGTAAACAAAAATAAATAACGCAAATAGCGATGTGAGTACACACTGGGTGATTTCTTCTCAACATTAACATTCGATCGAACATATGATTTTCCTAATGATGTTGCATTTAAAAGATATTACGACATATCATCATTAAACACTGATATAAATTCCAAGGAAGGGTGCTACTATATTTTTTATTTGAACATAAGGTCAATTCGGAAACACTTCAATGAATTACTAGTCTTGTTGGATCAAAATAAATATAAAATGGATGTAATAATACTAAGTGAAATAAATATCAAGAAGGAGGAACTATCATTCTATCAAATACCGGGATATAATACAAACATATACACACGTGAAACTAGCAGAGGGGGAGGAATATTGATATACGTAAAAGAAAGCCTTAGCTTCGATGCTCAAACAGTTGAAACGGAAGCCGTAGAAATGCTGTATGGCCAGCTTAGGACAGGAGAGAACATTACGCATATCATTTCTTTATACAGACCACCAAAGAAAAATAAGTTGCTATTCATAAAACAATTAGAAACTATCATCAGATCTATATGTGCATCTGAAAACGTAATTGTGATTGGAGACACAAATATAGACATTCTGAATGATGTAGTAAATCCAACTTCAACAAAGTACAAAAACACCTTGTGTGAATGCGGCCTACAGTGCGTAATACCCAGTGCAGAGATAACACGCGAGGCAATCGTGGACGGCAATCCTCAGTCGTCGTGCTTGGATCATGTATGGGTGCGAGCGGGACGTAACGAGTGCGGTTCGTTTTCGTTTGTGCTCGAGACGCACATCTCCGATCATCATGCTGTCGGACTGGCGCTGACTACGAGTGTGAGCAACAATACGTGTGTAAAGTATAGTGGTAACAAAACGCGAGAGGTCATTAGTGATAAACTTGTAAAACAGAAGCTAGATGCATATGACTGGACGCAATTACTCGTAGTGTCTTGCCCATTGATGTTGTTTCAAAAATTATGTGCAGTATTTTGCCAAATCTATAAGGAAAGTACGGTTACCGTCCCAAATTATGACAAAAGAATAACACAGCCATGGGTAGATGAATATTTATATAAAATGTTGTGTCGTAGGGACAACTTATTTAGAATATGGAAAGCATCACCAAAAAACATGAATAAGCGATTAGAATATACAAAATTTAGAAATAAGGTAAATAAAATTGTAAATGAAGCAAGGAATAGATATAAACAAGCAGAAATAAAAAAGTGTAATGGGGATTTTAGAAAAATATGGGTAAACATTAACTCGTGGTTGGGGCGAAACAAAACTAGTCTAGATGATGTGATATTGAGGCATTTAGGGAAAACAGACAGCATTAGTGAAATCTGTACAAATTTTGCAAAAACTTTTACTGAGGAAATTAAAGGTATTAAGCACATTTGTGACGTAACATTTTTTGACAGAAAAAATTATGTAAGGCCGAGCGATGTGAGTTTTAGGTATATTCCTGTAAGTTCGTCAGACATAGAAAAAATAATAAATACGTTGTCTTGTGAAAAAGCACCAGGACTGGATAGAGTGAGGGTAAAAGACATTAAATACCTACGAAAACAAATAAGTCCTATTTTAGCAAAATTCATGAACATGTGCCTGACTGAGAGTTTTTATCCTAATGAGTTAAAGAATGCAATTATACGCCCTATATATAAGTCTGGAAGTCACCTGGAATATATAAATTATAGACCCATAGCCATACTGTCTGTCATTGATAAAATAGTAGAAAAAAGCATTGTTGGCCAAATTAATAAATTCTTAGAATGTCATAATATACTGTCAGACACACAGTATGGGTTCCGGAAAGGGCGTAGTACTGCCTCGGCCCTAACAGCGTATAGTGACTATGTTAATGAGTGCCTAGACTCTGGTAAACAGCTGATATCACTTTTTATTGATTATAAGAAGGCGTTCGACACATTGGATCACGACATACTACTAAAGGCGATGGATGAATGTGGAATACGTGGCCCGACGAATAAGTGGTTCAAAAACTATCTGACTAACAGGAAAATACTAACGAGCATAGCTGGTGTGACAGGTGAGGAGGCGAGTGTGGATCTCGGTGTGCCGACCGGATCAGTGTTTGGGCCAGTTGGTTATATAATGCACGTGAACAGTGTGTCGAATGTTGTGGAGAAGTGTCGAGTGTTTATGTATGCAGATGACATGTGTGTAGCTTATGCTTCGAAGGATATATTGGAGGTACAACAGTACGTACAGGAAGACTTCGAACGCATCACCAAATGGGCACACGACAACGGAATCATATTAAATCTATCTAAGACAAAATGCATGCATATACACTCGCCACACAATTTACGGGCTAAAAATGTACAAAGAGAGGATCTTGATGTAATAGGACATACATATGAATGCCTACATAGCGATAAGGTTAATTGCGTATGTGTGAAATTGGATTATGTTAGTACATTTAAATATTTAGGCCTTAATATTGATTCAAGTTTTAATTGGAAAACGCATGTAACTGACATATGTAACAAGTTGAGATCTGTATTGGGGAAGTTCTATCAGTTGGACAATGTGGTGAATAAACAGACGCTTTTGATTGTATATTATGCACTTGCTGACTCACTAATCAGCTATGGGCTTATTGTGTATGGGCGAACGTTCAAAACGTACTTACAAGACATTAAAAAAATACAGATAAGAATAGTTAAGTTCCTTGTCAGCAAAAAGGTTAAGAAAAAGTGTAACAAAGAATATGAAAAATTATTTCCCATTTGTAAAATCCTACCAATAGATAAGAAAGTTGAATATTTGATAAGCCTAGAACACTATTACAGTGAAGAGTTTAAAGTACCTGTCAAAAATAAATATAATACAAGAAGTGTAAGAGAGAAAAGACTAGTTCAACCGAAAATGACAAATTATTATGGAGAAAGAACTTCTAAATATTTAGTGCCAAAAGTGTTTAATAAAATGGATCTGTTAAGACAATACCCTAAGCAGAGCAAAGGTATGTTAAAATCTAAATTAAGGAGTCTGCTTCTCGGTAACGAGGAATCTGCCTTTACCGAGAAGTAAATTCACGCCTTGCACATCAAGCTATCCCTAACTGTCAAATTTTCTGAATTAGAAATGAACCTTATGTCTTTGCAATAAAGTTGAAGTGCTATCAAGGAAATTTCACAGATTGTGGTGGCTTGATGTGCTGGCCTCTGTACCTGTAGTATTTATTTATTTATTTAAGAGTATTTATGTATATCTAACAGGCGCTTCTCGCCATCAAACTCGAAAGTTTGGCGAGTAAAATTGTAAAAGTAACAAAAAAAAAAAAAAAATATAAATAAATAAAAAAAAAAAAAAAAAAAAAAACTTTCCTTTCCATATGCTCCCACGTCGACAAAAACAAACTTATAATTTGAGTCAACAACCGCCAGCAAAACAATTGAAAAATAATTCTTGTAATTATAAAACAGAGAGCCACTTTTGTCCGGTTTTATTAAACGTATATGTTTCCCATCAATTGCCCCCCAGCAATGAGGAAAGTTTGCTTTGAGATCAAAATCTAATGCAATATTTTGTAGTTTTTCTACTGTGATCTCTTCTATGTACTGTGATCGAAGATATTTCCATATAGCTTGACAAACTGACGAAATAGTTCTAGAAATTGTTGCTCTTCCACGTTTAAATTTGAAATGCAAGTCGTTTATCGAATTTCCACTGCCCAGGTACCTGAAATAGAAACACAAAAATAATAAATAAATAAAATAAATAAATATCCTTGGACATTCCACACATTAAAACATTAAACAGGGTGGCTCATTTAGATATGCAATCATATATATTCATTTTTTTTAATTCTTTGCAGGTAACGACGTCGTAAAAAAATGGAGAAGCGTGAGGGACAACTTTTTTCGATATGTAAAAAAATTAAAAGAAAACAGCTCGTCTGGATCAGGGGCAAAACAATTTAAAAAATATCATTATTACAATCAGTTGCTGTTTTTGTTGACAATTGCCCAAAATAAAACTGACAGTAGTCTTGAAATGGTGCCTGAAGAAACGGAACGAAACAAAAACACAACATCATCTTCTCCATCTCATGCAAAAGAAATGTCCTCGTTACCCCCAGGACCTTCTCGCTACGTGCCTGCAAGCCGTAAGAGATCAAACCAAGCAATAGATGATTTCGAGGCGCAAACGTTAGAAGCGTTGCATGAGAAAGAAAACCGCCACTTATCATTTTTCAAAGGAATTTTGCCTTCTTTGGACGGCTTTACGGAATTACAGACTTTGACATTCCAAAGCAAAGTTATAAATATCATTACCGAAATGCGGTTCCGGGAACAGACTCAATCAACACCATTGCAGTCACGCGGATATCAAACTGGACAACAGTATGGATATCAAACTGGACAACAGTATGGATATCAATCTGCACAACATGCCCAGTCACCATCGCCATCGGGGTATCGAACAGATGAATTCGACGCTACCTTTTCAGCCAACACTACAGCTAATAATTTGACTGATGATAGTCAAGAAGAAGAATATAACTTTACTTAGTTGACTAGTAGTAATATTTAAATTAAAGTGATTTTAAAGATAATAAATGAATAACTGATGAACATTATTATTATATTTGAAATTTCTTACCTCAATGTAATACCAATCATTTCAATTGGTACTAAAGGGTTCCTGAATTTGGTATACTGCTTCTTTAGATGTGGTTCTAAGATTTTAACCAAATTATTAAAGCTGGCCACACTCATCCTAAAAAAATTGAAAAATTTCTTTTCATCTAACAACAACTCCCTATATTCCTGCATAAAAAACTGACCATCACTATTTCTTAATGCTATCAAAGGAGATATCCAGAATCTTCTATGGTTTCTACGTTTATTTCGGCGGTGGCGTAATAAAAGCAACAAAAGAACACGTTTGTATCTATCCATTGCGAAGGCTGAACTGAGACTGAGACGCAGCCAGTGTTGCTGCGACGCTCTTGCGCTGCGACATCGTGCGTCGTCGCAACGCAGGTGTGGCATACAATGCGCTGTTCCGTTGCGACGACGCGACGCAACGCAGCGCAACGCATTAATGGGGCCTCGCTCTTAGTTTCAAATGGCTAGTATGTCAACTCCAGAATTTCTTAATTATAGCTCCTATCCATAGGGGCGATTTACAAGAGCGTCCAAAGCGAGCTGGCCGTCTTCGTGGTATTCGCTGCGAGCGCACTCTCCTCGCTTTGAGCTCGCTCGCAAATCGCCAGTGTGTTTTCAGCCTTAGACAGCACTTGTTTTATAAAACTTTGTCAACGTTTATAAACAAGTTAAAAGCCTCGTATTCATTAGGCAACATTTATTTATAAACACTGTTTTTAAACATCAACACATTATTTTGTATTTTGTACCCAAAAAACACGGTACGAAAAAGTTGAGGTTAGCGCAGAGGTTTGTTTATGCAAAGTAAGATGTGATCTGTTAACGTCATGTAAGCGCAGCATTGGACTTCCCGTAACGTCTACTTGGTAAGGTGATCGCAATCCCTTGAGCGCTACATCAGCTGCGCGCTACGAGCTACGCGTACCTACAGGGCTATCGCCTACGCAGCGTTGGTGCTACGCAATCCCTTGAGCGCTACGAAAGATCGCGCTACGCTTGCCTATAGGGCGAACGGCTACGCCGTAGACGTTACGCAAGCCCTTGAGCGCTACGCGCTACTTCTTCGACTCTTCGTACAGAGCGACTGCTACGCTCGCAATCTTGAATGAAATATTGTCATACCTTCGGGCTAGAGCCTAGAGCCCAGCTAATGCATATTAACCCATTCAATGCGGCGCACGCCGATCGGCGTAATATAGAGTTGTTTTATACTTCACGAATCTTATATAAAACTGGCTAACTGCACCAATTATTGCGCACTACTGGAGAAATTTCATGAATTCGAAATGAACAAATTGAAATTCATAACGAAGTACCTACGTGATTTGTATGAAATATAACATTTTGACGTCACAGATTTTTAGACTCAAATGGAATACTTATTAGCATATAATGCAATTTAACAATTATATCGTCGCATTATATTTAATTTCTGCACGGTGACGGAAGTTTTTATGACGAGCGGGCTTTTTTCCACGTGATTTCATATTTTATTTTTGACCGATTCAAATACTCAATTGTGGTTTACAATTATTACTATTAAAAGTGGGAATTGGAAGCAAACGTACCTCACCATAAGGGCTTGTACACAAAACTGCGATGCGACGCGATTTAAACTCGCAACTCCAAAGTCTACCTACAATATCAAGCGTCGAGCTCGTAGATTTTTGCGATGCGACGTCGCATCGCAGTTTTGTGTACAAGCCCTATCTGCCATTAATTTCAAGTGTTATTTTGTGGGTTACAATTGATAAGTATTTTAAAGTGGAGATCTGAAGCGAACGTGGCTCAGCTTATCTAACGTGTTGAGGTATGTTTTCTTCTTAGGTGAACAATAAAACAAAAAGTACGTTAAAGTCGTGTAATCAACTATTTAGTGGTGCGTGTGTCGCCGTTGCGGCGTGGGCGCGTCGTCATACGGTGTCGGGGAGTGCGGGCGGCACGGCCAGGCGGGCAGCGGGCGCGCGGCGGGCGAGCGGTGGCGGGCGCGGCGGCGGCGGCGGCCTGCGCACGCGCGCCGCCCGCGCCCGGCGCGCGCGCCGCACCCACCACGCGCCCAGCGCCACCGCGCCGCCGCCGCCGCCGCACACGGCCCACCACCACGCCAGGCTCCCGGACGCGCCCGTCACTGCACTCTCGCCGCCTATGGATACGTCACGCCTACAACCTCGTTCGGACTCGGTGGGTCGACTCCCAAACCAACCTACCGAGGCTAGGAACTGTCCCTGCATCTTAAAACGCTTGGCCAGATGATGTTCAAGAAGTCGGATCGTATAATTGTATATTATCAAAGTGTGAAACTTCATTACCTTAGACAATTTCTTATCGTTCATTTAGTTTTAAAAAATAGGTTGAACTTATTCGTATTGTTTCTGTCAGTAAATTCTGATAAACTAACTAGAACTAGCCTCGCCTCCTGTTCACCAGTAGTCAATTAAAATAACAGTGCTGGCAATTTATTGTTTCGGAAACATTCCTCTCAAAGTTTCAATTGTTTCTGGCTCCATAGTTTCTGACTCCATCTTCTGGGAACCACGTGTTTTCTACCTCGAATTGATTGATTAGATGAAATAAAAATAAAAAAACTTAACACTAGCGATTCCCAATCAATGCTGCAATTACATCACCTAACCAGGCCGAGAAAAATTATTTAGAGGTCCTGTCTGAGTCAACAAAGGTTGCTCGTTTCCAAAATAGTGAAAATGTTGTTTATTTACAAGTCCTTTGAGATCAAAATGGGACTAGCTACTCTTACTGTTGAAAAAATTGGATCGTTTTTAAATGCGTTTAGGGACTGAAGGACATACCTAACTAAAAAGTGGATGTACCTATAGGATACACCTCTGCGTCCTCGCGGGAGACAGTCGTCGTGATTTTGCGGATGAATACTTTGGGACAATTATACGATCTGCCTTCGACATCGAGACTGGGTGGAGTCGACCTCTCAGTTATTTCAGGATATGTAGTTTTTCAGGAAACTTTACAATATTCAACGATATATGTTTTGAATTTTCTTCACGTCTTGGTCATTACTTACATACTTATAAATAATTTTCACTTTATCAGTTCAGATTGTTTTGGCTACCTAGACTGAATTTCTAATTAAGTTTTAAGCCCTAATACTCGTATGTACCTAGTAGTTTTTGTCCAGGTGAATCCAATTTAGGTATCTGACTTTTAAGATTTTTAATTTTTTTCGCTACCTTACAGAAATTAATTAAACTAATTATCCACAAGATATTTCAATAAATGTATCAATGAATATTGTAAAGCTTATTGTTTAGTTAAGGTTTATTTAAATGTTTTTTTACTTGTTAGTTTAGGTAGAAAGCTTTACAACATGCAAACTTGTACGATTTTATACAACAACATTATAAAAGTATTAAGTTAGATAGGGAAGCAGAGAGATGTGTGGTGAAGCGATCCTAGATGTAATTAATTGCCTTTTTGTGAAGTAATTCTTACTTGACTTGCTTTTTCCCCCAAAAAACCAAAACAAAATGTGGTTACTCGAAGCAAGTGATTAGTTAGTAAAAATGTTGCAATACCAAAATGTGATCTTTCTATCGTAGCCAGATATCCCATTGAAACTAATCCTGCCGCTAGCAATATTAAAAAAAAAGTGCTAGCAAGCTGTCTATTTGTAACGTCAACTTTTAACAAATAGTGCATTTTGCTAGAATGTTTCAGTAACGATATTTAGTAACAAAACATGTGGATAAGAAGGCAATTAATTATTCCTGAACCGAAAGAACAAATGACAAAGCTTTGCATAGCGGAAGAAGAACTCGGTTTCTACAAAAAAATCGCCTAAATTATCAAATTCGTGTTTACAAAGGCCGCAACAAAAATACAACAGGGCACAAAAATATCAACAAGCTAATTACCTGTCTACAAATTAATAATTTTCTTATCCGTTTCTGCACCTAGATAATGCGAAAAGAATTTTCCTTTCGTAATCGAAATAGCGTAGCAGAGTAGAAAACAGACGGTACTTTTCAAGTCAGCAATCTCTATCATGATATTATATGCTTTGTGAATTAAAACACGTGCAGCAGGTGTGAATTCACAGATTTTTAGGTACTTAACAACTGTCTGTTTCCTCTCTTTTCCGAAGCGGCAATGGCGATGGACAAGGGAGGAGTCAGGAGCTAGGAGCGGTGAGGCGGGGTGGTAGTATAGACTCACGTGCGCAGCGCCCGGTCAGTGCGGGGCGGCGAGCACAAGCGACAGCGCGACCAGAGCGGCGCGCGCCGCCAACCGCCCCGGCGCCGCGCCGCCTGCGCACACCGCGCCGTCAGACCAGGGGGCCCGGACCCCACACTCTCTGGTGGAACACTTGCGACCACTTGCTACTTCCCGTAACAATCATTCGCAACGCAAACTTAACCGATCTCAAATACTTCCCGAGTTTGAACGATGACTACTGAAGACGAATTCACGTTAGTACTCCACCAGAGAGTGCTCTGTTAGAAACAGCTGTCGAGGTACCCCAGGCCCCATAGTGCGATGACTCAATGCAAGCTTTGTCCCATTGGAGTGACTACTTTATCAATTGCAACAAGTTATCAATACGCAAACGATCAAAAACAACAAAAATGTAGACTTAGGACAGATCAGAGATGCAACTCTCCTGAGTCATCACAGTATTTGAAGAAAGTCAAATAATAATAGAGTATTTAAATGGAGTAGAAGTTATGGATGCAAGAATGAGTTAACGTGAAGAACATTTAAGTAGTTAGATTTAAATTATACTAAGGGGAGCCTTGGTATGTAAATGAAAAAGTCTGTAATCTTTGCAACATATTCAATATATTCTGCTAATTCACCAACAACTTTATGATTTATCGTTTGAAAGTGTCTAAACACCTAGGCCCTAGAGTACATGTAACAACATCCTTAGAGACAAAGATTGCATTGAACCATCAATATACTGAGAAAGTACAGTGAACATAACATTATTGATATTTGTTTAGAGTTATTAGTTAACAGTGCTACAGTGTTTAAAATACAATATTTTACAACGATTTAGAAGATAAAAGCAGGAGTAAGCAGCGAATGTACGACAAGCTTCGTGTAGCAACATAGGTGTAAGGAGTGTCGTTTTACATTTCATTCAGCGTACCGGGTGATAAGGGCGTGGTTAGAGCTGTGAGTAGAATATCTCGGTACAGGTGCAACAGCTTTTTATTTTTTTTGGCTGCTGTGGTATTTTTTAAATAATTATCACGCATTTATAGTATTTATGTTCGGCTCAAAGCACCAAAAAATGGAACTTAGCGTGGTATTTGTAAGTGATACAGTCCGATTGGGCTGGAGCCGATACATTTAGCTTTTAGTGTTTCTCAGTAATTTTAGCCAAGTTATGTTTTATAAAATATTTTTTAAACTATCCATAAATCGAAAAATATTGTTGTTTGTTTGAGACATTCTACTCGATATCTTTTGCCATTTTATACCCAACAGGTGGGTGTGTTAAGCAAATATGGAAGCACATTAATTAATTATCAATAGTTCATATTATACTGCTTACTCCGTAAGTATTCTCAACAAGCTACATTATCATAGTTATAATTTATATAGACTTGATTAATTTGTAACCCCTAAAATGCAACGACAAAATGCAATGGTGTAGATACATTTATCAAGTGGAAATGCAAAGTGCGGTAAAGTGCCAATCGTGATATACAGTGTCTTCAAAATCAATTAAAAATTTGGTAAAATTTTAGCTTATTCAATTTAGTCTTAGTCGTAATCTAAGTTAGAACATAACGAAGACGAGGAGTTCTCTAGACACCTAGAAGAGAAAGTCATTAGATATGTACGAGATAAAGAATAACGTCTACGATTAAGATTTGAATACTCTTTGCGAGTTTTCTTCGACGTCCGATTTTTGAATCTCGACGGAGCGGTCTGTGACGCAACCGTCCGCGTCGGATCATCCGCGTTGGTTTGTGAACGCGGTACTGTGGTAGAAGCGGTGCATACTAACAGTGTATGGGTTTGGTGTCAGGCATGAGCGCGCAGTGCTGCAGGTTGGAGCAGGGCGCGGCGGGCGGCAGGCATGCGCCGGCGCATTCCAGCGCGCCCTCAGGGCACGCGCCGCTCGGCTCCGGCGCCGTCACTTCCGTCCACACGGCGCGCCAGCCCATCGCGCCTACCGCCTTATCCGCTATTATAAACCTGATCAAGCGAAAATAGTGCTCTGACTTCAGCAGGTTTAGGAATACGTGCTGGTCTTCCCAGCTTTGTTTTGAGTATAGAACCGCGCACGTGGCTACCAGTGTTTCCATCGTTCTATGCCGAATAAGATGGTTTAGAAAGAAACCGAAACAAGTTTATTTTTCTGGTGATCGTTTAGGAGTAAACGCATAGTGTTTGCAAAAGTTCCTTCTACATTATTTAATATATTTACAAAGTACAAAGATCTATGACTTACGACAATCGTATCGAGTTGGAGGAGGAGAGGTACTGCCAGCGATCAGTGGGTGCCTTCTCCCCGCACAGCTCGAGCGGAGGGCCCGGGCTCTCGTACCACAGCCGGAGCACTGCCGCTGGACATCCGCGCTCTGCAATACACAACCACGCTCACATTATTCACGAAGTAACAAAGTTCTTAAAATTCTAAAATATCATGTAGGTATAAGGACGTTTAATTTCATCCACTTATTTAGTTTTTGTTACAAAAATCCTTTACACATATTTTTTCTTTAACCTGTGCAGTCATCCTAGCTCTCAACCCTATATCGTTCCCGTTGCTGGGACATCGGATATGAACCTTGCTAATTGTTAAATCGTTGTATCTTTCGTAACCATTTACCTATCTCGTGCCCACAAGCAAAGTAGTACCTACCTACAAAAAAAATATTTTAATTTCCCATTGAAAAGCAGTTTGGACATATGTGTACAATAAACTTCTTTTAACGTTTTGAAACATTGAGTGAATAGCCTATTAAAACCTAGTACCTACACCCTGATCTACTGTGTAAAATTAAGAACCATTAACCATGAGCCATCCCTAGAACTGATATCGCATGTCTTTCCGGGTAAGGACCAACTTAAAAGAATTCTACCTCCTATCTCTCATTGTGTCCATAACATCCTCGCGTTGGCGAAAATGCTTATTTGTAAAGTGTGAGATTTTTGAGCACGACTGTAGGTATATTTATTATAGTTTATTTACTCAGCATGTTATTTACACAAGCCCATTCATTCAAAAACTGTAATCTATTGTTAGATGGGAACAAATGCCGCCAACCTGTTATGCAGTTTGGCAGAATGTATGTAAAACATTTTTAATAAGGATTTTGAACAAGAAAACGAAAAATCTTACCAGTAAGATGTCCCTCGACAGCGAAGTATTCAAAATTGAGCAAGAGTCTCTTCCCAGGGCGCGCCGTAACGAACCAGTTGCAGACCCTGGAGGCCGGTCCATTCTTGGGCTGCTCGTAGTTCTGCGGGAAGTTGGGGGACGTTATCACGCCCCACTCTGCGCCGGACATGTTGCCGCCGCAGTCGCCGAATATCGACTTCGCCGGCTGAAGAAACGACAATAGGGTAGTATTATAGTTAAGAGATATAAATATCCTACTCAGAATCTAGGAAAAAGTTTATAATACTGTCATATTTCTGAGGAATTGCTGTTATAAAAGAAAGTATAATTAATTTGGGATTATTAATTTGGGAACAGAAAATTAATACAGTAAGGGTCTCCCCACATTTATCGACGCGGAATCGGCTTAAGCCGAGTGCGTATCACCACACTACTCGATTTATCGCCATCAGCTGTTGACAACCGCTCGTTTCGCCGTCGGCCGGCGTCGCGTCGCGTCGTCCGAGCCGAGCCGATGCGAATGGTATTAGTAACACCCTTATTACGAAGACATAAAGGCTTTTTTGACCGGTGTTAGCCGATTCCGCGTCGATAAATGTGGGGAGACCCTTAACCGTAACGACTCCATGTGAACTGAATATATTTGGAAACACCAACCTAACATACATTATGTATGTTAGTGATGCTCTTTTAAGTCTTAAGGGAGACATAAAAGGGGGGACTAACAAGAAAGGTCAGTAAGAAACATGAACATCAGAACATATCTCAATTACCTCGAAAATATATCTAGCTTTGAAGCCGGAGGCGACGGCCTCGGCGTCAGTGTGCAGTGCGATGACGAGCCCCGTGGCGCCTCGGGGCGAGTGCATGGGCCCCGGCGTGGCCAGCCCGCACCAGCGGCCCAGAGGGACCCGCGCGCCCTCGCGTCCTACCCACCATGCTTCTACCCAGTCCTCGCTGCACGTTGCACCACTGAAAATGTTTAGAGCCTCTATTAGTGTGGTTCTTTCAGACGCCACCGGAACGTACAGTAAAATCCATTGCAGCAGTTATTCCTCTCGTTAGAACATTTCTGTAAACTGAAATATTTAATGGCTGGTCCCTGTTCCACCCAACAACCGCAACAAGCAAAGTTGAAATGCAGTTTAGTCAGATTTTCCTTAAACCCGCCCTAGCAAAATTATTTTGATACGTATGGTCTCGACCTTGTTCTCATAGGATGGTAAGGGAAGATGCAGTTTATGATGGTCCTTGCTTAGAGCTTAGAAGTAGCCTATTCATTTATACCACACTGTAGAATCTAGGTACGAATTTAGGTTCTCGGTTCTAAACTAACTTTACGATTACTTTAATTGCTGTCTAAAGTTACCTATACACGCCCGCTGTAGCATTCCACGCATCAGCTCTCACTTTAAAGTGGTCGAACACCACGGTGACCTGTTCATTGGGAGTTGCAGCCAGCGTGTATGTACAGTTAGTGTGTGAGGGGTAGTTGGAGGGGTAGCGGGGGGAGTTGAACTCGCCCCGCTTCTTGGCCTCGCTTCGGTAGGTGAACGCACACTCGCCGCCCGGCGCCGCTGTCCCTGGCACTCGATATTCTAAAACATGGTAGCGTAAAGCTTGGAATTACTTAGAATACGTTTTACGGCAATTGATACTCTCATACTTATATAGGTTGAGAAAACTACTCTCGTTTACGTAATTTTACGACGATTTAAATCAATGTTTTGATGGCTTCTGACCAGTCTAAGTCTTTTTGTTTTGACTCATTCTTACCTGACGAACAACTTTAGCTGATAAGCTTATAATAGTAATCCTTTCCCCAAGAATCCGATGAAAGAAAATACAAAATCGCCTTCAAATGTCACTTACCAGTCTCGAAAGTATACTTGGCTTTAAACCCCCTGCCTTGCAGTTCTCCTGAGCTGAAGACCATAACAAGGCGGGGTCCATCGGACAGGAGGGGTGGGGGGAAGGGAGGATTGCCCCCTGCCCCCTCCCCACAAAGCTCGGCGTCATGCTTGTCATACGAATCCGTCGCCTCCTGGCCGCGCAGGTAGACCTTCAGGTAGCCGTCAGGACATGCACTGGAAATTGTACGCAGAAAAGGTTATTACTGTCTTTTATCTAAACTCGGACAGACACTGCAGAATTATTTCTATATAGCAGAGTACAGTCACGAGCACAAGCGGTAGTCTATATTAAGAAGATAAATAGTTTAATTTCGAAAATAAAGGATTCTTAAATCGGAACAACATAACATTTCTATCAATAGGTACAAACGATTCGATTCAAAATTTTAGGCGGCTCGAAACATGAGGCGAGTCGCTGCGCAGTACCTAATTTATGTGACCGCGGGGGTGAGGGGTGGGCTACTGCGCAGAGCGTAGCACACTTCAGAGTCGCCCAAAAGTTTAACGCGTACTTTAGTTAAGGAGACATTTGCTTTTGAATTTACCGTAAGTGTAAAGTATATATGATCGTGATTGGGCTTATTACAATAAAATATTAAATACATCTGAAACATAAAGTTAATAAAAAATAATCAGATAAATGTCATTGTCATTAAATAAAATGTTTTTTATGCTTACTCCGGTTTCGGATTCTCGCCCTTCGGTATGGAAAAGTTCTGAAACTCTAATCGAACCCTTTCCAAATTCTGTGAATCTTGCATACCATATATAAAATATCTGTAAACGAGAAACCACGTTAATTAAATGTCCTAACAGCGTTTACATAAGATTAAAAATGAAGACTGGTGGACTACTCACCTACAAACAACTTTTTGTATATAGGGGAATGGATAATTTGGATGGTACACGAAACCCGTCGATTCCTTTTTACTAAGAATCTTCTGGTCGCACTCTGAGCCCCTAATGTGCTCCGCGTCGTGTTTACTTATAAAATCTGAAAAGCAATAGACCAAAGTAATAATAAACTTTCTTCTCCAACTTCCTTGAGTAAGGGAAAAACTCTTAGTACGAAGTAAGGATGTAATAAATTACGAAGTTTTGGATGTTCCCATTCAATAGGTTTTTGTAATAACTTTAGGTAGGAGACAGTAATTTATTCATAAGGAGACTTTTATTTGTAAAATAAATTAAGACTACTGTGGCCGATTGGTATAACTATTAACACAGCTGCAAGCAACGTTATAAATTTCACCACCGTACATTCATTACACAATCCCAAACGCCTGCTTCTAACCTCCTCATCCCAAAAGAAAAGCCCAATTGCTGTTTATCGACTCATTATCTTGGCAATTTCCAACAGCACCTGTATCTACAATTAGCTATCAAAAGTAATCTTGATTAGAAAAAACGATTAACATGGTGAAATTTAATTGTTCCTGAATTGTCTTTTTACGCACTGTGTCTACGTTTCTCATCCAACTATCTTTGCTATCGCAGGTCGGGTGGAGGAAATTTCTAATGAAATGCAGTACCTTTGTGTTCTTATATATATTTATGATTTATTTTTTATGTTTTATGTGTACAAGAAAATAATCTCACTTACCTAACTTAACAAAACTCTCTGAAAACTCGAAGATACCCTTAAAACCGCGGTTCTGCGTGCTGGCGGCCCTCGGCAGCGTGTAGAAGGTGACCAGCAGGCGCTCGTCGCTGGAGTACAGCACCAGGTTGCGCTGCTGGCCGCAGTACGTGCCGATCACCGCCGACGTGTTGTCGGGGCCGTCGTACACGCGCACCCAGTCGAACGGACAGCTGCAGTCAAGGTTATTGTGCTCAATTGCTTATTCATCATCTGCCTAGCCTTTTCCCAACTATGTTGGGGCCGGCTTCCAGTCTAACCAGATGCAGCTGAATACCAGTATTTTACATGGAGCGACTGCCTATCTGACCTCCGCAACCCAGTACCTGGGCAGTACGATACCCCTTGGTAAGACTGGCTGTCAGATTTTCGGGCTTCTGACTACCCGTAACGACTGTCACAGATGCTCAAATGACAGCCGGGACCAATGGCTTAATGTGCTTTCCGAGGCACGGAGGAGTCATTGTGCTCATTAGGAAACCTAATAACAAAAACACCCAGTTCTGTGCTCGTAATTATAGATTTGTAATGGTTAAAGCACTATCATTTATTCAAGCAAAATTATCTGTTTTACGCACGTGTTTCTGTGGCCATAAACCAATTTTTCCTCCTTAATATGTCAGTAGTGTAGTTTCATAATAAATAATCATAAAGCGATTTTCATCGTCGCAATTGGTTATGAGGTTGTATTTTGGCTAGTTAATAATAATCTAGGGTAACCGTAACTGTCTCCAGCAAAGAAAGCCACTTCTTGCTTTATTTAGAGTAATAATCTTTGGAGTTGGAGACTGAACGCGATTAGCGCAAAAACTACGTGATTATAAGAGCTAACAGTGGGTTTATCTTCCGTAGAATATTGGCACACAGCTTTTGAACACAATTTAAATGTGCTGATCGCGTTCTGTTTCATTGGTGAAATTTGCAGTTAGTAAACTATGACAAAAACACAACAAGGAAAATAAAATAGAATATTACTCACTGAGGTCCGCCGAAAAACAGATCGAAGTCTCTGAACTCGAGCCGTATCCTCTGGCCCGGCTGTCCCTGGAACAGGTAGTTGCAGGTCATGTCCTTGGGGTAGATGCCAGGGTACGTCGGTGACAGCAGGAACCCCGTCTTGCGCTTGCTCGCCTCTATCACGAACGAGCATAATGTGTTGGGAACTGGGGTGCCCACTTCGAATTCCGCTGTTGAGAGAAGAATTGTATAAATTAACAACTACACACATCAAAAGTGTCTAGGGATCAACATATATTTTTGCAATAACTTTTCTCTTGATTGATATTAATTTAAATTTTCTTTAAGGATTCATCAAATAAAGTGTTTTCGTTTGTCACAGTAACGATAAACCAAGTCACCTTTGCATTAATAAAGAAATTTGCCATTTTCCTAATAAAGGGATTTTTGACATTTGAACCACTAACATTAAAGTTCGAAAAAAAGACTGAAATAACAGTTTTCTTTAAAATTTTATTGGGTAACTTAAACAATTAATAATCCGTGTTTCTACCGCGAACACTAACAACACAAGAACATCGGTTTGGCATACTCAAAATGAGTTCATCCAAATCACGCTGTGGAATGGCCGCCCATGTTCGTTGCAACAACAAAAAAAGGTCTTCTTGCAACTGGATACCCTCCATATTCGGCAGAGCTCTTCTCTGTAGCATATCCCATGCATGCTCAATCGGGTTCAAGTCTGGCGACTGAGCAGGCCAGGGCAGGACAAATCTTAACTCGAAGAGCTCCAACAATAACCGCCATGATGTTAGCCGTGAGGCTTCATCACTCTTCAGGGAACTTAATTAGCGACCAAACAGTCAGAAACCGCTTGCATGAAGTGAACCTTCATTCCCGAAGACCGCTACGGGTACCACCTATAGCAATGCACAATCGTAGGATTCGATATCAATGGGCTCTTGAACACAGAAATTGGGCAGAAGATTTCATTTTATCGTCTTAATGTAATAACTTAATAATATTAGACTCTTTCAATATTCACTATAGATACGGATGACATGGAATATTATCTAATATCTACACTTCCCAATATTGCTAAAAATATTGGACTTTTAAAAGGGTACGGCTAGGTTAAGTTCCAGTTAATCGGGAGTATATATTAGTTTTAGGTCACAACAACACGTCAAAAAAAACTTGTTAAATAACCCAAAATGAAAACAAAAATAGTTTTAAAAAACTTTTTAGTTCGGTTTTCTATAAAAAGCGTGTTTTTTAGTTTTTTTAAACTATTTTATATTTCCTACTTTTTAGTTAAAATTAATGTATTGTCATCGGTCTTCGATAAATCTACAAAGTTTGAACGAAATCTGGCCGTTTAAAGTGGGTCAAAATCGCTTCCAAATGAGTCGGTTACAAAAAACATACAAACAAGTGAAGCTAATATAAAGCGTGTAAAAATAAGGATAATGGGAAACTATTATCAAATTATTGCATTGTCATCGGTCCTTGAGACGTGTGCAAAGTTTCAAGTTGATCAGACGTTTAGAAACCGGTGAAAATTAAGCTCAAAGATTCCGTTACATACATACATAGATACAACCCGAGCTAATAAAAGCGTGTTAAAAATGATAGCAGTGATAGCCTAGTGGTGTGACCGTCGGACTGCCAAGTCACAGGTCTTGAGTTCGAACCAAAGGCCCTCTAATTTTGCAGATTCATGTGCGTAGTGTATAATTATCAGTTGCTAAAAATCGGTGAAGGAAAACATCGTGAGGAAATCAAACCAGCACGTCTAAGAGATATTTCTCAACAGTATGTGAAACTAAGTCAGAGGCAGCATAAAAACTCTGACACCAGGTTAGTCACTAACCACACGAAAAGAAGATGAACAAAAATAAAACGGTTTTAGGTTGTATATTGTATTTAAGATTTGTGTTTAATTAGTATCGATGTCTGAATTTTCTAAATAAAAAAAATATTAAGAATCGGGATTTTTTTAGACTGCAGTGCCAAAAAGTAAGTAAGTAAATAAATAATTATAGGGCGTCAAAATATTCGTTGTCAACAGGAAAAGCTAGAAAACACTGTACATCTCTGTACTAGATCATATACGGAGGCCTAAACATTTCTGTTCGTCAGCAGTTCCAACTACTGGACATTAGTTATGCGGACTCGGGACGGCCAACTTTGACGGGCACTTCAATGTTGTTCTACTAACTAAACATGTTTCATAGATTGGTACTTTACAGGAGTGAACTAGTTCTATTTTTAACCGACTTCTAAAAAAGGAGGAGGTTCTCAATTCGACTGTATATATATTTTTTATGTTTGTTCGCGCATAACTCCGTTGCTTGCCAACCGATTTGAAAAATTCTTTTTTTGTTGCAAAGGGTATACTTTCCAAATGGTCCCATAAAATTTTTATCGAAATCGGATAAGCGGTTATTGAAAAATCAACAAAAATCTAAAAAAATCCTACTTAATGTATGTGGACGATGTTCTAATAAGTTCCTGTCACTGTAATTTACATACCAGGTAGTGGTATTAAAATTTGGGGGGGGGTGGGTTGTGTAGGTACCACAACTAAAAAGTGAAAAATAAAAACTTTTTTACAAAAAATAAAACCGACTTCCAAAAAAAACACTACAAAGTGAAAAATAATTTTGATTTCGGAAGTCGGTGGCAAAAAATGAAAATATAAAACCGAAGACACCGACTTCCGAAATCAAAATTATTTTTCACTTTGTAGTGTTTTTTTTGGAAGTCGGTTTTATTTTTTGTAAAAAAGTTTTCATCTATACCGCCTGATAATAGTTACCTACAGCAAATGTTGGGACATGTTCGTTTAATAACAATGTTTGCTCCATAAAAACTTCACTTACAAAGTGAAGATGGTTATTCTTGTGGTACGATTATGTTTGAATTTAAAGTTGCCTTTCTTTTAGTTAGAATTAATTTAAATTAGACTAGAAAACACCACTAAAACCTGGTCCTTCGATCCTACTCACTTGCGTTGATGAACTGGTAGGTTCCTGTGAAGAGCGTAGGCGGCGTGTACATTTTGTCTGTGTAGAACGAGAGTGCGACGGCGCGGTGGAGCGAGACGCGGCGGCGCGGCGGGATGGGCCCGCAGTACCGGCCGCCGAAAGCCGAGTTGACCAGCTCGCCCGCCTCCAGGGACGCCATCTCCGAGTAGATGTCCATTGACTCGTGGTTGCATCTGATAGGGGAATTATTCCTTTGATTAGCTAACTGTGAGAATTTTAGAAAGTATCTGAGATAAACAGGTTGAGGAGTGCAATGTTTTGTTCTGTTTAACGAAATAGCTGACATTGAAATTCAAATGACCCCTACCACTGTGGGTGGAGCGGAAGCGAGTATCAGACTTTAACTGACGGATCCATGTTCCTTCCTTAGCCCTATGTGTTCTGGGGCCCTTTCAATTAAGCTGACATCTCTTGGAGATGCGCGTGGAACACGAACCCGCTGTCCGGCACGGGGCTGGTCCTGATCTGACGGTGAGCTACCCATTACTCACTGTCCGAAGTCCGCGTCTACGGTGGCCGGGTGTCGTCACGTGGCGATAACTTTCGTATGGTATTTATAATAAGGACTGTTAGGGTCACCGTATCGAATTTTGTGACTATTTATAAATTACTAATTGGTGTGTTAATAACAAGGCTCTGGTTGTTTCTTTTAATAGGTAAGTACGTACACCATTAATGCTTCTTTTTATTATATTAGGTTAAAGTGAACTGATTGAATTGCTTTTATTATTCAACAAGAATCAACTCCATGTAACACAGAAAGTTTGAAACATTTCGACTTAATTGCAGTCGTCAATATCAGATCAGAACCATAAATACTTAAGTTTATATTAAATTACAAAGTCATCAACAAAACGAATATTTCGAGTTGAGCAGAATACATCAAGCGAACTTTATCCTGTCAAGGTTGAGCTCCCGGAAAAGTTTGACCCAATTTCGAAGTCTATACTGCTGCACATAAATAATTGTATTGGTAGGAACATGTTTGTGTCTCACGTAATAGTGTAAGGGCGAAAGGGATAGGTATACTTACGCTGGTAGCTCTCCCACTGCGGCTCCACTGGAAAATAACAAATGAATCAGCGATAATGTCAAATTACAGCGTGTTATGATATGTTATAGAAGGTATTATGTACGGACAACAAAAGAGCTTGATAAATCTACAGGCAAAGAAATTAACATCTTTGCACATACCTTTGACATTTCATAGTCTGTTCAAAAGTATGAATCAGATAAAAATCTACAAATGGATCAGAAAATGTGCCTGTGGATGCAAACTCGTAGTACCAGTTACAATTGAGTGCTTTGATTTCATTGTTTGAATACTTAAAATCGAAATTCAAATATTAAGTAACCTGACAAGATGTTTTTCATTTACAGATGAGGTTAATTTTAAACCATTTTAATAATGTTTTGCAAATTATAATTATCTTCTAAATACAGAAGTGTAACTAATTCTCTTAAGCGAGTGATTGCTTGGGCATTTAATCTGCGCCATAATGGCGTAACACACTATTAATCACAATCCGAATAATTTTGAAGGATACGTTCGAAAAAAAATCTGCTCAAGAATGTAAAAAACGCAATGGAATATTGTTGAATCAAAATGAAAACATTTGCTACTGATAATGTATCACGCAATAAGAGTTTGTTTAGCTTTCATCAGACATAAGTGTCTAATGAAAGGTAATAAATGAACGGCGGGCTATACGATTTTTTTAACAAATTTTTAGAAATAGAATCCGACATACTCTGGCGGCTTTCCCCGAAGGTCGAAGGTGCGGAACTCGACCTGGACGCGCTGCCCCGGCGCCGCCAGGAACGTGTACAGGCACTGGCGCGTGTGGTTGTTGGGGTTCAGCAGCTCGGGCGCGTGGAACGTGCCGTTGCTCGTGCCGCCGCGACTCACGAATGTGCGGTCGCACTCTGTGGGGGAAAGAGGCGTATTAAGTAGGTTATATGTTATTTAGTAGGTTAGGTTATTTAGGGAAAAGAAAAGTATTTAGTGGGTTTTTAGAGGGTTCCGTGAAGCTGCTGAAAATGATTTTATAGTCTTCAACCAGACAACTTTAACATGTATGAAGTCGTGTATGTACTCAGCATTATTAAGGTAAACTCTTTCTTCACCTAGGTCCGAATAGGAAAAGAATTATTTTTCCCTTCAACACCTGTAGCCAGTCCTTCCTTTAATAAGTATTCCTGTTATTAAAAATATAAAAATCAATACATAGGTACTTCAGATACCTTTTTAAGTAGTTTTTTTTTTAAATAAATTCTTTTATTTTCTCCTTATCATAAATTATTGTTTTTTTCCTTCAACACCTCTAGCCTGTCCTTCCGTCAATAAGTATTCCTGTTATTAAAAATACAAAAATCAACAGTTATTTCAGATACCTTTTTTTTTTTTTTTTGAAAAGCATAAATTTGGTTTTTGTCTGACTGTTGGTGTATTGGTATCTTTGCGTTGTCTAGTAAACGTCTTAAAGTTTTTAACTTCCCTTTTCCATTACTAGATGTTAGTTCCGACCTTCCTCGAGAACCCCTAGAATCAGTTTGCATATCTTTATTCTTCCGCTAAAGTTCTATTGTAGTTCGCCGCGAAAAATGCAATCATTCCGGCTTCACTCGCTGGCTTTACCACTGATTGCATAGGAGGATGAAATCTCGAATCTATTATAGTATGTCTCGCCTCACAATTTTCATTTTATGTGCATAAATCAACGTACGGATGAACTTACGCAATTTTTCTTCTGTTTTTTTTTATTTGTTGTTGTTAGTACCTTTTATTTGGCCGGTATGTCAATGGCTGAAAGCATTTCTTTGTTAATCTAGAGGTCATATTCATTATGCTTGCCCCCAAATCTTAACCTAAGCATATTACTACTATCAATATGGATTCATTACAACACTGCCTTGCACTTAGAGACAAGCATTACAGGAATTACGCATTGTATTGTTATTGCATTGTACTATCAGGCAATTCTAGACCATAGCTTATAGAATTACCATAAATTCGGCAGTGATAACAACATAGGGTATTCTACGTAGTAAGATAGCTTAAGTAGTATTAATATGTGATTTAATTAATTAATTAAAAATTATAAATTATGTAGATTGAATGAACAACGATATTTTCAATATTTACAGTACAATTCTTGGTCTTAACTACCGACAATGTCGCAGCTACGAGCCGCTACGCCAGTTACACTTTCGTAGCACTCTTGCTACGACAAATTTTTACGTAGCTTTTTGAGGGTTGTTGTGAATGTTTTTCATATTAAAATAGGTAAACATTATGAATGAGCTTAATATTTGTATCATCGCGAGTAGGTAGCTTTATCTCCATCTGGTTCTCATAATAAACACGTCACGGGCAGCCCACGATGCTAAAGGGTCGTGTTCCAAAATGTCCCCTTTGTTAATCCTCCACGTTTCTGAAAAACCGCGATGACATATGAGGGAAGTATGCTTTGTTAATTTACAAATGAGTCTGAAATAACATTGATAAACCTCCGGCGGAATTAGAATTGTTTTGTAATTTTTTTATATGTTTTTTGTTCGAGGAGGTTTGAGAAGGTTGAAACAGTTCTTTTGACAGTTTAATTATGAATTTAACCTACTACTTCGTTTCGCTTAGCTTTTTTCTGACTTTTTTTGTTTTCCTCCTCTCCATCTATGACAATTAAATAAGCTATGCGTCAAACAGACAAACGCTTCAGCTTTATTATTAGTTTAGTATTAGTATTACGCTGGACGCTTTTAACGTGTACGGCTTTTTTACATTATTCACAGTTATAATTATAAATTGACATTAATGACGTAACTAATATTTTTGTAACAATAACACAACATACTTTAAAAGTGCCCATGGAGATTCTTGCCTGTTCTACTCCATACGGTATTTCTGACTGCATTAGGGAAGGGGCCCGTTAGGGCCGATGCCTGCCGGGTTAGCGGCAATTCAAAAATCCCTATAAATGGTTTAATTGAAACAAATGCTTTGAGTTGAGTTAAAGAATTTCCGCATCACATTCCCAAGAAAAAGCTTTTAACTTTCACGTCTAAAAACCTAGAGCTGTAGAAATTTTATACCGAAATAGCCGTCTTTAGCACCGCTGCTCCGGGCACTAGGTAAGAACTGCCTTCTGAAGAAAATAGCGTTGGATTCAAAAGCGTGTTCACGAATGGCTGGGGTAAAGCGTCGCCAGACGTGCGACGCGCGATGCATCAGACAATATTCTTTGTTAAATATTCTCTTACGAGGCATTGTTATAAGACTCAGCAATGTTTACGTGAAGTAGGCTACTTAGTGCAGATTATGTCCCGTTTTTCTTTATTTATCATGTCGCCGTTTCAAGTATGAACTAGTTTTGCAAAGGATACAAATGTAGAATATTGGCCAACCAACAATTGTTTACACTGTATATAAATATTTTGAGTAATTATCTACCATTGTGTAAGCTTATGTAGAACGATTTATACAAATACCTCACACTCTGAGCTTTGAATGATTGTACTAGTGCCTTACCCTAAAATAAGCACGAAAAGTTCACACAAAAATAATACCATAAAGTCGGTTTAATTTTAGACCCTTTAAATTATTAATTGCCACTCCTTTTTCTCCCACACAATGAACAAAACCCGCCACTGAAACTACCAACCCGTTTTATACCGCCCATGTTTTATACACACGGCAAGTCTTTGTTACGAATAGTGTAGCCAAGTGAAGCGTATAGATAAGTTCGTATCTTTTGGTAAATGTCGCAAACACTCTCGGGTTACAGGCCATGCTTCAAGTCTTTACTTCTTTTCATTGCGGGCTGTTAGCAGGCCCATTAAAAGTTTCCCTGCCGTGAACCCCTGTATAGACCCTAAGAAGAACTTCATTAGACGGATTTTTATGTGAAACGTTTTTAGACAAATGCACTAACGCGTTAGAGTTAGATTATGATTAGATTCCTCTCTTACTAAACTGACTAGAATTATGGCAAGGGGTCAGTGGATGATGACGAAAGTTATTTTTAGCCTATTATTTGTAGATTCGCGGTCTCTAAAAAATACTGACTCCTGTTTTAAACTTATTTAATATTGGATTTCACATCTTAAATCGAAGCTGTTTAACACAGGAACACGTTATTGGTAAACACACAAGTAACTGTAATAACTTTTCAAATATATACGACTAACAATCACACAGCACATGCTCGGATTATGTTATTAGATATTATGATATTATGTTTTTCCATTTGCCGGCTGTAAAAATTACTTCAACGAATAAAATTGGGTTTGTTACGAAAGAGAAAGTGTCTCTTTCGTACCAATTCCAATATTATTGACTGAAGTAATTTTTGGAATAGAATATGAAGGATATTGTTTTTGATGAAGACTTTTCAGCTTGCTGCGGGTAAAACGGTTTAATAGTGGCTGGTGCGGGGCTTACATTCGTGCAGTGTTACGAACGGGTGTCACATCTATGGGTCGCTAAAATAAGATCTCTTGACAAAAAATCGGAGTTATTATGATACTACGTCTAACACACGTGAATATAGAAAAGAGTAAGGTGAGTTTTGATGAACAACATTAATTTCTAATGGGTGATTTCGTTAACTGTAGTTTGTTCTTTATATAATTTACTAACCAATTATATATTTGCCTAATTTCAAGAAACATTTTTTTAACTTCTGCATCCATTACAATCGAAGCAATCTCAGTCATTATTTAATTCCAAAAAACCTATATTTAATCAAGACATGTTGTTCCCAAAGATCGTTAACATATTTTTCTGCTTCGAGATCTTATTGTAGCGTGTTTTTGGTTAATTTATTATTAGAAGACGTACTTGGAAGCTTAGTAGGCGAGGGCTCAGCGAGCGTCGCGCGGCTCGAGAGCTCCGTGGTCTCTGCCGCGAGCACTGCACAGAAATAACATCCAGTTATTTGCAAAGGCCTTCCATTAATTAACCAAACTCAATGAATCATCACAGACTTTTCTCAAATCTGTTGGGTTCAGCTTCCAGTCCAACCGGATGTAGCTAAGTACCAGCATTTTACATGTAGTGATTGACCGCTTATCCCCCCTAACCCAATGAGAGAGTAACACTATACCCCTTATTAAGACTGGTTTACTTTTGGACTTCCGACTACCAGTGAAAGTTTTATTCCCGCCTGTATGCATGTGCCACAAGCTGCATTTCTCAAAATGTTAATTTAATAAAGAACAGCTCACGTAAGTTACGGTTAAACAGGCTTTCTGTTTGAGAACTATGCCCACGCTTGGCGCTGTAGACGTACCTATATAAATGAATTCACGCGGCGCCATATTCCCGACCTTCCGCCCTCGACTGTACTCAACACAACTTGATGAAGTATCCTCGCACGTTGAGAGTGAAGAATGCACAAATATGAGGAAGTATTTCAACTTGAAGGCATATTCTACGTTCAAGTTTGTGACGAAGTTTTGTTCATATTTTCAGTTGAGATCATAAAAGGTACGAGAAGGAGGAAAGACAGGAAGGAACGAGGGGGGGGAGGAAGGTTCGAGGTGAGGTAGACACGTGAAGTTAGCGATACCTAATTAAGTCAGTATCTTTTACAAAACATTGTCAACTCCACTCCTTGTTATTTAATCTTGATAATTTACAGTCGCATCGAAAAAAACACAAACATAACGCAATGGAACGTGAATAAATTATCTTCCGAGGCACCCAGTTCGCGTACGTACGTTTATTATAATATTATATCTCTTTACGTTCTGAAACGTAATGCGAGTGACATAATGTAGGTATGTTCTTATTCTAAAAACCGATTGCGTACGAGTCGCTATCTAGCTAATTGGAGCCGCAACTTCATTTATCAAAATTATATCCGGAAAGGTACTTTGAACGTACTTATCCGGCAGTCAAAAATTAGAAAAGTCGTGCCTAAAGAGTACCTAAAAGTTACACTATTTTCAGCGAAAAGACGTTACAATTTTTAAAAGTCAACAGTTACAAACAATTTTGGTACTAGTATAGATTGCTAAAGTGGATGTTGTTAATAGACAGTCCAGACTACAGACTATATGCTATTTCCTACATATACATATTTGTAGGTCTGGCGAGCGACAAACTAAACCCACTGTACCCGACCGCCGCTCCAGAAACTTCCCTAATTACTGAGCCAGATGTACATATGTATGGCCGACCGCAAAACCAGAACTTTAAGAAAATAACAATTATAATCTGTTTGAATGAAAAGGTTTCTTGTGAATATTAAAGCAATTAGACTGTTAAAGTGAACGTAATATTTTTAAAACTATTTAAATTGAGCTTCTGAATTTTAGTCCCTTATTTCGTAAGTTCGCTTAGATCTAATTTATCTTAGAACTTCAAAAGGCAGAGTTGCAAAATATGGGTTCAGTGGGTTAATTTGGCTACAGTGGGGCTAAATGGTTGGTATCTATGTGTATTCAATGGGAAAAACTCAACGCGTGTATGAACGTATGACGCGTTAATATCTGGAACTACTGGTCAATGTGGTGGGTAATTGAAAAATTATTTTTGTGTTGGATAGTCCATTTATCTAGGAAGGCTATAGGCTATGTAACATCACGCTACGACCAATAGGAGCCGAGCAGCGGGTCAAACCGCGCAGGAGCGGCTATCTATATATATAAAAGAAAGTCGTGTTAGTTACACTGTTTATAACTCAAGAACGGCTGAACCGATTTGGCTGAAAATTATTGGGGAGGTAGCTTAGAACCAGGAGACGGACATAGGGTAGTTAGGGTAGGTAGGGTAGGTAGGGTAGTGTGGGTAGGTAGGGTAGGTAGGGTAGGTAGGGTAGGTAGGGTAGGTAGGGTAGGTAGGGTAGTGTGGGTAGGTAGGGTAGGTAGGGTAGGTAGGGTAGGTAGGGTAGGTAGGGTAGGTAGGGTAGGTAGGGTAGGTAGGGTAGGTAGGGTAGGTAGGGTAGGTAGGGTAGGTAGGGTAGGTAGGGTAGGTAGGGTAGGTAGGGTAGGTAGGGTAGGTAGGGTAGGTAGGGTAGGTAGGGTAGGTAGGGTAGGTAGGGTAGGTAGGGTAGGTAGGGTAGGTAGGGTAGGTAGGGTAGGTAGGGTAGGTAGGGTAGGTAGGGTAGGTAGGGTAGGTAGGGTAGGTAGGGTAGGTAGGGTAGGTAGGGTAGGTAGGGTAGGTAGGGTAGGTAGGGTAGGTAGGGTAGGTAGGGTAGGTAGGGTAGGTAGGGTAGGTAGGGTAGGTAGGGTAGGTAGGGTAGGTAGGGTAGGTAGGGTAGGTAGGGTAGGTAGGGTAGGTAGGGTAGGTAGGGTAGGTAGGGTAGGTAGGGTAGGTAGGGTAGGTAGGGTAGGTAGGGTAGGTAGGGTAGGTAGGGTAGGTAGGGTAGGGTAGGTAGGGTAGGTATCATAGTTAAGACAGGACAACGTTTGTCGGGTCAGCTAGTTTAGTATAAAACTAAATCGCTTCCCGCCGTCTTCCCCCTGTACGCTTTAATCTATTAAACTTCGCAACGGATTTAATTACGGTTTTCATTAGTTTTAACTAGGTTGCGCTCGCGGTTTCGCCCGCGTTATCCATAATATTCACATTGCACCCGTGCGAAGCCGGGGCAGGTCGCTAGTCCATGTATAAACTAAATATCACTTGCGGATATTATTATTTCCATTGTAAACATTCAAAGTAAGGCACCCACAAGTCATAAACGATCCTATTACATTCATTAGGCTGTTCTAAATAAATTTTATAAATAACTCAAAGATACATTACACAATTACCCCTTTACTAATAAACATATTATATCAGGTAAATAGTTCGACACCGATTTCTCTCTTTCAGTCGTCAGAAATCTGACTTTCGAAAGAAGAAGACAAAGCATTGTGTAACTATACAGATGATATACAACGTTTATTAGTAAGGGAGTTAATGAATATTCAGCTAAGCCTGCTAAAACTGTCGCACAGCATTTGGGCTGGAATTAAACACATAATTCATAGTTGTTTTAGTATTCCAGTGCTTTTGTATTTACATTTTAGTTCATTGATATTCTGTAATGAAGTTATTTTTAAATACTGGTGTCCTAATTCCTGAATAGATAAGTACTGGTTAATTCATGACTAAGAAGAAGGTAGTTAGGTAGCTACCTGTGTATTAATGATTTCATACAGCAGTGATAGCCTATTGGTATGACCGTCAGACTGCCAAGTCAGAGGTCTCGAGTTCGAACCCAAGTTCGAAACCTCTGATTCTACGGATTTATATGCGTATTGTATAATTATCACTTGCTTAAAAATCGATAAAGGAAAACATCGTGAGGAAACCTATATATCTCTCGACAGCATGTGAAGCTAAGTCAGAGGCCCATGAGCACCATAAAAAAAACTCTGACACCAGGTTAGTGACTAACCACACGAAAAGAAGAAAAAGAGACGTCATACCACTATATAGGTATCATTCATTTGGTAATTCTTGCTCCACGATCTGATCCATTGTCCTTTTACCACAGGAACACCAGACGTACTGCAGGGTACCAGCCACACCTGGTTCATATCCCGATCAGTCGTACTAAGTGCTTCCCCTCCACATTTATCATGCGCACAGCCAGAGTGTGGGACTCTCTGCCAGCGTCAGTGTTCCCTTCTACACGTAACACGTCTGCTTTCAAAGCAAGAGTGAACAATCATCTTCTGGGCATGGTCGCTTCATCAAGGACCTCATTCATCGCTTTCCATCTGGCGTGGTCTAGAGCAGGTCCATTCTCCAATAATAAAAACTACTCTAAAGTTATTGAGTATTAATAAAGTTTTTATCAAGTGTCTAGTAGGTACAAAGATGTGTTAATACAGTATTTAAATTCAACATCGCACGTAGAGCTGTTGAGTGTGAGTGAGTGACACAAACAGGCCACCGACGTCTGCATTATTAACCACAGATTAATAATTGTTTGAGCCGATTGCATCACAGTCCAGTTAATTTTAGTGAATTCTCTCACTCGTTAATAAAATAATGATATACCTAATCATAAATTAATATTATCTAAATTGAATGGTCGAAGATAAAATCACTAGAACATTATAAAAAAGTTTATATTTTACTTGTTTCGTAACAAGCATTTTTGCTTATGGACCGTGGATCGCCTTTTGTCATTTGAGTTTTATTGTGTTTTATCACTACATAGTATAAAACAAATGCGGTTTTTTTTGTTAGATAGAGTGATTGAAGAGGAGGGTTTATGTGTATAATTTGTCGACATATTATGCGGGCGAAGCCGCGGGCGGAAGCTGGTAAGCAATAAATGCTGATAAGTCTTCCTCCTATCATTCGATTGGGTATCGATACCGCTATTAGATAAATAAAAAATGCCTGGATCCCCGTCAGGAACGACGTTCAGTTCAGTATTGAGGTTATAAGGTAAAGAGGCCAGCTCATCAAACTACCCCGATCTGTCAAATTTCTTTGATAGATTTTTAACTTTATTACTAAAGACTAAGGTTCATTTTTAATTGGGAATATTTGACAGCTTGAGATAGCTTGATGTGCTGGCGTCTGTACAACCGGCCGCACATAGTGCTCATCAACACAACATGATGAAATGCTGCCTACTGCAAGCTTTCAGAGTTCAAATGACAGAGTAGAGCAGGTAGGTATACTGTGTCATTGGATGCCAAATGTTAGTGATACACACGGAAGGCAGGAATTGATGACAGCCCAGTGTAGCGTACCATTGAAGTTATTGGTAAACACAGAGTCTCCACCGGTACTATTGTTTTAAACAAAAGTACTAGTTACTCGCCCCTGCTTATAAATATTATAATGCGCCCACATTATAAAAATCTGAGATTTCTTTATTTTTATGTAAGTTTAAACCTAACTAATATATTCCTAATTATCCTAACTAATATAATAAATGTGAAAGTAAGTTTGTTTGTTACCATTTCACGCCTAAAGCACAGCTCCGATCATCCTGAGTATATACTAAAAGAGTAACGGTGGAGTTTCTTGCCCATTCTTCTCCACACGAAACTACCTTTTGGAAGGGGCGACTAGAATCAATTCTATTTCTTGTTCATTTTGACGTTCAAAAGTGCCCTAATTGTGCCTATTTGAATTAAATTATTTGACTTTGACTTTGACTGAAATTTTGCATGCATTTTGCCAGGTCAGGTACAGAAACGGACCTAAGGTACTTTTCATTCCGAAAAAAAAGGACTGTGTACTAAAATAACAATAACTTTCTTGTGATAATCGTCACGTGTCTTTAAAATCATGATTGAGTAAATTACTACATACACACACAGCCATCTTAATTTATAATATCTAAATATTCACTTCTCCAAATTGAGGATACCCTCATTTTTTTAAATTAGATTTTCAAAGAATAGTGTGCTAAATTAAATCGAACTCATCATTATAATTTGCACATCTCAAAACGTTTGGTCCTTAGAACGCATAGCAATATGTTCTTGTCATGCAGTTCAAAACAGAACTTACAGAATATACATAAGCTAGTGACTGTTGCAGAAGTTGGTAACGGTTCCCTTAGCAGACAGGTTCGCAACGACAACACTTCACCCTGAATTTCCACTACCCCAGATTTATGTCATGTGCACACAGCAGCGCGCAGAAATAGTATGGGACACACTGAGGCAAAGCTCCCTTTACTTCACACAACTTTGCCAAATGCACATTACCTATATTTATACCACGATACAATCTTTTCTGATATATTTCGTACCAAAACACGTGTGCTGAAGAAGAAACTAATTTTGTTACAGTAGGTACCTACACGGTATTTTACGCTTATCTGCATTAACCCCTCAAATGTCGTATGAACCCCATAGGTTCATAAGAAAAATTCTCTCGAAACGACAATAAATATAATCGTATAAATCGATGAGCTCTTATAAGTAAACGGCTTCTAATAGGCGAATATTTAATAGTGGCGCGCCTTGTAACCAAGATTCATGCTCAAGAAATTAGTGTCACTTGCGAAGATTTGTAGATAAATACTTTTTCAACAGAATTACACTTGCTCGAAAAGTAGATCTTAATGCAGCGCTTTTAGGTTCACAATACAGTATTAGTAACATGCATTTTCACTTTGCATTTAACTATGTTCTATTAAGATTTGTGTTCTTTGTAAATAAACATAAATATGCCATTACGCCTGTTATACCGGAAGGGTTAGGCAGAGGTACACCCACATTTCGCCAGTTAATTGCTTTTATTATTTTTATTCTATTATATTCCCACACTTGGGATACAGGCTTCCTCTCGATGAGAGAGAGAGTGAGCCGTACTCCATCACGCGGGCCCGTTGGTAGATGCCACATGCCATCGAATTTTTAGTTATAGGACATGGTTCTTTCACGATCTTTTCCTTAATCGTTTTTGAGAGCAGTGGTGATGAAATAATTTACACAAAGTATCCTACAACTCACCGCCGCCACTGCTCTCCGCTCTCCACTTATGAGAAGATTTTGTGCTCAAATTATCATATTATTATGAAGAGTTTAGGTCCAAAGCATAGCTCTATCTTCTAAAGTAGTGCGGCGCTACTATGTCACACTTATAGTGACGTTCGATCGGCTCAGAAGTGCCGAATGTTAGTTAGTGACAGAAATAGGGCGCGCGATAACAAGATGACAGTAGCGACATCTACTGCGGCCTACTTTCTGACACGGTTATTAGTTCTAAGTTTGTTGTGATTTAGCGATAATAAGTTGTTCTTAGTGAGTTATTTTTGGGTCGTTGGCGTATTTAAAATGTAGTGGGTTTTTTAGATATTGACAACGTTTCGACCTAAGCTGATTGAATTTTGATGGAGAATTTATTAATAGTTGATCTGTCAAATTTCTTTGATTGTTTTTCAACTTTATTACAAAAATGTAAGGTTCATTTTTAATTGGGAAAAAATATGGGATGAGCACGATATGCTGGCGTCTGCATGTTACTCTTACGAGTATATGATTATTTTTCAGTAAAAGATAATACCTCGTCATACTTTTTGATGCTGGAAAAGACAGGTGAAGGTGTCTACCTACAGTAATACTTTAATGAAGTAAATACATTACTGTTTTATGCCACGTATTAGGGCAGAGTTTATTGCCATCAACCGGGCACAAATCCATACTGATACTGAGAAGTGTGGGTGTACTGTAGAGCCTGAGTGAAACCTTATGTTGAACATGGCTGGTAATAATCTGACAGCATTCGAACCTTTGAATTATGAATAAAATAGTTTGATAGGTTTTTTGTAAAAGTGAACGGACTCTGTCTTTAGCCTTTCAGATGTATTCGTTGCAAAGTAATATATAATTGGTTATCCGCAAACTGTGTGTTTGTATTTATAGCTTAGGAAATCCCGACAACACACAACACACAAGCTCTACCACTGAGCCCCTCAGTGAAGGTCCCCGATCTCCACAGTACCTACTATGAGTGTATCTCTGCCTAACCCTTCGGGGATTCAGGGCGTAATGTTATGTGAAAATACATTATTCATTTTCAGCCATACCACAGCTAAGCTACTTAGATATTTACGGGCAAAAAATATTAAAAAGGAAACAAGCTTATGGAAGTATAATCCCCCAACATGTGCCAGCTCAAACTTTCGCCGCGTCCAACACCGAAGTTTAAAAAGTTAATACAAAGGGCGCTAATGGCCGCGTACATACTAGAGGTACGCTACACCTACGCGATGACGTCACCGCTTCCCGTTTGGGACAAGCAACCGAGCTAACTTTGTTGTCGGACGTGCATCGACGTTTCCGCGGTGAAAGCTTGAAATACGGAACATATTGTAATGTATTAATGCGTTTTAACAGTCTTTAGGGTGTTTAAGTTTTATATCAGATCAGATGCAATTTGTTTTATTTATTTTCGGGTGACACATTCATCTACAATAAAATTGAAGTGTCAGTTTGTAACGATAATTTCACACATCGACAACGTGATGCTGATAACGAACATAATAAAACAAAAATTCAGGTTTTTTTTTAATTTTGTCTGTCTGTCGGTTTGTCCGAAACAAACAGATGAGAGAGAAATCTAATGTCTCAAACGGCTGGCCGATTTTGGCGATATAAGGAGTAATATAGTATACTTGAGGAATAAAATTAGGGATCATTCGAGCGAAGCCGATTGCAGTAGCTAGATACAAATATTATAAATGCCAAAGTTTGGAAGAATGTTTGTAACACAATCGCGCCAGAACGGCGGAACTGATCTGGATATAATTTGTCACACAGTTAGTTTATAGCCTGGATTAACTACTAGGGTACTTTTTTATCTCAGTAGTACGTTCCCGTGGGATAATTTCCGACATCCACGCGGACGAAACCGCTGGCCAAAGCTAGTGGTTAATAAGACATGCTTGCACTTCCAAAAACTGCTAATCAATTAATCAATTTTACGATTTTTTGTTTGTTGATGAAACAGAGAGCGATTACATAAATAAAATAATATATAAAATATATTTTTTAATAATTTTTTGTTGACATTATTTTTCTTATTTAATATTGCGAAATAGTCCATTGTCCACTGGTCAATTCAGCTCACCCTTCGTCTAGACAGGGTCGCCACAGGACAAGTGTAAAAAATACCAGTTTCTCCCCTCACGAAGCATGGGACAGCTGGGATTGTAAAAAGCACAACTTGAGAAATAGTTCACACGTTCTATTTTCTTTTGTACTTCACTTGATTAGCAGAGAATGGATATTTATACCTATGTACCTCTTCTTCTTTTCGTGTGGTTAGTGACTAACCTGGTGTCAGAGTTTTATGCTTAGCTTCACATGCTGTTGAGAAATATCTCTCAGACCGGTACCTATGTACCTAATTACTGTTTTTAACCGACTCATAAAGGAGGAGGTTATGCGATCGGCTTTTTTTTTCATTTCTTGGCCTTTCTTTCACCTACGTTGAATTCACGCTAGGCTTGATACAGTGTTGTGACACATTACGTGTCGCCCGGGTGGCTGAACGCAATTCTAAATGGCATGTATTTAATCGAACCTCCTATTTCCCATTCTGCATTCCTAAAATAATTATTCGATACTCTATAATAATGAATGCGCCTCTTTTTGTGAAACTCAAATAATTCCTATTTTGGGGTTCGAAAAATACTAAATCGACAAGGAATTGTGAACAACTTGAATGAAGCGCTCGCCAGCCGTAGCCACGGCACCGACCGCTTCGCTCGCTTAGCACGTGTGTGTTTAGCCACACTTCTAACCTAACTTAACCCATTTGCGTACCCACGCTTAGTACCTGCGACCAACTGCGAAAAAGGCCAGGAAGTTTAGAAGAGGCCCATTTTTTTAAAAAAAGCTTAAATCCATATTGCCCATTCTAAAAACAAAATATTGTAACCAACTCCAAAGTTACGGACTATGTTGTGTTCATTGTTCTAAATTTAATTTAGAGATGCATAAAAAACAAAACAATAATTTTGATGAAAATAGAATTAATAAACAGAAACTTGACCATATTATTTTTAGTTCATTGCGCACTTAAAACTCTTTAATTCCAACTTAAAACTGTTTGAATCTTTATCATAATATCTGCATAAAATGGCAACTCAAATCGAACAGCGAATTTGTTCAGTCAACACTCAGAGCAGTAATTAATGAATCGTTCAACTTCCTTGCACTGAAACCGGTAAATTATCATGATTTGAAAATTGCAACGTCATCGCCCAGATTAATTTCGCGGTAATTTAAATTGAGGGGAGGGATTGCTTACTTTTCCAGTGTTGGAATGAAAATTATTAATGTTAATCTGTCTGTTGTTTTAAGTTATAAGTAAGTACTTATAACTTATTAACTGCTTAGCGCTTTCTTATTGTATTAATATGCTAAATCGAAGCCACATTTCCATAACACACAATCCTACCTTTCCTGCTCTGCACTCGGATATAAAAAGTGTCACTTCTCATACATTTTCTATTGTGCGAGTGTGTGCTCAGTTCAACAAAGAAAAACGATACGATGGCCTATATTTAAAAAAAGAGAATGAGCACAGCACAGCTGCGACTGCGATGCAGTCATTTACTGAAGTGATCCAATTTCAAAGTTTTTGTAAAAGGAACGTGTCTTTTACACTGTAATGCATTTTAAATGGACCACCTCTTTTCGCTCTATTTCTTTTGTTTTAGTATACGGAAAAAAATATACATAAAACATTTCCGTTCCTGATGGATGAAAGAAAGATATCATTCGAAAAGGATTTCAAAATCAGCTCCAAAGCATAGGTACTACAAGGTAAAGTTAGTAGGTATTGGGAAAATCAACTGGCAATTTTGTACAAAGGCACAAGCGAAAGCAAGATACGGCTGACATCAAGGGAAATACATATTTGTTTACTGTGTGAATTTCAATAGAACCTTCTATAAACACTGAAACATACGGCCTCATCTCTCCATAGACTAAAATATGCGACCCCCATCACTTAGATGGTGACGGCAAAATTTTAACAAATATTTACCTCGGAGTGCCTATAAATACGTGATCGAATTAGGGTGGAATCAGTAGTCTATGAAAATGGTCGGTCTTATCAGCCTCGAAGGGTTCCGTGGTATCCGGGCACGAAATGACGTCATATCCGCTAGCACGCATGTTAGTTTGGGGAAGATAAGAGCTTCAAAGGACTGCTTTTTCAAATAGATTTTCCGTTGAGGTGGCATGGCATTGGTTCGTTTCCTGCCGAATGATAAGAAACTCTATAAAATTATATGCTAGGTGCACCTATCTGCTTCCATTGCTTCTAACGCAGTGAAGGTGTCGACTGGTTTGGCCTATCCAGCAGTAAAGCAGTAAAAGCACAGCCCGGATAGCACGGCACGCTAGTATCTATGACACCATCGTGCTCTGGTCACCAGTGAGTGAGTGAGTGACAGCTCTTTTTAGAACCCTTGGTTTGGCACGGACATTTGAACGAGACCAGATGGAATGACAGGCCTACCGCCTTTGGTGTGGTATGTAATATGTGTCGAAACCCTTGCGCTATTCCATACTAGCACGGCGGTTGGTTCTGGGGTGGCTTCTGCAGCTGCGGGAAACCTCAAAACGGTGTATATACTCCATACTAATTGAGACTTTTATGTTCGCACCGTTTGGGGTTAAAATACTAATAGGACCATGGGGTCCGTGTGTCGTGCTCACTTAGTTTCTCGAGATGGCCAAGCGGTTAGTCGTTTGTTTGAGAGGACTGCCCTGTTTTTTTGCCAAAGAAGCAATATATTTATACATACTATCTATTATTATTTGAAGACTGTTAACTTTTAAATAACGTTATTTGTTTGTGTAATTTGTTTTCTAGAATGTTTAACCGCGTTCAAAGCTGTCAGTGTCAATATTCCCTAGGAATTGGTGAAATCAGCCCTAAGTGAATTGCTTCAGCACACAGTTGGTGGGAAAATCTTTTAAGGCTTCTTATGATGCACATGATTATTCTACATCTGGAATTTTCACATTTGGAGTGTTAAATAATATTGAAAGCAAAATGGGAATTATTTTAGGTCCCATTAAATACTGAATACCATTTGTAATCCGTCAATGTACTGTAGACTAAATGTTATTGATCTTGCAAGGAAACAGCATAACAATAATGATCACGCATGCTTGTATTGTGTACCAGATCAAATACTACATCAGTCATCGTATCACGACGACGTATTGTCTGAGCTTCAGATAATACAACTGTCTCAACTGAGATCTCGAGACAATGACATGTTTGTAATTACAACCGATATTTTTTTTAATATTTCAGACACTACGACTGCACTTAATGCATAAGATTAATCTGTAACCATCAAACGTCTCAATTCAAACATTTATTTATTGATAAAGTACCTACTTAAACTACTCACTCACTAGCAATCATCTGCCTAGCCTTTTTCCAACTATGGAGTCGGCTTCTAGTCAACTTGGATGCAGTTGTTTTGCATGGAATGACTGCATATCTGATCACTCACTACGTCAGTTCCGAGCATAATTAACATTAATACTTGTACAGTAAACCTATGCATTCGAAAATGCAATGTGGTGACAATATACATTTTCATTAAATAATTATAAGGGAACACACTTTGCTCGCAACTGTACACAAAAAAAAATATTTCAAACAGTTTTAAGAATTTAGAATTCGTCACTTGCAGAAGTACACATCACTTGCAGAAAATTTAATGAGTAAAGGACGTGTAATGACCCTCTCTATCATCTTTTGGCTACGATTTTATATTAATTGTAGTAAAAGTATCGATTTGCTTGCATTTTTGTTTGCAGATTGAGAACGTTTTTAGTGAAATATACGAAATTTAATACTGTCGTATAGTCCTTTCCCCCTCCTTTATAATGTCTGACAATCGGATTATTTTGGGATATGCAGTTTATTCTTATTAGGGGAAAAGCTTTGTGGTCGTTGTCACATGGATAAGAGTCTGCTAAATGGAACCGAACATCTACTTAAAACCATTAAAACAAATAAAGAACATTAAAACTAATTCACCACGTGGTGATATTTTGGTATGTGTGGCACACCTTGATCTGTCAAACCATCCACCATTGCTCGCATTCTGCCGATCTATCTACCTCGATATGAGCTACCTATTCTCCTGACGCTCGTGTCAAAAGAGAAAAGAGTAAAAACAAGGCAGTAGGGCGACCTTTTTAGGTCTAGAGCCTTTCAGTTTAACTATATTTTATGATTTTTAATATCAAAGTTATAACTACGCACATATATCTTATTGTTGTTTGAAACTGGCTGTACGCTTGAGGCCGTAAATATGTAAACACGTGCCAAAGTCCACCCACTGCGTGCAAGGGACATCAAGGGGCTTAGCAGAATTATGCCCAAAAAGGCAAGTATTACTCGCCGAATTAATTTACAAGAAACTCCTTCTCTTTTATAATCTGATGTTGGCATCTACATTATATTAACATAACCTATTATTTAAACACTGTAAAGAGTGAGTGGGATCTTTGTATTATTCAGTTACCTACCTAATAAAAATATTGTTACACACTTTGGTGATTTGGGACATTTTAAGTGACCGTAAAGTAATTTTTTTTTTTTTTTTTAAGAAATACTTTTTAATTTGTTTAGATAATATTTACATTAAAAATTAAGCAATAACATTTGGTTGTACTAAATGTTATTACTTATTTTTCGAGCAAGCAAGTGATACTACGCAATACGCACCTACGACATGTATGATGTCTGATTTTGATAAGTGGTATGTCATTAGATTCGCCTTGATGGCGCGAGTGTCACTCGGTAAAACCCTTATGACCGACGATGAGCGCTTTAATATTATGAGGGTTGAAAAAAAAAATTACAACAATATTGCTATCAAATAAAAACTATTAAAAAAAAAAACCAAAAATGTATGTTAAAAATATTTACTTATTCAGGTGACTGTTTCAGGCTTTCCATGACCGAGCTGTATGCCTGTTGTCTATACAAAATACTGGCATCTCATAAACATCATCATCGTCTCATAAGTATCTATGCTCTGTAGAATACGTGCTAGCTCCCACAGCATCCTGATTGTGTGATAGGTGGAGCAGCCCCAAGCCGTATCCAGTGAGCCACACTGGATATGGCTGCACACGTAAGTGTCAATCATTCTAATTTTGCATTATTTGAGTGTGGATTTTACTAACATTATGTTAAGACATTTAATAACATGTCAAGATTTTGAAAATCTGATTTAAATAAATTACATTCCAAATACAACCTGAGCAGGAGATACAGTTACAATCTCGTGTCACAAGTACACTTTCAGGTCCAAATACAAACCTTTAATATCCGAATAGTGCGGGAAAATGTCACACACGTGATTTATTACAAAAGAAAATTATACGCAGTACCTACAGTTTGCGACATTTCATGCCGGAAAACTAAATATATGAATATGAATATGTTCCGGGGTAAGACTTTCGGATAATCCCGCTGAGCGATAGCTACTTACAACATCTTGCATTTTTTTATAAAGCATCTAAAACAGCAGTAGCCAATCTACTCCTAGATTAGTATCTAACAACAAATGAGACACAATTATGATGTACCTACGTATTCATGAAGCAGGTCCCGCTACTAAATTTATATTTTTTGCGAGAAATTTATTCACTTATACACTTAATATAACTTTGTACATAAGCAGGTAAATATTTTATTACAGGGATTTGTTCGGATATTCGGCAATGTTTCAGTATGAATGGCGGATTATCTTTGTTTATTATAAAACTTAGATGTCGATAAAGAGTTGGGGTTCAGCGGGGAGACAAACATGAATTCATGTTTACCACAAAATGCCTCGAGTTACCATAAAATCTATGAGTGATTCTGTATAATAACTTTATATTAGTAACATCGTCTGGTAAGACAGAAACTGATACCAGTACTCGTAAATGAAAAAGGTTCGGAAAAACACAATATCTTCCATCACTATGAATATGTTGCATCTAATGCAATAAAATGCGGCTCAAACTCAAACTCAAAGTATTTATTTCAAATATACCAATTACAGGCACTTTTGAATTGTCAACGTGTCGGTCAGTCAGAGAGATGAAGCTAGTTGCCCATTCCAAAGCAGTAGGTACCTATGGAGACGAACGGGCAAGAAACTCCATAGTCAGTCTTTTAAACAAAATATGGTTACAAAATATTGGTTACATAGTTCATATTAATATTATACATGTGCGAACGATGCAGAACGTTAAAAGCATCCGATATAAAATATGTAAAAACTATTCAAAAATTAAATTAAAACAAGCCTTAGCCGCTAAGAGATGACCAGTCCCTACTGACAGCGCCCGTTCACGAACATGACGCATATATAAGCACCATTCAGCTCAACCATTTTGAAGGGAGCTAAATGATCCAACACACACGCCACCATCAGCGAGACATAAAGTGAGCATGGCATACTCTCAGCCGTCAAGGCACATTCAAGTCAATGAAAGACGTACCCAGTAAATGGTCGCTTTATAGTAGGTACATTACATAGTACTCACATATGTGCTAAATAATTATACAATATTAAGAGATGCTGGCTGAGGCTATTAAAAAAGAATCACGCGGAGTTTCACATCTTGCGCTTATAATAATAATAATAATAATATATCATTTATTTCAGGTAACAAAGACCCATAACATAAATACCTTACAGACTATCATACATATTTATAAAAAACTGATAATACCTATAACTATTGTACACGAAGTGACGGTGTCGTGTTGCACTGCGTGGTGTCGCGTAGCCTTCCACGGAAACGCCGATACATAACACCCTTCGGCCAAAACTCTTCCTTGAGGAAGGTCTCAATATGATGAGTCGGAACTCGCACCACGAACGACTTGAAATTCGTGTTGTGGCGCGACTCCAAAGCTCTCTTCTCAACCCTCAAGGTCCAGCTGGTCTTCGCTCGGATATACTCCACGATCTCCTCAACCTTCGTGGTGTGATGTAGCCGGGACACATAAAGCTGCGTCGTTGGTATTGCCGGACGCAGCACATTGGGTCCTGCCAGCGCGGTCCCGCACTGGTTCCGACTAGGGGCCTTCTTCCTCTCCACCTTCACGAAGCCCTCCTTGTCACACGTGCCCATAGCTGGGCCTTGCTGTTTCGAACCTTTGTTGGCAGGTTCACAGCAGCTCTTCTTTTCCCCCTTTTTGGTAGGTTTGTGCGTGGCGACGATATCAGCGTAGGCACGTTTAGGGGTCAACGTACCCACACGAGTCACTACCTCGACCGGCATCGAGTCAGCGACGGTGGCGGCGCAAGTTGCAACGCGTGCAGTATCAGCAGCCGGTGACGCAGTGGAACTCGCCGACTCAAAACTGCCGACGCTAGCGTTACTCGCTCCGCGACGAGCACTCACGTTGGAGGCATCAGGCGACCTATTTACCGCTACAGCGTTGCGCAACAACTTCACTTCGGCACGTAGCTCACCAATGGTGTTATTCGACACCTCCAACTTGGACTGTACCTCGGCCAGGCTTCAGGCCTTCAGCAACCTGGTGACGTCGACGTGGTCAAACGTGACTGGGGGCAGCTTATGAAGCTCCTTCGCCACAATAGCGGGCACGTCGTCCGGGTCGGTGCTCTTCATCAACGTGATGATGTCCTGCACGCACTTCTGGCCACCCTCCCTCCGGCGGGACTGCATCTGCTCGACTTTGCCGAGCGACTGGAACAATAGCAGCTTGGCACTGCCTATTTCCTCCTCCTTGAAGCTGGACATGCAAATCTGCAAGATGCTAACTTCGTCCATGTAGTCGATGGCATGTTTGATAAATGCCAAGACCTCGTTAGCTATGAGCGGTTGTGAACTCATAACGACGTAACGGGCCGGGCAACGGCTAAACCCGCGCGACACGTGAATATAACATTCGTATCGTGCAGCGCAAACACGTCCGTACTCGACCGCGCATTGCGTTGCACTGAATTGACTATAAGATACGGTCAAAAATAAAAAATGAAATCACATAGAAAGAAGACCGCTCGTCTTAAACACTTCTATTACCGTACAGAAATTAAATATAATTGTAAAATTGCTAATAAGTATTCCAATTGATTCTAAAAATCTATGACGTCACATGGTTATATTTCATACAAATCATGTAGGTACATATTCTGCGTTTTGACAATTCATTAACGTTATTGACTACCCTTTCATATACCCAATCCCTCGTTAAAAAAACCACCCAACAACACTTTACCTTACTACAGGTAATTACTACTCATACAAAACACACAAACTGGAACTCCAAGCCAGCCATAAGCACATCACGAGCATACAAAACTTTCGTAGTTGACGGTCGAACGTGGTAGCACTGCGCTAAGCCGGCGAGCGCACCGCCACAGCTCACAGTCTCATAGGATTTTGTTACCGCGCACCGGGAGTGTACCAAATTGATCGACATAGTGGCGAACAACCAAGGAACGTATGTTTTTAGCTTAGGTAACTGGATTGTCGGCTCAGTAAGGAAGGAAAACAAGAAGTGTGATAGTGTTTGTGTCGTAGAAGAGGGTGACAAATATGTTCTTTACTTTAGTATGCTGTCACCTATATTATTCTAAGATCACAAATGCTCTTATCTTTCCGTCGAGTTGTGAGGGGTGTCTTGACTCAACTGCTCTCGACTCCAACGGGTAGTATGCGTAGCCTAGTCTTTATTTTTATGTATCAGCAAGTCTCATCTATATATATAAAAGAAAGTCGGGTTTGTTCCCTCCATTATAACTCGAGATCTGCTGGACCAATTTTCATGGTTTTTGTTTTGTTGGATTTGTCTCCGCCCTGAATAGCAGAATACATTTCAATTTTTTTTTTTTTTGATCAGCTGCTGATTTTCCTCCTATAGGGTAGGTAGGTAGGTAGGTAGGGTAGGGTAGGTAGGTAGGTAGGGTAGGTAGGTAGGGTAGGTAGGTAGGGTAGGTAGGTAGGGTAGGTAGGTAGGTAGGTAGGTAGGGTAGATAGGTAGGTAGGGTAGGTAGGTAGGTAGGGTAGGTAGGGTGGGTAGGTAGGTAGGTAGGTAGGTAGGTAGGTAGGTAGGTAGGGTAGGTAGGTAGGGTGGGTAGGTAGGGTAGGTAGGGTAGGTAGGGTAGGTAGGGTAGGTAGGGTAGGTAGGGTAAGTAGGGTAGGTAGGGTAGGTAGGGTAGGTAGGGTAGGTAGGGTAGGTAGGGTAGGTAGGGTAGGTAGGTAGGTCGGTAGGGTAGGTATCACAGTTAAGACAGGACAACGTCTGTCGGGTCAGCTAGTAAATGTATATAAGTACATCTTTCTGTAATGCTTTTCTGACTCTTATAAGGACCGCGTCATGATACGCAAAGTTCTAATCCTATGTGTTTTTCCCATCAATGTATTGCCCAAAAAAGAGCAGGTAAGGGTGAGCCAGATACCGGTTAATAATATAGAAGAACATTGCATTTAGCTGGAAGTCTTCCAAAGTCTTTAAATAAATAAATAAGAAGAGATGCGTAGGTACTGTTTTGTCGAATGTCGAATTGCCGTTTGTAGCTCTGGACTCTGCTTAATTTATTTACCTACTTTAGTAACTAATCTTTAAAGGCTTGCAATAAATCAGGCAGCAGTTTTGAATAGATAAATTAACAAATCAAGCTGAAACAGAATATTGGTAGGATATTAATAACCTACCCACTGTTTATATTTGTTACTGGCAAGCTAGGTCTTGGCAGTAGTGCATTTAACGTTTTGTCTCTTTTACGATTGCACCTTTTTCAATTTTTTTCCATTATAGAGGTATGAGGAACAAGGTGTTAAAGTTTACTCATCCTCCATAGTAAAGGGAGAATCCTACGACCAATCAGATGTGTCTGGGAGGCTACGGCCCGATGAAAGATGTCGCGCGGTAAACTCTACTTGCGCGATGCAGGATTTTGCGTGATGTCAATTTGAGTTCGCATGTGGCGATGTAGATGACGCTACAACAATTTCCAATTTTCCTCACACCAAATACTCGAGAATAGACGAGGGCGACAAAACTACAAACAAAACGCATAAAGTAATAACGTAATAACATACCAAACAAATCAAACTTATCATAACGGTCCCCTTTCGACTTTACACACGAAACCCTTAGCACAAGTAACCCCATCTCGAACTCATAAAAGTAGTGGCAACTTTCCTCGCGCAGAAATATCACATTACCGAGAACCTTGAACAAAATGAAAACCGATGCCGGATGAAACCCGATGTCTTGTCGAGAATGTCGCGACTTCAACAAGTTTTATACCTCTTCCCTATTTACCTCTACGAGGGACCTATTATCGTAAAAGAGTTCGTTGAAGCGTCTTGCCTGTAACGACCTTAAGACACGCCCTATAAACAAGGAGACAGTTTAAATATAGGTTAGCGGTGGGATGTAAGTGTTTTCTACTTATGAAGTCAGTGGCATTATCTTGGATGTGGCAACCTACTGGGCTCATTCAATTTAATAATATCCAGACAAAGTACCATCTACACAAAAAGAAGAAGAAACAGAAGGATGTTACTTTTCAACGGGGTGGGATAACCAATGCATTGCAATCCAACATCATCCAACAGCGGACCAATGACTGATGAAACTGAAGTCCAGCTGACTTGACTGTATTTGTCTTTTTAAGTCAGATGGACTTAAAAAAAAAAGTTTCATCAGTCGTTGGTCCGCCATTTGTCATGAAATGGCGAAGTAGTGATTGGTGAATTTAATTTCTATGTATATATTTTGCTTATGGGTAGTTTTTAAGGATTACTAACACTCGTCTTTAAGAACATTGTTACTAACAAAATGGACACCAAAATCTGAAATAAATAAAATTATTATTATTATTAAATAGCTTTGCGAAACAAACTGAATTTGGATGATTTTATACCCGAATAAAATTAACTGCCTCTTTGGTCTAGTGGTTCTGGGTGCGATTTCCATGTGGAATTTCTCAATTCAGCCCGGAGTTTGGATCGATGGCAATAGGGTTAAAACATAACAAGCGAAATGTGGGTGTACACCTCTGCCTTAACCTTCAGGGATTACACGGAAGTGATGTCATTTTATATATTTAAAATTGAATTGTGATTAAGATATTTTAATGTAGATAATACCTACCACATAACATATTCATCTCACTTTCCTTTAATTCATAAACGATTCCAATTTAATTACTAAAAACTTATCCCAAACAGAGTGTAAACAAATCTGTGTATCGATGCGACGTAGCAACATGGCCGCCGGAAGCTCGGCCATCTTGATTGTGCTCGCCGGATATTGGAGATCGGCGCTCGCCTGTAATTGCCGAGATATTGCATCCACTTGTTTGTTGATCACGTCCGTATTACATGTGTTTATGTACTTTTCTATAGGTTTTGGGGGACAACGATGGCTGGCTAACGATATTGGTTAGATAAGGCTTACAAGTTGATCATTTTAATTGAAATTGAGGTTGGTAGAGATTTTGTAAGATCGAGACCTCAAGCAAGGATGACGTGATGACTAAGGGTTTTGAATTATGGTTATAATAAATAGTATATATATTATGTACCAGTAGTAAAAAAAAGAGTAAAAAATAGGGAAGAGCTCATAGGGGGTTAAAAAATTAATCCTCATCGCTGTCAGAGGGAAATGTGCCCAAAAGGCTGGCAGCAATGCCACGTTGGATAGCAATGCTGATTCTTTAACCTAAAAATTTACCAAACCTCTGCTCCCGTGTAGAGTCGACCAACCGCTGGGTGATATCTCGAAATACTCGATGAGCACTCGGACCCCTTGTCCTAACTATTTCTATGGTTATAATTAATAGCAACATAATGTGCGCCTTTTATGTTTTAATAGCAGGAAAAAATGTCTTGGATCATTAAATGGTTTCTTCTCTTCTTTGTATGTCACAACCAGAGAAAAATTATAGGTCGTTGATTTTTTTTTGTTGGCAAGCATTCCTATTATTCTCTCTGCTATTATCTCAATAAAGTTCCAAGTAGTTCTTTCTACCGCAATGTTGGTGATATTGGTGGGCAATTTAGGAAGAAAATTAGTTTTATTTGCGCTAAACATTAAGATAAACCGAAAAACACTTTTGGAAATAAATATGCGTCTCATCTACTCAAAACGTCCAACGGCCAATCTATATTCTAATACGGGATCTCAGTAGTTAACACAGTAATAGTTATCTGTTATGCAAGGCTACAAGCTGCAAAGATTGATTTTTGGCGCGAGTACTTGTCGAAGGTTTCAAAGGTAAAAGACGCAGAAAAGCTTTGTTGCCGAGCGCAACACACAACTTTTCACCTCACTACGGCGAGGAAACTGCGAGATGCAAGAAAACAGGTGTTATATGTTGAGTTTTATTTTGTTTGAACGTCTCAGATACCGACTCATGTGAAGAAAATAACAGCTACTTGGCAATGTATCTTATGAGATACATAGAATATCTCCAAAATTATTACCCTGTATTTTTTTTCTCTATCCTACTTGTCCTCTAAGGAGAATGAAAGAAAAAAACTAATTTAATACAAATAACTAGCAAATTTAATTTAATACATTTTTATTTTTGCCTAGCAAAAGGGTTAAATAACATATTATATTAGTATTTATTTCATCTAAAAAATTATACTTAAATTACTACACAATTGAGTATTGGACAGGAATGGAATACTTATTAAATTAACATTAATTCCAATTTTAAAATATGAAATTTCTGTACTGTGATGGTAGTTTTAAGGTGAGCGGTATTATTTCTATATAATATTTAATTTTAGACGGTGTCATTTTCAGTGGACTGGCAGTGTAGAAAATTATTAAATAGAAAGGTCCGAATTTTAAAAACTCTTTCTACGCTACCAAGCAAAATGCAATTTTGGGCTCAGATTTCGAATGACAAACAGACTCTTTCGGAGCGTGTGAAGTGAAAATTATATTGCAGCGGTAAGTGGCGCCATCTGGTGGCGATACAAACATCCGGTATGAACGTACCGTACGTTAATCAGATTCGGCTCAAGTGTGAACAGATCGAGTTAGCGATAATTAGATCCGGTAACTAATTTAACTGGTACGTACATTTAATAGGAAATTACGGAATTGTTTGTTGTTTATGATCCAGTCTTCAGGAGCTCGTGGCTAAGTAATAACAGCCGCACGGATCGATCCAACCGGTTAAGCTACGCTTGCCGGAGTTGATCTGCGGATGGGTGACCATATTTACATATCGGGACTCCTCAGTGCCTCGTTAAGCACGTTAAACCGTTGGTCCCGGCTGTCATTCGTGGATCTTTGAACATTTGGAAAAATGCCTAAGTGCATTACGGTAGTTCATGGTTTCGACGCACCTACCCATGTTCGTAATTCTTTATTTTTTATGGCACTTTAGAAGAAATTAGCTTTTGAAACATGCGTAAGTATAACATAGTCTGAAAAATCCACCCTAAATAATTATGTAGGTACGTTCAACTATCACACCAAAACGGCAATACGGCTTGGATGTAGCATCTAGGTTTCCGAACCCAATGTTGCCAGGCTTTACTAAGGGTCCGCTGTCATAGGGCTGTATCTATTCAACAGTATTAGGTAGACCAACACACTACTATAGTCGCTGTAACAACAAACAATACAAATAAAATAAAGTTAAAAATTAAGGAACCAATCTATTTCGGCGTTCTTGCCCTTTCTTCTCTATAGGCACCTACTGCTTTGGAATGGGCAACTAGCTTCATCTTTCTGACTGACCCACGCCTTGACAATTCAAAAGTGCCTGTAATTGATTTATTTGAAATAAATGCTTTTCTAATAGAAAATATTATACGGTGGTGTGGAACCTTTCACATGAGAATCCGACTCACCGTTGGCCGGTTTTATTTACACACAGGTCGTCTTGTTTTAATAATACATAGTATAGTCTTAATCACAGAAAAAAATCCCTCTGGAATTTATAACTTATACAATAAGCGGATGCAGTCGCAGGAAAACGTGAGCATAAAATGTTTAATGCTCTGTAGATTCATCGTCTATAGTTTCATTCAGAAGAGGTCTGTTACAGTTGTAATCGATAAAAGGACGGCAAGCGGACAATGGAGGGAAAAAGAAAGAAATGGAGGATTATGAATCTTTATGATGCCTAACTTTACTAGGTACTGCTTTTGCCTGAACGATTCAGGCAAAGGTACTGCTTGTATGACATATACAGAGTGAAATTAAATTCATGGGCATTATTTTAAGGGGTCCTTGTACTCATTATTACGAAAAATTTCACCATGTACAAAAAAAATCTGCTGTTCCATACATTATGCTCGCATAACTCGTCAAAATGTAGGGAACAGCTGAGTTTTTTAGTGATTTCAGATTTGTGGCCATAGTGAAAGTTGTTGATAACGAGTACAATTATCCCTTAAAATAATGCCCATGAATTGAATTTCATCCTGTATATTTGATGTAAGCTCCGATATTCCACGGAGCTCCTGAATGTCGTCCAGTCGTGGTTCAGCCGTGGTGTCGTTATTACCTATGACTAAGAGATGTAGGGCTCAAACCCACAAGCGGCTCTCGGCAATGACAGAGCCAATGCCAACCGTCGACAGCTAGTCGCACGTGTACTTGGGAGTCGCTTGAATACACGAGCGGTACGTTGTCGACGGCAGCCGCTGACGCATCACCTGCTGCAGTTGGCTATGTCGTTGACGCGTACCGCTCGTGTGTGCGACACTTAGCGGATACATTTACGATCGCGCGAAGTCGTACTTGGGATACCGGCTAATAGTGGTTAAATTCGTTGGTGTTAGTGCCATGAAGTAAAAACACCAATGATGATAATAATACAACAGCATTATAGCGCGTTTAGGAGAACTTTATGACACTTCAGGTAGATAAGATAAAAAGGTTATAAAACAAATGTTGACCAAAACTTCCACAAAGCTATATCTATCTATCGCTAACAAAAAACGACGAAAACAGATAACAAGTCACCCACAAAGTTTAAAGTTCGTAATTTAAAGGAAAAATCCGGCAGGTACATAGCTATTGAGGGACAAAAAAAAGTTATAAAACACTAAGAAGGATTTCGAGGGCCCGTTTAATAGTTTAATCTCTATCTGGAACCATTGGAGCGAGATAATTTAGGGTCGGGAGTAAAGATCGGGACCCGCCACGCCCCTCGATTATGGCCGACAAAAGGTTCGCTTCTATATTTTCAGGAAAGTTTAATTTCGAACTTCTTTTGTTTTATTTTCGTAATGTTGGAGGACCGACACCGCGAGGAGAGATAAGAATGACCCGTTTTAATAACAATTGAGTTACTTTTCGTCCTCTTTATAAGTTTAGAGTTATTTATTTAACTGTTAGAATTTTGTTTCAAGGCGCGTCGGGGCTAATGAATTTATTACAGAAGCTGCGAGCTGGAAAACTCTGTGTGGAAATTAGGCTGCTGTGAATAACTTCTACAAGAAAAAAAGGTAGATAAAAGACAATATTATAGTGTTGTTCAATATAATAGTTGTATTCTTCCCAAAGAAGTCCACCAGACTAGAAGAAAGGGTTAAGTAGCAACATCCATCTGTACTGATAACAACCCCTTTCCGATCTCCGCAATTTCATTGTAATGGGCTTCATTCCTCTTATCTGTACCTATATATAAAAGGAAAACGTGACTGACTGACTGACTGACTGATCTATCAACACATACCTCAAACCACTAAACGGATTGGGCTGAAATTTGGCATACAAATAATTATTATGTAGACATCAGCTTTGGATTTTGAAAATTCAAACCCTAAAGGGATTTAACGGTTTTCAAAATTTGTATGGGGTAATCACAAAAGATAGATGGCTGTTATTTTTATATATTGTGTACCTTAACTACCTTATATTTATGTAACCTCCACGCGAACGAAGTCGCAGGCAGAAGCTTATATGAAAATAATGTGTCTTTATGTAAAACCCTTTTTAATTAATTGATATAATGTGATTCAATTTTGATAGAAGTGATAGTGATTTTTTAAGACGGAATGCAGATTTGCCCTTCTACTCGTAAAATACCAAAGTGAAAAACCATTAATATGGTTCAAAGATAAGCGCAGTGATCTGTGTACTCTACCCGCCTCCCTCTTCACCTGAGCATGGCCTAGAAGAGGTTCCCGGGAGACAACCCGAATAAATTATATAGTAATTAATTTTCGTTTATGTATGCCATATTTTGTTCAAAAGTACGGAAAACCAGACAATATTGGATCTCTCTTGTGAAGATAGAAAGAAATCATTTATTTGCTGATAATGTAGGTATACAAGTTAGAATATTTATTAACTGTCGCGATACATTTTACCTTACGGTATGCAAAATATTAGGTTTGAATTAAATTAAATTGTAATACAGATACAGCTATTACGAGTATTATATGAGGAGAATAGGATATTGAAATTGCATTTTTATAACACAGCATAACAATATTTTTTACTTGAAATTAAAACATTGCTAGCAAAACTTTAGTCTCCTTCAACATAGGCCAAAAACACCGAGCAATCTTTTTATTTTCCCATCTCTAATAAAAAAGTATGCTAGATACCAACTTATCTTTCTGGAAAACACATAAATAAACACCACCCACGTCCCAAACACTATAAATTACACGAACGCCTCTCATTAATCCATAGGATTACTTACACGTTTAATTGCTATCAACAAAGACGGCTACGATTCCGAGGAAATAAAACACAATTAAATCGGACTCACAGTGAAATAGTAATTAATTCAATTGAGCCAATCCAATTGACTATTGCGTTGAACGTTGCGAATGTTCCCGTTCTCTCAAAGGTTCACGTAGATGGGTTCCGTAACGTTATAAATATTCACGAGCTTGATAAAGTTTCGTCATATTTTCTGGAAATTCGCGAGTGGATGCATAATGATTGTGTGCTCGAGAAGGGCCACCATTTTGTAATGCGAGGTGCGAATTAAGATGGCGGCGAAGCTCTCATTAGTGCAGCCGTTGCACTAATTGCAACGCTACTCAACAGAACTTGAGCATAAAAATATTTTTTTCTCCGCTTCATTCATACTTTGTCTTCATATTCGATGCTCGGAACACTTATGGCGGGAACTGAAGTAGTCTACATGGTAATTTTTGAAAATTTTACTTTGAATTGAAGCGTTGTTTGCAAACATTTTTAATGCAATACTTGTGTGATTAGTTGATTACACCTAATAGGTATCCTACAGAATGGATACCTATTAGGTGTAATATCCCATTGATTTCAATATCAATAAAAGATATCGTATAACAAAGACCATTGCCTTCCAAATATTATCGAACCCAACGGCTATTGTCCCGGCGGACATTACCTACGACATGACTTAAATAACAATATTCAACGACGAAAATAATATTAAAGGACCTCTATTTGCATTATTCATTTCGATAATCGTTTTCGACAATGGCGGCCATCGAATTCTGTGCTATCGTTATGGTAATTAATTCGACGTAGGTACTTATCGTTCGGAAGTCTGCATTGTTGACTTGCTTACCTGGGGAAGAGGAAACAGATTTATTATTTTCAAATTTATTTTAATTATGAATATTTATTTGAATATTATTTTTAGAAAGAATGTAAAATTTTACTCTTCTCTTGTTTCATTATATTTACATTCATTATATAAATTACCTACGGTTCAAGGCATTTGAATAAACATTTGAAAACTGAATTAAAACATTTTAAAAAATCCGGACTGTCCAGTTTAAAGTCTTACTAAACGTGACCGAAATACAAATTCCTGATAATGTTGGAAACCGAAGTCTCGTCGAAGCCAGTAAAAATAGTCTTGAATGGATTTATTCGACCCCAAGAAGAAAGTATCTAGTCTAGTGAATGAAATGCTCCCACTCGTAGTGCGACTCGGCGCAGGGACTCAGGTATTTATTTATTACTTCACTTCCAATTTGAATATCGATGCACAGGGATGAGAAACATTTTTTTTATTGTAAGCGATAACATTTACTACTTTCCTTCAGAACAAGTATGCGGTATTGAAACCTTGAAATGGGCAGGAGTTCTTGAAATTCAACAACTCTTCGTACATTTTTATTTTACACGAATAGCTGGTAGCTGGCGTACCAAGTTTTTAATTACTCGCTTGACGCTACAATGTTACCCACTAAGAATTTAATACTCCTTAGAAAAGTTTGGTAACTATTTAAATATCTACAAAGTGCCTAAAATGCCTACGAAAGTTAATACGTAAAGGTGTAGTTAAAAGGTAATAGTCATTAAAAAATTAACACAGACATGTAATTTCCGTCAGTTAATTTAACTTATTACAATTTCTGCAGCCTCTATAAATCGTTGCGAATAGTCTGCAGTATTACAGTATGGCCGTTCGAGTCGTTCCGAGTCATCGAGTGGCGGCGAGTGGCGTGCGTCGAGTGAACGGTAACCACTCGTCGACTCGAGAGCCACTCGCGATGTATCGAGTGTCAGCATTCCGATATTTTCTACATTCGAGTTTTAATTCAATCGACATAAATGCATTTATTTAGAGTGAAAATCTGCCACATTCTTTAAAAATCAGTTAACATTTGCGGTAGCTGAATAAAAAGTAGACGAGACATGTCTGTCAGGAGTCAGAAATTTCATGAATTAGGAAATGTCATACCAATATTCAATCTAAAAATATAATGCATAAAATAAGATAACCATCCACATCCAGATTATTATACATTCCCATTTCTCTAAGATATTAAATATTCAGCGCAGGTTTACTCATACATAACACACTGCCTTTCATTACACCGGTAACAACCGCATTGCTTCCTTTTCAAAGCCGAAAGGAAGTCATCTCGAAGAGTTTGCGGCTTTCATGTATAAAGCAGGAGGTATACCGGTTGACCTATAAACATTCTGTCACATAATCGCGCGTGTGAGTCTGAACAAAAGACGAGCAACAATGGCTATATAGGCACGACCTTGGGTCAGCGGAGGTCAAGCAGCGCTGAGCGGAGCCCGGAAACTGAGCTTGTATGACGAGCCATACTCCATTATGAATGGAAAGTCCTCATTTGTTGATGGTGCTACAATTTTCACGCAGTTGTGGATTTCAGCGGAAATGCAACGGAAAATTCTCTCATTTTTAAGCGTCTCTCTTTATGTAAAGTTCTATTTCGTCACCACAACACTTTCTTAGCTTTAATTCTTTCAATGGGTGTTATAGTAGACCTGCTAGTTTAAAATAGTGTCTAAAGTGTATAAAACTAAATTTGTTCTCGTATAATATTATGGAACTAAACATACACAAAAGGTAGAACATGAAATGAAACTTTTACAAAGTACAATTCAAAGTGTGTTTTATGTCACGTAAAACACAGCTGGTTTTGCCTATATAAAATCTGGCACTACGCTCAAAGCCTTGATTAAAATATAAAATACTCTTACAAGAAAGCCTCAACAGTAGACAGCGTAAACAAATCCACACAAATGTGAAAAATACTTTTGTTTGAACCTCTGATTATGATCAATACTATAATTATCTACTTATCTTCACCAAATTGTTTGGAACACTACTAAGCCGTAGTTTGTATACGAGGTAATTTGAAACACTAATCTATAATTTTAGAATCATATCAGATAATTTTGTTTAACTGTGTTACAAAAAATTGTTTATTTAGATTTTAGTTATAAAAAAAGGTTCGTATAATGATATCGGCTTTGTTAGAGCCTTTGAGCTTCAGACGCCATTTAGGACTAAAAATAAACGCTAAAGAAATTTCACCTTCGCATATACCAAACATATTTTCACTGTTCCGAAGCGTTAAAACAGACAACAAAAAGGCTTTCACTACCTCTTTTAATCCCGCATCACGTACATACATAACTCACTAAACCGAACTTCGTCGACAGTATACATATATCCGAAACATTTTGGCCTGAGCTAAAAAAAATCACGAAGAAAGTGGGTCACTGAAAAAATATCGCGGCCACAGCATCTTGAGATGGTATCGAAGATGCCACCTTGTACATGGATACCCTCGTTTTGTTTAGCACTTGAGTCTGAAGCGCCCTCTGACGGCCGTCAAAGGAACGACCTACTCTATGGGTGTAAAATTAGGGATTAGCGAAGAGAGATGTTATAAAATGGTGATAAAATCGATATCGACATTTTAACGGTGTTTTAAGATTCAGAAATTAATGTTTTAGAACTGCAATGAACTTGTATGTCAAGTTTTATTGAATTGAATTTCTGTATGAATAGGTACCTAAATACCCATATTATGTACAATAGTACTTTTAATTTTAAAATAATTGCGGTACGAAAGTTGTTTTCTTGATCATTACATACTTATTGCTTCGACTTGGTCGTAAATTTAACGTCGCTCGCTTTTAGTAAAACGCGACGTTAAATGTTTTTATGAATGATAAAACTAATTGAATTACTCATTTTTTTACTTTATATTTCAATCCTTGGTCATATTTCATTGGACATCTTTTTTGCATACATATGTTTGTGATTTTGTTAAATGTTCCAATCAATAAGAGATAATGCAGAAAAAATCTGATAAAATTCTCATTAACAAGGTGTTTTACAAAATCACAATATTTAAAAAAAAAACTTGTTTTTGAGATTTTTTTTTCTACGCAGTTCATAAACCCACAAGAAAACTCGACTACAGAATCCGAAAACAAAAGCAATAATAACAAAACACGTTCAAATTAAATGTATAAATACGAAAAAGCGAAAATGATCGCAAACAAAACGTGCCAGACTTATCGGAAAACAATCGGGAAACAGAGAAAATACCATTTCACAAAAAAAAGGAAATTAAATATTTTGTATAGAATAAGTTGTTGACTGCGAAAGTTGAAACCGAAACGCGAAGACGAAGAGTGTAAAGACAAACGAAAGAGTGAAGCCATATCGGCAACTGTCAGTTACCGCCGCCATCTTGGATTTATTTGTTTTCATACTTCGAGTTCCCGCTACTTTTGTTGTTCGTCAGAGAATGTCGTCAGTGTTATTTATCATGTTTATTTACTTGACGATACATCGCGAACGAATCTTGATTTGAAAAGTTTTGAATAAAATACGCGTCTTATATTTTATATTTTGATTAACCGCCTTACTAATAAACGTTGTACGGCGTCTGTATAGTTACACAACGCTTCATCTTCTACTTTCAAAAATAAAATTTCTGACGACTGAAAGGGAGGAATCAGAATAGTTTATTAGTAAAGTGTTAGTATGTACCTAACTTTTATGTATCCATAATAATCTTTTTATTTGCACTTATGACAGCCCCATGTTGTGTCCAGGCAATTAGGTACTGTCCATTCCTAGGTAGCCGGGAAGGGATCCCAGATAAGACCTTCCTTCCATTATTTCTTGTCTAATTTATTTTCGTCTTAATGTATTTTTGTGGTGTACAGTAAAGTATATTTCAAAGCTTAGATAAGTTTAATAATGGCATGCTCTTTTTTTTCAATCTGCCTTGTCTCTTCCGCTTTGAATAGTGCAATCTATTATTTCCCTTGATTACTGTCGGGTACGGATAATCAGTAACAATTTTTTTTTGCTACTTTAATCAAAGCAGTCTCATTATAATTAATTATTCATTTGCCTTTATCTTGAAAATGTACATAATAAAAGGTCAAAGATCAAGAACTTTACGCAAATTCCCTTTATTGCCACTAAGAGAACACTGAAAGTAATTGAAAACGGTCGAGCAAACATTAGCTCAATATGAAACAAATAAAATACAATTGTGCAGATGTTGTTGCCAAACGTGGGAGGTACAATTAAAATCCAATTGCTTTGGAACTTCGGGCAGGCTAACGATTATGGACCAGACAACGTGCTGTAGGAACATACAGAAGTGACAGTCTCACGCCTGGGAACAATCAGTAGATCTAGTCGTGTAGTTAATTTATTAAAATGGTCTTCTTCATCTTCATCGTGAAAAAAAAATCAGCTGTTTCCTACATTTTGACGAGTCACGTGACCAAAAATGTATAGAACAGCACTTTTTTTATGCGATTTCGGAATTGGTCCTATAGTAAAAGTTGCTCAGTAGGATATGCTTTTGGATGTATATACCCTTTCGGTTACTGTATAATCTAACACTAAAACTTAAAACAATATAGGTACTATGTACAAGTACCTGAAACTAATAACTAACTAAAATATGGCGTTGAAATATTCTTCCACATCGGTGTCGCCTGTTACTCAAGACACGCGGCATTGCCACGTTGTATGGCAATGCTAAGCCTCTGGGTAAGGTAAAAGCCAGCCCTTGGGTAATGGTGTCAACTAGCCGTTAAGAGATTTTCTTTAAACAAACTATGAGCACTTGGACACCACGGCCCGGGGTTTAGTGTAGTAGTAACTAAATAAATAAAACTCTACACTGTATACAACTCAAACAAAAATCTTGTTTATTTATTTTTTTGGTGTAACAGCAGTACTTACTGAACCATTCATAGTAAATAATAATATGTGCAAACAAACGCTTGCGTACCTCTGAGATGGATTTTCTAAACTTGTTTAGTCTTTCTTTCGTCTTTTTCCTGTGGTTAGTGACTAACGAGATTTATGCTGTCCATGGGCCTCTGATTTAGCTTCACATACTGTTGAGAAATATTTCTCAAGCATACACTTATTTTTCACTTATTTAGTGAAATACCGTTCAAAACGGTTTCGGCTGATTTACAAAAGCTGTGATAATTTCTAAACAATCAGAGCAAAGCTCCCTGCGTTGAGACCAAGTTTGAATTTGCGGAAAGGGATATGAAACAACCTGGTGATGGAATATCTAGCAGGTTTTGATGGGACTGAATATTGGATACGCCCAACTAAATCGCTACGTTCTACAAGTCGCAAGCCGGTTGCAAATTTGCAACTTTGTATACGACAAACAGACCGCGCGAGCGGCGACGTGTGGCAGCGTCTTTATTTTGAAAAAGTGCAGCTGCTCGTACGGACAGCGATGGATCTTGGATACAAAAGCTTAATAATTAATGAATGACTAATTTTTGGAGGAAAAACTGTTTAATACGAATTCCAGACAACACCGGTGTATTCTAACCGACTATTTACCAGGCTGTTGAATATTTTTTTTTTTTTTTTTTTAATCTTTATTGGTTTAAATTAGGGTTTTTATCGCAAGGGTTATTTTGGTTTTTGGTTAGTTGGAACCAAAGGGTGTTCCGTTTTCCGAAAAGTATATTGTGTAGGTGCGTCTTGAAACTTAGTTGATCGTCGACAATGCCTAGGTTGAAGATTTTTGTTTAAAGTACTTGGAATACGGGATTTCGCGTAACTTAAACAAAAAATCTTCAAACTTCCAATTTATTTTTATAACTATTTTTGACATGTGTCACTTTATATGAACTGAAACTTCGGCACGTGTCTATTTCGTGTTGACAATGTTTGCTCCTCCAATTGAAATTGTTTTGTAAACACGAATACGCCGAATGATTCAAGTAATTTGGTTTGTCGCTACGTGCTACGGCGCGCTACGAGTGGGCTACGAGCAGCTACGAGCGTACTACGCCGTAGAGCGTAGATAGGTTGTTTAAAATTTGTTAACGCGTCATAATTGGGATTTTAAATGTTATGTTAAGTTTATTTTATGACCTTTACATACATTTGCTCGGCTCTGGAACCATACAGATAAACATTAAGTTCTTGGTCTGACGACAAATTCAAAATTATTGACAAGTAAATTATGTATTGTGTGTTTTCAGTTTATTTTATTGCGTAAAGTTGTATTATAAATGAATTCGTATATCGAACCTTTTTCATTCATGTTTTGAGTAGATTCTAAATATATTGCACTTGTAATTGAAATAAACACTTTGAGTTTGTTAAATTAACGTCATCATACTAAACAAAATCAAAATCAGACTCTCCAAAAAAAAAACAGACCAATTCAAGAAAAATAACTTTCCTATTCATAACTTCCGTTTGAGTTGATATAACACCAATACCTGCTCGATACACAGCGTATATTTATTCATCTCTTTCGATTCACCTCGTACTTTGAATATGGTTTGCGTACTGCGGCTTACTCAAACCTGCACATAACTAGAAATGTACCGCTCCTGTAAGGAGTTGTGTAAGAAAAGGGAATATACATAAATTCAAGGTAGACAGGGTGGAAAGAACTACTTCTATACGTGTTGCTACTGCAAAGAAACGTAACCTCTTATTTTAAAGAACATAATCAGCGTATAAAGTTCCCACTGCTGGGACACACTCGTCCTCTCTACGAGAGGAAGTGGGCCGTAATCTACCACGTGAGCCCATTGCGGGTTGGTAGATGTCACGTGTCCGAAGTTTTGGCTCTAGGACTTGCCGGTTTCCTCACGATGTATTCCTTCACTGTTTTGAAAACAGTGATGATGAAATTATTTTCAAAAAGTAAAGCGGTTGGCTGGGTTCGAACCTGCGGCGTAAAATCTGGATTGTTGCCCTGTTAATGGCAATAGGATCACCATCTATTACATGAGACTTAAACATTACGACATTATTACGAAATGGGGGTTTGCTGTAGGTACAGCTCTATCCAACCCTTCGGAATAACATGGTGGGATGTTATGGTATGTTACAATGTTATAGTTTTGTTTTGTGTTGTTTTTTATAGTTTTTACTGTTGCACCTTGGATATCAACCAAACTAATTCTACAAACACCACATCCCATGTCACATTTACAGGGACGCATCAACACGTAGATTGTATTGCCCGTTGTTTTAGCTAACCGGCTGTTTACAAACGGTCTGTTATAAGCATTCTAATACTAACTGCCTATACTCGGTCATGTGTGAACATTATACAATATTGTGATGCTAGCGTGTTTGTTTTATGTTACACCTCTAGTGTGACCAATTGGGAAGAGTTTTGGGATGAAATTCGGTTATTTAACACAATTTTATGGAAAATACATTGATTTTTAAGACAAATTAAATGAAGCAAAGTTTTTGAGTAAATAATAAGTAAATACATGTTCTTCTTTTTTTCGTGTGGTTAGTGACCAACCTGGTGTCAGTTTTTATGTTGCCCATGGGCCTCTGACTTAGCTTGAAATACATGTCATGTTAACTAATACTCAATTTCCTTTGCTATATCATAACGTGGGCCATACTCATACCAAAATTAAACACTGGCAACAATAAGTCAGAAAAATGGCCTCAATCATTACATTATTTAAAAGCGGAGTAAAAATATAATCTCCATGCTCGTCCAGGAAAAAAAACAATCGTGAACATATTTATTACAGTGTTCAAACAAACAAAAAGTATTGACATTTATAAAACTGGCCCAAACAGCAAGGTGTGTATCGCTCCCCACACGACCCAATTCCATAACAAAATATTGGTATAAATAAAAGCCTGTCCCGCGTGACATTTCTGGAACATATGAAATATGAGACGATATATTCAGAGTTCCCGTTGACAACACATCAATCATGTACTGGTCGACAGCAGTGATAGTCTAGTCGTGTGACCATCGGACTGCCAAGTCTGGAGTTCGAACCCAAGGCACGCACCTCCGATTTTACGGATTCATGTGCGTGTTGTATAATTATCACATGTGAAGGAATCGTGAGGATACCGGCATGTCTGAGAGATATTTCTCAACAGCAGGTGAAGCTAAGTCAGAGGCCCATGGGCAGCATAAAAACTCTGACACCAGGTTTGTCAATAACCACACGATAAGAAGAAGAATAAATTCCTTCCTTCATTTATGAAATATAATACACACATCAAAAGTGTCTAGGGATCAACATATATTTTTGCAATAACTTTTCTCTTGATTGATATTAATTTAAATTTTCTTTAAGGATTCATCAAATAAAGTGTTTTCGTTTGTCACAGTAACGATAAACCAAGTCACCTTTGCATTAATAAAGAAATTTGCCATTTTCCTAATAAAGGGATTTTTGACATTTGAACCACTAACATTAAAGTTCGAAAAAAAGACTGAAATAACAGTTTTCTTTAAAATTTTATTGGGTAACTTAAACAATTAATAATCCGTGTTTCTACCGCGAACACTAACAACACAAGAACATCGGTTTGGCATACTCAAAATGAGTTCATCCAAATCACGCTGTGGAATGGCCGCCCATGTTCGTTGCAACAACAAAAAAAGGTCTTCTTGCAACTGGATACCCTCCATATTCGGCAGAGCTCTTCTCTGTAGCATATCCCATGCATGCTCAATCGGGTTCAAGTCTGGCGACTGAGCAGGCCAGGGCAGGACATTGATGTTAGCTGCGGCGAGAGTCTGTCTTACAACTCTTGCGGTGTGCGGTCGTGCATTATCATGCATTAACTGAAATAAGGGACCGATTTGCACTTGTAGAGGAACGAATGAAGTGAACCTTCATTCCCGAAGACCGCTACGGGTACCACCTATAGCAATGCACAATCGTAGGATTCGATATCAATGGGCTCTTGAACACAGAAATTGGGCAGAAGAACAATGGCGTTTCGTGTGCTTTTCTGATGAGTCTCGTTTTGGTATGAGACCGGATACAAGACGTATACGACACTGGAGAACCCCTGGACGCCAACAGCGATTAAAATCCTGCCAGGAAGTCCATCCTTATAGTGGTGGAACCATCATGGTATGGGCGGGTATTTGGATCGGCGGAAGAACTGAGTTGATTTGGATCAGAGGCAACCTCAACGCTCAAATTTATGCTGAGACGATTGTATCTGACGTCATCGTTCCTCTACAAGTGCAAATCGGTCCCTTATTTCAGTTAATGCATGATAATGCACGACCGCACACCGCAAGAGTTGTAAGACAGACTCTCGCCGCAGCTAACATCAATGTCCTGCCCTGGCCTGCTCAGTCGCCAGACTTGAACCCGATTGAGCATGTATGGGATATGCTACAGAGAAGAGCTCTGCCGAATATGGAGGGTATCCAGTTGCATGAAGACCTTTTTTTGTTGTTGCAACGAACATGGGCGGCCATTCCACAGCGTGATTTGGATGAACTCATTTTGAGTATGCCAAACCGATGTTCTTGTGTTGTTAGTGTTCGCGGTAGAAACACGGATTATTAATTGTTTAAGTTACCCAATAAAATTTTAAAGAAAACTGTTATTTCAGTCTTTTTTTCGAACTTTAATGTTAGTGGTTCAAATGTCAAAAATCCCTTTATTAGGAAAATGGCAAATTTCTTTATTAATGCAAAGGTGACTTGGTTTATCGTTACTGTGACAAACGAAAACACTTTATTTGATGAATCCTTAAAGAAAATTTAAATTAATATCAATCAAGAGAAAAGTTATTGCAAAAATATATGTTGATCCCTAGACACTTTTGATGTGTGTATATTGTAGGTTACTCGTATAATATAAATTATGGAGCTCATTATATAAAAATTCGTTGTTTGCGGCGGTATTTCCAAAAATAGAGCTCGGCTTTCCTTCCCGTGGGCGTTGTAAACGCAACAAAGTGGTTGTATAGAGTACATGGTCCTCTGTATCGTATTCTGATGAGACTCGTGCGATTAGACGCAAGCTAAACGTTGTAATTACAGTGTCATGGCAACACAGATAATTAACGTAATAGCATACAACATTGTTCACTAATTAGTAATGTGTGAGTATCCTCACTCATATTATAAACTGTGAAAGTAAATATGTCAGTTTGTTTGTTACCTTTTTACGCCAAACCAATAATCCTGAAATTTTGCAAATACGTTGTCAGATGTAAAACAATAACGTTCTTATAATAATAGGTGGCGCCACGTGTACGTTCCCTTCTGAGGCCATGATCGCAACGGCCAAACAACAAACAGATTACCACCCTAATTGATTGTCAAATTCTAAATTAACACGAGCAAAACCGTGGGAAAAATCTAGTCTACTTTAATATTGTGGTTTGTACCATTTTGCTATCTACACTTATAGTCTTTTGCCGCTGAGGAGCGAAAACACGTGCGTTCTTCCTAGTATATAAATAAAGCCGACCCCAACATTGGGAAAAGGCTAGGCAGATGAGATGATGATTTAGACTACCTCGTTGGTCTATGGGTTGCAAGCGCATGAGGTTCGATTCGCGGGTCGGTAAAGTGTAGATGGGATTTTTCTATGCGGAATTTCTCTGTAACAGCCCGGAGTCTAGACTTGTGCCCGCTTGATAGCAATGGCTCGCCCCTTATTACATGGGACTTAAACATAATTAGCAAAATGTGAGTGTACTATAGGTAGGTACACCTCAGCATAACCCTTTGGATATTACAGGCGTGGCGTTATGTTATATTGGACTCTTAAAAAGCTTCACTATGGAGCCTTATAATAAAATTTAACTCCACCCGGCAGACCTTCGTTAATAATAAACAAACACACACGGAATCCGCTCAGACACGAGTCGTACACAATAAAACACACATAAATATAAATTCGACTAACGACGAGCATCACATGCCCATTTTAAACCCATAAAATCTGTCTTATTGAGCTGCCGACGTTGAGCCGTGTTGGGGGCTTTGTGTGCCAAGCGGCTTACAGGGTACATTATGAATATTTCACATGCCTACCTATGTATAACATCACTACCGTTATTTTAAAATGTATATGTCAAAGATGTTTGTTGTTTGGCCGAGGGTATGCGGAATGTGACCCCAAATGCGGTATGGGACAATGAAGATGGGCAAGCGAGCAGCGCAAATATAACATTGTCCGTTTTTTTTTCGGTCAGAACAATATTTTTCCTGGTTCAAATCTCCTTTCACTCAATAGATCACTTTCGGAAATAGTTCAGTTGACATTAATGAATCTGTTGCACCTACCACTACACCGCTTATAGCTATTATTACATTCATCGCTTCTAAAGTTTCCAACTGGTATACAATTACAAACTTTAAACTCAATAGAGAGAACCTAAACCTGCTCCACTTTGTACTGACGTCTTCATACAATAAAAACAATACTTTTGTTTCCAGCCAAGTGGGTTGAGCACTCGATTGCGGAAGAACAAATCGAATTCAGCCGAGCATTCGAGTTTGATTCGATTTATTCGAATGTTTGGAGAGCTAAGGGTTAACTGGTTGTGGTTATGATGGCGGCATAGAAAAAGTGCAAACTGTTAGGTTAGATTGCGACTCTAGCGTCGATGTACTACGAAAGTAAAATTAGCCGTCTTATTTCAGTTTCCAGACATTCCCCGGCTGAAGAAAATCGAAGAGTCGGTAAAGCGTTCTGATTTGATTTTATTCCTACCGATATTTGCGCGACCAGTCAATTGAGAAAACAGGGATCACTGAGTTGTGGGGAAAAGGCTGGGGTGACACATACCTACGTTCATACAGGTTAGTATATAGTGGGTAAAGGCCACAATGATAAGATTTTATAGAATATTTTGATCCATCTGGTCTTTTGGCCTTTATACACAACTGAAAAACAGATATTTCGAACACCCGTCGAAAGTAACACATGAGCATAAGATACAAAGGGAACGTTACCCTTGTCACCACGTACTATCACTTTATCGGGCAGACGAGCTCCAATTCAGCGCTGAAAGTGCCAATCGTAAAAAGTGACGGTCTTAGCCTTTACTTAACATGCTGATAAGGTAGACATTGTATCTGCATGTAAAGACATGGATAAAGAAATCAGTAGGTGTAAAATTTAGCGCTTGGATTAGCTAACAGATTGTTTTTATACTATACAAGAATTCATGCAGCATAAAGAAAAAAAAATATTTTAATATATTCAATAAATAGTAATAGATACTGAAAATTATTATGTTTTTTATAGTAGTTTTGTTTTTTTATAATACTTAGAACATATTTTATAGTTGTGTAGTACCTACCTAGTATAAATGTACTTAAAACTAATTTGCGTGTCTTAAACAGGCAAAATATGGATTGCGCATAAACCACCAATTTTAACAACTGGTAAAACCTGTATTTTCTGCAAATAAATATTCTACTTATTCTCTAAATCCTGGTCTGGTTGATATTTGGTTGATTGATAATGGTTTAATTATTGGTTTATGACCACTGGTTAAACGAAATTATATGGTCTTATTCTTCTTTTTCGTGTGGTTATTGATTAACCTAGTGTCGGAGTTTTTATGCTGCCCATAGGCCTCTGAAAGGCTATATTGATATTGGTCATAAAATGGTAAATCTAAGCTAAATTAGCACTAAGAAGGTTAGGTTAGGTTAATTGTTGCTGCTTTTGGGTCTATGTCAAGCAATGCTGGTATACTACTGTAGAATCAATAAAACAATGATTTCAGACTACAATGGCCCATAGACATAACTAACTTCAACAAACGTAATATAAACAATTTATCCTTAAATTATAGATAATATTATGTATACAACAAAAATCGTGTTAATAAATAATATGTCTATACTATGCACTAGCTTGTGCTTATGCTGTCTTGTGTGTGTGTCGTGCTAATAAACATGATAATATTCACAGAACAGAAAAAACAGGGTCATATCTGTTCTGTGACTGTATATATTGCTGAAATGTACGAGAAACTCGCATTAAATTTTTCTCACGTAGCAAAATTAAATTATTAAAAATGCATTTTACATATATTTGTCTTTGTTATACATCCACGTTAAAAATTCAAAGGCTATTTTCTACCAAGCGAGACTTCAATATAAGGTTTTATTCTGCTGAACAGACGAGACACAAAGATCTTTGTAGACACACAGTTAAGGGTATTAATCTCGCTAGTACCGTGAGCATTAATATAATACTCCACTAATTAAGGCTCTGGGCTCGCTTTTCATCTTAGGTGTATTTAACATTTGTTGTTTGTACGGTTGTACCTAACGTTTATTAGAACCTGTAATATCCACGTAGTGAAGAACTTGTACTCTGTTGGGCAACTAATCCTATGAGCATAATTATTTTACGCGTTTTTATACTCAATTTTTTTGCGCCTGAAGTAGCGTCTGTGACGTCAATTTGCTATTGTTTTTTACCGTATAATCCGTATTTCGTAAATGGATTTGAATATCAATCGAATATCAAAAACAGAAAACTATATGCAAACGTTTCAATACCAAAAACGTATTCTTAGCGGAGAAATGCGTTCGTTTTCAATATAAAGTTGTCCTCAATATCAAGATATAGGAAAAAACAAGAGAACGAACTGGGAGTAGGAAGCTGCGCGATGTAGCAATCCGGGGAACCGTCTCGCTCCATTTCCGGAGCACAAATGAGGGAAGCTTGATGCCGTGTGTCCCAAGAGTGGGGGGAGGGGTGGTGGCTCATGAGCCGATTTTATTGCGCCATCAACGTGTTTGACAGCCGAATAGATAAAAGTTTAATCATTCGAAAGCAATCTGTGAACGTATGACAAAAATGTGCTGAGTCATCAAATAATTTTCGCATCTTGGATTACATTTTCGTTGATATCAATAATTGATCGATGTTTTTTTTTGTGTTACGGAGTTTTTGTTGGCAGAAAACAAATGAGTGTTACTTAAGTTACGCCAATTAACGTCGTTCTTTTATACTACATGAAATAAAACCGCAATGTTTAGTTAAAACTTTTCAGACGACGTAACCGAAAGCCTTGAGCAATCTCGCAGACTTCTTATTCACCGTTTTATCGCGAATCATTTAAATTATACATCGTACTTACAAACTTAGGGATTCAATATTTGAGTTAAAAGTATGTTAATAAGGTGCGGCCAGAGGAAACTTTTAGGTTTTCATTTGCCTACCTGAAATTGAACCGTGTTTATGTAATGTAGAGATACCGTCCAAACTTTCGGTTTCAAAATTAATTGCGGGGCTTTGGTCATGTGTTGTTCGAAATTTGGGCACACGTCTGAGCTATAATTGTATACCTTCACTACACCCTACCTCTCAATTTCTAGACGTCTCGCTAGGTATATAATTTTGGGGAACGTGTTGATAACTGTTCTAACGAAAAAATATATTTTGGAACATGTAAACAAGGTTATCTACTAGACTATTAACGCCACTCTAACACGAATGGCTGCTTGACAGCCATTTCACCGAACCACTGAATTAATCCTTCATACAAATCCAATAAACGCCGCCATAATTCAAACAGCCTTGCAAAATCTAAGTCCGAACAATTAAACAATAACTGCCGCTTCCATTCGCAATGAAAGTCTATTATGCACATCAGACTAAGTTGCGATGTAAAAGCGTACAACTAGTATTTGTACAATCGCGTACAGCAAAACTTTGAGCGTTCAGGGACCGGATTAATTCCGATTGCACGCGCAGACGCAGTCCCTAATTGACGGCAGTGCTGTACTCGACTGTACTCTAATTCGTACCTTGTAGCTCTGTGTTTGTGTGTGGCTTTTTGTGTGTGATTGTGGCGATATAACGCGAATGCGATTGGATTGCGAGTTGTAACAGTTTTGTTACGAATTTATTGTTGCATGTATGCAACAACCAACATGGGACAACCACACCATATTTCGCCAGTAGACAAAGGCGTTACTATGTTTAAATAGGCCTTATATATTTTTGACCAAGATCTCGAATAAATTTTGCCTTTTGTGAGTGAAATTATTACACATTTTTCTTTTTGGTAATATTTATACTATGGCACTTAGGCAAACTGAGGGGTTATATAGTTTATTAGAAGAGCAATAGTCCGAAAGCGATCAAGATCTTGTTGGAAGTCAAGTTCATGAGAAATTATTTTGAAGACGTTTAATGGTTTAAATCATTAAAGAAAAATTTTGAGTTTCAGAAAAAATATATTTATATCGTTTTGATTTATTTTTGGTTTGTACTATAGGTACCCACCGTACACATCTACATAACCCTTCGGGGACTATAGGCTATAGGCTAAATAATACAGTCCCTAAAATTGAGCCTTGTGGCACTCCTGATGTGACTTGAATGCAGCTTAAATCTAGCTTCTTAAACCCCAAGGGAAAAAATAATACAGGCTCTCATAAAAAAGAACTTACACCAGCATAGTGTGTTGAGCAAGCAACAAAAATCGGCCTAACAATCTCTAAAGTTATTTCCATACAAAATATATTTACATTACTTTTTATTTCCATAGACTTAATGCTCAAGTATCTCTCCAACTCCAAGAAGAGTGACTTTCCAAATAACCGAAGTTGTTCGTAATAATTCCGGCATTATTCCATTCTGGTACACTCAGCCCCGATAACTTGCAATCAATAACAGTTACGCGCGTAAACTTCGCTTGTAGTCCCATCATCTCTATTTAGACCCGCGGAAGATTTATGTTCATGAAGATTGTTCCCGTTGATTATAGCTAAGAGAATAACTTTAAGAGTAATGATTTTTCACCGCCAAAATTGTAGGAAATTTTGTCATTTTTGCATCAAAACTTTAACTCTTTCATTCATTCACTAATGAAACTGAACGCGATTAACACACCCCGAAACCACGTTCGAAATGTCAATATTTCTCAGAAAATAATGACACTGAATTTTTCATTTCATTGGTGAAATTCATCCCAAGTCTTAGGGTGAAATTCATCTATTGGGGATCATAAAAATGTTTTGCAGGTGCACCTAGGGCCTAAGTGCACCTGTGACACATTTGTATGATTCCCAATATATTCTTTTCGACATATACGCACTTCCTTGACTACATAACATTTCTAAAATTCAGCTTTCACTTGGATATTACATTTGTGAGTGCGATGTGACCTATAAAGGCATTCAATTATAGAAGGATCCATCCATACACCGCACTCGCATACCTGAGCTCGCTTCAACTTTTAAAAGACGTAGGTACGTCGAAATATATTTTTTTATACAGCCAAGGAAGTGTATTGTTCAGCAGATTGCAAAACTACGTTTTGCAGAGTAATAGCGATTTGAATACAAAGTGATAAATAAAGCTTCAAGGTTGTTTGTAGTCCCTCTCCCAGAAATACATATATCATTACATGAAGAACAAGTTTATTTCCTCATCTAATATTTTCTTGACAGTCATAACTGATGCGAGAATATAAGCAGATGATAAACGACAAGCAAATTATTTACTTTCTTTCCTTCCTGCATCAAAACACTGTGGCTTTATTAACACCAAAATGAGAAAGAAGGATGACACTATTAATAACTGAGAACTGAGCCTTGTTTGCGAACATGCACCCGTTAATAGGGTGAAAATGTAGGTAAGTACTTGTTTCTTTTATTGTAAAAAAAATAAAAAATGGATTTTATTAAAAACTTGACAATACGTACTCATAATGAAAATGTAAACAATAATAATAATAGAAGTAGTCCCAGCACGTATCGAATGAAGTGATTCAAGTGCGTGGAACAAAATAATTGTCACGTCATGACGTCACAACTCACCAATCGATTCCTCAATAGGTATCAATACAAAACTGACATAAGGACTATATCGATGTTTGTTTACCTCTGAATCAACTAAACTTACAGTTGTAAAATAAGACGCTTTACGACTTAAAAGTAAGGCTTTGACTGAAAGTCTGCAGACGTGATCACAAGGCTGTAGGGCGAGTGCTTTGAGCCACTCGTTACGTTCGCTCCACTGGCGCTGACTACTTAGACATTGACACAATATTTTAACAGGCGTAAGACTTTTAAAACAGTTCTTAGAAGCTTCAAGTCTCTGAACTCGCGAAGGTAAGATCGGTATACAGTTTCAAAGGGCCTTAAACTATCGTTATTTTGTGCAATTACTGTAGGTAAGTTGTCGAGGACTGTAATTAAGATCTCGAAGTTTCTTGCTTCAACTTAGTTACACTTTCAGTTTTCCAGGAAACGAAAATGGGACATTCGATATTAAGGCAATAGACCTACTAAAACTATTTTAATTAAATTTAAATTGAACTTACTAATTGCTAATTTATTGTGATTTTATTTTATTTTTTTTAGAATGTGTGTTATGAATAATTGAAATCTGAAAGAAACGTTTAAATTAGAATATTACACACTTTACCGGGATTAAAGCCAATGGCGTAGCTTAACAGGTAGAACCTTTTATCATGGAGATCACCGGTGATCCACACTCAATCCAGACCCCTAAATCTATAAAATCTCTTCCGATCCGCAGATTATCACTTACTTTGTGTCCCTCTCAAAAAACAATTCTCACAAAATAAAACCTTACCTCTTCGACGCTAGGAGCCGCCCTTAACCTCCATGTTTTGTCCGACCACAATGATGAGTATGATGAACACCAGCAGCAGCACCAGTATACAGCAAATGGCGACCGCGAGCATGGCCGCGTGCTCGCCCAGCTTGGCGGCGCCCTGCGCAGCTTGCGCACGCGCCGCGGTTAGCGTCGCCGCGGTCACTCGCGCGCTTATCCTGACGACGGTCGCTTGCCGCGGGAAAATTGAATGTGAGTCACACCACAGCGTTTCTAGCGCTATCTGGCGGTGTTTTTTTTCGTGTAATGTTGACGGTTTTCTGTACGATTGTCACTTATTTACTAACTACACTTCTTATTTTATGTTGCTCGTACAAATTGACTTTTGCAGTCTGGTATTTTGTTGACGTTTGATTATCACTTTACTTTTGTGAGGCAGCCGTTTTTTACGTTTCACGGTTTTATGTATTGTCAGGTTTAATATAGGGAGTTGATACTATTTTTTGCACTCAACTGTAGGTAGAGTAACACTAACTTTTTTAAAACACTTATATATACAAAAACATAAAGTTCAATAATATATTATGCAAATTATATCGTATACCACAGATCACCAACAACTTTGAGCACTTCGACACACTATTTGTTCCATTTCTTCGTTTAGATCGTAAATCAAAATTATTGACAATTCTGGTAAAGTATAATTTCAGGCACCGAAGGCACACTGCCTAACTTTCCGTGAAATATGAATTTTCAAGATGTTTATAAGTTTATCGCAGATACGATATAAATTAAAATGCGTGTAGCACAAATTTCTCACCCGATTACCTCGGGGCATCGGTTTTATATTCGCAACTCCAATTAAAGAGAGAAGCTAAAAAATATACCACGTATTTTGGCAGGGTTGCAACGTACGAAGGGGAAAAATAAACCGAAAAATGGACAATAGATCACGCAAGCAATATTATAAAAGAAAAGTTTTTATTGTTAGGGATCCGAACAAACCTTCTAGCGTAGTGCCGAGCCTGCGAGGGTCCTTTCAAATAATAATGTCGTTAAGGATATATAAGAATTATATTAATCTTGTTTCATATAGGGTAGAACATTAACAGAAATAAAGTGCTTGGGACACGTATATTTTGTTGGAAACGAACGTAAAAGCGCTTGATAGAAAGAGAAGTAAGATTATTGTTGATATAGAATACTAGACGCATCGCTAATTAAAGGGAAATGGAAGACCCAGCCAGCTACGACCGCCCGCTATAAACCTCAACCTTCTTATATTTATGGGCCACCATACGTTCTAATCGAAAGATCTAATATTTACGTGCCACAGAGGGAACACCTGCTGTCAAAGTAAACAAGTCTTCAATGTTGTCTATGGTAATCTGTACCCCGTATCCTGGTACAATAGGTATTGCCAGCTTTAAATTCATGAATTTGAAATATGTAATGCATAGAGATGTAAAATATTTTTCTTATTTTGCATAAAATGCAACCGCATTTTTATGATGACAAGACTTAGTAGATAGAAACCATTCATTCTTCTGCTTTGTAAGTAACCAGTCCCAAAATGTGAACGTCGTCGACAGAATTGATTTTTTAGTGAAGTCTACTTTATAAACTAGCATCATTATATAGACAGAACTAAAAAGAGTGGGTTTTGCTCATAACGGCTCTTAGTAGGCGAAATATGTAGAACTATATATTGTGTCTAATTTAAGATCTATAAAACACCATATTTCATGCAAATAAATGAATCTATCTATCTATCTATTTATCAGTTGACCAACCCTACACACAAGCAGGTCGCAACAGTTCTTGAACACTCATTTCTCCGGGTCGAGATTACTCTGCAATCAGAAACCTGACAATAGCAATTGTAACCTGTTTTCCAAGCGAGGTCATGTCCTTATATTTGCTGTGGAGGTCGGCCCGTAATGATTTGTGAAATGAAAAACAGAGCGAACCGTGAAAAATCATCAGTAGCAGCCATCTTTCTTTTTACGGATGACGTCATGCAATCACGAATAACGGACGAGGGCTATTTTAGGATTGTTTGAGGGTTTCTATTCATGTTTGGCCTCTTTACTGTATTTTTTTTAAAGAACGGCTCAGATACGCCGGATTAGCTAATGCAAAGTAACTGACAATAAACTAAATGAATTTATTAGTATATGAACTGTCAGGCTTAATTCTACAATGCCATAACCAATAACATAACACCGTTAGTTTTTTTGAAACCAAATCCTTTCCTTCATTTCGAGCTTCTCAAATCGTTTAGAAAGACGAGACAATCGATGAAAAAACGTCTGGATCTGGTGTCCTTTGTTTTCCCCAGACAGCCTGGCGATTGGAATCGATAAATTCGCAGCTGTTTCTGACAAATTGCTCAAGACAGTCTTGACTGAATTACAGCCAGGAATCTTTCAGCCGAAGGAAATTCGGTAGTCAAAATGAGCTTCGACAATTTCCTCCTTCATTTATTAAAGAGGCTCCAGTTTTAATGAGTATTGACTCAAGGAGTATCGATGTTACGTAACGAGGGGACTTTGAAAGAATCTGTGCCTGTACTCGTGCTAATTAATGTTATGTAACAAAATGATGCTCTTGGAATATTTTGTTACCTATTTTATAGATAGAGGTAAGTTAAAAATTTTCTGAAGGATTGATTTCATTGAAGGACATAAAGAATGGATTTAACAAAAAATTGCAAAACTAAAAAGATTTGCAGAAACTTTGGAATATGATACAAAATGTCAGTAAGACAATTTACTAACATTTTTTGTCATTTTATAGTAAGGTTGACCGTCTGATATCTACTCATCGTCCACTAAAAACTATTGAGGTGGACACCGAGGATGGATGAGTCTTATCAATGTAGCGCCGGTGAATAGTGGATGATTTACGAGCTCGTGAACAAAAACCTCTCTGTCCTACAATGGCGGGTTTTTGCTGCGTGTACTACATCATACGTGACACGTACACATGTCATGTTTACTATAAATACTCAATATGATAGAACTCGGATTATCAAATGTGCCAATACAATGAAATATGGGCGCTTCATCATAGTGAAGCATGTACAGTCACGAGCACCAATATACTGCAGTTGCTGTACACTGAGCAACTTTAAAAAGTGATTTTCTCCTTCTGCATTTGTTGTAATTATATGTTGTTACGGACATAGTATTTAGGAACCCATACTAATATGAAAAAGGTTCTATTATCATAAAGTTATCGTTATTCCACGAGAAAATGGCTCTTGAATGTTTCTACGTGTATACATACATATTGGTACTCGTGACTGTACATACCTACCCAGATAAACTTGGATAAGGGCAAGAAGATGACGAGCATAGCCAAGTGTGACGCAAGGAACCACTTGCGTCTTAGTTGCGAGATATTGTTCTCTTAATTGACGTACTTTTCTTTTTTGCTTTTGATCCGTTAAGACGCAAATCTGCTTTAGATTTAGAATAGAATAGAATACTTGATTCCGGACAAAGTCCATAGGGTTAGTAACAATTTTACTAAAAATCTAGTGCCGGTAGGAACAGGTTCAAATTTTATTGAAGCTGCATCCATCAAGGAATAATAATAAAAAACGGTAATAACGGTAATTCGTAGGTTTGTTATCACGAATAAACGCTTTTTCATTTTTTTTTTTTTTTTTTTTTCTCCTGAACCGCCGCGAACACGTGACATCAGGGATACATATCTTTTTCCTATAATGGCGGTAAAATCATGAATGTTGTTATCCGCAAACATCCCTGACGCACTACAACTAGGGCAACCTCAGCAGTACTACAGCTATTCTGTAAAGTCGCAACGTAATAACGTAAGTGAAGCGAGTTTAAACTGAGCTGTCAATAGTGTCAATCCTAACAGGTGAAACGACAGTTCACTGCACGCTCACATCACTTAAGTTTTTCATGGTGAGATATTTACAGAATTGACCGACAGTACCCTCTGTGCATTATTACATTGAACTCGCTACAAAACAAATCTATTTCATTACACCATGCAAGCGAGAAGTTGGCACTCTTGCATAAAACCAGTCTTGTGTGATTTTAGCGCAAATCTGACGACTTGTCCATTGTCGAATACACACCTACCATTCGAGAAAGCACTTTGTAGGGTCGGGTAATTGACGTTTATATAGTGATATGTGTTCTGATATAGAATCTAGGAAATTGCATTAGTAATGTTAATATATTCCACGCATTGTGGCTCACAGATACGGGCTATATCATCGAAGCTAGATTAGACACTCCGTCATCTGGTTGCTCAATGAAATGTCTTATTAGAACTCATTCTACGAATGGCGATGCTTAAATGTACGACGAGATCATTCTGGGCAATTTATCCCTCTACCTCCTTACTGGCAAATTTTATTCCATACATGATTTTTCTCAATATTATTTAGTTTTGTACTGGTTTTTGTAGCAGCAGTGATAGCCTAGTGGTGTGACCGTCGGACTGCCAAGTCATAGGTCTAGAGTTCGAACCCAAGGCGTGCACCTCTGAATTTACATGTGCGTATTGTATAAATTATCACTTGCTTCAAAATCGGTGAAGGAAAACATCGTGAGGAAATCAGCATGTCTGAGAGATATTTCTCATCAACAGCATGTGAAGCTAAGTCAGAGGCCCATGGGCAGCGTAAAAACTCTGACACCAGGTTAGTCACTAACCACACGATAAGAAGAAGTTTATTCACGTATCAATACGTGTGAAGAAGATTAGAATTCTTTAAATCCCACAGAACAATCTCGCTAACGAGAAATTGTTCATCACTAGGGCAAACACGTCTTGTAATAATGTGGAAATTTAGCGTTTATTTCACATCTACATAACCACATATGGCCATAAGATGTTATGTGAAAGTCGCGTATAGTCATGGTGGTCTTTCAATTTAATTTGCGCAAGTAAGTGTTAAGGAACGTGGAATTTCACCAAGTTTGTTGTTATTAGCGTGATGTTAATCAATTTTCTTCCTTGAAAAGCCAAGACTTTATACCTGGAAACTGGTACAATACCTAATAAGCGATATAACTGGTAATGCTCCGTCTTAGAATGACAAGCAAGAAGCCTCCGAACAACTCCATTGAGAATTAAATCCTAGGATTAAATGTAATTTCTAAGCTGGGTGATCCCTGAGAAGAAATACCGAAACAAACGCAGACATCATGGTTTCTTTTAAAACCCAAACATTGTTTTTTCGTGAGTCTAACAATGAATGATTGTCTTTAAAAAAAGTGCCATTGCAGTTTTGAGCTGGCCAGTCTGTCTTGCATGCATTAGGCATCGTGTAGCTCAAACCTATTTTAGGGAGCTCAACGGCCCGTCACACGACGCTACTAGATCTGCATAAGTACAAATGCGTTAATAATTTTCAAAATATTTAACACCGCCAGTTGTATATTAAATCTAGCGTGTGCGCATGTAATAATCATCGGGATATTAATTTTCATCCTCATTAGTCAATTAAAAATTACAAACTGTCTTGAAGCTCTCCTAATGCCAGAAAAATAGAAATACTTTTACTAAATTATGCTACACCAGCATTAAAAAGTATAGAACTACTGTACCTCAAAAAAAAACGAATTGAGATTGTTAAAACGTTGGCTGGAATAAACAACGGGAAATATTATAGTTGGATAACGATGTAAAACAGAGACTTGAAAAGAATTTTCTGAGAATAAAATAAAAGTTGTTCAGATTGTTAGACGAGAAGCAGCATAATAAGTAAAGTATCTCTACCTAAGAAAATTGGCTAACTGGGGAACTGGCCTCTTCAAATGACTTCTGTTGTGAAAATGTTATAAAGAGAAAATAAAAACCAGACAGTCAGCATGATGCTGCGGTAAGCGGGACTGTCCAAAAGGGTTACCGCTACCCCAGAACATAAAGGGTTAAGGAAGGAACATGAATGGGTTTTAGTCAGTAAGAGTCTGACACTCCCTTCCGCTCCACCCAGAGCGATTTCCCACACTCAAAAAAAAAAACATAAAATATGGTTTATTTGTTACGTCTGTTATACCACGGTACCCTAAGGGAATCGCTGACGAAGCATTAACCTCATTCATACCTAGCAACACATTGCATCAGCCACGGGCACGCGGCTGGCCACGAGTTGCTGACTTCGCGCAACGTGGTGTCGATCACGCCACCGTTTCCCGGCATCGAAAAGTTACTTCGGTTCCAACCTCGAACTTAGTCGTAACCTTTAGCTATAATTATTAAATGTAATTTTCTTTTAATTAAATTTATATTAAGTAAATTGTTTTTTTTTGGATTATCCGCCTGCAGCATCCGTAATTGGCGCAGCCGGTAGGATAAATCTCGAAGCAGTGCGCGGCGCGTAAAAGGACTCTAATATCGAAATCCTGACGGCACCGCATAGCCGCTGTTTGAGCTCTTAAGCCTTCATCGAGTATCCAGAACCACGGAGACCTGCGGTCGGTGCATCCAGACTTCGATGCTGATTCAGAAATACCAAGAAATGAAACTGTGAGTACACTTGAATCGTTCTTGTGTTGCTTCCTTATAATTGTAAATTTCCCTTTTTCCAGTCTTACGTTAATCCTTCAAGATTTTTCATCCTAGGCAATCTGGTTCTTGTACCCCTAGGGTCGTAAGGCAGAGTAGGTTAGACCAAGTTAGAGATTTAAGTAACATAGAAGAAGAAGCAAGCGTAATGGCTCACGGAGACCAAATTGACGCTATTTTTAAATCCCTTCGATTACTCCCAGAGTTTGACGGGAACCCAAATACATTAACTAGATTTATTAACTTAAGCGATCAGCCCCCCTAGCCAAGTCAGAAACGATAAACGTAAACTCTCAGTAGTCTTTAATAGATTTCAACTTTATGTTATTGGATATAATGTTGAAAATCTATTGAAGATTACATAGCGTTTTCGTTCGTTCCGGTCGCTAACTCTCAGTAGTCTTTAATAGATTTTCAACTTTATGCTCTTAGGTATCAAGTTGAAAATCTATTGGAGATTACTAAGCGTTCACGTTTATCGTTTGCAACTTGGCTAGGGGGGCAGTTAGTTCAAAGATTTCTCAAGCCTACGCCAGGAAATGAGCTAGAGAACCAAGCCTTGCTTAACGGAATTTTAAACAAAGTCACAGGTCCAGCCGCTCGATTTATTAACTCCAACGGTATCCCGACTGACTGGAATGGCATTCGTACAGCATTAATTAATAATTTTGCAGACCAACGCGACGAAACCGCTCTCTATAACGATCTTTCATTGTTAACACAGGGACAAAGTACCCCGCAAGAATTCTATGAAAATTGCCAAACCCTATTTAGTACCATCATGACATACGTGACCTTGCACGACAATCTGTCTACCACCATAGAGGCAAAGCGTGAACTTTATAAAAAGCTTACGTTGCAATCATACCTGCGCGGCTTGAAAGAACCGCTGGGTTCGCGTATTCGGTGCATGCGTCCCGTATCTATAGAGAAGGCATTAGAATATGTTCAGGAAGAAACTAACACATTATACTTGCAACAACGAAATAATAATTTCTTAGATAATAAAAAGCAACCAAATAATCCATTTGTCTCGCAGACTAAACCCTCACATAATCAACCGTCTACCACGACACCAATTAATTTCAGTGTACCTGGCCCCTCACGCCAACCACCCATGCTGGTGCAACAGCCATGGAGACCTAATGAAGGTAATAATTTACCTAAGGCTAATTATCACGGGCCGACACGTACCCAGCAGATATTTAGGGCTTTACCACCAAATTATAATGAACGGAGTAATGTATTTAGAATGATTCCACGTAACGCATTCGGCAATCCGCAAAACGGACCGGGTCCACAGAAGCCGACACCTATGAGTGGTGTAAGTCACTTTGTCAGCAGACCCATGCCTGCTAGAGCACACGATTGGACAAAATCAGGTAACCCACCACCAAGCAATTACTTTAAGGCTCGCGAATTAAATCTCAATGAATGTCCACGCTATGAATACGGCCCCTATTATGATAGCTCGGGTTACTATTACCTTGACTCTGAATACAATGATAACTTCGTATGTGTTAATGATGATAATTATAACGATCAATTTATAGTAGTTGAAGTACCAAATGAGACTAGTGAACCGTTGACGGAGTCCAAGCCATCCACCAGTAATGAGGATTTTCAGAAGGATACGAAATCCGACAAACAAAAATAGAAGTTAACATTCAGACACAAAGACAGCTTCCGTATATACAAACTTCAAACCCCCCTTTAAAATTACTAATAGATACAGGTGCGAATCAATCTTTTATTAGCCCTGAGGCTATACAGAAATATTTTCCATTTATACCATTAAACTATGAACCTTTTGAAGTTGCGAACGTTCATGGCACGAGTCGGAATAACAACTCGATCATATTACCGTGCTTTCCGGAATTCAATGAATCGGATAATATAAAACTATTCGTATACAAATTTCATAATTACTTTGACGGCTTGATTGGATCTGACTTATTAAGTAAGTTTGAATCAAATATAGACTATAAAAATATGTGCTTAAACACTAGACACGCCACTAATCCGATTCAGGTATATGACTCCCGTAACGTTAATCTTTATGAGGACATCATACCAGCTGGCTCTTCTAAACTGATAAAACTACCTATTAATATACACGATGGAGATGCCTACATCCCGGAACAGGTTATTTGTAACTGCATTATAGGTGAATGTATTACGTCGGTTAGCAATAATCGAGGTATTTTAGAAGTTTCAAACCCCACTCATAACGATTTAATATTTTCTGTAGACCGCCAAGTTAGTGCCGAAGTATATAATGTTGAGTGCACGCGTACTAAACAGCTCTCATCACGTGCTCAAGACGTACTTTCAAAATTACGTACTAGCCATTTAAATCCAGAAGAACGTGCAAATCTCGAATCATTATGCGCACAATATGCAGACGTATTTTATATAGAAGGCGAACCATTGTCGTTTACCAATCAAATTAAACATTCGATAAAAACCACAGATGAAGTACCCGTATACACGAAAAGCTATCGGTATCCCTACGTACATAGAGAAGAAGTTAGGAATCAAATCGGAAAGATGTTAGACCAGGGCATAATTAGGCCTTCACAATCAGCCTGGAGCTCGCCTATTTGGGTGGTACCTAAAAAAGCAGATGCTTCCGGCAAAAGGAAATGGCGAATTGTCGTAGACTTTAGAAAGTTAAATGAAAAAACCATCGACGACAAGTATCCGATACCGAACATCGCGGATATATTGGATAAGTTAGGAAACTGCCACTACTTCACCACACTTGATTTGGCAAGTGGATTTTACCAAGTAGAAATGAATACAGAGGATATACCGAAAACAGCGTTCAATGTTGAGCACGGACATTTCGAGTTTTTAAGAATGCCTATGGGGCTCAAAAATTCCCCGTCTACGTTCCAGAGAGTCATGGATAATGTGCTTAGAGGCCTTCAAAACGTCATATGTCTTGTCTACTTAGATGACGTCATCGTTTTTAGCACGTCCTTACAAGAACATATGAATAATCTTGAAAAGGTTTTCCAAAGACTACGAGAGTCGAATTTTAAAATTCAATTAGATAAAAGCGAATTCTTAAAGTTAGAGACAGCTTATTTAGGCCATATTATAAGTAAAGATGGGATCAAACCAAACCCGGACAAGATATCAGCCATACAAAATTATCCGCTACCGAAAACCGCCACCGAAATAAAACGATTCCTCGGTTTGCTTGGGTACTACCGTAAGTTCATTCCTGATTTCGCTCGCTTAGCAAAACCTCTTACACAGTGTCTAAAAAAGGGCTCAAAAATTACTCTCGATGCAAATTACGTAAACTGTTTTGAAAAATGTAAAACCCTCTTAACAAACGACCCTATACTTCAATACCCTGATTTTAACAAGGAATTTGTTCTGACTACAGATGCATCTAATTTAGCAATCGGTGCCGTACTTTCTCAAGGTCCAATAGGCCAAGATAAGCCTATAGCTTACGCCTCGCGAACCTTAAATTCCAGCGAGATAAATTACAGCACGATTGAGAAAGAGTTGTTGGCTATTGTATGGGCCACTAAGTATTTCCGACCTTATTTATTCGGTCGCAAATTCAAAATTATCACTGACCATAAGCCACTCCAATGGGTCATGAACCTAAAAGAGCCAAATTCTCGATTAACGAGATGGAGATTGAAATTAAGCGAGTACAACTTTACAGTAATTTATAAACAGGGCAAATCGAACACTAACGCTGATGCATTATCTAGGATAGAAATATGCAATGAAGAAACAAGTTCCGTGACAGCTAACCCTACAGACAATCCACCAACGTTAGACGAATCTAGAACCCTTACAGTTCACACTGATGCGGAAAAACCTATACTAGAGGTACCGATATCAGACGATCCACTCAACAAATTCAATAGACAAATTCATTTTACAATTGTAGGTGATTTTAAGGGCAGAACAGTTGTTACAAAACCATTCGACACCCATACCCGTACGGCTATACAATTATCTAAATCTAATCTTGAAACAGACGTTGTGAACGCGATCAAAGAATTTGTTAACCCTAAGGTTAAAACAGGAATATTAATTAACCCGCCTCTAGAAATGTAATCCATTATACCTATAATACAAAACCATTTCAAGAGTTCCTCCATGAATCTTGTTCTTACGAAAATAGAACTAGAGAATGTCAAAGAATATCTACGCCAACAGGAAATCATTCGTAAATATCACGAAGGTAAAACTAACCATCGAGGTACTAACGAATGTTACCTTGCATTATCTCGGCGATACTTTTGGCCTAAGATGAAAGAACAAATCGCGAAATATATTAATGAGTGCACCATTTGTGGGCAGAGTAAATACGATCGCAATCCAATAAAGCAGCAATTACACATAGTTCCCCCACCGGCAAAACCATTCGAAGTTATCCATCTCGATCTATTCACAGCTGAAACTGAGAAATTCCTTACAATCATCGACTCCTTTTCAAAGTATGCTCAAGCATACCATTTAAGGGATGGAACTGCAATAAGTGTTGTTCAGGCTTTGCTAATATTTTGCACTCACCACGGAGTACCATTAACATTAGTAACAGACCGTGGCACAGAATTCACTAACCAGTTATTCTCAGAGTTCACAAGGGTTCACAAGATTATCCATCATAAAATTTTAGCTCACACACCCAATGAGAATGGTATGGTTGAACGCCTCCATTCTACTCTGTTAGAACATTTAAGAATATTAAAACTACAAAATCGTGGTGAATCAGTTATCAACCTGATGCCATATGCCATACTAGCATATAACAGCAGCATACACAGCTTTACCAAGTGCAGACCTCTAGAACTTATAAGTGGTCACTTTGATCCCCGTGACCCAGTAGATATGGATACAACAGAGCACTTAATGCAACAGTACATTCAAAACCATAAGATTAGAATGAATAAAGTATATGAATTAATAAGTGAAAACTCTTTAAACCAGCGCACTAATATTATTGATAATTTAAATAAAAGTCGTGAACCGGAACAGAACTATAATCCCGAGCAGCAGATATTTATAAAGAATCCCATGGCTAGTCGTCAAAAACTAGCACCCCGGTATACACAAGACACGGTTTTAGCAGATCTCCCGATACATATTTATACAAAGAAAAAACGCGGTCCAATCGCTAAGTCTCGTCTAAAGAGAGTGCCTAATAGCGCACAATTGTTACAGGATAGTACTGATGTACCTACTACAAGCGGTTGCTGCTCAAGAGATAATACTTGAGACTCTCGAAGATGGACCAGGACTTCTCCCTTTTAAGCTAGGTCCTGCAAAGATCATAACCCAGCATCATTCCTTTTTACAGTCTATTGATATAGATGAAATTAAATCTAAGGTAGCATTAGTCAAAACTCAGGTAGATTATATTCAGCCTCATTTAAATAATAAAACTCGATCCTTGTATGAACCACATATTGCACATCTTAAAACCAAGTTAGAAAAGATTTCAGAGCAACTGCAAACATTCGATCCCCATCGTGTTAAGAGAGGTCTTATAGATGGTTTAGGTTCAGTAATTAAAAGCATTTCAGGAAATTTAGATTACACAGACGCTCTACGTTATAACAATGCCATTGAAGTCCTTCAGGATAACGAACAGGAAATAACCTCGCAATTCAATCAGCACATAAGTTTAAGCAAGGATTGGATGTTACAGCATTCAAAAATCTTAAGAAATATTGCCGAAAACCAGAAAAATATAACTCGAGTAGTAAACATAATGATCAATACCACTGAATCTACTAATATAGACCTTCTACATTACGCCCATCTGGCACAGCTACTCTTAATCTTGGATGATAATGTCGAAAATTTATCTGAAGAGTTGGTTAGAATAGAGAATCTATTAGCCTTCATTCATGCAAAAAGCACTCACCATTCAATGCTTAGGTTAAACGAGTTAAGAAATATGATAGATAAGATACGTAGTTTATATAATAAGGAAGAAATATTAGACATAAGCATAAGGGAATATTTTGATATAATTAAATTGGGTTCATATTATAGTAGTAATAACTTAGTTATAGTGTTCAAGGTACCGATTGCCCTGCCCAGCACCTATGACCTATACAAACTCTCCATTATACCTAATAAAAATCATGAAATCCTAATACCATCCTCCCCCTTTATTGCAATACATGAAGACGAATTCTTGTACATGGAGACAGAATGTCCGAAGGCAAACACTTGGTATCTCTGCGAGATGAAAGTCAGCTACAAACCTCGTGATCAAGTGGACTGCATTCAACAGCTGATCACAACGCAGAAACTCGACTCCACCTGCAACCTGACCCCTGTTATACTTACCAGAGGAGCACTGGAGCAGCTAGATGACAAACACTATACCGTCTCGTTCCCGAAAACTACCAAGGTCCAGACGTCATGTGGAAGAAATGAATACACTAATCTACAAGGGAGCTTCTTAGTTATCTTACCTCACAACTGTTTCCTGCGATCTCCTGAATTCACCATCATCAATCTCAATGACCATGCAAGAGGACAAGTTATCAAGATAACCGACTTACCTTCACAAGAATCCAATTTGGTGTCATCTTCGCACCCTACCCTAACTTTAAATTCGATAAACCTGGAAAATCTACACGCAAGCAACGCTAAGATAACGTCACAGCCGCCGATTGATATAAAGAAGCCTCAAGATACAAGCCTATACCACACTACAATACCGTTGTACGCAATCATATTAAGTACAACTGCAATAACTAGCTACTTCATCTTCCGAAGACTCTTAGCAAAGCAGCAATCCAACGAAGCATCAGACACTGAAACAGGGCAAACCTCATGCCGAGATGACAATGCTGAGGCTGCAACCATCCGTCAATCTGACACGCCAGATCATTATTCAACATTATTTTCGACAAAAGTACTCAAATAATTGCTGAACTACGGCGGGAGGTGTTATACCACGGTACCCTAAGGGAATCGCTGACGAAGCATTAACCTCATTCATACCTAGCAACACATTGCATCAGCCACGGGCACGCGGCTGGCCACGAGTTGCTGACTTCGCGCAACGTGGTGTCGATCAGGCCACCGTTTCCCGGCATCGAAAAGTTACTTCGGTTCCAACCTCGAACTTAGTCGTAACCTTTAGCTATAATTATTAAATGTAATTTTCTTTTAATTAAATTTATATTAAGTAAATTGGTTTTTTTTGGATTATCCGCCTGCAGCATCCGTAATTCGTCACATTCGCAATGTTTTCTTTATACTGTTTGTCAACTAGAAATTATATTATTTATCTCTCGTATTTCCGTAATGTAAGCAATAAACCGTAAAAAACTGAATTTCTAACTAAGCTTAGTTATGCTGCTTTAGTATTTAAAGCATCGCTTAAATCAAGGCTTCCCATGAATAGTTCATTAGATACTAATTTTATCTTAAAGTTGTTCCTGAAGTAAGCGAGAAGCGAACTCACTACATTAATTCAATAGCGATGAATTTCAAATTGAGCCCTTCAGTGTGTTGCAACGGTAACTAACGAGCTAGTGAGGTTGGTTTTAATTGATGGATTCTTAAAAATGTATTGTTTTGGTATTGGACGATTTTTTATTTTGAAATCATAAAAGAATTAGCTGTTCCTTTATATTTTGACGAGTTAATACGAGCATAATGTATGGAACAGCTGATTTTTATCGAGATTTTAGATTTGTTCCCATAATAAAAGTTGTTCTTAATGATGAGTACAATGAACTCTTAAAGTATTGCCCATGAATTCAATTTCATCCCGAATATATGAATATATACAGGTATTCTGCTGCATCCGGTTAGACTGGAAGCCGACCCCAACATAGCTGGGTAAAGCCTAGGCAGATGATGAAGATATTTGAATATATGAAAATACTATTGAAACGTACAGAGGGAATCTTGATAACGTTGGTAATAAATCATATATTGGTGCTGAAAGCTGTCACTATCAACACAATGAATGGACCAATACTCATTCATTCCACCTCTCTTTGTCGGTACACAGTATTCACAACGAGTCACCTAGGAGTATTTTATAGATACCACGAGAAATATATCGGTATCTAAAAATAACAAAATTTACGTACCTTCTTATTTGTACGTCCATTTGTGGTTTTTTCCGAGTATTTCATCCATTTTCGCGGCTATTGGGAATTATCGATTTGGGACTGAAATGTCATTATGATAAAGCTTTTATTCAATCAAGTCTTAATGTGTACTTTTTGCCGTAAAAACAGGATGATAGCTGTTCACACGCAAGCCTCTCATAGACATAAAATATTGCGAAAAACTACGAATATTCACTGAAGAATGAAATCGTTTACAAACACCTAAACATTGTACAAGTACATTAAAAAAAAATCGGTGAAGGAAAACATCGTAACAAAAACCAGCATGCCTGAGAGTTATTCTCAACAGTATGTTTAGCTACGTCAGAGGCCCATGGGTAGCATAAAAACTCTGACACCAGGTTAGTCACTAACCACACGAAAAGAAAAAAAGAAGAGACAAGAAGGTACATTGTTGTTTAATTCTTATATCATACAATTTTTTTTGTGCGAGAATCAAATCTACGACCCTTACTATTGATCTCTATTTATATTCTTAGAAAACTATCACTTATGGACATGATACATGGCCAAAAGTGACTTTTTCCAGTTGTTTAGTGTCACGAAATTCACTAGCTACTTAACTCATGTAAATAAGCCTTTATAGCAGGAGAAGATTTTAAATTCATTCCGCAGCTGTATTAACTGATGCCCTACGATCCATCCGCCTCATATACAATTCATTCAACATCTAGAAAAGTATCTAAATAAAGCCCAGTATTGATCTATCACATATTTAGGTCGGATCTGAAACTGTTCGCGAGTTCCACTTAACCAGATTATACCAAGCCGATAATTGGCCTAATTTCGACTCCTGACATCGCATTAATATCATAATTAGATTATGAACATATACGGGTAACAATTAATCCTTTTACGGTTTAAATTGAACAATATACTACTGATATTTCACACCTCTTTATTTTGCCAAGTATTATTATTTTAAATCAATTACATGAACGTTCATCAGAATGCTCTTTTTTACATTATTTGCTTAATAATCGGTACATTTGTAGTCGCCAACTTAATTTACTGGAACTAATTAAAACAGACTTGTTTTTCTTTCATTCGTAAGAAAAATATTACCTCACATTATTTTGACGATTAATATCTGTCATTGAAAATTGTACACGGAACGAGACAATTTCATATTTAATGAATGGAGTCTCACTATTTATATATTGTCTACTGGAGGACCACCACCTTATTCACATTGAAAAAACATGGAGCTATAGCCTCTTGTATAGCTTCATCTCTTTCTTACACTGAAGTGCTAGAAATACCATTCCTATTCCCAATAGTATTGTTAGTTCTTATTTCAAAAGAAATGATTGACAGTTGCAATTTTTAGGGTTCCGTACCTCAAAAGGAAAAAAACGGAACCCTTACAGGATCACTTTGTTGTCCGTCCGTCCGTCCGTCCGTCTGTCAAGACCGTTTTTCTCAGGAACGCGTGGAGGTATCAAACTGATTATATCTAATACTCAGGTCTACTGTCCCTTGGAGCTCTGATAAAATCAAACTTCTAAGCCAAAGCAATCAAAAGATACAGCCGTTTATGCCGCAAATTTCCGCAAATTTTTGAAACTCTCACGGGAATCAAAACCTACAGGGTACTTCCCGTGAACTTAGAATCTTTAGATTTGGTACGAAGTGACGTCTTATAGTACAGATAAAGGAAAAATTGCGAAAACCGTAAATTTTTAGTTACATCATACAATAAACAAAAAAAACTTTTTTTTTTCAAAATATAAAAATAGCATAACTATGACTCGATTGTCGTGATGGGTGAACTTTTAATTATATACCTACGGTTTGTACGGAACCCTCGGTGCGCGAGTCCGACTCGCACTTAGCCGGTTTTTGTTAATCAAGGCTGATGACTTACAAATGATCGAAGCTGTAAGCCTTGTTAAAACAACACATTTACGTGTATAACATTAACAGAAGCATCTTCAAAAACAATCAACATCCATTTGTTTCCTGCCATTGGGTACCGTTTATTGATATAAAACATACATCTTGTATTGTGTTATAAAACAATGCTTGTCCATGAAAATGTACTGATGTAGCTACAATAAATGTTTTGGTAGCAATGCCTCTTGAAAGAGCACGATCATAATTCATTTACTCTTACTTAAGCGGGATTGTCCGAAAGGGTTACCGCTACCCCGGAACACAAAGGGCTAAGGAAGGAACATGGATGGGGTTTTGTCAGTAAGAGTCTGACACTCCCTTCCGCTCCACCCGAGCGGGAGAAGTAATTGGATGATTTCCCAGCCTTAAAAAAAAAAACTCTTACTATTGAGTTAGGGATAACTACAACTTGGCGCCCTCTCCGAATTACTGTTTCAGTGTTTATAGTCTCATCCTTACGAAGGAGTTAGTATGTAGCTGTTAATATTCGTCGTAAGCAGGCCGACAGCAACCTGCGTTGTAAGTCTTGGTGGCGCTTTGTAATTATTTCACAAATACTTTTATATGTTTTGAATTTTGGAAAGGCGGGCCATGTTATCGTAGTTTATTTCTACTGACAAACATTGAGTCCTAATGTGTTTACTGGCGGGGATACTGAAATATGAACAATAATTAGAAATTATAAATTCAAATATAGCTGAAAATGAGCGCATTTTCGCAGTTTCCAAAAACAGCCTCTAAAACGAACAACTACCAAACTCTTTGAATTCACAAAAGATAAACAATAATACAGTGCAAAAACATGGTAATTGATGGGCCAGTCATCAACATAAATACGCTTTAAGTGACCATTACTGAACAAGGGTCCTTGCTGACCATCATAATAAATGGTCCAAACAGTAACGAAGACAGATTATTTACAACGTAAACGTTGACTTATAAAAATGTCTTATGGACAATTTTTGTAGTCCCAGTAATTTTGAATAATTAGGTATTTCAGGGCCGTAAAATCTAAAATATTGTAGCACAATTAGGTAATAGCAGTGGCACCAATAGCACCAGACAAGCAAACACTTCTTGTCGTGTTGTTAGTGACTAACCTGGTATCGGAGTTTAATGCTGGAGTTTTTTGTTTTATGTTTTGTTTTATCTCTCAGACATGCTGGTTTCCTGACGATGTTTTTCTTCACCGATTTTTAAGCAAGTGATAATTATACAATACGCACATGAAGCCGTAAAATCAGAGGTGCGTGCCTTGGGTTCGAACTCGAGCAGCTGTCGCTGCTAGCAACCACTAACTAACATCTATTTTAATCTTACAGCTATCATGAACAAACGTTTAGAACCGCGACCTTTTCAACCAGAACAAAATTCACAGCTCTTGAATAATATTAATCCTCACTAAAATAGATTTGTGATGCAGCCTCTTCACCTCAAATCTCGAATATTAGAACAAGAATAATAAATGTGTTGTCGACATTGTTTCATGTTCGCTAGCTGTAGATGTGTTTACAGCGTGTTTCTAGAAAACGAACAATTCGCTATCTTTTATCGAGATGAGGATCTTGGCATATCAGTCTTGGCCATTAATTATTAGATATCCTCTGATCAAACAGGAGTCAAAATGACCCACATACAGTGTGGAAGAAACTAAGGTTGCAGGAATTTGTTTCCGGAGGCTTCATGCATCAAAATATGATGCAATTGTCGGTATTTCAAGTCAAAAAAAAAAGTCATAAGTCAAATCATTTATTTCACATACACGCACAAGAAATGCACTTTTGAACGTCAAAAATGAACATGAAATATAATTGATTTTAGTCGCCCCGTCCTTCCTTCCAAAAGGTAGTTTCGTGTGGAGAAGAATGGGCAAGAAACTCCACCGTTACTCTTTTAAAATGTTTTACAATGTTTTGTATACATGAAATTATAATATTATATGTGAAGACGATGCACCCAGAATAAAAACAATACACCACAAAAGGTGAAAAGAAAAACACATAGGGCAATGGCAGGTTAACTTAATTATGTCATAAGTACAGAGGCCAGCACATCAAGTTACCACAATCTGTCAAAGAAGATTGGCGAGTTGGGTACCTAGGTGCCTTTAAGTATTATTTTTGGTGGTCCATTTTGAGGTTATGTATATAAATAATTTTAATATCCCCAAGTCTAATGTATGTCTTACCATTACATATTTTGTAATACTCTATTGCAGCATTCAAATCTATATATTCATTCTATGAAACGGTAAGCCTGTATGTGATACTGAAAATACATGGGTTTGCCAATCTCCTTTCTTTGATAGTATTTCAACTTTATTGCAAAGACATAAAGTTCATTTTTAATTGAGAAAATTTGACAGTTAGGGATACCTTGATGTGCTGGTGTCTGTACATGGTGCTCTTTTTTTTTTTTTTTTTTAAAGCTGGGAAATCATCCAATGACTGCTCCCGCTCTGGGTGGAGCGGAAGGGAGTGTCAGACTCTTACTGACTAAAACCCATCCATGTTCCTTCCGTAGCCCTTTATGTTCCGGGGTAGCGGTAACCCTTTCGGACAATCCCGCTTACCCGGCAGGCTTGGCCCTGAGTGGCCCCTTCATATGCTGACATCTCTTTGAGGCGCGCGTGGAACATATACGCGCCGTACGGCACGGGTCTGGTGCTGATTGGACGGTGAGTCACCCATTACTCACCGCCCGCAGGCCCGCGCCTACGGTGGCCGGGAGTCGTCACGTGGCTCCCGACGCCCGGGGCGTCTCCTGCGGCGGCTGGGACGGGAGGACCTTTCTCTCTCCCATCCCGCCACCTCCTTCGCGAGCATAACTTTTTCGCAGAAGGAGGTGACTGCCTCCCACTCCCTCTCGCCCCGTACCATGGCTTGCACCAGGGCCGGGCGCGAGAGGTCGCCGCCGCCGATCACCTCTACGAGGACACGGCGGTGCTCCACCCATGCGGGGCAGGTTTGCACCGTGTGCTCTACCGTGTCCTCTGGGCGATCCTCGCAGTGGTGACACCCGGGCGTTTCCTCCCGCCTGATGATGTGCAGGAACCTCCCGAAACATCCATGTCCGGTGAGGACCTGCGTCAGGCGGTAGGTGAGGGCGCCGTGACGCCTCTCTAGCCACTCCTCAAAGAGGGGCCTTACCGCCACTATCGTGGCGTGCCCTGTACATGGTGCTCTCAAGTTAAGAAATTTCTTCTACTTTCATCGTGTGTGATACACTCACTACAGACAAACAAGGGTTCGACAATCATTCCGTTCAATATTTCAACGCATTCACGGTTGTATGAGCGATAATAGCATTAAATGAATTCATGCACGTGACCCAATCTACGTTACATACAATACATTAGACATGACACAGTGTGAACGTGTGTCGTGAGTACGCTCCAATGTTCGCTAATCTACGGGTTTTAGAGTGAAAGTGACAGTGTGAGGTTTAGGTGCGTTGTTTGTGTGTTAGGCTAGGGGTACACAAAACAAATGCTTTGAAATGTTTTTTCGTACTTGGTTGGTGGCATGAAGAATGCTTGTAAACGGCATTTTGACAACCATTGCGTATATACATATTTGGAAATTACTGATTATATGTAGCTGTATGCTATTATAAAATAACAAGGGATTTGAAACGTATGGATAACTCAAGAATTTGGACCAAAGTTTTGACGTAATTATAATGTCAAAAAATTAGGCAAGCAGATTATTAAATACAGCTTTCGAACTTAACCCTTAAACAGTCATAACGATTTAGCAATCGCAAAACAATGCCCAATCGTCATAGATTGATAAGTTCTTGTAAAGAAAGCCAGCATATCAAGTTATCCCAATCTGTCAAATTTCTTTGACAAGTTTTCAACTTTATTACAAAAGCATAAGGTTAATTTTTAATTGGGAAAATTTGACTGTTTGGGATAGGTTCATGTGCTAGCGTCTGTAACCAATAGAATACCCAATTGGAACGCAATATTTAATTTTTGAGCTGTAAAATATGGTGATAAGAATATTCCCTTTGCCTTTTAAAGGATTCACTGCTTCAGAACAAGCGTTCGTCAAGTATCAAATCAGTTTGAGAAGAAGTTTTTCTCGTAAATTGGTGTCATCCAGTGCTTAAACCGATTTCCCAATTCTCTAGAACATAGTAGGTAAACTATTCACCTTGACAACCTTAAAAGCCTTTCAATTGGATTCGGGAGCCATCGGCACGAACGGCCGCAATTGGGGACGCGCTAATTTGCGGCCACCTAATGTATGCGCACGCAGGCAATTTGACGTGCAACTGTTTAAAATACAGTCTCGGGCCGATTAACTTCGCTAAGATTATCTCGTGGCTAAGTATAACTGCCGCACGGATCGATCGCTCAGGTTAAGCTACGCTTGCCGGGGTTGGTCCTTGGATGGGTGACCATCTTTACATATCGAGACTCCTCCGTGCCTCAGAAAGCACGTTAAGCCATTGGTCCCGGCTGTCATTCGTGGATCTTTGACAGTCGTTATGGGTAGTCAGAAGCCTGAAAGTCTGACAGCCAGTCTTACCAAGGGTATCGTATTAACCAGTTAGTGACTGGGTTGTGGAGGTCAGATAGGCAGTCGCTCCATGTAAAATACTGGTATTCCGCTGCATCCGGTTAGACAGGAAGCCGACCCCAACAACGTTGGGAAAAGGCTAGGCAGATTGATTTATTATGTTGAGTAGCCCAGGTGTGAGAGATAAAATTAGTTTTATAAGGTGATACCTATTGCTGGCAAAGACAGTATATTGTATATCTTAGCATATAGGAGAAAACTACGAACTGAGTCTTCTCGCAAAATAAAAAGAAAAAAAAACTAAAATTATATAGTGAACACTTCAAAGGTATACAATTTAAGTTCTTCTCGAAACGTAAAAATAAAACGATGTTATGTTAATCAATCCATCAACATAAAGGTCAATTTAATTACATCTAGTAAGTCTTAAGAGCTTTCGGAAAGCCTATTATTATGCTAAGCAACGACCGGTTTCGGTTGAGGAAAATCTACGTTTTGGAAGTCGAAGTCGATCTATTATTGTGTCGGGTTCGCTCTGCAATAAGTATTGGATGCCAGTGAGCGTATAAATATTTTAAATGAGAATGAACAAAAGTGGTCCAAATATCCACCACTAACGAGACCTATGTTGACTTATAGTCCACTAAATAGAGAGTAACTTTCAGTATGACACAAAAAAAAAGCTGTCAGTAAAAAGATGAAAAATAATTATATTTTAATTTGGTTTTACTTGACTATTTATTTAAATAGCTTGTGTGTTTTATTAAAACACGAATAAAACTAGTGTGTAGCATTTTTGCGTTTTATTTCTTCCGGGACTTTGACCAAAGTCTATTTCAGCGAGAACCTAACATGGGACACCAAGCGGCATGACACGACATGCGTAGATTAGTTCAAAACTCCAATGGGCATTTACGATATTTTTCGCATAAAAAGGTAAAAAATATGACTTTTCACTCAGTCATAACTTTTTACCGACTGCATATTTTTGGTTGCGGTCTGGTTATAATGACTCAGTATTTCGTAGACTATTTTATTACATAGGTCTTGTTAGTGGTGGACATTTGGACCAAGCTCCATACATTTTTGGTCGTTCTCCTTTATTTAATTTAATGGCAATTATTTCTATAGGCTAAGCCCCAGCTGGTGAGCAAGCTGATTTAGCATTTAGAAAAGTGTTATCGGTTTTCCTTACAGAAAAAGTGCTACGTAAATGGCATTCGATTTTTTTTATACTAAGTAATTGATTTTTAATGCAGATTTTTTAAAATAAATATGTTCGATTAATTAATTTAAACTTTAAACTAGGTATCTTCGGGTCTTTTCCCCGAAATTAATCGAAAACGGAGCACAGACGGAGCACTGGTGATAAAATCTAAACAGGTCCCATTTTCAGATACCGTGTAGTTTTAAGTCGGTCTCCGACGATTGAACACCGTTCCCTTAGGTACTATTAAAAAAACGGATGTTTCTAATACTTCAGAATAATAATCTCATCATAATAATTTATATATATAGTATAATGTATATTTAGTATATAAATATAATTATTATAACTAGTTATAATTTTTTATACATCATTTATAACGTGACTAAATTCCCTTTGAAATACACACCCAAGGAACGGAACGAACCAAGGAGCGAAGGAAATTACGCTTGATATCTTATACAGCGCAGTATCGCAAGAAGGATTATGATAAATACTTTTAAAGCTAAGAAAACGTGTTCAAACGTTCTTTCAAATACATACACATACATCGAAACGTAAAAGAACTTGCCTGTTCACATTCTGAGAAAATCTCGGAGCCGCGGGAAGATAAATAAGTACTTTTCTATAAAGGGAAGTAAATATTAACAGTTAATTTGAAGTTAATTAAGGGGGATAATGTTTGGAAACCATTCGTATTAACTTTGTCGGGAACTTCCAACGTTTTCCGAAACGCACAAGGAGTTTTAAATATGTATTTTACTTATCATCAGCTATTTGTTTTTGTTTATATGCTTGCGTATGTAAATATTAATTTAATTGGTTGTAAGGTAAATTGTAATACATTACATAATAAAATATTTTAATAAGAAAAAATATACTTGAGTAAGTACCTAAATGTTAATAATACAATATTTTATATTATTTCTTACTTTGTTTTCAATTGCGTACAACGTATCATGCTAAGTGGAAGAGCGGAGTCACCTAACACAAGCATCTTCTTGCTTAAAAGGTAATCTCCAAATCACGTATGTTAAGATTTTATGCAATTGAAAAAAAAAATGTAATTTTTTTATTATCTAAGCATGACGTCCTGGGTTCGATTCCCAGGTTTCAACAAAGTGTGATTGGGTTTATCTAAGTCTAGATTAATGCCCGCTTGACTTTAAAACGCCTACATATTTACATGGGACTTAAACATAACAGGCGAAACGTGAGTGTAGTTACTACAAAATCACCTCTGGCTAACCCTACGGGGATTACTGGCGTGATGTGCCGTTATGTTTATTTGGTTCTTTCTGTAAAAAGAACCACAATACAGGTGCAACCTTGGTAACAAGGTTGGTAGCAAGTAGATAGCTTAGTGGCAAGACTTTTGGCAGAAAAAAATAAATGTAGCACAAGCCTGTGACATCGCAGCAAGTGGCGCCACCCCGTTTTGTTTCGAAATTACTGGAATCACCAAAAAGGTCGGATAAGAATGACACTGGCTGGTGACAGTCACTATAGCAAAGAAGTGAGTGAGAGTGTGTGTGAGTGTGTGTGTGTGTATGATAGTCTGTAAGGTATTTATGTTATGGGTCTTTATTACCTGAAATAAATGATATATTATTATTTATTTATTAAAGCGTCGCATCGAACGTTGCGTGGCAGCTAAACTGATGACAGAAGGTGATATTAGGACAGCCGCTGTCGAACCACGTCGAAATGCTACACTAACTCTGCTGCTGTTTTTTTTCTGTAATGTGCGTTTATCTTGAGCAGAATAAATATTTTTATTTCAATAATCCTGATGATATTAAAGCAGTTGAACCACTAATAAGATGATCACTTCTGAAGCTATCCTGCACCCTTAAGTATCGCTAGCCTTCATGTCTGCTATCAGCTGTAAGCTTATCGCTGATATCATATTTGTGAATCTCCGTCGGAATCTATTTTATGCGGGCGTGGTTACATTAGCGAATTAGTATAAGTAATATTGGATATTACTTCCACAATAAAATATTTAATTGCCAATTTCATATTTGTAATCATTATTATTATGCTTTTACTACCAGCGACGTTCGATGACTTTATAATAAAGATAGAATTGTGTACATTTACAAGGGAATTGTGTTACGTAATTAAAAAGTAGAGGTACATTTACAAAAATGTTACGTCAATAAATTGGCCGGGTAAGCGGGATTGTCCGAAAGGGTTATCGGAACATAAAGGGCTAAGGAAGTAACATGGATGGGTTTAAGTTAGTAAGAGTCTGATACTCCCTTCCGCTCCACCCAGAGCGGGAGGAGTTATTGGATGATTTCCCAAAATGCCCAAAAAAAAAGGTTAATTGTATAACACAACATCACGCCTTGTTTTCCCGACGAATTGGGCCGAGGACACCTGGGGTACACCCACGTTTCGCCAGTAATATTTTAGGTTCCGTGTGCCGGGCACGAATCCAGACTCCGGACTGCTACTCAGAGATTCCTGTTTGAAAAACCCATTAACACTTTGCCCGACCTGGAAATACAACCCAGGACCTTATGATCAGCAGTAGAGCTTGCGACCACTAGACCAACGACGCAATCTACGTTAAATATCAACATCTAAAACAGAACACCTAAATCGTACTCAAATTGTAGAACCGCCGAAAAATCTAGAAACATTCTCTTCTTAATTAAACATTCCAAACGGGTTCATTTTGTTAAAGTAGAAATACTACTCTGTCAAGAAAGTACCGGGAAAAGATCAATAATACACAAAATGTCTGTTATTCATCCAAATTTATTTTATCACCTTCAAAGTATGCTCCTTTAGAAACGATACACTTGCGCCAACGAAAAATCCATTCATCAAAACATTTTTTAAACGCTGCTTCCGGAATTGAGTTCAGTTCTCGCCGCGAATTCTCCTTTTTCGGTTTCGGTTCAGTTGGAAGGCGCCACTCCGAAGCTTGTTGACTAGTTTGCATGTCAAACTCGTAAACCCACGTCTCGTCACCAGTAACAATGCGTTTCATGAATGTTGGGTCCGAACTGACTCGTTCTAGCATGTCCTCAGCGACTTTCATGCGATTGAGTTTTTGGAGAAAATTCAGATCTTTTGGGACTAGCCGAGCAGCAACATGTTTCATACCCAAATGATTAGTTAAAATGTTACGGATCGACTCGTGAGATACAGAAAGTTCGGCGGCTATCTCTCTCAGAGTTGAATGGGGATTTTCAGTCACTATTTTCTTCACTTTTGCGATGTTAACTTCAGTTGCAGACGTTGACGGCCTACCAGAGCGAGGCAAATCTTCCATCACATCTCGACCGCTTTTGAACGCTTTGAACCACTCATAAGCACGAGTTTTTGATAAAGTCGATTCACCGTAAGCCTTCTGTAACATTTTCAGGGACTCTGAACACGAAATTCCATTGGCGATGCAAAATTTAAGACAAACTCTTTGTTCGATATTTTTGTCCATTATGAAATTCGCAATACACACTATATATGATATTACTAAAACCAGCACTGTATTTAATATAAATAACAGATGCAACTCAAACTCCGCGCCAAAATGGAAAACAGTTGTGCCAATCTAACAACTACAAAAAAAACAAAAATTTGAATTTGGAACCATAAACAAATCATCCATTCCCGATACTTTTTTGACTGAATGTATTTCCGTACATCTAAGGTTTTCCTTTTTCTCCTAAGTTAAAGGAAGGGTTTAAAAGTTCTTAATTGTGTCAGCTTTAAGAACAAACGTCGCAAAGTTAGCGGACTATGGTCAGTGTTTAAAACTGGTTTTATGGCTTTTAACCTGGAACGACTGATGAGAGCAGCTGAAATGGTCTTCATACTCAAACACCATACAAATTAATCGATCTGCCTAGCCTTTTCCTAACTATTTTATGGTCGGCTTCCAGTCTAACCTGATATACTGATATACCAGAATACCAGTATTTTAATAGTGCTGTAACTGCCTATCTGACTTCCACAACCCATTGATAAGACTAGCTGCCAGACTTACAAAATATAATGTAGGCTATATCTAAAAGAAAAAAGCAATGTATGCTTCAACTTCTCCAAAAACATATTTTATTACGGTACTCCTAGATACGACCGGCTGTCAAACTTACAAATAACCTACAAGGCGATATCTAAAAGAAAAAAAACAATGTATGCTTCAACTATTCCAAAAACAATTTTATCCTATCAGGCCATCGGAAATATTGGATACTATCGCCTCGGCTTAAAAAAACATCATGAAGAATTCTATTTTTGAACGATACGCATTTACTACTTACTACTTTCCAACAGACGTCATCATGGAATGTAAATCTTGAAATCGACCAATAACACCTTGAATTGATTACACTTCAACGGCTAAAACGAAAGCAATGTGGATTACGGAAACATTTTATACTCTCTTTAAGCAGCAACTGGTAAAAAAAGATTGTAAATAAATGATTATTTTTGTACAATACAGCCATACAATACCGAATCATATTTAACATTCACGAGGTTATCAATATATAACAAAGTATGTACATAGTAAACGACTGTACGATAACCGTGGGAAAAGGCAGGTGTGTTCATTATTAAATATTTAATCACGCGGCAGTTATTAATATTTGAAAATCGAAACTTATTTATACACCAACTTTTCTATTACGTAGTCCACGGCGGCGGATAATTTTTTTGTAACGGCATCGACATCGCCTCATGCAAACTACGCGTCACACTGACGTTACGCAAAATCCTGCATCTCGCAAGCATAGTTTACCGCGCGACTAGGATACCACGGAACAATTTTTTTATGTACTATGTTTATGACATCATTCGTTGGGCAGTAGCCCACCAGACACAACTCCTGTCTGGTCGGAGGATTCTTACTTTTCTATAGAGTATAGTGAACTTTACACCTTGTTCCTCCTATACTTCTATTATTTCTACCAAATCCCTCCTGTTACAGTACATGCAAAATAAATATAGCTGGTGGTGGTCAATATTCTCACCACGATGTTTCCCCACGGACCCCTCCAGGATCATCACCGAAGCCCCTTTTTAGAGCCTCCAAACGAAATGCTTAAACGCTAAACTCAAAACTCAAACTCAAAGTATTTATTTCAAATAAACCAATTACAGGCACTTTTGAATGGTCAAGGTGTTGGTCAGTCAGAGAGATGAAGCTAGTTGCCCATTCCAAAGCAGTAGGTACCTATGGAGAAGAACGGGCAAGAAACTCCATGGACACTCTTTTAAACAAAATATGGTTACAAAATATTGGTTACATAGTTCATATTAGTATTATACATGTGAGAACGATGCATAACGTTAAAAGCATCAGATATAAAATATGTAAAAACTATTCAATAATTAAATTAAAACAAGCCTTAGCCGCTAAGAGATGACCAGTCCCTACTGACAGCGCCCGTTCACGAACATGACGCATATATTAGCACCATTCAGCTCAACCATTTTGAAGGGAGCTAAAGCTACCAACAACTACTCCCAGACTCGACCTCGACCTTCTTTAATTTTATTCTCCACAATCGCAGGCGCAAAACGCATGTGCGTGTGCGCTCGTGGCCACCGAGTAACTGTTATCACCATGGACGTTAACGGACTTCTACTTCTCCCTGTTGGCATGTTGGCATGATCATTGCGTTGTAAAAACATTTAATAAGTGAACAAGATGGTAACGAGACTGACCAAGCTGAGAAAGCGCTGGACGTAAGTACACCTAACTAGCACTCATGTAAGCTTACATTATATCATACCAAATAACGGGGTTTGATTCTCTTCTCAAAGCTTCTCACCTCATTCCTTTCTATTCCAAGCGTGACTGTGTATACCAAACGTATATAAATCGTACAAAAATAGTTATCTACTGCCTACTGGATAGTGTCTAGCACTTAAATATGGACGAATAGGGTCGGACGTAGACGGACACAGTTTCCTTAGACAAACAGACTGGAAATTGACCGGGAGACGTAATGACAAAGAAAAGAAAGTCTTATTACATCAACCACTGTTATTCTAGCCACATACATATTTACAAAATTCCTTCCCTCACGATACAAAGAAGTTTTAGACGAGCTTGTTGTGCTCAACGAATCTTTCGAGAGCTTTGTTGATAGAGAGAGCAGTATTGTGAGGTGTTGTCATATTTGGGTTTGTAATTATACTTTTTCTAACATATGAGATACTGATTTGTAATCAAGTGCTGCCATCGGATCCGCCCGCGTTAATTTTGAAAATTTTTCGTACAAAGTTCCACCCCCTATTACGAACATAAGGTTCAGAATGTTTTTGTAATTCATAGGAGTTTGTGTAACTTTCCCTGAGTATTAAACGCCTTACAAGTACTGTCGAAACTCATCAAAATCGTTTCAGTGGTTTTGGCTAGAATATACACCTATTAAAAATCCAACAGTGACACTCGTTTTGCAATTGCACCCTCCCTTGTTCAAAGGAGCAATTATAAACTTTAGTTACACAAAGAACATAACCCAAATAATACCCAAGACAGTTGTAATTTAATGTCAATTAAACTATTACCCAACAAAGCCCAAGCTAATATCAATACTTAGCCCACTCCAATCTCGAGATCAAGCACTTCCCGATGGGCCAATGAAACATTAAGTTTCTTATAATCCCGAAACTCTGACACCGAGCCCCTAATGGGATCAGCAACATTGAAATAAACGAGACGGACATATCTTGTTGTTTCTCTTAGTTGTGAACACGCCATAAGAGATACGGGCACCTATTCAAGATAATTGTTTCTTTCGTCAAAGGTACAACCTATCCTAGTTTCGCCAAACGATATGTATTGTATTTTATCTGTAAAAGTTGGATAAACTTAACTATGTTACAGGGATTTTTTTTACTTACTAGAGAGCTGAAAACCACGGAAAAGAATCACTGAAATAAACTCATGGTTACTTCACGGTCTCCTTTAAAGACCCTTCCTATAATTAGGGTCCTTAAATTAGTCCTTTTAATAAAGGCCAGGTTGTGTGAGAACTATGTAAACGGACGACTGAGATGGTCCCTTCAAGAAAAAGACCCATACATCTTTGGATGGAGTTTTCCTGAAAAGCAGTGATACGAGTTAACACAATGTTTCAAGATGCGCGCTGTTGTTTCTCAATAAATAGTTATTTAGACTTGTACGCCGACGCGAAGTTGTAAACTCAGTTCTAAGAAAACTAAGTTCCAAGCAGAACCAATCAAACTTCGTTGTTCGGACACTAGCTTCGGGAGAACAAGCCAACGATATGTCGGCTGTTCTACTTGTTACTATCATGAACGTAGTTGATTGCGACACACATTTTGTCGCAATTAACTGCATAATAAGAAATCAGGCCTATTTTCCCCGAAGAGTTGGGCAAAAGCTCTATTCTGCCTGTACCTCAATTCTAGTCCCATATAATAGAAAGTGGAAATACAAAGTCAGACACAGGACTGCTATTAAGAAATTACGGATAAAAAAAACTAGCCCGAATAAAAATGAGTAATTACTTGCAGCTTTCCCCATGCAAATAAAGATTAAATTGAGTAAAAATAACAGTGTGCTCACGAAAAATCTGGAGTAGATAAAAACCGCTTTCAAATATAATGAAATCGAAGCGCTACCCTTTCAGTTTTTCAATGTTTTATTCGATTCACACTCATCGAATAAAATGTTAGTTTTGAATTGTTTGATTCGATCCGTGTGCACTGTTTCGAGCGAGTAGACTCAATCAATGTTCATAAATATCGTTTTTAACAAACTGAGGTTTCGTTGCACAAGAGTTATTTTTATGTTATTTAAATGATTGCGAAATGGCGCCACATGCATTTTAATTCAAACCGACACTCATATTTACTAAACATGTTATTTTTGAGCAAGCAACTTTACGCTATACCTTTATAAAAAAATAAGACACCACTTCGGAAAAACACTACAATTTTTTTTTTCAAACACTAGAACATCAACACTTAAAACGCAGTACAAACACTAAATACGTTGTCATATAATACTAAACTTTTTAGGATCTAAAACTTGATAATAAACCACTATTATTATAGAACAGCACTATACACTGTGGGTATTATTTGAAAATAACTTTGTTGTTTAAAAATCGCGGTTGTTTCTCGCGGAGGTGTGCGGGTGCAGCGTCGGCGAGGTTTGAACGCCCACTGACGCGTGATCAGGGCATCAGGGCGGGCGCGCGGCGGACTCGATCACACGGACATCTACCACAGATTAGGATGAACACCTTCGTCGACTGACTTTTAATGGATCGCAGGGATTAACTCTCACGTGGATCGCAGTAATGAGAAAGTTTTAATCGACACTTTTAAGGCTTGAGGCGGATTTTTTTAGGGTTTTCTCTAACATGTACTCCACGTGGTAGCTTTGGATTTTGCTAATAAGATTAAAGTTAATAGATTTTTTTGCAAGTAGACTTTAAACGTAGCCGAAGCCAGTTTCTGGCCGTATTACAAAAGTTATAGTCTTTTTTTCTGGATTGTAGTAACTACCTACATATATAAATGGTAAAAAAACTTATTTGGTTGCGTATGAAACAATTAACTACGGTACAGACTTAAAATGCCTCAAAGAAAAGTCTTAAAATAGACTGATCAGATCTTGTTGCTAACAGCGATCGTTACAAGAAAACCTTATGACGTAGGGATGAACAAAGTTTTTTTTAGTATCTGGAGCACACTGTTACTATTAGAAAAACTGTCTTGTTACTGACCTACCTAAGTATAATCAAATCGGGCGTAATATGTCCCGTTCATCCACAGGTGTAGTAGTTAAAACCACGGCAATGTACGGCTTTGGATTTGATTCCCGGGCTGGCAGGTAAAATGTATGTTTCCAATCGGAGGAATGTAAAATAATCTTAGTCAAAACCAGTCTAAACTACAATTCTTACTATTCAAAAGGGAAAATTCTAGAAATGGAATAATTTTATTATTCCGAAGGCGTCGGGAATGATGTGACTTTATATTTTTATATGCTGAGATCACCCTGAGCGGGATGAGTAAGTGCAGAACGAAGTTATTAACACTGAGATGAATCGTTATGCTATGACATGCCAGTTCTATTTCCATGACCTGATTAAAAGCTTATATTACGGTATGGAAATGGCCGGAATTTCGCTTGATGTGACCACCAGTTAGCTGTCAAGTATACGGCGCCAGTACCCGCAACATCCAGGGTTTCATGCGCAATTACTTAGCGTCCGCATTTATTTTACCATAATTGTAGCGAATTTAATTAAATGATCATGATCAACATACAACGTAAAACAGTGTTGCAATTTGCAAATTGCTTGACGTAGATCCGTTAAAATCTCCATCCGCAGCATCATCATCTTCATCTCCTAGCCTTTTCCCAACAATGTTGGGGTCAGCTTCCAGTCTAACCGGATGCAGCTGAATACCAGTATTTTACATGGAGCGACTGCCTATCTGACCTCCGCAAGTACTCCCAGTACTCGTACCTGGGCAAAACGATACCCCTTGGTAAGACTGGCTGTCAGATTTCAAGATGGATCCATCCGCAACATCCCAGATCTATTCCCTTTTGTATTTACTTGGATGCTCATTCAGCATGTGGCTCATTCAGGCTGATCCGATATGATGATGATATAAAGATCTTTCTTGCCACACTTGCCTTCAGCCCTTCACTCCCCGAACCTTGTTTTTTGAAGCGGAAAATTTTGCACCTAAGTAGCTACACCAAAATTATCCTCAATATAAAAGTCGTAGGTTAAAAATGTCGAGTCACCAAGGATTATACGAAGCGGAATAACCCCGTCCACACGATGTGATACGGGACCGCATCGGGGAATTAACAGCCCTAAATCGAATTCACGCTCGATTTTTGATTGAACGGATTTCGACTATCCATTTCGCAAAGTCCACTTTCATATTTATAGGCGGGCGGAAAACGATGTGTGGATTATTTGCTGTGAATTTATTTAAAAAATACAATTTTTGGACCTTTATTCAATAATTCATGTTGGCTGCGTTTTGGCTTATATTATTCCTGTAGTAATAGAATGATAATAGTAATAAAATGATAGCCTGATAAATTTACCTGACTTTAAGGCCAACTTGCTCGTTTATTCAGGTTAAGGCAAATAAATAAGGCCCAATTGCACGTACATGGTTTATCTTAAATACCGAGGGGTTAACAGGTAACCATTCAACTTGCGCCACCACGAGTTAGAGGTAAACCTATAGTGAAACTTTTAAATATAAATGATGAGCGAGAGTTAAGACTCTAGTACGTAAGTTAATGCAAATGTCAAAATAAATTGACGTTATGAGGTGTTTTGTAGGTATTTTTTAATGTTTGTATTCTAGTGAAAATTTGGTAGTATATCGGTAAGTAATATCCTCCTTGAAAACCACATACTTACTGCTATTAAAATGAATTATCATGATAAAAACTCAAAGACAAGAAAGTATATTACGAATTGTAAATATACAGGGTTATTTGTAAAACACCAGAAACCTCTTAAGAGGGCATTGTACTCATCATTATGAACAACTTTTACTATGAGACAAAACCTGAAATCGCGAAAAAAAAATCAGCTGTTCCTTACATTTTGACGAGTTATACGAACATAAATGTAGGGAACAGCTGATATTTTTTGAGTACAATGACTTCTTAAGAGGTTTCTGGTGCTTTACAAATAACCCTGTAATGATGATAAATAGAATTCTTCTTAAGTTAGTTGTGTCCAAAGAGAATGTAGGAGACTCAAAATAAACGGATCACATACTTAATGCTTTAGACCGGGATGTTGAAGTCTATCTAGGAATTAGGTCAAAGTGGTATCTGCGCTCTATATCAGTATCTGTGTCCAATTCGTTATTCTATACTTAGCTGACGGAATCCGCGGCGGAACACCTCGTATTTAAAGTTCTTGAAAAATAAGTTATGACATCACAAATTGACTATGTATCATTAGTTGTTCTTTGTCGATTCGCTCTTCACATTAGTAAACAGGAAAAGTTCCCAAAAAACTGGCAGCATATATACTTCCCGTTTTATATACTTGTACATATTTATGATTAATATTGCCTAACTAAAAAGTTATGTAAGTTATGTTATGTTAGTATTTTATTTTAGTTCGGACTGTATGGATCAAGTTACCTGAAATAAATTAATTTTTAATTTAATTATGTGTAAAATAAAAGTCATCAACGTGTTGAGAATTTGAAACAGATATTATTATTTTGAAAATGTTTGCTTGCAATAAGATATTGTATATCAAGACTATGAGATTACATCTTATCTATTCCATGATGACGCATGTGTCCATAGGTATCTCTGCCTAGTGCTTCGGGAAAAACCAAACGCGATGTGAAATTGCAAAATCTGCATATCGGTTCGTGCAACAATCCTTACATCTACTATTGCATTGTCTACAATCTTGCCAATATAAAAGTGAACATTGGATTTTTCAAATTAGAAAATCCTAAGTATGTATAGTAAAGTATTTCATATAATTTATATGGAATGCTTTTTTTTATTTACTATTTTGCATTTTATTTATGTATGTTATGGGTCTTTGCTACCTGAAATAAATGATATATTATTATTTATTATTATTATAAAAAACCGGCCAAGTGCGAGTCGGACTCGCGCAAGAATTGTTCTGTATCTATAAAAAGCCCTTAAAACCCTTAAATATTTATTTTATTCTGTTTTTGATCGTTAAAGCGGCAACAGAAATACATCATCTGTGAAAATTTCAACTGTCTAACTATCACGAACAGATGGACGGACGGATGGATAGCGTAGCCTCAGTAATAGGGTCCCGGTTTACCTCTTGGGTACGGAAACCTCTTCTTCTTTTTTTTCGTGTGGTTTGGGCCTAACCTGGTCTCAGAGTTTTTATGCTGGCCATGGGCCTCTGACTTGGCTACGTAACCTTACATAAATTGTATATACAGGGTTATTTGGAAAACACCAGAAACCTCTTTTTTTTTTTTAAGGCTGGGAAATCATCCAATGACTGCTCCCGCTCTGGGTGGAGCGGAAGGGAGTGTCAGACTCTTACTGACTAAAACCCATCCATGTTCCTTCCGTAGCCCTTTATGTTCCGGGGTAGCGGTAACCCTTTCGGACAATCCCGCTTACCCGGCAAGCTTGGCCCTGAGTGGCCCCTTCATATGCTGACATCTCTTTGAGGCGCGCGTGGAACATATACGCGCCGTACGGCACGGGTCTGGTGCTGATCGGACGGTGAGTCACCCATTACTCACCGTCCGCAGGCCCGCGCCTACGGTGGCCGGGAGTCGTCACGTGGCTCCCGACGCCCGGGGCGTCTCCTGCGGCGGCTGGGACGGGAGGACCTTTCTCTCACCTCCTTCGCGAGCATGACTTTTTCGCAGAAGGAGGTGACTGCCTCCCACTCCCTCTCGCCCCGGACTATGGCTTGCACCAGGGCCGGGCGCGAGAGGTCGCCGCCGCCGATCGCCTCTACGAGGACACGGCGGTGCTCCGCCCATGCGGGGCAGGTTTGCACCGTGTGCTCTACCGTGTCCTCTGGGCGATCCTCGCAGTGACCAGAAACCTCTTAAGAGGTCATTGTACTCATCATTATGACAACTTTTACTATGGGACCAAACCTAAAATCGCGAAAAAAAATCAGCTGTTCCTTACATTTTGACGAGTTATACGAACATAAATGTAGGGAACAGCTGAATTTTTTTTCGCAATTTCCATGGACCGCAGATTATTTCAGCAAAAAACCCTGACCAGAAATCGCGGGACTCGCAAAATTGTAATCCCGGCAAAGAGTAGAGGAGGGACGCAGTTTTATTAATTGCGAGCGCCGTATTGTGCTTTTACCACGGATTAGAGATGAGCCGCGCTATCCGATGCGCAAACAGATTAAGCACTGTACAGATACGTCTCACATAACCGTCATCCAAGACAATGACTTTTAATTGTACGAAGGAAGTTATCGGAAAAGATGAACTGATGGATGTGTTCACATATTATCGCACTAGTATTTTTATTTTTGACTAGGTGCTCCCGCGCGGTTACACCCGGTGCTCGGCTCCTATTAGTCGTAGCATGATGTTACATGTTCCTCGATAAATGGACTATCCGACACAAAAAAAAAATTCAATTTGGACCAGTAGTACCAGAGATTAGCGCGTTCAGACAATCTCTTCAGCTTTTAGTATAGATGTTCTAGAACCAAAAATTCGAAGACATTATTAATTTTTAATGGACGTGGAACAAACTAAGTTGGTCTAAAGAACAGCACGTGCCTTAGAGAGAAGATTAGCCAGTCCGTCAGGTCTTTGAAGCAAATTTGACTATTATTAGTTCGAACTACAAATTAAACACAATTCTTAGAAACACTCTACAACCTAAAAGTAATATTGTCCGTTAGTTAGATAGCGGGGATGATTTCCCTGCGGGAGTCGGAACTACTAATAATGAATCGTCACTAGTTCGGATCCATTAATAAATCCTCATTTTTAACTGACATAAACATGAGGAAGTTCTCAATTCGACTGCATTATGTTTTTTTTTTGCATGTTCAGTCGACCAATATTTTGATTGTTACAGTTTTTAATCTGTGGTTTCAAAATCTTTGGCAATGTAACGTAGAGGGAATGCAGGCGCGAGGCGAGCTCGACAACCGGGAAACTGTAATTTTAAAGTAATAAAACTTGTTCTTAGAGACACGGAAAACCAGTACAACGGTTAAAATAAAATAGTTTGAAATTTACTCGAGTTTTAATTAACTGTTAGTAAATAAAATGTAAAGTAGTTTTATATGTAGGTTTATAACTTATCCCGGGCAAATGAAGAAGTCAAGATCATCCCATAGATATTGCAGGCAATAGATTATTGACTTTCCTCTGTGGTAATTAGCACGTTAGACGCCAAAGCAGTCACCGGTGACCGCGAACAATAGTTTTTCTATAGTATCTACTGCGTGGCAGTCAATGACTTAATTAATTTTCCATAATAAAGGCTGCGGCAATCTGCTGGACGCGGGAAGCATAGAACCGGTCGAAGTGGCGGTGCTTGGAGCAGACCTATGTCCAGCAATGGACGTCTTTCGGCTGAAATGATGACGATTATGAATATTCTGATCACTAAATTTTCTAAAAACTTACTTTGTGAGAATGGGAAATCATCAAATGACCTTCCGCTCCATCCAAAGCGGAAGGAATCATTTGATGCCATGCTCACTTTAATGTCTCGCTGATGGTGGCGCGTGTGTTGGATCATTTAGCTCCCTTCAAAATGGTTGAGCTGAATGGTGCTAAATATGTGCGTCATGTTCGTGAACGGGCGCTGTCAGTAGGGACTGGTCATCTCTTAGCGGCTAAGGCTTGTTTTAATTTATTTTTTGGATAGTTTTTACATATTTTATATCGGATGCTTTTAACGTTCTGCATCGTTCTCACATGTATAATATTAATATGAACTATGTAACCAATATTTTGTAACCATATATTGTTTAAAAGAGTGTCCATGGAGTTTCTTGCCCGTTCTTCTCCATAGGTACCTACTGCTTTGGAATGGGCAACTAGCTTCATCTCTCTGACTGACCGACACCTTGACAATTCAAATTGGTTTATTTGAAATAAATACTTTGAGTTTGAGTTTGAGTTTGATGATATGGAGCGTCAGAATCTTACTGACTAAAACTCATCCAGGTTCCTTACTTAGCCCTTCGTCCAACGGTCCAGAACGGAATACGAAGGAAGAACAACGCACAAAATGAAGCATTAAACCAAATGAAATAAATACATATTTGTTAGTTCAGTAAGAAGAATCAGTATATAACTCTCTCTATTATTTGAACTTGTAATATACCGCAAAGGATGGATCGAGGTGGCTCAGAAAAAGGTAACTGGAAGAATTTGGGGAAGGCCTTTGCTCAGCAGTGGGACAGTGTAGGCTAAGAAAAAAAAATTACGAACGTTTCTCTGCGTCTTCATCCAGTGAGTAATATCCTGACGATTACTCCTCAGCTGCCGACATCGCGTTTTGATTACGCGGATGTGAGCCATTGTTTACTTAACCTGTCCTTGTAATACCCTCGGATTCAGCATAAAATATAAGGAAAAACTGCCTCTGTTCTCCGAAGATAAATTTTATTTGGTAAATATACGGTTCTACGTAAATATCAAGTAATTTGGTGGGTGGTTTTCCTACCATATTTCGATAAGTATTTGTATATGAATATACGTTATTTAGATAGCAAACATTTTTTTATTTTGAGCAGCATACAATTACGTACCTACTTTTCGAGTAGGAGGTGTCAATTTCACGAACGTATGTATATCGTATTTTGTTTACAAACCTTGCTTACAAAGTAGCGTTAAAAGCATGTATCATCTTCACTAAAAGGAAAACTGTTACGATCGCTGCACACGACACAGGAATCTGTCTGTATATATAAAAGGAAACCGTGACTGATTGACAACATAATTATAGCTCAAACCACTGAACGGATTGGCCTGAATTTTGGCACACAGGTAGTTATTATGACGTAGCATCCGCTAAGAACGGATTTTTATAAATTCAACCCCTTACGGGGTGTATCGGGGCTTCAAAATGTGTATGGGGAAATCATTGGCCACAAACAGACTCCGTGCTGCCACTGAGAAATTTGTAGTGGAAAACCCAATAACACTTTGCCCAAACCAGGAATTCAACACAGGACCTCAGGCAAGACGAAAGAATGTAACAATATAAGTTTTAGTAATTTATTTTTGCAATAACAACCATGACGAGGCATTTTTGGCTTGGTTACAAGTTTTTGTTCATTTACCAGCAATTTTAAGTGAATTTTTGGTCACGTAACTGTGGCGATCGTTATCATATATTTTGTACGTAGGAACTTTATTACTGGACGCAAAGGCTTTTAGGAGGTAAAATGTACGAGAATATTCAGGCGGATTTTTGTGGCACAAGCATTAATATGCGCCGACTTTAAAGATGGCTTGTGATAGGTCACTAATCCCTGTTAGGTACCTAACCTACATACTCGTATAACTGATTTTTGTAACATTTCGTATTTTTTGGGAATTTTAAACTTGAAAAAAATATTGGATTTTTTTTATAGTGGATAACTACTTATAATTTTTTTTTAGGATGTGTTTAAGGCCCATAATATCTACGTCAAAAGGAAACATGCAAACATTTTCTTTTTGCTTTCATTCGCTTAAGCAACACTTTCAATTTTGTAATGTTACTCCTTGCAATATCATACACGGAAAATAATGAAGAGCTGTCACCTGTGTATAACTTTTAAATACCCCTCACTATTTTTTACAATGCAGCGTTATCGTATGATGAACTAATACGTGTGTAATTCCATAACTGATGACTTATGAATAACTACAATCTAAATACATCTATACGTAGTAGATACATCTATCAGGCTTGTTGGCAACAATATTGCTAACACATGGCTAAAGAATACATATTACGATAAGAGATAACGAGAAAAAAAAAATTAGTCCGTCAGCTATATTATTAAAACATATTGGACACGTATTATTTTTTTTTACGTAATCCAAAGATGACGTTAATACAATGTGTTAAAATGTAGCATGACGTCACGGTTAGGTAGATTTTAAACCTAATTGTGACGTAGCGAGCCCACGCTCCCCAATTTTAATGCGTCTTATCTAAGTATTTTTTTATTAATATGATAAAGCAAAAAATACGTGTCTAATATTTTTTTATTATCTGACTGACGGACTAAATCATCTGCCTAGCCTTTTCCCAACTATGTTGGGGTCGGCTTCCAGTCTGACCGGAAGTAGCTAAATACCAGTATTTTCCATGGAGCGGCTGCCTATCTGACCTCCATTGAGCGAATCAAGCCGTGCTCCTACCAACCCCCTTTTATTAGACGTTGAAACAAATTTTGGAACACAAAAACACGCATTTTGGAAAATAGCTACGGTTTTCTTACTTTGCGTGTAAATATCAACATGTTTGTTTTGATTTATCTTGAGCAAATTAACAAGCCTTAAAAAATTATAGGCCATAATTAATAATGTAGATAAATATGAAATGTAACCTCAAAGTAATTGCTGTAAGTTAATTTAAGGTAACAGAATTATGAGACCATACCGTTTACTTATGTAGAATCCCCCTCCCACATCAGACGCCTCCAGCGAAATAACATTATGAAATTACCTTTAATTACCTACACGATCCTTGTTAACTTTTACAACCTTTTTTCTCTTTTTATTATTAGTTACCTTTATTGATCGGCAGTAATAAACTCTCTCTCTCTCATTCACTTGTGAATCCCAACATTTTTTTAATTATTCAATCGTATGATCATGGGATGAAGGTAGTTTTAGGCAAATGAACGAAAAAACTGCTGCTGTATAATAATAATATCTTTGGACTTTTCACACAACGCCATATAGTCCCAAGCTAACCAACTTAATGCTTGTGTTATGGTAACGAGATGGCTGATAAAATACTTATATAATTTTTTTTTTGTAAATACATACATATAATACATAGAAAAACACCCAGACCCGGAACAAATACTTGCAGGTCGTACAAATATTTGTTCCGTGCGGGAATCGAACCCGCGACATGCTGCGTAGTAGTCAATCGCTCAACCACTGCGCCAACCGTGTCAATAAATCATAAGCCTCGTTTTGGGTTTGCCGTAGTCGGCTAAAAAAGGTTCTCTAAACGGAAAGCGGTCTGGTATTGGCAAAGAGTAATGGACAGAAGTCCTCCAAACCGAATTCCGGCCACAGAGCCCGATCTCAGCTGAGCCACATTTAACGCTCAGTTTTGCATAGAAGTCAACTGTTCTGTGTCCCGGCATGGCCTTTTTTTTGAGGGTTGGATATCAATTTGATGATATCCAACCCTCAAAAAAACTACTGCCGCTCTGGGAGAGAAGAGAGTATCAGAACCTTGTGGTCTGACTAAAACCCATCCATTTTCCTTAGTTATGTTCCGGGGTAGCGGTGACCCTTTTAGACAATACCGCTGATCCTGGCATGGCCTAAGATGGCGTCGAGTGTGGGAACTGTTCGTACACTCAACACTGTCTTAGGCCATGCCGTAGGCACACAAAAATTTGGGGCGCTGTTGGAAAGTAAAAAAAGTAAATGACAGCTACATTTTTCGGTTGGAGCCTTAAGCGCGAGGACTTAAATTAGTTAGGCGTTTCGAGGCCCCTTGACGATATGCCCCTGGGCATAGGCCTTGTGTGCCCTTACGGTACTGCTGACTAAAACAGTGAAATTAATTAAATTAATCCGGTTCTATTTCAAGTAGTTAATTAAATTGCAAATTCTTTACTTTCAAATAGGTACGTTTTTTTTAACGCAGGGAAATTATTCAATGACTTCTCCCGCTCTGGGTAGAGTGGAAGGGAGTGTCAGACTCTTACTGACTAAAACCCATCCATGTTCCTTCCGTAGCCCTTTATGTGCCGGCGTAGCAGTAACCCTTTCGGACAATCCCGCTTACCAAATAGGTACGTTTAAAGTATTAATTTTGCTAAGTAGTCGGATGCGGGGTCTGGTTAAAAAAATTACACACTTTTCTTAACTAGACCCCGTATCCTAACAAAAAGCGACCGTCACGCGAATACAAGATCATCGCGGTCATAATGTCACTTTGTGATCGGTGAACCGGAATGCGTGGTCACGCCGACAGAGGGCGCTATCCGGTTAGGACGGCGGTTGGGACGCGGTCTAAGGGTACAAATTGAAAGGGATGCCACGGTATGTTTTTATTTTATTAAAAAAATCTCTCACATTTCCCTAGAGCAGGATAACTTTAATATGTTTATGACGAAGACTTTCTTTCTTATCAGAATGGACAAACGTGATGGGTAACAGAAATAATATCCAAAACATTAAGTACAGACGTCTATTAATGCACTAAAGTTCACTAACTGCAAAAATATCACTTGCCTAGGTAGATGCAGTTAGATCGCACAACTTTTCGCAAGTGTCTCGACAAAATTGAACGGATAAAAAACGCTTAAAATTCTGTTATTTTATTTATTTATTTTTTTAAGATTCCAGAGCTATAAGCTATTAAGATATTATAAATTATTCATTTATTTTAATTTATTTAATTGTAATACTTTTAATTATGCACAGCTTAGGGAAATCTGTGGCCATCTCCTTTACTTCGCGCATGCTACGCGGCGTAGCAATCGTCTACGGCGTAGAGGTAGTGTGAGCTGAGCTGAGGCTCTGTATTAGAGGCATACGAAATTTATTCTCCTTATACTCTCCATAACAATAAATTAAAATTGTTTACATTAGTCTAATTCTAAACAAGCCATCTAAAATTAATTGAATGTTCTCTGACGCCTTATTAGAGGAATATTTTTTTTATTATAAAATATACAAAAAAGATATACGATGATTGATAATACACTGTGCACCGTTAAACAAACTTGTATTTACAGTAAAACCCTCCCTCTTTTACATCAGAATGCATCTCAATGAGAGTAACAACTCCTCAAACCAGACCTGAAACGAATCTATTCCTGAACGCTCTGATATTCTAGCTATATCTTCGCAAACATAACTTTACACTACACAAAATATCCAACCACACCAACTTCGACTTACTTATAACGTCATAGAGTCTAAAATGGTTCCGAAGCTACTCGTTCACCGGCAAATACAAGTTGGTAGGACAGCATGTGATTTATCTTGCTCGAACTCGAGTAGAATTCCTAATATTTGACGTATGACAAGGATGGAAATATTTACTTTGCTTCATTGCAAACGTTCGGGATACATAGGTCGCAGGAGTTTGTCCAATGAAATATTAGTTTTGTAATCCGTTACAGCGATTTGTACGAGTTTCACAATCTCAATGTAATTTTGAAGCCCGTAATCATTTTTGATACCTTATTTTCCTATATACAGCATAACATCACGCCTTGTTTTCCCAAAGGGTTAGGCAGAGGTGTACCTACCCATAGTATGTATACCCACATTTCGCCAGTTATGTTTAAGTCCCATGTAATAGGGGGCGAGCCTATCACCATCAACCGAGCGCGGTACTCCCTTAATTTCCAATAATTATGTTAACTGCATTTATTTACTGCGTGTTTTTTTCCCCTAAAAATAACACTCATTTTCAGTCAGCTTTGTAAATAAAGTCTTACTAAAAGCATTGAGATATGTAAGTACATTTGATAAGATGAACGGAGGCGTAGGCAGTCGTAAGAATCCATTTTAATGGTATAAACATATTATTTCTAACAACAACACAGTGAAAAAAGACTTAATAAACCTGCGAGTACCAAAATATTTGATTTGCTGACTCGACAACATAATACTGAGTAAATTCGTTACTCAGAGCGAGCTCACGCGTTGAGTGGAAAAAGGCTTCGGTTAAGAAAACAGGAAAATTCCATCTCGAAAGTCCCCGCAGCCGCGCCACAGTGACGAATGATCCCGCCCGCCCAGTCGCGAAAACAATCGACTATTCGTTTTAATTTACTAGTTAACGTTTGCCTCTCAGAGGTACAGAGGCCAGCACATCAAGTTACTCCAATCTGTCAAATTGCTTTGATAGTTTTTCAACTTTATTACGAAAGTATAAGGTGCATTTTCAATCGGAGAAATTTGACAGTTAGGGATAGCTTGATGTGCTGGCGTCTGTACCTCTCTACCACGAACACTTCACACCACTTGTGTTGACAATTGAGTCGTAAAAGATTTTATTGCTTTCAGTGTAAAAGTAATTGAGAGATAAGACCGTTCATAGCAATTAAATGAAAGAACTAGACAGTTTTACGATTGCTTTACGAAGACATTTTTATAATTAAAAGAAACTGGAGCAGTACTCTGACGGTTCCAAGAAACCTTATAGCCAGTTATGCGGCGGTTGAGTTAAAATCTCTAAGATTAAAGAATGCGCCTGTCTTACAAACAAAAGATACGAGGCTAAATTCCACCTTCATTTTGCCTTTGCCCTTTTAAAATTCGTTCAAACGACGACGAAATGTTTTAGAGGCGTGTTTATGAGAGCCGACGTAATTATGCTAATGACTTTGCCGTCAGAAATGAAGAAATTCGAGAGAAAAATGCAAGAATAGCACACATTAACAATGGACGCCGAGATTTGCATCGAGACCCTTTTGAAATTGAAGTTAATTGAAAGAAGGCTCTTACTATGATTGTCGAGCTTTGGTAGCTTGATTATCTGAAGTAACTTTGAAGTGGCCACGCTTATAGGATTTCAACAATCATTTTAATACATTACGTAAGCAAAATATTGTTTTAAAATTGTTCACGTTTTTGAATATACTGTAAAAAAACATGCTGCGGTCTTTTTTCTTTAACACTTTAAGACACGATTAAGTTCTCGTTTGTCTCGCCTTAACTAACTTGCTGAACGATATAATTAAAAAACTTTCTAACCGGTTGAACATCATTACAAAAATGTCCTCTCCCCCAACGGTATCTTGTTCGAATTTAGAATCTGAATCCTTATTGATCGCTTCCCTACGCCTGAAGAAAGGGACGGTTATCACTACACCATATGTTAGAAAGGGATGAGTGTATATTTCTCAACAGCCTCTAAGCCCAACGAGGATATCTATGGCACGAGAAGGCTGTAACGGGATTTTCGATCCTTGAAGCGACTTGGGGATACATGACTTTAATAGGTGCAGAGTACAGTTTAGGTAGGGATAAATACTTTATCCTTTTATTTTATGTAGGGAAAACATAAAGCATTCAATAATAGCATTTCTATTTGGAATTTATACTTTTTCTGTTGTATTTGCTAACAAGTGAGAGTATGAGCGTCAAAAAAACGCGTTAACAGGTTTCCTCCTTTACGGAGGAAATCTCCTTCAATCTTATTATTTTGAGGTATTGTTGAGAGCAACACACACGTATGCATAATTTCGTAATGTTATTGTCTTGTTTTGTTCCAGATTCGTTCAGTAATAACCACTCTGTTCTCTGAAAGAAGCTATTAATAATGCCGAAGGATTTTTGGTGTGGATGCACCATACACGCTACTATTTGGCCATGTATTAATCCGTAGAGAAAATGCTTTTGTTACAATTCAAACAAATATTTTGCTTTTATAAAATGCAAAACCTGTCCACAGTGTCCACATTAATTAATTTGTTGCGATGTAGACGGCGTCACATTACTTCAACACAATTTGGTTTTTAACGAGTGAAACCTTAAACTCTATCTACATTATAAAAGCTTACCTGCTCGGGATGTACGCGAGTACAGGAGCGTACTTTGTTATTTTATTAATCTTCTTTATATTAACGTTTCAGCCTGTTGTCAGGATCAATTTTATTTCGAGCTCCCGCTCTTGCTTTGAACGTACCTTTTAATTAATTTCGACTTACCTTTACATAAAGCGCAATAAGTTACTTTGTGCTTACATTTAGGAAACAATGTTTGAGTATTTTTTTTTTAATACCTATTCTCGTTCTTAACGACAACATAAGGCAGTCAAATGAAGGTTTTTCATCACTTTTCAACAAACTATTTTTAGACTAAAATTAAAAAGTTATGTGCAATATAGACACTAATGTTGGTATTTAGCTGCCTTCGGTCAGATTGGAAGCCGACCCCAACATCGTTGGGAAAAGGCTAGGCAGATTGATGTTGTGCAATATAGACAACCCCTAACCCCAAAACCTCGTTTACCCCTTTAGTTGTGTATAATTATTTGCGATGACAGTAGGTATTTCGCTAATGTAAAATAAATGTTATATGTATATCCCAATTAGCCAGTTGTCTCGTATTAGTTCACTAGTGTGACAATTGACATGAATAGGTTTCAAATCAGACAAAATTAAGTCAAATTAAATAGATTACACAGTTGTGTGGTGTCATTATGGCATACATTGTGCAGTGCTAGATCTGCTTCCTTGTGTTGCAAAGTAGAAAACAAAGCCACACATGTGAACTGCAAATTTGTCCTATAGTAAACCCGTCTTGGCAGGACTCTAGCAATGTGGGCACCACAGACAATCGATACTGCAGAGGCTGCTTTAGCTCAGGGTAATCTCCCTAAAAAAGTAGCTTCCCAACGAGATCAAATCCTCGGAACAGTGAGGTCGCTCCGCGAAGCCTGTCGAGTTCTCAGGAAGCTTTCGTGCTTCAACCGTAGCTAGAATGGCTATGATAGCCAAGACACGTGACGCACATCGGACCTCATGAGAGTCTTATGCCCGTATAACAGAACCTCACTCAATACTCAAGCATTGCTTGAGTCTCAATTAAAGCCATTTGATTGGTTAAAACTAGTTTTAATTTAAGTAATGCTTGGGTCTTGAGCGAGGTTCTGTAATACGGGCCTAAGTGTGGATAATAGACACACACTACTACTACACTTCGTCGTACTGTCTTCTACACTTCTAAACACAAATAAAACTAAACTCATAACATTTTCTTTAAACTCCACTACGCAACCCTTGACACCCATCACTCTAAAAGCTCACACCTGCCAACCCTATTTAGTTCTTTGCAACTGTCCTAAAATTTTCTCTACTGACACGACTAAATACCTCGGTATCATCCTAGACAAACACCTAAACTTCAAAGCTCATATCACCCACCTTACAGGTCGAGTTCGCAAACTCATATTTATTTTTAAAACACTCAGACACATTGCCAATACTTATGTGATACGCACCGTATATCTTGCCGTCTGTCAGTCAGTGATATCGTATTGCATTAGTATTTGGGGTGGAGCTGCGAAAACTACACTCAAACCCCTGGAAGTGGCTCAGAGAGCCATTCTTAAGGTAGCTACTTTCCGACCCATGCTCTACCCAACCTTTGATCTTTATAAAAAATGCAAAGTGCTTACGGTCCGCCAAACATTTATCCTCAGTTCTTTATTACAACAACACAAACAAACTCCTTTTATACTAACTCAATCCTCACTACGACGTAAGAATGAAATTTGCAAAGTACCCTTCACACGCTTTGCTTTTACCAAGCGATTCTTTTACTACCTTGGCCCAATTTTGTATAACAGAATAAACAAAAATATACCTATACATCAATCCGCTTACGATATGTGTAAAAAACAGATAACGGACTTTTTACTCACATTAAACTACGACGACACTGAATATCTGCTCACTTCACAATCGTAATGACTTTCTTAATAATCGGTATCTTAACTCACTTCCGTACTCCTTTCCCTTCCGTTTACACATACACCACACCTACATCACAAAACACAGACATACATACCTACATCATAAAACACACACACACACCACACTTACATTACAAGTCACACACACCTACTAACAATTAGTATTTAGTTAAATATGTTTGTAACCAAGTTCAATCCTAAGCAGTCTATTAATCTGTTTTACCCCTATGGGAAACTGGGCTGGTGAACCTTAATACAGGTTACTATGTAACCTAGCTAGGACGCCAGATCCACCAATGTTACTATTTCTACTCTAATTAATCCTAATTTGTACAACTATACTTATATGTTTATTGTAACAGACTGTACCACACTTTTTGAATAAAAAAAAAAATAAAATTAAATTAAATTAAAAACTTCTAAGCCCTGACTAGTCTGGTAAATTGCATAAATATTTCTTACCGATGGCGTTCAACATAACGCAGTTTGTTAGACCAGCAAACTAAACCAGCTACCTTAACCACGGCGTTCCGCTTGAAATTGCGTGACGCTGCGATTGGCTTTGCTCATTCCCTTAATAATTCTAACTGATTAACAGGGTAATTAACGCCATATCACAAGCGGTCACACTCACACTATCTGACACATACTCTCACTTACAGTCTAGATTTAATGTTGATTGATTTCATATAATTGAATAATTTTTGTTGGTTATATTTTGTTTCAATACTTAATAGTATGTATAATACTACTTATAATTTGATTAATCTCATACTGATGGTTTTATTGTTATGCTTTATTTTATTTTGGGTAAAGTTTACGTGTTATTTGATAATCACTATGTACCGTTCTTAACTCTAAAAATGTCGCAATTCAGATTCTCAAGATAAGGCAAAGGCTTAGTCTGGGGTCACCACCCAATCTGTTCTTGTACAATCTGATTATAATTAAATTAATTTGAAATTGGACTTGACTATAGAAATCGTGATCGGTCAAGTTAATGTGGTTTTCCTGTGCACAAAACACGAGCTGTAGGTACTTAATGTACTTACCGCTTGTGACTTGAAGAGTAGTTGCGAAGAGACATAGCAGCGACAGCGACAGGCATCCGAGCGAGTTGAGCCAATATGCCGCGGCCATACTGTACCCTGTAAATAACATAATTACATTGAGCTATTACACGCTAAATACATAATATATTATGTTCATAAGGAATTATACCCTAAGCAACATTATTGACGTGAGTAAAGATTACGTGTAGATGCACGTAATCTTTCGAAACACAAGTTCTGAACCAAATGCTAACCGGGATTAAAGTTCATGTACGATAGAAGTCACGGATACAAAAAAAAACCGATATAAAAAAGTAATTTGTTTATTAGTTAATAGAAAAACTGTTCATTATTTTACTGCACTGAGGTAAGAACCATACGATTATCCAGGAATGAATATAAAAGTACACTGCCACACGTAGCGCCATCTAGTTGGTGGTGCTAGAACTAAATGCTTAGGGGTGGTTCAGTGTTTAGAAACGCTTTGAAGAGCCAGCCAACTGAATCCGTAATACCGCGCTAAACGACTAGATGGCGCTAGTCAAGGGAAATTGAGCAATTTCCTTGACACGAAGGAAGAGTATTTTTTTGCAACATGATTATTAATTATTATACAAAGATGATACAATCCATTACATAATTCAATAAAGAATATAAATGTATGTTACACCAACTTTTCGCTAGTCCCATTTAGAATTCAGTTACTACTAACAAATTCGAAGTGGATAATTTAATAACACGTTGCCTTACTGGGAATTGAACCTTGGGCCCGTGCTAAGCAGATAAACACATAGGTAACTAAATGGAAAAGGTAAAAGCTTATCAGCATAACAATTTCGCGATACAGACTCTTAGTAGAAAAACAAAAAAATTGATTCAAAAAACTTTTTAGTAAAAAAAAATATATCAATAAAATTACCATATCGTCAGCATGTGTGTTTGCGACGCGGCCGTCCGCCCACCATAGATCACCTGGAAGAGAAATCACTATTAAATTTTGTAACATTTTTATTGCTTTTAACAGTCCACACGACCACTTGGGATATACAGCGTTTTAGGTTAAACAAGGAACACACTTTCAGGGAATATAGTACTTCTTCTTCTTAGCGTGTCGATGACAAAAATAGTAATTAAATAAATATATTTATATTTTAAATTAGTTTGGCCCAAAATTCAGCAATGCGAATACCGTTCAGTGACGCAGCCATTCATATAGTACTTATGAATATGAACAAGTTTGACTATTTGACCAAACCTGAAATCAGAAAAAAAATTCAGTTGGTCCGTACATTCATGTTCGCATAATTCGTCAAAATGTATGGAACAGCTGGTTTTTTTTCCTATTTCAGAGTATTAGGCACAGATATTTAGTCTGTCTTTTCTGGCAAACCCGGACCATACATTTAAAAATCCGGGCAAGAAATGTAAAATATCCGAGTATAAGACAGTGTTTTTCTTTAATCTGAAATAATACATTTTAGGTATCAATATTTTCATACAAAATATAACACATATACAAATCATACACTTTATTTATTTCTGTACATTGGTTAAAAAAACCATCTTCATTTATGTTAAACTATGTTTTAAAACTAGATAAGTTCGGTGTTTCCTATCCGACTGCTCTGAGAATAAAAACCGAATGAAACTCAGTAACTAAAAAGGTATACAAAAATAATATCCAAAGAAATAAAGACTATTTCCTTTGCTCATAACGACATCAATACGGGCTACACTCATTGCGTAGCGGGACTCGTAGCGTCGTAGCTCCCGGCTACGAGCTACGAAGTGGCGTAGCAGTGCGTAACAGTCACAATTTAATTCTCTTGTCTAACAAGAAGCAAAAATTTGATTATGACTGAAACAAATGCGAGTATCATTTTACTTATAGAAACATCTATGTTTTTACTTTTGGTACGAGTATGAGTTGTTTTAATAAAATTATGCCCGGTTGTTTTTTTAATTTGTGAGATGTTTTTGATTTTGTTACTCAAAACTTTGAACGCACGATATTGGGTAGGTTACCTACTAATCCAGTAATTTACATAACTTTGATCTGCTTAAAAACATAGTAAAAAAAAAAGATTTATATAGAATGTTGATTTTTACCAAAAAGACGTACCTCCAAATTTGTTAGAAAAAAAAAACTTTCTATTTTGAACGAATTTAAATATTTCTTTGAAACTTTTCCATTGAAATCTAATTCGGACTATTAGGAACAGAAAAAAACATGCGCGGTCAGAGGAACCCCGTTAAGTCAAGTCCCTTACGCGAACTTCCCACGTCCAGACTCAGTCGTTTATAACAGAAAGAGACACTTTTCTCTCAAGAATGTCGCACGCATAACGCTTTTCCTTACGTGACGATTTTTACCAGACAAAACCCTCTGCGGAAATTCATTCCAAAATAGCCAAACGTGTCTAGTAAATGATGCGCTTACCCACGAACAACATTTCATTTTTATTTACATATATTTATCTTCCTTATAATACACATCTATTAACCTACAAAAATTCCTATCGCTTGGTCGACATTTGCTCTACTACACCATCCAAAACTCCTAAGCAACCTTACAAAAACCAATGAATAAAAAACAGATGAACATCTTTTTCAAGCGACCATCGCACGGTCATAACTCTCGAACGCCAGACGTTTCCTTATCGCCTACCTATACCCAAGTACCTTAAAAATGTACCCATAAAACAACGAAGGGGAGAGGGGGGAGAACGTGAGACCCTATTTGCTCCAATAAAACACTCATGCAAAATTAAAAGGGAGACGCTTCAGCGGACTGGAAGCACGGAAATATTCGATAAAAACGTTTTTAATAAAACAAATAGACATGATTGGCGGGTGTTTTGTTTCGCTTTCAGCGTTAAATTGAGAGTTGCTGCTAGATTAGGCGTGAGACACACAGAATGGACGTGAAACAAGGCCGCAGACACGGCAATAGTATGCAGATGGAAAAGTGGCGCAACTGTATCGTATCCTTTCTGTATGTTTTGTGCCGGATCGCCATTTTGTATGAAGAATAATGAAGTTACGTTAGGAAGGAACGTTCTGTCCTCGTCACACGTCCCTGCTGTGTGTCCCGCGCCTTAGGTACACCGACAGGCTATATTTATATGTTGATGGATATTATGCGGTATGCCGTATGAGCGAGCAAGTTATATTGCACGTGTTGACATTTTGAAAGTTTTAATCAGCAAAATTTGGAGAATGTTAAGTTGCAATATTCTAAATAGTAATTCAATATTTTGTCCCGTCTGATGCGGAAGAATTTTTCGAGGCTATAATTTAATTAATTATTAGTTTTAAATACTTGTACATAATATATAATTTTTAGTTTTAGTGCTAGATTATATATTGTAGTACTTAACTGTTTGTAAGTTCGTAAATAAATGACTCTATCCATAAATAAATAAAGATGTTACAAAAAAACATGGTAATCATTATAAATATTCATCGTACGAAACTCTCACCACGTGAGTTAAATTCAGTGTTGTCCGGTTCTTTTCGAAATATCTCTATTACTGTACATAATATGTATTCCTTTCAGATATTGTACCTTCTGATTTGTTTCAACGTTGGTATATTCAAAGCATTGAAGTCTATGTTAGTATAACTTACCTATAAAACCTTCTTGCTTCAATGATTCATTTTTTGTTGTTCCTTCACCGACAACCCTTTTAAATAAAGAATGGACCAAAAGAAAAACAAACAAAAATGAAAAATAGATGAAATAATGAGAATTTCTTCAAATAAAATGAGTTATTACCGAATCCTGTTTAAATTATTCTACAGCAGGTTAAAACTACAATTCGAGAATACATAGTGGAACTTTTATTGCAACTTGGATTAACTTTAACCTTTTGAACGCCATTGTCACATATACGTGACAAGCAAGCGCATGCCCTGTACGCGAACGACACAAACATATGACAATGGCAACAACACTATAACACGAAATAAACAATTAAATCATTGCTTTTGTAAGTGTTTATATAGATATCTTAAAAAATTAAGCTCTCGTAGGTATGTAATGACACGAACAAATTAAAAGACACCATGGATATAGGGAAATTTATGATAACAAAAAGAAATAAATTTGTAGCTTGGCGTGGAGGGCACGCCCGTGCGTTTATGCTCTGGCGTAAGGTTAAGGAAAAATCTTAGGTACTTCTTCATTTCGATCAAACAGACCACGAGAGAGAACCCACAAAATGAAGCTAGTCGCAGTATAAAAGCAAAGAATTCCTCCGTTCATTTGAGATAAAATAGAACGCGAAGCGCGGAGGTGTAAGAGTGAATTCAAGTGAATTAAATAAAACTACTGAACAAATTATGTCGGTATTTTATTTAACTTTCCACGTTTCCCGATGTTTCGAGCACTTTTTACCTCGCGGCCTTCACAAAGGGAAACTGTTGCATCCAAAAATAGTCTGTATTTTTTATAAAGTTGGAGTTGTGGTTTTTTTAACTTTACAGTTGTGTTGGCAGTAAAATAAGCAGGATCTACAGTGTTGGGCACTATAGCGGGACGGCCAACTAAAAATATACAGGGTGAAATTGAATTCATGGGCAATATTTAAAGGGGTCATTGTACCTACTCATCATTTTGAACAACTTTTACTATGAGAACACACCTAAAATCGCGAAAAAAATATCAGCTGTTTCAAACAATCAAATCAAACATAATGCTCGCATAAATCAAACATTTTTTTCGCTATTTCAGATTTTTCCCATAGTAAAAGTTGTACATAACACAATTTATGATTGCAATTCAATTTCACCTCGCATAATATCGTAGTGCGCATAGTATAAGTACTACGGAATAACATTTAGTGGCAGTGTACCGAACCCTCTTTCATTAACTTATTGCAAGAAACCCCCACTTGTCTAAAGAACCGTCACACCAAAAGACCGACTGACTTCCAACTTACCCAATAAGTACGGACACTAAAGAAAAACCTACCCCACGAAAGCTCCTTAATCGAAAATCACCAACTCCAACCGGAAGGGGATGAAAGTCGACCTTCTAAATTGGGTCACCCAACGAACCGCGGAGCCTTTATCGAGTTTATTTCACATAGCGACCCCTAGCGGCTCGGAGGAGAACATAAAGTTATTCGCAACTACGTAGAGCAAACTTTGGCAACGGAGCATCGATGAGTAGGTAAATATTTTAAGGGACACGTCCCCGTATATTTTTATGCGCTTTTTAAGGCGGTGACAAGCGGGGTGAGCGGTCGTTCGATGTATTGTGAGACACCTTTATGTATTGCTATCTTTTCCACGTTTCGTGGTAGCAGTAAAGGGAGATGAAGTCAAATATTCAAACTGATAAAAATGTCTCATAGTTGATTTTTATTATTTTCGGTCGTTTCTTCGTGTTTCAGGTGTTCAGGGGTGCAACTTCTATAGGCAATTCTAGTCATACATGCGCCCTTTAGACTATTATCTAATCCTATGGCAAGGAGTCGCTCCAGCGACACGCGTGTTGCTAAAGCGACCGCGAAGAAAACAAATGAAAGAAATTGTTTCGCGAGTTGCGGAGTAACGGACCCTAATATTCTTATAATCAGCCTAAAATGTTCCCACCGCTGCAACACAGGCCTACTTCCTTAGAGAGGGAGTGGGCCACCACTTGGTCCCAGTGCAGGTTGGTACACGTCACATATCTTCGAATTTTTAGTTCCAAGATATTACGATGTTTTCCTTCACCGTTTTGAGAGCAGTGGTGATAGAAAATTACGCAAAGCAACTTGTAAGTTCGGGCCGTTACGGCTGGGTCACCACAACTCGAGTTAGTTAAATAATGAAAGTATACGTACTTTGGAAGGGTCATCTAAGCAAGGAATACAAAATAAAAAAGGTTTACTGTTTCGGGCATGAACGTGAAAAGAAGTATGAAAGATCAGAGCATGTGGTGTTCCGCAGTTTCTGGATAACCCTTGCCTATGGAATCGGAAAATAGATGAATTTCATGTAACGATGTGTTGGTCGTCCGTCTGTGAGATGAGCGGACGACATTATTGCCATTGCGGGCAAAACCTAAATGAGACTGGCACGACGTGAGGATTGGTATACTTAAGAAAAAGAAGGCCTATACCCAGGAGTAGACCATGTCAGGTTATGGATGACGAAGAAGATGATGTTCGTCATATTTCGTCGACTAATCACACCTTAGTCTAGGTGACAAGGAGTACTATTCTGTAAAAAAATCACCAAGTGAGCGTGAAGTGAACGGTCGTTCCTATGCAAGGGATTGACACTATGGACAGCTCACTTTAATCTCACTCGCATTTCCACAGTGAGATTTTTACAGAATAACACTACAAAAGTATTAGGAAAAGGCCTAGAGCTAGGATTCTGGAATCGGAATCACGCTAAAGAAAGCTTGATAATCACCAAGCTTTCTTTAGCGTGATTCCGATTACAAGTTAATCAATTTGTATAGTCATCACCGAATAACTAAACGAATCTATTGCAATTCTGTCGAAATACACGTATTTATTTGACTCTAGCATAACATCGGAGCAAAACAATACGCAATTGTTCGATGTACGCCGTGGAGCGTGTACAACTTCATGTTCCAACATTCAGGTTGGCCTCCCTTCACACAAAACTATTGTCAATTCACATTCAAAAAGCAAACATTTTCAGGCTTAATAAAAGGACGGCTTGAAAAATGTGTATTTTAGACCAGGTCGAACTAATCTCCAAGTACTTCAGTAATGAAGATAACAGATTACAAATACAAAAGTGGCATAAAATAGCTTTTGGAGTAGCATGCCTTGGTATTACCGCCATTATGTTTGCTCTGGCGATGGTTTTTGGTGGACAATCGAATAATTTATAGCAGAGGTGCAAGAACTTTTGAGGTCTGTATTCAGCCCAGGTTTGTTCATCGTATGCAGTAAAGAACAGAACGAGCCAAGAAATACATTGCTACCCTGGATAGTACTGAAAACAATAAATGAAGAGAATTGAGAATACCCAACATTTCCTGTTTAAAAAACCTGAAACGTCACTAGTATAAGTTGCAAGCAGAAAATCCACCACTGGTATTGTTAATATTACTTCAGTGTAATAATGAGACGGAGCTATGCAGGACGTCTCCGTCCGAGCGACTCCGTCTCTTTCCCACTATGGAGTAATATTGAAATAATTTTGCTGTAAGAGGTGGTGGTGCAGGTCCAGACTATTATAATATACAAAACTATTTAAGTCCATCCATACGAAGAAAACCAACCGCGAAATAAGAGGGAAACACAACTACTCCTTTTTTTGCAAAACAGTCATTATTATCATTGCATCATCTTGCTATACGAACATACTTACTAAAAGTAATAAAACGTACAATGCATAGCAACTTTGCATTTTAGTTTGTATACCCGATTATATCAACAGTGAACGGCATTATCCTCGAATAATACTCAAAGCCACTTAATAAATGCATAAACTTTGCCTTCAAAATTCAAAGTTGGCACAACACATTAGAAAATCAATCATATATTTTACAGCGCAAGAGTTAAATTACCATTTTAATCAGTCGCTTGAAACTTCTCTATTCTAATTCGCGTACTAATTGAAATCGGCACTCTCGCTGAGGTATTTACCTGCAAAGTTAGAAGTGCCACGTTACGTATGCAACCCACGCCTCGGCTGAAGTACCTCGGAGGCTTCGAGTACCTACTCAATGTTTGTACATGCTCAACGTTACAGAGTAACAAACTATGCTGGTGTTTTAGTGTTGTTGTTAACTCATCAATCCACTTACTGTTGATGATGTGAAGTGTGTAAGTGTGTGTAGATTAGGAAAAACAATGGAAGTTCGATACGTTGCAAGACTCGTTTTTCTCTTTGTAACATAACATTATAAAAAGTTAAAACGTGAATGGGCGGGTCACGTTAGCTGCATGCAGAGTGACCGCTGGGCAATAGTCGCTACAAGGTGGGTGCCTGAGGATGGACGGCGCCGTCGAGGCCGGCCCAGGAAGAGGTGGCGAGACGACCTAGACGCATACCGCAAGGGATGGATCGAGGTGGCTCAAGAGAAAGATGTTTGGATAGATTTGGGGGAGGCCTTTGCTCAGCAGTGGGACAGTGTAGGTTAAATAAAAAAAATAAAAAAACATAACATTATAATGAGCCTTATTATTTGTATTGCTACATTTGTACTAGACTAGTCTTGCACACAAATGTCTCCCGAGCAATAGCTAGCTATTGCTCGGGATTTCATTCACATTCATAAAACCACCATTTAAATAGTAGTTTAAATGGTGATCAAAGTTATACAAATCATGGATACATGCACTTCTACCATACAAAAATTAAGGTAAATCTTCCCAATTTCAATCTACCTTCAGTAGCTTACGAGTACCTAGTGTGTTGTTTGTCAGTAGGGTTTAGAACCGGGAAATCCCGGTCACGAAAGAACCGGGAATTCCCGGTTCTTTTGTCAGTAAAATGGAACCGGGAAATCAAATTTGATTCCCGGTTCTTTCGGTACTTTCGGGAAATTTATTATTATTACGCGATTCACACTAGTTCACACTACTATTTACTTACTTACTCTTACTTTACTTTTCCACACTTTCTACTATTCAAACATTCAAAACTAACGTGAATAATTCAGCGTTAAAAGAAATAACGCGCGAAATTAATGGTGCGCTTGAACAGGCGAGAGAACGTGAATTTGACTCTGATGTGCTTGAAGTTCAAAATATTGCTTTGAAAAGGCGATGAGTTAAATGCTGAGCTTGCAAAAGCTGTTAGTGAAAAATGCGTTAGATCTTCTGCTCATGAAGATCTCTTTACGAATGTTAGGATTGGCTCTCTTTGAGAATGGAGGACATCGTGGGCGTTACTTGTCTCAGGCATCATCATTCTCCTGCCCTTATCCCAATCTATTTGGGGTCGGCGCAACATGTCTTCTTCTTCCATGCTCTCGATAGTCACTCCCTTTCTAGCCATATCATCTTTCACACAATCCATCCATCGTTTCTTTGGTCTCCCTCTACTAGTATAGCCATCCACATTCATACTAACAACTTTCCTGACAACATTTTCCTCATTCCTCCGCATAAAATGCCCATACCATTACAACCGATTTCCACACAACTTTTCAGTCACCGGTGTCACTTTCAGACTTCCTCTTATATACTCATTACGTATTCTATCTATTCGCGTAACACCACACATCCCTTTTAGCATTCTCATCTCAGCTGCATGCAATTGTCTTTCATTCATTCCTTTTGTGGCCCAACACTCTGATCCATACAAGACGGCAGGTCTAATCATGCTTTTATAAATCTTACCCTTAAGTTTAAGGGGAATGCGGGAGGCACAAATTGTTCCCGTGACCTGCCGCCATTTCATCCACCCAGTGTTAATTCTATGCTTAACAGTCCGATCTATTTCGCCATCGCTTTGCACAAGTGAACCGAGATACCGAAAGTCGGAGCAAACTGGGAGAAGCGCGCCGTCAAGCGCTATGGCCCCAGAACTGAAGAGACCGCCGAAATCGCAGAACATGTACTCAGTTTTGGTTCTGCTGATTTTCAGGCCAACAATCTCCAGTTTCCGTTGCCATTTCTCCAGTCTGCTCTGGATCTCAGGTCCATCTTCACCGACAAGAACAATGTCGACGGCTAATAGCATGTACCATGGTGCCTCTTCCTGTATTTCCGCCGTTAAAGCATCCATAATCAAAAGGAAGAAGTAAGGGCTTAAAGCCGACCCCTGGTGCAAGCCTACCGCCATATTGAACTTGTCGGGTGTTGCCAGCACCTGACCAAACGTAGGTACGGGATTGGCTGTACATAGCACGAATTAACTCTACATACTTCCCGGGCAAACCTTTCTCTTTCAAGGCCCACCATACGACATCCCGAGGTACCCTATCATACGCTTTCTCTAGATCAATGAACACCATGTGCAAGTTTTTGTGTGCACGTCTGTACTTCTCGCACAATTGGCGGAGTGCAAAAGTGGCGTCCACTGTTCCTCGACCTGGCGTAAACCCAAACTGGTTTGGGGTAATCTCACTCTCCTCTCGCAATCTTTTCTCTATTATTTTATCGCATACCTTCATACAATGGGACATCAGCTTTATCCCTCGATAGTTTTTGCAGTCCTGCACATCACCTTTACTCTTGAAGATGGGCACTAGCGAACTATTGCACCATTCCTGTGGGATCACTCCTTCTTGCAACAACTTATTGAAGTAGAAAGTCAGCCACATACATCCATCTTCTTTTAAACACTTCCATACTTCTACTGGTATATCATCTGGGCCCATGGCCTTTCCATTCTTCATACTTTGAACTGCCTTTCTTACTTCATCCATGCTAATTTCCCTTACCAAACCCATATTTGCTTGTACCTCATTGAGCACACCATTACATTCATTCTCTTCGTTCATTAGCTTTTCAAAATACAACTTCCATCGTTCTTTTATTTCGTCATAAAGATGACGAAATAAAATGATGATTCTGTCCAAAGGGACAGAACCTTACCGGCATCGTCTTTCATACACTTAATCTGAACTATTTCTCAGGCATATGACCATCTAATAACGATTCCGCCAACCAGTGTTGAGCCAGAAAGAGCTTTTTCTTCGGCGGGTTTGCTATGCAACAAAATAAGATCTCGTTTGAGCCGTTTGAGCGACAAAAGTCTAGATGCGCTGTTGTTTTTAAGGTCCTAACTCCTATTATAAAGAAGAGAGACCTTAAAACTCTTAAAAAGCTAAACTTTGGTTACGCCATATTTTGTGAATTCTCGGAAGGAAAAAGTTTAATTTTACTTTCTTTGAAAATTGTTCATTATAAGATATTTCTAAATGTTTCAGGAATCTAAGGTTAGGGACTGCCTAATTTTTACCATTTTATGGACAGTAAACACTTACTAAAGAACCTAACAATAACACTGTGATTAATTATAGTCTGATTTATATATAATTACCTACTACTAAGTATGAGAATAGAGAATAGAAGAAAAAAATCGAATTAAAATTACTTGAATACTAAATTTTAGTTTACTTTTGAAGCATATCACTTGTTTTCTATAAGAAAAACTAGCAAGAACTGAAAATACCGAAAGAACCGGGAAATCCCGGTTCCGTTATACAAAAGTACCGAAATTCCCGGTTCTCAAAAAGAATACCGGTTCCGAAAACACTATTTGTCAGTCAAACTCAAAGCATTAATTGCAAATAAACCGGCGCTATTGAATTGTCAAGGGGCCGGTCAATCAGAAAGATGAAGCTAGTTGCTCATTCCAAAGCATAGTACAGTCACGAGCAAAACTATGTTTGACTAATTTCATAAGCGGTTTTCTGCTTAATTATTGAATGAATTTGTATGTTGTCACACACATTGCATTTTCGAATCCAAAGGTTTACCGTACATGACGTATCTCAAAGTTGAAATAGTTATTTTACGAGATAATCGGTTCAATCGGTTCTGAAAATTACTAGGTGTATACATATTCTCGTGCTCTCGGCTCGTGATTGTACATACCTATGGAGGAGCACGGGCAGGAAACTCAGTCAGTCAGGAAAGTTTAAACATAGAAATTGCAAAGATGGAATATTCAATTATGGGTTTCGAATGTGAATCTCCAAAGTCCAGCCTCTCAATCAACAAATCATACATCCTCACTTTCCGCAAATAATAGCAATTTTACTTCATTTGTTATCCAATAAGGAAATCGTTTGTACATTTTTCACTCTATTCCCCTCGACCGGCCGTTACAGGAGTATCATTAATTCACGGACAGCGCCGGGCTCCCTCTTCGGCACATCGCTCACACGTCACGGTAATCTGCGCTGGATTGAGGAATATGATGATGGATAGTTGATGATGCTGTTTCAATAAAACTGTGTGTACCTTTTGCGTTTTGATGGTCATCTCGGCTGCCCTTTGATTGGTGTAGTAGTTGAGCATTATTGACTTTTGAGAAATAATAGGAAATGTGCCAGTAAGATTTGTGTTTGGAAACGCATCCAGTATGAACTTATAAATCTGACATTTAAAACAGAAGAGGAAATAAATATATTTTGATTTATACACATAATATTTACATAACTAAAAAGACTTAAAATATGAATAACTAGCTTTTGCCAGCGGCTTCGAACGCGTGAATTTAGGAAATTATCCCACGGGAACCGTACATTTTTCAGGATTATATGCTATTCCAGACTATAATCTTTGTGCCAAGTTTCATCCAGATCCGTTAAGTAGTATTTGAGTTTATTGGTAGGGTAGGTAGGGTAGGTAGGGTAGGTAGGGTAGGTAGGGTAGGTAGGGTAGGTAGGGTAGGTAGGGTAGGTAGGGTAGGTAGGGTAGGTAGGGTAGGTAGGGTAGGTAGGGTAGGTAGGGTAGGTAGGGTAGGTAGGGTAGGTAGGGTAGGTAGGTTAGGTAGGGTAGGTAGGGTAGGTAGGGTAGGTAGGGTAGGTATCATAGTTAAGACAGGACAACGTCTGTCGGGTCAGCTAGTATTAGTATAGAAGTATAGATAACTTTGTACAAGTTTATAAAACGGGAGGGAAAAATAAATTAATAAATAAATCAAAGGACATCAAAAAATTCGTCCACATCGGTGTCAACTGGAAAAGTTCCCAAAAGGCTGGCAGCATTGCCAACTGAAGAGAAAATACAAAAAATAACAAATTAAAAAAAGAACTTTATTTATTTATTTATTTCCAACTTACATCTATCATTACAGGGTATACCTAATTCGATAGTGTACTTATCAAAAATATTCTTAATCTAAACTTATTAACCTACCCTTATTAACTATTTTGTTATTATTACTTACTAAGTACTTATTATAATTAAATTTTGTAACATATCACAAACAATGCATTTCTTGTGAACTCACTCAGAGAACAACAGAATAGGTCTGAGTCACTCGCTATGAGGTTGAGAGTGCGGAGTGCTCGCGTCCATGGCGCCTGCCTTAAAAGATTGGTTCGAGCGCGCGGCTCCGCTAGCAGCTGTGGCTGTCGACGTCGCCACACGTACCTGTCCGGAACGCACAAACCTATGTGCCCTAAAACGTCCGCGTTATGTACCTTCCCTCTAAGTACTTTGAATATGTACGAGATGAGTGCCAAATCCCTCCTGACACTCAGTTCGTTATATCCAACCATACCCAAAATAAATAACGTCGGGTACATAAGCGGATAAAATGGGTATACACCATACAAGCGCAGGTACAAGTACCTCACAAACTTGTTTTGTACTCTCTCCAGCATGAGCCTATATTTAGATTCGTGCGGAGCCCAAATGACTGCGTTAAATTCTAACTGGCTTCTGACTAAAGCATTATATAAGGCGATAACCGCTTTAATGTTTTTAAAACCACGCACCATACGAAGCATAAAACCTAAATTACGGTAGGCTTTTCTGCAGCAGCTTGTGACGTGGTCGCGAAACGTTAGCTCAGTGTTGAATTTCACCCCTAAGTCCCTAACTTCCGTAGCCCTAGCCATTGGCACCCCGTCTATCTTGTACGTATATATAATAGGAGTACGCGCACGAGAGAAAGTGATGGTCATGCACTTTGAGATGTTGAATTGCAAGAGGTTATCCTTACTCCAGGTCACCACTCTGTCTATGTCTCTTTGAAGCCTGTCACAGTCCTCCAATTTATTTATCTCCAGCGACAGCTTGAGGTCATCAGCAAACAGTAAACAATTGGCTTCTTTAACAGCTTTTGGTAAATCATTTATCACAAGAATGAATTGCAAAGGTCCAAGGTTACTGCCCTGACTCACTCCCGACCTGGTAAAATATGGCTCTGACTTGTACCCCGCATATTCTACGTACTGTTGTCTACCACTCAAGTAACTTGCGAAAAACCTTAGCAGATGTGGGGTGAAACCAAACTTTTTACATTTCGTAGTCAGGAGAAGCAGACACCTGCATTTAGTAGTGTCTTAGGAAACTTTTATATTTCGGAAATTAAAACCGTAATTATTACCGCGAGTACTATTATTTATTCTGTGACCGTATGGAACGTAGGTACACCTACTTTGGCTACGTCTCTGCCTAACCCATCAAGGAAACAAGGCGTGATGTTGTGTTATGTTATAACCGTTTGAGCAACTTAATGGCAAGCTATTTAGAAACAAATTATCTATCTGCCTAGCCTTTTCACATCTGAAACCCATAAAGTCAATCAATCTGCCTAGTCTTTTCCCACTATTTTGGGGTTGGTTTCCAGTCTAACCGGATGCAGCTGAATACCAGTATTTTACATGGAGCGACTGCCTACCTGACCTCCACAATCCAGTAACTGGGTAATACGGTACCCCTTGAAGAAGACTGGCTGTCAGATTTTCGGGCTTCTGAAGACGCGTAACGATTGGCAAAGATGCACAAATGACAGCCGGGACCAACGGCTTAACGTGCTTTCCGAGTCACGGAGATGTCTGGGTATTAAAAGATGGTCACCCATCCACGGCCAACCCCAGCAAGCGTAGCTTAACTTGATGCATCGACCTGTGTGGCTGTTATTACTTAGCCAAGAGCTCCTCACATTTAACACCCATAAAACAGTTAAATCTTAGCAAGTTAAATCATAGCTTGGGTGGAAATAGTCAGTGATTTATGCAATTTACCTTAACGCCTTTCTGTAAATTGCGGAATTGAAAACTAAGTAATTATTAATTTATTTATTAACTGCGTTGTGGTCGGCTTACAGTCTATACGGACGCAATTGAATACCAGTATTTTAAACGGAGCGACTGCCTATTTGACGACTGGGAAATACAATACTTACCGCTAGATAAGACTGGTTGTCAGGCTTCTGACTACCCGTAACGACTTTCAAAGATATTTTACGCATGACAGCCGGGACCAACGGTTTATCGTGCTTTCCCAGGCACGGATTGGGTCTCGATATATAATGGATGATCACCCATCAACGAAACGACCTCGGCAAACGAAGCTTAACTTTCGATTTACCCGCGCCGCTATTGTTATTTAATCACAAAACAAGGTTATATTCAGAAACAAATGATTTGTTCATAAACCCAACACAACACTCGCACGGAAAAGCATTTTCTCATAAGGAGTGCGGGAAAAAACAAAACAAGCGGATCCCGTAACCGCTCCAATTGCCTTCTACCTGTACATTATGGTCCTTGGCAGTTAACGAACCAACTTACGGTGGAGATAAGAGGACCAATTTGAGGTATTCGCGATTGCAAATCGACTTTCATTTGAGAAGAACAATAAAAGGGTCTTTGACAATAAATAAAAGACTTATCTTAAATGCCTGAGGAGGATACTTGTCTAATTTGGAAGAAGACGCAATTTATTTTACTATTGCAAATGTGGAATTTTGCAATCATCGTCTGCCTAGCCTTTTCCCAACTACATATGTTGGAGTCGGCTTCCAGTCTAACCGGATGCAGCGGTATACCAGTATTTTACATGGAGCGACTGCCTATCTGACCTCCACAACCTATAGTAACTGGGTAATACTGGCCTTTGGTAAGACTGTCTGTCAGATTTTCGGGCTTCTGACGACCTGTAACGACTGTCAAAGATGCACAAATGACAGCCGGGACCAACGGCTTAACGTGCTTTCCGAGGCACGGAGGAGTCTCGTTATGTAAAGATGGTCACCCATATACGGCCTTCTCCGGCAAGCGTAGCTTAACCTGATGGATCTGTTACACCTGTGGGGCTGTTAGTACTTAGCCACAAGCTCGAGAGTAATGTTACAATATGATATCAGAAAATGGTGCAAATTTTTTTTTGTATTAAAAAACATGGTGGTCAAAACTGCATAACGCATTATTAATTACGCCGCATCTACCAGTCTACTCATACCACAAGTAGTTACTTCGTTAAAATAATACGTGTAGACCCCTATTGCAAGTAATCACGTCAAGCATTGCGACAGTCGTAAAGCCCTGTAAGCCGCGTTACAAAAGTATCATAATGCGGGCCCATCAATATCAACATCGGAGCATTTTCGTCTCCTTCCTTTTTGACGTCGATAAGGAACTGATTATACGGGCTTCATTTTTAATTTCAGAGTCGCTCGTGGTCGTGAGGCTTCCGTAAGGATCAGTACTGGCTCAGCAAAAAACAAGTGAATTAATTATATTTTTGTCATATTATCAGCCACGGGTTTTACTCCTACTTTATGCCTTATGTCTCTACTCTATTGCCATTTTTGTGGGCCAATGATTTTTTTTAGTTCTTTAAAAATTGTCTATCTCAGAAAACAATGCATCAATGGTGATAGCATATTGCCGGATGCATCTTTTTATTCTCTTGCGTTATTTCCAGCTAACTCCACACAATTTCGTCCCTATGTCACATAAGAGACATACAAAATTGAGTCTCTAAATGATACAAAGAACAAATTCTACTTTCATCTTTCAATGTGATCTTTTTTTTCTTTAATTAATTCATTTTTTTTTCTTTGATTCTTCATTTTTTATTTTTTTTTTCATTTTAGGCAAGTGTCTGTAATACTGTCTACCCTGGTATCTTTATGAAAACCTTTATATTTTTTCACTTATTTGTCAAGAGTCAGCATCGCCGTACAACATACAACGTGGCTATGCTGCCAGCACTTTTCTTGTTGACAGCGAGGCGGACGAATTTTTTGATGACTTATGATTCATTCCCCTTCTTTATACCTACTACATAAAGGTACTTACATATTATTATCATATTAAGTCTGTTAGCTTATACATTATGTAAATATATATATAATCTTTGATATATTCAAAGCATTGAAGTATAATTTTGTGAGTGTAACTTACCTAAAAATACCTTCTTACTTCAATGATTAATTTTTAGTGTTTGGTTAATTTACTCTGACAATGCTTTTAAACAAAAAATGGACTAAAAACTTAAATAAACGCTAATAATGACATATTATGGACATCCAAAATACATATAATAAGAATTTATTAATATTATGAGTCTTTAACGAATTCTGTTTTAGCTACTTTTGACTATCGTGGAAATATTTATGCATAACATTATTTATAATTCAAGGGCTTTGTTTATTCACAGCAATAGTAAAAAATACTATTCAATAACACATAGTAGAACTTGTAAAGTTGTAACACAAGGAATAAGTACGTATAAACTTTGCAGCAACTCGGTTCCTGTTGAGACGGATCGCATATCGACGTGAAGCCGATGGAAGACCGTCATAAATCAAAAGTTGCCAAGTTTGATGGCCCAGCCACCGCATCCATTGATGTCCTTACAGTATCGAGGAGTCCACTGTCACATTACAAACTTCTTGAAGAGTAATCTTGAAGTTTACAGATTTAAGTGAAAAGAACGATCACTTTGAGAATATTCCTTACAAAAGTAAAATTGTTGTGGTGTCATGGTTACCAACGTATTAGACCCGCGCGTCGTGGATTACAGCCCGCTCCCCTCACAGTTCCACTCAATGCCAGCAATGAGTAGATCATATAATAACTAGCTTCCGCCCGCGGCTTCGCCCGCATAATTATGTCGACAAATTATACACATAAACCTTCCTCTTGAATCACTCTAAGATATCTTTTAAAAAAAACTGCATCAAAATCCGTTGCGTAGTTTTAAAGATTTAATCATACATAGGGATATAGGGACAGAGAAAGCGACTTTGTTTTATACCATGTAGTGATAATATCTTGGACATTTCACACAATGCCATATAGACCCAAGCTAAGCAACCTAATGCTTGTGTTATGGTAACGAGATAGCTGATAAACTACTTATATACATTTTTTTTTGTAAATACAAACATATTATAGATAGAAAAATATGTATATGCCTTTTTTTTTGTTAGAGGGAAATCATCCAATGACTTCCGCTCTCGCGACTCTCTTTGGTATTTGAAAATTTCCTAAAATAAGATAAATCAAAATATATATAAAACTAGCACTTTGCCCGCGGCTTCGCTCCCGTGGTCTTTCCCGTGGGACCCGTTATTTTTCCCGCGATAAAAAGTAGCCTATGTTACTCCTAGAAAACTAAGCTTTCCAACGGTGAAAGAATTTTTAAAATCGGTCCAGTAGTTTTTGAGCCTATTCATTACAACCAAACAAACAAACAAAGTTTTCCTCTTTATAATATTGGTATAGATAAGTTAAAGAAAATGGTTGGAATTTAATTTTTTTATTAAATTATGTATTGTCATCGATCCTCGATAAATCTACAAAGTATGAACGAAATCTGGCCGTTTAAAGTGGGTCAAAATCGCGCAAAAAGGAGTCGGTTCCAAACACACAAACAAACAAACATTCAGGTGAAGCTAATATAAAGCGTCTAAATAGCCACCAACTCAATTAATTTTCATAGCTTGAGCTAAGCTAGTGTTGTTATTGGTTAGTTTTACGCATCCTCGCACGTCTCTGGTGGAAACGCACCCAAAAGCTGTGGTATTCTTGCATGCACCGCGACCATGGTAGCGTTACCATAGTGACCTGGAAAACTATAAGCCTAACCTAACCTAACCTATATATATCAATAAAAATCAATTGCTGTTCGTTAGCCTCCCTAAAACTCGAGAACGGCTGGGCCGATTTACCTTATTTTAGTAGTCCAAGGAAGGTTTAAATGAAAACGTGAGAAAAGCTAGGTAGATGGGTAGGTAGGGTAGGAAGATAGGATAGGTAGGTATGTAGGGAAGTAGGTAGGATAGGTAGGAAGGGTATGTAGGCACGTAGAGTAGGTATCATAGTTAAGACAGGACTACGTCTGTCGGGTTAGCTAGTACTTTTATAACAAAAGCTAAATCGATACAACAAGGGTTAAGAAAAGATAAGAAAATCGCATTTATTTGCACAAACATGAGCACAATACATACATACAATCAACACAAATTGTCAGGAAGAAACGTTAAAATAGAAAAATAACAGATCATCATGTTTGCCTTTAATAATGGCATACGAATATAAATAATACCTAATATTTACTCTGGACTAGACTAGGATGCCAATTATTACTGTTAAATTATTATCAGAACAAAACGGATGAAGAACGGAACGATAGCGTCTCTATAATCTGAATAAGTAATATGCACTGGCGGCTTGCAGCAAAAATCCAACCTCTATTTAGTTCAATTACCTCTGTAGCCCCATTTTAGGTTTAAGCACAGAATGCAAACACTCCCAGCTTGTTGTAAAACTAAGTTTCTATTTTAGAAATGTTTGTTTCTCTATTCTAATCATATTTACATTTATTAGCTAAATATTCATAATAATATGTACAGAAATGATATGTATAATAATCCAAGAGCATCAAAAAATTCGTCCACATCGCTGCCAATAGGAAAAGTTCCCAAAAGGCTGGCATCATTGCCGCGTTGTATGGCAATGCTGATTCTTTGACCAAAAAATAGGCCAGCCCTCTGGTCACGTGAAGAGTCGATCAACCGCTTGGCGATGTCTCGAAAAACATAGTGGGCACTCCTACCCCATGGCCCTAGTGTTTCTCTAAGCCTTATTTTAGGATAAAAAATCTATAACATGTGACATCTACCACCCACGCTGGTTCAGCTCGGTGGATTATTCTCCACTCCCTCTCACCAAGAGGAGCCCTGTGTCCCAGCAGTGGGAACATTATAGGCCTAATATGCTATGCTTTGTAAGCGTTATAACCACTATAATAAGAATCGATTTAGCCGATCTTGACGCCTCTTCCACTTCACTAGAGTCTAAAATCGCGGAAAAATACGGTCAAAAAAACATTTACATACAGATTTTAAGACCGTATAAATCTAGCTATGGCAATGTTTCTGTATTAAATATTAACAACAAGATCAATCTCAATATTTCAGCTCTGCCGAGGACAATGCTCTTAAACTTTCAGCACACCACTACCGCATTAAACTACCTACCTACACACGCCATAATCCTTTTCTCCGGTTTACGGGACTCATGGGAAACTAAGGGGTGATCCTATATCAGTCCGTAGACACGACCCACTAAGTGTGATCGTGGTTTATCTATGTTACAACGTGTGCAACCCGACTTGATATATGGGGCAATTCGCAGTTCGTTTCCTGGAAATATTCTGCTTCTTCGCTTATAACTTGCTGGAGGATATTTTTAGGGGTTGTTGCAGTATTTTCTAGGTAATAACCTTAAAACGTTTGGGAAGTTTCTATTTCTGAATTTAAGAAAAAACAGCTGTGTCTTCGTTTTGGTTCTGATACATATATTTGTAGTATAGGTCGGAAGTTTATCAGTCACTTAGCTTCTGCCTGCGACTGTGTTCGTGTGGAAGTCCTAATTAAGATACACATCTATCTATTTTTAATTTTATTTAATTTAATTTTTGAATAGTTTTTACAGATTTTATATCGGATGCTTTTAACGTACTGCATCGTTCTCACATGTTTAATATTAATATGAAATATGCAACCAATATTTTGTAACCATATTTTGTTTAAGTTTCTTGCCCGTTCTTCTCCATAGGTACCTACTGCGTCGGAATGGGCAACTAGCTTCATCTCTTTGACTGACCGACCCCTTGACAATTCAAAAGTGCCTGTAATTGGTTTATTTGAAATAAATGCTTTGAGTTTGAGTTTGAGTCTATCGAAAAATTATTTCTCAATAATCACTTCAAATGTGTAACGGAACCCTCATTACACTCCTTTACAGGTTGTATTTTCAAAAATCCTATCTTAGCGGATGCGTACGTCACAATATTCACTATCTGTATGCAAAATTTTAGCCCAATCAGGACAATGGTTTGAGCTGTGTTGAACGATCAGACAGTCAGTCACAACAAGAGGAGAAGAAGATTTGAACGAGTCACACAATTTATAACAAAAACGCATCATGATGTACGCCAGATGCTACCCCAATCCAACTGCCAAATAGGTTTAACAACTTTAAAAAAACGCGGATCAATAAACTAATAAAAAACCGAACCGATTCCAGATATCTAAGTTGATAGCGCACACTAAGATACCTATCCAGTTCGATTATCTGCGGGACTGCGCCAAAAACGCTACGTTAGTCCGTCCTCATTACACCTTGTAAACTCAAGGCCTTTCGGATACAATTTACAGCTGCAATTTCCCCGGGTATCTAATCTTCGTGTTGTGTTTAAAATTTTAGCCTGCACTCCCCGTCGGTTACGCTACGAAATGTCCGACGGACGCCATGTTATTAAAATTTCAAATAATTCTTTGCAATTTATGCGAGTAAACAAACGCGTTTGCATATAGACTTATATGTTAGCATGAATAATATAACATGTCTTCACAAACTCCACAATATCTTTGTAAATAATGTTAAAGGAAATAGTTGAGTCATTCTTTAATCGTCTATAGAAACAGCTGAATCAAGAAAAAAATACTCAATCTTATTTTTCTTTGAAACATTTAAGAGAAAATTCTTCGAATGGTATGTGAATGATATTGCGTAAATTCTGAGTTGAGTTTTTACGTTTATAATACATTAATCGTAGTTCAAAGCTTTTAATTTGTAGTAGAAAGGCTGTAGGCAAAATACTGTGCAACTCGAGACATGTGTCGTATCTTACATGAGCAAGTTCTATGGCAGACACGTTATCGTAGTAAAATCACGTTGCGCTTGTAATTCACGAGCGCCGTGAAATGTGGCGCCCCTTATCGTTGCTTCTTGGGCGGTACACAACGTACGAAACGCTATAAACGAGGGTATGTTCGAGTTGAAGCGTAGTACAGTCATATTATTTAGTTTAGTTCCTTACATATACGTGTTAAAATATTTATTGTTTTGTTTATTTCCTTTAAAGGAAGAATCCGCAACGATAGTGTTTTATTTACTTTTGAACTAACTGCTTTATGTATGTATTTCTATCGGATGACGGACTTATTGGTATTAGTATCTACCAACACCCGACAACGGTACGTGTACAACCTCAAAAAAGCGGACTGGGTGCAGAATGAAACGGCGGTTGAAGCATATTTACACCAATGGACTGCGATAGACTATTAATTGGGTATTTAAAAGGGTAGTCATAACGTTACTTTTTAAGAATTGTCAAAACGCGGCATTTTTACCTGATTTGATTGAAATATATCAACGTGACGTCACAGATTTTTAGAATCAAATGGAATACTTATTAGCATTAAATGCCAATTTACAATTATATCTTCGCATAATATTTAATTTCTGTACGGTGATGGAAGTTTTTAAGAAGAGCGGTCTTTAATCTCTATGTGACTTCATATTTTATTTTTGACCGTTTCAAATATTCAACTTAACAACGGAAAAAACAATTATCAAAAATAAGGTTGTATAATGGTAAATACCAATATAGACTGACATATGCCATGAACTAGTATTTTTCAGTCTTAGGAAATCATTGCTGACAGTTTTTTAGTTATTAATATGAAAAACGATTTTATAGTAATTGGAAACGACTTCAGAATAAATCTAAAAGTAATATGAACGAGTGTCTTTGAATATCCTGGCGACCAGGTGACGGTTATGGAACGTTACGAAAGCAATTATGGGGGGAAGCATTCGATTTCCCATTAACTTTTGAACGATTTACTGAGTTCATATTAATGGGACATCTGTCTGATTATTTTGGAAACTGTTAAGTAATATTAAGTTTAACATACAGCGTACTTAGTACTAAGCGGATTCGAAGGGTTATAAAGGGTGATTTTTTAACTGGTATCTTTTTGGCAACACTGTTTTTGAAAGATCACGCGTGTATCGTGTCTTGTGTCATCGTCAAACTTGTTCAGTTTGGTCTATAATTTAACCATGAATCGACTTACGAACGAACAACGCTTGCAAATTATTGAATTTTACTATCAAAATGCATGCTCGGTTAAGAGAGTGCATCGCGCACTTCTTCCAATTTATGGGCAGTTTGGTCGGCCTACTGAGGCAGCTATTCGGAAGCTTGTGACAAAATTTCGAACCCAGTTTACATTATCGGACATTAAACCACGAACACGCATACGTAGAGTGAGGACCGAAAAAAATATTGCGGCTGTATCCGCCAGTGTTAGTGATGACCGTGAAATGTCGATTCGCCGCCGTTCGCAGCAATTGGGCCTCTGTTACTCCACTACGTGGAAAATTATGCGAAAGGATTTGGGTGTAAAACCTTACAAGATACAGCTGGTGCAAGAATTGAAGCCACACGACCTCCCACAACGTCTAACATTTGGTGAACGGGCATTGGCAAAGTTGGAGGAAGATCCACTTTTTTATCGAAAAATTGTGTTCAGCGACGAAGCTCATTTCTGGTTGACTGGATATGTCAATAAGCATAATTGCCGCATCTGGAGTGAAGACCAGCCAGAAGCATTGCAAGAGCTACCACTGCATCCCGAAAAATGTACTGTTTGGTGTGGATTATGGGCCGGTGGCATCATCGGGCCGTACTTTTTCAAAGACGACAATGGCCGAAACGTTACTGTGAATGGCGAGCGCTACCGTGTGATGATAGGCGATTTTTTTTTTGCCCAAAATGGAAGAATTGGACATGCCTGACATGTGGTTTCAACAAGACGGTGCCACATGCCACACAACACGCGAAACAATGGCCCAATTGAGAGCCGCCTTCGGTGAAGGTGTTTTGTTTAAAAGAGTGTCCATGGAGTTTCTTGCCCGTTCTTCTCCATAGGTACTGCTTTGGAATGGGCAACTAGCTTCATCTCTCTGACTGACCGACACCTTGACAATTCAAAAGTGCCTGTAATTGGTTTATTTGAAATAAATACTTTGAGTTTGAGTTTGAGTGAACAGTTTATCTCACGTTTTGGGCCCGTCAATTGGCCGCCTAGATCGTGTAATCTAACGCCTTTGTACTATTTCTTGTGGGGCCATGTTAAGGCTCATGTATACAGGTATAAACCAGCAACGATTGACGCACTGGGAGCCAATATTGAAGCATTTATTCGTGATATACCGGCTGATATGTTGGAGAGAGTGTGCCGAAATTGGGCCTTGCGAATGGGCCATCTAAACCGGAGCCGCGGCCAGCATTTGCATGAAATTATCTTCAAACATTAAATTATATTGATTGTTCTATCGATTCCAATAAAGATTTCATCAATTTTTTTGTGTTTTTTTTTGAAAATCAAAAAAATACCTCTTAAAAAATCACCCGTTATATATATTTTTTTACTGTATTTTATAACTCAATTTTCCAACTAATCTTCAAGTAAATTATCATTATGCATTTTAAATCATTTTATTGTAAATTTATTGGCAATGTAGTAATCATCGTGTTTTTTATGGATTCAAATTGGCGGCCATCATCACAGATAACGCCTGAGAGGTTTCATGTGTGACACCAACTGTAAAATAGGTTTTAAGTGTTTTGGAAATAAATAACTTCGAAAAGCAAGTGGTAGTAGAAGTTTATGCTCAAGCTACAGAAAGCTGCTATTAAAACTAACATTTGTAAAGCTGTTGTTTCATTTAAATTCAAGCTAATGTACCCGTTAAATGCTATACCGACTTGCTTGGCCTCTTACAACGTGTTTAATAAAATTTCATTTCAATAAAAAAAAACTCACAGTTTAATCCAGGTAGTCAATTGCCACATTTAAACACCTATAAAATTAATACGATCCAAAAAGAAATCGAAAATTCGTATCACCGCGATCGACTCCCATAAACAATAGGTAGGTACTATATTTATAAGGTACCGACAGCATTCATGAGATATGTCAGCCGATGCCGTTTGTTCGAGCCCCAGTCCACTTAATATCCGGAGACAAGGCCCGCTCCCCGGCGTTGGCCGCGAATTATCATATAAATGGAGAAGAAATCGCCGCCTAGTGTCCTCGTGGGACCGGCCTTGATAACATGGCCACATTGTGGCCACACGGAGCCACGGATATCTATTCAGTGATTAACCTTTGGGGCTATTGGGCCTTATATTGAACAGGACGCAATTTTTTTGTTTCGTTTTTACTCTTGGGAATGTGGAAAATTGGAATGGTGCATTGACTTTTTGTGCAAATATTGTTAATTTATTTATGTACACGAAAAAGCAAATTAGAGAGAGGTCTTGGATGGAATGCTATGCACGGATTTAATTCTATAGAAGCTAATTTTGAAAATATTGTTTTAAGAAAGCATGGCGCTGATAAAGTACCTACATTTACAAAACTCGTTGCATACCTAAGCTTGGCTCAGACGAGTGTTCTTCTACGAAGCTCTTAGCTCTTTACAAGAAATATGTTTAATACTGATCTTTCGAAATATGCCTTTGTAGATTATCCAACATTGCACTACACTAGACATTCCGAATTCCTTCGCTAAGCTTACCTTAAAGCGTGTGCTACCTTCGACATAGCTCGTCGACACAGCCCGTCGACTTCTCTAGACAAGACGTCGCATTCCGAATATTAGACATAACTTTTAGCAAACAATCCCAAGAATTTCTTTATGAAACCGAAACATTCTCAAATTGTTTTCAAATTTGAATTTGGAACTGGTGGGTACTATCGTTGTTATGTTCAATTTGTTATTTCATGAGATTCTTCATTGATTAAAAAGTTTCGTTTTTAATTAATTACTTTAAAATTAGGTATCCTCAACATGTACTTTTTTATTTGTTGCCCATGCGCGTTTGGGTTGTCCGGACAGACGTTTTTAAAGTACTGATTGTTAGACAACTTTTTGTAAAAACTTTTTGTAAAAGATAAATAACTTCATGCCGTATGTATACTATAGGGCATATACCGGTGTATACCTAGGGAAAGGTTTATTCAGAAGGAACTTGGTTCACAATTTCTGTTATGACTCCGTGTTTTCAAACCCGCAACTTAGTGCTTCGATCCCATAACCTCCAACCCACCAGACACATTGCAAAACGCAGGTAAATATAAGGTTAATCTATTTCTATGAACTAAATACGATCTACTATATTAATAGTGTACATTAGTCTTATTAAGGTAGGGTTATGTATTATATTTTGGCACCCGTACAAAACCGTATATTATTCATGCCTACTCAGTTGGACAGCTTAGCTCTCTATTTACGAAGAATATCTACGAAACTATACCCAATATAAGGGAGTTTACAGGCATTAAATGTACGCAAAGATATAATTTGATAACGACCAATAAAAATAAAATGGCACTAGAAATGTATCGTTCTGTAAGAGTAAAAGGCTGACTGCTAAAGCAAGTTCTACAGCTATCTTAATGACTTTCTACTTGAATTGAGAATACAGCATTGACAACTTAAGATACGTAAGTACTAGTGAGGTACTTTGCAGCCAATTTGCTCATGACAGAATCAAGCAGGTTCTAACCGCAAAGATTACCACATGTCAACAACAGCAGCAGTCATGTACTGTGTATCTCGGCACAAGCTCACATGAGATCCTGGTCCAGTGCTTGAGTGACAGTTCCGCAGCTGAATGTTAAAGAGGCTGCGACAATATATCTAATTGTGTCTCAGGCAACAGCCGCAGTCTCCGGAACGCGAAGCGAAAATCAATAGATACACGTCTTCGAGATGACTCTCCGCTACCACTCGTTTTTACGCTCATTTATAAATGTCCAATGTTTTATATAATGTAAGGGTTTGTTGACAGTGGGAGGGCTGCAACCTTATCAGGCGGCGCGCTATCGCCAACACGCCGACTCCGTGCCCCCTCCCCAGTCGATGCCCTACCACGCCCTCGGAGATCCTCGCGGATGCTGCGTCATGGACCACTTGTCATCTCAAGGACGAATATTAATTTTTTGGTGTAATTATGTAATGATGTAACTGACTTACCCGCGTGAGCGAGGTCCCGGTTTGGGCGCCATTTAGCGCGTGGTGGGAGCGCGGCAGAGACGGTTCGCACGGGTGCGCGCGGCGACGGGCGGCGCGCGACTGCCGCGCCGCGCGGACGCGCGTGCGTGCGTCGCTTGGCGCATGTGCACAGCTACCCGCTATTTGTTTTGCTCTGCGACTCCGTATCGGGCTTTCGTTAAAAGCCGCAGAAAACGAGATTATTCTCTCGTATAGATACGGTACGCGTTGCGGAGCATTCCAATGAACGTCGGCTAAAGTTCTCTGAGATATTGTCAGCTTTTATTCACGTCGCTTGACATGAATCGCAATGGACATCGTGCGGATTTAAAAGCCGGGTAAACGTAAACAACCTCTTTACAGATAATAGAGAAAAATGTTTAACTGGATTTGTGCAAAGTTTAGAGGATATCGTTTTTAATGAATTCGTAAGTCGCTTTAAGTTATTCTTACGAAAACGAGTGTTGGAAGTAAAACCAGCTTTTGTAGATAGGAATTTTCTTTCGTTTAAAAAGAAAGGAGATATGGAATTCCTCAAGCTGCCGGATGAGAATCCTGCAAATTGAATGCATTAATGACTCACAGTTTTTCGCATATTTAGAATACGTATGAATGAACTACATAATATGTTGATTACGCCTTACTGGTGAAAGTAAAGGGACCATATCGCAAGAAATGACAGTCAGAACCTGGGTTCAAAATTCACGTTGGAAAGACTTAATTGTAGACACTAAGCTAATAATTTTTTAAATCATACTTCATGTACGAAACGTGATAAGGTAAAATTGAAAAGAAAAGGCATAATATGTAAAAAAATACACCCCAAGTGCTACGCGCCTATGCGTCTACGATAACCGGCATAACTCGTAGCAGTCGTAGCAAACCAACTACGGCGTAGCGCTTTATCTACGGGGTTGTTTTTTCTGAAACATTAAAGTGGCGGTTTCTAGACGTTAATAAGTGATGTCTTAGAAAAATATATGAGGAAGTGATTCTAAAAACAACATCATACAGAACATCACGCTTTATTCCCCGAAGGGTTAGACAAATAAATACACATAGTACATGCAGGGTCCAGAGCCCATTGCCATCAACTAGTCACATATTCAGAACTCAGACCTGCTACTAAGCAATTCCAGACTCGGGAATCGAACCCAGGTCCTCATTCTTAGCAGTAAACTGCAACTAATACGTATAATTGTAGTTTGATGCAGTTAGTGGCAACAAATCTGTCTATACAGGGTGTAACCGAAAGGGTATATACATACAAAAGGATATGCTACAGACCACCAAACTTAACAACTTTAACTATGGGACCAACTTTGAAGTCGCAAAATAAATTAGCTTTTCTATAAATTTTTGGTCACGTGACTCGTTGAAATGTAGGGAACAGCTGATTTTTTTCACGATTTCGGAGTTGGTCCCATAGTAAAAGTTGTTCAGTTTGGTGGTCTGTAGCATATCCTTTTGTATGTATATACCTTCTTTATTATTTCTATATATATACAGAGTTGATATGACAGACGGGCCTTTCCTTTAAACAGCTTATACTAGGCACCATTTTCAAACTCTGTACCAAAAATCAATTAAATAGGAGCAGTAGTTTAGTCGCAAATGTTTTTTTAAGTTTTTGCCCCGTTTGAACACGATGTATCTTTCCTAACAGCGCTCCGGCTTGCACGCGTCGGTGCCGCTGCGTTACAAGGTCAGTTTTTATTTACAAAGGATGGTTGCGTTTTACTCTGATTTGTAAGCTATTTAGTTTGTTTGAAAAAATAAAAACCTCATTTTTGGTGCTTTTTATACCGTACCGAGTTAATACTAAACACGTATAGTATACGTAGTGTAATTGAATGCCCCTCTGTCATATCAACTCTGTATACCCTTTCGATTACACCCTGTATAAATAATAGCAACTGTATCAGCCAAACTACTTATATTCTGTCAAAATCTCACTGTGAAAACTTAGGTGAAGTGAGCTTGAAGTGAGATGTCACTCCACTTGCTAGGGATTAACACTGTCCGTAGTGTTACGTACGTAATAGCGTGTTATCACGTTGAGATTTTTACTGAATACCAGACGGCATCTGTCTGGTAAATAATGCTGGAATGAACCTTTTTGGCGCGGTCGTTAGGCACACTCAGTTATTATTTAAAAAAAAAAAAAAAAATTTGTATCTTGTGTATCACCGACTGTGTCCAAATAATACTTATTTGTTAGGCAAGGCTGTAAAGTTGATTTTTAGCGCGAGTACTTCTATTGAAACCTGAGTAAGCGAAGGATTCTAGGGTTGAACCATGAGCGAAGCGAGTGGTTCAAATATAGAATACTGAGCGTAACAAAGGTTTCAAAGGTACGAGACGCAGAAAAGCTTTGCTGCCGAGCGCAACACACAATTTTTCACCTCACTACAGCGAGGAAACTGCTAGGTGCAAGAAAACAGGTGTTATATGTTCAGTTTTATTTTGTTCGAGTGTCTCAGATACATTGACTCATGTGAAGAAAAACACAGATACTGGGCAATGTATCTTATGAGTTACATAGATTATCTCCAAAATTAAATACCCTGTATTTTGTGCTATATCCTACTTGTCCTCTAAGGAGAATGAAAGAAAAAAACTAATTAAATACAAATAACTAACTAATTTAATTTAATACATATTTATTTTTGCCAAGCAAAGGATTAAATAACATATTATATTCGTATTTATTTTATTTAAAAAATTAAACTTAAATTACTACACAATTGGGTATTTGACAGGGTAGTATGTTTATGGCATAAGTTCAAATGTTTTTTTTAATCAAATGGAATACGTATTAACATTAATTCCAATTTTGCAATTATATCCTCGCAAAATATTTAATTTCTGTACTGTGATGGAAGTTTTTAAGGTGAGCAGTATTATTTAATATTATATTTTAGACCGTGTCTTGCATTTTCAGTGGACTGGCAGTATAGAAAATTATTAAATAGAAAGGTTCGAATTTTAAAAACTCTTTCCACGCTAGAGAGCAAAAAGCGATTTTGGGCTCAGATTTCGAATGACAAACAGACTCTTTCCGAGCCTGTGAGGTGAAAAGGTTTTTTCTTTCTTTCTAGGACAGAGTTGACAGTATTTATCTAGTCAGCTCACTTTACGTAAACAGCTTGTTTTGAACTTTTTAACTACACGTGGGCGTTCAACACTAGTTTTTAAAAACTCGATCACGTCTAAAACCGTTAATTAACCGGTTCTTTCCCCAAGCTCTATAATTTACTGTCCACCTACTGATACAGGGAAGTTATTTTAAGCACGCAAAACTGTCACGTACTATCACGAGTGCTTTTCCCAATTCTGGTGGAGGTCGCGCCGTCTCGCTGGTCACGTAACCATGTACCTACCCTTTTACTGAATCGTACGTGATAAATGTATCAAATGTCAGACCCCGCGCCGTATGGACGTATGAAAGTTAACTCATATTTTCTGACGTCGTAAATCTGTCTTATTCTGAGATGTTTCTTATTGGTGTGATAAAGTTATTGTAGTTGTCTAGTTGGCCAGAGAAGGCGAAAGATAAAGAGAATTGGAATAGTAAACGGGAGACCTGTGCCCTGTGGGACTCAATAGGTGTTTTTTTAAAGTGGCTAGATGCTTAAATTGTGTTTTAGGTAAGAGGTATTGATCCTACAGGCTACAAACCAAAGCGATATTACGATTTACAATATATCTTAATTAAAAAATCGCCTTTATTTCTAATGGTCGGTAGCGCGACTACCGAACGAAAGATCCCGGGTTCGATATGTTTTTTGTCTTTTTTCCAGGAGGAGTTTCGCACTATCAAGCCGAAATCTTTATTTGTGTCTGGTTATAGTTTAGGTTCCTATGAACAATCTCACGTCTACTAAGTCCATCAGGGAGTAGGTACTGGCGTGATGCTATCTTATTTCAGAAAAACAGTTATCATTATCAACATCACATTAATTCAAAAGAGAAACTTATTAAATGTTTATGCCATGCACCAAACAACCCAACCTTTGGAGTAAACAATACAAAAACCACTGTTGTTAACGTCGACTTTGACGTTAACAACAGTGGTTTTTGTATTGGCATGGTGGTCTTTTATTTGCAGGGTAATGCTCAGACGGTAAGTAAAAATAGGTACGGTACCGCGCTCTCACAAAATAATGCCAAACCATGTAGTACTAGCACGACCTTGAAACATTGTGTTGCTACATTGAAGCTATAAAATTGAAAACTCAATCAAACTTAGTGGCGAAAGTGACAAAAAAAATATGGTTTCGAGGTTATCGATTTTCTCTAAAAAGGTTTATTTTTATCCTTTTTACCACAATAGAAACTTAATACCTTTTTTATTCTTGTTTTAGTACTGGCAATTTAGAATGAATTGTCAGTTGTCATAAGTTTTTGTAGTTTGGCAACATTGAGAGGTTCTTCCAGAATCAAAAAGTGTGACGGGCGAATACTATAAGAATTTTGTGATAAATTTATATTAAAAATGTCGACAATCGCTCAAGCTTTATCCGTCGCAGGAACCAGATCATCAGGGGCGTCAGTCAGAAGTCAAAATGGTAATGTTTGTATGATATTTCACGTCGATTCACATGAGGTTTTTGTACTCCGGTAGATCACATGCATCGCGACTTATGGTTACATTTTTGTAATTATCTCGAAAAAGAGATGTTAATGTGGCAAAAACTTCGTGTAATATGCTTTTTAGCCGTGTAAACTTCAATTTGGACGGAAGTTAGTTCAATTTTAGCAATATTTTTGTTAGTACTAAAATAACCTATGTATTTGAGTGGGAGACAATGAAATTTCTGATGTTATTGAAATTATTCACAGTAATGGCAGCGGCAGCCATAGCCAACATAGTGAAGAGTTCACTGGGGCCCGTGGGACTTGATAAAATGTTGGTTGATGACATTGGAGATGTAACAGTCACAAATGATGGAGCCACTATTCTCAAGTAAGTTCAATAACTATTTACCTTTACAACACTTTACCTGTTGCAAGTTTCATTCTTCCCTATTCAAACTTCAGTAAAAAATTGTGTAATTAGTAAAAATATTGAATCGAGTGTTCAATACCATAATATAGCTGTAATTTCTCATGAAAGTCCTTATTCAATGTGCTTTTAGGATGTTGGAGGTGGAGCACCCTGCTGCTAAAGTATTAGTAGAACTGGCACAGCTGCAAGATGAGGAGGTCGGAGACGGCACCACATCAGTTGTGATCATTGCTGCTGAACTTTTGAAGGTAAAAAAATAAGATATAAACAATTAAGAATCAATGTGCTGAAAAACAATAGGTACATGCTGTATATACTATGTAAGAAGGTTATGGTTTCCGCACTCAGTCTTAAGACAGACCATTGTGCCTGGGCCATGGCGGACTTTGGTGGTTATTCCAACCAGCCCACCTCTGTATAGTACATCTGTGACAGATCTGAGTGTTCCAAGGGTCTCTGTTCTGATCAGTGTGACGCCTATGCAGTCAAAGAGAAGAAAGTGTTTATTTAGTGCATTCCTGTTCTGTCCAGGCAAAGCAAGGGCCTGGTCAACCCAACCTGCCTTGCTGATTATTTATTATTAGGCTCTTCAACAATGAGTACTGTTACACTCATTACAACTTACACATTGCTAACTTGTATAAGTGCCTTATTTATTACATATATAAGCACAGCATGCACTATATTATGCACATTAAGTAACTAAATAAATCAAGTAATAAATCGAAAAATTATAAATTAAATTACACAGATTAAATAAAATTCAATTAGATTTTAATTTTGATATTTTTTATATTAGATTTTTATAAATCTATTTGACTAAATTATAACTATTAAAATCATCATTATAACTCTCTTGACTCTAATTTGCAAATTCCAAAAATGTATAAAAAAAATTGAGTTTTGCAGGCTACCTCAGTGCTTCCTCTTTAAGTTAATAGAACTCTTTTTGTATTAGCTTTTTGCTACCATAACATGCTATATAAAAAGAAGAAACTGTACCAATTTTAACCACTTTAGAAATATAGGAATCTAGATTTCTGAATACATTTTTGATGTAAAATAAATATATAAAAGAGTTTATGTGAGCTTTCAAGTAAAAAACATAGTTTACAATATATAATAGGCCAGGTATGTATAGTTAGTTACTTGTCAGATCTACATAATAATAAAGGTTTGTGTATATTAATTTTCTTTTAGAATGCCGATGAATTAGTGAAGAACAAGATCCACCCTACAAGTATTATCTCTGGTTACCGTCTCGCGTGCAAGGAGGCTGTCAAGTATGTGCAGGATAACCTCACCGTCACTGTGGAGTCACTTGGAAGGCCATCTATTGTCAATGCTGCCAAGACCACCATGTCCTCCAAACTTATTGGGGCGTATCCTTTTGACAATATTTTGTTTTTTTCGTAACTAGACCTGTCTTAAAGAAGATAAGTAATTTTCTATCATTGCAAAAAACTTTTGTCATTTTTAATTTTGTGACGTCATCTTACATTTTCGTATGATTCATCAAAATAATGTAATTGACTGATAAAGAGTGATTGTTTTTTAAAGCATTAGTCATGTTATGATCAGCCAGTTCATCTAAACAATAATATAACCTTAACACCAACCGCAGTGATGCAGATTTCTTCTCTGAAATGGTAGTGGATGCTGCAATGGCGATCAAAGTGACAGACTACAAAGGAATCGCTCAGTATCCTATTAAGGCTGTCAACATCTTGAAGGCTCATGGTAAAAGCGCTCGGGAGAGTGTGCTGGTCAAGGGCTACGCTCTTAACTGCACTGTGGCTTCCCAAGCCATGCCCAAGAAGATTCTGAATGCGAAGATTGCGTGTCTCGATTTCTCGCTACAGAAGACTAAGATGAAGCTTGGTGTTCAGGTAAACCAGCTTATCTTTTACTAGTTGACCCGAGAGACATCCTATCTTAACTATGATACCTACCTTACCAACCCTACCTGCGCTACCTACTCTACCTAGCTACCCTACCTACTCTACCTACCTACCCTACCTACGCTACGTACCTACCCTACCTACTCGACCTTACCTACCTAACTAATTTTTACCTTATTACTGAAATCGGTCCAGCTGTTTCCGCGTAATGGCGTGAAGGCAACGGATATATGGAATAATTTTTATATATTTAGATGCATAATGAAACTTCCAAATTATATTCCACCTGGATAAATTGATTAATAGGTACATCTTATAGAATATAATATAAATGATTTATTTACTCACCAACCATTGTCCTCTCTTATAATGCAGTCAGTATTGCCAGTTAACTACATACTAACCGTAAACAACAATTACAGGTCCTAGTAAGCGACCCAGAAAAGCTAGAAGCTATTCGCGCCCGCGAGTTGGATATCACCAAGGAGCGTCTGCAAAAGATCCTGTCGACCGGCGTGAACGTCATCCTGTGCTCGGGCGGTATCGATGACCTGTGCCTTAAGTACTTCGTCGAAAACGGCGCTATGGGAGTGCGCCGGTGCAAGAAGGCTGACCTGAAGAGGATTGCCAAGGCTACTGGAGCAGCGTTCTTGACTTCCCTGACTAATATGGAAGGCGAAGAAGTGTTTGAGGCCAGCATGATTGGAGAGGCGGCTGAAGTTGTACAGGAACAGATCTGTGATGACCAGCTCATTCTTATCAAGGGGTGAGGGTTGTTTCTTGATTATAATTGCAATTTTATGATATTTTAATTGGATAAGAATGTAGTCAACATTTTAAAAGTTCAGTATGATTATTAACTGAATGCAAAGAAAGGTTCTTGTATTTATGAATGCTGATACATTGTTGATAACTGACTACTAAGAACACAGCGGTCTTCTTACTCATTTATTTTCACAACAAAACGAATTTTTCAACTCGGACCAGTAGTTCCAGAGATTAGCGCGTTCAAACAAACAGACTCTTCAGCTTTATAATATTAGCATAGATTACTTAAAACATAAATCGTGCAGATTACATGTTTCTCCGGTCATATGAAAAGATTTTATTTTTTATGTTTCTCTCTGTGATGGCATTTTTGTCGAAGGCCATTTTTTATTATTTTATACTCTCCCTCTAATACCAATTTTCTTTTATCTCCAGCCCCGTAGCCCGCACCGCGGCCTCAATAATCCTGCGCGGTCCCACAGACGCGTACTGTGATGAGATGGAACGCTCTGCCCATGACGCGCTGTGTGCCGTGCGGCGCGTGCTCGAGTCCGGCCGCCTTACGCCCGGTGGAGGTGCCGTGGAAGCTGCGCTGTCGATATACTTGGAGAACTTCGCTACAACACTGGTAATTAGTTTAAGATATCATGGCAAAATTATAACACACTTTTTTTTTGCGGGTGGGAATTCATCGAAAGACTCCTCCCGTTCTGGGTGGGGCGGAAGGGAGTGTCGGACTTTTACTGACTACAACCCATCCATGTTCCTTCCTTAGCCCTTTATGTTCCGGGGTAGTGGTAACGCTTTCGGACGATCCCGCTTACCCGGCAAATTAGAACAAACTATTCGTACCGCAGACCATAACCCACTTGTCATCAGGCACCGCATGCCCGGTCACCTGTACATGTGACGATCAAATATATATTTGTATGTCAGCAAATGGTGATAGTATTTCTGAGTAAACTTGCCAACCAAAAAAAAAATATCATTTAAACAATAATTGCCATCGACATGTTAAAATAACGGGCATAATTTGGGTATACTACTGGTACCCCTTGAGGATAACAGGCGAGACGTTATGTGTAGACATTCAGTCACACTCCAACACGCTAGAAAGTAGCGCAAGAATATAGAGATGTATGAAGACAAAATCTTATCTTATAGTCTTATCACTAATCATATTTCATGTTATGTACTAAAAATTCAATTTTACAGAGTTCCCGCGAGCAGCTAGCGATCGCCGCATTCGCACAGTCTCTGTTGGTCATCCCGAAGACATTAGCCGTTAACGCGGCGCGCGACGCGACCGACCTCGTCGCCAAACTGCGTGCCTACCACAACTCATCACAGACCAAGGTAAGGCTTCCAATGACTCCATTGATTGATGATTACAATTTCTTCCCAGTTTTTTTTATCCCTAATGCATCTCAGCTACTTGGGTTCCTTTTTACAATGCATAATTTGTAGAAGCTTTAATATTGTAAGATTTATAAGAGCTAACCCTGTGATTGTGTAAACTGTGGACTTAGTATTCTTCTGACAATTTGGGGACCACTGGCATCCATCTGGTATGACGGAAAAGTTTAACTACTAATTTAAATAATATTAATCTCTCTATACACATGACTTGTTGTGATATGAACCTGTCACAACACATCTGGTATGACGGAAAAGTTTAACTACTAATTTAAATAATATTAATCTCTCTATACACATGACTTGTTGTGATATGAATCTGTCACAACATAATATTGACTACGCCCTTGTCTCTTTCCCAGGTTGAGCACGCGAATCTGAAGTGGGTCGGCCTAGACCTGACAGAAGGTGTCTTACGCGACAACCTAGCAGCCGGAGTCCTCGAGCCAGCCATTTCCAAGGTGAAATCCCTCAAGTTCGCCACGGAAGCCGCCATCACCATCCTCCGCATTGACGACATGATCAAGCTGGACCCCGAGCAATCGAAGGGCAAAAGTTACGAAGACGCCTGTCACGCCGGAGAACTATAATAATCTTTAACATACGCTGCACTTGCGACTAACGTAACATGTACAAACAAACTCCTGTATCATGATGTTATGTTAGGTGTAAGCTCTAAAGCGATCTCAGTACTGCACTTGACTGAATTTTAATACACTTAAACATGACGTCATGTTAAGAGGTCTTTCTGTGTGCGTACACCCGCCTTCCGCCGCTAAATTCCCGTCGTATGTAAAGTTAGCACTGCCTTCAAGCGATATCACTGGACAATCGTATGTGGTGCTAATTATATAAGGTGACTGGTAATTAGTGACCGATATTTAAACACTTTTTTTGTATACTCAATAGTTTTATTTTTATCACAATAACAATTCAACTGGCGCGCGCAAAATTCAATGAACTTCGCGCCGATCAGCTGTTAGCAGCTATTGAGTATACAACAAAAGTTTCTTTGGGAAAGTTGATCGTAATCATAAGTACAATCACGTGTTTAAATATCGGTCACTAATTACCAGTCACCCTATATAGTTCGAATTTGCAGTCAAAATCACAAAAAAAGTTATTTTTATTATATTAATATTACAAATGAATAGCTAAAACGTGCTGAGATCAATCTATGAAATAGTATAGAATGCTTGAGGTGCCTGTATGTCGACGTACTATTGTTTTGTATGTCGGGGGTGTATAACTAACATGTTAACACTTCACAGAATATCTCCAATGCCTTTATTATTCAATTGTCTTACTTGTAAGCTATAAAATAGTATTATTGTTAATTTGTATAAATGCATCTTCACTGCGAATAATTTATAGCCGGGAGCTATCTTGATCCGACGCTTCGCTGTGTCAATTTTCGTCAAGGCATTTTGGTTTAATGGTTCCGTGAAAAGTGACCAAAACTTGTTTGTATAAGTATTCCTTTGAGAAGTGATCCTGGTATTGTAAGTCAGTTGAGAGATGTATATGGTCAGGTAAATGTTTTGTCATCTCTGTGCAGGGTTAACTACCGTCACAATATTTTGCATCAATGGAAGATTAATTTATTTTAAGAAACCGTCTTTGCTTTTAACATTTAATGCTAGTTTATTTGCTAGGGCGTGTCGTGCGCCACACTGATAATAAAATTTTAATACTATTATTTTGTTTTATTTGGACGTAGTTACACGATAAGGATCCAATCCACAAAACTACCAAAATGGAGTTAAGTATACCAAAGAGACCGCAAAGGTTGATACTTTCGTTCAGCAAAAAGATCCCAGTGAAATACGAACACATGACATTGTTATCAACACGAGGTACAGTCAGCATCAAAAGTTGATGACCACATTTAGATTTTCAAAATCGATGTACACCGTAATATGCCTTAATCGCTCAACATGATAAGCGCCACAAATATATGAATATCATAAAAGGTCATATTGTAGGTGACCATCACTTTTCAAAAGTCGCTAAACAAAGTTATATTAAAAAGAGCATAACATTCTTCGTCTCTAAAGTCTCTGAACAAATTTTTGACAAAATTAGCATACCATCGTTTATCTCTAAAGTCCCTGAACAAAATGAAATGTTTTTAAGGTTTTATATGTGTGTTATGAGGAAGGTTATCTCAGGGAAAGTCACCTTTTTAGTAATAAAGTATATTTGGAGTAAACACAAGTAAAGTACACAGTAAAATAACACTGGGATCGAAAACCCTAAATAAAATTATAAGTTCGCGTAACAATATGGCGGCACGAGACTCATCGAGACAGGCATGCGTGTAGCGACTTGCGCGGTACTTTAAGATACGCGTCTACGCAGTAAGCGTGTGGGCAGCGGACTGGCGCGTGGATGCGCAACGCGCAACGCCTGTCTCATAACGCGTGCGAAAGGAACAGATACATTATTGTCGGTATCGTGACGGCACGCGACCGCGGGACGCTCGCACTGGACGCACTTGCGTATGGGTTGCTACAGTGTGTATTTTTTTTCGGTAGGTATATGTGTTTGGTATATAAATTAAGTATACACATGCACATGTAAATCATTAATTACGTCGATGGTATAAATTCAAACAGAATCTGCGTGATTTTTTGAAAGTGAGTCTTATTGCTATTCGATTCAAATAAGGTTACTATTCAATCGTAATACAGAAAGCTCGACGCGACATCGACGGAATTATTTTTAAGCGGAATATGCTTATCTTTATAATCGTGCTTACGAGCTTATTTTGAAAAATAAACTTAAAAATCTGCTTGCCGCTTGAACATCCACTTCTAATATTTCTCATTGATACTATGAAAAAAAAAAAACAAAATTATTTTGGAAAGTTAAATTCGAAACATCCATTTTTTTTACATGATATAGTTTGTATAGGACAAGATACAATAAAAACTTATACATACTTAAATTAAAAGACTATCTAACTAACTATACATACAAATAAATCCAAAAAAAGACAAAAAGGACACATAAGCGTCGAAGTACTCATCCGCATCGCTGTCATCAGGAAACGTGCCCAGAAGACGGGCAGCATTGCCACGTTGAATGGCAATGCTAATTCTTTGGCCAAAGAACAATCCAGCCCTCTGGTCACGCGAAGTGTCGACCAATCGGCGAATTAATTTATTTTAGATTGTAGAAATTTAAAGGTCAATAGCAAATAAAATATTTAGGACAAGATTGGATTTATAACTCTGAAGCGAGCACTTTTTTAATCCGCAGTTCAGCTACTTTTGATATAGAGGAACTCGTGGCTAAGTACTAACAGCCGCACAGGTCGATCCACCAGGTTAAGCTACGCTTGCCGGGGTTTGCCGTGGATGGGTGACCATCTTTACATACCGAGGCTCCTCCGTGCCTCGGCAAGCACGTTAAGGCGTTGGTCCCGGCTGTCATTTGTGCATCTTTGACAGTCGTTACGGGTCGTCCGAAGCCCGAAAATCTGACAGCCATTCTTACCAAGGGGTATCGTATTGCCCAGTTACTGGGGTTGTGGAGGTCGGATAATCAGTCGCTCCCTCCATGTAAAATACTGGTATTCAACTGCATCCGGTTAGACTGGAAGCCGACCCCAACATAGTTGGGAAAAGGCTAGGCAGGTGATGACTTCAGCTACTTTTGATAGTATAAGTTTACACGCTACGTATTCGAAACAAAATAATGTTCAGTAACTTTTGTTATTTATGATGTTAAGTTATTTTTGGACGTTGCCATGATTACACTAGATAACCAAAACAAGCATTTTATTGTTCAGTGACTTTTGTAAAACTAAATGTTATGATATTTTCGGATATTATAACGATCAGCAATTTTTGACAAAATGGTGTTCAGTGACCTTTGACGAGTAGTGTTCAGTTAATTTTGAACTTTAATGATGTTCATTCAATACTGACGCCCTTCATGTTGAGCGATTTATGGGTGATATATTGTACAGTGATTTTGAAAATCTGAATGTGGTCATCGACTTTTGATGCTGACTGTACCAGTCCACATGTATGGCGGGCATTTATTTTGAATCCACTGAAACCTTAGAGCATTTATAGGTTAAATGCTCTAAGACTGAAACAATCCAATCTTCATGGATCATTAGTGTGAAACAGTATTTATTGGTTCACTTGGATCCTTTCTGATAATTATTGTAACTTCCAAAACCGATACATTGTAAACCACTTAAACGATCCAAACACTTTGAAGCAATTAAATTTTATAAAAAAAAGATGAAAGATTTATTAATTTCATAAAAAGTGACATAAATGAAGACTAGTATTATGAACTTAAAAAAAATGAAAGGAAAAACTTTTGATTTTTCTGAAGGGACTACCATTGTGTGGCCGGGAATGACTTCTCCCGTTCTGGGTGGAGCGGAAGGTAGTGTCGGACTCTTACTGACTAAAACCCATCCATGTTCCTTCCTTAGCCCTTTATGTTCCGGGGTAGCGGTAACCCTTTCGGACAATCCCGCTTACCCGGCAGGCCCTTACAGGCCCCTTCACATGCTGACATCTCTTTGAGGTGCGCGTGGAAGATATACGCGCCGTCCGGCACGGGCCTACTGTGGCCGGGAGTCGTCACGTGTCTCCCGACGCCCGGGGCGTCTCCCGCAGCAGCTGGGACGGGAGGACCTTTCTCTCTCCCATAATGCCTTCGCGAGCACGACTGTTTCGCAGAAGGAGGTGACTGCCTCCCATTCCCTCTCGCTTCGGACCATGGCTTGCCCAGGGCCGGGCGTGAGAGGTCGCCGCCGCCGATCGCCTCTACGAGGACACTGCGGTGCTCCGCCCAAGCGAGGCAGGTTTGCACCGTGTGCTCCACCGTGTCCTCAGGGCGATCCTCGCAGTGGTTACACCCGGGCGTTTCCTACCACCTGATGTTGTGCTGGAACCTCCCGAACCATCCATGTCCGGTGAGGACCTGCGTCAGGCGGTTGGTGAGGGCGCCATGACGCCTCTCTAGCCACTCCTCAAAGAGGGGCCTTACCGCCACACAAGGACGCTTGCCGCCTCGCCTGAGAGCGTGCGGTACCCCCGGATCAGCCTAATGGCTACCACCTTTTGGGGCGCGTTCAGGTAGTGAGCGGCTCGCCGCCGCAGTGAACGCGCTCACACCGGGGCCCGTAAAGGGCAATGGACCGCACGGCCATTTTGTGGCCTGAGAGCAAAAAAATAGCTCAACCTAAACTAGACGATCTGAGGTCCATGCACCATTTAATCCCAAAAGAATGCCTAGAATTTTACAAGTCTCTACAGGGGGACGAAAATAATATATAGAGGATGACCTCGACGGTTTTAGTGGGCAGCCTGATTTTAATGCAGAATATGAAAGTCAGGGAGAATAAGCACACTATAATAATGGTTATGAGTTTGAACCTCAACTTTTTACTATTATACCTAATTATTGGTACAACTACTTACTTTTTGTTTCAAATATTGATAAGAAAAGATGTGTGCGATTATAAGAATCAAACAATTTTAGTTAATTATAAGTAGTTTTATTTATTTTTAAAGAGTTTGTCATCTGTTCCTAAAGTGGATCCTTTTTGAGAAACATCATTTTATGCTGGTTTCATTGAGAATATTATTTATCAAAAATGATCCAAACCCTTATTTTCTTGAATAATATTTGCAGTATGACATTAAACTTAGTAAATATGATTTAAAGTTAAAATATAATCAGTTATCCTTCTAATTTAAAAAAAAACCAACAAATTTACAGCATCGCGTCATAGAAGAATGCCGTTGCAAACTTTAAATTTCAATATCTCAAAACTAGCTTAATGTGGATTGGATCCTTATCGTGTAACTACGTCCATTTTACATGACTTCACCTAGTTATCAACAAGGATGTACACCAATCGAAGTCCCCGAGTAAGCGGGTCGATCAATGAAAGTTACTTGTAACATCACGCCTGTTCTCCCCGAAGGGGAGGCAGACGTCGAGACTTGCAGACTTCCCTAAAAATACCAATACATTAAAATATACTCGTTAACAGTAATAGTTCTACAAAAAGTAAAGAAGCATTTTGTCACTAAGAGCTTGTCCAGAAAGGGCGAATTCGACGCGATTCTCTCGCGCGTATTTCGCGCGACCGTTGCGTCCACAAGGTGCGTACACTGCGTACCAAATCGCGAGCATTTGGGGAGGAATTTTGGCGCTCCATTTCCCTCGATACGTGCACTCGCTCTAGAGTTCGCGCCGTTAACTGGACGCAACAAAGCGTCCCTAGTATCTCGACTCGCGCGCAATACGCGCGAATCAAGCGCGAGTCGAGAGTCTGGCATATAAGTGCACGCGATTTACGCGCGTATTTTGAATTCGCGCGATGCTTGTGGACGCGATGTATTGACGTCTAGTACCTCGACAACGCGCGTATGAATTCGCGCGATACGATTCGCGACGAATTCGCCCCTTCTGGACAAGGTCTAAGCTTTTGAACCACAACCCCGCAAATCGTAGCTACAAAATGCAGTGGTCACGTGTGAATAGGTGAATAGTGTCGCTGCAGCTTCTTGCCGTTGCGTTGTGGTAACTAAAAAATCAAAACAAATAGAATGAGGTCGAGACTTGCAGACTTCCCTAAAAATACCAATACAATAAATACACGTTATTAGTTCTACAAAAAGTAAAGAAGCATTTTGTCACTAAGCTTTTGAACCACAACCCCGCAAATCGTAGCTACAAAAAGCAGTGATCACGTGTGAATAGTGTCGCGGCAGCTTCTTGCCGTTGCGTTGTGGTAACTAAAAAATCAAAACAAATAGAATTGTCTACGTAACTGTTTGCGTGCGATGTGGTCCGGTAAAATTAGCATCACGTGTTGTCGTGGTGGTATGTATTTGGGCCCTTGAAACATTTACTACAACAATTTTAGTACCGCTTTTGTTTTAATGTAAAAAAACAAAGACTACAAAAAGTGGCTAGCCAAAATATTTCTTATTCAAAGGATGACTAACCTTTTGAATACCAGAGCATAAACGCACGCACAAATTCATTTCTTCCTAACCAGAACTGCCCATCCATGGTGTCTTTTAATTTGTTTCATGTCATTAAATACGTACTTACGAGAGCTTTAATTTTTAAGATAGGTATCTATATAATCATTCACAAAAGTAATGATTTAATTGTTTATTTCGTGTTATAGTGTTGTTGCATGCGCTTGCTTGTCACGTATAATTATGTGACAATCGCGTTCAAAAGGTTAATAGCTTTCAGCTATTATTAAAACACAATAGTTATTGACTAGTAGGTAGTTCAAAGTTTCAAACTGAAGCGAATGCCACAGGCTCTCTTGAGTATTAGTGTTCTGTAGGGACGTGAGCGCGTCTATTGTTTTGACCTCAATGTTAACGTTACAAAATAAATAAATGTTTGAATTTTAAATTCAAAGGCGGTAGGCCCGGCAGGTATCAAAAGTCATTTTATTTTCTTTGGCTCGAAACGGAATAAAAAAAAGGGTTGTGTGTTCCAGAATATGCTATAAATAATAAGCTTAGCATCTCTTCTCAATCTTTCTTTTCTGTCTTTACTGAAACACATATTGCCATCCTGTTGTCATTTTGTACATTTTGCTCTGACGTTTATGCCTCGAAGTTAATTTATTGTGTATTTTCACCTCCAATTTGAATAGATTAGACCGCAATATAATGTAATTCTGTTTTTATTTTTTGTAAACAACAACCAGATAACAGTGGATAAAACGTATGAACCAATGCTGATAAAGACATTCACTAAAAGTAACTTGTAATCGTAATTTACTGCTAAAGAAAACATGTTGCTTAGAAAAATAACTTCACCGATAAATAATTTAAGTAAAAATGTTTGCCGGGCTCTCTCTACGTCGGCAGTTCCTAAGGTCATAGTATAATTATGTTAATATTTGAGTTATATAACCAGTTCTTTAATGTACTTACGTGTGGTGTGTGTTTGGGGTGCTCAGTTGTTACCTCAAATAATATTGTTTACCCGCTGTATTTCGACTAAAAGCACTTTAGATCAATTTCTTGTATTTGAAACCCGATACAGCCCTACAGAATTGTCAGTAGATAATTTACTGAACTCTATTTTTATAATGTTGCAGGAAGAGAAAATAAAAGTAAAAAACTGTGATATTAACTATGTAAAAGTTGGTAATGGAGCCCACCATGCCCTATTCTTGCCTGGTGCTTTGGGCACTATATGGACTGAAGGAAAACCTCAAGTGGAGGGATTCAACCGTGAGAAATTTACTTTAGTAGTTTGGGATCCCCCAGGCTATGGCAAGAGCAGACCACCAGAGAAAAAGTTCACTACCGACTTCTATGAAAAGGATGCAGAAATGGCTTTTGAGTTCATGAAGGTATGTGGCTACTTACAAAATTATTTTCTGTCAAACAAAAAAAATATTGCCGAAAAATAATGGTCTTGAAAGACACCAAATATCTGGTTTCTAATTGATAACCAAGCAAGCGAAGATCTACATTAGCTTATGACTGAAATAAACTGAAAACTAAGTGTGTGGGCCTTTGCACAGCAGGGGAATCCTCCTGCTCGTCAAAGGCCTAAAGCAGGCTAACACTATGCAGTTATATTGTATAAACAAGGGTAGCTTTAATATATTTAACAGTATTATTATTTTCTAGGCCTTGAAAATTCCCAAGTACTCTCTTTTGGGATTTAGTGATGGTGGAATAACAAGTTTGATCCATGCTGCCAAGTACCCAGATGCTGTCAACAAGCTAGTGGTTTGGGGCAGCAACTCTTTCATCATGCCTAATGAACTGGAAATGTATAAGAGTAAGTTTCCTTTTTCTAGTGAAGAATTTATTTTAAGCCAAGTTTTTCACAATTTTGTCAAAAATTGATTGCAGCCGTAAGCTCTTTCCGAAGTGGTTCCGCTGGCGGCCTCGACGGCCTGACTCCACAACATCTCAAGGATCTTTTGAGCTCAGGCGCCGGGGAAGCTGGTGAGTCGCTTTTGAAGGAGCTTGCGGCCCTAATTAACCTCATGCTCACCGGCGGTGTGAACGAAGCCGTCGTCGATGTCTTATACGGGGCCAACCTGTGTGCCTTACGTAAGAAGGACGGCGGCATTCGTCCCATTGCCGTTGGCTGCACCTACAGGCGCACGGCAGCCAAAATATGCTGTAAGCTATACAGTGAATCGCTTTCAGCTAAGTTTCAGCCCCTGCAGCTAGGTTTTGGCTCTAAAGGGGGCTGTGAGGCTGCCGTACATGCCTTTTCCACCTTTTTAACCTCCAACAAAGGTGGGATAATCCTCAAGGTTGACGTAAAGAATGCCTTTAACTCTGTCAACAGGGACACTTTGTTGGCTGAAGTCAAAAAGGAATTACCCGAAATTTATGGTTTTATGTGGCAATGTTACAGGCACCCGTCTAAATTACTATACAAGGACAATCTTTTGGAATCTTCAGTAGGTTGCCAACAAGGTGACCCTCTCGGGCCAGTCATTTTCAGTTTAGCTATTCACCCAGTTATCCAGAAACTAAATTCAAAATTTAACGTGTGGTATTTGGATGATGGGACTCTAGGAGGTGATGTAGACACCGTTTTGAAAGATTTACAACTTTTGAAAAAGGAATTTAAATCTATAGGCCTGGATCTCAACCCTTCAAAATGTGAAATTTACCTTTCTGACATTACCGACAGACAATTGACCCTAGATAAATTTAATGCAATAGCCCCACAAATAAAAATTGTAGAAAAAAGTTCACTACACCTCCTAGGTTCCCCTATTTTGGAAGACAGCTTTTCTCCTTTTATCGACGAAAAAATCAAAAACTTTAACGAGATTTCGGACCGACTTTCTAAAATCAATTTACATTCGGCATTCACCTTAATTAGATACTGTTGTTTTGGCCCAAATTTCATGTATTTTCTACGTTCTTCCCCTTTATGGAAGCAACCACATCTCTTGGACAAAATTGACAAAATTATTCGCAGCACGTTATCATCTATTTTAAATGTGGCCTTGGACGACCGAGCGTGGCTGCAAGCCACACTGCCCATTCGTTTTGGCGGCCTCGGCGTCCGCAAAATTACTAGTGTAAGCTTACCGGCGTTCCTGTCCTCTGTCCACAGCACTGAAAAGTTGACCGGGAAAATTTTAGCCCCCTCCCTGGTTGATTCTGCAGTGCCGTGCTTGATCGACGCAGAGAACGCCTGGAAAGTGGCATGCCCAGATATTGATCGGCCCGTGAACCTATCTTCCCAGAGACAGTGGGATGAGCCGCTCTGCAGGTTGGTACGGTATAATCTTATTAATACGTCCACCAACACTGCTGAGCGTGCCCGCCTACTGGCTGTGGGTGAGTGGGAGTCGGGCCTCTGGCTTCAGGCACTTCCGTCACCCAACATAGGCACTCTGCTGGGTGACACCACTTTCCGGCTCGCTACATGTTTGCGTCTGGGCGCTCCTTGCGTGGCTCCGCATCGCTGCCAATGCGGTGAAGTTGTCGACTGCCTCGGACACCATGGTCTATCCTGCAGTAAAAGCGCAGGCCGGTTAGCACGGCACGCCAGCATTAATGACATAATCCGTCGTGCTCTTGTCACCGCCGGGGTGCCAGCTGTTTTAGAACCCAAAGGCTTGGCACGCGACGATGGGAAGAGACCAGATGGAATGACACTAATGCCTTGGAAGGTAGGTAGGCCTTTGGTGTGGGATGCAACGTGTGTCGACACCCTTGCGCCATCCCATCTTCCTTGCACGGCGGGTTGTGCTGGGGCAGCCGCTGCAGGTGCAGAAAACCTCAAACGGCGCAAGTATAACAACCTTATTGGAAGTTATATATTCGAGCCGTTTGGGGTTGAAACACTAGGGCCATGGGGTCCGAGTACCCACTATGTTTATCGAGACATCGCCAAGCGATTGGTCGACTCTTCACGTGACCAGAGGGCTGGCCTATTTTTCGGTCAAAGAATCAGCATTGCCATACAACGTGGCAATGCTGCCAGCCTTTTGGGAACTGTTCCTGTTGACAGCGATGTGGACGAATTTTTTGATGCCCTTTGATTTATTTTATTTTGTTTCCCTCCTGTTATATACTTGTAAATAGTTATTAGTAATGTTTTAGGTTTATAGTATTGGTTAAAAATGTAAGAGAATTTCATATTACAAATAAATTTCTAGTGTGGGTTGATAAGCAATTTAGTGTTGCATGACTAAAATTCTTGTTTTTTAGAACCTCACATTATAATGAGTGTTTATTTCCTTGCAGAAATTAGGGATATAAACTCATGGTCAAAACGAATGAGGGAGCCCTTAATTGAGATATATGGAGAACAACTATTCGCCAGGTACTGGGCTGACTGGGTAGATGGAATGGAAGCTCTTGTCAAAACTAAGGATGGCAACATCTGTGCTGAACTTCTAAAGCATATAAAATGCCCAACATACATACTGTATGGGCAAAAGGATCCTTTAGTGGATAGTGTTCATGCCTCCCATTTACATACTCACATTGATGGTTCAAGGTAACCCTAAACAAAGTCTTAATCTTATGAAAATACGTGTGTAATGTTTTTTTAATGTTTTTTTTTTTTCTAGGATACATCTATACCCCGAAGGCAAACATCATGTTCATTTGAAATATGCTGAAGATTTCAACCAAAGAGTGCAAGAATTTTTATTAAAGCCTTTATAAACTTAGTTTTGAGCACAATCAGTTACAAAATGATGTGCATCTAAATAGTTGCAATATATATTTAGTGCAAAAGGATTTGAAAAACAATTAACATCTACTCTTATTTTATTTTTATTAGACCTCATTTTACTTGTACAAGTCAAAATAAAATGGTTTTTTTTTCTTATAACAAATACAAGGATGAAGGAAGCAATTTGTTATCATTCAGAATTACTGAAGATTTTAGAAGTACCTACCTACTGTTTTTTTTTGCCATGTGTTAAAGAAGATAATATTGGCAACACATGTTTTGAGAGCAGTGTAATGGCCAGGTGGTCCTTTGGTAATACTAGTGGTCGTGGGTTCGAACCCACTCAGGTGCTTTACTTTGTGTAAATAATTCTCAAAACGGTGATGGAAAATTCGCTAGGAAACTGTTATGTCTTAAATCGAAAAGTCGAATACAATCGTGACCCGCATATTAGAATATTAGATTACCTATATCCCATTCTTCTCGAAGATAGGAGGCCTGTGGGAACGTTATGCTGAATAAGTTATTCTAGTTCAGTCTCAAGAATGTCATTTGCATGAAATGAAACTCTGAAAAAAGTTAGCAAGTTTAGCAACATTTTTTCTATCTTTGTCTCTCTCGTTTAGAATAGTAACGCTATCCTGCTGTCACATTTTGCTCTGCTGTTATCATTTTAATCATTCTGTTCGTCTTGGTAATAAAGTTGAATTTGCACGATTTGTGCTGTTATGACAACAGTCGCGGGAGAATTATTCCGGCAATTTTTATTATTTGTACATGACGAACTGATAACAGTAGATAAAAAGTATGAATCAGCGCTGCTGGGTGCATATGAAATAATTATATAAATCGCTGAAATAAAACGTTACCGGTAGTAGTCATTTATTACTAAAGAAAGATGTTGTTAAGAAAAATAACTTCACAAATATCTAATTTAACAAAAAATGTTTGCCGTGCTGCATCAACATCGGTGGTTCCTAAGGTAATTCATTCATAAATTATATTTTATTAATTAATTTTACTTTACAGACACAGCACAATCCTTTTAAAACTTCTAATCAACTTGTAAGTTAATTATTGCAGAATCCGGAAGTCTAAACTCTAACTTAATAATGCCATTCATGAAGTTAACCCTTGCTTGGCCTTATGTTATAATAGGGACCAAAGTACCTAAATTCTTTATTCATCAAAATGTTTTTTTATTTACTTACATATTATTTTTGTTACACTTTCAGGAAGAGAAGATAAAAATCAATAACTTTAATATTAACTATGTAAAAGTTGGTCATGGACCCCACCATATCTTGTTCTTGCCTGGTGCTTTGGGCACCATATGGACCGAGGCGAAACCTCAAGTAGAACACTTTAATCGTGAAAAGTTCACTTTAGTAGTTTGGGATCCCCCAGGCTATGGCAAGAGTAGACCACCAGAGAAAAAGTTCACTACGGACTTCTATGAAAAGGATGCAAACACTGCTTATGAGTTCATGAAGGTTACTTGGTTTTTTTTTAATATATAATGATTGAGTTTGGGGCAAACTCAGATCAGATAGTGTGAACCCCTTTTGGAGGCAGTGATTTGATTTAAGTCCTATTATCATTTTTGTTATTTTTTAAAGGCCCTGAACATTCCCAAGTACTCTGTACTGGGATTCAGTGATGGCGGCTCCACAAGTTTGATCCATGCTGCTAAGTACCAAGATGCTGTCACTAAACTTGTGGTTTGGAGCTCTAACTCTTTCATCTTGCCAAATGAACTAGAATTAATGTATAAGAGTAAGTTTTCTTCCTTATTTTTAGGCGGCCACTGCAGTTGAAGAATTTGCCAAGAGTATCACATGGTTAATTTTTTTCCTTGTGTTTTTGATTGTTTCAATTCTTTCCAGAAATTAGGGATGTAAAAACATGGTCAAAAAGAATGAGGGAACCACTAATTAAGGTATATGGAGAAGAACTATTCGCCAGATACTGGGCAGAGTGGGTAGATGGACAGGAAGCTATTGTCAAAACGAAGAATGGCAACATTTGTGCTGAACTCCTAGAGCATATAAAATGTCCTACATTCATATTGTATGGTCAAAAAGATGCTTTAGTGGACTGTAGTCATATTTCCCATTTACACACTAACATTAATGGGTCAAAGTAAGTGTCAAAAAAAACTTTCATTTATAACACCCCAAAACTTGGAAAGCTTCTATATATTGTTTTTTTTTCTTCTAGGATACATCTATATCCAGATGGCACACATCACATTCATTTGAAATATGCTGAAGATTTTAACCAGAGAGTGCAAAGGTTTTTACTAGAACCATAAAAAATAGTTGGTCACTTAATATCTATATTAACATAAATAAATTACATTATGCTGCTCATTAAATAGGTCACATTCTTGACCTATGGTGCTATGTTTGTATATAAGGATTTGAAAGAAAAAATTAACAAAAATTCCCATATTTTATTTTTCATTCACTTATAAGCATGATTCATTTCAGAATAAAACAATTTACATTCAATAACACATAATTTAAAGTTGAACTGACTCATATTTTACTGTACAAGTGAAAAAATGGAGTTTTTCTTATAAGGACCACAAACAAGCAGTTTGTTATTTATTGTATGGCGGCTAAAACGCCTTTTGTTCTCATTACTTTATGTTATTTACTTTGCAACTATATTGGATATTGTTAGTTAAATGGTAGTTACAACATCTTGCATATTTTAAACACAAAAATTCGACTCAAAATGTGCTCTACTAAATAAAAATCGAAGTGAAACTCCAACAACAATAAATGAAGTATGCATCGACTTTTGTTTCATAAATAAATATGTATTGCACTCAGTACATACGTCGAGTTATAAAACTTTATCTACTATGTTGTAGTATACAGTCGACCGACTCATCACAAATTCTTTTACATACACTTGTAAAAATGTTAATATTGAAATTCTAAGGCACACATTATGAGCTAGTGTCCTGTAGACAAAATGGAAGCACAGTACGTTTTAATAATTATGCCAATGTTTGTACGACGTTAATGAATCATAAGTAAACGTTTTACACGTATATAAACAAACACACATAAGCGACCTACCTCGATAAATACATAAGAAAATATAGTGACAATCATTCGCTAATTCCAGTAAGCTTGTTCTTATCTCATAAATAATTTCTCTAGTTACAAAAAATAGTATACACTGAATGGACATTAGATATAGCGACGCGGCCGCGTCACCCCGCGCCCGCCGCCGCTACAGCACCATAGTTAGGCTATGAACTACTGTGATCCATCCGTTACATTATATTACAGTGAAATAAGATTACTCTTACAAATACATAACGATACAATATTACAACATTATCACCGGGATTATTAACAATACGGCTTTTAATTAATTTTAAATACGTTATATTCGTTACGTTTACAAAAACTAATGTTTTAATAGAGAGAGTCAAAGGCACACACTTTGTAAAAAAATCCTACAAGTTAGTCTCAGTGTCTCTTATCACTGTCGGCGTCATTCTATACGTACACGGGTCCCTGGTTGTCGTTGTCGTCGAGATTGATCTTGTTCGTGTAGCCATCGTCGAAGAATCTCCGGAACGTGAACTCGAAGAAGCCGTGGAACGTCTTGCCGTTGTCGAGCAGCTCGCTGTCCGACTTGTTGGAGTCGGAGCTGCCCGAGTTGCGCAATTTGTCCGGATCCACCGGGTCGAAGTTGGACGTGTCGGTGGCGTAGTCGATCCGCGGCGTGTGGGGCGCCCCCAGCCTCCGCAGCCCCTTGTCGAAGTCGATGCCGTGCAGGAACGGGTGGTTCTTCACTTCGTTGGCATCCTTGCCGAGCCTCGTCTCCTGCCCAGAGCACAGCTGTAGGATTAGATCCTTGCTCTCGGGGGATAACTTCGCGGCGTCCGGAATATGAAGAGTGCTTTCCCAGTTTATAACCTGTGACATAAAAAAATAGTTAGTAAACATAATCACTCAATAATAATTATAGTGAAGATGAAAAGTGTAAACGCTAACCTTAAGTTGCGTTTCGGCGGGTGTGGAGGCTAGAAAGGGCGGAGACCCGACGAGCATCTCGTAGAGGATGACTCCGACGGACCACCAGTCGCACAGCTGCGTGTAGCCGGTGCGCTGCAGCACCTCGGGCGCGATGTAGTTGGGCGTGCCGACCAGCGAGTGCGCCAGGCACCGCTGATGCTCCCGCTTGCGTCGCCTTTCCAGAGGCTTCAGCTGGTGACACCTGCACTCGCCCATGGCGCCCCACTCGCCGTCCACCGGGTCCATCGAGTCTTGTCGTCCATGATCTGACGAGAAAAAGTTACGAGAGTGAAAGATAGCCAAACCAATGATAGAATTTAGGTTTTTCAGTGGGACCGGTCTTTATATTTGCAAGAGAAGGTGCTATCAATCAGTAGTTATATCAAACGGTGTAGGCAGTTTTGATGTAACAAATAACATTTTAATTTAAACAATCAATTATAACAAATTATGAAAAAATATGCTTACCATTTCTTTGATAGTATTTCGAGTTATGCGTCCATCTGAATCCCGTACATAAACCGAAATCAGTCAATTTTATATGGCCATCACGATCTATTAGAATATTGTCGGGCTTGATGTCCCTGTGGATGAAGCCCATCTTATGGACGCTCTCCACAGCACACGTCAGCTCCGCGATGTAGAACCTGGCGAGGCTCTCCTCGAAGATACCCAGCTTTATTAACAAAGACATCAGATCACCACCAGGTATGTAGTCCATCACAAAATATAAGTTGTCCTTATCTTGGAAGCTGTAATAAAGCTTGACGACCCACTCGTTGTCAGCCTCCGCTAATATATCCCGCTCGGCCTTCACGTGCGCTACCTGGTTCCGTTTCAGCACGTCAGCCTTGCGAAGTGTCTTCATGGCATATAGATGACTAGTATCAATCTTCCTTACTAACGTCACTTCCCCAAAGGCGCCGACACCGATCGGCTTAATCTTAGTGAACATCGACTTGTCCATTTTCGCTCGCTTTAGCCTAATGTAGTTGGATTCTTTCTGAGATAACATCTTCCTCATTTGACATTGCGCTTCCGCACTGAGACCAATTTTTGTCATTTCTTTCTCCAACTGCATTCGTCTAAATGTTCGCTGTTTATACGACTTCAATATGTTCTCGACATGCTGCTCCATGAAGAATTTAAAAGCTTGGGGCGAATAGTTTCTGACTTTACAATCTCTTCGTTCGTCCTCTTTTTCTTTACTAATATTCTTCCTCTCTGGTATCGGTGACTGATGCCTTATCTTCTCTACACCTTTGGGTCTGCGCTCAGATGAACCATTCGAACTTTTATCAGAGCTGGATGCTGCCACACTGTCTTTTAGAAGATTGTTCGTGCAGTTTTGGTTCGGACATTTAATTTCTACCTGAGAAGCTTCACCCGTGTTGGAGAACTTCTTATGTAAGGGAGAGTGGTGGGAGTTGACAGTAGTCGTGTTGTCGTTTTGGTTACCATATGGCGGCGGCGGAATAGGATGCATTCCTCTTTGCACGGCTAGAGCTTGCATAGTGATCGCGTAGCTCGGCGGTTCTGTGGTGGGGACGGTGGGTGTGGTCGCGGTCGGGATGACCGGGGGCGTGGACCCGGGCGAGGACGGCTTCGGGGCCAGCGGGTAGCTCGGCGGTGTCTGCGCCTGTTGCTTTTGCTGAATTGAACTAGCATACGAAGGTGGAGGCGGCTGCGCGGCCGAGCTCGCGACAGGCGGAGGGGCAACAGGCGCTATTGCAGTCTGCAGGACCGGTTTCTGGACTTGTGTACTTTTCACGGACTGCATGATAATGGGAGGTTGCACTGCTTGTCTCGCAGTCCACGCCTGAATAGGCGTAGGGCGAGTCATCCCTGACGCCGAGCCGGTCGATTGCGTCACCGTAATTGGACTCGGCGACCCGGCTGAGGTGCCTCCCGAGTAGATTCCTGAGGACGGACTCTTTCTGTAGTCCTGCGACTGCGTGGGACTCTGGCGATTCTGCATCGATACTGAATACGACGGAGGAGGCGGCACGCCCGATAGAGGGTACGGAGGCGGGAGTTCTGCGCCGCTGCCTGACGATTGATAAATGCTCAGCGCCTGGATCTGCTGCGTGAGCTGCTGCTGCACTTGCGGCCCGTTCTGCACGATCATGGGCTGCCGCGCGGGTGGCGTGGGCGCGCCGGCCGCCACGGGGCTGGTGCCGCGCGCGGGCGGCAGTGGCGGGGCGGGCGACATGCGTTTCATAAGCTGCTGCACGGATGGCATCACCGGCGGCGTGGACGGACATCGCGGAGGAGGAGGAGGCGGCGGCTCCGAGAAACCGGACGGAGAGTACTGCCTGCTCAGTTTCTCGTGAGGAAGGGGAGGTGCATCTGACTGTCGCGGACTGTCAGATCGAGAGCTACCTGCACCAGAATCGAGTGCAGGACTACCTCTGTGGAGGTTAATTTCACGCTCTAGACTAGGTTTTCTTATAAGCTTGGAGTTCAGGGCATTTAAATTACTTGACTTGAGGACTCCATTGATGGATTCCTGTTGCTTTGACAGATAATCTAATGCTGCATCAAATCGCCCTCCAGCATATTTTAATGCTCTTACAGCTGGATCCTGTAAAGATAAAGTTGTTGTTCATAACTTACATCTATACTAGAAAAACTAGACAAGTGCAAGTTGAGCTTGCGTGGTAAGGGTTCGGTGTGATGTAAGTGTTTCATGTTTTTATCCTAAGAACAAACCTATTTTTGTAGATGAAAAACCTGCCCATAAATTTCAACTGCAAAAGTATGATAAGCACTATATTGAGAGATTTACCATATTATTTTAAGACCATAAACTGAATGGTTTGGGTCCTAGGTCTTCTGTAATTATATAAGTAAAGAACCATTCTCTGTATAAAAATATATGGAAAATTATGAAAAATATTTGAGACATTTCATTTGATATGTCACATGGTACAGATTGCAGTTGTTTTTAATTTTAGCCCCTAAAAAATTATTTATATATTTATTAGTCTTTGGGTTACAAAAATTCATGTGTAGAAAATAAATTCAAAGCAAATTGGCTGTGATAGCCAGACTCTGCCAGACACAAGGAATCCTAAAAGGGGTTCGCCCTAAACAATAGATATGTGATTAGCAGATTCAATACACTTTTTTCAAACCGTGTTTATAATAGTATTTCAAATACCCTTTATATAGGAATGATTGTAACTAAATTAAAAACTAGATCCTGTATCATTTTTGAATAATAGATTAAACTACAGTAAGTTGTTATTGCAATAACATATAAACCAAAACTTTAATTGCACTATAAACTGCCAAAATTATATTTTGCACACATAAATATTCAATAAGTTCGTAAAAGGTTATCTGGACCTGAACCACCTCCTCATAGAGCACTTTTATTTAATAATTACTTTAGTGTTAGAATGATACGGAAGCTATACAGGTCAACGCTCTGTCTCTTTGGTCAGCCCCGAAAAGTACTAAACTGATTAGTAAATTCTTTTACTGATAGAAAGCTGTACTATTGCCAAGTACCATAGGACGTTTTGTTTGTTGTTTACATTGATAGTATTGTAAATCATGTGGTATTTGGAGGACTTGCTGTTATTTGGTGATGTATTTATAGGTCTTCTTAGAGTGCATTATCTTTAGACTGTGTGAAGGTTTGATAGTGATCTTCCAAATAATCATTTAATTTTGTCTCTTAGTTATTAATGTGTTATACTAATGAGGGAACAACCTCTTACTATACAAACTGCTGTACTTGTGGAGCCCTTTTGAATGCCTAGTATATATGATTTTGTAGGTTGTCATGAAACAGTAATGCTGTATGAGACCATTCCTTAGCCAACAAAATGCATAAGAAACTATTATTTTTGTCTTACATAATAGCATATTGGTGGTATTATTGGTGGTATGTTAGGATGATAATACAATGATAGCAGATAATATTTCTGGAATATTCATACCTACTCTCCTCTTAGCGCTTAGCTGACATAATAATAGCATTTAAGCCTAATGCTTAGGTTTTCAGGTCATATTATGTTATAACATAGAACCATTCTCAGTATAAATATTTCAACTATTTTGAACTTAAAAATAATCAATAAAAAATTGTACTTACCTCATCAAATCCCAAAGCAATCAGTTGATTTAATGTCTGCGGTAATGCAGTTAAATCTTTATCAAGACCATTTCCTGATGATGAGCTGAAGCCAGAGCTAACACCAGAGCTGACAGTGCTTGCTGCTGACGAGCCAGGGGGCTCGGAGTTGCCATTGTTAGCAAATGGTAGTAGTGAGTTGCGGATCTGGGCTAGCGCCTTTTGATGATAGCCGGAGCGAGCGGCCGCCTGGCGGGGCGCCGGCGGGTTCATGGCGCCCGCGCCCGCGCCCGTGCGCCTCACCTCTCACCCGACCCCTCCCATCACACGAGCACACACCACCTTCTGACCACACTCATGTTCACTGCTCACGATTGCATTTATTATACACCAAAATAATGTCTTGCAACTTGTAGTCCAGATGTGTTCAAATTCGTTTGTTTACCTTCTATTTAATGCTTGGGTTTTTTCAACATTATATGGACATCCAATACTTTCAGAGCTTGTTTTTATGGACTGTAAAAAATTTATAACACTTATATCAGACTAAATATACACTCATAGACTTCTTATAAGTGATCATCACATACAAAACTGAACTCTAACTGGATTGTTTGTGCCATTTGACATGAACACAATTTCATCAACATGAATAACAATCTCTATCAAATACAATAAAAGTCTTAAACAAAAATTACATGTAGTATGAATACAACGTAGTAAAATAACATTCTGAATTAATATTCCTCCAGTCAAAGCTGTTGGTTCATTAAAAGCCAAAAGAATGTTCAACACGAATCAATCATGACATAGTACTGTGGAATGCCAAAATTAGAGTCAGCTTTGTTTCATAAGTATAACGAATTACAGGCGCTGATTTTAAATATTTAACAGAATACCTATTTACCAGGATATTTTTCACCTTCTGCAAATCTGATTCGGAATCACAAACGTCATAATCTCGTAAAATAAATTCTATCGGAGAGCTCTCACATTACCGATGACATCTTTCTCGTACGCCACAAATTATGATAACAATGACAATGTTCTTATCCGAACTAAACAACTGAAAATTTGCATAAACTTTTCCATAAACGTAATAATATCCAATGAATTACGAAAACAAAGAACTCTGAAACACAGACATGCAAGTTGGCAAACCATACAAAGCGACCATTTTGAAGAATTACCACATTCTTTTGTATGTTCCTAAAAGCTACGGCATAGTGACGTTTGTCGATGCTCTGTATTTTATTGTGATTTTTTATACAAATCTTTTAAATTCATTCAAATGGTATTTGAATACTGCTAATTGTTTCATTTATATCAATTCGTGTTTTGAAACTCATTTAGTACATTATTTGCTTTTTATTAAATTAAATAAAAATTATTTGACATTGTAATCGTACTTTATTAAAAACTCATCATTGAATAGTCAGTCTGTAGCAGTCTGTAGTTATAGTCTATGAAAATATCAAAGAGAGTGAATGGATTAGTTCAATATTGATTTTTTGTTATAGTTATCTGTGGTGGAGAAAATATTCAATCAAATTCATTTCACATTTGACTTGTTGTGAAGTGATGATTGGTGTTCGTGTTTCATGCTTTACAATATTTTTATATCAATTTCTTCAATGATCACATTTTTTAATTACCTGCGTAACTATAAAAATCTTCATAAATATAATTTCTATTCACGTATTCCAAAATGCTGAGGAGACTAGTGCTGTTTTATTTTCTATTTCTACCCTACTTCGTTGCACTCGAAGAAAGCTCAGTGTATGAATACAATGCAAACAATTTTAAATTTCAAATAGAAGAAATGGACGGGAATTTTGTAATGTTTTATGCACCCTGGTGAGTATCTTAATTTCATTGGATGTACTCTATACCAACCATATCCGTAATGTGTTTGAACACTCCAGTTTTCATTTATCTTTGTAAAAATTTTACCCTCAATCTAAACCAGCCGGTATTGCCGGTAAACATTAATCTACTTTCAGGTGCCGCCACTGCACAGAGTTCCATCCAATCTGGTCAGAACTGGCTGAGCTAGTCAATACTAAAGATTCCAAGTTTGCTATAGCCCAGGTTGACTGTACATTACATTACAAATTATGTAACGAGAACGACATCACAGGTACTTGTTGATTTATAATTAGATTACTCACAAGTATGAAATAAATCAGTAATCAGTTCAGAATTTATCTAAGAGTATATTATTTCAGGCTAATCAACAATATTGGTTTTGTAATCTTTGCTGTCCTCCCTATATCCCTTGTATCCCAAAAACCTTCTTTTTTTATAAAGCAAAACAACATACCAACATCATACTATCCTATAAATATACCTTTTCTACAAAATTAATTCACATTAATTTCCAGGATACCCGACACTTCTGTACTTCCATAAGAATACTTTTGCACCAGTAGAATTTAAGGGAACTAGGGACCTACCTTCCCTGACATTATTTTTAAGTGAAGTGTTTACTATGAAATCAGAGGTAAGCCATCAATTACTTTCAACACCTACACATATCCAAGCATGTGGGAGACTGACTCAACAGCATGCAATACCTGCAAAAATTATGTCCATTTGAGAAGAATCCAAGCCTATCAAACAAAAGCAATACTTACACAAGCATTAGGTTGCTTAGCTTGGGACGATATGGCGTTGTGTGAAATGTCCAAGGATATTATTATTTATTATTACCAAGCAAAATTGTTTATGCATTTGGTGTAAAAGAAGGAGCTTGTGGCTAAGTAATTACAGCCACACAGGTCGATCAAGTTAGAATAAGGGTGGCTGGGGTTGGTCAATTTGGTTGACCATCTTTACATTCCGAGACTCCCCTGTGCCACGAAAATATGTTTCGCAGTTGGTCCAATCTAACATTTCTAGATCTTTGCTAGTTATTACGGGTATTTTAGAAGCCTGAAAATCTGAACCAGTCTTACCAACAGGGAATTGTATTACCCAGTTACTGACTGCATTGTGGAGGTCAGATAGGTAGTACTCCATGTAAAATACTGGTAATCAACTGCATCCAGTTGGATTAGAAGCCAACCTCAATGAAGTTGAGAAAAGGCTAGGCATATTGATGTACATAATGAAGAGTATTTTATTTTGTCTTAGAGAGGCTTAATTAACTTCCCATAATGACTGCAAACTTAAAAATTAATTTCATTCTATGCTTATCTTTCTGTAACCTAAATATAAATATAGTTAAATAAAAAATTGCTGTGCACACCTTTAAATGACAAGTTTACAGTAGTAATTATTAATTAATAAGACTAAGTTCTACTAGTGTGTTTGTGAATTAATTGCTCGTGAGCCATAATAAATAAAAAATAAATATATGAATTTACAGGGTTTGGATTATGAGAAGGAATCCAGAGAGGTGAAAATATACAGTGGTATGGCCTATTTGAATGATCAAAATATAGAGAAGTTTGTGTCAAGAGGGCAGCATTTTATCATGTTCTTTGCACCGTGGTGTAAGGCATCACAGGTAAATCTCATGTGTTTTGTTACACAAACATTATTCAAGGCTGAATTTCTATCATGAAATTGCAATTCTTTACAGTAACATGAATGATGCAATAAATAGAATGATTAACAACAATTGAATGCTATAAATATTACAAACAATGCAACCATAAATAATTGACATAAGTAATGAAAAATTATTTCACAATGACTTATTAATATGATGTGCCTATTTAAAAAGTTCTTGATATTTTCAGAAATTGGCACCAATATGGGCAGATTTAGCAGTACAGTATGCTCAAAATGAATACATCCAGATAGGCAAAGTTAACTGCTTGGACAATGAGATGACCTGCAAGACTTTCGACATCAAACAGTATCCATATCTCATGTGGATTGTCAACGGCAGAATTGTAAGTTAATTTTATTTAAGTAGCAAGTTAGTGAAATATTGATATTGCTGCACTGAAAACCACCTTATAGATTTCAAAACAATTTTATCAAAATATTTTGATGATAAATTAATATCATGTCGGTATTATGGCTGAGCATTGGCTAAATGCGAAATCGCGGCGGCGATCCCACTAGAAACACAAGAAGTGGTTTCGAGTCTAGGTGTTTGTTTAGTCTATAAATACATACATATAAATGTAAAAGCGAAAGGTCACTCATTCCTATATTCACTAGAGAGTGTTTTGAAATTTCGTGATTAATCAGAGGATTAATCACGAAATTTCAAAACACTACCTACGAAGATGAAATTTGGCACAGAGGTAGATTATGATTATACATCAACTAAGAAAGGGTTTTAGGAAACTCCCCCGTACAGTTTTCTTTGGATACTTTTCATACCGGGAGAGTATTCCGTTTAGATAATTTTCAACAATATTTAGATAATGAATAAAAAATTTGGAGAATTGGCAACAGTTGTCTATAAATACACTTACAATACATGAGAAATTCGTGACGGTTTATAAACAAGAACGTGACATTCGTGCATCTTGGACAGTCGTAATGGGTCGTCAGAAGCCCGAAAATCTGACAGCCAGTTTTACCAAGGGAAATTTTATTGCCCAGTTACTGGGTTGTGGAGGTCAGATAGGCAGTCGCTCAATGTAAAATACTGGTATTCAGCTGGATCCGGTTAGACTGGATGTGGTCCCCAAAATAGTTGGGAAAAGGCTTGGCAGATGATGAACAAGCTTAATGATTAAATTTCATATGGATTCAATTCATTATTGCATTCAAGTTGCTAGCAGATGTGCAAACAACTGTTGAAAATAATACTGTTCTACAGTAAAATAATAAGAGCTATTATTTTATTTTCAGATGGGTGTAGCTGAAGCTGAAACAATAGATGACCTAAAAAGATATGTGGAAAAAATGCTGCTGACTGAAAATCATGACCCAGACAAATTCTTGAAGAAAAAGAAAGCCCTGCCAGTGGCCAGGATATCAGAGGAGACATTTGAAACCTTCCTGGAGAAGGAATTAGTATTCATAAATTATTTTGCACCATGGTAAATCTCCTATTTACAGTTCCCAAGATCAAATTAATGATGTCACACACTTGATTTTTTTATCTCTGACTAGCTGACCCGACCGACGTTGTCTTGTCTTAACTATGATACCTACCCTAACTACCTACCTACCCTACCTACCTACCTACCCTACCTACCTACCCTACCTACCTACCCTACCTACCTACCCTACCTACCTACTCTACCTACCTACCTAACCTACCTACCCTACCTACCTACCCTACCCTACCTACCCACCTAACTTTTCTCACCTTTTAAACCTTCCCTGGACTACGACAAACATTTCAACACCAAAATCAGCTAAATCGGCCCAGCCGTTCTCGAGTTTTAGCGAGACTAACGAACAGCAATTGATTTTTATATATAAAGAAGATACTGGTTTATCATACATATTGTTCGCTCCTAATATTTGCCTACTGATAAATGATTTCAGACAAGATAATGTAACTGCACCCATTCTATGGGAGTTTTTACTGTTTATGAGGTTAAAGTGAATGCGAGGGTAGCCAGCGAAATTCATATTTTCTTACGTTTTTTGCAATTTGAATTTCGCGAGCTACCGCTTAAAATTATATAGTAGGATAGTTAAATCCAATATCTATTGCTACAAAGATCTAGACAAGCTAATACATCTAAAAACACTGTTTAAATACTGAATATAACGTTAATTAGTTTAAAAAAGTTGTATAAATAAACCATTTCATTTTATACAATACTAGCTGCTTCCGCGCGGTTTCACCTGCTGCTCGGCTCCTATTGGTCGTAGCGCGATGGTACATAGCCTATAGCCTTCTTCGATAAATGGAATATCCAACACAAAAATATTTTTTCAATTCGGACCAGTAGTTCCAGAGATTAGCGCGTTCAAACAAACAAACTCTTCAGCTTTATAATATTAGTATAGATAAAGAAATAAACATTGTTCCACAGGTGTGCACATTGTATGCAGTTAAGCCCACTCTGGCTGAAATTGGGAGAGCGATTTCAAAACGAAACACGCGTTATAATCGCCGATGTTGACTGTGTGCAATCAAAGCCAATATGCGAAACAGAAAAGGTGAGAGGGACATACTGCATGTTGTACTAAATGTTACGCGTCTTATCGCCAAACGTGAGGCAAATAAAGCCAATCTAATCATGGTTGATATTTATTTGTTGTCTATTGGGGGCAAGTCACGCCATTTGCACGCACGATTTGGTCGGTGAAACCGTAGCGAAATGTCATCCCGCGTTAGTGCTCTGGATGACTGCGATAAGTCCAGTCACCGTCCTGCATTGCTGTCCGCTCAACCAGGCGCTCGGCGACGACGTGCTGTGGCCTTTCGCCCACATGCCATAAGGGACTACGGGTATTTACTCCTTCCTAAAGGACTGGATAAATGAAACGGGCGTACCTGATTGCAAAACGCTGCACATACTACCTTAACACGCGGCGTAGATAGATATCGAACCCACGTATGTGCATTCGGGTATCACATTTACGACACTAGACTGAGAGTTTGTAAATCGTCAAGAACGCTGAAGTTTTCTAATATAATCTTATTATTTTTAGATCAATGGCCTCCCCACACTAATTTTATACAAGGAAAAGAAGATAGTGAATGTAGAACACGGCGGGCGGCCGCTGGAAAGCCTAATAACTCTAGTCACAGAACACCTGCAGGATACGAACCCAAACACGGCGTCGCAAGACAATACTTCCATCGAGGAGGACATCATGAAAACCAAAGATGAACTATAAATTATGTCAATAGGTAGATCAATAAACAAATTTGATAAAACATTTGTTTATATTTTCCTGCATTTTTATCGCATCCATTTAAAATTGCATGATCTAGTATTAGAATTCTTGAGAATCTTTCTCTTCATTCAGCTCTCAGAATCTTTCTCTTTTCTTCAAAGTTTGACCATGCAATCAAATCTCTGATCTATATCATTTGTAGCTACAATGACTAACTTGCAATTAACTAAGCAACATGACAACTTTCCTTTAAATTTGACTAGATTCAAGACTTCCGTCTATTTTGTCAGGTAAATTCTTTCAAAAGTTGGCACTCCCAGTGCTGCTTTGACCGCTCCAGAAGAAAGTCATCGAGATTAGAGCTAACAAAGCAATGAAAAAACATTTTAAGCAGAATTTTCAACACCTAACAAGGTACATTTAATATATAATTAATTTGAACTTACAAGGATAGGTACATATTTAAGCAGATATCCACTGTTCCATGCAGATATCAATATATCTAGGTGCATGTATCATAGTGGGTGCATTTTTAGACATTTAATAATTAGTAGTAACTCGGCAAGGTCATGGTGGTATGGACGTAAGTAATCCAAATCATTCTCTATAGCAGCTTTTTCTCCACAGTTTGGGACTGAAAGAATGCTCCATCAGCATGCGTGGCCTGTCTATTTATCTGCTTGTGCCTGTCACGAGACACAATTTCTTCTAACACCTCTCCATCACCTTTTATTAACCTGAAAACAAGACTCAACTGAGGGATGGTAATAATGTTCATTTTAAAAAAAAATTGTTGAATCGAGATGTGTGTAAAAAAAAATTATTTTGAAACAAATTGAAAGTAATAAACATAAGATATTAGAGAGATAGGATAACCTGTATCTGCCTGACTCCTCATCTAGAACTTTTCTAACTATACTTTGTCGTTTCTCCCACTCTTCTTTGGTCATTGGGGCCATCGCTTTGGATTTTTCCATCAGTTCTGTAGATAATCAATGAAATTATTTAATTTAAGTGTTTATAGTACTTAATGTAATCAAAAATATAATTAACTTTTAAGACTGTGCAGTCTATGATTATAAAATATGATTTTTAAAATATGCTAGAAGAAATATATAGTCAACAATAACATAACTAAAACATTGTTACTCAATTCTACCACCGGAATGCTGTCGGGTTAAAACGAACAAAACGTTCCGGTCGATACATAACTACAATCAAATATGTTCACATAAAACTACAGACATACCAAGGGGTATGTCTGCCGAAGCGGTTTCCTTCGCGTTGCTTCCATCGCGACTACGACTTGTACTATTGCTCCTCTGCTTTTTCTTTAGCCTCTTCTTTTCTTCTTTCAACTTCTTTTTCAACGCTTTTTCAGTCTTCTTTTGTTCCTTTTTCAGTTTTTTCTTTAATTTGCGGAGTTTCTTCTTTTCTCGGGACGCGTCAGAGCTGCTAGAGCTCGAGCAACTTGCTCTTCTTCGTTTCTTAGATTTTTCCTTGCCCATAATATGTTTGTTCTTTTATTTATCAATGAAATCTAGTAGAACATATTTACATTTTCGTCCGCAACGCGCCGCATTATGTTACGACAGTGACAACTGAGCAACCTGCACAACACAAGATTGACACACAGTCAGTCAGTGACCTTACACTACCCGATATATTACTTTCCTCTATGCCTTACACCAAAGAGTATGTAAAACTAACGTTTCCTTACACGTTAAAAATTGCCACTGACACTGATGTTATATTATTTCCCTTCCTTTTTTATGTGTACTTGTAGCTTTTAAATTATGTAAATATTGCTATTCTTACTTAAAAAAATATATTATTAGACATTTTCTTTTGTTTTGACATTATGGGAAATGAGAGGCTATGAAAATGTGTTCTTCGTTTAATTTTGCAAGCAGATCTTTTCAAAAAGGAAGAGTGCGTTTTGCGTGTAGCCTACGAGGTTCTTCGTCAGTCTTCTCAAATAATGCCTTGATCACACGTGTTTAGCACATTAAAAGCAGAGACTGTCACGCGGAACCTGTTCTATTTACTAGAACGAGGGCCCCACGCTTCCCCGCACTCCCACTCGCAGGTATAAACAAGTAGTCGGTGCGTACATGCCATTCGAGACACTAACGTCGCTGGCAGCACGCTACCGTTGCCCCCCAATTTTGTGATTGTATTTTCATCAAGTTTCTGGTGTTCTTATTTGCTTAAGATTACCTGTAAACCTTCTCGTCTACCTTTGTCGTCGTCGTCTCGGCCTAGTAGGTACCTTTTGGCTGTCTAACCCATCTGGTTACTACGTGATCAAGACGTAGATGACGAAGACGCAGTCAAAAACGTATCCTGCCAATTTTGATATAGGTAACCCGCAGTCGTTTTCTTTTCAATCTGATAGGTACTCTAACATTATCGGATAGTTACTTAGTATTTAGCAACGTTAATTTTTTTTTTAATCGTAGTATTCTTCATTCCTTTGCAGCGTCGCGTCGCCGTGTTGTAAGACGACAGACCAAAGGCTCATGTAATTTTACACGATGCGTATTTTGTTAAGCCTTCCCCCAATCAAAATGAATGTATCCAGGGGCATAGCTACCGCCGTATCAGCAGTATCATTGATACGGGGCCCCAGGCTACCGAGGCCCCTAACGTGTGTGTGTAAGCAAAAATTGAAAAATGTTATCCACAATGTCACTTAATTAATCTCTTGCTTCCCAAGAAAAAAACATATAAAAAATTGCCATTGCCTATAGAGGTTTCACTTCAGAAATGATAAATTAACCATGATAAATTAATATAAAATTGGTTATTTTATATATTTTATTTTATACGGAGAGCAATATTTACGCAAAAGTATATAATAAAGGTAAAAATAAACAGTATACACGGCACAAACAGGTAAATGATAAAACAAACTAAAACTTTACGCCCGGTTCGCGAGCGTGGCGTACCGTCGCGCGATCTTTCGTCCACTCTCCGTTGGCGGGAGTCTCAGTGCGCAGGCGGGGTATTGTCTACCGTTACCGCGCATAAGGGCAAGTCCACAAACAAACGTTAAGGTGTTGCTACACTATTCATTTTAATTGAATGCAAGCATTTTTTTTCGTTAGAAATCTTTACCCTTCATTTGGGCCCCCCAACTCATTTCGATACAGGGCCCTTCAAGCCCTTGATACTGCGCCACTGAATGTATCTTTATTTCTGTTTTGAAATTTAGGACTTCACGGCAACAGTGGTTTCAGATAAATTCATCAGTAACATACTAATACAGACAAAACTTGAACTGAACCCAATTTGCATTAGAGCTTCTCTTAGGCACCGAAACTATTAGTCTTACTTCGTTGAAAAGGTTAACTGAAATAAATTCATATTTAATAATAAACTATTCTTCGTTCCTCAGACAAATGACGTTTGTAAAAAAATTAGAAAACCTGTCACACAAGAAGTAACAAAAAGATTGTGATGATGGGCACTGTGGTGTCTGGAAGTCTGTAAATGCTGTGAATCCGTGAATATCTTCATGTTCACAATAACTGGAGACAAAAACAAGCAATATGTGCATAGGCTGATTCATGATTGAGCGGTGGGTGACACGATATGGGAGTCCCAATGAATAATTGAGCCACTCGTAGATACACGCATGCGCGAGACGCCGTCTAACCGAGACGTAGCCCCAGGCGTATCTATTCGAGCTCAGTGCACCGACACTAGCAGCCCGTATGAAGTAATAATTTTTCTGCGCTCGAATGTATCGCGTCGCTCTTACATACGAAGAGTGGTTATAGACACGGAGATGTGCGTAGTCACGTTATAGGTAGTTAAAGATATTGTTGCCGAGTTGTTGTAGAGGGTACAGTACGCACGATGCAAGCCGGGGGGCCGGACAGCGCGGCGGTCTCAGAGGCCCCCAGCAGCGGCAGCGAGGACTCTGACTGTGAACCAGGCCCAGAGGCCGACGCGGATGCCGCTCTCACCGAGGAGTGGGCCCGGGAGCTGCTGGCTAGCTCGGGCGTGGTCGCACCTAGCGAGGTTCGTCTCTGTCATACTCATTAACACCTCATTATTTACCGTTAGTTTCTAATTGAAGTATTAATTTAATTGACCACCTATATTATAGTTTTAGATTTTAATCTTTTGTTTTTTGTGTCTGTAAAAACAAGCAAGATTTGAATTACTAATGCTTGGAATTTATTTGTATCTCAGTTGAGCATGACATCGTGAAAAAATCGAGCCGGTAAATCACGAAAATGAAATCATAAGTCTAGTTTTTTTGTTTGTAATCACACCCGCCGCCGGTCACTCAATATGTCCACTCTTAGATATCTGGCTGTTATCTTCGTTTAATGGACGTGTTTATTAATAGGTATAATCATTTTAACTGTTATCTCACAAACTTATTGAACTGAATATCCTGTAGGTGCATGTGGAGTCACGCGCAGGAGTTGCTGGCGCTCTGAGTCGTGTTCTGGCTGTAACAGTCTGCTACGAAAGTAATGGTGAGCGTAGGGCTCTGCCGCTCGTCGTCAAACTACCTCCACGAGATCCCTTCGGGCGCCTATTCGTGGCGGAGGCTCAGTTTGACACCAGGGAGATCCTGTTCTACACCGAGCTCGCACCGGCTCTCAACAAACTGGCGGAGGAAGCACTTGGTCCTGGATCGGGCTTACCTGTACCTAGATGCGTGAAGGCCAGACTACCTGGTTAGTATTCTAACTTGCGCATACTTACGTCTTTCTACGCACAAATGTAACTCGAATGTGCTGTTTATTCTTCAGACATTTGTATGCATCGCGCGTATCGAAACTCCAGTCATTGACTCAGGCAATTTATTTTTGTCCAAGGCCTTGGGGACTGGTGGAATGTCTCAAATACTTATGCCACGATAATTTCTCACATGTGCTTTACTATATCTTCTTAGGTAGGAACCGAAGTGACTAACCAATCTTAACAATTTGTCAGCTTACATTTTTTATGATCAGTGTAGTCCCACTTGACTTTTCACCTTTGCGCGTCACATGCTATATTCTCGCCCCTCCCTCCCCCCCGCCTCTTCTCGCCTGTGTGACCTGTTTCTAGATTTTCATTTTTCATAGGTTTGGAAATTAGGTCAGGCTATTCAGCTGTAGATGGCTGTAGCAGGCTGTAGCTTATAGCTGCGTAGCAAGTGAATAACTGTTATCTTATACGTAATATACAGGGTGTAACCGAAAGGGTATATACATACAAAAGCATATGCTACAGACCACCAAACTGAACAACTTTTACTATGGGATCAACTCCGAAATCGCAAAAAAAATCGGACATTTTTGGTCACGTGACTCGTCGAAATGTTGATCAATGGATGAATCGCGTCGGATAAAGAGAACAGCAGATTTTTTTTTTCACGATTTCGGAGTTGGTCTTAATAGAAAAAAAAAAAAGTAAATGGAGGAAAGAAAATAAGGGAATGGTAAATTATTCGTATTTTTGTCTGATTTAGAAAAAGAAATCTATTGTTTTTATTTATTCTGGTTTCAGATGAAATTGGGGGAGATAGCGAGCTTGTTTTAGAAGACGTCACGTCAATAGGCTACGAAGCGGCTGATTTCGCTGAAGGTCTCACTGAAGAGCGCGCGAGATCAGCACTCCATGCTGCTGCGAGACTCCACGCGCTGTCCCTTGCACTGCGCGATAGGGAAGGACCTTTGGACCAGAGATTTGATTTTCTGTTTCCTTGCGAAAGAGCTGCGGCTGGATACCTGCGCCTCGTGCGGCGAGGACTGCCACAACTTGAAGCATTCCTACGAGGTCGTCCTGACTGCGTTGAGGAAGCGGCCGCCGTGTCTGCTTTAAGTGCTCGGGCACCTTCCTTACTCGAAACATTACTGAGACCTGCTGAGCCTGCACCGCTCGCACACGCTGATTTTTGGAGTGGCAATCTCCTGTTCCGCGAAAGAGAGGGTGTCTGTGAGTGTATAGCTCTAGATTGGCAAATGGTTTCTCTAGGCAGACCGATGGATGACGTAGCGCTATTACTTTTGTCATCGTTGACACCAGAGCTGAGGAGATCAGTGGGCGATACTTTAATAGAGGAGTACGGAGACCGATTAGAAGCTGAGTGCGCGAGGTTAGGTGCTGCACCTGCTGGAGTCACGGTTAGACGGGGTCTAAGGCCGGACTGGCCCCGGGCGGCGCTCAGAGCACTGCTTTTGTGTGCAGGAAGCGTCGACGTCGCATTAGGAGAGCCTAGAGCTGAGAGGCGATTATTGGAAGCGGTCCGAGACCTACATTCGCAGGGTGTTCTCGCCCTAAGGCCTGACAACGAAGCGTGAGAGCTCTCATAAACATGCCAAGAGCGTGCTGAGTATTTAAAATCGACCGTATGCAGTCCAATTACATAGTGTATTTAAACTTATTTATTTGGGCATAATTTGAGCACAAATTAAATTTTATTCGTGTGTATAATGTGACATTATTACTTGTCTTAGTTAACAACGATCGGATTCGACAGAAGCGCCCGTGGCCTGAGCCATGAGCCAGCAGCGGTGAAGCCTAATCAAAGACTGAATTTACGTATATCTACATCGTGCGTACATGACGTATCGTATCTACAGTAGGTGTTAATTGCTCATCGTATCAAAAGCTAGAAATTCATTGCGGTCTATTGACTATTATTTAAAAACAAAAATAAATTATTGACAGTATAATCGTCGTTTCATTTCTTTCTTATCCCTTCAAGTCCGACAATCGTAGCAACTGCCTTTTTTTTTTTTTAAGGCTGGGAAATCATCCAATGACTGCTCCCGCTCTGGGTGGAGCGGAAGGGAGTGTCAGACTCTTACTGACTAAAACCCATCCATGTTCCTTCCGTAGCCCTTTATGTTCCGGGGTAGCGGTAACCCTTTCGGCCAATCCCGCTTACCCGGCAGGCTTGGCCCTGAGGGGCCCCTTCATATGCTGACATCTCTTTGAGGCGCGCGTGGAACATATACGCGCCGTACGGCACGGGTCTGGTGCTGATCGGACGGTGAGTCACCCATTACGCCCGGGGCGTCTCCTGCGGCGGCTGGGACGGGAGGACCTTTCTCTCTCCCATCCCGCCACCTTCTTCGCGAGCATAACTTTTTCGCAGAAGGAGGTGACTGCCTCCCATTCCCTCTCGCCCCGGACCATGGCTTGCACCAGGGCCGGGCGCGAGAGGTCGCCGCCGCCGATCGCCTCTACGAGGACACGGGGGTGCTCCGCCCAAGCGGGGCAGGTTTGCACCGTGTGCTCTACCGTGTCCTCTGGGCGATCCTCGCAGTGGTGACACCCGAGCGTTTCCTCCCGCCTGATGATGTGCAGGTAGCAACTGCCTGGACAACGGCTGACTTTAACACATAATATACAATAGTTACCCTAGACTCTAACAGGAGCGTAGCGTAGCATCTGCATGGACTGTAAATATAATTTCACATTATTTTCGTTCTCGTACCTACATATGAACTTAATTTTGGCTTTATTGTCGTGCTGTTAAATTGATTAGGTACTCAGGCGATGCTGATGCCTAGTAGACTACAGGCATTAATAAGTACTGGAAAAAAAATGTATCCTGCGGGATTAGGTTAAATCTTAGAGCATTTAACCTAGGTTAAATGGTCTAAGGGCGGGATACGTCAAATACCAAGCTGTTCCCGGACTTTCAATTAGTACTTTGAGAACATTAAAGTAGGCTGATTTGAATGTCCCTTTATCTGGACGGACCTTAGAGCATTTAATAAATGCTCTAAGGAACGGACACAAAAAATCTGTGCTTGAATCACAGTTCAACGCGGTTTCACCTAAATGATAACTTAGAACGTGATTAGAAAAAGCAGAAATATTTATAAATCTTTGCACTAGATGAAACAACTTAGGAATTAATTTTATACACAATAAAATTCTATTATAGGTACATTAGATATTGTAAACTCGTATGTTTTTAGCAAAATACCAGACGGCTTGGGGGATTGGTATTGTTGATCGAAGCATGGGTGCATAGCATCAGCGTGAGAGAGATGTAATGTCACATTATTTTCGTACGTATGATTGCCATATTCCACAAATCTCAACACCAGTATTAAGGGGAAGAGACCAGACGGCATGACGTTGTTGCCTTTAAGGTGCATGGGTATTGCGGCGGAGCGGACGGACCTCCGGCGCGATCTCATGGCGGCCTGGAATCAGCGACTGTCGCAACCCAGCGCAGGGCACGCCACGATAGTGGCGGTAAGGCCCCTCTTTGAGGAGTGGCTAGAGAGGCGTCACGGCGCCCTCACCTACCGCCTGACGCAGGTCCTCACCGGACATGGATGTTTCGGGAGGTTCCTGCACATCATCAGGCGGGAGGAAACGCCCGGGTGTCACCACTGCGAGGATCGCCCAGAGGACACGGTAGAGCACACGGTGCAAACCTGCCCAGCTTGGGCGGAGCACCGCCGTGTCCTCGTAGAGGCGATCGGCGGCGGTGACCTCTCGCGCCCGGCCTTGGTGCAAGCCATGGTCCGGGGCGAGAGGGAGTGGGAGGCAGTCACCTCCTTCTGCGAAAAAGTCATGCTCGCGAAGGAGGTGGCGGGATGGGAGAGAGAAAGGTCCTCCCGTCCCAGCCGCCGCAGGAGACGCCCCGGGCGTCGGGAGCCACGTGACGACTCCCGGCCACCGTAGGCGCGGGCCTGCGGGCGGTGAGTAATGGGTGACTCACCGTCCGATCAGCACCAGACCCGTGCCGTACGGCGCGTATATGTTCCACGCGCGCCTCATAGAGATGTCAGCATATGAAGGGGCCCCCCAGGGCCAAGCCTGCCGGGTAAGCGGGATTGTCCGAAAGGGTTACCGCTACCCCGGAACATAAAGGGCTACGGAAGGAACATGGATGGGTTTTAGTCAGTAAGAGTCTGACACTCCCTTCCGCTCCACCCAGAGCGGGAGCAGTCATTGGATGATTTCCCAGCCTTAAAAAAAAAAAAAAAAAAAAGGTGCATGGGTAAGCCTCTGAAGAGCAACACCCTTGCCCTTGCATCATCTCATGTTCCAAGCACGTTGGCAAGTGCTGGCACCCCAGCTGCAACTGCAAAGTTCCTAAAGTGGTGCAAATCCTGTGGGTAGGTAACTTTGATTTTGTATGTATGTATTGTTTGTATTTATTTGTTAAGGAAGTTAGCCTTTTAATTTGGTATCTAGTGTAACAGTTAGATGAAATTATATTATAAACAAACATTGTTTTTAAAAAAACTAAAAGAAATCGGTAATTTTGTTCACAACTGTTTCTGAACGGGATCGATTGAATAATTTGCCAGCAAAAAGTAATTTTAAGACTGATCAGTCAGTACGCTTTTCTGAACGAATTTCTTACAAAACGTCAGACAAAAAATGTCAAAATAGCTGACCTGACCTTCGTTCGCTCATAAATATTTGGAAATGATAATTTTTGCTTCAAGAATTTATAATAAACCAATTTCGTAGTTATTTAGTCTATAGTGATGGCTCAACCAAATCAAGTGACAGTCGATATAGAAGACGACGAACCTGCGGAGGCAGTGCCGCGTCACAATGCACTTCACAGGCTCGATTCAGTTTCCAGGCCCTCAGCTCCGAATAGAAATAACCTAGGACTTGGGGATCGTCTCAACAGTGTTATCAGAGAAATTAGACCGCTTGTGGAACAGGCGCGCATGGTGCGTCACACGTATTTATGAACATTGATTAATTGTTGTGATGCAATACAAAGCAACGAAAAATGTAGCCTTGATCATGTTTTTTGGTCAGTGCCTCGTCTTAGGGGTGGCTAGATGAACATGCATTTTTTATAGATAACTTTGTAAATAATAATTACTTTAATTCTTTTTATCTTTTCTCAATAGCAAAGCAATAATGCTCGACTGTCGTTACCAATATGGATGCCGAGGAATATGCCGGCGGCAACCCATATTACAGAAATCAATCAAAGACCACAGAGCTCCATAGCACACGTGAACTTGGGGCCCAATGCTCAAACTTACATAGTGAATGATCGAGGTACCCCACCGACACAGCGGTCACAGTCAACTAGTCATGGGATGAGCAACAGTGCCTCAAACGACTCCAACTTGTCAGAACAAGAGCAGGAGCATCCTGAGATCAATGTGTCAGTGAATCCAGCCAATAACAACAATATTCATGACAACGCCGATAATGACAGCCAGAGTGATGATGGACAGCAGGTTAGTCTTATTGATTTAATATAATTGACATACCCATTTTGGTCTTTTATAAAACTGGAAATACTAAGTCTTGGGTATTGAATAAAACCTTTTTTTGGGGTTAAAACTATAAACAAAAACTAATTAGGATGACACTGACATGGTAAACAATAATATCAGTAACATTCATTCAAAACACTATCTAATTCTACAGATTACATTATTATAACAGTACCTATAGTATGTTATGTAAACTGAAGTATTGTAGAATAGTTCTTTTATCCTGTCCTTTTATCCTGTTATTTACTTTTCATTTGTGGGTAAGATACATATTATGTTTATTATATGCTCATTAGACAGATTGCTAGACAGTATGGATGAACTAGCATCAAAACTATTAGGCACAGGAGTGATACACAGTCTCAATTGGGTATTTGAAAGGGTAGTCAATACCGTTACTTTTTATGAATTGTCAAAATGCGGGATTTGTATGAAATATAACAATGCGACGTCACAGATTCTTAGTAGCAAATGGAATACTTATTAGTATTAATTGTAATTTTACAATTAATACTTTTTTTCCTGTTGACAGCGATGTGAACAAATATTTTTTGATGCTCTTTGGTTATTATACATATATATTATAAAGGTTTAAATGTAAGTTTCTACAATCTAATACAATAACAACTTATTATAACATACTTATACATATTATTTCTGTACATATTATTATGAATATTTAATTTTACAATTATATCTTTGCATAATATTTAATTTCTGTATGGTGTTGGAAGTTTTTAAGACAAGTGGTCTTTTTTCGATGGGTCAATTGAAATGGTATAGTGTCCTGATGCCTACCACAAGATTTGATCATGTCATTATGAAACATAATAGTCTAAAAAAGCAATCTTTACATACCGAGACTCCTAAGCCATTGGTCCTGGCTGTCATTTGTGTATCTTTGGAAGGCGTTACGGGTAGTCAGAAGCCCGAACATCTTTTAGCCAGTCTTACCCAGGGGTATCATATTACCTAGTTACTGGATTGTGAAGGTGAGATAGGCAGTCACTCCATGTAAAATACTGGTATTCAGCTGCATCTGGTTAGACTGGAAAAGGCTCGGCAGATTGATATGAAATGTACTCCCAAGAATTCCTTCTGCTATTAAAGCAGAATGTGACACCTCAACTGTATGGCATATTGTGGACAGAGACCGCAAATTCATACAAACAATTAATAAAAAAGGTATGTGAAAATTGGCAAAATTGTAGCCACAACTCTTAATAAGCCCAAATCAAGAGTTATTTGGTTTCATTACAAACTGCCCCTTATTAACTTGGAGAATTTTAAAGGTGGGTGAATAAAATTGTATTGCTGAGGTTGGGCTATAATTCCCAAAATGGCCTTTAATTGCTCAATTAATCTTTCATGTAAGCTCATCTTCATACAGAAACTTTGATATTAACTACTAATTGGTACTTGTCACACAAATGATTAAATCTTTCCTTACAATATAATAATTCTTATTGTGATTTTTTTTATTGCTTGCTGTATATCCTTGTAAATAAGAACAAATCTATTGACTATAGATAACTCCTCAGTGTGACATCGTAATAAAGGCTCTGAATCGAACTCTAATCAATATAAATGTGCTGGTGTATTGTGTAGAAGACCATCATAAACACTAAGTGTTCCATTGTATATTTACAATGGCAATGTATCACTAAATGCAGTAATTAAACATTCCAATTAAGAAAATAAGCAGTTAAATGTTTTGGTAACCATACAAGCTCAGGCATAGTATTTTTTTTTTGGGGGTGGGAAATCATCAAATCACTCCTCGCGCTCTGGATGGAGCGAAAGGGATAGTCAAACTCCTGAGACTCTTACCTACTGTCTAAATCCCGTCCATGTTCCTTACCTAGCCCTTTACGTTCCGGGGAAGCGGTAACCCTTTGACCTTTCGGACAATCCCGCTGATGGCATAGTACATTACCACTTAAAGTTGTAGTATGTTCAAATAACTACGCACAAAAACCGTAAAATTAGGTTAATAGTTTACCTTATCATTTTTTGATAAAATCACACCCATATGTCGATTACTATACTCTTCTTTATGACTGGAGTGCAGTCCACTCAGTGACAATTTAAACAGCATATTAAACTTAGCTTTGTTAGTGTTTAACTGTGTACTGTGAATACTCACGCGCCTTTGATATGTCGACCAACAATAGGATCACATGGACATTTCAAAATATATGAGTGAAAATAGTATGTGCCGAGGATCTTGCTGATACTGAAGTAATATGCCAAATAATTAAGGATAAAGTATGTACTATTCCTAACACTATTTTGGCATTTTCAGGTTCTCTGTCCGTAATAATCAGTACCTACGTAATTTAGGCCTTAAGTACTGTATTTAGTATTAGTATTTATTACGCTATGAATAAGTCTTATAACGAAGAAAATATTATGTGCGAAACGAATATTTTCAATTTTAAAATCGTTAGGAGTAAATGTAAAAGCTCCCGGCACGACACGGCGCGCGGCGGTGTGACAAGATTCTGGTGAAACAATTTCCATTAAGTTTTCATACAAATTGTTCTGATAGTTTCGCGTCGCGTCTGACTCCTTACGTTAACTCTGCGCGTTCGTGGTGGGCCCCCAGAGCGGTGCAATTCAAGGTGCGTCCACTTCGCGGGAATTCGCGAATAGTTATTCAGATAAATAAGTGGTACGTTAAAAATACAAGTACCTACTTCGTATATAAGCGGAACGGCGTCGTATACGTAGAATTATTTTATTATTATATTAATTTATTTGATTTGATTTTATGTATTTTGGCAATGGGTCTTGTAATCTTGTTACCTGAATTAAATGAATTATTATTATATGCCCAAAATCAGTAGGCTACTAGTAGCTTGATTTTGAATGTTTGGGTACAATCCCGACGAGTAAAGTATACGCGTCTACTATCGAAAACTCTATTTTCTGAGACTTTGGAGGAACATTTGCGACGCCATTCAGTGCAGCGTCTGTTCTTATAAATTACTAGGACAAGTAGGGTTGATCTTTACTTCCTCTAGTATTAAAGAATAAGCACTGATGACAATGACAACTACAAGTAACGGGATTTGGCAGAATGATGGATATTCACTGGAGCTTTATAAATCGCAGTGCCGAAGATGTTGGCAATGTGCCGATGCCGCGATGGAATCAATAAAAGTCCCTATTGTGGAGATGAAATGGTGGATTTGCAATAAACAAATATCCTCACCTATCCCTATATTTATATGTAAAAGTTAGTTAACGTAGTTACTTGTTTGTCTCTCAATCGTGCAGTAACGGCTGAGAGATTATGGAAACAGCGACATGTAGGTCTGGGCGTGGATTAATGTTTTGACTTTTATATCCACATTCATGCAGGAGGTAGTTTCCCTAAGTTGCATATAAAGGTACGGGTATGTTTATTAGGTAGGTACCTACTCTTCTTTCAATATTATTATGTTTGTTCCAGGTGGTGGATGTGAGGGCAACACTAAACCTACTCATACGATACGCGCCTTTCTACTTCCTACTATTTATCAAATTAATGTACGACAGTCGGGAAGGCATCTTCACGTTCCTCATACTGTTCTGCACATTTACGCACAGTAATAGTCTCGTGAGGCGGTAAGTGGTACTCTTGTTTAGTTTTTCTTGTGTCCGTAGATGACTAGATGTGACACCCGTGGCTCTCAACTGCCATGAACCCCGGGTGCCACCATTTACGAGGATCGCCCGGAGCTTACGGTAGAGCATACGGTGGAGGTCTGTTCCGCTTGGGCTAAGCAGTGCCGTGTCCTCATAGCGGCGATCGACAGCGGCGGCGACCTCTCGCGTCCGGTCCTGGTTTTCAATCCATGGTTCGGAACGAGAGGGAGTGGGAGGCATACACCTCCTCCTGTGAAGCAGTTATGCTAGTGAAGGAGTTTGGGGGACAGAGCCTCATGCCCGACCGCCGTTAGAGACGCTCCGGGCGTCGGGAGCCGCGTGACGACTTCCGGCCTCCTTAGACGCAGGCCTGCGGACGGTGAGTAATGGGTAGCTCAACGTCCGATCAGGACCAGGCCCGTGCCCGATGGCGCGTACGTGTTCCACGCGCGTCTCAAAGAGATGTCAGCAGTATAGAAGGGGCCCGTTAGGGTCGAAGCCTGCCGGGTCAGCGGGATTGTCCGAACGGGTTACCTTTACTCCGAAAAATAAAGGCTAAGAAAGGAACATGGATGGGTTTTAGTCAGTAAGAGTCTGATACTCCCTTCCGCTCCACCCGGAGCAGGAGGAGTCGTTCGATGATTTCCTAACCTCAAAAAAAAATGGCGGTCGACAGTAATTTATTTATGTTTAAAAAATCAATCCAAACAGCTCGCAGTTGTAATGCAATCCTTTAGATACCTATTTCCAAAATTATATCGATTTGATGCTATATGACCACACTTTACACACATAACTAAATATATCACACTTTAACTGTCGGGACTCGTGATTTTGAGTGATTCTATCGGCCCGTACATTCTAACTTCCATCAGATGGGCAAAAAATGATTATTCAACGATATGTTACTGTTTTCCAGGGAACATGGCAAGCAGATGAACCGCAGTATACTAGCGTTATTCAGTGAACTCTTGTTCACATCGAGTTGTATCCTCATAGTGCAGTACTTCCTCGGCCATGGCAAGCTGCTCCCCAACGTGGTCATGTTCCCAGGGTACACAGAGCTGGACGTGTGGGAGCTACTGTGGCTCGTCGTGCTGACCGACCTCATCGTCAAGATTATTACCGTGGAAATAAAGATCCTGGTCACCATGATGCCTGCTTTTATACTGCCCTTCCAGAAGAGGGTGAGGATTTGACTTTTGTGTATTTTCTTAGTATGAATGTAGAGGAACTCGTGGCTAAGTAATAACAGTCGCACGGATCGATCCACCAGGTTACACGATCAGCGAGACAGGTGCAAACGCCTTTCTATTTTACCGCATCTGTCAGACTTACAGCTTACCTCGAAATGACATCAGCTACCTACCACTCCTTTAAAGTAATTGCCCAGGATGCACAGAATATCTTCATTTGTACATTCAGTCAAAAAAGTATCGGGAATGGATGATTTGTTTATGGTTCCAAATTCAAATTTTTGTTTTTTTGTACTTAGTTGTTAGATTGGCACAACTGTTTTCCATTTTGGCGCGGAGTTTGAGTTGCATCTGTTATTTATATTAAATACAGTGCTGGTTTTAGTAATATCATATTTAGTGTGTATTGCGAATTTCATAATGGACAAAAATATCGAACAAAGAGTTTGTCTTAAATTTTGCATCGCCAATGGAATTTCGTGTTCGGAGTCACTGAAAATGTTACAGAAGGCTTACGGTGAATCGACTTTATCAAAAACTCGTGCTTATGAGTGGTTCAAAGCGTTCAAAAGCGGTCGAGATGTGATGGAAGATTTGCCTCGCTCTGGTAGGCCGTCAACGTCTGCAACTGAAGTTACCATCGCAAAAGTGAAGAAAATAGTGACTGAAAATCCCCATTCAACTCTGAGAGAGATAGCCGCCGAACTTTCTGTATCTCACGAGTCGATCCGTACCATTTTAACTAATCATTTGGGTATGAAACATGTTGCTGCTCGGCTAGTCCCAAAAGATCTGAGTTTTCTCCAAAAACTCAATCGCATGAAAGTCGCTGAGGACATGCTAGAACGAGTCAGTTCGGACCCAACATTCATGAAACGCATTGTTACTGGTGACGAGACGTGGGTTTACGAGTTTGACATGCAAACTAGTCAACAAGCTTCGGAGTGGCGCCTTCCAACTGAACCGAAACCGAAAAAACCACGCCAAAGTCGATCAAAAGTCAAAGTCATGTTGACTGTTTTCTTTGACTATCGCGGTGTTGTGCACTCTGAATTCTTACCGGAAGGTCTAACGGTAAATAAAGAATATTATTTGAGCGTTATGCGGCGTTTAAGAGAGCTAATTCGACGAAAAAGGCCAGATTTGTGGAAAGAAAATTCTTGGATTTTGCACCACGACAATGCGCCTTCGCACAAGGCTATCATTGTGAACGAATTTTTGACCAAACACTCAACAAATACCATCCAGCAACCACCATATTCACCAGATATGGCTCCTGCTGACTTTTTTCTTTTTCCTAAACTCAAATTACCACTTCGTGGCACCCGTTTTCAATCGATAGAAGACATAAAAGAGAATTCGCGGCGAGAACTGAACTCAATTCCGGAAGCAGCGTTTAAAAAATGTTTTGATGAATGGATTATTCGTTGGCGCAAGTGTATCGTTTCTAAAGGAGCATACTTTGAAGGTGATAAAATAAATTTGGATGAATAACAGACATTTTGTGTATTATTGATCTTTTCCCGGTACTTTCTTGACAGAGTAGTATTTCATCCCTTTTCACGTCTATAATTCCCATACAATTTGCAGGGTAAAGTATACCTGTTCACGGAGGCAGTATCCCAGCTGTATCGTTCACTGCTCACGATCCAGCCCTGGATCTTCTTCCTCATGCAGTCGTACGACGGCTCTGAAAAGATGGTCGGCATGTTCCTGACTTCGATCTACGTCATCGCGAAGGTTATTGAAGTGCTGGTCCGACTGAGGCTGTTCAAGAATGCCACTTGGACCTTGTTGCAGAGTGTGGTGAGTGCTTTTATTTGAATTGATTATAATACAGTAGAATCGGTTTATTATGACTCCGCCTATTATGAGGTAAATACACAACGAAGTTTGGTTTTCATATGAAATTCTTTGTAACAAAGTCGGTTATAATGACTTCGTTTATGGTGACATGTCGCTTATTATGACCCATTTTTAATAAATATAGTGACCGACATGATTCTTTACACCTTCGGCAATTTTCGTTGATTCCCGTCGACGTCCGGCACGTGGCTTGTTTTTGTTTTGAGTTTTGAGTAATAATTTACAGTTGAAGGTCACGCACTGTCTTTAGTGTAATCCTATTTTAAAAAAAATGATGTCTCAACGTCATAAAGCATTTACGATTGAGGAGAAAGGTGCAGTAATATGCAGATTAGAAAAAGGAGAATATGCAGATGAGAGAAATGGAGAAAGAAGACGGTTGTTTTTTTTCACAAAAATGCTTTGTATGACGCCTGCTTAGTATGACGTGTTTTTCAATTCCCTTCGATGCCATTATAAACGGATTTCAGCGTATCTACAAAGTAAGAGGACTATTTGCTGGGACACAACAAGAATAACCAGCGATTCTAGCGACATCTTTGAAGTCGACTCACTCGTTCTACAAACACATCTGTCAGTGGTACAGTTTTTAAAGTATGGCATCGATTAAGTATTATTTTTTGCCTTATCAACAGAACCTCGGCACAAAACCGACATGCGAACAACTGCTGTCAGCGGGCGACTCCTGCCCCATCTGCCACGACGACTACACGACACCGGTACGGTTAGGGTGCAGTCACATCTTCTGCGAGCTTTGTATCTCAGCCTGGCTCGATCGTGAGCACACCTGCCCCCTCTGTCGGGCCAAGGTCGCAGACGAACCCACCTGGCGGGACGGATCCACCACGTACGACTTTCAACTCTATTAAACGATTGGCAAGGCTCTTTGAATGTTGGCAAAACAGCAAGAGATGTTTGGAGTTCGGTGTTTTCTGTACAAATATTTCCTTGTGCGGTAAAGTAGTCGGTATAAATATTAAAATTTCACCGACCTTTGTAGAACTTACGTTCGGGGTCATGTAGCATATTTTCGGCGACGAGATATCGGTCGCCGATTGTCCGTCATCTGCGTTTAAATTTACGCGTTAGACATAAATGTTGGGGCCAAGTCTTGGCTCACCTTATAATACGTCGAACGACGGCAGATCTCCATTTCCTGAACTTGTATGTAACAACCTTAACATAGAAGCGCTAGTTATCTATGTAATATAGAATGAATGTAACGCTCTGGAATGTACAGACACCAGCCCATCAAGCAATCCCAAACTGTCAAAAATTCCCAATTGAAAATGAACCTTATGCATTTGTAATAAAGTTGAAAAACTATCAAAGAAATTTCACAGATTGGGGTAACTTGATGTGCTGGCCTCATATTTGTCAGGGGGACTCATTGTTGAGAGTAACGCGTGCTGTGACAGTAGTTGTAAAAGATAACTGATCTTATTCCTAATGCTAACTGTTCTATTCATTGCCAAGTTACATATTGTTACCAATTGGAGTGATTTCGTTTCTGCTTTCATTTCTCTTTGTTACAGAACAGATAGTGAATATAGCTAAGAAATACAGCTTACAGTTTCATTATTAACTATTAATTCTTCTGCAAAAAAGTAGATTACATAAAACATTCTAAATTAACGTTACAATATTTTGATATAAAAGTAAGCAGTTTCATTGAGTTTAATTCCTAGACTGAATTATAAAATGAGACATTTATTAACTTTTAAGAAATTATTCAGGCCTAAAAATTAGACTTGCTCGTCACTTCCTCGAGAGAGAGGAGTTATGAACATAGTGTAAGTACATGGTAATCAATGGCCGCCAAATTATTTTTGTTTATTTTTAATAACAAATTATGTATTATAGAAAATGTAAATAGAGAAATATTACTTTAAATCATGATATTATATTAACTGTAAAATAAGGTTTTACAAAATATTATTATTAAGCATACATAAATAAATGTAACTCCTACTATTTGCTGAGCTGTTCAGTCGTCCACCGAACATTGAAGAATGGGGGAAATGCTGAGGTAATATTCGAATTTTCTCTCCTGATTTTTGCAATTTGCAGATTAGTGTCAAGGTTGTATTTTGATCAAAATACGAATTGTGACCGTAAAAAATCTGTATTTATAGAATTCAAAAAATTAAACTTCGCTCGCTCTTGCATACTAAAATGGAGTAACACTGTAGTCCCCTCCGCCTGCCAAAGGATACAAATCCAACCCCAACCATCTCATGGTCGGGTGACCATGAGATGGTTGGATAACCAAACATTACAAAGTCTGCTATTATCTCACTCAACGACTTCATTAAATGACGTTCAGTCAAGACAGTGAACGTTACATTCAACGTCTTGACGAGTTGTCCATTAGTCATTCAATTAAATGTTCTTCTTCTTCTTCATGTGGTTAGTGATTAACCTGGTGTCAGAGTTTTAATGCTGCCCATGGGCTTCTAACTTAGCATCACATGCTGTTGAGGAATATCTCTCGGGCATGCCGGTTTCCTCACGATGTTTTCCTTCACCGATTTTAAGCAAGTGATAGATAATGAAAAAGAAACGGTAGACGGTGACGGTGATAGTGGTAAATGTTGTCATTCAATGAACGCGCTATTCATTCAATCAAATAGCAGATCTAACCTGATGACTGCGACATATTATTATACAGCTCTGTAGGAATTGAGCTCTAATGTCACGATTTCATAAATGGTCATTCAATCATTAGAGTAATCAGTACTTCGAGAGTTGCATTGATGTGTTTTAATTTTAATTGTTATAATTCTGTAAAAATATATATATATTACGATCGCGATTCGTATCTTGATCAACAAACTACCCAATAAATTGCAAAATAAAGTAAGAAAATTTGAATTTCCCAGGCTACCCCGTAGCTTTCACCTCAACATAAAGACATTAAATAAAATATATAAATGTTAAATTTTATTGTTGTCTCTAATATAACGTGCTTTTATCCAATATAATATGCTTTTAATTTATCTGTAATTATGAAATAAGCCAAATAGCGTAGCATACGAAAAATAACTACAACATGACTATTCCATTCTGTAAATACAGTAACTTTAAGTTATGTTAAGTGTAATGTGATAATTTAGATCAGCCGCAAAATTGTGTATGAAATGAATTTAGGAAACTCTTTGCAACTAGAAAACTATGCAGTAATAACAACAAATCTTTTTACTTCAATTATTTTAGTAAATTCAAAAGCTAGGTAAATAATTTATTTCATGATTCAAAGGAGCTTAGTTCACCTAATTCCGATTTTAAGTGAATTGACAATATTTGTAAAATGTATTAAAACTAGTGTCCGGCCGAAACACGACTTTCAGCTGAAACCGAAACCATGACCGAATCCACTGCTTTTATTCTAGTTTCGGCCGAAACCGAACCTTATGAAGTAAAAGTGAGTTGAATCGACATTATTGATGTTTGTTACTAATGATATGATTAAGGGCTGGTTTTGCATTATCAGATTTCTTTTGCAGTTGACTTTTGGCGGATATTGTGCAAAAAAACTATAACAAATTCAAATGGCGGTCGAGACTTTAGGCCTAATTTAAGTAAAGGCCTTGCTACTTGCTACTATTAGCATTTGCGATTATCTGAGGTTGACCGCATACTTTTAGCAGAGTCGCCAATAAGCGATGCAGTGTCGAAATAATAGCTGATACTAAAAGAAGCATTTGTCTGTTTAAAATGTAAATGATTGATGATGATGATGTTTACTTATAAACACTTTTTTTGTGTTTTACTTACATTAAATATACGCCGTTTGTATATCTGTCATATAACAATTTCTATCAAAACAAACCGTTTCGGCCAGTTTTTGGCCGAAACCAAATATGATTTTATGGCCGAAACCGAACCTTCGGCCGGATACAAAAAAAAAACTACGTAAAAATTTGTTGTAATTGTTTCGCTTTCTGTTTCACCCGTCTTTGGTTGCAAACAAAGACACTCAGCCCAGGTAGCCCAACAGATTTTGTGCGAAAAATAAAAACAAGGTAAAAACAGTACCTATACTAAATTAGTAATTTCACATAATTAGTGAGAACAAGGTTAGTGTAACGGTTCTTAGGCCCGCTTGCACCACATAACAACAAACGCGTTCAGCGCTAAACGAATTTGAAACAACGTTCTGTTGTCAATCGTTTAAAGACGGTAGAGACAAAATGATAATTAAAATATGTTTATTGTGTGGTTTGTGGTGCAAGCTAGCCTTAATACTTACAAGATAAAGATCACTTGAAAGTCGAACAAACATTCCCTTTGTATAGAAATGGTGAAACAGTTGTTCAGTGCCACAACTCTAGGTATAAATCTCTTTAAGCAGAATTTAAAAATAAAGAAAAAAACTCTCCACAAGCTATTTGCGTCCTATATCATATTTTCACCTTTTGAGAAAACAATTTATTGACATTCCACACCTAGTTATCGCATTATTTTAAATAATTAAATGTAATGTATTTTATATTATTATGATAGATAGATGCGTTCTGTTGAATCTATAAAAACTTTAATGAAATATATTGTATAAGTTGCCAGTACAAGTTGCTAGCTCTATAATTAAAGCGAATCCGTGGTGTTATACACGTGTAACCGAAACGGTATATACATACAAAAGGATGTGCTACAGACCACCAAACTAAACAAGTATTACTATGGGACCAACTCCGAAATCGTGAAAAACAAACTACATTTCGACGAGTCACGTGACCAAAAATACAGCTGATATTTTTTTTTTTGCGATTTCGGAGTTGGTCCCGTAGTTAAAGTTGGTCAGTTTGCATGGTGGTCTGTAGCATATCCTTTTGTATGTATATACCCTTTCGGTTACAGCCTGTATGTCTAATTACCATAATCCTAAGGTTTATTACCTACCTTTGTTTAAGGGCTGGCAGACTGCGTTCAAGCGTTGTCAAGTTTGCGATCACGCTTTTGAATGAACTCGTATTCAAGGGACCGCAGAACGCTTGGTCTCTTTCTATCTGAATGCGTCCTACAGTTGAATAAATGTCTTTGGACTACACAGTGTATCATATTACTTCAATAATTGATGTACAGCATTATGTAATCATTTGTGATTGTAATTGAATAAAATAAATGTTCGGATGCCGCTCTCTGGAGCACTTTCTCTATAATCTTGTTAAATTATGAAATAAGTTTAATTGAAATTGTTTAAATTAGTGAAGTTGTAAAAGGATGTGTACTGGTTTGTTTATAAATGTTTTGTTTATGATGCGAGTGCCTACGAATGGCCGCAGGCAAGACATTGCGTTACAGTAGGTGATGAGTTAATAAAATATTATGCAAAACTGTAACTTTGTTTTATTTGATGATCCACCCGAAGGTTGTTCAGAATCAATATCTTTTTTGGGCTTTTACTTTGATAAAGGTTATTTTGCAATATAATTTAAAAAACTTGTAGACTCAAACACGTCAGTTTATATCCCGACCGCAGGTATGAAGGTATATGCACTCAATATAGAACAACAAATAAATTTAAATCACATTTTAATTATAGTTTACACTTTATAGATTCACATAACATAGTTATTATCGCTTAAGATTACTTTTCGCCTACAAACGTGAAAAATTAAATAATTTAGATCATTAATAGTAATTATTATTCAAAGTATCACAAATATTGGATAGAGTAACACTGCTCAGAAAGCGCGAAGCATCTATCGTATATCTAGAACTGCCACCCTCCCAGGATCGCTATCATGGACTCCGGTTAATATTTCACTTCGAAACTCGCTACATTTATCAAATAATTAAATCACAGAGTCGCTTCAAAGTACTAGATAATCACACGCGATTGGCACAAATCGTTAAACCGAAGTTCAGATGAGGACTAACGCCGGACGGACAAGTGCGACTACAAGACGATGGCGCGCCACTACAGACGGACGTGCGTATCGTCGTACAATAAACAAATCGAAAAGATATAGTAGGGTCAGTTAACGCACGTTACATGTTTCAGAAGTAAGCTCAACTTATGGCAACGGTGGGTCGAGCCGGGACGGCTCGGTCGCAGGCGTCCGGCGGCCCGGGGGGCGATCACAACGAGAGAGTACATCGTCCTGCGGCCGGACGGCGCACGTTCGTTACGCGGCGTCGCCGGCCGGGGCGAGCGGGGCGAGTGGGGCGGCCGGGCCCAGCGGGCCGGGCGGGCTGGGCGAGCGCGCGCGAGTCTCACACGTCGCGCTCAGTTCTGTGCTGCCGGGCGCGGCGGGCCCGGGCGCCGGCGCCGTACCGATGCCAGCTTCCGGGTCGGGCGGCACGGCGGACCCATACAGGAACAGGCTCCGCAGCCGTGCGGAGCGAGACGAGGTGGACGGCAGCTCGTCGGGCCAGGAGGCGGCGCTGGTGTTGTCGGACGCGGCCACGTCGGCCGTGACCTCGAGCCGCAGCGCGGCCGGCGAGTGCGTCTCGTGGCCGCCCAGCGAGCCCGCCAGCGCCGCCAGCGACGCCGCGCGCACCTCCGCGTGGTGCGAGCCTGCTGATAGAGATGCGTCACCTGGAAATAATAATAATAATAAAATGTTTTATTGACATAAAAAAGGGTTATACACTTTAGTTTGAAACCCTGACTCCTGAGCTAGGTGAGACCTGTGTTACAGGAGTCAGTGCCTTCATCCGTTCTTTAGAATTTAACAATTTATGCAATAAATCAAACAAGTAAATCACTTAAACTAAGTTTAATGCAAGCCTGCTATTGTGTGGTGTTTGTGTGTGTATGTGAGAGTGTGTGTGTGTGAATGTGTGTATGGGTGCGTGTGTGTGTATGTGAGAGTGTGTGTGTGTGAATGTGTGTATGGGTGCGTGTGTGTGTTTGGGTGTGAATGTGTGTATGGGTGCGTGTGTGTGTTTGGGTGTGTATTATTTTGGGGTTATACATACATATACATAATTATGATAGTTACATTTTATATAATAGTATTCAATCATCATCAGTACTGTTCTTTTATTAAGTTTTCTGTCTGCAGGTAGTCCAATGTTTGAAGCCATGATTTTAGTTTAATCTTAGTTTTATATATTGTAAGAGGGTTAACGTTAAGAATATGATTTATTTTGTTATATATAAAAGTAGCCAAATATAGTCGTTGCCGTCGAGCGGCTGCAGTCTTAAATTTGATGGTGCTACATACATTACCGATAGTTCTCTTATACTTCATTCCTTGATTTACTGGTGTGATTTCGTGTTGTTTTAATGTAAGGTTGAGAAGGTATAACTGTCTCACTGTTAGTACTTCGCAACTTTCATATAGATTTTTTGTGGGGAACCGGTACGGCCGGAAGGTCATCACTTTTAACAGTGATCGTTGAGCTCTCTCAAGGCGTATCATGTAGGTTTTACAAGCTCCTCCCCATGCCGTAATACAGTAACCCATTATTGACTGTGCCAGTGCTAGATAGACAGTCCGGAGAATCTTAAAGTCGGCCACTTCTCGTAGTTTTTTAAAAGCCCTATTAGTTTCCTAACACGGGAAGCGGTTTGATCAATGTGGTACCGCCAACTAAGTCTCTCATCCAGAATCAACCCTAGATACTTCACTGTATTTAATTGTGTGATTGGTAGACATGGGCAAGAATTACTATTTTTAGCGGCATCACAGGAATGCGCTTTGAGCCTTATGGCTTGGTTTTGGCGAAGGTAAATTGTAGGAAAGACGTTTTCGAGATGTTAAGACTTAGTAAATTAGCTTCCAGCCAGTGAACTATTCTGCGTAAGCCCGTCTCTGCAGCATCCCTTGCCGCCTCCCAGCTCTCTCCGTGAAATATTAGTACAGTGTCGTCTGCATAGCTAAAAATTTTACCATAACTAAGCGACTGCTGACATAGGTCATTTACATAGATCAAGAAAAGACTGGGGGATAGGCAGCTGCCTTGGGGTACGCCATAATTGACCTTAGCTTCATTGATTCTTATCAAATACGAGAGGAATAATGTTAGAATCGATCGAAATATGCGGATCAGCATTATCTACATAACATTCGATATTCAAAAGTGCCACATGGCTAATGCAAACATTATAAACACTATTTTTCTTTATTCAATTTAACAGAATTACGGCCAGCACAAAATGAATGCGTTTGTTTATAATAAAATAAAATTCCACCTAAAATAGATATGAAAATAGCATAAACGAATAATACTCTATGGGATAAGGAAAAAGCAACCAAACTCACCAATACTGGGTTCAAGTCTTCTCGAAGCCGCGTCCTGATCGGGCGCGTGGTCGCGGTCGTCGTCGAAGTGCGCGGTCTCGGGCTCGGGCGCGGCGCCGGCGCAGCCTCCCGCGCGGCACAGCGACACGGGCACGACGCCGTACACGTAGAACAGCAGGATGGGCACGCCGATGCCCACGGCCAGGCCGGCCACCAGCGGCGACAGCAGCAGCGCGGCGGCCACGGCGGCGGCCACGGCGGCCCGGCGGCGCGCGGGCGCGGCCCGGCGCAGGCGGCGGTGCGCGCGGCGGCCGGCCCACAGCGGCAGCCCCACCAGCAGCGCCGGCAGCGCCACGCCCGCCACCACGGCGATGCCCAGCGGCGCGCCCGCCAGCGTGCCCAGCTGCCACAGCAGCTTCTTCTTGCGAGACCACGGCTTCTTGCCCCAGAATGTGCATCCGCTAGGGCTGGACAAAAAATTACTCTTTAGAAACAGAAATGGAAAAACATTACAACATCATCCCCGTACTTCCTGAAGACAGGCTAAAACAACCCTTCTTGGCTAGATGGGTAAAAAAAAATTCAAATGACTCACCTCAAATAATGCAAGTCTGAGACCTCCTTCATACACAGCCAGCAGAACTCGGCGCCGCAGACGCAGCACACCATGTGGTTGCAGGAGCCATCCTCCACCTTCACGATGAGCACGGAGCACCGCGGGCACGGCTTCACATCGCCTGGGAACGAAAAATTGTCTGCTCACGTTAAAATTGATTTTCACCATTTTCTCCATGAAGGAACATAGAAGGATAATTTGATAAAGTCTATTGCTATTTGATCGAAACAAAAAAAAATAGAGTTACTTCGTATTTAAATGTAAACCGTTTGTTTATTTAATCATGTTTGCAAACACATATAACAGACAAGACAAAAGAAAGGAAAAATACGTACAAAGGTGATGTTTAGAGGTGGTATGTTAGTCAGTAACTAAAAAAAAACCGACGATGCCATAGACAAAGTGAGAATTTAACTTCTGTTTATGTGGTTGCGGTGTTTGGAAAGTTTACTACTGAAATCATCACTTGAGAGTTTGTTTAGGTGTTTCTCTCAGAGTAATGTGATAAGAACCAGCGACCGCATCTAGTTTATAAAATATTAATAAAAAAGTGATTTTCTGTAAGTAGGTTCATTTATACTATAAACTAAAATAGAAGAGCAGCGGTGAATCACTAGTCAGTACACACCATGGTCGATGTCAGTGTGCGAGGGCTGCGGCTGGCGCGGCGGCGGCGCGCGGCTGCGTCGCGCCGCGTCGCACGTCTGCGTGGGGTGCCACGCCGCCTTGCAGTGGTAGCAGAACGACGCGCCGCAGCCCGGCGCCAGGCACGTCAGCTTGGGGCACGACGCGCAGCCCGTTGCCACTACCGCGAAACTACAATCGAGAACAAAAACATTGAAATGAGAGAATAATAAAAAATGTCTTTAGCATTTTCTCTATTATTCTAGCATAAATAATCGCGATACCTTCGCGAGGTAGACCACTCAACACACGAGAAGTAGACCGCTTCAGAATAATTTGACCATCTTTTCTATTTTATTACAATATTAGTAATTCAATCGATCCTTCACATCAGTATACAGCAGTCTACTGCTGAACATATGCCTCTTCGATGGTCTTTTCACCCGATCCTCGGCTACTCTCACTTAGCCGCCCTGGACCGTCGCTCCACTTAGACAGGGGCATCCTGTACATCGTCTAGTTGAAACTCAAGAGCTAGTTCACCTGCAGTCGGGCGCGGGACACCACCGTGTATCAGGGTCTGCTGCGAGCGCGCGCCTCACTGAGAACTCCTCGTACTTGTCGTACAGCACCGGGTTGTCTACGATGCGACGGACGTCTGAAACAAAAGACACGACCTATTAGTATTCAATTTGGATGTCCATTAGGATTTCCCATCGGCAAAAATGGTAAACTTCCATACACATTTATTCCCTATTTAACCTTTAGGGGTTGATTTTTCAAAAATCCTAGCTTTTGCTGACTTCAGTTGTATTAAGGAATACTTGTACAAAATTGTACGCTAGACCCAACGATAACTGCGTTTTTATTACATAGATATTTTGTTGGGTGACTGAATACTGTTATACAGCTGCATCTCGTAAGACTGGAAAGCTGACCCCAACATAGTTGGGAAAAGACTGGCAGATGATGATGATAATGTCTGGTGACTAATAAATTTGGAGTTTCCTGTCTTACTTTCAATGTCAGTGTTGGAGATTTCTTTTTTTTTTAATTGGAATCTCGCAGTTTCGCCAGTTTCGGCTTGCCTATGTATGCCACAATCACGGGCCACAATAGAATTGTTGCCTCCAGTCAGGGCTTAACAAAACTAAGACTAACTTACAAACTAAGCGACTACATGCTAAGGGCACCCCCTGTGGGGTACGGACCTCGGCTTAGGGCGTCGCTGGGGGGGGGGGGGGGGGCAGCAAGGGATAGGCTGGATCGGACGAAGTTTGAGGGTGAACATTATCTTTGATGCTTCCAACGAAAGATACAGTGAAGCAGAACCGCACAACTTTGTCAGTTGAACTTGGCAACTGTAACAAGATCCGTAGGTACATCTCATGTTCAACATTCGGAACGTAGGTATGGCCTGATTAAAAACACCCCGATTCCCAGAACTTTCAGGAGCAAAGGCGGGGATCGATAATCCCCGTGAATTCTGGGAACACTGTTATTTACTGAAAACTTGGCATACCTAAGCATGTACTTAATTACATAATAATATATGGATGTCGGGTGAAGATATCCCGCCTCCCTGCCGAAGGTAGTTAAAGGAATACCGTGTTTTTTTAGACAGTAACCTTACATTATTTTATCGCACGGTTTTTTGCAGCGTTTGGAATTACAACTGTCGAGTCGAGTGTGCAGAATATTAAGGTGCGTCAAGACAGTACGACCATGCGCCGCGGATTCATTTATTTATCTGACAAGGATGCCTGAACCTGCGCCATATGCGTAGCTAACGATTCGAAGCAGTTCAAAGCACATGTCCCGCACTGTCTGACGCACCTCAACGGAGCGCATTTACGGACCTTAAAGTGCACTGGGCATAGAGTCTGATGGACCTCTCTGCTCGCCCCACAGCTTAGGAAATCCACACGTTACGAACGTTAAAATGATTACTTATGTAGTTGGTTCTTCTCAGTCGAATTACATTTTTCATTAAATTCGCTGACTTTCCCGTAAACAGAAGCCGTATAGTGGCTAATTAACTTTATATGAGTGAGCACCCCCTTTGATACTTAATTTAACGTTAAATCGAGGTAATTGAAGCCCCTTAATTACTTTTGAAATACGTTTCTCACTGGAGCAAATTAAAATAACAAAAAGTGTACCTATATAAATGCTATATGTATATATATTTTATATACCAACTAGCTTCCACCAGCGGCTTCGCCCTTGTAGATGTCAGAAATTATCCCACAGGAACGTAACAACGGGATAAAAAGTATCCTATGTGTTTCCAGGTTATAATATAATCTATCTCTGTGCCAATATCATCCAGATCCGTTCAAAAGATTTTGCGTGATGAAGTAACAAGAAGTAACACACACACACTCTCACAAACTCTCATCTTTATAATATTAGTGTGATAGTAATACCTATTTCCAATAGATGGGTCTACTGAAAAGAATCCCGAGAAATTCGAAAGCAATAAAAATGAGTGATCATTACCGAAAAAAAATTGGGGAAATTCCAAGAAAAAGAAAATCGTGGGCGTCGCCATAAACATGTCCTTGTACGACAGAGTCGTTATTGCGTGATATTTTAAGCTGTCTTTGACATCTACACTAGGTATCCACTCGTGTCTCACCAAGTCACGTTATACTCTTAGTAACTTTTTGTATGTTTTCTTCTACCAACTGTATATACAAAGTGGAATTTAATATTTACCCAATCAGAATACAATTCTAAAATGGACTCAAGCTGTTACTTTATTTATTCGAGTAGAACAAAAACCTGTTTATTTAAAGCAGGGTAGAATCTCAATAGGTTTATGAGGAAAATCCTGCTATAATGTTGATCAGAGTGTGATAATGTGTACACGTCAAGTTCAAGCACCATTCGACGTTGAGCAATAATTGCAATAAACTCTTGCGACACTCACTTGACATACAAATACTGTTACGACTCGGTCAGCTTTTGCCTTTACAGTTCTCATAATTATATTTTTTTTATGATTCTCAGAACTGTCATTCAACATAACTGCAGTTGTATGATAAATGGAAGATGTGTCATCGGTTCAGGCTCTCCTGGTTGAGGTAAAATGGTAAACAAAATCAATCGAAGTCAATTCGTTCACTTACCTATATATTTATTTGACGTATTTGCGGTTCGTTTAACGGGAAACCAAATTATTTTTAATTATTATTGTATCTCCTGCCCTTATCCCACCTGACTCAAAATAAATTGAGTCGACGCAACATGTCTTCTTGCTCCATAATTCTATATTAGTCGTCATAATTCGTCACCAGTCGTCCATTCATTGTTTTTTTGGTCTTTCTCTACTCGTATAGCCATTAAAATTCATATAAAAACTTTCCTGGCGACATTTTCCTCATTCCTCCTCAAAACATTCCCAATTGCACATACCATGACGATGGATTTCGCACAACTTTGCAGTCACCATTGTCACTTTTAGACATCCTCTCATGAATATACCCATTCCTTATTCTATCCATTCGCGTAACACCACACATACCTCTTAGTATTCTCATCTCAGCTGCATGCAATTAATTGCCTTTCCTTAATTCCTTTTGTGGCCCAACACTCTGATCCATACAAGACTGCTGGTCTAATAATTGCATCATAAATCTTCCCAAGTTCAAGTGGAATGCGGGAGTCGCAGATTGTTTCCGTTATACCATTTATAATTTTATTTTACACTAGCTTTTGCAAGAACTTCCCTCGCGTGCCGGTAGGAAATTATTCCGCCGTACAATTTTCCGGGATGAAAAGTAGCATAAATATAGCAGACAGATATATGCGCTAAATTTCATCGCCAAATCCGGCCAGTCGTTTTTGCGTGATAGAGTAACAAACATCTTTACATCCGTAGTATTAGTATAGATATCATAGCAAAACTCTCGTAGTTAGTAAGTGAACTCCCTATTAACTTAAGTTACGTAAATAGACCTTGTTATAAAACTTATTCCGAGGATTCTCCAGTCTAGAATTTCAATTTACACGTCTCTCCGCTGCATATATGAACGTGTCGCCGCTGAATACTTAAATACTAAGCTCTGACGTCAGAGTAAAGGGAAAACGTAGGACAGCATGATAACGTGTTCACCTGGGTGTAGGCACTAGGTATGTAACATACCTACCAGCTGGGCTTATGTGACTAGCTCATAATATAAAAATCATTATATATTGCTTGCAATGGCCAATCATAAATTTGAAACGGTTTTATGACTCAGACTCAAGACTCAACAGGCAATTTTGAATTGTCAAGGGGTCGGTCAGTCAGAAAGATGAAGCTAGTTGTCCATTCCAAAGCAGTAGGTACCTGTGGCGAAGAACAGGCAAGAAACTCCACGGACACTCTTTAAAATCAGAACATGTTCACAAAATATGGGTTACATCATTCATGTTGAAACTATACATGTGAAAACGATGCAGAACGTGCACCGTGTAAGTTGATCTTTTCCTAATTTGATATAGTGAGCTTGATACCTTTTACAGGAGTTTACACCTACACGAATCTGGCGTATATTTTGCATAGTACGTTGTGTTACAAAGTACAGTGTGATATCCAAAGTTTGCGCGGAATGGTGTCGAAGTTCGTCAACAATTCGAATTAGTGGCGCTACAACTTATATTGCGGTGATTTGGAGGAAACCGAGACGGGGAACAATGCTACAGGATTCATTTCGACGTGCCCATGTTCGTAGACGTACAATCTTAGGAGGACTGGTAATGTCGAATATAAATTCCTAGCATAAGTCAGGCCGAACAATGGGGATGGTAGAAGCCCTATATGTTTGCAGTCCCTACTCCCTGGTAAGAAATAATGGGACATTGGGTTTTTAAGAAATAGTTTGGTTTCATAGAGCTGCCTTTGTTGCTAATATCTGTGTGACCGTTTCTTTTCCCATTAAAAAATGTTGCTGTATTGCGTATATGTAGTGTTAAGTGTAATTCATTCCGGCGAGAGGGAGTGGGAGGCAGTCACCTCCTTCTGCGAAAAAGTCATGCTCGCGAAGAAGGTGGCGGGATGGGAGAGAGAAAGGTCCTCCCGTCCCAGCCGCCGCAGAAGACGCCCCGGGCGTCGGGAGCCACGTGACGAATCCCGGCCACCGTAGGCGCGGGCCTGCGGACGGAGTAATGGGCACCAGGCCCGTGCCGGACGGCGCGTATATGTTCCACGCGCGCCTCAAAGAGATGTTAGCATATGAAGGGGCCCCTCAGGGCCAAGCCTGTCGGGAAAGCGGGACTGTCCGAAAGGGTTACCGCTACCCCGGAACATAAAGGGCTAAGGAAGGAACATGGATGGGTGTTCGGGCGTCTCCGGCAATCATCGGCTTCGGCGACTCGATGTGCGGCGCGCGGGACGACCAACGACCACTTCGCAACCGATCTCCATCGCGGTCCTTCGAGCCGGATCCGGCTCGAAGGACCATTTTTTGGGGACCTATCTCAGGACTTTAATTAAGACAGTGGACTGTAGTTAAAAGTATAATTAAAAATCCCTAAAATAGGGTACACAATATGTGTTGGTAACAATAAGGAGTGCGCGCGCGTGCCGTCGATGGAGATCGGTTGCGAAGTGGTCGTTGGTCGTCCCGCGCGCCGCACATCGAGTCGCCGAAGCCGATGATTGCCGGAGACGCCCGAACAATGGGTTTTAGTCAGTAAGAGTCTGACACTCCCTTCCGCTCCACCCAGAGCGGGAGCAGTCATTGGATGATTTCCCAGCCTTAGTGTAATTCATTCCTGGACTCTTAAATCGAGTCACCCTGCACTTAATGTAGAAAGACTAGATAGTCTTTAACTTTTTTAATGGTCGTGAATTCAAATTTAGAACAATGACGACACCAAAATGACAGCCAGGATGTTGTGGATTCAAAACTGCATAAAAACCTTTTTGTTTGAATCATCATTATTATGTTTTAGGTTTTTATACCTGACATGGAATTGCATGGTAGCTCGATTTGGGAGCTAGGGAGTGTATTTACTTATGCGTTACTATGTACTACAGAACTGCTTATAATATGATGAAAGTAATTTGCATTTTGAAGGCGCCACATGTGAACTAGTTAAATTAAAGCCATCTGATGAAACTATTACATAATTCAAACGATAGAATATCAATATTTATAGGAAAGACCGCCTTCCAACCGGAATGTAATTATTTAATTATGCAAGAGCATTATTATCGCTCACATTTCCTGTTCTGTATAGTTTAGAAAATTACTATTTAAAACACGTCAATTTATTTATAACATAACGAGGCAAAGAATGCGAAATGTGTTTGGACGCCTCTGCCCAAACTTTCGGAGATTGCAAGCGTGATGTTATGTGATGAGACATCCTAAAATACATGCTAGTCTTATGACTGCAAGGTATGGTAAAGCAAGATAGGACAATCATCACTAAAAAGTTCGCCGGACGGAAGATGTTGCAAGAGATTATGTATGTCACAGTAAGGTTGTGAACACCATTAGTTAATAATCTATCTATATCATTACCGCTACAATAAAAAACTGTAGAAAAATTGTGAACTATTATAATCAAACGCACTCATGTTCGAAAGAAATAGTTGGTTTTAATAGATCGAATCTTTCGTTTAGACTTTAGAGCATACCATTGAACTGAACTACGAAAATTGCTAAGGCAAGTGTTGACAGTTGGTTTGAGTGCACTAACATTTCAATTTCAAAACCAACCCACACAACCTGTATTTCTCTCCATAACTGATTTCATTTTGGGTCTGTTTCATAAGGCTGGGACAGTGAGTTGATACGACATCTATTTGAGCTTTTTTATCTCGCCTTACATTGTATGTTCGTCAACGCCAAAGAGATCTTCATCATAATATTAAACTTATAATAGTTATAAAGATGTTTTACCTGAGGGATGCATGCTCTCGTGACACACAGGGCAATTAACGGGAACTCTCGCCTCGAAAATCTCGATGGCAAGGTACTGTCGTAAGCAAGGCTCGCAGCACCGGTGCGAGCACCACGCGAGCCGGACCATCGCCGGCGACGGGAACATTGACAGGCATAGCGGACACTCAAGTACGTCGCCCTGCAAAAGAAGAGGAACATGGTTAGTATTAAACTTTAGGACAATTGGGGATTTTATCTCTATCGAGCGGGAACAGTAGTGCATTGGCAAAAAATGTATAAATGCTGGATACAGCTAGTCTTTTTTTTTCGGAGGGTGGGAAATTATCAAAGGGGTGGGTGCCCGCTCTGGGCGGAATGGAAGGAGTGTTACTAACTAAAACCCATCCATGTTCCTTCCTCAGCCCTTTGTGTTCCGGGGCAGTGGTAACCGTTTCGGAAAATCTCGCTGTCGCTGACCATACAGCTAGTCTTATTCGGATTTAATGTTGATCTTGCTACTATTGTATGTTATTACGATTCATGTTTGCTACTCAATCACGCCAGAACGAAAAAAAACGGCTGAACGGACGCACAGAGATATATTATAGTCAGGAATAGCACATAGGCTACTTTTGGTTCCCGTGGGATGATTTCCGACAACTACGTGGGGGAAGCTGGCAGAAGCTTGTATTATATGTAGGATATTATAACGTTACAAATTATCACCTAAAACTGCCTACAGAAGTAAAAACGGTAAAATTGTTCAGATTACAGAAACCGGGTGCTAGTTATATATCAGTTTCCTATTCATTAACACGGTAGTTATAATTAAAGCAAATTATCTGCTAATTTGTTAGCAGTAGTATTTATTAGTCTGTCAAAGGCCATGATGCATAGTTGGGTATGCACCCAGCTGCCACTTTGCGTCACCAGTTCATGCTCAGTTGCTTATGGCGTCGCAACCTGACAACGTGGTTTATCGTCATACATTACAACAGCATCTTTAGTTTCAAAATCAAAGCATTTATTTCAAATAAACCAATTACAGGCACTTTTGGATTGTCAAGGGATTTCAGTTGCGTTGATGAATTGTCGTGTTACGGTATCCTAGATTTCCTCTTTTTCCGTTTGTCCAAGAAGCCCTTCAGCGTATTCCGCAATAAGATAAAAGGGAAGACGTCATAACATAAGGAACACTCGCTGACGATAACTATCTGGTGTAATGAGAGAAAAGAGTATTTATTTAATGAATAGATAGGATTATTTTTTTACTCAAACTTGCACACCCTCTTTCACCATTTCCGGGGGGGGGGGGGGATTCCTAAAATACTTAATAGCTGACGTCTCATACTCATAATCTACCCTGTGCCAAATTTCATCTTCGTAGGTCCGTAATTTTTGAGATTTTGTGTTTAATCAGGGAGTGAATGTATGAATAAGTGATCTTCAAACACATGAATGTGGATATATTTAACAGAAAACAGACAAGAAGAATGAATGATGATGACTAGATTTTAGACATAGTTATTTCAAGGCTTCAAAAATCTAAAATTGAATGCTGTTTTTAGTTGTTTAGGCAGAACGTTGAGAACGCCACATGCTAAAACGATATATTTATAGACTGCTCAATTTATACAAATCTTATTCAATTTAAGCTTTGTATTTTTAGAGGCATCTTTACTTTAAAATTTGAATGAAATTTAGCAGCGTGTTAAAATTGATGGTTTTAGTACCAAACACCACACACAATCCTACATCGCGCAAGCAAAGTTGACCGCGACATATGCTTAGATATACCAATGCCCAACAACAACCTATGAGCCCTGTAGTCCACTAAACATAACACCCAACTACACCCAACTACACCCAATCTTTCATGTTGACATTTCAACAACATATTATATTGCGTTCTTTACGTCGTTAAACAGACAGTTTTTCTAACATTTGAAACAATGTATTAGCGATATCCTTCAAAATCATTCAGATTGTGGCTGTTAGTGTTGTTACTCCACTAAGGTGCTATACTGCGAATTTTCATTGGATTTCACGACTTATTCTTCCAAACTCGCGACATGCTTCTTCTAAGTCTACTGGGGGGTACCCGCCCCCAGTAGACCTCAATATTTAAGGAAAAGACTGTTACATACTGTTAACATGATTTACATAACTAGCTGTATCACTTATTCAATGCAAAAAATCTAGAACATCTTGTTATGAAACGTGGTATTAAGATCACCCATCGCGGGTTTTGAAAGTAGGAAGCATGTATGGGCGGCAATAAAATATGTAGGTACTTTCAACTCTTCAGCTTCCTAATAGTTCCTGGTGGAAGTTAGTTTACTTTGTGAGCAACTATTAAATGTGACTTGAATCCTGTTCAGCAGCTTATTTCGCTGACTGTATCTACATATTCATGAAGATCCTATTTAGATAGCCTGAACCAGTTTCATAGTAGGTATAAATAATTCAGAATATTAGACAATTTATGTTTTTTTTTGGAAAGAAGTTCTTAAACGCGGCTTGCTGTAGGACTAGTACAAATCGTCACGTAACGAAAAAGCGTTATGCCCCTCCATGCAAATTTGTCTCTAAAACAAAAGAGATAGATAGAGAAAGTGTGAATTTAATACAGAGCCATCTAGTGTAAGGTATTAAAAAAAATACCTGTGTCGAAATATAAAGATTGATTGAAGGTTTAAGAAACTAGCATAAAGTTCAGAACAATGTGGTTCTGTATTAAAAACGCGTCTCGACGGGTAAAACAGAATGCCAGCTAAAAAAGGCTTCGAAAAAAAAAAAACGGTTTTCAAGGTCTTACGTTTCAAGTGTCAAAAGGTTTTGTCCTTTTTTTTTCCATTCATACGTGTGAGGGAACTGTTCTTATAACTAGTTCAATCAAGTAACAGCAACGAGATCTATTGCCGGTTTGACGAGTCTCAAGTACCTACCCGTTAACGTGAGTGACGTCATCCCGTGTCAATAATTTATTAGTACAGTTTAATATCACGTATATGGACATGATGATAGAAAATGCGTCATAAATCTAAACAGTCCAGTTAAACAATGTGTCTGATACGCCGCCGCCTCTATACCAAACCAATTAAACCAATCGAGTCGAGTTTCATTCATACTTTCAATTTTATGATAACCTGATTTGGATAAATGTCAGATAATCATGTGTGTTGTTTATTTTTGTATTAAAAGCGATTCGTTTTTCTTTTTTATATAAACGCGTCGGTATTCCCCAGTTTGTGTAAAACTAAAGCAAAAGTTTTCCTCAATACGTCGCGTGCGCACGTGAATTCACGTGATGTCTGACAAGACTAAGCATGAAAACTTAATTACTGTTAAACGTGTTTATTACAAAAAAGCAAATACCGTAATTATATTATGGTACAGCTTCTACGCCCGAAAAAATACAAATACCTACCAATCAGTACAAATTAGTCCATTTTAATATTGTGCTGAATTAGATTCAACGGAAAACTAGGGTTTTTTCATCTAAGCACTTGTTATTAAACCTGCTATAAAAAGAAACTTGTTTGTTATAAATAGCTCAAGCTTCTAATTTCAAGTCTGATCCTAGTTTTCAATTCTACAGACATTTTAATAAGTTTTTTTTTTCTTGCTAAAAATATAAAAATGACCGGAAAAACTCATCGCGCCACCGTTTAGAAATAAGTCAAACTCAAACTCAAAGCATTTATTTCAAACTAGCTGACCCGACAGACGTTGTCCTGTCTTAACTATGATACCTACCTACCAACTTACCTACCCTACCTACCCTACCTTACCTACCTACCCTACCTACCTATCCTACCTACCCTACCTACCTACCCAACCTACCCTACCTACCTACCCTACCTACCCTTCCTACCCCACCTACCTACCTACCTACCTACCTACCCTACCTACCTACCCTACCTACCTACCCTACCTACCTACCCTACCTACCTACCCTACCTACCTACCCTACCTACCTACCCTACCTACCTACCCTACCTACCTACCCTACCTACCTACCCTACCTACCTACCCTACCTACCTACCCTACCTACCTACCCTACCTACCTACCCTACCTACCTACCCTACCTACCTACCCTACCTACCTACCTACCCTACCTACCTACCCTACCTACCTACCCTACCTACCTACCCTACCTACCTACCCTACCTACCTACCCTACCTACCTACCCTACCTACCTACCCTACCTACCTACCCTACCTACCTACCCTACCTACCTACCCTACCTACCTACCCTACCTACCTACCCTACCTACCTACCCTACCTACCTACCCTACCTACCTACCCTACCTACCTACCCTACCTACCTACCCTACCTACCTACCCTACCTACCTACCCTACCTACCTACCCTACCTACCTACCCTACCTACCTACCCTACCTACCTACCCTACCTACCTACCCTACCTACCTACCCTACCTACCTACCCTACCTACCTACCCTACCTACCTACCCTACCTACCTACCCTACCTACCTACCCTACCTACCTACCCTACCTACCTACCCTACCTACCTACCCTACCTACCTACCCTACCTACCTACCCTACCTACCTACCCTACCTACCTACCCTACCTACCTACCCTACCTACCTACCCTACCTACCTACCCTACCTACCTACCCTACCTACCTACCCTACCTACCTACCTATGCAAAAATGTGCAATAAAAATATTTTTCTCATACAAACTTTGCCACCCCTTGTAACCCTTTTAAGGGTTGAATTTCCAAAAAATAATATGCCTATGTCCTTCTCATGAATGCAAACTATCTACATACCAAATTTCAGCAAAATCGGTTGGGTGGTTTAGGCGTGAAAAGGTAACAGATAGACAGACAGACAGAGTTACTTTCGCATTTATAATATTAGTGTGGATATACCAATTACAGGAACTTTTGAATTGTCAAGGGGTCGGTCAGTCATAAAGATGAAGCTAGTTGCCCATTCCAAAGCAGTAGGTACCTATGGAGAAAAACGGGCAAGAAAGTCCATGGACACTCTTTTAAATCAAAATATGTTTACAAAAACTGGGTTACATCACTCATGTTGAAATATACACGTGAGAACGATGCAGAACTTAATAAAAGCGTCCATAATTACAAGATTTAAAAAACAATTCAAAATTAATTTAAATATTAAAACAGCCGTGGCAGCTAAGAGGTGACCAGTCCCTACTGACGGCGCCCGTTCATGAACATGAAAAAGTGTACAAGTAAAAGTGTATTTGGCAGAGAGAGCTTTAATTTTCTTTGTTCCTTGACCTATTCGCCTTGAGAATATAATTTGCGTAATGGTTTCTCTTAAAGCCTCTCCTTAACTCTCTAGGTCACCGCTAACCGTTTGTTTGCAAAATTTTCAGAAAATTTCTAAATACTGTTAATTTTAACAACATTTAAATGTCTGTTGTTGGAAGGGAAAGTGACGCGCAGAAAAAACGAAAAATAACTAACTTTTCACATACAAATCTTGATGACTTCACTGACAACCACAATATATAAATAAAATAAAATAAATGAAATCATTTTAATTCGGACAACAAGAGATCCATAAATTGCCAACGCTGGTACCGCCCGGAGAAGTTGTATTTGACGATGATGCAAGTCATCCGAGAATAGTACAGGCTGACAAAATGTCATTCCTGAGGGGCGCCGGTCAGTATAGTAGTACATTATATACAGGGTGTAACCGAGAGGGTATATACCTACATACAAAAACATATGCTACAGACCACCAAACTGAACAACTTTTACTAAGTGAACAACTCCGAAATCGCTAAAAAAAAAACAGTTGTTCTATACATTTTTGGTCACGTGACTCGTCAAAATGTAGAGAACAGCAGATTTTTTTTCACGATATCGGTATTGGTCCCATAGTAAAAGTTGTTCAGTTTGGTGGTTTGTGGCATATCCTTTTGTATGTATATACCCTTTCGGTTACACCCAGTATATCTATATACAGCCTTGGCCAAAAGTATTGAGCACCTTACTAAATTTCGCTCGTTCACGGTAAGTATGGGAGAAAACCAAATCTACTGTTGAAGTATTACTTTATGGGTCATCTACAAAGATTTAAAAACAATGGCCCACGCCGCAGCTAGCAATAAAACACCTGGGTGCCATAAAATGTGTCTTTTACAATTTTTGCATTTATTTATCAGTTCGCTACCATAGCTCGTTGTGAACACATCCAGTGATCTAGTGCGCCTTTGGTATTTTATTTCAAAGTTTTAAGTGTTATCGTTGCAATATGCCAAAATGAAACGAACTTTCTTTGGAAAAAACGTGTGCAGATACAGCTTTTGCATGAGCAAGGGAAATCACAAGTAGAGATTTTCAAAACTGTGAAATGTTCGCGCTGATCCGTGCAATATGCTATTCAGCGACTCTCTGCTACCGGATCACATCAAAATAGACCGAGAACCGGACGCAAACGCATCACCACAGACCGTCAGTTAGTGAGAGAGTCGTTAGGAAATAGGAAAAAACATCTTCAGATATTGCTGCTGAGTTGTCAGAACAAATTAAGAAATCGATTTCAGCTCGAATTACTCGTAGAAGACTTCAGGAAGCTGATCTGAAAGGCTGTAAAGCTAGGGAAAAGCCATGGCTCTCCGACAACAACAAAAAAGCTCGGTATAAATGGGTTTTATAACACCGAACTTTCACTGCTGAAGAATGGTCAAATGTTGTGTGGTCAGACGAATCAAACATTGCGGTGAGGAAGTCAATTTAAAGCCCTAATAAAATTATACAAAATGGTTTATAAACCAAACGCATAGATGAAGTAATTTTTTTTCCTGAACTCTAATTGCCGATTTTTGGTACACCCGGTGTGACCTTTGTGCGTCGCCGGGTGGGCGAAGAATTTAAGCCAGAGTGTGTGATCCCAACCGTAAAACATGGTGGCGGCGGCATAATGGTCTGGGGTTGCATGGGCGATTCTGGAGTTGGCTAAATGTTCGTGTGTGAGGGGCGCATGGACTCTACTAAGTATATAAATGTACTAGAAACTGCGTTGCTGCCTTTATTTACGAAACTTTTCGGCGACACAAACATGGATGGTGTTAAATTCCAGCAGGATAACGCGCCATGCCACAAATCTGCCCGCACTATGACATGGTTTCGGGAAAATAACACAGAGCTTCTTGACTGGCCTGCCGAGTCGCCAGGTCTGAACCCCATAGAACATTAATGGTTTTTATTAAAGCGTAGAGTTAGGCGCCACACAATTAACAACAGAAAAGATTTGAAACGCTACCTGCGCCTAGAATGGAACGCGATTATTGCTGAAGACTGTAAAAATCTTGTTAGCTCTTTGCCAAAAATAATTTCTGCCGTAATTAAGGCAAAGGGTAGACCCACAAAATATTAATTTTCATTCAATAAATAGTAAAATAAACCTATATAAAACGTTTTGTTTTCTTAATATTTGAAACTCCGCATAAAACTGAAAGATGTCATGGGTGCTCAATACTTTTGGCCAAGGCTGTATATAAAAATGAAACCCGTTTTCCTTGGTCACGGCATCACGCGTGAATGGCTGGACCGATTTCACTAATTATTTTTTTTAAATGTTCGTTGAAGTTTAAAGATAGTTTTTACGGCGAGAAAAATTCGAATAATTGCCGGAAAAACCCTAAAAACAGCCCTTTTCTTTTTCCCGTACAAACGTTTTCTAACTAAAACGAGCTTTATTGCTATTGTTTAAAGTTCATATTGAATTACAAGCAGTCACTGTTGGAACAATGTTTGTAGGTAGGGTAGGTAGGATAGGTAGGTAGGGTAGGTAGGGTAGGTAGGTAGGTAGGTAGGTAGGTAGGTAGGTAGGTAGGTAGGTAGGTGGGGTAGGAAGGGTAGGAAGGGTAGGAAGGGTAGGTAGGGTAGGTAGGTAGGGTAGGTTGGGTAGGTAGGTAGGGTAGGTAGGATAGGTAGGTAGGTAAGGTAGGGTAGGTAGGTAGGGTAGGTAGGTAGGGTAGGTAGGTAGGGTAGGTAGGTAGGGTAGGTAGGTTGGGTAGGTAGGTAGGTTGGGTAGGTAGGTAGGGTAGGTAGGTTGGGTAGGTAGGTAGGATAGGTAAGGTAGGTATCATAGTTAAGACAAGACAACGTCTGTCGGGTCAGCTAGTGTACAATAAAATAAGAGCACCAATTTTGGACAGTCGGAAAATTTCCCGTTTTCATAACGACTCAGACATTCGAACAGCTGAAAATTTTACGCGAGAACAAAATTATTTGTACCGATAATGAACAACAACGTCGCGATAAGCCAAAACAAATTAATTTGACTCCCTTACAAATATAACTCGAGGAAATCTTTATTAGTCTTACATTATGAAAACATCAAAATAATACTGAGAATAGGAAACGAGGCAATTGGGATTGTCGGAATGTATAATGACGGGCCTAAAATACCGTAAATCCGATATTATCTATGATCTGTTTCCGAAATTCGAATCACTTAACGAGAATATTTATGGCCATTCGCTCACTATGGCCGCTCCACTGTTGCATTGAATACGAACAATGTTTTAATTTATCGTGTACTGTGTAGGCCTTAATCTAGATTAACGCGATGTTGATTATGTAAATGAAAGGAAAACAATACAGCGATATTAATCGCTGTTTGGATTTTAGTGCACGATTATTTGTATGAACATTTGGCCTTTACGTTTTATATAAATTACTAGCTGACCCGACAAACGTTGTCCTGTCTTATTTATGATACCTACCCTACCTACCTACCTACCCTACCTACCTTGAAATAAATGATTTGACTTTACCCTACCTACCCTATGTCCGTCTCCTGGTTCGAAGCTACCTCCCCACAATTTTTCAGCCAAATCGGTTCAGCCGTTTCTGAGTTATAGATAGTGTAACTAACACGACTTTCTTTTACATATAGGTATAGATATCGGTGTCCTAAAGACCAACCGTAAAATGATTTTTAAACTTGTAGAAAACGTTGAAAGCAGTTACACTTCAGCAATATGTCATCTGCCTAGCCTTTTCCCAACTATGTTGGGGTAAGCTTCCAGTCTAACCGGATGCAGCTGAATACAAGTATTTTACAAGGAGCGACTGCCTATCTGACCTCCACAACCCAGTCACTAACTGGGTAATACGATACTCCTTGATAAGACTGGCTGTCAGACTTTCGGGCTTCTGACTACCCGTAACGACTGGCAAAGTTCCACGAATGACAGCCGGGGCCAACAGCTTAACGTGCTTTCCGAGGTACGGAGGAGTCTCGATATGTAAAGATGGTCACCCATCCACGGACCAACCCCGGCACGCGTAGCTTAACCTGATGAATCGATCCGTGCGACTGTTATTAGCTCGCCACGAGCTCCACTACTCCAATATGTAGCGATACTTAAAGGTGCACAAATTGAAGAGAAGTTTATACAAACTCTTCAATGAAAAATAATTATGGTTTTATTTATCGTGTAAAATGAAATTTCCTCTCCTAAAATAATGTGCGGTTAGTAAGCTAACAGCGTGTTCCAAGCATTTTCCACCAACACGATACACTTGTAGAGTGTTGTTAGATTAATATCACACTCATTAGCGCTACGAATACAATTATGGTACGCTAGGAGCTCGAGGAATTGGATCGAATCAATTGTAACGCGTTGTTGTAATAATAATTAATGAAACGCGTTTAGTACGCCAGTTCGTTACCCGGCCGATACGATCAATGCACTTTTTATTGACTACTTTTAGATCTTTTTCTTAAACAAAATTGGGCATCTCACAGTATGATACAGGTAGTATTAGTCTTCTGTGGAATCGTGTGCATTGAATATAAAATAGCACTGTCTAGACGGCTACTTCACACGCGAGGCGATTACACCGAAAGTTTCCCCCCAAAACGCTTGAGAAACTCCTATATATGTAATATAAATTTTATGGAAATCTACCATTTGTTAGCTAGCTCAGTATCTGGACAGGGGGAGGCGTGTTTCGTTGCTGTGCACATCGTGTATTACAACCGGTAGACACTATTTCAATAGTATTGGCACCAGTTTCACGCTCTATCAACGAGTTAGCAATCACGCAAATTGTAAACGACATAAAAATCTATTCAAACAATATTAATGGAAAGCGCCTTCAGTTTCTATTTAAACCTATTGTAGAAACTTCAGCGTCAATTTGCGACAAATAACACGGGGCGTAGCAATTACGTCCTAAATTGAGAGTAATGGAGTCAAACAGGCCCACTTCGAAGTTGTGGGACCGGGCTCGGGAACCGTGGAAGACGTTTAGCGAAGCGGAGAGGCGAGGCTTCGTAACTAATTAGTAATTTACGGGCTGTTGACATCTCTTCGAGTTGGAACGGTTGGAACAATGGAGGTCGGTCACCCGGGCGTCGAGACGCGAAGCTAACGCGAAAGACGGAACGCCACTCCCTATAACTGTACGCAGAATTATACGCAAGCTTGGAGACTCAATTTGTATGTATGATGTAAATTCGCAATGCAGTCAGAACTCAGAAGCGAGCGCTTCCTTTGAAGTCGGAGACTGGACTTGCATAAGAAGTACTGAAATGAATGAAAGTCGCGGTGTAATCTAAGTATCTTGTTACAAACTTTTCTGGCTTGGCACCGCGTCTTAAAATGTCTTAACTAAAATGCAGGCGCATTTAAAGTATAAGTGCTATTTACGTTTTGTATTCCATAGAATAGAATATTTTTTATTATACAGGGTGTAACCGAGAAGGTATATATGTACATACAAAAGCATATGCTACAGATGACCAAACTGAACAACTTTTATTATGGGACCAACTCCGAAATCGCAAAAAAAAATCAGCTGTTTCCTACATTTCGACGAGTCACATGACCAAAAATGTATAGAACATTTGATTTTTTTTTGCGTTGCGTATACACCATAGAAATTAGAGATATCGTATCCATAGGGCTTTGGCTGCGACTGATTAACTGTAGCACATAATAAAGTTAATTGGATAAGTCCTGAACTGACCGAGCAACGGTGAACTTTACAATCAGTATTTCGTTTCTTCATAAGCGTTCGAATTCCATTTCAAGTGTGTCAGTCTGTCAACAATCTGTGCCACTGGTATATAAAGTGTAGCTTATGTAAATATGACAGCTTTTTTATTCATAAACCAGCGTTTCACAGATTACGCCACGACCATTTACATGTTGATATGGTATGGACACACCAAAGAAACATATTGACTATCAGTCATTTATCATTCGACATTTGTAAAAGCTAAAGGGAAATGGGTCGTGGGTACGAACCTTCCAAAGTCAACAATCGAATCGTTCTGCTTGTTATTGTTGCATTATGGCAATTTAAAAGCCCGATGCACACGAGTTAGTTGAAGCTATGACACAAAGAATTCTTCGTCTCGGAATGTCTATTGGTTTTATTGTATTACATAAAATAATGAAAGCGTAACAGTTAGATGTTTATAAAACATAATCGTCATTGGCATTTCACGTCAAAGTTCCATTATAAAACCAATGATGAAGCCAATCAGATTGTATTAAACAGACTTGAGTAAAACCGTTACAGCATAATATAATTATTTGGTTTCGATATTGGTGTTCAGTATTGCTTCCTAGTCGGTGATGAAAGTGAAGTATCAAGTGATGCATAACGTATTTTCATGCTCTTTTTCCTTAGCAGGGTGAACTGTTGGCCGAGACAGTACCCTCATTGCGGAAAGCCGAGTTTGGCAATAAAGAAAATTAGCCAATGGCTCCCAACGTTATTCGAGAGCCCCTAACTTAATTTGGATTGTACGTGAACGGTGGGTTTAAGTGAGGCGCTACCTAGTGCCAATTGTCTTAGGTAAGATTACTTCAACAAAGTTTTGGCGGAGACAATGATCTTTGCTTAGAAGAAAGTAAGTTTGAAGTTGAAGCCAAAAACGTGTAGTGCTTAAGTCATAGAACCTTTTAGCTTCAAATTGATTTCTCACCTTAGATATTATATTACTTTACACGAGGCCCTACGAGCACCGCTAAGCACTTGAGAATTCTTTTCACTATAATTCTGTTTTTTTGTAAATGCCACCAAATGCATCTAACTCTTATCAAACAAACCTTAAACACCATAATTATTTCAGACTCCTAGCGAAATTCGACTGTACACTATAATATATACAACTTACAAGACGGGATACCCTAGTAGCTAGTGATGCTAGGCTATCCATCAATTCATCTTAGCTCAGCTGAGCTCAGGCGGTGACAGACACAACTTACACCTAATTAATGATACGGGCGCCGATGTACGTGGCTTTGTGCACGTCACAATTAATGAAGATATCCAACCAATTTGTTTTAAGACGTATCAGAAGTTGATTCTTCTCAATAATCTCGATAAAAACAATTTTCGCCGTGAAGCGTTGATTTTAACAGTCTATTAGAAAATTCAAGTTTATGCAGTGGTCGTTTGACATGCCAGAAAATCAATACACTTGACATTGAATCTGTTGCTTTCAATGCCATTCTATGACGAAGTTTTGCATACAATAATATTTGTAATCTTCTTCTTAGTGTGTTGATGGCAATCTAAATAGAATCGGCCCAGAATTTGGCTACGAGAGAGGTACTTTCATTAGCGTCCATCAGTTCCTAGCGACAGGGGGCAACCGCGACCTCAAAGAACAGTATTATTTTTACAATACTTCAGTGCGAGAAAGGGATGAAGCCATACAGGAGGTATACCTCCATCTCTTTCCCAATGTGAAGCAACATAAAAATAATAATGCTATAAAAAGTGGTCCTGGAAGCCAACCTCCAGGTCAAGCTGGACACGATATTTAATACCACATTATTAGTGGAACAGCACCTCATTTATAATAATACCATTTGTGGTTAAATAAGATTACACAATGATGTAGTAATGATTGCAATTTTTTACACTCATTCGATACAGCACAGCAGTTTTAATTAAACACAGGTTAAGAAATAAGCTCCACCATTTTACACACGTAGAATGGAGGCTACCTAAACCTCTCCTAATATGACCGTGATGTAATTTGTTCGATGAATAATATAAGGTGTTGGGTCAAAGGGCCACATAAGGTTATCAGAACTAATCAAAATTACAAAAAGCCACAGGCCCTTGTCACAGATCAGATGCGGGTCGTAGGACCAGAAAATAATCTGAACTGATTCACCTTGATGTGGGTTTACGAGTACATTAATAATTGGTGTTTATTTCAGACTGAAGATATCAATAATAACGAGATTACGACGACTTTTATTACAAGTAAAGACTGAACAGCGATCGACTGTCTGGCTCGATGACCCGAGTATAGTGATCTTGAAAGTATAAAAATATTTTTAACCGTAATTAAAAGTACATTCAAATGTCATGGTCACAATAAATTGTATTACGGTAATGGCAATGAATGCACTTATGCAGTCAGAATGCGCAGTAATTAGATAGCGCATTACTAAATCAGTGAAAAGGTTTAAAATCATAAGCCGTAGAAAAAAAAATTTATCAGTGGAAGCAAAATCCCAAAAAATATTGACATACGAATACCAAAATAAGCTTTGTTTACGTAACGCAAACGGCGAAAGGAAAACAAAGATTCGATATTAATATTCCTTTAATTTAAAGGCCCAGACCAGGCCCAGGATAACTTTCAGATCGATGTCTAGAATATAGACTAGACAAAACAGATAACTTGCCAACGTAAATTAACAGATTTCCAGACGTCAACAAAATTGCTTTGAGAATGGTTCGTTGGAGTCAACGGTTTACTTGCCATTTAAGTTATTTTAAAGCTTAGTCAACATTATAGGTCATGGCCAATTGGCGATGTTCTAAACAAGCCAATCCTCAGACGCCAACATAATTTATTCATTGATTGGGAATTAGAGCTAAGTTGCATTGCCAATATTTATCTGCGATCCAGCAGTTTTCTCTGGGTATTTCCCGAACCGTGACAATACAATTTGACATTTGACAGAGCACGCAATAGATATTTGTTGCATGGAACGTTTCTCTTTTCTGCAAGACTTTTTTCACGGTCATAAAACATTTTATTGGCGTGTTTTAATAAGAGAGTACTGTTTCTAGGAAAAATCATCTATTATTTACGTAGCTAACGTGGATTGATTGTGCCGTCACGTATTTACATCACGATTGCGATGTTACTTAGATAGATGAAAGGTTTTACGTTGATACAGTTTTAGACTCTTGGGTCATTAAATTAAGTTAATGGGTTCAAAGGGCTTAGTACGTGTCTTTGTGTGCTAGACAGACAGGTCCCTGTCTCTGTCCACAGGTAGGTGGCAAGCCTCTGACAAAGGAAGGACATTACCCTTCGTCAGATTATACACTTGGGTAGAAGAAGCGTATTACACCTGGATATTTAATGTAGGTTGGTTTCACTGTAGGTTCCATTTATTTTACTCGTAAGCTAAAATTCGTATAATAATATGTATCACCAAAGTTTTGTATGTCATGCCATGATTGATGCCTTGGAAGGCGGATCAATGATCTTGTCTATACCTGCGCCTGACACGAAATCTTTGAGAACTTTTTATAACACCAACTCAAAGGAACTCCAAAAATTCAAATACTAATAAATAGAATTTAATCAGTCATGCATAATTAGTCTATATTGTGCCCACTGCTAGGACACACGCCTCCCCTCTGTGAGAGGGAATGGGAGGGTGTGGAGTAATCTACCACGCGGCTCGAGTGCGGGTTGGTAAATGTCACATGTCTTGACACGCGATGTTTTCCTTAACCGTTTTGAGAGCAGTGGTGATGAAATTAGATATGTAATAAATAACACAACTTAATAGGTATTAGGTAAATCATCCAATGACTTCTTCCTCTCTGGGTGGAGCGGCAGGGAGTGTCAAACTCTTACTGACTGAAACCCATCCATGTTCCTTCCTTAGCCCTTTATTATCTGGGGTAGCGGCAATTCTTTCGGACAATCCCGCTTACCCGGCAGGCTTGGCCCTAAGGGGCCCAATAAAAAGGGCTAATGTTAAAGTTCCTATAAAGCTAGCACTGATAAAGAGCTGATAGATAATAAGGTCGCCGACAAATCGGCTAATACAGGCGAAGCAGTTATGCAGGCCAGGCAGCCGCGCGAGAGAAAGGTGGTTTTGTCTAGATTCTAGATCTTACGACACGGCTAAGGCTAGCCAGTTGGACCCAATAATGTTATGTGGCATCACCGAACGTTATTACTGAATCGATTTTATTTTGTAAATGAATTAGCATAATTATGTATTTAGAAGATTGTTTTTAAAGGCTGCCACTATTTTAATAAATAAATTTAATTATTTATTTATTTCCAGTTTGCAGGTTAAATTAAGTTTATAAACTCTTTCTACTTATAATATTACTTTTATCGAATTACTTTGAACTTTATTGTTTTCGGCGTAAGTGTGCTGTAGGTTGTAGGTATGTCAAAAATACATAAATATCACCACTGATTGTTGGTGACTATAAGTGTCACCTCCTTTTAAGGGACACATTGTATTAAAATTATAAAAAAAAAACATTCAAAAACGACTTCAAAAGTTCAAACGTTACTTAGACGCAAAACATGAGTTCCAAATAAGGCTTGGTTTCCGCAAAGTAAGTGAACATTGAACAAATAGCGTAAACTATGTGAATCAGAGAATAAACTGCTGTGTTATTCTGAACAATTTGCCTTAATAAGGCTCTAGTCATATTAAAATTGAAGGTTATAAATAGTATTAACATCACCATAACTAATCTAAACACAACAGAAACCTGAAATTTTAGGGTCTTTAGAAAAATGCATTGTTTACTCCTGTATTTATTTTGTAACAGCTATAAAGATTCCATAATATAGTTTGATGAGAACGGTTGATGAAATTCGTCTATAATTGATACATTCATTTTAAGCCTAAAAACTGAAAATAATGGAATTCTATAATGAATTGAGAATTGATGATGTTGATTTCATGTGGTTTGTGACTAACCTGGTGTCAGAGTTTTTATGCTGCCCATGGGCCTCTGACTTAGCTTCACATGCTGTTAAGAAATATCTCTCAGACCTGCTGCTTTCCTCACGATGTTTTCCTTCACCGATTTTTAAGCAAGTGATAATTATACAATACGCACATGAATCCGTAAAATCAGAAGTGCCTACCTTGGGTTCGAACTCGAGACCTATGACTTGGCAGTCCGACGGTCACACCACTAGGCGATCACTGCAATAATACACACACATAGGAAACCGGTGTTTTACAACAATATCTTGGTGTAGGAAATCTATCTGTAGATCTACGAGAACAAAGGCAGTTTTTCGAGAAAAACGCAGCACAGAATAATAACCATAGCAGAGTAGGAAGACATAAAACCACCTCTTGTTATTTAGAGCCGTCTGCCGCGTATTTACGACTTTAATTTAAGGTTTGACAAGTCGGCGTCTACAATACAACCACACGATATGTACTGTTGCGGAAACTGGTGGTCGACTTTCAACCTTATTGCTTGGAAAATAAGGGTGAAAGTGGTACACCTCCAACGTCCGCGTTTCCACGTCTCCACATTATTTACTACCAGTTATCCTAAGAGTTATTTGCGTACATACTTTTTATTCATTTCATACGCGTACAAGCAATTTAAATATACAAAGGTGTAATTTGAAGCCGTTTAGATGAAAAATATTAAAATCGTCATTCGAACATCAATAAAACTTAGATAGAGATATAAAACTAACTACGATGAATAATCTTGGCTGTCAGATGTGTATATAATATGATGAAATGATAATATATAATAATATGTAGATACTTTAAAGTAGACAAGTCAAAGACTACATTATGATTTGTAGCTGTAAATAATATGAAATTTTATTATAAATCAAAGACGACTTGAAAGACGATGATGAATCAATCGACTACACTCTAGGAAAACCGCTGCTGACATAGACACATTTGCCAGTTCCCACCAGAGGCAAAAGCGTATAAAAAATTATATTGCCTTTAAAACATGGTAAATTTCCCACACCGTGGAATTCTTGAAACTCACTCTCAGACGCCTATATACTTACTAATATATAATATTATCACCCAGTAACATATTGTAATACTAGGTAACGCGTCAACACCATGTTATGTAAGTCGAACGTGTCTAAACTCATAATATAGAAAGTGCTTGTACGTGTATGTTTACACCATACATTTCTCCATAAATGGATTGCAGCATTGAATGAGATTACCATGCTGTTGTGTGGGGAAAGTTACTATTACATTTTCAGGTAATTAAATAACACTGACTTACAATCTAGAAGTAAACAACGTAGGAGTAAGAGCTGTTATTGAAAACGAAGTCTTCAATTTCGCTTTAACAACACCTTTGGCAGTTGATAAAATTAACCAGATTCTTGCTTAAATTGTCTGTCTCATGCAGTCTTCTCAAAATAAGGTAGAGTCTTGGTGTCGAGGGTGATCCATTCTAGCCTATGAGAAGCAGCTTATAAGAGCTCAACAGTTATATTTATTGTCGTTTCGAGAGAATTTTTCTTATGAACCTATTGGGTTTATACGCCATTTCAGGGATAAGCTTCACACGCATTGATTGAGTCAATGTAAACTGGATTTATATCCACGATGCGATAGATCGCCCAACGAGACAGAAGATTACCTACCGTTTTCTAGACGCCAGCACGTGTTAAGAATATATAAACATGTGGATTTCCTCATAATTTTTAAATCGTGCACATATTTGAATAATACGCGTCATGCTTCGGACACAGGAATGTCGCATACCGCCTGAGGATATAAGGATATATGCCCGAGATATAAACCCCTATTCTAGAAATAGCTTCAAGTAAACTAAGATAAGATTGAAAGCCGAGATTAAAACAAGTCCGGTGCCTAGAGACAGCTTTATGTACAAAACCAGTACAAGAAAAGAAGAGAACAAACATTTTTTTATTTTCATAACTAAACACGTCGGGATCAGATAGTTGGCAGATAGCCGAATCTCTACTACTTCAACTGAGTCAATATTTACGGAGTGTATGGCTGTAACTATTACTTTATGTCTTCCTGTATCATAATATTGAGAATGAACGTAGTGTTTCAATCACATTATTGATTATACGAACTCCTACTGTCGTTAATATAGATAAGATAACATAAGATTATGAGTTATAAACTATCTGATAGTGTTTAAGGAACTGATGAATGTGAATTATTAAAATTGCGAGTTACTCCAACTATTTGTTAGTACAGTGTTCGTTTCCTCAGTACAGGAAACGAGCAAGAATAAATACAAGAATAGGTAATTGAGGAAAATCAAAATCAAGAGGAACAGTAGATACTACGCACATTAATAAGATTTATGTGACTGCAAGATGTACCAAGTAACGGTGGCTTTGTTCCATCAAGAGAAACATTAATCTCAGAGAACATCATCTGCCTAGCCTTTTCCCAACTATTTTGGTGTTCGCTTCCAGTCTAAATACCAGTATTTTATATGCAGCGACTGCCTATCAGCCGTCCACTACCCAGCTACTGGGTATAACGATATCTACTTAGCCTTTTTGCAACTATGTTAGTGACGGCTTCCAGTCTAATCAGATGCAGCAGAATACCATTATTTCCATGGACGGAAGTCGCTCCATGAACTGCCTATCTGTCCTCCACAACCCAGTTACTGGATAATACAATACTCCTTTGTACGGTTTTTTGTCAGCCTTTCAGACTATCAAAGATCCACGAATAACAGCCGGGATCAACGGCTCAACGTACTTTCCAAGGCACGGAGTGGTCTTGGTATGTCACCATCCAATCAACAGACCAATCTCGGCAAGCGTAGCTTATCTCATCGATCGACCTGTGCAGCTGTTATTACATAACCACAAGACAAAGTAATGAAGATAAATGGGAAGACCACCATGGGTTAGCCAAGATGTTCGAAGCATAAGCCTCGCTCGTCTCGCGATGATGCAGCTCAATTTGTGCTTTGTAACGGGGCATGGATGCCTCTGTTAAGAGACATTTTATAGCTTCACACGATTTAAATTTAATGACATAGTTACGTACAATAAAAAGAAAATGACTACGATCAATGATTACGGTGAAATCTATAATGTTCATTAAGTGGGACTTTTCTTTCACGCTTGAAATATTACGGTGATTTTTTATTATGATAAAAGGTGAAACAAGTAATTGCAAAAGGACCAAGTTTTGAACCAAATTTTTCGCTGTCAACCAGGAAAATATGTTCATAAAATAGTCAAAACGTGATCCTCAAATTAAATAAGGCAGACGCTATTGTTTCCAAACGTGAGCAAGTACCTACATCTTTATTCTTAGAGCTTTCGAACTAAGACCTGCCGCTGAATACTAAGAGGCCAGTTTGTTTCTGCACGTTCAGAAACAGAGGTGTTTATATTGTGCTCGGTCGAGTTTTGAATATGCCAGGTTATGTCGCAATTGAAACGAGTTGAACACGTCCACTGGTTGTAGTAGAAAGTGTTTAAGTTCAGGTATATGCAACGTACGGATTAAGGCAACAGACGTGACCCGGGCACCCCGTTCTAGCCTTGCGCTCTCCGCTTGCACAATTTTATATTGTTGTTCGGTGAGCATTATGACATTAGCAACGCTATCAAGGTCTCGCCTGGCTACGGATTAACAAAATGTTTGTTATCCAAACCGATCCACCGCAGCCGCAACACATCAATCGGGCATTTAATGAAACCTTCAGTTGTTAAAACAAATTAAGCGGTCGGCGACTGGAGCCAGCAATTTTATCAGTCTCATCTCGAGTCCCAGGAGGGTATGTAATCGCCAATTGAACCGAAGTGAGAATAAAACTTACGGTACCGCGCTAGACATATCGATTACTTTCCCGCTACGTGTTTTCATTGTCGTGACAAGTGAGCACGACAGCTGACTAACCTTTTTCATTGGCCATAAAATTTACATAAGACTCTCTTATCTTGCCAACATTGTGCATTTGTTCAGCAAAAACCCGAAATTCGGAAACAAGAGATTAGCCGTTGTATTGCAAAAACTATATAGTCTTGAATTTGTTCGAATTCATTGTATAAGGATCCTATGCGAGTTGGCTACGGCTCCTCGTGCTCCTTTCAAGGTTCCGGGACCACAGGGTCTCGAAATATGTCAAAGATAATAATGTCAATAAGGCAATTGTTTGGATATTTGTAGTTTTGTACTTCTCAAATGTATGTTTTGGGTGAATACATAATCCTAGCCGTTACCAGGCCGGGAATATCGCAAAAGAAAATAAAGAAGTCTTTGCCTTACCTCTTCATCTTCGGCTATAAATTCTACTGTAGTTTGTCTTTGCTGTTCCACGTTGTTTAATTTCACAGGCCGGCCGTCTGCTTGATCCAATACTGCAACAAAAGAACGCCAATGAGTCACGTTACACGAGTTTCATGGAAAGATCGGTATTCCCCGTTGGAGATAATATATGCTCGAATGCTTTTGGCAAGGAGACATTCTGGTCGAAAGAGTTCTAGCTACTTATACTATAGATTTTTAGATGTTCCCTTCGGACTTAACGCTAAATATAAACAGTAGCTAAAGTAGAAGTTCATTACAACACGCGTGTCACAGCTAAATAAACAACAAGAACAGATCGACGTGAGTCAGATGCGTTCGTGTTTGAGCCTAGGGTTAAATTTGATTGTGATTGTGAAAAGAAAACATGCGTTAATCATCACACCGGCCATACGTGCACTGTGATGCCAAATACAAAGGCAAACATATCCAACAAGAATTCTTAGTAAGAGGAAAAACGTGCCACGATTTCAAACACGCAAAGCTATGAGTATTTATTTAGGTAATCGACAGTATTTGTTCGCATTAAGTAAAAACAATGCTCTTGAATTTATGGAACAACAAGTGTTTATTGGCTTCTTGTTTTACAAAGTGAATTAAAAATATTAATTACGGTAATGCTATCATATACAGAAATAGAATAAAAAGAGACTAAATTAGATTTTTTTTTGTCTGTGCGCTGAAGGAAAATACGAAGCAAAAGACTGTAAAATTAAAGCGGGTTATCTTCCCGTGTAACCGTTCGTCCGGTGTCTCTTTGAGCTTTAAGGGCATAGCGGAGATACAAACAGGAAATCCTGCTCCAAGGACCTCAGATAAGGAGGATAATAGTAGAGGAAAAAATGATTAAGGTGGTAAAGTTCGTTGACACACTGTATAAACAAACACGTCCTCGTCATTACTGACTAGATAAAAATCCGATAGTTTAAGACACGACTCTAAAGTTAACATACTAAGGGCGAATTTCACCAATGACACTGAAAGCGATCAGCACATCTAAAACGCGTTTAGAGCTGTCAATATTTCAGAGAAAATAATGACACTGACAGGTCTTAACTTAAACGTTGTTGATCGCGTTCAGTTTCATCAGTGAAATTGGCACTAAAAAGAAAAGGAAAACCAAATCAAAAGTTATTTAAATCCATATGATTATGTATGTGGCAAAAAAAATGTTTAAGTAGTTTTGTTTGCTTTTTGCACATACAATTTTATGTGCTGGTAACCACGGCGGTATGACATGCACGCAATGCAATTCATTAGGACCGTTGGTCGGTCCCGAGATTAATCTGTGCGAGTGATTTGCATATTGAAAATGAAGTAAATGAAAGTGCTGCATAGCGTAGCATAGAAAGCATAGCAATAAATGCAAGTGTTTTGTTGAAAACAAATTACTTTCTCATCAATTTAGAATGTAATTTTCTTACGTCTCTCAGCACGTTAACCTCGTCGCGCCATTCCCGGATATCGATAGCCTGAGGGCTTGGCTATTTCATTAAAATGCTGCAATGTTTATTCCACGGGATTTTCAAGAAAGAGGTCGGGCGTTTCTATTTTTTGTCGGTCAGTTTGGTCTATTGATAACCATACCGAAAGCATTTTAAAAGACACTTGGGAGCCCCCTTTACTAAAACTCAAGCATTTGCAGTTTTAAGCTTTTTTTTTTCTTGACATCTGTACTCTTTTTTACACAGCGGTAATGCCTACTTTTTGGGTAGCTACAGTTAAAAAAAACGAAACTATTTGCGTAATATTGTAAATAATCCCCACAATGTACGAAGTTCAGTAGGTTGTTCCGTTTTACGTTACAAGTGACAGATGATTTTGGTGTTTTTTAGTAAATATCTTAACTTGTTAACCTAACCTAACCGCTGTTAGCTAACCGCAATGAACTCAATTATGAAGCAAATAATATTTACTTAATTAATAAGCCTTATTTGTCCCCACATTTTGACCAACTATGCGAACCAAAATGTAAGGAGCAGTTAGCTCTTTTGTTTTTCATATTTCTGAGTTGACCCCTTTGTAAAAGTTTGTCCTACAGTGGTTCCAAAACTGAGGGAGGGATTAGGTTGGGGATCAAACTTTGTCAAAGTAACCATTTCGAAGTACCCTTTTCATCAAGAAGATCATTAGTGGCCATTGAAATCGTAAACAATAACTAGCGAAGTCCACCGTGACTAATAAAGGTGACTGTTCACGGTGTGTTGCGTCCCACGCCTCGCTTGCTACAACACTAACCCAGCTCTTAGTGTTATCTATCCCCGATAAGCTGCTTTATTCAAGTAAAGCATAATATAGAACACCCGAATGGTTTGTCCGATATCACTTCGAGTCTGTATAATTGGCGAATTTATATGAATACGTAAAATGATAAATGTCTCCAAACACAGAGAACTCACAATGTGGATATCCCACTATTACTAAACATATACCTAATATTTTTATTTATTCGTATACTTATATACACCTAAACTGTCGGAGTTTCCTTGTTTGTAACGATAAACAAAAGCTGGTGCAGTTTGTGAATTAATTCATGTTAGTTAGTCATACCTTTTAATTTTGATACAAACATTGCTACATTATAAATAAATTTTGTATGAATCTACGCGTAGTTTAGCCATGGGTAACAATGTCAACAGTCATGGCATCAACGCGGTATAATATGGGTAATGAGAACATCTCTTTTGAATTGTCAGTTGATTTACTATGTCCGGATACCGTAACGGATTGCAATCCGAACCATGACTGCAAACAATTATCGTGATGTCGAATTCCTTGAACACAAACAAAACTCTCCAAGTCGCTACAATACACAACCGGTTGGAAATACCCGATGACTTATTGGGGAATATAAAAAAATGTAGTACTTACGGGTTTATCCAGAATATGTTTAGAATATAAATAGGACAGCGGCTGGATAGTGGGTTACGTAAACGAGAAAAAAACCGGGACATGGTTACGCCTTTACACAGGCGATGCCAAATTCGTAGATTTTGGCAACTCTTTGGTAAGCGAGGCATGTTTCCCATATCGGCAATATTCATTCATTATAATGGAAATGAAGTACGGATGGTGATAAGAGGGTTTCAATTAACATAGCAGTAGATAAACGCACGTCCGCTCATTATCATTGACAGCGCGAGCGCATGTGCACCTGCCCTCATTCTACTTTCCGCCATCCGTATAAAATTTTCGAGTGGCCAGTAACATGAAGGTCGGAATCGTCATATCCATTCGCATGACCAAAATATCACATGATTTATAGCATAATAAACATCTTGCGAAAGGATAGATTAGTAGTAAAATGTTGTGAGGTAAAACAACTGGTCAATGTCGGAGCAACTTTTCATTTCGTTGCTTTTATAATCGACAGTGACTAATTTTGTAGAAAAGGATGACAGAATCATTTTGATGAAGCATTATTTTTTTTAAGTAATATTTGAAAGTGCAATTAATAAAGCTGTGAATAATTTCGAAAGTAACAAGGAAAAGTTGAAATACGATGTTTGATTTTATCATTAGTATTGCAAGATCCTACAGAGGTATATCCGGTTCGATGATATCTTGTTTTGACCTACAGAGGGTTTTTGTCAAATTAAATGGCGAAACCGTAGACGTAACGGTCAGTGACCAATGTGACCATCCACGTACGTAGATAAGATGGATAAGCTTCAAGGAATCTTCTGTTGATCGTTCAGAATAAGGATCTATGTCGTGTACCTTGGCACGCTTCTGGGGAAGCGGGTCATACATACAATGCACCAGAAGGCCTGTCTATGTCGCAAATACGAGGATAATTTAAACGGTGCACCTGTTTTTTATTGCAAAATATCCAAAACATACAACAAACAAATTTTTTAAGGTGAAGGGGATTTTGTAAGTTCGACATCTGGTTACTTTTGTAACCATATATTTTTTTAAATTTTAATTTATAGTGCTCAGCAAAGCAAGCCGCCGTTTATCTCGAATAAAATATTTTTAATTGCCAGGTAATTACCAGTAAAGCGTCAGTAATTGCCGCCAATACGTCAATTGAACAATAAGTGAATTCACATGTAAGTACTGCAATAGAATGGAGGCGGGTTTCTTTTGACCTTTTGCTATATTGGAAGGGGTACGAGGACATGCCTATCCACACTGACGTGGTCTACAACAACGTGCGTACACATGATTGAATACATTACAGTAATGCCATCGATAATGAACAACCGACTCTACTCAGTTTCAACGAAATAAATGTCTGATTTATTCTGACTAAACTGGAAACGAATCGCTTAGAGACACCTGTCAACTGCTAATAGAAGCAATGGCGTCAACACAATCGGCAATAGGATGGATACCTGCTACAAATTAAAATATCATTTAACCTACACCCGCGCCGCCAAATGGAAGACCAATGATGCTCTAATATGACCATTTAAAATCGACAGTTTTATGAAGAATGAAAATATAAACATGAGAAATCGCCACTATAATCGGCCCTCATAAGTTACTGGACTGTGAAATCGATTCTGGCGTCAAGTTTTCTTGCTGGAATAAATATTCAATTTGAAACAAAATCAGTGTATCGCCCGTTGATTAGCGATGTCGCTAACCTTTGAAACGTTGATCTGAAAACGAAACCGCACAAGGTTGTGAATCTAGTCGGCGAGCCAGCTGACCGCGATCAAATGTATATCTATGATATAGACTAATAAAGAGAGAACAACGAAACCTACTTTGCTGCAGACGTACTAGTTAGCTTAATGTCAGTGCTACATACTTGTCATAGATTGCAATGTGAGAGGCGATCTACGTGATTTTATCTCAGCACCGCTCCGCTCGTTCGAGTGCGGTGCCCGCTGGCGGTACAGGCTTTTTATGACATCATGCCACATCCAGTCGAACGAGAGAGTGTGCTTCACATCACATGGCGTGATCTCAAACAACGGTACACGTATGCAAATTGTACAGAACTGATGATTATCTCTAATCAAACCTTTGTGCACTACCATTGACTGCTCAGTAGCGTCGCGTCGTTTTGAATTAGCTCTAACGAAGGGGACAACAAGTCTAATGATAATGAAGGGATCTTCCAGACAGACTATAATTTCATTCAATTTAATATTGGCATTACTTATTTGCAGTCTGTCGGGCGCATTAGTTGCTAAAAAGAAACGCTTTTTATTTTTTTGCTCAATGTTAATTGCTTCGTCAGTGAAATATTTATTATTTAAACTAGCTTCCACCCGTGGCTTCGGCCGCATAATATGTCGACCAATTATACACATAAACCTTCATCTTTAATCACTCTATATTATATTAAAAAAACCGCATCAAAATCCTGTGCGTAGTTTTAAAGATTTAAGCATACATAGGGATATAGGAACAGAGAAAGCGACTTTGTTTTATACTATGTAGTGATAATGCTGTGTAGACGTGATAACTTTTCTCAGTAGCTACGAAAATTCAGGGGCGATGAGGAGCATTTGATTGCTAATAACAAGGTTTCAATACAAAATTATTCAATTAAATTCTGGCAATGACACTGTTTCAAACAAAACGGGGTTATCAAATTACATGCTAATCTTATAAAAATGCATTTTTATTCGTATGCGCATACGCAGCTGATCTTATAACTTATCGTTATTTGAAGGATGCCATTTTGAAAATGTATATTTCGTTACATGCAATCGATGTACAATTAGATTTATGTTTAATAAGATTGTGAGCCAAAGTTTATTGCATAAGAATTTAAACTAAAATAGATATTTAAACTTTGTTCCAAAAATAAAACTAGACTTTGGAAATTACATAAAAGTTCTGCATGACACAGAAACATAAAAAATCACAATATGTAATTAATGTTAATAAAAACACCTAATAAGCATAACAAGTGATACATTAACATTTAATACGTCACGCAACAGTGGATATCATTATCTTGACCCGCGCCCTATCCCACACATTAACTGTTCAAGACATGGATTATGATTATGATAAAATTACGACTTTATCACAAAGCAATTAATGTTGTTTCTTGTTGGCCTGACACAATAAATTAGAGGAAATCTAAATGACGTCAACAAATCAATGAATAGTAATGTTTGTTGAACTATCGAGTTGAACAAACGAATCGAACAGTCAATCCAAACAAAATCGTTTATTAATCATAGCGGTACTTAATAGAATCGTTTACATCACCCAGACTGAGACACTGCAAAGGTATTGGGAATGAACATATGGAGAAGGTTCGATAGTGGGATATCCTAGCAAAAGGTCACTCATTCATACATTCACTCACTGATTAATCACGAAACCTTAAAAACTACTGGACCTACGAAGATGAAATTAGGCACAGAAGTAGATTATGAGTAGGAGATGTTAGCTAAGAAAGGATTTTGGAAACTTCCCTGTAAAGGAGTGAAAGGATGGAAGTTGAAGTTTTGTATGAAAAAATTTCAACATTGACGCGGGCGGAGCAGCGGGCAGCGGCTAGTGTTATATATATGTTATATATATATATGTTACGGAGATTTATATGATATTTGGCACATAGGCAAAAGGCACCTGGACTAACCTATACGCTACTTTTTATTCACGTATGCAGCAGTTCCACTCCTGTACAACGCGAGTTAAACCGCGGGGCAATAACTAGAAGCGGAAAGATACTTGCTTTATAGAGTATGTCCTCGGTCAGGAATACCGGAGTAGTTGGTGGCAGCGACCGGTTCTCGGACACACCCACAACACAATAAAGGTTAATATTTAGTGCACCTCTTGGTACCGCGAAATTGTTGCAAGACACGAACATACCTAGAATTTATAGTCCGTTTTAGGACAGTGTAATTTGCGTTGGCGTAACGCTCAATCTTTGCGACGAGAATGTGGTGTTATGTTTTGATAGTTCATTTCGAACATAGAACTGTTATTTATATTTAAACTAGCTTCCACCCGCGGCTTCGCCCACATAATATGTCGACAAATTATACACATAAACTTTCCTCTTGAATCACTCTATCTATTAAAAAACTGCATCAAAATCCGTTGTGTAGTTTTAAAGATCTAAGCATACATACAGACATTAGGACAGCGGAAGCGACTTTGCTTTATACTATGTAGTAATATTCCATAAAGCCCTCTTTCTCTGCTACTTTGCTGTGTGTGCCCGACAGCAGAGTACCAGCAAAATAGTACCACGCAACAAACGAAGCTTAAAAAGCAGTATTCTAGACATAAAATCTTCTACGGCCAAGTCTAAGTCACTTACGTTACGGCAGCAATATACTCTTGAAGACAATCCTGACAAACCATACTGAATTCGTTAAATTGCCTCGTCACATACAAAAGAATATCAAAACATTCCGAAGACCGAGTACCAGACACGCAGATAAACAACCAAGGCAAAGACAAAAAAGAATTTGTGCTTTCTTAAATTACTAATTAAAATTCCATTGAATGAATGCAGAGGTTGCTTTTTGTTCTTTTGAAAACATTGGGAATGCCTGTTGCATGGCTAATTATGCTGTTTAGTTCTAACCGAGTTAAATATGGCGTTAGTATAATTTATGACCGCTAGTCCGACACGTTAGGTTCCAAAACTTTCGCTTAGAGCTCCGTAGCTCGTTACTCCAAGAAAATAATTTTCGCCATGATTTGTGGAAAAAGTTTGAAGCCAAGTTTTAGTGAAATGAGGGGAAGGAATGAAGGAATTATGTACTTTGAGACTCGTGAACGTTCGTGACTTCAAGTAAACAATAGCAACCCCTATTGTGTTGGTTGTTTGGAATGTTTTCAACACTTTTCCAACAAAAGCTACGGTATAGCTAGAGGTTATAAGTATTCTATACACATAAACCTTGGACAAATAGATGAGGGTTGAAGGAAACGGAGACGAGGTTGAGACTGCGTTACCAATATTTTGATCAACATATTCAACTATACAAAACACAATCGAAATTAATGAACCCACATGACACACAATTTACATACTATACAATGCGTAACGCATAGGTCAGTAAATGCTACACTTTCGAGGCCAAGATGCAATGTCCAGTATTTTTTAATTCAAATGTTTCAGACAATAAGTCAAGGGTATCTTTTTAATTGCCCTTGAAATATCGAGGCCTGAGTAATTGTTATATATCCCAATTTGGGATTCATCAAAATGTAGGTTAAAGAAAGAGAGGAAGGTAAATATAGAGATGGGAAAAAGAGATAAAATTAACAGCCGGTCCCAACTTGAGAAGGGTTGCTAAGGATAGAAAGAAATTGACGATGTTAGAGGAGGGCTATGCCAAGAGGCACACTAAACTGAGAGACATTCTGTAAACACTACAATAATTTAGGCAAGTCTTAAAGTTCAGGATAAAAGACTCATTGATTGATTGATTGAACAGCTATGTAATCATTCAATAAACTATCTACTAATTCATCAAACTTCCTCCACAACATCCAGTCAGCCCTTTATAGACAACAAACCTCTTATGTACCTACAATATTAATTTGAAATTCAATTAGGTCAGGAACATGCTTATCAAAGCCTCACGATGTCTGTGTTAGTAATGGTTACAGTTTTTAATGTTATTCAAGTTTTCGCAATATTAAAACGTATTCATAATCGTTGCATTAACATTCCACACATTTACCTTAATACCTACTTTTAAAAGGCCACAATGTGTATTGTAAATGAATAACACAACGTTATAATTTGACTTGCATCGTAAGACACGTCGAGCCTTTGTTTATATATTTCACCATTCATGTATACACAGAATTTTAAAGATTAACTCAGAATGAAAGAACAGAACCTAAATACAAAGGAAATGCCTAAGACAAAAACGAGAAAGTCAAACGGATGGACCAAGGTCTTACTCATTTACAAAGAAATTACTTTCAGGTTGCAGCAAACGAAACAGCAGCAGTAGAAGTATCTTCCGTTGGCTTTGTTGTCGGATGTTTATATTATTTGATATACAAATCTGGTGTCAACTCGATCATCATTATGAAATGAACGTAGAACGAGTACAATATTACATGTTCTCACGTCTTACAATTCACACTCGATGTGAATAATATTATTTTCGTCATTATCTCAGGCTATATTTCATTATTGTATCGAATTAAACAAGATATTATATCGTATCACGAAGATAAAGATTTACGTAGCGTATTGCGTAGGGCTTTCCAAAGATATGCTAGCATTGGTGACTACGAACGATAAAATGTTTTACTGGTCGTTACCCTTTGTTGTGAACTCTGTCTATTGTCACGATTGAGTTATTTTGATCTAAAATGATGTAGGCCTTGGTCACTTTGAGGGCAGGTCGGCAGCAACAACCAACCAACCAATAAAACTAGCACAGTTAGGTAATAATTACCCGATGCCACCAATGATTCGATCGATATTTTCAATTGCAGTATTACAATATTTCCAGCGGACATCAATACACCTTTGTTTCTATTAATAGAGCGAAGCTAGTTTTGAAACTGAACATCAATCACAATTTGAAAGGGAATTGTTTCGACGTGCATACGATTGTTGCTACAAACTTCAAACTATAGTTAACATGACTAGAGTGGGCGTGGTTGTTTGTCAACTAACATCATAAAGGGACTCCCACGCCTACGCCATTTTCTCGCATTTGGTTACGTGATTAAAACTCTCAAACCCGTGTCGGGCCAGGCGACTCGTTTGGTAACAGTAATTTTTAAAAATATCACAAATATGTTATGATCGTCTTTTAAAACTTAATTAGGTAAGTCTTATAAGGTAGTCGTTAGCGAGTGTTAATTATTTGGAGCCAAATATGTTTTAATGTAATGTATAATTTTTATTATTATGTAGATTATATTTTAATCAACATAATAATAAAAATTATAATAATGCTGATCGTTGGTAGCTGGTATTACTACAAAACTACTGGACCGAGCTAGTTTTTTTTAAATGTTTTTAAGTCAGAATTCAGTTTTTATGGAGAGACACATTGGAATATTTTCAAATTCAGGAAAAACTGAACAATTAGTCTTTCCATGATTGAGTTGTTTGGGCAGGACAACGTCAGTCGGGACAGCTTGTTTATAAAGCATTCCTCCCACGTTTTCGTTGGCCGTTTACTTAGGGAGAATTTTACCAATAAACGCGATCAGCATAAACCCCGTTTAATCGCTGTCAGTGTTATTATTTTCTGTGGAATATTGACACTTTCAGGTCACAAGGTTTAGATGTGCTCATCGCATTCAGTTTCATTGGTGAAATCATAGTTTTAACTAGTTACAATCACAATTCTACCCAAGTAAATCGTATTGGCGTATTGTTTGATGAACAATAAATTGTTCTTCTGCATTTAACTGTCAGAGCATTGTAAAGGTAGCAGATAATAACAATATTCAAAGAATTTGCATGGCTACTCACATACCGAGGTCCGTCTAGCCTTGTCGTTGACCGAACACAGGTATGTTGGTTTATAATAATGCACTATAAATACATTTCTCATTAATATTCTGTGCATTGAATTTCCTTGTCTCCTACGTGAGTGCAGTGATCATCTACGTAAAACGTATGAGTCTAAGGAAATATTAGCTCATGCCAATTTGATTGTACGCAAAATGTAAATCAGTCACAGTCCACCTAAAGGCAGGTTAGATTAAAATTCCTTAATAAGCCAGATTTTCCTGTTTTATTATTCTCGACCAATCATGTGTCATTCTTATTTAAAACATGAAGCATTCTTGCGATATAAATATAGTGACGATATTAGTTGAGTCTATATTAGCCTCTTCTCAACTCGTCATAAACTTCATTTACATGCTCAGGTAGTAAAGTTTTAAATTTATTTTGACACACGTTGTATTCCGTTATTGTTGGCATGTGCCAACAAAAATAAAATAAAAATGAGGCGAGTAAATAACTCAAAACAGTCTTGCGTATTGCGATTGCAGACTTGGCACGGCGATATAGAATTGTTATCGGCAGTAGACTCGGGTAAAGAATTTGCAATCCGGAACAGCTTGATAACGACAGTTCAGTAACCTATAGAATATCATAAGTTGTTTAAAATTATCAATTAGAATTCATAGATTCGCCTTGAATAGTTGAAGTTTTCTTTAAAACGAAGAGCATTAGCCTGATTTAGCCTGTTTTTCTTGCAGAGCAATCTCTAAAAAGCCCGCTTTTTCTAGCGCGTTCGCGCCTTTTCACTAGGTTAAGCTTTAATTAGAGGAATGGGTCATGTGCTCATTAGCAAATGATGTGGCGAGTTCTTTTAGCTTATATACAGCTGTGTTAAAAGCACAATATTTATAGCGCCTTCCATTTTGAGCTGTTTTTTACACAGGTTTTGACATTATGAAGATTCACAGCGGTGAAACGTGTTTTGTTTCCAGTTCTTCCTCAGAAACGATCTTTGGCATTTTTTTAATAAGCAGAGTTATATTATAATTGGTCAAGCATGCCATAGAAATATTACCTAGTCAGACCAGGTATGATTGCGCAAGTTTTAAATCATAAAATCACCGAGCGTTCATATCTTTGACAGTTCAGAAATTAATATCCAAACAGCGAAACTTTACGATACACCGTGAAGTCTATCTTAATTATATTGTTTTGTTGTGTTGAACACAAAAAACTTAATAACTAAGTATAAAATTGATAAACCCTCTTGTAATTATAAAATTGTTGTCTTACTTTATTTCGCGTGTGTAAAGTGATTTCGTGACTAGATAATTAAACAAATATCTAGGTGCTATCTGATTTAATCATTGTATGTATCGTGCATTCGTGCCTTCATTAATATACCTACTCACGGGTATTTTCTTTTGTACCGTATCATATAATTTTTCTCGTTGGTTTAGTGGTCGTAAGCTCTACTACTGAGCATAGGGCTGAAGTCCTGGGATCGATTCCCGGGTGGGGCAGTGTTATTGGGTCTTTCCACCTAGAAATTCTAAGTAGCAGCCCGGAGAATGCACCGCTGCCAAACCCTTCGGGGAAAACAGGCGTGATGTTGTGTCATACAATAAGAAATGTTATCTCAGCAATTTGTACTGTTATGTCTAACTTATTATCAGTACATTGTAATGTAACTGTTAATAAGTAATAACTCAATTTAATTACATAGGTTTGTGTCTATAAAGTAGTAATGTTTTTATTAAACATCACACAATTCCTTTATGATACACTTTCACGTACATTGTTTTATTCATACGCAAGAGATATCCATTGTACATCTCCTGTACTATCAATGAGCGTGTTACTGAAACTATTTTACAAGCCATAATATTATTGTAACCAGCTACCGTTGGTCTATGGGTGTTTCTTTACAGCTACTGATAATAAAATGATTCAATTGATCTATTATGTACAAATCTCACCGTGAGACTACGGTGAAGAGAACTGTCAATAGTGTCATGACATGACAGTTCATTTGAAGCTAACTTCACTTAAGTTACAAAAGTCAAAATCAGAACACTAGTGAGGTTAAACACGCTTGATTCACAAACTGGTTTAACTCATCTGACCTTAAAAAGTCACTGGGCCGCAGGTAGTTGTAAATCGTTGGGATGGTTGAGAATCCCGCAAAGGAATTCATGAATGATGACGTGCTTAAATAAGGTAGTGTGAGATTTTAGCTATCTTGGATAAAGGGCGGGACAACCTCAGACCGCAAACAACATTTAAAATATTTTCTTTCGAACATGTGAATGACTCAACATTTAGGAGAGCATGTAATAGTACAATTGCTGATGACACTTCAGAATAATGACGAAAGAGCTAGCAAGATTTAAAATCGAACCAGATGTTTTTAAAACACGCGATTGCCATTTATTTATTACTTATTGCAGAGGTCAAAGGACACTCGTTCCGAGTGAAGCCCGGATACAAACTCAACTAGATTGGAATTTAAAGATCAATGATACTCGTACCGATCCATTCATCCTAATTGTTGGTCATGTTAAGAATTTATTCACATTAAATTGCAACACTATCCGAGTTGGTTCGGAGGAAGGTAATACGCTAATTCTTTATCGTTACAAAAGTCTATATTTTCTTTTTAAGAAGCTTTACTGTTTCCATCCTTATTAAGGTCAAGGTTTTATTTATTGTTTATCTATTCAGAACTATTTATGACCGCAGGGGCGCAGGTAACAATTTATATAGCAGACATTGAATTATTAACCTGCAACAACTATGTATGTACACACGTTATGAACATTAAACTTCATACACTATTGATATATCCAACATATCATTGTAAAACGCTTTACGACTTGGAATTCTGCCTAATCCGATGCAATCCGAAATGAACGGGATAATACGTGGTTGCATTGGTCGTAAAACGTTTTACTTAATATGATATTTAGTACAACTGTTACTTTGTTGAAACTTGAGGATAAAGGGATACTAAGGGCTACGAGCAGACCATTTTGATTTCTAGTGGTCATATTAATGGAAACTTAAAAATTGCTGTAAAGAAGCCAAAGAGGAACCGATATTGAAGGGAAGACGACAGCAGGATCCCAAGAATTATTAAACAGAAACGCGTTTAACCATTTGTGAATGTCAAAAGCTTTATGAAGCTGGAATTATGTTAGCAACAGCAACGGAAATATTCGCTTACGGTCTATAATTTCATTTATAAAATAATTGTTTAATTTTGAAGTAGTCGGATCAGCCGCAGGCGCACGCGCAGCTGAGACGCAACCGGGTCAGTGTTGCTTGCTGATTGATAGCTCATTTGCTTCGTGTCTGGTAGAAAGTATGCCAAATATCTTGCGATTGTAAATGTGTAAAATTGATAAATGTATAGAGTCAAGTTCTTCCAACTAAACAGACAGCTGTGCTGCTGGGGAGTTTGTTGCGCCACTTCTTCCCAGCTAAAGCACTAGGAAGTGGTGAAAGGTGGGCGTTTTTAGGGGACTGTCTTATGTTGACCTTCAAAAAATGCTGATTTTGAGTCTAATTTGAACAAATGGTTTTTGATTTTGATTGCATTTCGTCATCAAATTTTGCTGTATTAACTTGCTTACTTTAAATATCTTCTTAGAAATCGACTTGCCCAGGTTCCTTTCCCAGATTGCTTGGGTCGTCTAGAAGTGTTCTTAGAACCAGCAAATTATATTCCTGGAGAATAATAAGTGACTTGGATAAACTGTTTTTTTTTTTCAATTCGAAGTAGAGACTCGAGACCATATCCACGTCTTTTTATATTGACATGCAGAAGTAATTACCATTGCTTACACGGCAAAAACATACATTCTTCATGCACCACTCACCGATTTATAAAAAAGTTGCGTATTTAAGTTCTTAAGTGCGTCATAAACAGTATTTATGTAAGAATCGCTAATGATACATAAATAATTCATAATGTACACGATTTCACAAAATTTACAACCCGGCCTTGTAAAAAGACAAGATTGGTGGATGCAGTTGTTATTTTTATTTAAATGAACGTATACTATTGTTTACTGTAGGACTAAGTAAGTAGGTACTTACCTGGAAACATCATAACATGACTTAGGTATAGAAAAATATTTCGGGAATTTGCTTCTTCTGAACCAATTTATAAAATTGTATAATTCTTCTCTTCTTTTCGTGTGGTTAGTGACTAATCTGGTGTCAGAGTTTTTAAGCAGCCCATGGGCCTCTGACTTAGCTCCACATGCTCTTCAGAAATATCTCTCAGGCATGCTGGTTTCAATAATGGATAATGTCAATTCTAGAGTAACATGCTACTTAGTTAATGAATGCAAAAAAAAAGAATACGAAAAATAAGTCATATATCTTATCAAATTCATTGAATCATTGCGATACGAATAAATCCTTTATAGCCAGGTTAATTACATACTTCTCGGAAAAACAATATGGAAGTGAGTGTCGTGTGCGAAATATGCGACCTTACGAACTCCAGCCCCGTGCATATTGTTTTCACATTCATATTCAGCCAGCAGCGAACGTAAAACAATGTGCACAGCTGTTCGGGCGACGGCAAACATTCGCACTCCACGATATTATGTGGATTACGAGAGAGTACGGCATCTTTATCGTAGAAATACGTCCGACAGGTAACTGGTAATAGTTTCTGGTGAACACTAGAACACGAGCGACAAAACCAACCGTGTCGAATGCAATGCTCATTACGACTATCCGATGCTGCCTATTGGAACAGACAGATGCACATTCAGGTCAGTGTGAATCGTTATCCACGATATAAACGGTTTGCACTCGATATTCATACGAGAACTCAATCTTTATCTCTCACAATTTATTCGATGTTTACATTCTGATCTAGGAGTTAAGGAAAGGCATACTTTGTTTTATGTTTGTTTAGCTAACTAGCTCAAGATAGGTACTCATTAATCATACTAATCAAATTGTGATAGACAGTTCTTGTAAACTATGACTAACGTCGTGAATCATGATATTTAACCAGCATCCCTCCAGGTGTTACTAAAAATAGAAAACTCATATTTTATGCTTCGTTGAATTTGCTCAAGAGAGAGAGGAACGTGGCGATGCCTAAGAAAATATAAACACTTTATTATCCGTCTCCTGAATAAATATTATGTTTTCTTTTGCGTATCGTTATACTGTAACGTTAACGCTACACTCTGGAATGTGACAGCGAGGCGTATACCGAGCGGTCACCTCTGACGTCGTCCCCAAAGCCCACTTTATTTCTTCCAATATTTGTTTTACGTAAGAAAACACGTTTGGACATGGCCACTCAATAAACTTAAACAAACTGTCGTCAACAATGTTCAGTTCCTCCTCTCTGTGACGTGTGTCATAGGTAAATTTTATGGCGGGTCACATAATTACGTGTTGTAAAGTGATAAAGCGAGCGTTTTATCACCACTGATCCACATCACAGTAGATTGTAGTGGAGATTGCAGAATGTTGTACACTTATAACGCCACTTGGACTGAGCTCCGTATCACTGTAGTGGACAACTTTTAAACAATACAATAGCTTTTCAAGTATTAGCAACTCAAGGCACTTCAGAATTGATTAGATCAGTTTTGAATGTCAACACGACTTTGATGCTGCAGTGTTCATGCAAGGTTGCAACGTCCTTACATTGGCAGTTATGATTTATCATGGAGATCTAACATGCGTCAAACACCTCTACCATAGACACACAAAGACCCATAATAACACAACATTTACCCACGTACGTTAACAGAATTATGATAAAGGTAAATTACCCGTGGTGGACAAAGTGCTCATTATATTTAACAACAGATAGACTCACTTTTAAAAGCGTTCCCAGCGCAACAGATGCAGAAGAAATTTCTCAGATTTTTTCCACACTGTTAAACTCACCGAAACGAATTTGGTAATCATTTCACCTGAGACCACACACGCTATTGGAATGCAAACGAAATGCACTTGGGAGTGTCGTTAAAACAAAAAGTTAATTAGCTTTGTAACAATACGCTCTTAAATACGAGAAGAACGTTGTAAACCAGTACGGTATGCAACGAGACGCGCGGATTGCCAAAACTCGAAGCAAATGACCTACATTTATTTGGAAAGCATACACGAGGTGCTCGCGTATGATCGGACAACGTGAAAATATTCTGCTAAATAACTAACTGTATTCTACAATTTCAGACCAAGTACTACTTAAAGCGGATCAGGAACGTGCAGAACGTAAAGACTCAAGTAATAAACTTTCAAGGATTTGCTTGCGCTCTTAACAACTTGAAGGACTTAGAGAAGAGGAACTTTATAGAGGTATACGTGCTCAATTAGTGCTAAGAATCTAATAGCCTGATTAAATAGTGTCTTGACCTTGTTAAGTCACCCAATAGATGAAGATCCGAGTGCCTCGACTCATGACAAAATTACTCATAAAGTCATGACTCAATTGAGGTTACCCAGTTATGAGGCAACGGACAAAATATAATTTTGAATGGTTCACATCACTTTCACCAGCATCCCACAAACGACCAAGCATCTAAGAAGTGATTAAATGGGCAACAGCGCTGTTGAGCCATCAACACCAATAGCGTGATGACGTAAGATCCTTGTCGAAATAGAACAAAAGAAGAACAATAGACAACCAGCCTGATCCAATACTATTTTTCATCAAATTCTTTATAAAAAACTCGATGATGACACATTTCAAAGATGAATGATGAAATTGTTCATTTGGACATTGAAGTGCCAATTTTATAAGACTTAGTCATTAGAATAATATTATGTGAAACTAAAGTGATTTAACAACTTCCAGTATGGCGTAATCGATGGCAGGACACTGCTAGCATTCTTCTCACCGGGAGTGGATAATGTCTGACGATATTACATACGTGAACTCGAATTGCAGTTGTAAATGGCAATTCCAGGAAACGATAATGTACACAGCCGAGATACACTACGGCAAGAAAACGGTAAATGATCCGGCATAGCAGCTGCAAAACACTTTGTCTATTATTCAACGAGCAATAACGTTTTCGAGGCCGAAATAATTGGATGGCTCGTTTCGGGAAAGCCCATATCCGTCTGATTCAATTGACCCACAGACGCCATTCCCTTAAGCTTGGATTCACGCGTTGATTTGAAATAATGAAGCTTTGGTTTTGGGAGGAACGATGAATTAATCATTGGTCATCATGGGCACGCAAGATGTTTTTTTTTCCATGTAATCTTTTTTTTCCGAAGTGGTTTTTCCAATAACTTGCCAGCATTCATTTGAATTACATAAACCGATATCCGAGAAAAAGACTCTTTGCTTCACTTCCCGGTACTAAGATAGGAAGTGACGTAAAAATGATGTGCATACATCGCCTTGCGCGCTTCCTTTAGTTACTTACATATACAAACGGCAGGTGCTACTATGAAGGTTTCCGAATTGTTTGAGCACATCCTTGAAAACTAACATTTTCGACGGAGTACTTACCGTACTTGTTTGTTTGTAGGTCATACTCATACTCGGAGGCATAGACATAGACGCCATCGATCATTATAAACTTTTATGGTTTTTCTTCGTTTTCATAAGCGAATAGAGGTCACAATATTGTTTTGTTTTGTTTACGCAGTTTATATTTGTTTGTGTCAAATAATTGGTATAGCCGTACCCGTTCTTTTTTTTATCTCCGGTTAAAATCAAAATCAAGAAAAATCTGCAGAAATACACATTTGCAGCGTCGGCACAGCATGCTAGACTTTAATATTAGTCGTTAGTTGTTTATGACACACATTACCTATTCCGTACAACATCGAAAGTGCTGACATTTAACCTCAACAATCTTTGAGTTTGCACAATACTTACCATCGTTAATGTGTCAAATATGCATAAGTAATTAAAATTTGTATTTAAAATATCACATTATGTTACGATATTATTTAAATTTCGAGGTCTTTGGGTTAATATTATGGCCGGAACATTGTTTTCACTAAAATATATTTTTAAAATTTTACTGCAACTGTTAGACAGTTTTAGTACCGGCGCAAACAGTTTCCAAAGAATTTAGATCCTCAAGTTTATGACGCACTTACTTAGTAAATATTGCCAGTTTATTGGCCTAACAACGTAGCCTTTTTGGCAATGATTCTTTGTAATAGGGGTCTCTGCGGTGAAACTTTATATTCAACCACAGAATCACTTCTCTCAAACATAGTTCTTAGCCCCATGAAATGAAATGAAATTGTGTCTCCGCTTAGTTTTCCCACTACGAAGCATTAGATTGTGCGTTTTTGTCGTTGTTTATAGTAATTTAACATTGAAGAGTGTCGAGAGAATCAACGCAATTTGAAGTTGGGACTTCATTAATGTGCAGAAGTTTCTCAAAAGGCAAGAACATGAAAACAGATCTTAGAAGAACTTTACCAATCCTGAGAAACTAAGTTAGCAAAGTAAAGAGGAAACAAAACAGCTGAGTACATGCAATTATTGCAGTGAAGACAGCAACGCTGTTGGAATCCATATGTAGCTGCATTAATGATTGTGCGAGCAATTAAACATTGCAATAATCACGATACCTCAATTGGGTTTGAAGTTACATAAATGTCGGCACTACGAATACTTAATGTGAACCCACATCTGCTATGTTATTTCAGACGAAGAGAAATAAATCATTTGTAGCAACGATCTTGTATTGAATTGGATTGTCATATTTTACTTAATTTTCCATAATAAATTGCGAGACATCTCGAGCGATTGGCTCACAAATAAGGCCCGTTGTGTTTCTTTGACGGTACAGCGTATAAGTCCTTAAACCGTGACGTAGAAAAAACATGTCTGTCAACAAGCTTTCATAGAGATCCATACAACACTGACAACACGACGAATAATTAGTAAGTTTTTCACGGCAAGAAAAACGTGTGTTAAAAAAAAGGTCTTATGCCAGTGTTTTGTTTTCATACGGCTAACATTTTAATTAGTCCCGTGGGCCAGATTATAAACTCGCTTAGTAAGTGTCAGTGTGCTACGGAAGATAATACACGACGAAGACTTGATTGCCAGCGCATGTAATGTAGCTTAGACAGCCATAATTACGGTTTGATTGTGAGTAATAAATGAGGAAGACGCGAATATTGCAGCGTCACGCGTAGAAGGTTAATCCATATTGAGAAGACACCTCCAATAAAATGTATGGTTTCCGCTAAAAAAAACAAGTACATACTATTCGTCTAGATGGAATCCACACCACAATTGGTCAAATATTTGTGTGGGTGTTTTAAAACAAGGGACATTTTAAAACAGTTTTGCGTTTCATTCTTAATAAACTGAATCAATAATATCGATTTACGTCTAAGTAGCACAGAACCACGATTCACTGCCGCGAAAGGCAAACTTGGATCTCAAGTCGTTTCAAAAGCTACTCTGTCTCCATTTAACTACGCAAATAAAACAAGATAGGAACTATTGAAGCAGGATTGCTATTCATGGCAAGACTACGCTGATCGTGATCAGATTTCACCAATTCCGCTAGCTCGCGTGTACCTTTAGCCATTGAACGAATATGTAAAACAATACGATTGTTTAGAGAGCGACCACTAACGAGTAACATGACACGCTGTATCATTCAGCTATTTGGTAATCATTGTGACTTATAGAACCAGGGACTTTCATAGAATCTTCTGGATAAGTAACTGTTTTTTCGAACCTTATTTCGGAACAAAAATCAATTCAAATTGCGATAACTCGTCGCACCTTCCTCGTGTAGTCTGAGTACGCATACGTAATTCCTAATCCAAGCAAATAAATTAATGAACTGCTTTTTTATGGAGATAAGGCGTTATCGGGTGGTATTCTATTATTAATTACGTTATTATTAAGTGAGCTGCGATGAAGCATGTCATTTCAGCTTTACTTGTTTTTTTTTGGTAATTCCCCCGATTGAGTAGACATTGCTAGATTTTGAAAGAGTGGGGTTGAATTATCAGAACGCACGTCTACTTGATTAATGCGTGTAGGTAAACTATTCTTATTACGGTTGACTTTTATATAAAATGTAGTTGCTTAATTGTAGTTAGTTTTATTATGACATTCCCCTTGAAACTTTTCTTTAGTCAATGAATGATTGATAGGTATTAGATGGAATTTAAACAATCAGTCATATAATAACAATGCCATCGATGACACACGGTTTTCATTTAACTCAGGTCTTATTATAATCTACAATATGTGATTGTGCTAACTAGGCAGAAGACACATGGTTGATTATGGTGTGGCTATTGTGGTTACTTTAGTTCATTCAAATGTCTCTTCTATATAATAATGATTACGTTACGTTTATTTGCAGTCGTTTTCCCTTTTTCTCCCGAATGTCCTACATAGTGTTGGGAATCACAGTCATGTTGTAATTTTTATAGACTTTACGCATATGTTCGCGTAGGCGGAAACCGGTTTGCGTGGGGGCTATGGTTCCAGTAAGTGCTTCATGCAGTGCCTCCAGGCATTGCTGTGCGACTAAGTTCTTAACATAAGAACTTGAGAAACAAATGACTAGACTTTATCTTGTTCGGGGACGTGCAGTAATCAACTCATCACGTTGGTTGAAATTCAAATATCGCGCCTCTTGTCTCGTCTATGAAGAGTCGATTCCTGCGCGTCTCCGCTAGTGGTCCGATTTATTGGAAACGCACCCTTAATATCTTGTATTGTTTGGATAGCCACTTATTTTTGAGATGAAGAATTTTTATTCAATGTAGAAAAAGAAATTTTCAACTCGCAACAAAACTACGTAATTCTGAAAGCCCCCGTGGCGTGGCGTTCCGCAAGATCAGATCAAGACGTTAAAGCTTAGGTAGTGCTTAACCATTTGTGAATTAATAAGAACCTCTGATCACCCTGACAGACTGATATGAGTTTTTTTTAATATTTTAACAGATTCGTTCTTAAGGCGAAGATGGGACTGTTGAACAAAAAACGCAACTGTAAATTCACACATGTCCTTGGCAGGCTTGCCAACTCATTAGGGAAATTGGGCTGAAAAAATATATGCAGTTGACATCAAAACACGGGGTGCAGTAGATGGAACAATAGCTAGATTCTAGGTACAGACGCCAACACATCAAGCTATTCCTAACTGTCAAATTTTCTCAATTAAAAATGAACATGAAAAATTACATCATTTGTCAAGTTGTGTTTCATTCCTCATTGTTGCATAATGCAATGAGTACTCCGTTATGGTCTGAAGGTGCAATTTTTCATTTTTACTATAACCATCTTTCATTTTGTCTGTTGTCATTAAATTCAGTACATGCATACTTGTGCCAACATGCTTATAAGTATGATTATTAATAACATTTGTTTCCTGTTCTTTCTTGTATTGAAAAGTTTAAATGTGAGCAATATTTCCCTCTAAAAATGATTACCTGCTACATTAGTTTTTTGATTTGATTCAATTTGATTCAATTAGGTTATGTGTTTTGACTAATGGCAGTGTATTAAATCATGGAGTGTAATAATATTTCATGGAGTTTCAAAGTTCAGTGAAATCAAGACAAGGTTCACACAGTACAGTAATCCAATTAACCACAGTTCAATCAAATCTTAAGTAAAGATTGGAAATAAATCATTTCATAAAATAAACAAGGGATGTGTAATCTTTCTACACAAAAGTATGCTTATTCAGAAAGCCTGACATTCATAATTTACCATGTAAAGCAGAGATAATGATAAAAAAGATAAGAGCTAACCACAATTTTAAAATCATTGAGGTAATAAACATAATTGGAATAAGATAGCAGTTACATTATAATTGTTATATCATAAATAGGTCAGTTTTGTGTTCTAAGAATACTTAGTAACAGATCATTTGCAATACTTATGCAATAAAGGTCGCATTCCTACCCATTGGGACTGTGACATTGACACATTTGATTGGGGCCTTAATATTCAATGCTTCAATTGGTTGCGCTCATAAAAGTTTAATGACGCTGATGATTAATCAAATGAATGGTCAAACAATGTTTACATATATAGTGTTTATTTTACTGATTTATCTATTAAGGTGATAGCGAAGGAGTAGCCGTAAATTATTTTATTTTCTCCTAAAATTAGAATTTAACTAGCTACCCAGGCGCTTCCTCCTTAAGGAAAATTGTAGAATTGTTTTATTGTTAACACGCTGAGCACCAACACGGTCACCGGTGACCGCGAACAATAGTTTTTCTATTGTGTCTGCTGCGTGGCAGTTAATGACTTAATCTGTAGTTTTTTGTGGTTTCCTTGTATGCATGTTAGGATAAATCTGCAAGAACACAGTCATTGATATTTATGTCACAGAGAACAATAATTTGGAAAAAAGGAAAAACTAGAAAGTAGCTCATTTAGTTTTTACAATACCATATCCAGAAACAGTTAGGGATAAAATATGTATTAGGTTGTAGTTTAAATAATATGATAGTGTTTTACAAATGCTGAAAAATTAAATGGGTTATTTCATCAACACCTGTATACTTCTTGTTAATCTAGCTGATACTTTCTAACAAAGCCTGTTGCATTTTTTTAATGAATCTGTTGCTCTAAAATACTCTAAATAAAAATTAATTTTAACATGTAACAAATCGGTTAGAAAATTTAAAGTTTCAGGTGACAGGTTTCTTGAGATCAGAACTATAACTTATTCAAAACAATACATACTTACTTACTTCTTTAGATAAATATTTGCAAGCATATAACTTTACTGCCAAACAGCTGTATTTTATCTAACAGATAAGATATCAATAAGTTCTCAGAAGACTAGCAGGAAGACTTGCTACATTTACCTTGTTTTTATTTGATAATTGTTTGCATTGTTGTTAGTTTTTTACTGAGGAATTTTTTTGTTGAGTAAAATGGATGTTAACTTTTTATTTAAAACTTAATAGTTTGTTGACTCAATAATAACCATAGAATTAATTTAAAGTTATGACTTTGGATCTGTGGAAAGAATGTGTTAAATTTATGAGATATTGGGTGTAGATTAGTACCTGTGTGTGCAAGCCGCCTGCCAACGAGAGGGCTGTCGAGCAGCAGCCGGCGCAGAGACCAGCGACCCAGCACGCCGCCGCCCCAGCCACAGCCGCCGCCGCTGCCGCGCCTCATGCCGTCGCGTTCCACCATCACACCAAACTTATACACATTACACACCAAACACTGGCCAACTACTCTCAGCCTCGCACGACCGACATCAACCCTCACAGATTAACTACTACCGTTATGAAATATCGACATCGACTCCGACCAGTCTTTGTACAACGTGTATTGAGTAACCGACTCGCAACGCATCGGCGAGAGAAAGTGCCGATGGTTAGCCGAACGTATGTGCTCGCGGGCGCGCTACAGATGCAGCCTCAGGTGGAAAACACTCGCTGTTATTGAGTCCCCATTGTGCTGACTGGATTCACTTACAGTTACAAAACGAGAAAAAACAATGCTGTTAATAACTAGTCATCGAGTTGTTTTGATGATTGTTATCGCGGACAACGGGAACCAAGCGCGGTTAAACAAGCAATGCCATTTTACAAAAACAAAATGAACAAAATTGAGTATCTACGAGTAGGAAATGGTAGGAAACTACAATACATTCACATCTGTCAAAGAAGACCGGTACTACATGTATTCGACGAAAACAGTCTGCAACTCACTCACGCAACCACAGTTTCTACTCATTCTTTTCTCGCACGCAGCACGCACAGCACAGACGACACAGACCATAGACTAATACAGTACACAGTCAGATGCAGTCAGTACATGAAGGTTTATCTATACCTTCATGAGTCAGTAGGACCCATGAAGGTATAGATAACTATACCTTCATGGTAGGACCAAAACAAAAAATGGCAATCCTGAAATGTCAGCAGAAATCTGTAGATCGCGTCCAGCTTGTTATAGTCTGTGATCCAACAAAATCCGTCTGCGCCTCTGCAGGCATTTTTGGAACTGTTTGCAGCTAGATTGGCCTTAACAACTAGAAACTAGTTATTAGCGGGAATTAGTCTAAGAAAAGCCCTTGTGTTTAGGTCACAGATTTCTTAGTTTTGTGATTATTGGTACATCTCTGCCTAATCCTACGGGTACCTAAATAAGGCGTAATGTTATGAAAAGATATGTTATGACTATCCAAAATAACTTTGAAATAAACTCGCGACCAAAAGTATGGAATCATCTACTTGTTAAGCAATTCTTAATGAATGATTCTAATAGAATGATGTTGAATTTCATGAAAATACAACCATTTAAAAGCTGTACTGCATTATGCATACTTGAATTTAAATTAAACCCATATTTTAAGAGCTATCTCAGATTACACAAGAAATACGAACAAAATGAGGGAATGTTGTTTAGTTTTTAAAATTGCTTGGAATACGTAACAAGTTAGTGATTCCACACTTTTGCTCGTAAGTGTAGATTTACATTTCCATACAGATTTCCAAGGAGTAAACTAATCAACCAAGGTATAATGCTAGTTACACATGCAGTGACTGTAGTAATCAGAGACTCGATAGCGAGTTCAAAATCTCACATCTTTACAACACACACATCATCTTTGTACACACACGTTCAGATTTTGAAATCGCTAACGCCAAATCGGATAAAAAAAGTTGTTTGTTTCGATTTTTTATTAAATCGTCAGTGACAAATCCGCTGTCAAAACCAAAGTTTGAATATAATATTACAAGGAATTTATTATATGAAAATAAATGATTATCATTATTATTCCAACCAGATTAAAAAGAGGATGCCTTAACATCATTACTTCCGCAAGTAGAATATAATTCCAACTTAAAAGAGCCAACGAGTTGCCGGCGACTTAACTCTTGCGTTTGTATCTAGCATAAGCTTCTCTATTGAAACATAGAGCTATAGATTTCTTGCACAGTGCACTAAAAACGAGTTATTCATCATTACTCTCCTGCTCTTGTCATTTTCATCCATACCTACTTCTCTTTTACCCGTCGAAATAGTTAGTAGTTGTACTGTAAACTTTATACTAACTCCATGCCGCAAACTGTGAAATAGCTGTCAAAGGCACAGAGTACTTTTTAAGTCAAAGGCAGTCAAAGGTGTCAGACAGTGCAATCAAGAAAACCTTGTCAGTCGTTGACTTGTTGTCAAATGTCATCAGTTTAGTTAGAATTTCTCTTCGTCGGTATTCTAAGCGCTGTTTTATTGATTTAGATTATCAAAATGAATCTTTATTCCCAAACTCTCTTCTGTCTCTTGATCGTAGTGACCGGTGCTCTTAGCGACAATAAATATTCACGTAGCGCCAATGAAAAGACAAAGAGCGATGTAGATTTTAGAACTTTGGAAAAACCTTTCAGAATGAATAAGCTTAATTTATTGTGGACTAAAGCTCGACAGGTAAACAACACTGTTTTATTTGTATATGTTTGGTACTCTCCTGTCTTCGTTATTTTGCATCGTTATGTTTTTCCGGTACAAAACTGGCCCCCCTTTTCTTGCTAAAAGATGATTCAACGCGCTTATTTATTATTATTAACTTTTAGAATGTTTGTAAATATGTGAGCACCACTTCTTTTTGACATACTTAAGTTTATTTTTATACATGTACTCTATTTTATGGGCCTACGATGCCTGAAATAAAGGATAAATAAATAAATTTACCTGCCATTACTATAATAAAATTATGTGTTTTCTTTTCACCTTTTGTGGTGTAATGTTTTTATTCTGGGTGCATCATCTTCACATATAATGTTATAATTCATGTATACAAAACATTGTAAACATTTTAAAAGAGTAACGGTGGAGTTTCTTGCCCATTCTTCTCCACAGGAAACTACCTTTTGGAAGGGGCGACTAGAATCAATTCTATTTCTTGTTCATTTTGACGTTCAAAAGTGCCTTACTTGTGCCTATTTGAAATAAATGATTTGACTTTGACTTTGCTGTTTATGAACAAATACTTCTATACCAGAATCCTCGTAAATATTTTAAACACAACTTAACACGTTGCAGCGACTAACAGAACCAAAGCTGAAATCCTTGTACAGTGATTTGATGATCCAAGACAAAGAAGAATTAATATACAAGAGAGTGAAAAGTGAAGGAGGTGATAAGGAAGGGTTAAAAGAGGCTGAACTGAGGCGTAAACTAACTAGTATCATGTCCGCATATGGTTTGCTGCATCATTTTGATCCTGATGCTGCTAAAGAGAAAGACCATCCTGTAAGTAATGCTAGAAATAAGTAAGACCTTTAAATGATTTGTAATTTAAGACTATGTGTGTGTAACAATATGAAATTCATCATTCAATATTCCCAATCCTAACTTTATAAAGCTGGCCCCAAGACATATCAGTAGATAAAAAAAAAAATCTTATCCACATTATGTATTAATATTAATTAATAATTATCATCTTATAAAAACAAATATTGAACTTCCATGTTTGCAAAAAAGTTAGAAGAGATATTAAATATGAGTACATCTAAAAAAACAATGTCTGATAAACACATTAAGATAATTTATGTAATTGCTTTCACAGACTGTTCATTGACACCACTGTTGTTTTAAACATTTATCTATAGCTTTGTTTAGAGACAAAACAATGTGTCAGTACTTTGGAAGGTTATCAGTACATGGCGTAACAATAACCTTCTGGAGTTCTGTACAATACAAGGTTACACATATCAAAGTTAGACATTCAATCTAATATCATTCAACTTTTCTGATTTTTTAGCTAACATATTATGTGCCAGCTTTTGCGAGTGGCTTCGCCCACATGTATGTAGGAAATTTTCCCACGGGAACTGTACTTTTTTCCGGGATAAAAAAGCTTATATGCTATTCCAGACTATAATCTATCTTTGTGCCAAGTTTCATCCAGATCCGTTAAGTAGTTTTTGAGTTTATTTGTTACAAACGTGCATACAAATCTTTCTTCTTTATAGTATTAGTATAGACTACAGCAGCTGAACATAATATGAAATCCACCTTCTACTATTTTTATTTAGAACACGGTTTATTGTTCTAACATTACTTTAGTTAGGTTTAGACATAAATCTAATTGTATATCAGCTTAAGACACGAAATAATAATTCTGCCTAGGCTTACAACTCAGCAATGGATGACTATATAAACAAGAGTATCTTCAAAGACAAAAAGCTAAATTATCTGTGGTCAAAAGCTGAGGCTTCAGGGTTTACTATGGAAGAACTGCTGGCTCTGCGGGAGGAGTTTGGGCACCATCAGGAGAAGATAGACCAGTACTATGACTTGTTTGATGATGAATCACCAAAGGAGGATGCATTTAAAAGTAAGTAATGTATAACAAACATCTCATCTGTAATACCCATAGGGTTAGGCAATGTATACCTGTTGTATTTACGTTCCATATAATTGATGGTGAGCCTATTGCCATCAACTAGGCACAAATCCAGACTCCAGGCAAATACAAGAAGTATATAATTTGTCTATTCTTTTAATTTCAAGAATTTATTGTTGGTGTGTATATAAAAATAATATTGTTACTAACATTACTATGAAAAAGATGTGGCTATAATACTATGAACATGTTATTATTATTTTAAACTAGCTTCCGCCCGCGGCTTCGCCCGCAAAATATGTCGACAAATTATACATATAAACCTTCCTCTTGAATCACTCCATCTATTAAAAAAAACCGCATCAAAATCCGTTGCGTAGTTTTAAAGATTTAAGCATACAGACAAACAGACAAAAATAGCGACTTTGTTTTATACTATGTAGTGATTAGTTTCAAACAGCTTGCATAGTCATATGCTATGGTAACTAATATACAGTCTCAATATCACCATAATAATATGATATGAATTTGTAGCTCAATTGTCTGCACGCTCCAACACTGAAATGATTTTGCATTCTATATGCATGAGTAACTAGTTTCAACAGATAATCTGTTTTAAAATACCTACTGTTTGAGCCATGTGGCTTTCTGCCCATCCTTCTAGATCTAGGGATATGGGTCATGAGTTTATGTATGGAATGTTGTTATATTAATTATCTCCACATTTCAGATGTCATAAATGAAGAAGACTTGGACAAGTTCAATGAAATCAGTCAACATACAAATGAAATGACAAAGGACTACATTGATAAAGCTAATTTAATCAGGGATAAGCATCGTGATTTGCGGGACGGCTATGATCGACTGCAGAGAGTCATTGCCAAAGGTAAATAACTTCAATATTTTAGTTGAATATGAATGGCTTCCGATTGACAAATTGTACAGAAGCATTACCATCATCCCATGTTCGATGCCAGTTCAGGTACGTAGTATGAAATAGGTCACTTTTTAATTTTCTTTTCGTCCAATTGAACTAGCAATTCCAGATCCCTTTGTATTTACGTAGCTTATAACGGCTTAGGCGATTAACACACGGCACCGCTCGACCGCGCGGTAGGAGCAGTTTGCGATAGAAACTACCACCGCTCGACCGCGTGGTCGGGCTGTGTCCGTGTGTTAGGCATCAACGGGTTTCAGACCAATGCGACATGAGATCCGCTTCACCGCCTACCGGAGCGCGGTGCCGTGTGTAAATCGGCTTACGGCTGTTCCATTTGTAACGCGCCCATTACAAGCTCATGCAGATGCAGGGTCATAAAATATTTATAGATATTTTTCGTGGAAGCTTTTATGTCACGTTTCATTAGAAACTGGGGCAACTGAATTACTTTTAGTCGAGATTCTTGCTACACATACTGTTGTGTACAATGAATTATGTGTTTAAAAGTTATGAGAGCAACTATGCTCATTCAAACACTTTCGTATTATCATAGGGATCATAGGTCAATAATGTTGTGCAAGTGTATGTTACAATTTTTTTTTAATTGTTACTTTCCAGCCCCAAACAACAAAGAGTTTATTGAACCTAAAGTGCAAGGCCTATGGAAAATCGCAGTTGCTGCAAATTTCACTACGGAAGAACTGGCTTCGTTGAAGGTACTTACTACTAATGAGAGCATTTGAACGCCATTGTCATATATACGTGACAAGCCAGCGCATGCCCTGAACGCCAACGTCAGAAATATGTGACAGTGGCAACAACTCTATCCACACGAAATAAACAATTAAATCATTACTTTTGTGAGTATTTATACAGATATCTTAAAAATTGAAGCTGTCGTACGTATTAAATGACATGAAAAAAAATTGAAAGACACCATGGATATTGGGCAATTCATAATAACAAGATGAAAATAAATTTGTAGCTTGGAGTGGAGAGTACGCGCGTGCGTTTATGCTCTGGCGTTCAAAAGGTCAATCCCATCTCTATCGATACTCACAAGGCGTTCCACGATTCTGGACTTGCGCTAACACATTTTTAACCTCCTCAGAATGGGCTCAGTATTCTGACCTTTGTCATGTTAATTTTGTTTCATGATCCATATGAGGCACATTCAAGACAAGATCAAGTATAGGTATTCATGGTTCATAACAAATGTTGAGCAGTACAATTGTGGCAATGTGTTATTGTGCTGCTGAAAACATGTTGCCTGGAGAAGAAATATTGAATTGATGTAAACATAGTTCCAGCAACATTAGAACTGTATACATATAAATTCTTCCCATGGGGATAGATAGAATCTACAGAACGCCACATGTTACGATGCTTATGTACATAATCATTTTGCATCGTTTGCGTACATACATCTGGCCATACACGCACGCACCTGATCTTTCTGAAGAACATAACCAATAACGTCACAATTTGTTTTCCTAATGCGTCCCGGGATCTCCCTAGGTTTTGACTCACATCTCTCTCGTAAATACCTTTTTTTAGCCTTTCATTCATCCTCTCCACATGACCAAACCATCTCTGCATACACTAAAATTTTTGGTCACTACATCTTCTTAAAAACATTTGAACTGTTGCTCAAAATTTTTTTGACCATGAATGTGTCATAATAACCGCGTTTCCCGTCTATTTCCAGGTGGAACTGCAGCATTACGAGTCACGTCTGCTGAAGCTGCGTCATTTGCAAGCAAATAACGTAAGCATTCGCGAGAAACACAAGAGCAAGGTTATTTTATTTTTCTTTTTTATTGTTTCATATCACAAGTTTGTATTTCAATGCACTGTTTCTCGTTATGGGAGTCCTGTTTTATTTTTCGTTTATGTACGCAGTTAAACCTATTGATCGCCCCCCAGTCGGTTTAAACGATAAATGGTTGAATTTCGTGCCCGAGCCGCTTTTGTTTTTAGGGTTCCGTACCCATAACGGGCCCCTATTACAAAGACTCGGCTGTACGTTTGTCACCAGGCTGTATCTCATGAACCGTGATAATAAGACAGTTGAAATTTTCACAGATGATGTATGTCGCTATAACACCAAATACTAAAAAACAGAATAGTAGGATTTTTTGCGCCGTTTTTGTAGATAATGGTACGCAACCCTTCGTGCGCGAGTCCGACTCTCATTTGGCCGGTTTTTTATAATTGCACGACCCTATACGACGTAGATATTAGTAGATTTTAAGAAATGGGCGGTGAGCGCACGGCAATGGATTTAAAACCAAGCGGTCACATTAGGTTAACGTTCAGAGATAAGTTTTTTCTATTTCAAGACAGTGTCAACATAGAAATGGACTGACCAGGTTCGTATTCATTCTTGACCTCTTTTTGAAATGTTAATGATATAAATTTTCTTGATACTCAGGTGGCTGGCGCCGGCGAAAAGATGAACCATTTTGAAGAACAGGAGCAGATGATCAAGAAACACTCCAGGAAGGTCGCGAAGCTTCACGCTGATCTCGAGAGCAAGATATTGGAACGTCACGTTGAGCTTTAACTGCTCAAAACTTGCTAAAGCTGTTATTGTCAATATTTTTTCGATTCCTTTGAATTTCATGCATTTAGAACAAATTGTGATTCTATTTTTGTGGGTAGCTAGGTGTACTCGTCGTTACGTAGTAATGATATAAAATCAAGTTTACATATTGAATGTTGTGTTTAGAATATGTTTAGTGTAAGTTATAATAAAAATGTAAATAAGTGATGAATCTCAGTGATGTTTCTAATAAAATGAGTTTTTAGTCTCTTGCAAACAAAACTGTTGTTTCATTTGAATTCATGAAAAAAATATGAAGGAATGTTTGATACTTATTGAAATAGTTAGGCCCTATTCAAGAACACACGCAAGTTACTTTGACAACGGTTTATTTGCCTAGAACTTACCGCATATCCTGCTTTAATCATATTCGAGACAAAGTCCTCAATAATAATTTACTTATAAATATACACATTCCCCAAATAAACCTATTAAAAAAAGATATTATTGAAAAACAGGTGGTATTATTAAAAACACCAGTGGATATAGTGCATCAATATATCGATATTTAATCTTCATGTACAAGCAAATTTATTAATACATGTTTAATATTCTGCCTCGGTTAACGAGCGTACCAATCATCGAAACTAATATCGCATTATGCCATAATATAGTGTAAAATATGTATAATAGACGGCGGGCGACGGCCGCACGGCAAGGCAACTCAAAACACTCAGCGGCACTTCGGAATCACATTCCAAGCTACCTACTATTACATTCGTTTACGCGTATATCTACATCAGATGAAACGGCGACGCCGACTAAAACATAACTATAATTCGTCTAAACGTATCGTCGCGACCGGCGAGCGGCAGTAACAAATAAAACTACATCCGACTCCCCTCACGAGTTTCATTATAATGAATCGTTTAATGCTCACTTCAGTCGATCGTACAGTATAAGTAGTTCTCTTCTCGATAGGACATCTTCTCTATTATGTATATAGATAATCTGTATAATATAATTCTTTCTCACTAATATCTACACCGTTTCCAAGGGTTACAATTATATATAATCCTGTGGGGCCGGGGCGGTCGGGGCGGGGCGCGGCCTCGGGTCCGTCCGGCCGGCTCTAGTGAGTCCACTTGCTCCAAGCCTGCGACAAGCGAGAGTTCGTCAGTCAGCGAGGTGTACAAGTAGGTTAGGGATGTAGGAGGCGGAGGTGGAGGTGATTAAATAAAGAAACAAAAGATAATTATGGCCAGAAATTGACCTATTGGTAATCAAAATTTTGAAAAGAAAAAAACACTACATTTGCGGCACTTTTATAGGCCATTTCTTAGTTTATAAATTAGGCTGCCTTCTCTAACCAGTTGCTCACTACTTGGAATTGAATCTGGCGGACCCACCCACATTCTTTAATGTGGGTAAAACTAAGCAAAGATCTTTATCTTCGCTTAGTTTTGGAGCCAAATGTCTTTATTAGACCTCCGTTAAAAAGATGCGGTGGTACGATTTCATGCGTGTCGCACTCGCTCAGACGAGCTCATAGAAGGCGTAGCGCCTGCGCAGTGGACCTGGGTACCTGCTTGTCGGCGTGCTGCGGCGCCTGGTCCCAGTGCGCGTGCGGCTCGGGCGCGGGCGCGGGCGGCAGGTAGTGCAGCGGCAGCGCGTGCATGAGCGACAGCGCCGCCGCCGTGGCGCCGCCCGCGCCGCCGTACGCGCCCTCCATGCCGTGCGCCACGCCCACGTGCCCGCTCACGCCCACGCCGCCCATGCCGCTCACCGCCTGCACGTGCGACAATTACATTAACATGCGTGTAGACATTTAAGTACAATAAACAGTCGTAAATACGACACATTGAATTGTATAATTTTAGAATCAGGTTTGTAAAGTGTGTTCTTTGACACTCTTTAGAAAGTTGCATTACTATTACAGCCGGGCATTGCATTATAGTCAGGTTTGAAGGTATCTGAAGCAACCAGGATGCATATGACCAGATGTATGAACCAAAGCCAGAATCCGGTAAGAAAAAACATAAATTTACGTATGCCTGGGGCTCACCTGGTATCTGTCATGGTCGGGCATGTGCTGGTGGTGCATGTGCGCGTGCGGCCAGTCGTCGGCCGCGGTGAGCTTCCAGGCGCGCTCGGTGCCGATGGGGCGCGGCTTGCGTTCTTCCTCCTCGCCCCAGCCGCCGCCCGAGTTCACGTTCACGCCCACGCCGCGCTCCAAGAGGGACTGGAATTGTTATACATAATATTATTTAGTTTATTTATAAAAAGTGGCACAACAGTAATTTACTCAATAGCTATTAAAATAGAAACTATTAATAAAAAGCATGTTAGCAGTTCCATTTGAAGACATCACTAAATCTTCAAATGGATGAAAGCGAACCTGAAGATGTTCTAGATCAAATTAGCTATTCTGTTTTATGATTGTCGAACATGTAGATGTATAACTGGATTAGAGTAGTGATTGAGAAAAAATGGCTTGCGATGGAGAAATCTATTTCCAACAATAGACAGCTACACACTTTAATACAATTAGTATTTAAGTGTTAAGTGTGGCGTTATACCTGGTAAGCATGGTGTTGTTGCTGCGGCGTGTGCTGCATGGGTTTAGGTGACTGGTTCATAGGCTGCTGCTGATACGACATCAACAGCGCGCTCAGGTTGCCCGCGTTGCTGGCGCCCGCGAACAACTGCAACAACAAAGTTTTCACATCATTTTTTATCAAGCAGGGTGATTAATACTCGTGCCTTTAGTATAAACTCAAAACTCAAACTCAAAGTATTTATTTCAAATAAACCAATTACAGGCACTTTTGAATTTTCATAGGGTCGGTCAGTCAGAAAGATGAAGCTAGTTGCCCATTCCAAAGCAGTAGTGTACCTATGGAGAAGAACGGGCAAGAAACTCCATGGACACTCTTTTAAACAAAATATGGTTACAAAATATTGGTACATAATTCATATTATTATTACACATGTGAGAACGATGCAGAACGTTAAAAGCATCCGATATAAAATTTGTAAAAACAGTTCAAAAATTAAATTAATATTGAAATAAAAAAATATGAGAAGAGGCTATTGTCCTGGGTGGGTAGGACAATGATAGGCTGGTATTTACCTGAGCGTTGTGCTTCTGCTGCATGAGTGGGTGTCTCTGCGCGAAGTCGGGAGCGCGTGGGTTGAGGCGCGACACGGTCTCAACGCCTACGTACCCGAGCCCTAGCGTCGCGCCGCTCATGTTCACGCCGCTTGAGATCGATACCTGTTGCTAAGAACAAAATAAAATTGGTCAGACTAAAACAGGAAGTGAAACAAATTATAGAAGCTATGCAGTAGGCCATCTTAGACTCCAGAGAGAGATCTTCGGCCGGTCTGGACCCGGGTAATGGACTATTATTACGACCACGGCCGCTGTATTTCCGTAAACATTTATATATATAATTATATTCTTTATTTGTCGGACAACAGTGATTCATCGAGTTAGTAAGCAATAAAATAACTTATTTTTAGTGTAATAGTAGCTGAGTATTGTGCAAAGGACATCCCCAGATTAATGTTCAGTGATTGTCCTTCTCACAAAAATTTTAATATTCGGATTTAATACTCTCCACTATCGTTTTTAGGATGTTGTGGCCACTCGCCCGCAACCAACAACATTTAGACCCCTCGATAAGACTTGAACGGGAAAGACAGTGACAAAAGAATTACGATCTAAATATGCTCCATCAAACACGTCATTATGTGTGACGATCGGAGATGCGAAGTCGTATCCAATCGGCATTTCGTTTAAGATCGCTGTTTAAATTGTACTGGATATCTTACCATCATGTTGTGTCCATTCCGTGAGCTATCTTGATAAATGGGTCCATTCCGTGAGAGCCCGCTCATGTCCATCGTGTTCACGTTATTGCCTGAAACGTAACATAAAATGGAAATAAATAATACTGTAATGTGACAAATGTTTACAGTTTTTAAGTTCACATTGTATTAGAGTTTGAGGTCCACACCATGATACATAAATTATTATTATCATTATAGTCGTGTTCGTGTGGGGAGCTACGTACCGATGGGCATGGGCTGGTGGTAGGCGGGCTGGTGCAGCGCGGGCGCGTAGGCGGGCGGCGGCGTGCTGCCGTGCGACGACGTGCGCGAGCTGGGCGAGCAGCCGCCGCCGCCGCGGTAGCCCGGGGCCTTGCTGGCGTCCACCTGGGGGCCGGGGACTCGTTAGTGGCAGGCCATGGTAAACAATACATTGAGATTATACTAAAGTACGAGAGAGACAAAGCAAATATGTGGCCAATAGTAGTCTGTCTAGAAGTCTTATTGAGACGACGACAGGTGGGAGGTCTAGGTGCCCGGAGGGGTTTTTTTTTTGAGCGTGTGAAATCATCAAATGACTCTTCCCACTCTGGGTGGAGCGGTAACCCTTTCGGACAATGCCGCTTACCGCCGGTGGGTAGACTTATGTTAACCCTTATGACACTTATGCTCATCACATAGTTAGCGGAAAGTGTAAAATGTATCAGCTACAAGATGCTAATAAACAACAGAAAGTAGTACCACATTGAAGTGCGTGACCTGCGGCGGCGGCTCGTTGTTGTGGTGCGCGTCCCCGGCCGCGCCCCACACGGCTGCGCCTGCGCCGGCCGACAGGTCCTTGAACAGCGAGTACTCCTGGCCGCCCGAGCTCGTGTGGGCCTGCTGGGGGCGGACAGTTCATGCTCCATCAATTAACAGGTAATGCTCCATCAATTAACAGTTAATGCTCCATCAATTATGACGAAAACTCTAAACTAAATAACGTAATCGCACTAATACTAATATTACAAAGGCGAAAGTTTGTGAGTGTATGTTTGTTACTTCGACACACTACTTCTTCTTAGCGTGTCGATGGCAATCTAAATGTACTCGGCCTAGAATTCGGCTACGTGTTTGGCGACATCACTAGCGTCCATCAGTTCCTGTAACGTGCATACGACAGGACAAGAGATCAAGTGTCCTATCGTTTGTGCAACAGCACCACATTTACACTTAAATGGCTGGACCAATTTTAATAAAATTGGACCCTGGATTAACACATGATACTTTTTACCCAGATAGTATATTCTAAATAATAATGGATAATGTTCTATAATTAATGATTATTGTGCATTATAATGTTAGTTCTTTTTATTACTTTCAATGACTGTTGCTGATGTTCATGATTAGAAAATGGTAAACTTAAAGCGTTCAAGACAAGGAAGTTAAAATATGAAGAGGTACCTGTGGCGTGGTGTTAATATGTAGCGCTGAGGAGGTGTTCGGCGTATTTTCCTCATTTGCACTCCAGGAACTTGAATTATCAGGGCTTAGCTGTGGAAAACATTAGCTCATGTTTATGATACAGTTTAATAATGTAGAAGACCGTCCGTAAGCAAACTTTACGCAAGAGTAATGTTCTTTATGAAACTGCTTGGAAATAGACCTAACAGGGACATAAGAACGTGCGCGGTGGTGTTAGCTGTAGACGCATACACTCGTCCATATACAGGGTGTAACCGCAAGGGTATATACATACAAAAGGATATGCTATAGACCACCAAACTGATCTACTTTTACTATGGGACCAACTCTGAAACAGCAAAAAATAATCAGCTGTTCTATACATTTTTGGTCACGTGACTCGTCGAAATGTAGGGAATAGATGATTTTTTTTCACGATTTCGGAGTTAGTCTTTGTCCTAAGGAAAAAGATGCTTTTATACGGCAGCTAGTCGGTAACCTGCACGGTGCGGTCGGGCAGGCGGTGCTTGTCGCTGTCGTCCTGCTTGTGCGGCGGCGGCGCGGGCGACGCCTCGCGCGCCCTCTGCGGGGACGCGCTGGCCGCCGCGCTGCCGCCCGGGCTGCTGGCCGGGGCCGACTGCTGCGGGGACGAGTAAAGGAGTTTTTTAATTGTCAGTAATGTCCAAGGTAATCTCAGAAATACATTATAAATTGAAAAAAACCACATTGGTATTTGAGGCTAGGCCGTAACCACTAGGTTGCTATATTCATCTACACTTATATTACAAAAATAAAGTTTGTATGTATTTCAAAATTACTGATTCCGAAAATTGTTTCACTAATGGGAAGCTACTTTATCCCTGAGTGTCAAAAGCTTGCATTTAAAAAAGCATGCATGCATGTGAAGCTAACTCAGAGGCCCATGGGCAGCATAAAAACTTTGACACCAGGATAGTCACTAACCACACGAAAAAACGAAAGTTTAAAAAAATAAAATACACACGGATGTAGTCGCGGTCCAAGTGCTAGTATAACTAGTACAGTACTCCCAAATTAATAATGCACATGCAGATCTTCGCTAATTGTCGTATTCCCGGAAACACACGAATCATTGAATCGTTCGAGTCCTTAACAATGCACTTGCATTTTGCACCTTGTTCGAAAGAAATAGGAGTCAATATCATGTGTACACAATGCGAAAACAATTCGGGCGGTCGGCGGCGGTCGGCGGTCAGTCAAAGGTCCGTCAGTCGTCTTGTTATATTGGTGGTGACTGCACCTGTTCTCTTTGTCTGGAATTATATAGAGCTGCTATTACACACCAGAAGGGTGTGTTGTGGTGGTTTTGTTTTCAGAGGTGAATTTAGTTTCAACTTTAATTATCTTATTCAAATTTAAATAGTTAATTTTGTAAAATATTTAAATATACGAACATTTTTCACGTTTTTTCAATATTAAAAAATTAAAAATACCTACGTAAAATACATAATAAGTACTAGAAAAACATATTAAAAATCAGATTTAGGCTTATATGAATTATAGCTCGCTATATACTTACATGGAATTATTGAATCAAATTTCGTTACTGATAAATCAATATTTATCTCTTTTAGGACAAAACACATAATCTTACTAAATTATGCATGAAGAAAATGCTCTTAACCACTCTATATACATATCGTCTTCCGACGCTCGGGGAATACGACCGTTGCCGAACAGTGGCGAAGATTTCTATGCGCATTATCACTTTGGGAGACCTGTAGCTATAAAATTCCTTCGATCATACCGGTTGCGGAGGCTTAGGTTTAACTTCAGCGACGGGCGCAGGCGTGGGCGCAGGCGTAGGCGGTGCAGCTGAAGCGGTAAGCTTGGCTGCGAAGGTGTGCGGCCGAGCGCCCACGATGGCGCCCGTGTACGACAGCGCGCCCGAGGTCTTGGTGCTGGAGCTGCTCGCGCTCACTACGCTGATGCTCGATGTGCTTGATGTCGGCGCTCGCTTTTCTGCTGTGGTGGCTGGAAGGAGCGAATGGTTTATAACGCCACGTACGCAGAATACGCACACTACATGCTGACTGAGAGGGATCAGGACTATGATGAAGTGAGCGTGCCTTGAAGATGCATGTTCACTCTAGCTTTGAATGCATTTGGGAAACTCTTGCCCTCACTCACTCAACTCTCTATTTCTCTTTTTTTTTGTTGAGTTGCAGTCGTTCCGGACACCAGCCGTATTACCTTTTACCTAATAAATAGCATTTTTCCGTTTGATAAATTCGTTATTATAAAATTTTGCGTTAGAACATACAAGTTCATAGTTCATTTTATGCTCAAATATGCACTGGATGAGATTTATAAGTTTGAAGAACACTTACGCCTACTTTTATCAATGTTGCAATCTGTATTATAGCTGCTGCAACTTTTACAAAATACGTTGTTGCTGTGACGTTCATTATATCGATACTTGTCTATCTTGATAATGTTTGTTGAAATTTTTTATGGTACTCACTGTGTGTCTGCAGGCGCGGCGGCGCGGGCCGCACGTGTTGCTTGGCGGGCGCTCGTGCAGTGGGCGTGGTGCGACTGCTAGCTGAGCTACTGCTGCTGCTACTCGCACCTTGCTGCTGCAGGGCGTAATGAAAACATTATTTATTTTATAGGATTTTCATGGAAGATCTACAGAAAGTCATTTATAGATGAAAAAGCGAATGTCAAGATCTTTCAATTGACTATAATGAAATCACATGGAAAAAAGTCCGCTCATCATACAAACTTCCATCACCATACAGAAATTAAATATGTATAATGCAAAGATATAATTTATTGTTAAATTGCATTTAATGCTAACAAGTATTCCATTTAATTCTAAAAATCTGTGACGTTACATTGTTATATTTCATACAAATCACGTACAAATGCTGCGGTTTGACAGTTCATAAAAAGTGACGTTATTGGCTACCCTTTCAAATACTCAATTAATAAGGCGCCTTCAAACATTATACAGAAGCAAGGAAATGTATTGATGAATTTTCAGATATTCAGTGTCAATTTAACGAGTACGACATAAGATCCAGTGAACCCTACCTTGGGCGGCGGCTGCTTGGGCGTCTTGGGCTGCAGCGGCAGCGGCTGCGGCGGCGGCTTGACGGGCGTGCGTGGCAGCAGCTGCACGATGTCGGCATCAGGGTCGCGGATCATGGCCGCGATCAGCATGCCCGCCTGCTTCGTGGCTTCCGCCGAGCCCCTGCGCGACACACGTTACGTTATACTTGTATTGACGGTAACATAACACTACGCCTTCCTTTCAGTAGAACGATGAAAGATAGCTTACAATTTACAGGTAATTTACCACATCTCCCAAACCATCGAATAAAAAATAAACTTTCTACTATCAGATCATTTAGTGAACTATCATAAAATAGTTCTTTTTAATAGAATGACCAGCTTTCCTATCGTGTGAGCCTGCAGGCATTGCCTTTAGGATAGATGCGGAATAAACATCACTCTAAACTACTAAGAATTTATTTCTGTAATCCACTTCTACACCTGTATTATTTCCACAAATATTTCTGAAACTTAACAATTTTCTACCAACACTCACTTGATAGTGATGATTCGTTCACCCTGTCCCTTGCTCTGCTTGTCCACTTCAATGTGTGCACCAGTGGCAGATCTGATCGCGTTGATGTTGCTGCCCGCGCGACCAATCACGCGAGAGATCGCATGCGATGCCACTGACACTTTCTTGCAGCTGAAATAAATATGAGGACATGAATAAACGAATATTTGTACAGTGCAACATAGTTAGCAGTATGGGAGCACGTAATGACAAGCTAACTATCTTTTTGAAACTGAACAAGGTCGAAGAATCATTTAAGCTATATTTCCGAACTGCTAAAATATGAGATACATATCTACAGACTTAAAATTTTGTTTGTGCGGAATCTTATTTCCGTAACTTTTTTTGTCATTTTGTATTCTTGGGCAGTGTGTTTTATAATTTATTAGATAGATATAATGATACGAGATTTGAGAGATTACTTGAACATAGACCCAAACAATTGCAATCATTTATGTCATGTAAGGTGACTTTTTTACTGCTTCACATTACTTCAGTCAGTAAGGCTTTTAATGTCATGTTACTAATATAACTCACCCAGGTTCCACGGCAGAGAGCGTCTGGGTCTGAGACTTCCGCACGACCTCCTTCCATCCCTCCTCGCGTCGCCCGCCGACACAGCCGCCCTTAGGTGACGTGCTCTTGCTTTCCGTCTCCCATCTGTTATGTAAAACCACAAGTTAATGATAATATTCTAATAGGTTTTACAATGACTATGATTTAACTTGAATTCAGAATCATTTGAAAACCAACTTAATACACTATCATCGATCACTAATAAAGACCTAGATACACAATCAGCGTCAAAAAATGTCCTCACCGAATGACCACCCAATTGAACATTTGGGTGGTCTTTTCATCTAGTAGCATTCGAACGCTCCGACGGTAAACATGTCTCAGTGCTCGTTTAAAAACTGCAAAAATCACACGTCTAGGACGCTAAAAAAGGATGGAGTTCCTTATTTTTGCTAAGTATTAATATTATCATTATATAATTGTTAACATTGTATTGTAAATACTAATATTTTTTCAAGAAATCATCGTAAAAACTTTATTTTAAATTAAGTCGTAACAAATAGCAGGCGATATAATGCAGCTCAATTGTAAAGACTCTTACTAAACGTATTAATCATACTTACGCATGTCCACTTAAATTGTTTGGGTTATCCGCGTTGACTCTGTTCCATTTGTTGGAGACGCTATTATAGTTCTTATTTTTTTTAATGCGAGATTTGATTTTTGTTTTCATTTACCTGACTGCGCGATGCAAGGGAGGGTTATGTGTTTATTAGCCTATGTATGAATAATTGACCTAAAATAACTGCCACTAACTGCATAAGACTACTTGAAAAGTGACTTGTTTGGAACTTGTTAGTTATCAGTCGGGTTTTTTGATATTCCCAATATTTTTTTGTGGTTGTTTAGTCGGGACTTTGAAAATATTCAATTATTTTTAGCTTTCCTCGTGATCCAGTGAGGTGTGGAGAATGGATATCAGTTACAGCACGTCAAAGATCCGAAGAATTCTTCGATCCGAAGTATTTCTTTTTATCGACATTTGTAATTTATTATGAACAATATGTCAAAAAATTGGGACAATAATATTCTTTGATTTTTGTATATTCTTCCTCACTAATTTATATTTTCTGAATGTAAAGTTCTGATTTATCTAAAAATACCAAAATCGCTAATTGTATGCCTTTAATATTTAAGGCGTTGCCTAAATTCCTAATAGATTCCATCATCAGAACGAGGATTAGATGTAAACAGGACCAACTTGGGAACAAACCTAATGTAATGAATCATCTCAATCGGTCGATTCGTCTTCGACTTATGGGTGGGTGCAACATAAAAATAAAAATAAAATAATAAATACGCGACGCATTGAGTAACCTCCTCCTTTTTTTGAAGTATGTTAAAATACCATACATAATAATTTACAGTACAAACAAAAAATATTGTTCTGGTTCGTCTCCACTCGTTCCTTGTGCTAGTGGCGAGCCTCGGTTGTAAAATTTTATTACTTTTTTTTGACACTTAGTAATTGTTACTTTAAAGCATGCGTATAAGGTTGAAATTGTTTTGATGTATGTTGAGCAGCGAGTACCGGTCGTAAAATTTTATTGCTTTTTGCAATAGCTTTGTGAATACGGCTTTAAACCTTGCAGGTAAGGTTGAAATTACATTAATATAGATTTATTTTACCTAAACACAATTGGCGACATTTTTAAGAGAACTTTTGTATGAGATTGTGTATCTAGTTCTTTATTAGTGATCAATGTACACTATGCTAAAAAAGATAGTTGTAATTGGCAATCAATTATTAAATCTGTCTAGTTTTTTTCCAACTAACTAAGTTGTAAGTGGCAATGGAACATAATTATCCACGATTCTGAATTCAAATTTTGTTGGTTCTCTTATGGGTTCAAGTGTTTTAAAGCTGATTTTGTAATTGTTTTCAAGAATAATTTGTTGGGAAACTGATTTTAGTTACAGGCTTTAGTTAAATATTGTTTGTTTTTGCTTGAGATGATTGTTTTTTTATTGTATTTCAACGCATCCTAAGGCTGAAATCTATAAGCCAATAGTTAGACTTACTTTCTAAAAAGTCTCATAACTATGGGATAGATCAAAAGCTAATCTTTTTTATGGGGTTTCAACTAATTCGTTACCCTTCAAGCGACAGTACAACAGACCAAATCCTACTTTGTCAATGAACGTAGTGAACAATTCGCAAGCATAGTGCTAAACAAACACTACAAACCCTACATAGATTTCAACCTAAGCCACAAATTTTAAAAATGTTACTGTTACTCGTGATGCAACAACCCCAAACATAATGAAGCAATAAAATGATAAAGTATCCAAAAATCAATGTCATCGTGAAGCCAAGTATAGGAAACAAAGCGATTACCACTAGGGCATGCAAGTACCGCGCGTTACACTGGGGATAAAACAACTTTGACACTGATTTTCCGTGTATCTTTATAATGGTGCCGCGTTTACATGATGATCGAACTTACTGATGCGTGCTGTGCGTCTTTTTATTTTTGTCGCTTGTGTCAACATCGTCTTTATCCACATTGTGCCTAGTGGATTCGAATACTTGACTCTTTCTAGAGTTATTCCCATATCTGTTAACATTCTGTACTGTAATGCTCTTAGGGTTATCCTCTTCGGGTTTTCTGTAAGAACAATATTTACTACTTTATCCCCCTTTTGGTTTTTTTTTTCGTAAGAATTCATTGTATCAATTGCTATCTCGGTCACATATTTTATACTGTTGTTGCTAGTAAATAAATCAAAAGTTATCAAGCATTATTATTCACTCAATCAAACAGTAAAAAGCATGCACCTAAATGTATAGACGGCTGAGCTGAATGAAGGCGAACATGAGAAGGACGTATTATTTTTAAGGGGACAACGACCGCGATAGTTGTTTTACTAATTACCAGACACGTTTCTTTCAACAAACAGCTAAATAATCTCCAAGTGGGACGTGCCAAATCCAGTCATTCAGCGTCAACGACTGTACACACAAAACTAAGTATAGTACGAGGCCGTTCATATAGCACATCGAGCCTTAGAAAAAGTTTGGCTTCGAAAAGCGTGTTCTCTATCTATAAATCCTAATTCATTTATTTAGATTAGGCGTTGCAGTATCAGAGCGGGATAGTCCGAAAGGGTTACCGCTGCCTCGGAACACAAAGGGCTAAGGAAGGACCACGGATGGGTGTTAGTCAGTAAGAGTGTGGCACTCCCTTCTGCTTGACCCGTAGTGGGAGGAATCATTTGATGATTTCCCATCCTTAAAACAAATGCAGTCTGTAAAGCTCGAGGTATTATATGAACGGCCGGGTACTGTAGTAGGTACAGTTTCACGCTAGGGTAACTAATGTTAGTACTAACTTGTCTTTCTTTTCGGCAGGTCGTCTCTCAGGCGGCGGCGCAGGCTTGGCCGGCGTGGCGGGTGGAGAACTCGGCGCGACGTTCTCTTTCTCCTGTTTCTTGTCAGGCTTCGGAGTACTTTCCTTTTCAGGTTTAGTCTCTATTTTAGGTTTGCTCTGTGGAAGAGGCTGTTGATTCGATTGGTTAGTAGTCTGCCTCGTCCAACAATGTTAAGTTCATGATTTGAAAACGTACTTCTGATTTGAAGCTGCAGAAATACAAAGCTCAAACAAGGGTTTTTTAAATTTTACTGGATGATAAAGAACCTGTCGGCTCTGGGCTTATCTGGACCCTGATTTTACTAATTTTCAAATGCTTCAGTGGTTTGCAAAATGTGTGAAAATCACACAATCGAGAGCCCACTGACATGTTAGTTAATGCTTTGATGGTGGATGGACACCGCCATTTCATCTGCATCATAGCTGTGTATAAGTTCGTAATAATACCGGCTCAAATACTCCATTGCTAAGTTTTCTAAATAATGATAAAGCATGAAATATATATAGACTTACTTTATCAGGTTGTTTCTTGGCAGCCGGCGCGGGGGGAGGGGGCGCAGCTGCCTTCTCTTCTTTCTTCTTCTTTTTAGACTTGGTTGTCTGCACTGGGGGAGCTTTCACGTCAGACGATGAACACGAACCCTGGATAGGCATTCATTGTTTGTGATAAGCCGAACAACTAGCATTGTAAGTTTCTGCATTCTGCAGTATAGTCGAATTTTTGATCCTATTACGTTTCGATACATTGATGTCGATAACTGATTGGGATGTTAAAGTTTTCTAGTCTTTTTTTGGAGGATTAGCTGCTTACTACTGGAGCTAACCAGCTTAGCTTAGTCAGATGAAATAAGATGGATAGGTACAGAGAACAGTGCCATTTATGTGGCATGACAGTAATAAGGTATTTTCTCATATCCGATCATACAACATATAAAAAGACTAAAATGATGATGATTTTATAATATAACTAGCTTCTGCCGCGCGGTTTCACCCGCTACTGCTTTTGGTCGTAGCTTGATGTTACAAATAATTTTTCAATTCGGACCAGTAGTTCTAGAGATTAGCGCGTTCAAACAAACAAACTCTTCAGCTTTATAATAATCTATATATATAAAAGAAAGACGGGTTTGTTCCCTTCGTTATAACTCGAGATCTGCTGGACCAATTTTCATGGTTTTTGTTTCGTTGGATTTGTCTCCGCCCTGAATAGCAGAATACATTTTTTTTTTTCGTTTTTTTTATTTATTTTTAGGTAGGGTAGGTAGGGTAGGGAGGTAGGTAGGTTAGGTAGGTAGGTAGGTACGGTAGGTAGGTAGGGTAGGTAGGGTAGGTAGGGAAGGTAGAGTAGGTAGGATAGGTAGGGTAGGTAGGGTAGGCAGGGTAGGTAGGGTAGGTAGGGTAGGTAGGGTAGGTAGCTAGGTAGGTAGGGTAGGTAGGCAGGTAGGTAGGTAGGTAGGGTAGGTATCACAGTTAAGACAGGACAACGTCTGTCGGGTGAGCTAGTAGTATAGATAATAATGAGTAATTATTTACTTTCTGGCATACCTGCGAGTTAGCATCGATCCCGGAGTCACCTTCCTCCTTGGGCACGGGCTCGTCATCAGGCTCACCGCCCTCTGAGCACTCCCCGAGCGCCTTGTCGCAGTATATAGAGTTCTTGTCGTTCTCGGCCTGCAGCTTTCGCCGCTCTTCCTGCAGGCAAGACTGAACAATTGTGTAATGGTGCCCTTTCATTGGAGTACTGGAGTTGGTATGAGTATGTAATGTGGAGGAATGAGGAACATGCCGTGATATGAATCTGGATGGACAAGGGAAGGGGTAGACCAAAGAAACGATGGTGGGATTGCGTGAATCACGATAATGGCTAGGTGAAGTGTAATAAAGGCTAAAGAATGAAGAAAACCAGCTAGCTGCAACAACCCCCAATATATTGGAATATGGGCAGGGGATATTGATGATTAATGGACTTGGCACGGTATTTTGGGAGAAGATATTTTCATGTTACTATAGTCAAAGCAATGTATTTATTTTGATTCCAATCATTAATGAATGTTGTAATTAACTAATTTAGTATGTCTATTGTATTACCTTCTTCTCCAGCTTCTTCTTCTTCTTCCTCTCGCGCCTCCTGGCCGCGGCCTGGCGGCGCGACTCCTCGCGACAGCGCTCGGCGTCCAGCTCCTCCAGCAGGATGGTCGCGTTCTGGTTGGCGCGCGCCGCCTGCGTCTCTTTAGCCGCGCGAATCACACGCACGCACTCCTGACATTTTTCGAGTAGGTCCTTGTCCGAGATTGTACAAATGTACCTGCAAATATGCTCATGTTGGATTTAGGTAATCCTTCCTTGATCCTGAAATCTAATGACGTAATCAGACCGCGGTCGATCGACGTCGGCTGTCGCCTTCCCAATGTCATCTTTGCTAACATACATCTTAAAATACATGTCTCGATATCGTCGAAAAACCGTAGTCTGATTGCACCCAATATGTTGGTAGGTTTGAAAATCTTTTATTGTGCAATAAAATAGAAACATTGACACATGTAATCTTGAAGCGCTTACCTTGTCATCTCCTGGTCTGAAGGGAACTGCGTAACTACGCCAACCATCCATTTGACCACTTTAGTGTGGCCCTTTCGGAAGGCAGCCATTAGGCATGATACCTAAAATTAAAATATTTTTGTTACTTAGCACGTGGTCTCTTCGTTTAGCAGGTTCCCGGCCGCACTCTACTGATATGGTAAGAGAATGTGTTTGTACGTACTTTTCTATTGTCCTGTGAGTCGATGTCGGCGCCGGCCGCGTACAACATCTCGACTACCGCGAGATGTCCGCCGTTTGCGGCAAGCCAGAGGGGAGAGTTGCCTTTCTTGTTTTTTACTTCCACTGCCGCTCGCCTGCAGATAGGAAAATCATTTATGAGGAGTCCTTGGAACCATTGGAGGACTCGTGAGGCAGTATGACATTTGTTTTATAAATGAGAACCCAGTACGTTCCTGAGTGAGCTCATGTTATACACGGCTATACGAAACTTACGGATACTCTTTACGTCAATAAGACAAAAAGGGTATGGATCGACTTGAGAATGTAATTTTTTTTCGTTGGTAAAAAAATCGTCGATAGGAACTAGAGTTAGAAGTGTATACGAGCCAGCCTTCGGCAGCTGGCACCCACCTCTGCAGCAGCAGCTCCACGAACTTGGTGTGGCCCTTGTCGGCGGCGATGGTGAGCGCGGTGTCGCGCGAGGAGGGCACGGGCGGCGCGTTGACGTCGGCGCCCTTGTCCAGCAGCACGCGGCCCACCTCCACGTAGCCGCCGCTGGCCGCCTCCATGAGCGGCGTCAGGCCCGTCTTGGCGCGGTGCTCCACGTTGGCCTTGCGGTCCAGCAGCAGGCTCACCACCTCGTGCCGGCCTGCGGGGGGGAGCGTCAATCACTCGTAATCCTTACTATCATGAAAATTAACTATCGTATCATTTTTACTCCTTCGAAAGTCTGATTTGAAAGTTGCCGATATATTGGATTTTTCGTCTATCTGTATGAGGTGTATCAAAGGACTTTTGTTATATCGTAAGAGAATTCAGTGTAATCGTTACAGTAGTTAATCGATTTTGACATCGCATATGAATATCTCCTTCTTACCTTGGAAGCAGGCAAGAGTGAGCGCGGTATTGCGGTTGGTCTCGATCTGCGCGTTGATGTCAGAGCCGCAGTCTAACAACAGGCGCACGGCCGCAGTGTGCCCGTTCATAGCCGCCAGCATGAGGGGAGAGATGCCGAGCTTTGAACCGGTGCGGGAGTTGATTTCAGCCTGGAGGAAACGACAATGTTAATACAAATTTTAATAAGCACAAGTTTGATTTCCTCCAATAAAAATTAAATAAACACAACTCTGAGAACGTGAGGTTTAACTGCGATAGAGAATGATGTTTTAGTCAGGTCAAAGTCGAAAATTTCAGTCTATTCGGAATTTCTAGGAATAGCCTACTTTCTCAATCACTGTTACTCTTTTTAGGACAAAATCTACTGCTAAACTGCTCCTACCGCGCGGTCGAGCGGTGCCGTGTGTTAATCGCCTTATCATACACACATACCTGATGCGTGAGCAGCAATCTGATGATATTAACGTAGCCTCCACTGGCGGCCAGCGAGAGAGGGGTGTAGTCGGACACATTGCGGTGCTCCTTGTTGGCGCCGCGACTGAGGATGAGCTCCACCACCTCGTAGCGGCCGCCGCTGCAGGCCAGCGACAGGGGCGTGTCTTTCGTGCGCTCCGACTGCGCCTCGATGTCCGCGCCGTGGTTGAGGAGGATTTCGACGATCTTCTCGTGGCCTGCTGTTGCCGCTAGGATTAGCGGGGTGAAACCCTGTGGAGCAGGTGACGGTTAGTTTTGTGTGAAGTAAATAGGAAGGCAAAAAGTTATGCGTGCCGGTATTCTGCCGGAAGATTTTGAGTAACTAATAAATGAGATAACAAATCTAGTTATAAATTCTAAATTTAGTCACTGTGTATGCGGTGACTTCAATAGAAAAAATGCGTACGGAGCTTTTTTTGCACACATCAGTGCAAAAAAAGCACATTTTGTCCAGTAATTAACAGGGTTCGAAGGATATATATCAATGGATATGTATCATAAATATCCGATATTTTGATATTTATAATAAATATCGGATATTTTCGAACCCTGGTAATTAAATCCCATCCAAAATTTTTTCCAGTAATAATTATAAGAAATAACTCTGTCGAAAGTTTATAAAAAAGAATTTTGTTGTACCTTCTTATCGCGATGCTCGATATCGGCGCCGCGACTCAGCAGCAACTCGACCAGGTCCTCGTGGCCGCCGGCGCAGGCCAGCGTCAGCGCCGTGTCGTGGTTGGAGTCGGTCTCCCCGTCCACGTCCATGGCGCAGTAGGCGGCCGGCGCGGGCGCGGGCGGCGTGGCCGTGCCGTACGCCTCGCCCGAGCGGCAGCCGCGGCCCGTGCCCGCGAAGCGGCCCTGTGCGCACAAGATGGAACACGTTCATTGCTATACTTGATTAGTGTGAGCCTCTTCATGACGTTTTTGGGTGACAATTTGATTCGTTCATATTGTTCATTTGAAGAGAAAGATATATTTTATAAAACATGAGTGAACAGTTTCTTTCTGTCTTTAATAAATTGGTAACTAACCCACGGTACGCACGGGCGTAAAAATGTCAATGGTATTCAACTCTCGGAGTTGAACCGAACATTGAGCATTCAATAAACCGCGCATCCTAGCGCGTCAAAAAAACACACTATCCGATTGTCAACTGTCCGCGATGAGTAGTATGCAAATTGAACTCAGCGGGTATAATAGTCACCTTCTTCTTGGCGGCGACGGAGGCATTGCTGTGATGATGCGGCTGGTCACGCTTGGCGTGCGGCTGCGGCGCAGGCGCCGGGCCGTGCGGCGCGTGCTGCGGGCCGGCCACTGCGTGCTGCGGGCCGGCCGGTGCGTGCTGCGGGCCGGCCGGTGCGTGCTGCGGGCCGGCTGGTGCGTGTTGCGGGCCGGCTGGCGCGCCCGCATGAGGCGGCGCAAACGTGCCCGACCTGCGGCGAGGACGGGGCCGGGGTTTTAAACCAACAATTAAGTTTGCCTGTTTGATATCCCTTGCTTCTTGATGTCTGACTTACTCAACAGCCAGGTTATTCATAGGTTTGTCGAAAATGTAGAAATTGACTGTGTATTTATTTTACATGACTAGTCTTAAGTTCAAAATTTAAAAAACCATCTCATTCTCGTTCTACAAACCAACCAAATATTTAAAAAAAGTAAATAAACTTTGTATATTTTTTTGTTTTAAATGAATATCTACCTATAGTCTTCATAGGGCAGCGTGGGGGGTGGCAGTGCGAAGTGTGGCTGGAGATCAGGCTGGGGTTGCTGCTGCGGCGGCGGTTGAGAAGACGACTGCGGCAGGGGGTGGATATCATTGTCGGCCCGCGTCAGGATAATACCACTCTCCAGGTTCCCGGAAGGCGAAGATGGACGAACCCGGAACTGACATCCGTTGCTGGACTGAGAATAAAATAGAACTTTCAGTAAAATGTCATCTTGGCCAGAAATAAAAATTTTCATGATATACGGAATTTCGACAGCTCGATTAACACAAAAATGTATGAATATATATATATAATGAATAATTATGGAGTGCATTACACTCCATAATCCACAACTCGAGACCCTTGTGACGCAAAGACAAGACATTAAAAAAAATAGCTTAGTCTATTTACCGTGACGTCCACGTGGTGGTGGTGATGGTGGTGGTGGTGGTGATGGTCCTGGCGCGGCCAGTCGGCCGTGAGCGCCTCCTCCAGCAGGCGGCGCGCGTGGCGCTCGTGGCCCTCGCCCTCCGCGCCCTCGCCGCCCTCCTCGCTGCACTTGGACGACAGGATCTCGTGCGACTTCTGCTGCATCACCTGCGCCGTGCCCGCATCATTCAGAGAATAAGTCGCATGACACTTGCGAATCTATTCACCGTTAATATGTTTAGAGAGAGCATGTTACTTATTTATGGATTGTGTGTGACATTGGAGGATTTTTGCGCATTAGTGGCATTTAAATGAAATTTTTGATCAACTGTCGTAAGTATGTTAAGTCTTTATTAGGCTTGAGAACTAACGTGAAAGGCAGTAAAAATGTTGTGTGTGTTAAAATGTAACAGAGCAAATTGTTTTGCAATTTGGTAACAAAAAAATTGAGACATAACACACTTCAGCAAGCTTTCATCACACTATATATCTAATGAAATGTCTGTGTAATGAGGAATTAAACTACTTTAATCGAGGTCGGGACAGCATGTCTTGTTCCACGGTCGCGGCATGTTACCTGCAGCACAAGCGAGCGCAGCTCGTTGGGCGGCAGCGCCACGAGCGAGGGCACCTCCCTCTGCAGGTAGGCCAGCACCGCGCCCAGCTCGCGCGCCTCCACGCCGCCGCCCGCGCCCGCCCCGCCCGCCTCATCGCCCGCCGGAGCGTCTACCAACTGCCCAGCGGATAATACTCTCATTACACACTGCTTTATTTATCACGAACATTAATGTTCGTTTCGCAACAAAAATCAAATCGCACCGAAAAGTTGCGCAGGTGGTCAGCCTAAGAAGTTATAGAAAGGGCTGTAACTAAGACCTGACTAATATAAAAAAAAAACTACAAGCCCTTATATTTTATGTGTGGGCGGGCAGACGTTTAAAGTCAACATTTTACCTTTGAGAAAAAGATTTGGTAATTCATTGGAAGGAAAGACAAATATCTAAAGTAATAAAAGTGGTGAAATGTAAATCTCACCTGCGCCGCAAACGCTTCTGGCCTCTGCTGCAACTCCTGCACATACAGCTGCTGTTGTTGTTGCTGCTGCTTCTTTTGTTGTTGCTGCTGCTGTTGCTGTTGTTGCTGCTGCTGAGCCGCTAGCTGCTGGAATTGCTGTTGCTGCAATTCCTGCAGTTGGTGCTGGAAACATACGAAAAAAATAAAGTTTGTGTAGAGACGGATGGTGGGTTCTATACAACAAATTATTATGATGATGATCATAAATATATGCTAGACGTACATGGTTAACAACATACTTGGCTTTTCGATACTAATAACGACGCAACATTACACTGATTTACGTTGTAAATGGAGCTAGAAGTGCTATAATAAAGACAGTCACTATGGACAGTACATACATCGTACAATAACCAAGGATCTCTCTAATGTTATAAACAACTCGCGATGATTACCGCGACGGCACCCACTTCGCTAATGTGCTGGCCGAGCCGTCGCAGCGCGTCGAGCAGTAGGAACTTGCAACCGAACTTGGAGCATTTACGTGAAACCTTCGCGCGCGGACGCTCTTGTATCGGAGTGTTCTATAATGTTTAACGCGGTTAGTACTGAGTTAGGAAACTTAGTCCATTTGTACTAAACGGATAGTCGACTTCAAGAATAACACGAAGTATAAATCTGGTATTCAACTGATCGTTGCTATGCTATATCGTGGACCTTATATACTCCACCTCGCCATAACGGCTGAACGGACTTAGTACCTACATGGAAAATTTTACGCAGACAAAAAAGTTACGAGCATTTTATATCAGTTACCTACACTAGTATTAGAATGACGCTGATCTACCGCCTATATCCCAATACATATTAAAGAGCAAGTGTACACACCTGGTTGAGGTTGGTAGCTAGTTGCTGCACTGGGAACAGTTGCTGTGGAGGCGGGTAGGGTGGCGTAGTCGGCGGGTGGATGGTCGTCACACCTACATCGTAAAAGCTACTGTTACTACACTGCTTAGAGATATTTCTAGACATATTGCACAAATATATTAACACCACTTACCTGCACAATCTTTTGTTAAGGTTTTAGTCAGTAAAACGTCGTTATCTGACGATTGGGGAATCGAGCCTTCAAGAATATAAGCTCCAAGAAAAACAGATTAATTATTCTTGGTTTACCGTAAAAAGACGACGGTGTAGGACCGCAGACTAAACCATTAAGACTATAGTCGTTTAGTATAGGTTAACTGTGTGAAGCAATTTGGTGAATGTTAACACTTCTGTTTGAATTTGAATTCAACTCGTAGTAAACTCAAATAGGATCCGTGATAGAACAGATACAAAAAGAATACTTCAACAAAAACAAATATTGACATGATTAGCAACGCAGCAAACACGTATTTACATATACAGAAGAAAGGATGGGATTATTGCATGGTTTACAATTATGATGGATTAATATGTGGATCGCAGCGCTCGCATACACAAACGCTTAGTTTAGGTGTAAGCTGTATGTACTGAGGTGTTTTGAGTATGCGAGAAACTAGGACATTTAGTGTGAAATCATACTTACACACTCAGATCAGCATCTCTATCTTTTTATTCGCAAGTATTATTGGCACTGATACGTACGAATATAACTCGCTCTAATGAATTGCGCTTTTGACTGTCAAAGGCATAGAGATACAGAAAAATGCTGTTCTGTGTGTGTTAACTTGATGTCACCCTAAACGGCCGTGTCTGCTTGCCCCTAACGATGCACGGAATGCGTGAAGCCAAACATAGATACAATGCTGTAAGGGTGACGTGTGACGTTCGGACTTGCCTTGAGCGCAGAACTGTAGGTCCAAGGCGTGCAGCGCCGACGTGGCGAGCGTCGGCGGACCTTCACATACAACGTCACCGTTTTACTCCAAAATTAATTATATTTAACACGCGTTAAATCCGCTAATTTAATTATATTTTTTTTATTCATTGTATTCAAACCAGCTCTTAGAACAGTATACGACATTGCGGGATTGCTGTTCAGGATGATTTTAATTTGTAATGTTATCTCAAAAGTTCGTGTAACAGAGCCCCGCACCGTTGCATACTGCAAACTATAAAGGAAGTGTGTGGTACATACCTGCGGGGTCGGGTAAATCCAGCAGGCTGCGATCGGCTTCGGGGAGGCAGTCACGCGGGTCCCGCTGTAACAAAGTACCGTCAGTCGAGGTCGCGCAGCGCCGCACTACGTGCTACGTCTGGCCGCTACTAACGCTACCGAGAGAGTGAACTCAACTTGCGGTTTGGTCACCAAGTGTAGAACTGACAATTCGATTCACAACTACCGTCATATTAATATTTAGCTAGGGTCGTCCATGAACCGCCTAGTGAGTTCTTACTCTCGTAACGTTAGTCAGGTCTACGTGTGCGACGCTATAGACAATTTACTTGAGTTAGTTTAGTGAATGTAATTATAGTGTGACTCACGTTGCATTTATTTTTAATCTGGCATTTAATTTTAACTTTCTTGTTAACATCCTTCCACGAAAACCCCGGCGGGAGTGATACCTTAGCCATGGCGTGGTGGCAAATCTACACCGTGGGAAGCAAGCAAATAGAAATGAAATGATAGAATCGTGATATTAAGCCAACAATATACATATGTAACAATATTGTACATTAAGTGGGGGCGTCATGGTTAATTTGGAAAATAAGATACAAATGAGAGGCATATAGGAGATAAGCTTTACGATGTTAGGTTGATAACCCACACAAAAGTACAAAGGATTATGTCCTTTATTCATAAACACTGAACCAATCGCACATGTATAAAATAATTACACATCAATAATCGTTACAAAATCATTCTGATTTGTTTAAAGAAAAAAAAAAAACATTTTGTTTATGAATAAAGGAGTAAAATCAAATACACTAGCTGCATAGCTCCGGCGGGGTTGCCGCGGTGGTCGCGAAATTAGTTTACGAACAAGAACGATGGTCAAGGTGAATGCGTAGAAGTAGCCAGCAAAATTGTTTTTTTTTTGCGTTTCTTGATATTGGCAGGTTGAACCTTAATTTGAATTTCGCGAGCTACCTCTATGCATTCACCATAGTAGATTTTGATTTAGAACTAAGCTAGTATCCCGGGATAGAATTTGAAAAGCAAGCGGTAGTAAACAATAAACTGATAAAAAAAGTTCGTTTTTGTATCTTGAATGGATGTTATTTTGTTTTACTCAGAAAGCTATTTTGAAACAGCAATATATTCATTGAATATAAGTTGAAAGATAACAAGTCAAAATAAACTTTAGTTATGCAACTAGCGTAAAGTTTTGTAAAGCCCTTTCGCCAAGCATTCAGAAGTTTACCGTGATACTAATAGCTCGCTCAATTATAGGATTAACAATGTTTTACATTGTACAACGCAGATAGGCACATTCTAGAATGATACTTCCGTAAAACGGAGTGAATAGGGATGCAGGGATGAATCGGGACGAAACTTTAAAAGCGATTTAAGCATTAAATAATATAATTTGTGGCGAAAAAGGACTCGGTAATGTGTTTACTGTATAATAATTAATGATCAATTGTTCTGGTTGGCAACAAACTATATTATTTCGTTAAAATCCATTTATAAGTTTCGTTCTGATTCACCCCATTTTACTAAGTGCTAATTTCACCAATGAAACTGAACACGTTCAGCACATCTAAATCACATTTAAGACTTGTCAGTGTCAATATTATACAATAATGATACTGAACTGTCCTTAATCGGGGTTTATGAGCTGATCGCGTTTACATGAGTGAAATACACCCTTAGTAAATAGTTAATATTAATAGAAAATATGCCTTATCTGAGAATAATGTTCAAATTATATCCCAAATAGTTTTTTATTGTTTAGAAATATCAGAAATATATTTACATACTTTGTTAGTTACATTTAACAATCACAATAAACTTCTGAACACATTCCTAACATTGTTACATTCTGAATGAACTGTGGGGGGTTGAAGCTATTTGCCAATATCCCTAATTGATTATCAAAGGAAGTTATGTTTGGACGTTTGAAGCACTTTATAATATTCATATTAACAGCACAGCCTGTTTACAACATGGGCAAGCATTTGGAATCCATACTATAAGACTACAACGACTTTTTTCTAAAGTTTCTGCCTACCCCCGTCCATGGGAAGAAGGGGTAAGTTTGTGTTATGTATGATGACTTCTTGTGATCATTATAAAGTGATAAAAACATCGGAAAATGTTAGTTATGTTACAACAATTATTATCATTGTGTATATTTGATTATTTGCAGTATAAGCAATAATTCACGTTGAATCGAGAAGTAAAATACCAATATGTGTTTGTAGTGAAGTATAAGTCGTACAATTCCATAAAAATCAATAGCGGGCGTCATTCTGGGAAAGACAGTAATTGGCTGTGGGAAAACGACACTTGTGCGAGATTTGCGGAGTAAAGAAAAGTTGCTATATGGTATAGCACATTTTCCCGCTAATAAATTATTTTTCTGTTTAATTCTTGTCGAATGGGGTTCACCGTGAATTATAGTGCTTTCTACTTTATCGACAGGTTGCAGTGTGACAATGATTGACAAAGTGTTAGTTAATTAAATATGTTGGTGTCGCATTGCAGTCTGCCGTGAATCAGGCCCGGTTTTTAGCAAAGTTGAGATGTTGTTTTATAGTTAGGGACAGTTATGGACGTATAGACGTATTGTCACATACGCTACGAGCATAATAACAAGCGCTGTAATGTAGCTTGTACCAGAGGCTTAGTATAACGCGCTTGTATGAGATGCGTGTGTGACGTTAGCGCTCGTAATTTATACGTGACAAAATATTGTAATCGCTCTAAGGCGTCGTTCATACCACTGAAGAAGCAATTGGCTATCGATTATGTTTTTGCTCAAGAAACGTGTGGGATCATCTATTAATTAAATATTTGTATTTTTTTTACTGAAAAATTAGTCGATAGTTATTCGTTTCCTCTTTGGATGTGGGACTGGTTAGATTATTTCTCTCGTATTTGGTGAAAACCGGGCCTATAGGTAAGCTTTGGTCAGTGGGGCTCGGATGGTCGCGGCCGCAGGTACGTACGGCGTCGTCCAGGATGTCGGGCGGCGGCGGCAGGTGGTGGTCGGAGTGCGGCGGCGCGGGCCGCTGCTTGCGCGCGCACTTGTGCTTGCTGGCGTCCGCCGCGCCCGCCGGGCCCGCCGCCGCGCCGCCGCCCGCCTTCTTGCGGCCCGCCACGCCGCGCTCTGCGGGGGGCACGGTTATTGGACTTGCACGAAAAACATAGGCTAATATATAAGATGACTGGTAATTAGTGAGTGATATTTAAACACGTGATTGTAGTCATGATTACAATCAACTTTCCCAAAGAAACTTTTTTTGTATACTCAATAGTTTTATTTTTATCACAATAACAATACAACTGGCGCGCGCAAAGTTCCATGACTTTCGGGCCGATCAGCTGTTAGCAGTTATTACGGGCGTCACCTTATATAGGGTCCCATTAAAATAGATGGACAAACTTTTACAAATCATTCAAACCACCAAAATAAGGACAATGGTAAAAGAAATAATAAGAAGAACACATTAGATACTTACAAGTGTAGCAGTATCTACGCATAATTGATGTGTTTATTCTAGTGTGCTGGCTTATAGTTAATTATTTTAGATCAAATTAAAATCACTTTAATCAGTGTTTTCTTTGCTTGGATATCTTTGGTTAGATGTACTGAATGCTGTGTTAAAATTTGTCCATCTATTTTAATGGGACCTTATACAGGGTGTAACGGAAAGGGTATATACATACAAAAGGATATAGACCACCAAACTGAGCAATTTTTACTATGGGACCAACTCCAAAATCGTAAAAAAAATCCAAGGTTCCCTACATTTTGACGAGTCACGTGACCAAAAATGTAGAGAACAGCAGATTTTTTTTTTGCGGTTTCGGAGTTGGTCCCATAGTAAAAATTGTTTAGATTGGTGGTCTGTAGCATATGCTTTTGTATGTATGTATACCATCAAGATTGAACAAGCAAGAGGCGTACCGTCGAGGTAGACCTTGGAGAACTTGGTGGGCAGGTCCTGCGGCGCGTGGTGCGGCGCGTGGGGCGGGTGCAGCGCGGGCAGCAGCGCGCGCGCCGCCCCGCCCGGCGCCGGCGCGTGCGCCAGCCCCAGCGCCGCCGCCTGCGCCGCGCTCAGCCCGCCGCCCTCCACCGGGGGCGCGTTGCCTGCACACACATACGTTACGCACTGCCCTAATACTACTCTGTCAAGAAAGTACCGGGAAAAGATTAATAATACACAAAATGTCTGTTATTCATCCAAATTTATTTTATCACCTTCTATGCTCCTTTAGAAACGATACACTTGCGCCAACGAATAATCCATTCATCAAAACATTTTTTAAACGCTGCTTCCGGAATTGAGTTCAGTTCTCGCCGCGAATTCTCCTTTATGTCTTCTATCGATTGAAAACTGGTGCCACGAAGTGGTAATTTGAGTTTAGGAAAAAGAAAAAAGTCAGCAGGAGCCATATCTGGTGAATATGGTGGTTGCTGGATGGTATTTGTTGAGTGTTTGGTCAAAAATTCGTTCACAATGATAGCCTTGTGCGAAGGCGCATTTTGTCGTGGTGCAAAATCCAAGAATTTTCTTTCCACAAATCTGGCCTTTTTCGTCGAATTTGCTCTCTTAAACGCCGCATAACGCTCAAATAATATTCTTTATTTACCGTTAGACCTTCCGGTAAGAATTCAGAGTGCACAACACCGCGATAGTCAAAGAAAACAGTCAACATGACTTTGACTTTTGATCGACTTTGGCGTGGTTTTTTCGGTTTTTGTTCAGTTGGAAGGCGCCACTCCGAAGCTTGTTGACTAGTTTGCATGTCAAACTCGTAAACCCACGTCTCGTCACCAGTAACAATGCGTTTCATGAATGTTGGGTCCGAACTGACTCGTTCTAGCATGTCCTCAGCGACTTTCATGCGATTGAGTTTTTGGAGAAAATTCAGACCTTTTGGGACTAGCCGAGCAGCAACATGTTTCATACCCAAATGATTAGTTAAAATGGTACGGATCGACTCGTGAGATACAGAAAGTTCGGCGGCTATCTCTCTCAGAGTTGAATGGGGATTTTCAGTCACTATTTTCTTCACTTTTGCGATGTTAACTTCAGTTGCAGACGTTGACGGCCTACCAGAGCGAGGCAAATCTTCCATCACATCTCGACCGCTTTTGAACGCTTTGAACCACTCATAAGCACGAGTTTTTGATAAAGTCGATTCACCGTAAGCCTTCTGTAACATTTTCATTGACTCCGAACACGAAATTCCATTGGCGATGCAAAATTTAAGACAAACTCTTTGTTCGATATTTTTGTCCATTATGAAATTCGCAATACACACTATATATGATATTACTAAAACCAGCACTGTATTTAATATAAATGACAGATGCAACTCAAACTTCGCGCCAAAATGGAAAACAGTTGTGCCAATCTAACAACTACAAAAAAACAAAAATTTGAATTTGGAACCATAAACAAATCATCCATTCCCGATACTTTTTTGACTGAATGTACACGAGTGGTCTGCCTCTAAAATATGTTCTGCTCTATTAGACCGCTTCGCACTCATCAGCAGCAGAATTTAACAAGACATATTTAAAATTTAATTCTGTTATATCATCTTCCAAAGACTTATGTTTAAATGCATTTAATAATAATAATATCCTTGGACATTTCACACAGCGCCATATCGTCCCAAGCTAAGCAACCTAATGCTTGTGTTATGGTAACGAGATGGCTGATATACTACATAAATATACATTTTTTTTTTGTTGTAAATACATAAGTACATATTATAGATAGAAAAACACCCAGACTCGTAACAAATACTTGCAGGTCGTACAAATATTTGTTGCGTGCGGGAATCGAACCCGCGACGTAGTGCGCAGCAGTCAATCGCTCAACCACTGCGCCAACCGTGTAGTCATTTAATACATGTAGTCATTTATGATGAGAGGAAATTGGCCAGCTATACCAAGTACAAGTAGTCCAGCAACAACTGCTCGACGATCATATATATGTCATCGATAAGAATGGTAAAAATATATCCTTTAATTTGTGGACTTCAACCAATTCAATTATCAATCCTCTCGTCAAAACAACATACCTCTAGGCAACATGACCGAGTGCGGGTAATCGAGTAACAACTGCACGACGGCCGTGTGGCCTCCCTTAGCCGCCTCAATGAGCATGGTAGAGTTGTCTTTCAGTTTGCGGAACGGGTCGGCGTCGCAAGCCAGCAGGAACTTCACCACGTCAACATGGCCGCCCGCGCAAGCGAGCGATAAAGGGGTGTGGTCGCCTAGAGCAGTCATGCGGTTCACGTCTGCACCCTGTGTGACAACAAAGTTTTGTGTTATTCTACGAAGGAAAACCTCAAAGCATTTAGTCGAACTAAATCATTTACAGGCATTTTTGATTTGTCAAAGGAGTGGGTCATTCCGAAAGGTGACGCTAGATGCCCATTCCACAAATCAGTAGTTCCTGTAGAGAAGAACGGAAAAGAAACTCCCGGGAGACTCTTTTTAAATTATATTCGTTAAATCATTAATATTCAATTTATGATTACAATCAATCTGCCTAGCCCTTTCCCAACTATGTTGGGGTCGGCTTCCAGTCTAACCGGATGCAGCTGAATTTATAATTATAATATGTGAGATAGATATAAAAGATTTGAAAAAGCATTCTTCAATCTGAGTCAAACGTACGTGTTCGTATAATCAGCGTCAAAAATATTAGAATGGACAGAATGTTGACAATTTGGATTTATACAACCACGAAAAGTAATATTCATGTATATCTCAATGAACTAAGGATGTTTCAAAACGAGGATAGTACATTTATTTATTTATTTATTTTCGGAAGGCTTACAGACTAATAACAAGCTAATCACAATTATGTATAACTATGTTGCTAATTACAAGCCCTCACAAATAAAAGACATGACTCTTACCATTCTGATAAGAACCTTTTCCAATTGAAATAAAGTCTATAAGTTCTCAGTAATTTAAGTCTATTTGTCTCAAGTCCGAAAAAGGGATATTACTCTAAAATAATTGACTATCGAAACGCCAAGCTTTATTCAACCACTATTTCCTTTCATCTTAAGCACTAGAGAATTTTAAGCGTTTTGAGGTTAGAACTTTCAACATTCAAACACAGTGCACGTCTTTTTTTTTTTAGTGTAGGAAATGATCCAATGACTTCTGCCACTATGGTTGGAGTGGAAGGGAGTGTCAGACTCTTACTAACTAAAACCGATCCATTTTTCTTCCTTAGCCCTTTATGTTCCTGGGTAGCGGTAACCATTTCGGACAATCCCGCTTGCCAGTGCACGTCTGCGACTACGTTTGTCATATTTACCTTGCCAACCAGGAACTGCACGGTGCACACATGGCCAGCTCGACAGGCCTTCATGAGCGGAGTCCGGCCGCCCTCGCTCTCGTGCTCCAACTCCGCGCCCGCGCGCAGCAGCAGGTCTGCCACGTCCGTGTGACCGTTCTCACACGCGTACGTTAGAGCTGTGTCGCCTGTTTGAGTCTGGGCGTTCACATCTGCACCGGCGTTTAGTAGATAACTGTAGGAAAAAGTGCGTTTTAGAAACCATGCAACCTACTTAACATTGCATTGAGTTTTCATTATCAATAGAACATTGATGAGGAAGAAGCGAGTTAACAGACAATTATTGGATAGACATAATTATTTATTCAAATTAAAGCAAACTTCTATTTAGTTCAGGTTCTTCTAACTTCTGGCTAGACTATGATCTACTTGCTAGTGCGTCACCAAGTGCTTTCGATGAATGCCACTGCTTCTGTGATGAATTTTAACTTCAACTGTTGGGCCCAAATAATTTAAGAAAATATCATCGAAAATCATCAAGCACACTTCTGCGGTAAAGGACGTCGAGCCAATAAAAAAGACAGAAAAATTATTCAAAAGCAAGAAATCATTTTGGAGCTATTTGGCATTGACCAACTTTACAAATTAATCAAGTGATCCCTTGTAGTGCTTACCGCACTAGTTCAAGATGTCCCTCCTGTGAGGCTTCCATGAGCGGCGTGGAGGCCCCGAGCTCAGCATCAGCCCCCGCCTTGATAAGGAAGTCGGCAACTTCGAGGAAGCCGCCGCAACATGCGAGCGTCAGCGCCGTCTCCTGAGTCTCCTCCGTCTGCGCGTTGATCGAGGCGCCCTGACCCAGCAGGAGTGCCACCATCTCTTCGTGACCTTGGAAGGGAGAAATAGTTTATTTATTAAACTCTATGTTCATTAAAAAGGACTAATGTAGACTTAATGCCATAAGCATTATCTACCAGTCAATCTAATGGTGGTAAATCAATGAAGAGTAATATGGCAGCTCTTTTTTAACTGATCATACTTCGCCATCTCTGTCTGCGAATTTATGAAAGCTTTAACAGGTTTAATGAAAAAAAAGTGGTTACGTAAAACTGGAGATAAATTAATGTACTTAAACAGACGGGAATCGCCCCCAATATTAAAATTAGTCAAATTACAAAAATGTAACAAATAAGGCTAAAAGCTGAGGTTTAAAGCATTGCTCGCGAGATATAATACAGCACACTTGTATTCATACCTTCTCTAGCGGCTTCCATAAGCGGCGTATAACCTTCATCGTTAACCTCTTCGATGTTGGCCCCTCGTTCCAGCAGCAGCATCGCTAATTCAACATGGCCGCCGCACGCCGCCAACGTCAACGGTGATTCGAAACTGTCCGTTGGCATGTTCACCTATACAAACAACGTTTTGATAAAGTAACAAAATATTTGATCTAGAAAAAGATAATGAACAAAATGTTATGTTAAAGATTCGGTCGGCGACACCGATTTTGTAGAAGAAAAAAAAAACAGCCGAATAAAAATATATTAAGGTCTGCTTGTTACTTGTAGTAGGTACATACAGTTCCGGATGCAACTAATTCTGTGACGAATTGAAGGGTCCTTAAATTGTAATAGTCAATCAGTAAAGTGGAGTGTGAAAATGATTTCGAGGACCTCCATACGTCACAAACTCTTCGTGTTAGCATATTGTACAGATGTAATTTGTATTAACCCTCAATTTTGTTTATCCAAAATGTGTCTATAAGATACAGAAAGTAGAATCACTACATAGTATAAAACAAAGTCGCTTTCTCTGTCCCTATATCCCTAAGTATGCTTAAATCTTTAAAACTACGCAACATATTATGCGGGCGAAGCCGCGGGCGGAAGCTTGTTATATATATAAAAAGATAAGGAAGAAAGTGGGAGAATACCGTGCTAACCAGACATGACACGTGCTACAGAGACTACCGTTGCACATGTCAATTCGATAATAGAAGAATGATGAAAATAGTGGTATTTTTACGTTTTTCCTGAGTTTATCTGACATTGGTGATGGAAACACATCGTGAGGAAACCAGAACTAAAGGAGCCTAAAACCGTCAACTCGTTTCAAGCAAGCGGGGTTATCATTACTTCTTTACGTGAGAAAAGGTTTTTGCCCTGCAATTGGACAAAACAGCAGTGATAGCCTAGTGGTGTGACGGTTGGACTGCTAAGTCATAGGTCTCGAGTTCGAACCCAAGACACGCACCTCTGAATTTACGGATTCGTGTGCGTATTGTATTTATAAATTATCACTTGCTTAAAAATCGGTGAAGGAAAACATCGTGTGGAAACCAGCATGTCTGAGACATATTTGTCAACAGCATGTGAAATTAAGTCAGAGGCCCATGGGCAGCATAAAAACTCTGACACCAGGTTAGTCACTAACCACACGAAAAGAAGAGATGAGACAATAATAGGCTGGTATTATTATTACTTATTTCTATGTTAATAACATGAATAAAGTCTTGCTCACACTAACCTGCGCCCCAGAGTCTAGCAGCAAGCGCGCCACCTCCACGTGGCCGTCCATGCTGGCCTCCATGAGCGCGGTGTGCATCTCGTCGGTCTTGTGCTCCCGGTCCGCGCCGGCCGCCAGCAGGAAGCGCACCATGTCCAGGTGGCCCTTGTAGCAGGCGAGGGTGAGGGCAGACTCCTTAAACTCGTTCGAGTGCGTGTTGATACCGGCGCCGTGTTCTAATAAGATCTTGGCAACGCCCACGTGGCCGGCTGATGCCGCCTGGTTTGAGGATCAAAAGGTCCGTGTTACTGGTTGTATGGCACTAAGAATAATGCTAGGATTTTTAAAGTTACGTCCACGAATGCAAAATCGTGGTTTGTTTACAAATAAAGTAATGCACTTTTTATACTGCGTCTGATAAGATAATAGATATGAATGTATTAAGCCAAAAAACAATCAATTACAATGATTAAAGAAAACAATAATGTGACTTTTAACATTAACACAAGTATTAATTTCGATCGAACTGGGTCTAGACTATTCTCTCAGTTTAAGACAGACTTGCACTTTATCTCACTAATCACAAACAAATTACGTGTAATCTACAAAATAGCTGTGTGAAAACAAAACATGTAAATTATGAATCATTGGAGCTGGATTCGCGATAAATACGGAATGTAACTATGCAACGGTTATCTATGTCAATATGTTGTATTGTTCAGATTAGTGACGAGTAGTGCGTGCTGTATGTGGGCGAAAGCAAAGGTAAGACTTGTCGTTCATGGAATAGCTTCAAAATGACTCGGAACACAACTGGCGAAATGTTTATATACAGAGGCCAGCACATCAAGTACTCAACTTTATTTCAAAATTATGAAGTTCATTTTCAATTTGGAAAATGTGACAGTTAGGGATAGCTTGATGAGCTGGCGCCTTTGCCTATAATAGGTGCACCTCTGCCTGACCTTTCGGGGATCACAGACCTGATGTTATCTAATGTATGTACATGTATCCGCCTAATGGAGGTTACATTCAAGTTCGTATTGCTGCAGTTGGAACAACCTAGGCGGTTCGACGGTGACGTAAGTACACTAGAAAGACTGCAGGGATCTACTCCTATGCTACAACCACTAGCTGCTGCTCTTTAAAATTCAGGCTAATGTTGCTAAAATCGTGAAAAAGCTTGCCAGATGATGAATGCTTTACCTCCATAAGCGGCGTATGTCCGTTCTCGTTGTGGTCTTCAACGTTGGCGCCGCTCTCGAGCAGCGCGCGCACGCACTCCTCGTGTCCGCCCGCGCACGCGTACATGAGCGGCGTGTTGCCGGAGCCCGACACGGCGTTCACGTCCGCGTGGTGCGCCGTCAGCAGCCGCACGATGTCCACGTGGCCCGCGCTCGCCGCCTCCATCAGGGGCGTGCAGTCGCCCTAAAAAAAGGTGTCGAAGACGTAATGTTAGGAGCTGTAAGAAGATTCTTTCTAGATGAAATACTAGGCAGTGGAATATACACCTTTTCTATCTGACTGCGGAACAGCAAAAGGTTATATCTTTCACGCGTATCGCACGCGCTTGCCTAATTAGCGCTTCGCTAGTGTGTATGAATCAAATCTGATATTGAACTAAAATAATTACTACCTGCATCAAATTGCTTGAAAAGTAAGCTTGTTTTAGTTACAGTCGGGTTTTTTGATCATCAATAAGTGCTGCTTCTGGGTCTTATTTTATTAAACGATTCATAATTTTGAGAATTAAAGACGAAGAAAAGAAGAAGAAGAAGATTGGTCATATCTCTATGCTAAATGCATAAAAGCGTAATTGCGTTATGTTTACCTTAATGCCGCGGTCCTCTACACTCGCGTGCATGGCTAGCAGCACTTGAGCGAGTTCGTAGTATCCCGCGGAGCATGCGAGCGAGAGCAGTGACTCGCCCTCCTCTGTGGTCTCGTGCACGGAGCGGCCCTCCGTGAGCAGCTTGCGCACGGTGCCCACGTCGCCGTCAGAGCACGCCTCCGCCAAAGACGGGGCCCCGTCCGCGCCCACTGACGAGGCCACCGTCGGCGTACTGCCGGTAGCACTGGACCCGCATTGTTGACTAAAACAATCACCGTCACAGAATATCAATTCATGAATGGCAAAGGCTATTTGGATGGCAATGCGGAAATTAATCAGATAAGATCAAAGCTCAAAAAAATCACTGTTACGAGACGGTCTCATCGAGTTGTCGCGGACGAACAAATGGAAGGCGTCAACACGAGAGGCTTCCCGCTCGCACACAAAGTGTTACTCAATTCTCGGAGTATCATCATTTAGAATTAAGGCTACAAATTCAAAACACAGACCAGTTTTAATGAAATTTTGATGAAAGAAACTAACACGTGTTCTGCAGACAAGGCGTTCTCTGTTTACGTATCATGTAAATAATTGATGACGATGCATTATAACATATTATTCGATCGATAAATAATTGGCTTTAGTGGAATTGGAACGAGTTAGCAAGCTATCATTATTTTATTCATAAAAAACCGGTAGGAGTTTACGGCATGTTTTCAACAACACACAATGTCTATATCAAAACAGTGATAGCATTATGATAATAATATAACAGTAAATAAATACTGTGAACTGAGACGTAATAGGAAAAACGAATATGTTAAACAGGGAAATTGAGATTCGATGAATGAAGTGAAAACATTCTGGTGAAAGGAGAAATCGTGACGTAACGTTTGGTATTTTGAGATCAAATGCCGACCAAATTAGGAGCCTACAAGATATCTAGGGGGTAATAATAACCTATTCAAAATGATGACTAATAAACAGGTAGACTTCGATCTGATAATTTATATTCAGAATCGTGTCTCTGCTATTCGTGTAACAAATACGTTGAAATAATCGCTTAGTTTTTTTTTATTACAGCTTTCGTGAGACACATTCATGTTTATTTTTGTAAAAACTTACTCACATGAACGTTTTGGGATTGCCCGGCTAGTTGCGAATGACTCGCGTGATCAGCTCGCGATTGGGCAATCCCGAAACATGCAGATAAATAAAACCGTAAACATTACTAAGAACTCGTAAAGGTGGCTATAGATTTAGCTGGATTTTTGACAATCGACAATCGTGTGACCAAACAAAATCGGGGAAATGTGTTAGCAACAAAATCACAAGACCTCTTATTGATCGTCAAAACACACTACTCGGCGAATAGCTGTGTTTTGTTTGTTTGTTCACACGGTCGTGTCAGCCAACAAAAATCTAGTATATCTGACGACGTCTTAAGAATTTGTGGACCTGTAAATCTACACTAAGCTAAAATGTCCAGCAACAAACAGTTCTAGAAGCTAAAAGATGGTATTTTCACACAAAACTACAACCAAATGTTAAATGTGCGTACGCAAGCCCGCATCGTTAGGACATTCTTCAAATGTTTACACGGTAATTGCGTGCGAGCCATGTGTAGAACGTGAAAGCTCTCATATATGCACACGTCTTGATGCGCTTTTAGCGGCCTTCGACTGAACTCAAGTGATACTACCCACTATTCGTAAATATGCAAGGTGGTCAAGAAGCAATAATACTTTTGGTTGCAAATATGGGTTGTGTCCCCTTTTTTTTGTGGTGGGAAATCATCCAATGACTTCTCCCGCTCTGGGTGGAGCGGAGGGGAGTGTCAGACTCTCACTGACTAAAACCCATCCATGTTCCTTCCTTAGCCCTTTATGTTCCAGGGTAGCGGTAACCCGCTTATGGACTACGTACTTCACTACATAGTATAAAACAAAGTCGCTTTCTCTGTCCCTATATCCCTATGTATGCTTAAATCTTTAAAACTACGCAACGGATTTTGATGCGGTTTTTTTAATAGATGTGATTCAAGAGGTAGGCTTATGTGTATAATTTGTCGACATATTGTGCGGGCGAAGCCGCGGGCGGAAGCTAGTAATTTTATATTTAAAAAGTTCGTTCTGTATCATTATCAACGCCTATTAGACTATCAATGACAAACAAAACATTGATTCTGTTTAACCTTTCACTGTCCTAATTACAGACACAATTAAAAAGCCATTGTGTCTCGCGTAGATCTGCGTTCCGGCAGTGAATGGGTTAATGAATGTAGGATTGTTGTCCTCTTTAAATTATTACCCCTACATTCTGTTACACCCATTACAACTAGTGTTGGAATGATATTGCGATACATTTGAATACGCTAAAAGCTGACGTTATTTTTAAAATGGTTGTCCTACTTTCCTTAGTTCCACACTTCACCTTTTAAAGGCAACTAGGTTATATGTATATTTACTACTGAGCCAAAATTGGGGCAGGTCGTCTAAAAGAATTGTTGAATGTGTTTTCCAGACTGGTATAGCAGACGCTAGTCTGTGACAGTCTAAAGCCCTAGACTGCTAAGAATAGCTGTTACAGTTTTATATTACTAACCAATCTTCCAGTGTGACTTTTTAACCGTCCAAAAGAAAAAGAGGGATGTTTCAAAATCAAAAGTATTTTATTCAAACTAGGCTGAAAATCAGCACTTTTAGAAGGTCAAAGTTACATAAGACAGTCCCCCAAAAACGCCCACCCTTCACCACTTCCTAGTGCTTTGGCTGGGAAGAAGAATTGGCGCAACCTCCCCAGCAGCACAGCTGTCTGTTATACGTAACATAACATCACAACTCTATTCTCCGAAAAGTTTTACCCAGATGCACACCCTCATTTCACCAGTAATGTGTGATTCCCAAGTTAACGTGTGTTATGTCTGTGTGCGGCATCGTACACAAACGGCCAAACGGCTTAACCCATTTTGTTCTTTTTCTTGTTTTGTTTTAAAGGTGACTTAATCGAGATTGTTCTTAGCTATGATTCAAACAGACGAGGCTTTATTGTAAAAAGGATAACTGCTAATAATTTTCTATTTTCATTAGCCGTCCCTAAACGCGACGAGGCTTTTTAACACAAACACTGCTACTATTTTTTGTGTTATTCCAAGCTCAGTGCCTTCAAAACATATAGGTCTTTATGGCAGTGTATGGAATAAAATTTAAAGAGCCTATTTTATATTTTCATTTTATTTAGTTTATCAATTCGTAAATAAGAGATATCTGTGTTTATCTCAGACATCACTGACAGGAAGACATCGTGAGGAAACCTGGACTAATACTTTATGTCTGAATTGGCCAATATGCCTTGAGCAAGCGTGGTGATTAGTGCTCATGCCTTCTTTGTATGATAAGAGGCCTTTTGTTACCCTTCTGGAAAGGGTAGATCAATCGCTCTGGGCGGGAGGGAGTGTCAGACTCTTACTGACTAAAACCCATCTATGTTCCGTCCTTTACGTTCCAGGGTAGCGGTAACCCTTTCGGACAATCCCGCTGACCCGGGGCGGCCTATTGCTGGCATCTCTTTGAGGCGCGCGTGAAACACGTACGCGCGCACGGAGCTGGTCTTGATCAGACGGTGAGCTAGCTACCTTTCTTTACTCTGGGAGGGACATTAGCACGCTGCCCAGCTAGTTAGATTAATATACTTTATTTACTTACGATTGTTTGACAGGGTTTAGTATATGAATCGTATTATCGTCTAGAATCTAGACACAAGGATAGTCTACACAACGATTTATGTAACACATGTGATTAGCCGTTTGTGCTCTCCGGATGAATCATCTGCAGTGAACTTGGCCAATCAACATGTTAAATGAAAACATGCGACTCGGAATGGCATTGAAGGGTCTAATATTATTGAAAATGTTATGTCTTCTGATCAAGAAAGGTTTGCACTACTTATTATTATAGTGTATATGAAAGCGAAAGGTTACTCATATATACATTCATTCGCTCACTGATTAAACATGAAATCTCAAAAAACGAAGATGATTTTTGACATAGAGGTTGATTATGTGTAGGAGACGTAAGCTAAGAAAGGTTTATAGGAATCTTCCCCCGTAAAGGGGTGATACAGTGGGTAGAAATTTGTACGAAAATTTTGATTCTTATGATACTATTCCCGGGTGTGTTCCCTTGCGATAATTTTCAATATTGACGCAGGCAGCAGCTAGTACTGAGCGCATAATAAGTCTAGAAGAAATAAACAAAATGAACTCTGAGCATGATTAATTCTAGAAATCTATACTTATTTAGGACCTTGGACACTGCATTACCTACAGTATAATTTCAATTTAATTTCAAGTCGCATTAGGTTCGCTTCTTTACATTGCTACATTTTATCTACTTGTAACTAGCGGACCCTGCTTTGCACTGTGTGAGAAAACATTGCGGTTTGCTTATAGTATGTATGTTTAATATTAATGTATTTTACACATAATTCTTCCGGAATAAATTCTCTCAATGATGATGAAAACCGCATCAAAATCCGTTGCGTGATTTTGAAGAACACCACGGTTCACAAACACATAAAGCGATTTTATAATACGTTTAGATCAACTTCTGTAAGTAAATTGAAAACTTGTATTAGACATGAGTTATTTGGAATAAGGTATTTTAAACAGAGACGACCCTAGGAACAACACAACGGTCAGCGTCTGGTGGTATACCTTCTGTTGACACCTGACATTATGCTGAACTGAGGCCCTTATGGCAACAAAAGAATTGTTTTCTGTCTGTTTTCATATTTTAAATCCAATCCAGCCAATATTACTAGGGCCAGCCAATGGGTATCGTATTACCCAGTTCTTGGGTTGTGGAGGTCAGATAGGCAGTCGCTCCATGTAAAATACTGGTATTCAGCTGCACATGGGAAAGGCTAGGCAGATTGACTAAGGAAACATTAACCTAGTATGTAGTAAAACCAGTCATACTTTTTGTCCTGATGGTGGTGTCGGTGGTGTGGTGGTGGCTGGTCGCTCCGCATCCTCGTGAGGGCGGCGGCTGCCTCGTCCAGTGCACACGACACCGACGACGTCAGACGCCTCAGCACCTCCGGGTCGGCGAGGTGTTTGCCCTCGCCGGATAGCTTGCCGATGCCTGTAGGGAAAGGTGCTGGTGAATTACTTGGATACATTGTGGTGGACGACATAATGGAACGTCTCAGTTTAATTTATTTATTTATCTTTATTTCAGGTATAACCCATAAATTTGTTAGTATTCCTTAACCTATGTTAATATAACAGACTAAAACACACAATAACTTAATTACGCCACCTCAGACACCCGGCAACAGCAAATGCACTGCGCGCAGGTGCCCCATAAGGCGGCCTTCAGTCTTGCTAGCAACAATGCTCAGAAGACCACTGTCTAAGTACTGAGCAAACGATGAACGATTTGTGCGAGATGACAAAAAGTAAGGAAATCTATCCAATAACGCACACTTAGGACAAACTAGACATTTCAGCCATGCCCTTGCGGTCATTTATGTCCGGCCGACAATTAGTCCATCGTCTGCTCAGCGTTTGGACCATGCACCATGAATAAACCGTAAAAAAAAGCTATTGTAGTACACACATCGAACTTTATACGCCTCGTTGGTCTGGTAGTCGCAACCGCTACTGCTTAGCATGATGTCCTGCGTTCGTATCCCGGATCGGGCGAAATGCTAGGTTTTTTATTACGTGGAATCGCTTAATTGGACGCTATTACATGGCACTTTAACATAACAGGTGAAATATGGGCGTACAGTAGGTGCACCTCTGCCTAACCCACCCATCGGGGAATACATGGCACTTCGACTATAATAGAATCTAAACTCTGGGACACCTGAAACGAGCCACTCGATATATTTTTGTTAAAAGGTCTCATATCTTTTTAAATAATAGTAGTACAACAAAAAAATTTCGTTTTCAAGCCACCTCTGCCTAACCCACCCATCGGGGAATACATGGCACTTCGACTATAATAGAATCTAAACTCTGGGACACCTGAAACGAGCCACTCGATATATTTTTGTTAAAAGGTCTCATATCTTTTTAAATAATAGTAGTACAACAAAAAAATGTCGTTTTCAAGCCAGTCACTCACTATCATTTCCGTTTGCCATTGTTCCAAATTTCAAATAGGAATACTAAAAAAACTGATGCAATAAGTAGTCTTTTCGCGTTTCTCAGGGGCAAAATTAGCGTGGAATATTAATTAGAAAATAAATAGTTTACATCGAGAAAAGGTTTACCAGTAACTTGTGTTAACTCTAAGAGCATTTACGACGGCCGTCATGCGGGTATCGGTCGCTATGTCGTAGTCGCAAGGGCTACGTTTGCGACTACGATATAGCGACGTAACAACCTCAAGGCAAAGTTCCTTCATTGAAAATATTGCCCCAGACTAACCATGATCTACCGCCATATTATACAACATTTCTGAAAACGTTCTCCCTGTCGTTGGTTGACTTTCCAACGTCAATCATTGGCTTAAAGCACTTGGTTTCATCCGTCAAAAGAACCTGGCTACATTGACGTGGAGTCCAACGCAAACGGTAAGCGCTGGCTTATGAGGTTTCGTAGAGCTACCATTTTAACAGTCCGAGCGCAAATAATTAGTTTATTATGGCTCGAAGCTGCTCTTGGACCTCTATTGAGGTCAGATGACCATTACGCAGGCTGGTGGTAAATCGGTTGTGCGCCGCCAGTCTCCGGGTACAGATGGTAAATTCTATGAACAGCAGAACGTCTTAGATCAAGTTGTGCGCTTACATTTCGCTGACTAAGCCCAAACTGAAGAAGTACCACAGCTTGCGCGGCTACCATAATATGAACGTCAAAATGGATTAAAACAATAAAGAAGAACAATTAAATACTCTGTTTCAACCAAATTAATTAATAAACATATATAATAAATTAATAAACAAATAACTATTGACTTATAATCTCCAAACCAAACTCCGATTTGTTCTCTTTTTACAAATTCGTGAAATCAAATTTGAAACAATGGTGGTGCCGAAATGATGGCCAGTATGTCAGCTTTCAAACTGCATAAACCCTTTTTCTCCGACTTATCATTATGTTCATGTTTAAGGCCTGTAAACCTAAAAACCAAAGGTGTCTCAATATAGGAGGCCGGGAGTGTATAATCCAACCAAAGAGAAACCCTAAGTGCCTGTGATTACCATTAAAATTACATCATTAGACCGCAGATTGCATTGCAATCAATGGTTACTACTACTGCAGTTGTTTCTCAGGTAATGCTGGATTTAGAACCATTTAATGCTATCAAAAAGTATAATGGATAACGAACTTACAACAGAAATATCATGAAACAGCATCAGCCACCCTATAAAGATCCGATGGACAGGCCTCTATGCAAATCTCTCTCGCAAATGAACGATATGGGTTCATTTGCGATAAGGTTGACAATTCAAAAAGAGCAAATTTTCGGTATGATGATTTAGTTTAAAAGCAATGGTGGAGTGCGGCGAGCATAAAGTCACCACCTCTATAGCTTGCTTCATCTCTAGTTCGCTTTTCATTTTTAGGATTAGCGTAATGTAATTTTAATATTTGCCGCGTTCACCTTTGCAGATTTTTTTAGTTATGTCACCCTTCTAGCCAATGACCGAAATAATTAAAGTCGAGATAATTGTGTACGACCTTAAAAGTGGCCTATTACTTTACCAATCATTGTCATAACTTTAATGATTCGACAAGGGCAAACACTGTCAGAATGATGAAGAGAGACGTTCGGAAATGGTATGTTTTAGCTCTAAAAAGTGCGCACAAAGGCTCGCAAATTGTACAGCTGCGTTATTTTGAGTGATTTCGACGCCAATATGTACACAGACTGTAAGTTGCATCAATTAATTAGATTGATGATCGTCTGCCTGCAACATTAGCTAACAGGAGCCAAATGTCCGCACAAAAAGAAAGGTCACTTATGTTGATTTTCTTATAAGACGCTCGTGAGGTGTAACTTAGATTAATGCGTTTTATACAACCATAACTTGGAATGTTATGACGGTAATAGCAGTTAAAACTATTTTTTGTTCTTGGGAAAAACCCCCTGTAAATTTTGTTGCACTTTACATGAATAAATATTATGTCGCTCCCTAAAGTAACAACATTCCATTTCTCCTAATAAGGATAAACGCATGACGTCACTTGGTACTTTTCTCCGATCAATCAACGCATAAACAAAACATCTATCTCAGCTGGATCTGTTATCTCACGGTCCTCAAGTATCTACTCAAGCTAATAAGGCGTCAGATTGTTAAATATATATATCAATTAAGTATTATAGAACGTGGGAGCTTTGATTAACGTTATTACATCACTATCCTTAGATGATTTGCACAGTAAGCAAAGTATTAATGTCTGAAAGTTTGGCGTTATCTATGGTTAACTTTCTCTACAACTGAAATGTGAATTATGAGACCGATTTACTAAATAGCTCAACTTCAAATGTTGCAGACCAGATGTGGTTTTTGAGTAGTTTTTTACCACCCATCAATTTAACATATGGATTTTTTTCTGTACATCCAACAGAATAGACTATGCCCTGTTTTATTCAATTAAATTATAATTATATAGCATGTGGGTATACTGTGCAAGTTCCAAAGATTCTTCAGATATTTAGTGTAATCCAACTCTTAACATGGATACGTAAACTTGCTCACTCGTACTTTTAACATAAAGAAGTCAAAGCCCTGAGGATGCTGTCTGAATAAGTTTCATGTATTTGTTATGTAATTTCTAATTAAACAACTTGATTATACGCATACTTGGAGAACTAAAGTTGAGTTTAGAATAAAAAACGATTTTATCGAGAATTATTCTACGTATTTAAATGAAACATTAGGAGCTTGTGGCTAAGTACCACCAGCCGCACAGGTCGATCCACCATGTTAAGCTACGCTTGCCGGGGTTGGCCGTGAATGGAAATGACCTTCTTTATATACCGACACTTCTCCGTACCTCGGAAAGCACGTTAAGCAGTTGGTTCCGGCTGTCATTTGTGCATCTTTGACCGTCGTTACGGGTCGTCAGTAGCCCGAAAATCTGACAGCCAGTCTTAACAAGGGGCCTTAACATCATATTGCCCAGTTACTGTCAGTTACGGTCAGATAAGCAGTCGCTCCATGTAAAATACTGGTATTCAGCTGCATCCGGTTAGACTGAAAGCCGACCCCAACATAGTTGGGAAAAGGCTAGGCAGATGATTTAAATGAAACATAAGGGAACCTATTTAAAATATCGCGAGGTAATGACGTATTGATTAAATAAGTAATTTCTTTCATAACGCGTTGCTCCGCAGACATCATTATTTAGATGCATACCGTTATCACGGAAAGTTATGTGGGATCCCTAATTTAGGAGCCGAACAATCAAACAGCTCTTTGCGAATGTATAGTGAATGAAGTGACAAACGGAAGCAATCATAAATGTTGCCAGTTTAGGCAGACTCCATATTAATAAACCATATTATGTAACAATATAAAACTATTGATAAGTTCACACAAGTAATTGTCCGTGTTCGAGGAATTCAATGGAGTACAAGATGGCACAATGGGGGCTAAAGGAATGTTACATTTCATTCAACATCTACCGCACAAGTTTCTCGACGATTTCCAACTGATTTCTTACTGTGTCTGAATAACTTTAAATGACGATGAGCGCTTCTAGAGCAAACGATTCATCATACATATTCTATGGGTTTTAATAGCTTTAGGCAGAGTTATTGCATCTAAGAATATTTATTAAGTATCTACTTCATTAAATTACTTTCTACTACAGGAATATGCGTTAGCCTCTATCCGCCTTACTAATAAACAGTCAGACGACGAAGCTTATCGTCTTCTTTCAAAAATCAAATTTCTGACGACTGAAAGAGTGAAATCGGTGTGCATCGTTTCACCTGATATAAAACATTTATTAGTAAGGGGGCTAGAATTTATTTATGAGACCGATAGCCGTGACTGCACGATCAGAGATGAAGCTTAAAGCCGCAGTTAAAAGCAAAATTATGATTCTGTGCAAATGTCATCATTCTGCTTTCACCGTCGTTTTTTAAATCTTTCAGCACTGATACATTATGCGACACTCCCACAGAAAACGGACCATGCGCATTATAGGGTTCCGTAGCAGAACTACGTTAACTTTACAGACCGCAAAAATTACTTTGTATTTCATAACGATAGTGTGAAGCACAATGTTAAATTTGCGGTAAACTGAAAGTAGCGGGTATTTCATAACTGTAGAGCGAAACAATATTCTTGGAAATCATTGTTTATTAGGTGCCGAAATAAAAATATGCTTCATGGAAAATTAGAAAAGTGTAGAAATCGTTATCTACTTTTAGATCCAATATTTCCTTTTTCTAGTGAAAAGGAGTGGGCGTGTTATTATGTATCAAATCCCGTCCCACTTATAAACATAATTTCAGCAGGAGAGATCTTTGTGCGGCAGTCAAACATTAATATAAGCTTCTACAGCAGCTATTTATAAAGGGGAACAGGGAAGCCTTACGATTAAATCGATCCATCAAACGAGCCTTTCCCGTGAAGCGATTCCCTTATAAAACGACACATTTGAATAGCCCACGTCCGCGTGTTGCGCTTCCATTTGCGGCCGTTAGGGAGATCTTTTTCCGCGGCTGTTCGTGCTTATGTTACGTCACGAGCCGCGGAACTTGGGTGGTGACTGGCGATTTTGCCCGCCATACCTATACCGTAATGAGATGCGAAATGAGAAGTCTCCGTATTTCCAACAGAACAATACAGCGCTATTTCTACTTCGTCGTTAATTTATTTTAGCTTAGTTAATAAGAGATCACGTACTCGATACCATGGGTTAACAAGCCACCTTATGAGTAGTACAACTATAAATTATATCGACAACAAGGGCATTCCAACTATTTCTGAAATTCAATTTTCTCAAGGGCGCCCGGGCGATACAACGAGCCGCTGTTTATTTGCAAAATATATTACAATTTATCGATATGAACGGTTTATGTTTATCAAATTCAAATATCATATGCACTTTTACGGAAAACGACAAGGCGTCGAAACTAAAGTGTGGGCAGATTAATCACATAAGTGTGCTCAAAGTTTTTACTTTTAAATTCTTTCTTGGCAACTAGGTATGTATACACAGCAAGGTCGTATCGTATCCAAGTAGATTTTAGCCTGTATTATAATAATATGCGGCAATATAACATTACATGATGATCAAACCCATGGTACTTAATACTTTGTGTAATCGTCTGTTGTCGGAATCTACTAAATTCACGAGTGTTTATGGTTTAGTTGGTCTTTGCGTTCGTAGCAGACTAACGAAAGTTATCGATTTATTAAATACTTACTCAGACAAATAGTGAATGCAGCTATGTGTGCGAAGAGGTCAAGGCGGGTTGTGCTTTATTTTACTAGTCAGAGTCACACTGACGCCCATTATTTGCTAATGTTTTAGTTACAAACAACGTTTTGTATGACACTGGACTGACTATGCTTTCATAATATGCACTAAAAACCACAAAATAATCGACTGATTCATTGATAGTTAGACAACAAAGTTTTTTTTGTTTTATTATATACTACTCACATAATATATTCATTTACTTTTAACCTTCCCACTAAATATATCAATAAATTAAAATAAAACCAAAAATAAACATGATAGTTACTGTACATTATTCTATGTATTTACGATATGCAAATACTGTGTCCTCACAAAACAGCGAATAAAATGTCGAGCATTCAACATAAAGCACTGAGCATCACACGTCACTTTCAACTATAGTGTTGCAAGCATTAACATTTTAAATTCATTGTATCAAAAACTGATTGTTTACGAAACAGATAATGCGTTGATCACGCTAACATCTGGCCGCGGAGTCCCAGGCCATGATGTAGCGTACGCTGTACGCCGAACAGAATCTAATGCGCTCAAAGCTTATCAATTGCTATGGGGCACTGGCCGCGGCGTGAGTAAGCGGAGCCCGCGATATAGATGACGTATACTCCCACCGATTTACTAAATATTTTATTAGTTGACGAGGAGTTAAGCGCGGCTTAACTCCTCGTCAACTAATAAAATCAATCGCGTTTAATTTTACTAGTCTACGGCTATGATCTTTATGATATATTTACTGGATTTGGCGAACTTTGTGTATGTTATGGTGCAACATTCTGAACTGACTATATTATAATGTTACTAGCTTCTGCCCGCGGCTTCGCCAGCGTGGATGACGGAAATTGCATGTTATTATACATATAAACCTTCCTCTTGAATCACTCTATCCATTTAAAAAAACTGCACCTTAATCCGTTGTGTAGTTTTAAAGATTTAAGCATACATACAGACATTAGGACGCGGGAAGCGACTTTGCTTTATATTATGTGGTGATGGAGCAACGAATTCCATTCTAAACTGAATGTGTTATAAAGTTATTGTGGTATTAGATACATGGTGTAAAAAAAATTTGTTGTGTTAATGCATAAGTTACAATTATTTTGTAAGGTTCTAATTCGCTGTAGCTTTCAGATTAGACCAAGCCTGCTGTGCGTAGAGTAGCGCGTCTTCTTACAAGTGACGTAGCACATTTCGGATGTCAAGTCTACCAGCACGATGCGAGGCGGTGTGTTGGAAATCATGTTCGAGTCCAATTCATGCAAATGTCTCTTTGTGATTTAGTATAAGCAGGCATGAGAGTGCATTTATGCGTTGTGAATTAAAATTCATAACATTAACATAATTAATAGTGTCCAAAACAACATTTGCAGTTCCATAGTTACATTGAAACTGCAGATTTCATTTCACATTTAACTATAACTGTGTCGGGCAAAAAATAAGGACAAAGTAGGAACCATGACAAGAAAATTTGATCAATGACACCAGTCATCCATCAAAATTGCGCGCAGAAGTTTCCTATGAGATCGTTTTAATGATTTTTAAGGCATGCAATATTATGTGAAGAGTGCGCAGGCGCGAACGCAACATGAACGAGATAATATCGTAGTCACATAAGGGTGTGAAAATGATTTTAAGTACATACATTGCATTTATGCAATAAATTAATGACTGTCTTAGGACGTTCATTTGCGACTTGGTCTGGCGACGTCACGCGTGTCAACATACCAACAGCTGCTCATAGATAAGGTACCGCGCGTTTACTTAAAACCGGTAGTGCTATTTGGCCGAACAACCGAACACTAGCTTCTTGACTACTAGAATATGCGTACCATGACCGCGAAGAGGTGCGCTCGTAATAGGAAAATTCCTTTTCCTTGATAAAATAATCTACTCCATTAGGTCCATAACACTATTCCTTCTTGAAGTTCATCACTACATAGTATAAAGCAAAGTCGCTTACCGCGTCCTAATGTCTGTATGTATGCTTAGATCTTTAAAACTACACAAGGGATTTTGATGCAGTTTTTTTTTAGATAGAGTGATTCAAGAGGAAGGTTTATAGTATAATAACATGTCATGCAATTTCCGTCAACCACGCGGGCGAAGCCGTGGGCAGAAGCTAGTTCGCGATAAAATTAACCTTTTTTAATGGTGTGAAACTTGATCATCTGTTATTCGTGTGACTATGTATAAATTAAAAGTGACATGATCTCAGAGTTAAACTGCACCACCAAGTATGCAAAAGCTCATATAAATTGCAACATTTACATCATTCTTGTTGATGAATATTATAATAATATGATTGTATTTTCCGCACACTCTTTTCAATTGCTATTACCGAAACGTTAATTTTGTATTTAATACAGCAGTGTTAACTGCATATAAAGCAAAATGAGCACATGAACATATCTCAAATAATAATAATAGTATAGTCTTATAATTATTCTGAGTTTATTGTTTGTTTACACACTCTGTTAAACTAATATGCAAAGTTCATTCAACTCAGATTGGAACAACTATTTTTGATAGTAGGATACAATGATGTCCAAAAAAAGAAATAAAATCGTCAATTACTCAAAATATATAACACTGGTTAAAAATATCATGTAACTGATGTGTGAACTTTGTTGTTTGTTTTAAAAAGCTCAATTATTGCCATTATCTTTTTCTTGTTTATACATTAATGTTGGGTATCTGTTTGATGCAATATATCAAATTATTCATGTTTCTTATTTTGCTAGAAGAAAGTTTATTTTGTAAACAAAATTATTTGAGTTTATTTTGGTGCGAGATCTTTGTAATGGGTAATATATACATAAATGTAACTAACTGTATTAGAAGCAAATGTTTATAGCTTTATAATAAAGTGACGGGTTAACCAATAAAATAAACAATAACAAAAATGCTGTAAACTACTAGTTACTTTATGCTTTTAACCTTAAAAAATTAGACACATTTTTTTTTTATCAGGATAACAAATTAATATGCAAATTAAAATAAACAAAGGTTAGGGACATTAGACTTACAGTAATTCATGATAATTAAATGCAGTGATTTACTAAGTGAAACTGATTGACAGAGCTAATAATATCAATGTTGAAACTGAGGTTAGATGACAACCATTCCTTTTAGGGTGAAGGCAACCGGTAAATCAATTTTAAAAATATGTATATAAAAATTCAATTTTTCTTCAATTATTTGCAAGTAATTGAATATGAAGAAAGAATCCATATTTTCGGATTTAAGGATTAAAATCATCAATATAATTCTCATTAGTACAGATATTGTACACTATTTCATGAAGTTGTGGCATTTTAAGTCAAATCTTACTATAAAATCATTATAAATTTATTGCAGTATTGTGAATTATATATTAATCATGATTCTTTCTAACACTGACCTGCAAATGGCAAGAAATAAAGTAAAGGTAAAATCTATGAAGCATGGGATCATAATAAAAATACTAATATTTATTTACATACTTCTATTGTTTATAATGTCAACTGAATAATGTGCATAACTATTTAACATGTGAACTTAGTTACAAATAAGAATATTAGTTTCTGTTGTATAATGTAATATGAATAACAAGCAAGAGCCTATGTACCTGCTTGAATAGCGCAATATGATGTTTTCCCGTTGCATAAGTTTTGTAATACTTATAATTTATTATTAAATAGATAACATACCAGCTGCCTCGAGCAGAGCTTCAAGGCGCGCCTGCATCTCAGGGTCAACGGCCCGCTCCGGGTCATCGTGGGAGAGCAGGAACTTGGATGGCTCTGCGCCACCACCTTCTTCTTCCATCTCGGCCTGATTTACAAACATCAGTTAATGACTTACAATAATAAACGGTTATGTTCTAAGTATTTCGAGAAAAGGGAATTTGAACTTTTGTGTGTAAATATAGTTATTCTCTGAAATAAAGACTTGATTTTAAGTAAATAACATAAAGTTATGCAGCAATATCGTTGTTGTTGAAAAAATAACTAATTTAAATTCAATACTTCAATAATAATCATATTATTTAAAGGTTAACATTCAGTAATGCGGTTATTATGATAAACTCCAAGTTTCACAACACCAAAAGCATTATAGGTTAGTTGTTGTATTTTAGATCATTCAACTTCAATAGGTTTAGCACAATTTTGAATCTTTTCAAGACATATTTAGGTTACAGATTAGTAATGTTAACATAGATTGGAAATATTGAGATTCAGATAAATAGTATGTTAGAATCACAAGGACCATTCAACAAGAAAAAATATATTATGGTAATTGTCCATAGCACACACATTATGCAGGTTAACGGTAAGAGTCACTCAAACTGCAACAGCTATTGTTGTTGGTGAAGCTGTAGCACTGGGCACTGGCGCCCAGTAATGTTGTCTTCGACTTACCAACAGGTCTGGCCTGCTAAGGCACAAACAAGCCAGCAAGATCTATAACACCAATGAGAAACATGTGAGATGTACTGACAATGTGGTGCGTAAGGACGAGCTTACAGCTAATCATTACTGTCAATGGTCCTTGCAATTCACCAGTAACCGTAGTTTTTGCGCGAATATCACTAGGCGTTTTGTACGACTTGGTAATTCGTAACGACACAAAACATTCCATAATTGTCGATTTTTATGACGAATCCGCTAGAAAATTATATAATTCGCACATTCATAGTGAAATAACGTCATGAAAATCCATTATTCAGAGATTTACATCGACTGAATGCATGTGATCCAAGAAACATGGCCACCGCACATCAATCCTTATCCAAAACACAAATAGACAATGAAAACTCTCTTACGGCGGATTAACCCCTAAACATCGTAGAATTACAAAGAATCAATTGAATACTGTCTAGGAGCGGCTGGCATAAATAATTTCATGCATTACTCAGTAGTACGTATGTACTTATGACTTTCTGACGTTTTACGGAATATTTGGCAAGCGACGTACTCTATTCAGAATGTAAAATAGATTAGTTTTCTTTTCAGCGTGCTACGCACGATTGCAAGCAAATATTGCTGCTAGAAGAGTAGTTTCGGTAATAGAAGAAACTGTACGGTTAGAGCAGACATGTACAAGATGTCCCTTGCAGTATTTAGAGCGGTACAGATAATCACATTCCCTCACTGCCACCGCCTCTGTCGAAAACAAAACACGTTTTACCTCGGACACAGAGTCATCCTCGCTTTCCGAAGAGTCCGTCATGTATTTGGCAGGCGCTCCTGAATACGTTTCGGTTTCAGATTTGGCCGGACTCGAAGCCGAACTTTGAGGAGTGGACGATTTTACCACATCAAGTTGCACATTCACCTTATCGATATTTCGGTTTTCAGACTGTCCAACATTCTGCATCTTTGTCCTAATCCAATATAACTTAATTAGTCTTTTAGTATCAACACTTTTTCTACGAAATTAACACGATCTTATATTACCAAACAAAATTTATTTCGTCATTTAGCCAGGTTGATACCCGCCATGTCTACTACTATGGCGAGGTTCCCGGATGCTTCAAGTAGGCTAACCAATTATCTCCCTCTGGTGTAGTAATTTTGAACTTTTCATGATGCCATCTACCACAAAAAATGCGAAATTCTACTCATAAACAATATTTTGTTCTTTTTTTAGTACTGCGCAAGAATGTAAACTGCCAGTTAAAATCATTTTCTTATAATTTTTGTGTACTATTCAGGTTATAAAAACGATGTTCAAGTCATGTTCGTAATGTAATATGTGATGCAAGTAAATCCGAGAGCTTTTTGATCAAATAAGCCAATTTTTTCTACTAAACTGCATTGTTTTTAGTTCCATAAACAATTTTTGGAATAATGCTTAAGGGGCCTTTTCCGAATAAAATATATTTCTTTTGAAATAACTATAACTATTGAAAGCATGATAATATTTCGCTGCATTTTATGTGCTTTTTTTTTGTTTAAATGGTGTAAATTTTGTAGTCAGCATTTCATGCGTATCTGTGCCTGGATTATGGCAACTTCTTTAGTTTCCACCAATAAAAGTTGAGCTGAGTCTAAGTTGTTTTTCTATTCAGCCAATTAAATGTGATTGGCATTTTGACAGTAATTATTTGTTACCATGTCGAATAAAACAGAGCTTTCCGCGTGTTTCATACTAAATTATTTATTGTCTGTGACCTTTAAATTTATTTGCAACATAAAATGTTGCCAAGAAAACAAATCCATGAAAATCTTTACAAACAAGAAAAATGAATGAAAATACTGGTGTGAAAACTAATTGCCTCAAAGAATTTACAATTTCTTTATAATGCCGGTCGCAATGTTATGATTGAGGAGCTTTTAATTAATGTGTGTGCATGTAGTGTTTTTTATAGTTGCGTGACATTTAATTGGAAAATGATAGGGCATCCAAAGTAATGTGAGAATTTCGGTGAAATCGAAATTTTTGAATTAAAAATGGTTGTGGTGGATTTGCATTATGTGTACTTGGAAATAAACTAAGCAGGATGGCTCGAGACGGTGACTTGCCTACTATTTTCAACCCCAAGCGAGTGCGCGCTCCTTCTGTGATAATAACGAGTGAGGAGGTGGTGGAGAGTGAAAGAGGTGGTGGTGATGCAGACAGGGACCGTCCTAACGGTCCACCGACGCCTTTGAGTCCCCGGGCTCCACTTACTCCGCAGGCGTCAGTGTGCTCGGCGCCTCCGTTAACCACGCAGCCGTCGCTGCAGCAGGCCTACAGTGAGTCAGCTACTAGCAGTCAGGATGAAGAGCGTCAGCTGCGTGACAAGAAATGCCCTCGATCTTGTTGCTCAAAATTTGCCAAAAAGGTATATTTTGTGAATTTGAGACCTTACAACTTATAAATCATCATAGTATTTGTATTGATTAGAAAAGGAATTGATTAAGTATATCCCCAGGACAAGCTCATATTCAACTAGCCCAAGCCTCGGATCAATCTAAGGATTTTGATGATAAATAATAAGATGTAGCACTTTTATTGATTCTTATAATTTACAGAGTAAGCTTAATACTGGTACAGGTCTGAGTTATAATGCATTGTGGTATAGGTTTCTGTCAGGATATTCTAGTAAATGAGGCCAACTGCCCTTGTAATAAATAAACCTCTTTGTTTCAGATATACTATGGTATTTGTGTAATGTTAACATTAACAGCCAGCTGGGTGACATCTACACACTGTATAAAGCACATGTACCTTGAAGAATACCCACCCTCCAGTCATGGCATGGTTTACAGCACTGAGTCTTCTCCCATGGTCAATAATTTTACTAGGCAACATACAAATGTAAGAATGGTGATTCTATTATGTTAGCATGTGTTAAGTGCGTAAGCTTAGGGCTGAGCTCTCATGAGCCAGTAAAATAGTACCAGATCTTGAGCTGGTTATGAACGAAGGAAACCTGGATCCACCAATATTTCATCAGTCATATATGGTTACCCTGCTGAAATTGAAGGAGTACACTGGATAAAAACTTTAATTGTGATCTTTTTTGAACAGCTTTGGTGGAAGTCTTAAAAAAAGAAATATCTGTCAGCCTTGACCAAGATAATAGGTTTTATCGCCATTCATGTTTTTTTTTAAATCTTGGTAAATTTTTTCTATACTCAAAAAGAACCCCTATAAGCAGGAAAAACCTTAGTGACATTCAGCACTCACTGCCTTATTGATCTGGTAGTTGCAAGCGCTACTGCTGACTGATTGCTGATGCTCTGGGTTGGATTCCCAGGTTGTTTACTTGTCTGGAATTTCTCAGTAGCACCCTGGAGTCTAGATTTGTGCCCGATTGATTGCAATAAGCTTGCCCCTATTACATGGGACTTAAACATAACTGACGATGTCGGCGCCTCATATATATGCGTGGACAACCACGGGGAAGGCGCGGGGCGCGGCGTACCGAACCCGGCTACGCGAGCGCCGCTGCGCGCCCTACCACTCACTGAGCTCACAGACGTCGGCCACTCCGGGCATTTCTTTGTACGGTCTTCATATGTTGAATTAATGTTAATTGTGGTATTATATCTATTTTTATACAGACCGTTGCTTTTATTATAAAGTCCCAACCGAGTCTATTCATTGATCCGGCTCGAAGGACCAATGAATAGACTCGGTTCGGTACGCCGCGCCCCGCGCCTTCCCCGTGGTTGTCCACGCATATATATGAGGCGCCGACGAAATGTGGGTGTAATATAATAGGTAGACCTCTGCCCAACCCTTCAGGGTAACAAGACATGACATTACGTTATGTTATAATATGCAGCATTATTTTCTGAAATTCTCTTCTTTGTTTCAGCAACTCTACAATGCGCCATTCTTTACAGCTTGGTTCTGCACCAACTGGTTGATATTCTTTTACCCCCTCTACCTGATAGTAAAGCTCATACATAACAAGTGTAAGTCTGCCAACGACATTGTGTTTGATGCCTTTAGTGACTTCAAAGAGAAGGGGTTCACTTTTGGTAAGTAAATTTTAGAGTAGGAATTAGTATACAAAGAATTATATGATTTACATAATAATATCTTGCGTGAGATGAAGATAAAAGCTATGAACCTAGGGTCAATTTAAATAATTAAGCTTGACTTGTAGATGCTCAGATGCCAGACCAAAATGACCTTAGTTGTTATGAATTTCTCACATTGGTATAAATTAAAAATACAAAATGAAAATAAAGAGAAAAAAAATTGTTTATTTGCGGCAAACAAGACGCAGTAAAAAAAACAAGTTGTGTGAAAATATAATACCTATATGTTAGTCTTGTTTGAGTTTTACATGTTTGATTTAGCTAGTTAGTATCCATGACCTGACATTCTGTTTGGGTCTGTTTAGGGTAGGAGTTCCATTTCAATTTCAAAGTCACTTGCCATGTGACTTTGCAAGCTTTCGATGTAGCTTCCAATTACATCTTGAGCAGATTACCAGTAGCACCATACTAATAGAGCATGCATCAGTAAAAATCATATTCTTTCAAACAGCACGCTTCATAAGCCGATGCGGTCTTTTCTGCCTGCTGTGGACAGTCACAATCTACATGTACACATATGCACTGAAGATCTTGCTCTCCACTGATGTGATGGCACTGTTCGCCACCAATGTATCATGCATCTACCTACTGTCATGGGTCATACTACACGAGCAGTTTGTTGGAGTCAGGGTGAGTGATGATGACAGCCGAGTCAATTCGTATAGAAGCGAAACGTGACGTTTGATACGCCTTAAAACTGTTGGGTAACGGCACGTTTTTAAATCTTTCGGAGTGAGAGTTCGCCTCTGTACGAAGTTGTCTCTTTTTACGTTTTATGTTACGGTCGCATATGGTACGTCTGTGTGCCGTTTTATGCGAAAATGTGAGATCAATTCCATATAAGTAATATGACGCCGCGCCGCCCGCTCGCTTCTCGTCGTAACGTTTTATACTCGCAGCGTAAGAATTCACGATAAGTTTTGTACAAGGATTATTCAATGCCGATTACGTATCTTTTCTTATGAGCCTAGCTCCGGCCCTTAGACTTTACTATCTGATCGACCGCACTAGAATAAATTTAGAACACAGGTTTGATAAATTGTAGCCTGCGGGAAAGCAGAGAATGTTCGAGTAAACCTTGTACAGTCACTAGCACCAGTATGTATACACTTAGAAACATTCAAAAGCGATTTTCTCGTGGAATAACGATAACTTTGTGCTAAAAGAACCTATTTCATATTGGTATAGGTTCCCAAATACTATATCTATAACAACATAAAATTACAACAAATGCAGAAGGAGAAAATCACTTTTTAAAGTTGCTCAGTGTATACATATTGGTGCTCGTGACTGTACCCTCGGGAACTCGGGGTAAATGACTCTGTTTCGTTTGATAAAAAAGATAAATAGTAAGACAGTAAAAGCCTCATATTACACTTCTTTCTTTTTTAAAGATGCCCACTTCTGCTTTCGTAGCCTTTGTTTTTTTTTTTGAGGGTGGGAAATCATCAAATGACTTCTCTGGGTGGAGCGAAAAGGAGTGTCAGTTTCTTACTGACTAAAACCCATCCATGTTCCTTCCTTAATCGTTTCCGGGTAGCGAAACCCTTTCCAACAATCCCGCTTAGGCTTTCGTAGCCTATAGATGCCATAAGGTCCACGGTAGGGCGTGGTTGCGTGAGCCCGATTTCACTACCGCTAGCCGCGGCCGGAAACAGTGCCGTTTGTTCTAAACTCATAGGTACTTTATTTACCGATTTTACAATCTTGAATCGTGGTCACGAATAGAATCTCGAGATCGTGTCGCCTGATTAGTGAGTTAAAGTTTAATTAATGCCAATTATGAAACACGGAAACCGTTTTCTAAAATTTGAACTGAGTTAATTACACTCTGTTTACTATAAACTTTACAATAATAAGAGCCATATTCACTCCTGAAAGTGTAAGTACACATAAACTTCGTGTTTCCTTCCAGTAGAAAATTCGACTCAAGTATACGAAAGAATCTTAATAGTCAATCAAGATTCGCTGAAAAAAAAAGTGTGCCCTTGTCAGCTACTTTTGACTAGGGCTATCTAAACCAATACGTAAACTGAGAAGTTAAACTGTTTGTTTATTTAAAATAGGTAAAGTCTGAAAGTACGGGTCAAAATACACATAATACTGATAGGAAGCTACACTATTGCCGAGTCCTTTAAGATAGGTTTTAACTTTTAAGGTACTCCTAAGTTGACTTCCACGCGGATAAAGTCGCGGAGCTAGTGCCTAAGTATATTGACAATAGATATAACTTATATCATAACAATATTTTAGATCGTAGCAGCAATACTATGCGACACGGGTATTGCTCTCCTCGCGTACATGGACGGCATCACGGGCAGCTCAACTCTTGGAGGAGTTGTCTTAGCTGCTTGCGCGGCCGCTGGTTTCGCCATATTTAGGGTAAGTTTTAGTTTGCGTAGCACATTCTTGACATGACTTTTCTATTTCTCCCGAATTTTGTTAACAGGTCGTTGAAGCCGCCCTTAAGACGACCCATTGACAAAGAAAACACCTGTATGATGATAAAGTGCAATGAATAGTCATGAGTACAAATGGATCTTGTCGCCACATAAAACTTAGTGGAGGACATTTCTCTTAGTGGAGACACAGACGATCTGCTGCTAGCGATCAAACAATAGCCGATTATTTATTTTAGCCTTAGTTGTCCGACTGCAGGACAAAGGCCATTTCTCCTTTCCATTTCTCTCTGTCTGTGTATATAGCTAGAGTGGAAAAATCCTGTATGCAGGCGTCGAGCTTCTCTCACCATGTTCTCCGAAAAATATAATACACCTTAGAAAAAATACAGATTTTAGCAAAAAGCATGTACCTAAACATATATCTATTAACGTGTCTATTTGCTAAAATAATAAAACATTGGTTTACCGGACTTGCGAGCAGTTTTGTCGCCGAAAATAGGAAAGGCATAAAAGCATTACCTTGGAAAGTTTGCCCACTGACACTCACGCAATTGGTAGCTAAACAAAGCAGGCCTTTCACGCTGTGTCCTTCCTACCAATAACATTGAAGGCGTCATGTAGGGCAATCATTTTAAAGCGAAACAGTAGGTAGTAACTACCTGTTGTAGTAGTCGGGAATCGTCGAATCGTTTTACGCAAGACGCCCATGACTGTCCCATTCGTCAAGTGGTCGCAAGCGCTACTGCTGAGCATAATGTCCTGGGTTCGTTTCACAGGTCGGGCAATGTGTTATTGGGTTTTCCATTTAGCATTTCTCAGTAGCAGCCCGGAGTCTGGATTTGTACTCGGTTGATGGCAATAGGCTCACTGCATATTACATGAAACTTAAAAATAATTGGCGATATGTGGTTGTTACTGTAAATAAAATAATATGTAATGTTACATTGAAATAATATAGTTTGTTGCCAACCAGAACAATTGATCATTAATTATTATACAGTAAACAAATTACGAGTCTTTTTGGCCACAAACTATAAATTATTTAATGCTTAAGTCATTGACTGCCACGCAGCAGACACAATAGAAAAACTATTGTTTGTCGGTCACACGGTGACCGCGTTGGCGTTCAACGTGTTAAATCGCTTTTAAAGTTTCGTCCCGGTCGGTTTCTCTGCCTAACCTTTCGGAGACATAGGCGTGATGTTATATACGCCGATGCCTCTAAACCCGTCATAATTTTGGTCCAGGTGTTGTTTAGAAAAGTGATGGGCGATGTGAACTCTGGTCAGCGCGCCCTGTTCTTCTCGATCCTGGGCATAGTGAACGCGTCTCTTCTGTGGCCGCTGTGCCTGGCGCTGTACCTAACTGGCTCCGAGATGCTGCCTTCACAGCGCATGCCCTGGATATACCTGCTCGTTGCTAGCATTGCGTTGCTCAGTAAGTACAAAGCCTTTTTGAATGTGGTAAAGGAAATTCACTTCTATAGTTATTGGGATCATCCCAATACAGGGTAGAAAAAAAAAATATTTAGCCCGTTAGTCAGATAATAAAAAAATATAAGACACGTATTTTTTGCTTTATCATATTTAAAAAAATTGACAAGTTGGGAGTGGGGGCGCGCTACGTCACAACTCTGTTTAAAATCTACAAAGGAGTGACGTCATGACACATTTTAACACGATGTATTGTCTTGTAATCTTTTGATTTTTTTAATTTTTTTTTATTTAGCCTACACTGTCCCACTGCTGAGCAAAGGCCTCCCCCAAATCCTTCCAGACATCTTTCTCTTGAGCCACCTCGATCCATCCCTTGTGGTATGCGTCTAGGTCGTCTCGCCACCTCTTCCTGGGCCGGCCTCGACGGCGCCGTCCATCCTCAGGCACCCACCTTGTAGCGACTATTGCCCAGCGGTCACTCTGCATGCGGCTAACGTGACCCGCCCAATCCCATTTTAGCTTGGCAGCTTTTTTGCTAACGTCAACGATCCCAGTTTTGGAGCGTAGCGTGGCATTTCGTATTCGGTCAGTTCGTTTAATGCCCAAAACGCTGCGCTCCATAGCTCTTTGGCAAACCCCAGGGCGTAACTTTTGCGATTCGGTGAGCGACTAGGTCTGAGCACCGTAAGTTAAGACGGGCAGGATACACATATCGATAAGTTTTCGCTTCAGGGAAATCGGTAGATCACCCTTCATTAGCGTCTTCATGGACCAGTAACTTTTCCAGGCATTTTCGATGCGGCGATCGATTTCTTTTTCTTGCCTGTTTTCGAAAGAAACTAACTGGCCCAAGTAGATGTACTCATCGACATAAAGTATTTCCTGCCCATCCAGCTCGATCCTATGCTTAGCATTGTTGGTCATGGCTTTAGTTTTGGTCCGATTCATCACGAGTCCAACCTTGAGGCTTGCCGTGCTTAGGTCTTGAAGCATAGTCTCTAGTTGCAGAGCTGTGGGGGCAAAAAGGACTATGTCGTCGGCAAATCGGAGGTTTGTCAGTCTCCTGCTGCCGACTTCAATGCCCATGGTCATCCACGAGGCTGCCAGTGTTCTAAATACCTCTTCGAGAGTAGCTGTGAATAGTTTCGGAGAGAGTGGGTCACCCTGCTTAACACCTTTGTGTATTCTAAACGATGGTCCTGTATTATTCAGTCTGAGGTTTGCAGTGCTGTTGTGGTATATATTCTTAAGCAGATTTATATATTGCTGTTCTAGTTCTTGGTTTTCTAGCGACTTGAATATTTCTGAATGTTTGATGCTGTCGAAGGCCTTCGTGTAATCAACGAAGGCTAAGTAGAGTGGTTTGTTGTATTCAGAATGTTTTTCTATTAGCTGGTTTAAGGCGTGTAAGTGGTCGGTTATTGAGAAGCTAGGGCGAAATCCGGCTTGTTCTGGTGGCTGATGTTTATCCAGTTTCCCGTCTATGCGGTTATGTATTACCTTGATAAAAGTTTTGTAAATGTGAGATGTTAAACTGATTGGACGGTAATTGCCGATGTCCCCTTTGTCGCCTTTTTTATGCAGAAGTACTATATTTGAATGGCACATCGTTTTTGGAACTTTTCCTAATTTTAAAATACTGTTAAATAGGTTCGCAAGATGCAAATGTGGGGCAATAAAGTGATAGAGCCGATTTTAAGGGCTTCAGTAGTAATACCATCTTCTCCAGGACTTTTATCATACCGCATTGTATTAAGCGCTTACTTCATAACCGGTTATTGGGGGAATAGAATCTGAAGGATTGTATTCGGTATTGTTATAGGTTAGTGAGTGATCTTTTGATTACGTGAAAAAAAAAATACGTGTCCAATATTTTTTGATAATTCTCCTTCTTCTTCTTCTAACCCAAATACTGGAAGCTAACCGTGTATTTTATTTGCAGTTTTCCACCTGGTATTTCAGTTCGGCAACATCGTAACGTACAACATATTTGTTTCACTGTCTCTAATTACCGCAGTTCCTGTCTCAGCAGGTAAATTGACGAAGCTAATTCTAAAATTACAAATAATTTTATTTTAATTGATTGGCTTTGGTAAGCCCTGTTTATACGAGGAAAGTTGCTTGACCAAGAGGCGAGAAAGTCAAGGTCCATGCGATACACGTGGGCGAAAATGTCCACGCGGTACTCGTGGGCGAAAATACTCACGCGATACTCGTGGACGAGAATGACCATGCGATACTCGTGGACGAGAATGTCCATGCGATACTCGTAGACGAGAATGTCCATGTGATACTCGTGGACGAGAATGTCCATGCGATACTCGTAGACGAGAATGTCCATGTGATACTCGTGGACGAGAATGTCCATGCGATATTCGTAGGCGACAATGTCCATGTGATATTCGTAGACGAGACTGTGCATGCGATACTCGTGGGCGAGAATCGTTCGGAGATGTATCGCACTCTTTAATTTTCTTATTACTCTCCTCGTGTATACGAGGCTTTAGTTGAACAAAATACATAACTGATGTATACTTGCTAATGTTTTTTTTTTAATATTTATCGTAGCATTGGACGTTGTCCTGTATGGAGTTCAGTTTGAAGGAATGAACTTAGCTGGGCTGATACTCATCGGGGTCGGCTTCTTCTTGGTTATGTTCCCCGACAACTGGCCCGATTATATCATGAGGCTTTTGAGGTAAGAATGATGAATTTATCCTTATTGCGGCCTTTGATTTGTAAGATTATTGATGACGTCAATTTATCAGCTCCGTAGGTCGACCACAAACTTGTAGAATGAATCATCAATATTTGATGCAACTTATAAACTATTCAATTGAGACGAGTTAGAAAAGTCTAACCAAATGCCTAGTTTTAGATAAATCGTTAAGTCTTAAATGACGGCTGTAGGTATAACGACTTATACGTCTACTTACTCTATCTACTACGAAGCCAAATACTCAGCCCCAGTTATGGAATTAAGGTTTCTATCTGTTCGGATTTGTCCGGCTTTCTTATAACAAAGCGAGAAAAGTCCGGACGGGAGTCCGGGAGATTACTAATTATGGAGATTGTTTTATAAATACAGATTTTTTTTATGAGTAAGTACTAAAAAAGAAAGATAAAAAGTAAGATGTCCGTAATTATTTTTGCAATATCGTCAAGTCTTTTCGAATTCCAAAATGTTAATCCTTCACGCAATCAATCCTAAATTAATGAAGCAAACTTCACCCGCCTGGTTTCAGGATCATGTTCCTCCACACATCCAAAACTAAGCATCACAATCCTCCCACCAGATGGAGCCGCAGTCGCAAGCGGGGTAGCAACGGCACGGGCCGCAGCCGCGACGCGATGGACTTCCGCACCGGGTACATACGCTCGCACCTGCGCTCGCCCTCGGGCCGCGTCAGGTGACCGCCCGAGCCCAGCGCGCCCACCTAGCAGCCGCTACTCGTGGTGTCCTGCGCGCCAGGGTACTACGAGCATGCTGTCAGGAAATCTGTGTAGACAGACTTAGTGTGAACTCTTTTTGCCCGTTCGGCTTGAATCGGTAAATCACTCTCATTGAAGAACTGTCCAGTCGGTTGACAAGGAAAACGTTGTTGCCAGTGCCAACCAGCTTCCTGACAGGGCAGCAGCCAATCTACCACTGCCTCAAATATTTAACAACTTAATAAAAATTCCTAATAAATTGGCAAGAACTCTGAACTGAAAGTGATTTATTTATACGGGCTAGGTCAGTAACTATATCGGAAGGAAAAGTGAAGGACAACATCGTGTGGAATGTGAACTTTAGTGGTTTGAATTCGTCAACACGCCGTGCGCAAGCGTTGTGATCAATGCTCAATCCTTCTCTATATGAGAAGCGATTGCAGTGGGACAATTACAGGCTAGTATTATGTGTGTAATTGTATTGTTGTTATGTGAATGTAATTGTATACAGCTTCACTTGTATATTTCGGATATAGACGTCTTTTTTCACACTCGGCTCTCGATAACGCCGCGTCATCAGTCGTCGTTCAAGGATTTATATCGTTAGACTCTCCCTCACCGTACTTACATCGTGGTAAAAAGTGTCCCTAAAAAATAGTGAGCTCACATATCCAGCACGGTGCGATAGATACGATTTCCACTATGATTGAACGCGACAATACTATACAAATTAAATTTTAAATTAATTTATTTGCTTAGGTTTGGTACAAACAACTTAAAAGCTATGATAGTGTGTTACAATTATAACTAAGCACGAGGCTCACAGAAAAACTTCAACGAAACAAACGTGACCATCTTTTGTGCGCGGTGGAGCGAATCCAACGATTTAAATCTTTGTCGTTTTCGGATTACTGACTTAATTTAACTGGCAAGTAGAGCTCAGATTAGGTCCCAAATTACATCAATCGATAATATCTCAAACGTTTTCGCTTAGACTAGTGGTTACGTAGTTTCGTGCGCGTCTAGTACGCGGTAGAAAATCGATTGATATTCGAAGTTTGCGCGAATTTATTCTTAATTTTGAGTAACGTGTTATTTTTATATGTCCCAGCTTGACAGTTCTAGTATTGCGGAGCTATGCATCTGTCGTAAAATCGCGTTATTGATTCGGTATTGTCAGTGCGACAGTCGTGACGCGCGACGCTCGGCCCGACTAGACAAACCTTCTTTTACGACGAATAAAATCTAGTATAATAAAAATGTAAGCAGGTTTTCGTAACTTTAACAAATATGAATTTATGATATTGTATAGTACAGCGCAAACTTTAATAGGTAGGTACTCCATAAACACATTACAGCTTATTATTTCCTGTTCGATGTTAGGACCTTACTGTCCAAAATGTCCATTATAAATATTCCAATTCAATATACAAAGTTAAGATATACCTATGTATAAATAGAACATTCCTACCACTCTCTAGCAAGTTTTAGTTGTAACTAAATAACTTAGCACTCGTAACTATTCTTATCTAATGGTTCTTGCATACTTGTCTCGGTGTTGTGATTCACCCGTAGATTTAGAGTTAGTGGACCACTTAAAGGTGTGAAAAAAGGACAGAAATTAATATAGAAAAAAATATATCAATAGTTTCTAAACACAACACAATTTAAGACTTCAATATTCTTTCTACTAGCTTCATTTTTCAATGACAATAATAACATAGAAGCTGATAATATATTTTAAAGTACCCATGCATTGGCGAAATAGACTTTATTTCATACCTTTAAAGGTCCTAGGGGATGGCTTCCGAATTTATAAATTATTACTCGATCTCAAAGAATCTAGTCAAATATTATAGTCAGGGTAAATTATATACTAGAAATAACAATAATTCTATAGTACTGTGAAGGCGATCATGTCTATTCTAGCCAGTCGATGCTAAATCGCTTATAAAAAGGGTATTTCGCATGCTATATGCAAGAGTAGGAAAAAGTATGGGGAATCGGAAAGAGGAACTTTTCAAGCACAGATTTGGAATACAATGTAATTATTTACTGAACAGCCTAATTCATGGATATTGCTCATTCAACGGCATTTTTATCAGTGTAGCTATTAAATTATTATCATGTTTTAAAAATCTTCTATTATATTATAGTCTTAGTAGGTACACTCCTTAACTTTAAGCTGTTCAGTGAATAGAGCGAAGAAGGTTTTAATCAACTTTGTTATATAAAATAATCTTCAATCTTATCTATTCGTGTTTATCTAACACTTTAGTTTAATTCTCACGTTTCCCTATATAATGTAAGTATTACAACCGCCCCAATGTAGTGTTAATTCATATTATATTGTAGCACTTTATAGACTATTATAATTATGTAATGAATGTAAAGTCGTAGAGTAGTGGTTAGTATCACATTATCCGTTTTCGGATGTTTTATAGATGCGGTATGACGTTTTGTATGATTCAAGATTGTTAGCTTAGTGGTCATTATAGGAACAGCTGATCATTTATTGTTGTTGTCATAGTGGGTACATGTAGAGAATATTAGGTAATAAGTAGTTTCAGAGGCTACTATGCCTAGTTCACTTCCAAATACGACGTCCTTTGGACTGTAATCGATTCTAAAGAGTATTAAAATCGATTACGATCCAATACAAAGTGTACCTACGTCTTTTTTTTCTTCCATGTACTCATGATTGACGCAGACTCTTGTATTACGTCTATGATTCGATTGTTTGGTCTCGTTCACATGTTACTTAATGACGATAAAGCGATATGCCGATTCGTTACGTGTTGCGTAAGTTAGCATTCTTGACCTAATGACGGAAGCAAGTGACGATCGCATAACGCAATTATATTATACCTTGAAGCTATTTCCCGCTAACACTAATAGAATTAGGTGTTAAGTCCACGGAGATTTAAGTAAATTGAGTACTAATATAGGTTCAAGTGGGGAATGTTTATCGCATTCGCTGGAATGTTAGGTGGGCAGCTGTCAATGACATTCGCCGGCGCCACTTAAAGGCCATGTAGACTCTTGAGACCGGCATGCAATGCACGTGTTCTGATACAAGAATACGTGCACGATCCTCGATTGTCTAATGTTTTCTATAGCAACATTGTCCAGCTTCTCGCGGTGATGTCTTGTGCTGGTCACTAACACTCCATGCGTTAACTCCTATGTGCTTGTACGCCTTTATAGCCTGATATTCTAAGATTGTTAACGCTTAATCTTTTAGGCTGCTTAACTCGGGTACATTAGCAAATAGAAGAGCAAGCATAGTTTCAGACTGCACATTGATGATTTAACGCAACACTGCCATTATTTTTGTCAGGTTCTATTCTAAACTCAGTGCCTTCAACACGCATTGCAATGTATGGACAATAAACACATATTTGTGTTGAAGGCACTGACCCTAGAATGGATCAAAATAATATTGAGCATGTATGTGTGTGCAGGGCTCTGAAAACAGCTTTGTTCATGGTAGTGTATGTGTTAATAATTAATATACTTAGTTGTATGTAACATGTAAACGATATCAATGATTTACTTTGAACAATTGCAGTAAAGCGAAAATGTATAATAAAATAAAATGACATTAATACATTAAAGTTAAAACAATGTAACACACGTTAACCATTGTTTTTGGATGGTTTGTTTATATGTAGTTGCGTGCCTTTACGATGTTGAAGAGTATGTACGTACCTTTGTTAGTTGTTGATATTTGTTAGTGTTCGCGTCATTGTGTTTTATATACCTGTTCGAAGAAAGTTATCTCAATCGGTAGTATTATATTGACTATTGTATTATATGTTCGTATTAATCCTACTTCGATATAAGTTGTATGATACTCACGTAGTGTATTCCCACTTCAAACTATCCCATGACTAACCCTTTGCTAAGTATTTTTATGTGTTGTTGTATACCCTTGACGTAAATGTATGCGGTCGGTAGTTCTGTACTGAGTCGTCCTTATGACTGGCGTGTATGACAGTACTTCGTATCGTCTTAGCTCAATGTCTCTGTTGTGACTGATATTTTTTACCACGCTTACTGTAGATACTTGAGTTATTTTTGTATCGTCTCATATGTTTTAGATAATTGTAGCTCCGTGATTTGTAATCCAATTATCTAAATTTAAATAATATTTAATAAATAGAGAAATTTAAACTCAAAACTTTTGTAATTCGATGATCTCAAACGATTAATGATGTTAAAAATTTTGTACATTGGTTATTGTTTCTACAGTCTTTATTGCTCGTTTTAAATTGTAAAAATTTTAAAGACTGAATAAAATGAAGTTGACTAAAATTCAATTATGCAGTCATGGATGTTAGTCTAGTCTTAGTTTATAGGGATTACTGATGATAATGTTTAATTCGGTACGTAGAGTATGTAGGGTCGTGTACATCGGTGTTTAGACTTAGATGGTAACTGATAACGTGTATTTAGGTCTCACATGGTTATGTAGTGCAACCTTGTATGTGTCTCAACATTAACTGCGAGTAGTGAACACGAGATAACACCTTGGCCCCTGTGATTCATTTTGTTAAATAAAGTAGAAGTAATTTGTTGGTCAAGAATTAAAATTTGTCATAAAACATCGCCTTTTCATTCCATACTCCTAAAATTATACAAATCTTACATTGACTAATGCCAGTCTTGTTTTATTGTGATCATCACATTGTATGAAAAGATTTCATAATACAAACAAAAATACATTCAGTTACAATTCATATTATCCTAGATTGTATTACATTAGCTAGGAGTCCATTTTCACATGCACATTAAGATTCCGTAATCACAGACGTTACTGTTTGATTACGTATGTTTCATCAAATATTACTACTGTTCACTCGATCCCACCGCCATATGGTGCCATCGTCACAACAAGTCAGCAGGATCTTGCCATTGCGGGACAGCGTCACCTGAGAAAAAAAAAATCTATATTGGCATCTAACACACATTCACTAACACTAAGCGGCACTTAAATAGAACTTAAAATAATGTTAGTAAAAACGCGCATTAGAGCAATATGCTCAAATATCATAGCCGATATTGGTAGAACTAGTGAGTGTTGAACGCCATTGTCACATATACGTACGTGACAATCCAGCGAATGCCCTGTACGCCAACGACACAAATATGTGACAATTCGGGTACACTATAACACGAAATAAACAATTAAATCATTAGTGAGTGTTTATATAGGTAGATATCTTAAAAATTGAAGCTCTCGTACACATTTAATGACATGAACCAAATTACAAGACACCATGTATATTGGGAAATTCATGATAACAAGAAGAAATAAATTTGTAGCATGGCGTGGAAGGTACACGCGCGTACGCTTATGCTCTGGCGATGGCGTTCAAAAGGCTAAAGATACCACTTTTACGCCTAGTTTCCTTTGTAGTAAAACGAGAAGTTCTGGAGTATTTTGATTCAAAATAAAAACATTCACACCTGTCTGATGGCAGCTGCGCATCTCGAATGCACCAGCTGGGACACTCGAGAGCCGCCCGCCACGTTGCCAAGCTCCCACACCATCGTCTTGCCGCATTGATTGCCGAGCGCTATCACCTGTAAATTAATAGAATACTCTTTACAATGTACCTATAGCATGTAAATTGTAGATACGAAAATTATTTTATTTTTATTTTATTTTTTATGTTTTTAAAAATAGTTTTAGACGTCAATAATTTTTTAAAACTAGATAATGTCGGCGTTTTTTATCTCACCATCTTCTCTAAGAAAAGCCAAAAAAAACTCAATTCCTTTAGGAAATTCAAAGAAATTGATTGATTGGTGATTTGATTATAATGTTATGCAATTTATTAACAAGTTGAAATCAGTAAAGAGAAAAGAGTTTCTCACCCTCTGACTGTAGTCCACAGCAAACCGAATGAACCATATCTCACACTCTTTGTAATCAAACCTATGCACTATGGTGACAGAGTTGTCGCCGGGACGTAGCTCCGGGTCTTCTAGACGACCTGGCTTCCAACAGATGATGGCGTTCTCGCACGACTGAAGAAAAATATACATGACATAAATGATTATAGAAGAACCATTTGCAAGCAGAATATACTCCAATCATTAGATCATCACAGGAACTTACTTTAGACAAAATGAGATCACCCATCCATCTAACACAATCCACATAGTTTCTATGAATATCTCTAGTAGAAAAGTCAGGAAAGTGTTCCTTCAATGAATTGAAAGGCCTCAACGCTCTGTGTGGGTTGAAACTGTAGCTCTGCTTTATAGCTTCATGCATGGACGGCTTGTCTAGACGCCATAGCTTGAGTGAATGGTCCATGCCACAGGACATGATCCTTTCGCCTTTGAGATCGAAATCCGCACTGAGTACTTCATCCCTGTGCCCTTCAACACCTCCGAAGATAGCGATACAGACATCTGTCATGATGTTCCATAGTCGTAAAGCATGGTCTTTGCTTGCAGACAGCAGTAGGTTCGGGTCTCTGGGATGGAACTTGACCTCGTTGATAGCATGTCCATGGCCTATGTAGTGCTTGATACAGGTTTGTGTCGAGGGTTGGAAGACGCGCACGACGCCGCGGGACCCTGCTACCGCTAGGAGAGGGAGCTTTGTCTCTTCTTCATATGACCAGGCACATGTGTAGAATGTTTCTTCAACCTGCAATTATAATGTGTTATTCTGTTTAGCTAGGGGCACTAATCAAATCACAAGTAAATAGTTGTCATCACCACTTATGGACATTTGAAAGCTGAAATCGCTAATGGATATGACTTTCATGTGCCTTTAATTTTATTAACACTGATTATTTCTTTTAGCTGTTTCAAATATGTTTTCAGTAGGTTCTTAGGATTTTAGACAAATAGAACTGACTACAGATAAAAATGGTACAGTAAAACAGAATCACTCTAATTTCTATAGCCATCATACTATTATACCAGCATCTTCATGTTTACTTGTATTTGTTTTAGAGAGTAATTTAAAAATTCATATAATATAAAACTCCCACATAACCTATAACACTTACATCAGGATCAGCATAACACTGCAGAAACTTGAAGCCCCCGGAGTCAGGACATTCATATATGGACACTCTGTTGCTGCCAACCACTGCAAACACCTGTGGCTGTCCCTCACCTAAGTGGTGGTTGAACTGACAACCAAACAGTGGCAGCCCATGGTCCTCTTTGGCACTACAGCTGGGGATTCAATTTGTTAAGTATGAACTCAGAGAACCATAAATACTTGTATTTATCATTATTTGAAATGGTTCAAATTATGTTTACATACTTGAATTTGTACGGCGGTTTCACTTGTTTCGTAGTCTTTTTCTTGCCTCGTCTGCGCTTCTTCACACGCGAGTTTGTTGGAGTTTCGCTGCGTGAAGTATTATCTGTGTTCGAAGTACTTTCAACGCTTGAAGTATCATCCTAAAACACACCGGATTTACAGCAACAGTAAGTCAGTGACCTCCAACACAAAGTCATTTGGATAGTTATTACTATATAAAGCACATATATCGCACAGGAACAAAGCAAACTTTGTTTAATTACAAGTCACATTGTTGAGTCATTTTACAACATGAAAAACAGTTCATACTCACGGCCTCATTTTCCGAAAAGTTCATTCTAGTAACTATCTTTCGTTAGTGTAACGTCCTATAGTTTATTTTTATGGATTTCATACAAATAATGAGATTATTTCCTAATTAATTCCTTTTGAGATCGTTTATCAGCTGACAACAGCGTCTGAAACGTCAAATGTCAAATTTTCGCGGGAGCCGATCCATCGTTTAAAGAGTGAGGTGCGTTTACAAAGTACAATTGTTGCGTTCACTATAGTTACATTACATCATAATAATAATTAATAGATTGGTTATAAAGTTCTGAAATCAATCAATTTTGGCCTTAGATTCGAAATCCAATCTTCCATATGAGATTTTTAATATTTTAACTCTTACGCTCGTGTACTTGTACTTTACCGGCGTTATCATTTTACTCGTGGTTTCGGGTGTTACCTTAGAGCATTTAACCCATGAAGGTATAGATAAAATGGAGACCACACTCCGAATACCTACTTGAAGCTATACCTATGTATCGCTATCTCGCTCTTTGTGGGCAGCCCCTCTCTTTCTCAGTAGGGTAACCTTTATTTTAGTTTTCCTGGGACACGCTTGTAGTTACTTTCCATTTAGTGATTAACATATTTATAAATTTCTCTACATCACTGTTTACTACTTAGATTCTAGCTTCTAAAGATTGTATGCAACATGATATGATGCATGTTTATGAAATTACGAAAAAAGTTGTTTGATAAAGTGTGAAACTTGTGATGTTTCTGAGTGTGTAAATTTGGCTGTTTGTCATTAATCATACAAAAAGTTCTGGGTAGACGTATTATACAGAATTTTGCACGAAAATAGAGCATGACCAGAGGTGTAATTGCACAACACTCTACCAGAGAAAAATAGTTATCATTGTGACAGTTATTATAAATTTTGTCTGCATAAAAATGTAAGTATCGTTATGGATTCAGATTGTTATTGATAGCGTCATACGCAATTAGAATGCATGACATAGGTTTAGTTACCGCGGGTAATGCGATATGAATGACTGTGATAAGTGAGGGTTCGGGAGAAGCTGAAAAATACTTTTTAGTTTTGCGTAAAAACTAAAAGGAATTTATTAGGGATGTACTTATAAATTACTATCAACTCTTTCTATGGGAACAATACACAAATCGCGAAAAAAAAACTCAGTTTAATTATTTTTTTAGATTACTTAAACATAATGGACAGCAGCTTTTTTCGAGTATTCTGGGTTAGTCAGTGTTCAGAATTTTTTACCATGTGGGCAAATGAATATTATTTATATATATTATGCGGGACTGTAATAGGAACAGTGTGAAGCCTCAAAAAAAAAAAAAAAACATATTCCGAATTAAATCATTTATTTAACCTTATTTATAACTTCTCAATTATACATGACTGAATATCATTGCTCTATGTACTGACTTTCTGTCTCTTACCACGTAAATCACTGAGTATATTTTCTGTATGTCTCTTTAAGTGAGCACGTATACGCATGTTAAAAAACGAATTAGCTATTTGCTTAACTATCTTAGTGTCATGCAAATCATTACAGTAAATTGATTCCGTGATGGGATGATTAAACATTCCCTGCAACAGAGGAGTAAAAGTTGTGATACGACATTAATTAATTTGTTTTCTATATTATTCGCTCTAAGTTGGCCCATCAAATTAGCTTGTTGAAAAACTTTGTCACAATATTTTACAATTTTGTAAGCTGCTACCGAAGGGAAGTACAGTTTGCCTCGGTTTACAAATGTCGTAAATGAATTAAATTTATTTATAATCATAGAATATGTATGATCTGTTGGCAGACTTTGCAGTGCTACTAACGCATTATAACAATGTTCACAAGACATGTGGGTAAGAATTTGTTTTATTAAATAACCAGTTATATAATATAATATATTTTCGTGGTATGGACTAGTATGAATTGCGTCTAAATTTTGAAACACATTTTCAACATCTTGTTGAAAGTCAGGTTCTTCCCGAGGTCGAAACAAACTTTTCGGTTTATTGAAATCGAAGACTTGTGAAGTTTCAAAACCATTTTCTATGCAGTTGGCATTTATGGACGGTTGAATAGAATGTCTGAACAACATCTTCCGCATTATATATCGGAACTCAAGAGGACACGGGTTATCTTGAGCCCGGCCGCGAGCCCTAATGCATGAAAAAAAAATTTCCAAGTTGTCTTGGGAACACTTAAAAGTCAACAAATATTTCAGTGGATTTTGCTGCAGTGTACACAAATCATTAACAAGTAATGGCAAACTACGATGTTCATCAAAAAACCTAGTGCAAGTTTTTCTGCGATGATTTAAAATACCAGTGCCATCTATCATTAAGGATTTTAAATACGTTCCAGTGTCACTAAATACTGGTTCCCAATAACGTTGGTTTTTCAACGATAATGGAGACTTGGAACCTTTTCCAAAGGGTGACTTTGAATTCATTAAATCAAAAAGTCTATCAATCACGTGCAAGAATTCTGATGTCGCTTCACTATTTAAAAAGTTAGGATGACCACTAACCCTCAAAAAATCTATTGCATCAGCAACTGATGAACTTAGTACTTGTGCAGCAAGCCTAACATTCATTTTTTTGTTTTTAAAATCTACATGTAAAGCGCTTAATTTATTGGCAAATTTCAAACCCTCTTCGTTTTGTACTTCGTGTAATTTTTTTATGTATTTAAACGATATATCTCCGGTACTTGACTTCATTTCAAAATCAGCCAACACATTTCTCGCAAGTTTTAACATATGAGCAGCGTCAAGTAGACAATAAATATTGCTCTTCCCGTTGGGATGTTCAAAGAACGGTATTAAATTATTTTGTTCAAGTGTACAGCCTAAATATTCGTAAGCCTTAACATTGGATGATGCACCATCACAGGTCAAAGATCTTACGGTGACACTAATTTCATCAAGCACAATTATTGCTGTTTTTATTAATTCTGATAGAAGTTCCCCAGGCAAATTATTTGCAATAAAAAAATATGCAATTGGACATTTAAAGCGTACACCGTATGAAACTATCTGAAATACGAGAGCTTCAGAAGCTAATTTTTCTGGATCACTTACAGTAATTGGTCCTAAATCAACGTAGCCAACGACTTTGTCCAATTTTCTTTTAATGCCATGCCATCAAATATTAAAGCAACATTTTTTAAATATTTTTTTTCCGGTAATTTGACTTGCTCTTTTAAATATTCGAGTACTTCAGATAAGAAACCAACATTACAATTAAAGAAAGACAAAGATCTTCGTATTGTTTCTACATGAGGCAAAGTTGTATATTTTCTTAAAAAATCATAAGCTTTGGGTGAATAGAAATTCAAAGTTAAAGCAAAGGCTTTGATTTCCTCACTATATCGAACACCATGTGGATTACTCGGGGGCCTTTTGAATTCCTTGCAGATATCAGCAAAACGCCCTTGTACAATATTTTCAATTTCTGACTGACTCGTATACTTTTTGATTATTGCCATTAAGGAAGACATATCGTGATGTTTTTTAGTTTGCCGCGCCACTTTTTGCTTAAGCATCTTAGTTTTCTTCTGAAGTATTTGTTCTTTAGTTGACTTTATTTTCACTTGCACGCCCCTATTAATCTTCGCAGGAACGCGATCTTCACTGCTGACCTAACAAAACAAGAAAACTTTGTGTGAAATCGTACTGATTTCACACAAAGTTTTCTTGTTTTGTTAAATATTCGAGTACTTCAGATAAGAAACCAACATTACAATTAAAGAAAGACAAAGATCTTCGTATTGTTTCTACATGAGGCAAAGTTGTATATTTTCTTAAAAAATCATAAGCTTTGGGTGAATAGAAATTCAAAGTTAAAGCAAAGGCTTTGATTTCCTCACTATATCGAACACCATGTGGATTACTCGGGGGCCTTTTGAATTCCTTGCAGATATCAGCAAAACGCCCTTGTACAATATTTTCAATTTCTGACTGACTCGTATACTTTTTGATTATTGCCATTAAGGAAGACATATCGTGATGTTTTTTAGTTTGCCGCGCCACTTTTTGCTTAAGCATCTTAGTTTTCTTCTGAAGTATTTGTTCTTTAGTTGACTTTATTTTCACTTGCACGCCCCTATTAATCTTCGCAGGAACGCGATCTTCACTGCTGACCTAACAAAACAAGAAAACTTTGTGTGAAATCAGTACTTTACATTAATGAATTTGTTTGTTTTATTGAAAGTTATTAGGAAATACAGGGTAAAATATAGCCTCCTCGAAAAATGGGCTATCCAACATTGAAAGAATTATTCAAATCGGACCAGTAGTCCTGAGATTAGCGCGTTCAACCAAACAAACAAACTCTTCAGCTTTATAATATTAGTATAGATTTGAATCTATACATAATATGATGTTATGTAAATGAGTATTTAATATTTTGTATGGGAAAGGGAAACTTACAGGTAACTCGTTAAGATTGCTTATATTTTCCAGAACTTTCCGACATTGTTTTTTATCAGTTGGTTCCTCAATATTGCCGCCAGCACGTTTCACTGCTATTTCCATAAGTGGAAAATTTCTATCAGAAATGTCAGAACTAGTGCTTGGTACAGCCAGAGGATCTATTTTCACCATATAGTCTTCATGCATTGAACTTATTATCTGAAAATTATAATATATTTTATAAAATTTTGCCTTTTGCCATACATTTGAACTATATTTCTAAATACGTAATATATATTATTGTAATACAGATATATAAACTATGTTAAATGTTTACCATGGCTGGTGGGACTGTTTCTTGATCTATTATATTAGGAACTGCTGTTTCTTTTAAGCGCCTTGTTTTTTTATAATAATCTGATTCTTGAAAATGTAAATTGCAAATCCGTGCACTTTCATAAAACTTGTTTTTCAATGGTACAATGGATAACCACAATTTTCTATGAGTACTATTTTTAGGAAATCTGAAAAAAAAGCATTTGATGGATATTAAATTTTTTGAATAGTGAGAAACAAAAATTTTATATTTAAAAAAATCACATAGTCCACAATCCTTAAGAGACATATATAATACTTAAGACTTTTTTTTTAATTAGTTCATGTTCCACGGAAATTCCCAGATATATCCTCAATATGGTTACACTACTTCAACATGACATAAAACAAAAAAAAACGTAAACAAAACATTAAAATTGCACATAGTCAATTAAATTCAATGTAAAACTATTTGATTCGGTCGTAATTATCATTAAATAATATGTTGAAAACACTGATAAAACATTTTAGGTAGAAATAAAGTGAAAAAAACAAAGAAATATGTTTGCAATGATTCAATGCCATAAATCACTTACGGGTGAAATCTTATATCACCTCCTGGACACCACTTACTTCCGCAACCACGCACTATACAATTTTGCACCATTTCTTGAATTATATCAATTATACCGTGAATAATCTCATTTAAAGCTGTGAACCGCAAAGTAAACAACCGCCATATTGCCTCTTATTTATTTTGACATAGGGTCAATGTTGCCACTTTATCGAATCCTAAGGAAATGGGATTCTAACTCCGTTATGAGCCAATCCAACTTTGCCTAAGGGACCGATAAAAAAAAAAAACACAATTAACTAATCGCGTTTTAACTATTTATTACTTTATATAATACCAGACAGCGTTTAACTTATGATTTTGTTATTGTGATGACTATTCCTAAGAATTTACTAGGAGATTCAAATAAGAAGATAGCAATACTATCGTCCTCACCAAAAAGAGAGGTCGGCCCACAGAGAGTGAGATAGAGATATGTAGGTATTTGACTCAAGCTGTTGTTCTGAGTGTGGTCTCCATTTTTATCTATACCTTCATGATTTAACCTATGGAGATGGCAAGCGGCGAATCATTGAACAACTTTTTCTGCCACTTTTTGCGGGGAGCGAGGAAAACACATACAGCACACTTCTTAAATTTGACAACCACACACAGAGACATGCTTCCTATTGCTACAAACGCTCACTAAGAAATTATAGACACACAGTGAAAAAACACATACACCTTGACAAATTTGTGCGTATCTATGCAATTGTCCTACGACAACAAACACAAACTACTAGTGTTGAGGCACAAGGAATGAGTGGTATTTCATTTCATGAATGAACGAATAAAAAGTTCTGTTTTCTTTTCTTGGAAAAAATACGTTTAATGATTAGTGCCTGCGAAACTACGTAGGTAGCCGCCAGTAATCACAAAACAATTTATAGTGCTATAGAAAAAGAACGATTCTATTTATTTTTATAGTCAATTTTTTTTTCTTATTTCTCAATAATATTATATTGATTGCATATCATTCTGCATTTAGGGTCGGTAATTCGGAATTCATACCCCATTCTTTAAAACGGGCTTTCATTTATATACACGTGTCAAAAATTTAGAAAGGGGACAATATCAATACATAGTATAAAACAAAGTCGCTTTCTCTGTCCCTATATCCCTATGTATGCTTAAATCTTTAAAACTGCGCAACGGATTTTGATGCGGGTTTTTGTAATAGATAGAGTGATTCAAGAGGAAGGTTTATGTGTATAATTTGTCGGCATATTTTGCGGGCGAAGCCACGGGCGGAAGCTAGTAAATAATAGAATAAGACAATCAATCAGATGTACTTTTATTATTTTGTTATGAATGACAGTTTTACACGTCGGTTTTATTGTTTTGCAGTCCGGTGTTGCAAAGCTAAATGATGTCAAAGTTAAAGTCACATCATTTATGTCAATTAGGCACAAGAAAGGCACTTTTGAACGTGCTCACATATTTACAAACATTCTAAAAGTTAATAATAATAAATCAATCAATGTGAGAAGTAAAGTTATTCCAAAATGTTAAAATATGTAGTATGGTACAACATTATAAATTATTTATTACCTAATTTACTAAGCAACCAGTTTGATTTTGTCTGGACAGTAGATTGTCCTGTGGAGCAGGACCAGTATGTTTCCAAGCATCCTTATCCTTTATATAATCCTCTAATTTGTTATAAGCTTGTTTAAAAGTATACTTTTAATATGAGTTTAAAATTTTCTGTCATTTAATTGCAATACAATTCTGTTATTTTGTTTTTCCGTGTGTACTTCACGTAGTAACATTTGTTGATATTTAGTACCATTTTGTTATCGTTACACCATCGACTTAACGCGTCGATATCGCTTTCAAGAAGTTCAGTATCGTCACTAGACTCGAAACTCTAGAGAATTTGAGATCGTCCGCGTATGTACATATTACATTCCGAATATTTGAGGCAGTGCTGGCGACTGTACTACGTTTTTTTAACAGCGTACCTACGCGGTCCGCGGTGGATTATTAGATTTCGACGTCATATTTAGCTATCTATTATAATTATTGTTTCATTTTACAAATTTCATGAGCTACAAAAACTCACTACGAAACGAACAAACTATAATTCTTTTATTATCCTAAACATACAATGAAAATAATTTAAATCGACTTCCAAAGAACTTTTATAGTTTTTTTTTTATTTCAAGCTGACTTGTCCAGATACATACACAAAAAACTGGTTACTGAACCTATTGACTGAAAAATCATTTAATTGGCAAATCATTCATTCGCGTTGTCCCAGCACTATGCAAATCCTACCCCTGTACTACTTTAGCGCTACCTACGTACCAATGTATTTTTTCTATCGTTACGTCAATAACGATTACTTCGACATTGTACGTAATTAAAAATATTTTAATGTATAATTTATATTTACAAGTGATAGGAAACACCATAGTTTCGAAAATTTGAAGTGGCAGATCGCTTTTTGCACGAGGATACTGCACAATTAACCATTTCTTAGGAGGACTTCCTTGCGACACAATACGATACATAATGGCGGCGGTTGGCGAATGAACTAGTTTTATAGAACGTGTATGGCCGTATGACCAATCGGTCATGGCAGAGGGGTACATCTCCATAGGTTAAATGCTCTAAGGGTGTTACCAGTGAAACTCATGCTAATTGCTAAGGTGTGAGGTCAATTACCAAACAAAAAAATATACAAGCGATTTTATTAATTTTTTATCATGTACTTATTTCACTTCTTGTCCAACATATTTTTATTACAAAAGATTTTTACCCTTTGCACATTTCACAAATATAGTTACATAATTAAAATATCTTAAAAGTAATCACAGCCATTGGTTATTAGATCCTAAAATTATGTACGTATATCTACTTATTATACTGTAATACTGATGATTGCATAAGTCTGATTAGGTACTAAATCATCATAGGTAATGTATAAGCAGTTCAAAAGACTGCTTGCATTTTCTGATTGACGAACACATGCTTATGCTGATAATATGTGAAATTAAAATTATAAAATGGAAACTAAATACTAAATCCTAACTTATCTGCCATCGCGTTTAGGCTGCCTGGGTTCCAGAACGATGGTAATTTACAATACATTCGCGCTGTACCTACTTGTGCGGGCTTCGGGTATGGTTTCTACAAACCAGTAGTACTTCGGTAATAAAGTCCAGCAACGAACTAGCGCTCGGCAAAATTACATTTTTTACAAGGATGACCTTTTTTAGGTCTTTAGATATTGCTTAAACTAAGTGCGATGCCCAATGTATGCTTTCCATACAAGCGCCTAAATTCTCCATTTCGGTATTTCTTAATACACGCTTTCGGCAGCTATCATTCCAGCGTATTTTAATCTGTGGTCATAAAACGCTGGCTAACAAATGACGATTTACAGGTTCAACAATAACGTTCATCAGTCTGACTTGAGTGTTAAGTGTTAACCATAGGCAGGGGGCTGGCAGGTGCAGGCATGACGGAGTGCTAAACGAAGCCAAGGCAAAAAGAGGTCTACACGGGCGTAGACGCCGGGATATCCAGGTCTTGCACATCCTCGACCCCATGACACGATACCTGTAAAAACAAAACTATGTTTAATTTTACGTTGACACAGCATTAACGTCTGAAGAGTAAAATTGTTTCAGATTTTACATCAATGGGTATAAAAAAACAGTTATTGAACCTTTTGTCTTGACAATCTAAATACGTTAGGGTTAGGTGATAGGTCCGTCAGAACAAGTATCTAGATCTAAAGACCATGATTTTGACCGTGATGACTTCTCCTTCCTCTCGTTCTTACTACAAATAATACAGCAGAGCGTAGTTAACTTACCAACAATTGTGAAGTAAGGCTGCGACACTAGTAGAGGACCGCCTGAGTCACCGGTGCAGGCATCTCTGTCAGGAGCATTGGCGCACAACATGCGTGGCGTCACCTTCCTGCGACCATAACCGGCGCCTGAGCACTCTTCTTGTGCCCAGATCCGCACAGCAGACTGAAAAATGATTTCTTACAACTTAACAATTGTAATGTAACGTCAGTCGTAAATGCTGTGACAGTAATAGCAGTAGTTAAGGCTAGGTCTCTGATTGCCAGTCTGTAGTGGGAAATAAGTTGCAATATTGAGATTATTGTGGACTGTGGTAAAAAATATATATTAATTCCTTTTTCAAGTGCTCTTCTCAAAACACAAGGCAAAGTATCACTTCACAATTCGTCAAGTATAAATTTCCATTGTTAAAGTCAAAGACAAATAATTTATTTCAAATAGACACAAGAAAGGCACTTTTGAACGTCAAAATGAACAAGAAATACAATTGATTGGAGAAGAATGGGCAAGAAACTCCACCGTTACTCGTTATTACCCGTTAATTTTTCTTAACTGTAGTTTTGTACAGTTTAATAATATTTGTAGCGACACTTCTTTTGTCATACTAGATGAAGATTATTTAGTTAAACAGATATATTTAGTAAACAATTAAACATAATGTAAGACCTAAGTTCCAGATAAAATATATCATCATCTGGCTAGAGACTGAAACTGTCCAGTTAACTGTCCAGTCTAACTGGATGCAGCTGAGTAAGTAGGTAATAAACCAAAAAAGTTATTAACATTACCAACAACGAACTTTCAATACCTACGCACGTAATCAGAATGAGACAGGATCCGTTTAAAATCAGGAAATGATTCAATAATTAAATTCTTGTCATAAGTTCAGTTACATTGTAATGCTAGTTATGATGGCTGTATGGTCGTATCTCATTCTGCTCGCGCGCTCACTTCCTTACTTTCATCGGTATGTTGGACGTGGGCCCCTTTTCGACAGTGCTGCCCCAACCGGTAACAATTGCTTCTTCTCCTTCACGACCATCCAGGTCTTCAGATTCTAGAATTTTATTAGGGTATGAAAATATTCTGTAAAATTATCGTTGATGTCTTTTGTACGAAGAAAGTAAAAATTAAGTTTATCAAAGAATTACTCAATATATTACTTATTCTAGTTTACTTTACGGGAAAAGTCCTAAAAGATTTTTTTGTTAAAGCAATAAAATATAGGTACATATTAAGAACTGGCCAGCTCAATTGAAAGAAAAAAAGCGTGACCTTAAACAAGTAGAAAAAGAAAATGTTGATACTTTTTTTTTAAATTTTACTTGAAATTTCAGCCAGTCGATATTTGTATTGTTTTTACATCTAAGAAAGTTCGTACTAAAAAAACTTTAGCTCATTAGGTTCCTAGGTTGTCAACTTACCGGGAAGGCAGGCAGGCCTAAACAGATTATCTGGTAGTGGATCAGCGAGCCTCAGAACAGCGATATCATAGTCATAGGTGTATTTGTTGAAGTCGGGATGCTGCACCACGTGTATCACCTCGAACCCGTCAGACCTCGAGTTGTTGACGTCGTATTCACCCACGAGGACTGAGAGACGAGATGCTTCGATACTGTAAATTAAGAAAATCAACTAACATTTTCATTTCCATTTCTAGCTGCAGGTTTATCCAGGATTTTAATAAAAACGCTCGCGCTTTATTTATTAAAAGCAAATAAAATGAGAAAAAAAATTGTCTGTAAATTAATCTGGAAATCAAGGCATTTATAACACAGTTTCGCACTCTGGTCTTTCCCGTTACATACTTACTTAATTTAAAAGGCATTGATTTAGATTAGAAGGGAAGGTTGGGCAGCAAAATTTATGGGACGGAAATCAAAATAAAATTACGGCGAGACAGCATATTAAACCAACTGTATTCAAATCCAGTAAACATTTTGTTGGTAACTGTACCTACAAGATCAATAAACAGTTATGACATTGTAAAGGAAATATTTATTTTCCCCAAGTAAAGTAGTACATAATTCGACATTTATAACCAATAAACGTTCGAAATTATCTCTGTATTTGTATTACAGCTTCACGCTTCATTTAAAATATTTTCATTTATGCGATCTCTCGTTAAAATATCAATTAAAATTCAGCACACATCATTGAGTGAGGCGAAACAATCGATTCGCGACACTACGTGGCTATTGGAGAGGACAAAAGGATCGCGCGAGCGCATCCAATGCGACCTTAACCTCATTGGACTTATGTAACTTTATGGCTGCATAGCTATCATGTTCTGTTGCTCACATACGAAAACAATAAAAACAAAAAAAAACGTAACCAATATTTAAGTTTAGAAAAATAATTATAAATGGTAGGTACTGCATGCATCAGCGGGGGCTTATATCAGCTGCTGCTTTTGAAATTACAAAGGCAAAGTTAGCGTATTTCACGGTATACATTTTTGAATCCGTAATAGTTCGTGCGAAGAGATCTGCCCATTTTTAACCGAGTTAAAAAGGAAATACGTTTGTCAGTATATTTTTAGTGTTCCGTTTTTTCATTCGGACGTAGGTACGTCCGTCCTAATGAAAAAACGGAACCGAATGGAACGGAACCCTATCTATAGCAACACTTCGTGTGACCGTCAGTCTGTTCGATTTTACGTTACACGCACGTGTTTGGCCCATATAAATTTGAAATGAATTTTGAATATGTATTACAGGAGGGAAACAAAATAAAATAAATCAAAGGGCATCAAAAAATTCGTCCACATCGCTGTCAACAGGAAAAGTTCCCAAAAGGCTGGCAGCATATACTTTCCCTCCTGTTATATACTTGTAAATAGTTATTAGTAATGTTTTAGGTTTATAGTATTGGTTAAATATGTATTTACTTTTGGGAAGAAAATTAAAAAAACTATTGCAAACGGTGCCGTGTGAATGAAAGGGCTTTTAAGTACTGTGAGTGTCTTTAACTGGCTTTAAAGTTATCTAAGAAAATTGATGACAATTGAACTCCTTTATCTCCGAACTGGAAAAGTTATAAAAAGTCGATGATCTTGAAATAACATGTTAAATCTCTCAATAGCGTACAAACTTCCATTTGTAGTGGAATGTATGGGCAAACATGTTTTTCAACTATACATAACCCTTCATTGGCCGTCGTACGACACTTTAGAACTTGGCCAGTTATTTCCTTTGGTTTTCACTGCTTAACAGCTGAACCGATTTTGATAAAAGATCGGTATACTTACTCCAAAAAAAACGAACCTCTAAGAAGCATAAACTCCGTTTCACAAACATTGATCGGGGATGTAGAAGTTTATATGTAAAAAACTGAAATCTGAGCAGACGGAGGCGCGGGCTAAGTCTTAGCCATAAATCAATGATTCCACAGGCCACATACGTAGGCCATGCAACTTCAAGGTAACCGCGGCATAATCTAACATTGGCCTCTATACACTTAACAGATATTTCAGGTCGTGGTCGGCCATAAATAAAGGTACACTAGGTATGTAGGTACCTACAGTCGCCAGCATGTCATGTTACCACAAACTGTCAAATTATTTCAATCGATTTTGAACTTAACTGTAAACGTTTTAAGGTTTAAAATCATTTGGACAAATTTGACAGTTTGGTATAACTTGATGCGCTGGCGATCTAATTCTGCTAACTGTCGCGATATTCTTCAAGATAAATTATATGTAAAAAAAAGACTTGCAGTTTTTGTACAACAAATTACAATTTCATAAGTTTCATAAAAGAAAACCGCCTTTCAAGCAATGTACATGATTTTTTCTTTTAAACATCAATCAGGGCCAGCTCTCTGTTTATGTTTGTACAACGCAAATATTTTGTAAGTTTGCTAATAAAAGGGTCCATACGTAACCACAAAGAAAGTATGTCGGTAACATTAAAGGTCGAATGTATTGTTCTGAGACCTTAAGGGCAATGTTTATACTTGTTATGTAAATGTATTTATATCCTTTATGACGTAAGAAGATCTTCTAGGTCAAATTACGGGTTTCTTAAGTATATATCTGCCTAGCCTTTTCCCAACTATGTTGGGCTTCCAGTCTAACCGGATGCAGCTGAATACCAGTATTTTACATGGAGCGACTGCCTATCTGACCTCCACAACCCTGTCAGTAGCTGCAGGTAATACGATACCCTTTGGTAAGAATAAGAATGGCTGTCAGTCTTTTGGGTGTCTGACGACCCGTAACGACTGTATAGGATCCACGAATGACAGCCGGGACCAACGGCTTAACGTGCTTTCCGGACACGGAGGAGTCTTGGTATGTAAAGATGGTCACCCATCCACGGACTAACCCCGGCAAGCGTAGCTTAACCTGATGGATCGATCCGTGCCGCTGTTATTACTTAGCCACGATCTCCTTATGGTGGTAAATTAGAGTAGAATTATAAGGAACGGCGATAGTGATCTCGGTGTGTTGTGACTTGTGAGTTAATGAATTCACTCATTAATGGCAATTTATTTCCGTTGCCAACAGAACAGGTAATGTTTTTTCTTTTGTAAACAATGTTTACAGTTAACACCCACCGGACAATATTGCGATTTCAGTAATTTTACGATTGTCGAAAATCGAATAAGAAAGTAAGAAGTGGCACTCGCAATAAAATGCGTAAGTAACAAATTGACATAAATAAAAATGTTGGTGCGGTTGCAACAGTATTTTATTGCCCCGTCTTAATGTAAGGAAAGCAGGAACGGATTGAGGGTCAAATGCGAAGCCATAAAACATATCCCACAAGGAGGCAATGCTCAGTACCATACACACATGCATGGAACATACACGAACATGCACACGCATCCTGATATCAGATTTTAACAGTTATCTGGATTGCATGGAATTAATTAAAACATCACTAAAACCAAAGTCCGTGAAAAGTTTTAACTAAATGCAGTGCGTTCTGTAAGTACGTAACTGTTTCTTCGATTTCAAAACAGGGACGGGTTCCGCAGGGTCTTGCCATGGTCTTGCCATCATTGTGGTGATGTAAGTTACGGTAGTTATAATTAATAGCGTTGTTGGTCATGCTCTCGTAAAGTGTTTTTCCCTTATTAGAAAGAAAGATGAAAAAGCAAGAAAGAGAGATGAGACAGCTGATAATACAGCTAATAATAATTTAGACGTTTAACTGTTTCGAGAACATTAAAAAGGTAGGGTAAAGTTAAACCTACAATATTATTGACAATCACCTGCGAACTATGACCAATAATCACTATAATATCCGGCGACCTTACAGGTATTTTAATCCTCTCGCTCGTCATAAAAGATGACAAAAGGTTCTGGGCCTGAATCGAATTTATAAATAACCACTTATTTATTTGAGTAACAGAAATATCTTCCTTATGGTTCATGCTTGCACAAGCAATTAGTTTTTATTTGCAATAACGTTTAATAAGCCCAAATTACGCAAAATGCAAACGGTACTTTACATAATTTTGTACATCCAGGAAGAAACAAGTTTGGTCCTAATTATGTTCCTTGCGGAACCCTTACGGGACATTCCGTCGCCCATGTACCGGTTTCCAACAAAATCGTTCGTGGTTAACAGTAGAACTTGCTTTAACCCATGCTTATTAGTAGCTGGCAAAGCAGGATATGTAATCATTGCAAGCTCCTGTTCCAAAATATCGGTACACGTACGTGTAAGGATTGAGCCTCGATACTCGGCAACATTACTTTAAAGCCTTACATACATAGGTACGCTTTTGGCATCTATCTCTGGGAATTAGGCGAGGTGAGAGATCAACATTAAAATTATAGTACTTTCATTCATGATTCATATCAAGATGGCACCAATTATTACTTTTTACGGTCAACGAAAGTGACTGTTTCTTTTGGATTAGTCATGTTAACAGTTAGATTAGAGAAAAGCTTTTGAGGTGCAAACGACAGTACACTACAACATTAGACGAAAATCATATATTGTGCGTACGATGACAAGACACATCAAATCCCAGTATACAATGATTAAGCTTGACCTCATAATGAATTGAATGGAGCTTTAAGCACCCACAACGAGTTCCGACAGGTGATGGTGTTCACACGTCTTTGACCACAAATTCTTTGATGACATGACTTGCTGAAGCCTCTATTAAAGTCAATAATCCACTTTCACCAATTAAAGCTCACCTACATAGACTATTGTTTGCAGATTGTCCAAACCAACAGAACCATTATACCATTATTATCTTATGATGAGACATTCATGTCAATTGTATTACTAATAGCTTGATTTGCAAATTTAAATTGATATTATAGAAAGGCACGTGTCAATAAATCATTTAGTGGGCCGTCATCGAGTCTCCTGAGGCAGTAATGATTCGTGTAGGTTAAACGCTAGATCGTTGAATGGGTTACCGAATGAATATAACATTCGACCTCCATTTTGATGTCAGAGAAATGGCACAAAAACCGATTCATTAGATGAGTCTGCTTATTAAGGAAGACAAACATGATATTTTAATTAGAAAAAATAAAAGTTTAAACCCACTGAGATGAACTCAATTCAGAACTACGAGAATCAAGGCAACAGTCATCATGTCGCAGTATTTTTTTATAAGTACACATTACAGATGACTTCAGTGTTCCTTTTTGTAATGTTTTCTACTTTCGATTTCCACTTTTCGATTGCTTTCTCACACCCAACATGGTGTTAACACAACGGTATCACATCAAATCTTTAAATAAAAATTTAGAGAGTGTAAAATTTACAAATACAGTGTTATTGTAACACCTTGTACGGATTTGGCGTTGCGAGACGTCGAGATTGATATCAGATTAAGCTTCTGGTTTTAGTAATACGATATTATTTTAATATCTACATATTGATCTTTAAAACGTGTTGAGAAATTTCATCGTTCCTGTCGCAATTGAGATGTTAATAACTATTTATAAGCCTTTAGGGTGTGTGGAGTTGGAGAAGGTCATTGCTGATATTGTTGAAACTTTTACTGTTGTAAATTTTGTATTAACGATTTTTCGAAAGCCTTTTTATACTATACCTGAACTATAAGGTTTTTTTTCCGTAAATTATGACATTGATTTATTCAGACTAACGATATTACTTAAACACAAACCGTAAATACAATATATACAGCCTAAAACTAAGAAGTAAATATATCTATTATGTACAAGTGGTAAAAAGGGAAAAAAAGACTCTACACGTGACGCTAGTAATTTTTTAGGCCAAAGAATCAGCTTTGCCATCCAACGCTGCCAGCCTTTTGGGCACATTTTCCACCAACAGCGATGGGGATTAATTTGTTGACACCCTATGAGCTTTTCCCCTTTTTTACCACTTGCACATAATAGATATGTTTTTTAGTTTTAGGTTGTATATGTATATTGTAGGTTTGTCTTGATTATTGCCTCTTCCTGCTTTTCCTCCTGATGATGCAATTCACCATTAGATGGTTTCGTAGAGTTCATTTCAACCTTAAAGGTTGACCCTGAACTAGCTTTGTTTGGAATGACAAACTTGGTGTTACGCACATTTTGTTACGAGGTCAATGTCACAGTTTTATCAACAAGGCTATGGGACCTTTTCGTGATAGAGTATGATTTGCGAAAACATTATGGTGGTGAAGTATCGGATTTAGTGAAGAACTACCTAAGTGTTTATCTTTAATAAGGAAATCATTATTGATAAACAAACTGAAGAGTTTGTTATTATTGTAACAAATGTTTCATCTGAAATATTAAGATATTCAATGTTAGACTCATAATTTTTTTCAACGTTTTTGTGTTTTAGTGTTCCTTGCATTCTATATGAATTTAGAAGGGCTCGGGATTTAAATTACTTTTATCTATAATTAGGAAGTCCTTCCACAGTAACCGTTCATTATGGATCTTGTTTTTTCTCCATAATGTATCTATATCCACTCTATATTTTTCAAGAAGAGAGAGAAATGAATGAAAACTATTCTGGATCTTTGGCAAAAGTATCATTACGATATTTCTAAGCTCAAGTAATTTACCCGTGTACACAATGCGTAGCGGTGATGAGATGATCTCTGGCAACCACGGTGGCTCCACAGATGACCTTGCCATCTCTCTTCAGAGCCGCTAGCCACGGGAACTCTCCAGGAGTAACAGCTTCTCCACCAACCACTCGGGCACCCCGAGCGACTCCACAAGCTGGAAGATAAGATACAAATGTTACACTTCAAAGATGACTAGTCTGGAGACACTTAAATGGGTACATCTGTTAAAGAGAAGTATAGTAATGAGAAATTAGAAATGAACGAAGAGAAGCTGAGAACATCCTAACTGGATGACAGTAGAGTAGCGGGATGAAAATGGTAATTAATTCTAATGAGCTAAGAACTATACTAGGAGCTATACTATATCTACTACTAGGAGAATCCTGCATCAGTTGGTATTAGAGACTATTGTCTCATTGCGTTCCAAACTTCCGAAATGCATCCTAAATTAAGCAGTAATCATCATAAGTTAGGCTCTAATTTATCAGCCCATAAGCAGCTCTTTGGAAATTACACTCATTACGGAGAAGTCTTTGATGCATTACATAAATCAGCTAAACATAGATTTGGCTCTAATTTTTTTCCTGTCTAGTAATTTTCCGTTTAGTGAGAAGCAGGTCAAGTCCTGTTTACTTGAGGACATGTCAAGCGATGATTGAATAATTAAGCAATTGTTATGAACACAAGACCAAGCAGACCTCAGTTGTCACCAATTGGTATTGACCTCATGACATTATCTGCATTTTGTTTTCGAAAGTGACACTTTTGTTTTGCGTCCCTCGTGTTGCTCATGGATGTTTTTCTTTCTCTTTGTTTTCATATTTCCATCAGCGTTTTTCTTTGCGTATGATGTTTTTTTTTTCCATTTTGTATTCCAAGTTTTATATTTACAGTTTTGGTATTTTGTGAACCATAGAAAGCTGATGCAAGATCTCAGGCATCCAACATTAAAGCAATTTCACTTTGAATATTAATATTAAACGTAATTTAATTCATTAGAAGTCGCCGTACAAACGAAGATAATTTGCATATTAGTGAATGCAATGTTAGTAAACAAACTTCGCGCCACAAATATCTCGTTTTATATTTTTATAGATGCATATTCATTAATATGCATGTTACATTTTACTACACGTGCATTTTTCGTAACTGCAAACATAATGTAGTGCCTATCGCAAACTGGGTCGCGAATTGCGATCAAAAATACGATAAAGATAAGCCATTTTTTCTTCGCACCAATTTCAACGGTATGCTCGAGTATCCAAAGGCTTTTACCAGTAAAGTTGCGCATGTAAATAATTGTTAATCGGTAACAGACAATAAATTCAACACTTCGGAGACGTTCTTTACACATCCGGGGCACTTAACATACTTGTGAAAATATCTCAGCGGTTTTATCTCAACAGACTTTACGCCAATATGCATCGCCTGTAAGTGACCACTCTCTAAAAACACTTCTAACTATTAGCACTTATCTTGTGACATAACCAAAACTGAAGTAATGCCTATTGAATAAGAGATTAGAAATTAAAATGAGTATCCACTTGTCACAACAAATACTTCTCAATGGTATTGTTAGATAAGAAATGACTGCATTGACCGAAGGGGTCAGTCTGGGAATATAATTAATTTTACTTACCGCAACTATATACATTTTATTAATGTTCATTAGAAAAGGAACACTAATTATCATAATCATAATAAGTAAGCTAGATTAAAATTCGGGAAAAAAGGTAAATCTAAATTTTGAAACTGAAAGTCACTTCACTAAATCACAAAAATAATGAAAGATGAAATAAATCCCGCAGTTGAAAATAATAGTTGGGTCACTCACTGCAGGGCCTGCAGGCAGCGGCTGCAGCAACAGCAGCGAGGAAGCAGAGAACGCGAAACATGTCTGTCGGAGTCACAGCCCACTCTATAGTCAGGGGGAGACGCCGGCCCAGCTATTATAGGCCGTGGGCGGCGCCTCAGATAAGGCCTCGGGGCCAGTGTGACAGACCAGATCAGGCCAAGTTCACGGCAACGCGACGACTGAGCGAGTGACGGCAGCCGCGTCACCCCACTCGCGCCGAGCCCGCTCGGGGAGCGTGGAAGTACCAGTGGATTAGATAATGACCTTGAAGCGGTGGAGCTGATTGAGCAACCCATTGCAGTGGCTGTCATTGATTCTTCTAATCCGTTCTACTTTTGAAGATATGCATACTTGCTGCTTGCATAGGTTGCGTTTACTACTAATGAAGCTCTAAATGATGCAATTCGTTTAGAACGTAATCTGCACTCTATGAATGAAAATGTGTAATTTTTAGATTTAAACAATAGTTTAAACTATTAGGTATGGGAGGTACCAAATTTTAAATAACTTATTCAGATTTAATCACTACCTATGTAAATATAGCAGTTTCACGTGTTGTATATCTGGTTCAATCGATCGGTTGGCTTAACGAATATTTACTGCAAATGAATCGCGACTTGGTATTCATCATCCGATCGCCTCTTACAGGCATGCACGGCCAAGAGAGCCAAGCCCCCTTCTTAAAGATGTATAAACACAAGGCTTGCCATTCACGTGCGACCGGTAGTGGAAAATCAAGTTCCGTAATTAATTAGTTATGTCACACTATTACTCGGCAGAGCTGTATTTTGTCACTAATGAATAGGGGCACCCTTAAACGAACGAGTCCCGTTGCATTCCGTTTAAGAATGCAGAGATGTAATAATGAATGGGATCGCTTTCACGTTCAATTAGTTTAATTGATCGCTTCGAATTCTTTAATGTCTGGGTTATCACGATGCAGCGATGCGTTTAGGTGAAATTGAGTTAGTAGCGCTTGACTGCACATTTCTTTAGCAGTCTTGGGGATTTTTATGTTCACCAAAAAAGAATGGAGTGTAACTTAGTGTTTTCTTTTTAAGTTTTAACAGTCTTTGGATTAATCGTCATCTATATGTATGCGTGTGAACTTTGTTATGCTTGCGTGGCTAGTTTAGCATATTTTCAAGAAGTGCGTCTCAAAATAACCTGGTATTTGTATATTGTGTGTATAGAAAGGATGTCGCGAAGTCGTCCGTGAGTAGGTCGCGCGTAGTGCGCAGATCCTTGCAGAAAGTCGAGCTTGAATGTTACGCAACCTGCATTTAATTTCACCCAGTGCCGGATGGCTCGAGTGGTTCAATTTTATTCTTTTATATTTGGACAATCTTACTCAACTTTTTACGTAATGCCGGGATTAAAGCGGTGTATTTTGAACGTTTTGTAATTTTTGATATTTCGGAACAAACATTGATGCAGGGGCAGTGCGGTGGCTTCGCAGCGGCCGTCAGAATAACATCGCGGCGCCATTCTACTTTCTTGTTTACGTCGAGTGCCATGGAATAATACTGTAATTGATATTATGATTTATCCTGTGCGTAATGCCAGCATGTGTAAATACCATGTAATAATTTATTGTCGCAATAACAGTGAGCGTAGCGGACGCACTAAAAAGTTATAATGTAACCTAAATGTTGATGGCACAAAATAAACAAAACTACGTAAACAGAATGAATAATGCAATAGAAGAAGTGTTACCTTAAAAAAAATCCAAAGTTGACATAACATTGATACTTGAACCTCAAACCTCGGTGCTATCTGGGTTATTTCCCTGTTTTACGAAATGTTTATCAAAGGGTTACCCACCGCTCGTCTAGACAAACATTAGATGACCTTGTGACTAATTTTGAAGGTTAATTTCATGGAAAGAGCCGCGTGGTGCTGAAGATATGTCCAACGGTGCCAAGGCGACGGGCCACCCGTATGTCGCAGATAACGAGGCACGCCTACTCACTGAATTCAATCGAGTTACCATTGTTATACAATTCATTTCGAGTTGTATTTTTGTTATTTCCGTTAGTACGAATGTGGTGAAATTTCTTTGAAAGCAAGAGTTTCTTTAATTAAGATATACCTAAGACTTTAAAGGAATGACGATTTAATTCGAGTAGTTTTCTTTTAATGTTGTGTTTCCTATTTCGGGAGGTAAAAGTTCACTTTCTTAATGTTCCTAAATTCGAATGCAAATTTTTGTGGAATTCTCTTAGCTGGGGTTCAACGACTGCTAAATTTAATCAATAAATCCAAGTCCTATGTTAAATGCGCAGTTTCGGTAAACCATTAAAGAAAATGAACTGTCTTCTGCTTTTATATTCAAAGTATGATCGATCGGTTTGAGTTGAATATTAATTTCAAAGAAATAAAGAATTACGTGATGTATTTCTTGTTTATTTTTTGAGTCAAGAAAGTTTCAATCACTTTCTTATCCATTTTTGGTGTAATCAATGTCGTCATGAAGTTTTGTTTATCTATTTGCCGTATTAGTTTATCTATTTATACACTTTCTCTTACAGAGCTTTTTATGTCAATTCTCCATTGTGCTTTGTGTCCGAGATTTTTTTTTTCCTTCTTTTGCCAACGACCAGACTGATGAAACCAATTCCTACTTTGTAAGAAGATTTTTAAAAGAGTTTCCTTGTAGTTTAGGAACATCTATGCTTTGAAATGGGCAACTCGCTTCATCTTCTTGACTGCCCGAAACAATTTATCAAAATTTAGGTATCTAACTCATGTAAGATGGTACCTAAATTCTGAAAAATTGTTTTATGTTCGTCTATCGAAGAGTAGTTTTCTCCCGTTATCCTTGTAGGTTCTGACTACTGCCACGGCCTTTGACCCCGTCACATAGGATAGGAAATGTTGACTGCATCTAGATTCATTAATTTCTTTAAATAAAACGTGTAAAAGTGTTTACGATATCCTATTTTACAGAATAAATAATTTAGTTTCATTTAGTAGATATTACGGCAAAAGAGAGGCCATGGCAAATAATACGATACATGGTCCGGTAGCACCAATCCTGTGTCAGCCAACATGGCGTTGATGACAGTTGGTGATTATAATATCATGACATTCTTTATTATTATATGTATGATCATGACACACAAAGAGAATGATCGTCATAACCTTATGCATCTCCATTATAAGACGTTAACTTAACAGGAGCCACACTTATTTTAAAAATCGAACACTTAAACACGACACAAAAAAAAACTCGAACGAAAATGACATGTGACAGCTTGATCAAAACCATTAGTAATAACAACTTTATCATATTTATTGATGCCTCCATAATCTGTGAAATAAAATAAACCCTATGCACTGACACACTTGGCTCAGCATTGGCCTGCTAAAGCCCGGTATCGGCCTGCATACTTTGACCATGTAATGTAACACTTTTTGATTTCATTGTAACCACTCTGAATTGCAACAGTTTTAAGGGCGATCACGGAATTTATTGCTTTGTGTATGGAGAAATACCTCGACGTGTAGGGCTGTTTGCTCAGTTTCATTAGCCAATGTCGATATTTTTGTTTTTCCTCGATATGCTAGGTAGTTTTGTTACAGTAAGACACAAGGCTACAAATGTCTTCGGGAAGAAGATATATTTGAAATATGGATATTGTACAGTCGCCAGCGCAGCAAGCTATACCAAATGGCCAAATTTCTCCGAATGATTTAAACTTTAAAACGTCGAATGTTAAGTTCATAATCGACTGAGAATATGTGTTAGTTTGTGGTAACTTGATGTGCGACTGATGATAATATTATAACTGATGTACCTACATCTCAGTTATAATATTATCATCTTTGGCCTCTGGGGTGTTGATGACGTTACAGGATACTTGTTTCTTAAGTTTTGTTTGAAATATGTTTATACTATCACACATTAAATCGCTCGGCAAATTATTAAACAGCTGTGTTTTCCTGTTTTCCCCATCCTTTGTCTACTATTTGGGTGATCAATCCATCGTTTTAAGCAAACACCGACTTCCTTCTAGTCCCTTCCATTTTGTGCTTTTTAAAATACCTTCAAAAAGCATGAGGTTCTATGTTCGTCTAGGTCAGTGGTTTTGAACCTGAGGGTAATTAACAGAGGTTGGCATTAGGTAGAGATATTTATGTACTTACACTGATTTCATACAGCGAAAGAATACAGTGGATATGCCTCAAATCCCGGGATTAATTATAAACACCAGAAAAATCCCGTGATTTATTAAATAAAATAGTTATTTACTTTTACACAATTTAAACCATCCGACATCGGACATCGACATTAACTGCTGCGCTGCGTGTTGCGGGTTCGATTCCCGCACGGAACAAATATTTGTATGATCTATAAGTAGTTGTTCCGGGTCTGGGTATTTGTGTATGTGTGAGTTTAAATCTTTGCAAACGCATCCACGTTACAGGAAAAAAAACCTAGTGCGGGGCAACGTAAATGAAAAAAATATATTGTGAATTAATGTAAATACTATTAAAAATTGTATGTTAACTATCTTTGTTTTATTTGTCTTATCTATCCCTGAGGTTTTTATTATTATTTATTTGTTATATTGTTGGCCACACGGGATTGTATTATAATTCCCGGGAAATCCCGGGAAGATCCATATTAATATCAACATTTCGATGCAAGTACATAAATAACTGTAGTACCTAATTACCTAATATCTAATAAAAAGATCGATCCATCAGGTTAAGCCACGCTTGCCGGGGTTGGCCGTGGGTCTTTACATACCAAGACTCCTCCGTGCCTCGGAAAGCACGTTAAGCCGTTGGTCCCGGCTGTCATTTGTCATCTTTGACAGTCATTACCGATCGTCAGAAGCCCGAAAATCTGACAGCCAGTCTTACCAAGGGGTACCGTGTTGCCCAGTTACTGGGTTGTGGAGGTCAGATAGGCAGTCGCTCCATGTAAAATACTGGTATTCAGCTGCATCCTGTTAGACTGAAAGCCGACCCCAACATAGTTGGGAAAAAGCTAGGCAGATGATGATGCATACATTAAAAAAAATGTTAATTCGTGGCCGATTTTAAAAATTATTCTGCCATTTGGTAGATAAATCTTGGGCAGTGGTCCCTTATAAATGTTAATACCTTTACTTGGGTAGTTATTGAGTTAGCTGCCATAATATGTACAGACGCCAGCACATCAAGCTATCCCTAACTGTCTTCACAATTAAAAATGAACTTTATATTTTTAATTTGAAATACCTACTATCAAAGAAATTTGACAGATTGTGGTAACTTGTAGTGCTGGCCTCTGTACTTACATATTTAGTCGACTTTGTGTACCTTGATGATTTAATCACTGTTGTTTACATAGCGAGTCGAGCGGGACCATAACTAAAAAGAGAAAAATCAAAAACTTGACTTTCGTTGTGTGAAATGCCCAAGGATATTTATATTTATTTTTCAACCGAAAACAGGTTAATATCTTAATGGTCCATGTATTGTCTCTTAGAGACCAATATGACCACTTCATTATTGTGCATGTTTCATCAGTTACCTACCTTCGTCTTATTTCTAAAAAGTTCACTTCTAATTTTGTGGACCTTTCTTATTTTTGGAATACTCTTTTCAAGACTATTCATGGCATAACTTAATTTCTTTGTATGAATGGATAGATAAATTCGAACGAGGCGAAGTTATGTACTATTGAAACCAAATTGAAACATTACTACATATTTGTATAGAGAAATTGCATCAGCGAACATGATTCCCGTTGCAATATTCCACAGGAAAAGATAACTTTATACAACAGCGGAATCTTGATGGAGCAAGTATTGAATTTATTGTTGTCTCGGCTCGGTACTGCATGTTTGGCCTAGTTCCTATAATGTGCGGTATGGCGCCTGCTAAGCGGGTAGAAAGGTAAAAGCCTCTTAACTGGGCCCAAAATGTGGAGACAACCAATTATTTCAGTAAAAAACATGAGTAAGTAAGCTTGTTTTTATTGCACATTTTTGCATAGGTAGGGTAGGTAGGGTAGGGAGGGTAGGGAGGGTAGGTAGGGTAGGTAGGGTAGGTAGGGTAGGTAGGGTAGGTAGGGTAGGTAGAGTAGGTAGGTAGGGTAGGTAAGGTAGGTACCATAGTTAAGACAGGACAACGTCTGTCGGGTCAGCTAGTAGATAATAAAGCGAGAAAACCTCACACAACTTCTAAAACCTACCTACTAAACCTACCTTCTAAAATCGCTTTTTTAATAAAAATCCCCCAAAAAATCCCCCGGATCCCTCCCCTGGCTAATCTTTGCCAACCGCCCGTGTACATAGCTATATGAGATTTTTTTTTAGAGGGTGCGTAAGTCTTGGTCAATTTAACAACTTTGTTTAGTCCTCCGCTAGCAAAGGATAGGATTTTTTTATGTGCTAGAGCTCAGGGACTCAACATAAATCTGTTTAATCACCGTTTGACGAATGTCCGTATTATTGATATTGAAACTGGCAGGTCCATCACTTGAAAATCCAGGCTTCAAGGTAACTACTTAAACTAAACTCCCAAAGCAGTTATAACAATAAAGCTAATTAGTAAATAGTTTAATAGGTAAATGTTTAGCGTGTGAAAGTGGAAAGAAGAAACGTAGATAAGTATTTACTTATCTACTTTTCTTCTTTGCAGGCTTGTTGTACTCATTTTTTAGCGCCTGTCAATTTTTTAAAGCAAGAGGTTTCGGACCGATTTATTGCGTTTTACAATGCCATGGCACTGTCTTGTATGAAAAAATATAAGTTTAGTCGGTCCTTTTAAACATATTCTCACAAATTCCGAACAAGTATGTAGTTAGCTATTTGTGTCTATAATTTTTATCATCGAGGAGCAGTTGTGGCCCAGTGATATCGGCCCTGACTTACAAGCCACTTTACCTTTTGTATTTAATTTCACTACCATAGCAAATGCTCTCAAAACGGAAATGGAAAACCAGTAATCCTAGAAAAAAAAAAAACCCGCACTGTGCCCTCGTGGTGAATTATGGCCTCCTCCCTCTCACCGAGAGGAGGCCTGGGTCCCGCAGTAGGAACACTATAGGCTGATTATGCTAATTTTTAATCAGAGTTCGCTTGGATAAAGACACAGGTATAGGTTACCTGTGCGACTTTATCTTAGCTAATAGTTAGTAACGATCGAGGATTAGTTTACGACGTTTACGTGGGGTAGGCCCTAAGCAAACGAAACCTTAAATGCATAGGTTTTTTTCATAATTTGAAACTTTATCAAGTAAAACTCAATCCCATTAATCAATCTACCATTACTAGTGAGAATTATATTTGACAGCTATGAATCCAAATCCTGAAGGCCAACCAATTGTTTCATGCATGCAAATCATGCAGGTTGATGATAATGTGAACCTGTAGCTATTGCAAGGGCAAACAGTTGAAGGCGTATTATAATTTTCCCAAATAGGTAATCTACTGCTAGGGTTGCGGGTTTGTTCGTAAATTTACCGTGGCCTCTGGCACAGGTAACAGTTATTAAAGTCTGACACCCTACCGCTCCGCACAGAGCGGGAGAAGTTCTTTGATAATTGCCCTCAGAAAAAAGAGGTAAACTAAAATGTAACATCATGTAACGCACTAATTAATAAGTCATATTTGAACAGCCTTTGAGCGTTGTAATTAGCAACACATAACCGTTGCATCTAAACACAGTTATACAACAACCATAACAAGCAGATCACTTACTATCGCATGTAGGCATCTATTAGGATCCCTCATGATTCGCTAATGCTTCTAATTACACCATTACCTACAGATAATAATTCCATAAAAATTGCTTATGGAATTTATGACAACGTTACTGGGTGGTTTATAAGTGGTTGTGCGGGTGTAGGACCATCACACGGTGGGCAGGACTAAGTGGAACGTAGTGGAGAAAGTGTTGGCAGCCTGGGCTCTGGCTGTTCGCGATCTGTAGTGTGTCCGGCGCAGGCGCAACGTCAGCCGCCATTCGTCCTCCTCCTTACGCACTGCTAACTGTTGCCTCCTCGTGAGTTCCGATTTCATTTTTAACCTTGATTTTTTATTCGTGGTCGTGTTGTGCAGTGTTGTGTTTACAATCATAGGTTAGTAATCATGTTTCTCAAATATTTCTAGAACAGGAAAATCTATTAATTAAATAGGTATGTAGAGTAAGGCCAGTATTTGGCTCACTTCGCGCGCATTTTTACGAATTTTGTTGTCAACTGCAAAAAATAATAATAACTAGCGGTCAATATTCAAAGCATTAATTTCTATATCGATCTAAATTTCTACATATTCGCTACTCGCTGTTTTCAAATAAATATGTGACACAGATTCCTATCTATTCTATCGAAATTACATACAACTGTTTCGTCTCAGACAAACTGCATGACATGCATTTCAAATTAACGTCTACTAAAAGACAGTCATAGGTATTTGTTTGCATGTCTTTCTTTTAGTTACACACCTCAGAACCTATCAGTTTTATTTACACAAAAGAATAGAAGAAAATACTAATACTAATAAAAATAAATTCGAATATTGTTGCGGGAAAGATGCATGGCAAGACTTCACTATTGTCATCCAAAAAGTGCAAATTGGATAATCCAATAGGTTGCACAGCTCACACAGGCCCTTAACAAAACTCTAACCTATCTGGGACTTCTGAATCTGGGACCAACAAATGGCATTTCTGTAAACAAATGCCGAAATACTTTCATTTCCGCGAAATAATCGGGGAGCAGGAAAACCAACGGCTCTCTACTCGCTAGTGAGGCCCGGGAACCGCGCAGTCGCACGCTGTGCGCATACCGATCGGGACATTTCAATTTTATTCTATCACTTACGATTCAACAGATTATTTATAGTCGTTTCGATTATGTTGTAAGACGATTTCTAACGAATTACCAAGTTTGTCTTATTTGAATTCAATGGTCGTAACGTAACGTACCTAATTATGACCAATTTTTACCATTTCACAAAGCACTTAACTATGAAAATAATATGATATTAATGGCACATACGTGTTAAAGTAGTTCTTAATATTATAAGAACTGGTGAAAAATCATCAAGGTCAGAGGTCGGGACCTATGCTAAGCTGTTCGTAGAAACCAACTCTCGCAACACTTTCAATGTTAAAAAAAACATATTCAAATTGGAAGAGAAAACTTTCTTTACATCAGAATAAATCTCATGACCTAAACCAAGATACGAAGATTCACGGAAAACGGTACTTACATAAGTACTTAGTTTGACGATCAAAGTTGCAATTTATATTAGGGCCCCGTATAGCCCCTTGGGGGTCCCACAACGAGGCGACTTGAATCGATGATCGAATTAAAAAACAAAATAAATGCTAATGGATGCTGATTTGATGAGTGATCTTAAGTTAGCGGTACATCGGCACACCGCAGCGGGTTTTTTGACCCGGTCACGTCGTCGTGTCCTTGATTCTCCGTTAACGTTATCAGCAATGCCGGTGGAAACTTGATTATTATACTGGAATAAATTGAAATGAACTGTAAAGAAGGCGCCTGCTTAATTGTAATTACCTTGTGAGTTATGGAATTGGACTTATGGCCTGGTTACGGTTTCTTGGATCAAGAAGTAATTAACAGCACTTGAAGCAGTTGACTACATAACCATCCGACACAATATAGGTACTCTTCATAGTATATTTGCTGGATGCGGACAGCGCAGGATCTGTCTTTGGGCGTTGCTCTAAGGTCTATGTTCAGCAGTGGACGTCTTTAGCCGGTTTCAATATCATTTTCTATGCGTTTCTAGATACTAAGATGAATTGGGTGATTCTACTGGTATGCCTTGCCGGCGTGACGAGCTGTAGGGCTGCGAGCCTCGAGCCGCAAGAGAAAGAAAAGGGATTCATCGACTGGATCAACAATTTACTCGGAGGTAGCAGCACCACCACCAGCCCCATCATAGTTCATGATCCTCCACCAAGCTGCCCCACTTGTCGTAAGTATATGTATAACAGCTAATATTGAATTGGTGCAAGCAATATTTTTATTTCGTGTTCTATTTGAGGTATTGGTCCGCTTCAATGCTGCTTGGGGACAAAGATGAACTTCGTCGGTCATAGTAATAAAAAATCCTTTAAGTTACAATGTACCTATTGTCAGTAGAGAAGTATACGAAGCAGTTCCAAATAAATTGGGATAAGGACCAGAGAATGATGATAATGATCATTGCATGATTTCTGAAGAATCCTTGTACAATGCTATGAGTACTATTTATATCTCGTTAGTCTTTCTTATTTCACCTAATAGATATTTCTCGGTTCGTGATACAAACCTGTAAATTTCCAGAATGCGGCGTTGCCCGGACGAAGCGGCGCATAGTGGGTGGGTACGAGACCAAAGAGCGCGAGTACCCCTGGATGGCGATGCTGATGTACAACGGAAGGTTCTTCTGCGGCGGATCTCTCATCAATGACCTTTATGTCCTCACCGCTGCACATTGCACTGGGTAAGTGTCTGGCGATGGAAAGAGCTAACAATAAATAAGCAAGGACAAGCAGTCTTTGTGTGGTATGCTCCTCAGGCACACATTCACCTATCTATGGTTGAATGAGCTTATGATGCTCAATAGAACTATGATACACAATAGGAGTACCTACTACTCAGTATCAACTACTCCAAATGTCAATTTCGTCTGCCTGGGACACAACCTTTAAGTCGGTAGTTTCTGAGTGGCATCGTAAATGAAATCGTGGCTGAAGATTAGCACACTAATATTATAAAGACGAAAGTTTGTGGGTGAGTTTGTATGTTTGTCCGTCCTTCACGCTCAAACGGCTGAACGGGTTTGGATGAAATTTGGCACAGAGGTAGGTTATGACCTGGATTATCATATAGGATACTTTTATCTCGGTAGTACGTTCCCCTGGGATAATTTGCGACGTCCACGCGAGCGTAGCCGCTAATAGCAGCTAGTAGTTTATAATCCTCTCAATATAACATTTCATCAAATTCTGACATCTCAACAAAGCATTTTGTTTCTACTAACTGATGCCAGCAAAACAACGGCAAATTGAGATCAAAAACACCATTGAGTGACTAGTGCCAATTTTTACCTGCCTACCTATATACTACTATCTAAGTCTAGGTGCAATTGGCCCCGGGCCACTTGCACTGTACCGACCGCATCTAAATGCTTTTGTTAATATTAAACAGGTGCACATTTTCACGATGATGTGAGAAACTGCCGTTGTCTCCCAGGGTCGTAAACTGAGACCATTTATGTATAGTTAGCTATTTTTCTCGCTTTCAGTAACTTTTATTAGGCCTGAGTACAGCACTTTTAATGGGGTGTGTAACGATTGACATAATAACAAAAGTTCTAATGATCATAAGACTAATTTCATTTAATATAATTTTCTTTTAATATAACGATCAAATGATATAATGAATTATTGATATAATTTCATTTTACCTAATTTCATATGATATAATGAACAGTTTATATAACCTTTGAAATAATATTCAATTAATATAATATTCAGTTGCTATAATATTCAAAATCCATAAGTAACTTTTAATATAATTTAGAAAATCTACTAAAGGTCCTTCCACCTGCCACCCTCAACTAATGTTACCGGGAGAAACTAGATACAATCTGGAATTTAGGGCACACCGACTCGGACAGGTTAGGTTAGAAGGGGATGGCGGGGTCGTGTGAGCGAGTGAAGCGAGCGAATAGACCCCGCCATCCCCTTCGTAGTTATTTTTTTATATACCACCCAGAAGTAGGAGCCCCGCGAAGCGGGGCTCCGTCGACCAAGCCCACCCTCGACGTTGCATAGAATATTTTAAGGTTTGTTTAGGTGCCATTTCAGTTAGGTTAGAACTGTGACCATTAAACATGAAAATTAGGTCAAAAGAACATTAGGTCAAATGAACGTTATAAAAAATGAATATTATACATAATGAAAATTATGTAAAATGAACGTTTTTTTATTTACTCTAATTTCATTTAGTATATTGTAAATGAAATTAGAGTAAATGAAAATTATATCAAATATAACATTAGATCATATGAAATTAGGTTAAGTAAATATTTTTATAGCATATGAAAATTATATCATTATGTAAGTTATGTCATATGAAATAAGACTATCTGTTATTATAGCAAACATTACACACCCCTTTTAATGACGCTATGCAATGAGGTATACAAAATGGCGGTTTTGGGGACTTTATTACTTGGAAAATGACCATTAAAACAGCTAATTAAATACTCTTCGCTAATTTTCTACCTACAAATCAATTGTGGCATAAGTGTTGATCTGGCTAAACTACTATTGACATTTTACAGGTACCGCAAGGAGCGTATCACGATTCGGTTACTGGAACACGACACTAAAAACCCCAATGAGACGAAAACCATTGACAGGAAGGTGTCGGCAGTCATACGTCATCAGCGATACAACCCTGGCACCTATGACAATGATATCGCGTTGATGAAGCTCGATGAAAGGGTAATCTGGCACAGCATTGAATTCAAAAATAAAACTTAAGTCCGAAAGTGAATAAAAAAATATAACAATAGAATCTTTATTTGATAGAAACCGTGTAAGGTTTAAAAAAGAGGATGTTAGAGGTAGAAAAAGAATGTGACCGCTGACTGTCCTCGGCATTCAAAATGATTTTTAGGAGCAAAGAACAGTAATTCGGTGGCTTTAGGCGGTGTGATGGCGTTCTCTACATGAAACCTCTAGCCATCAGGATTTTTATTAAGCTCGTGGCTAAGTACTAACAGCGGCACAGGTCGATCCATCAGGTTAAGCCACGCTTCCCGGGGCTGGCCGTGGATGGGTGACCATCTTTACATACCGAGACTCTTCCGTGTCTCGGAAAGCCCGTTAAGCCGTTGGTCCCGACTGAAATTCGTGCATCTTTGACAGTCGTTACGGGTCGTCAGAAGCCCGAAAATCCGACAGCCAGTCTCACCAAGGGGTATCGTATTGCCCAGTTACTGGGTTGTGGAGGTCTGATAGGCAGTCGCTCCATGTAAAATTCTGGTATTCAGCTGCATCCGATAAGACTGGAAGCCGACCCCAACATAGTTGGGAAAAGGCTAGGCAGATGCAGATGATGACCAAAATAAGAAAATAATTGCCATAACAAAACAGAAGTCAGAATCAAATATGAGAATATAAAACATTAAGATTTAGTAGAAGACAAATCATTTCGATGTGTCAGAACAAAGTTTGTCTCTATCAATTCGTTCCGCTCATTAAAATCTTATACCTGAACAAAATAACTGGCGAACATCTATTTTTATTTTTGAAGCCAAATTGCGTGACAAAGAAGATAAATCCGCACTTTCCAGTGTTCATGGATGAATATTATTTGTTGTTGTCGCAGCGTTGAAATTCCTCATCGCTAACGAATTTCTTTTACTTACTCTTTCGGTTGTCTTGAACGGTCTAGTTTTTAACTAAGTAAGTATTTAATCATTATTTGTTGATCAAAAGTTCTGTTAGGGCGTCACGTCACGGACTCTACAGAACTAGAAATACTAGCAGAATTGAAAAATTGAGAAAACGCGCGAGATTGAAATTAATTATTGATTTGCGCAGTCTTCATGGGTGCGCAATAAAATCAAAAGTCATTTATTCAAACTAGGCTGAAAATCAGCACTTTTTGAACGTCAAAATTACATAAGACAGTCCCCCAAAACATAGGGAACAAACTATACTCGCATATTTATGCGTATTGTTTGTTAACGTTTAAAGTTTAGATCAACTGAATAATAGACTCCAGGCATGATGGAATAAGAATAAGAATAAGAATAAGAATTATTTATTTGCAGAAAATACAGGTTTTACCAGTTGTAAAAATTGGTGGTTTATGCACAATCCATATTTTGCCTGTTTAGGGCATGCAAATTAGTTTGTAGTACATTAATACCAGGTAGGTAGTTACTATAAAACTATAAAATATGTTCTAAGTATTATAAAATAACAAAACAACTATAACAAACATAACAATTTTCTGTATCTATTAATATAATACCTATTTATTAAATATCTACCTATTTTAAAATAACAATGTTTCTTTATGCTGCATGAATTCTTGTATATTATAGAAACAATTATCTGTTAGCCATCTTCGCAGTTTAACTTTAAAATATTTAAATGGGAGTTCTCTTATATTTTTTGGTAGTCTATTAAAGATAGTTATGCACATATGGTAAACATTATTTTTAATTAATCTAGTATTGCAAAACGGAATCAATATTTTTGTTGCATCTCTTGGTCTCTGTTTAGTGTAATTGTCACCTTTGAAACTAAAGAATTCAGTATGCTTCCTTACAAAAACCGATACCTCATACAAATACATGCCGGTCAAGGTAAGTAGTTTCAGTTTTTTGAATAAAGGCCTACAAGAATCAAGTGGACCGACACCGCAAATAGCTCTTACACATTTCTTTTGGACAATAAAAGTTCTGTCATTGTCTGTTGAATTACCCCATATTATAAGACCGTATCGTAAAATTGATTCAACATATCCACTATATGCTATGCGGGCTGTTTTTTCGTCTGATACAATACGAAGTTTTCTTAAAGCGTACACAAATCTATTCAATTTACCACATACATTACTAATGTGTTCTTTCCAATTACAAAATTTGTCTAATGTTATACCTAAAAATTTTATACTTTCCGTTTCTTCTATATCTTTGTCTTTTATTTTTATGTTAATATTGTCGAATTGTTTGCTTTTGTAAGTAGTAAATTTAATGAATTTTGTTTTATTTATATTTACACATAGGTTATTGGATTCAAGCCATTGTATTACAGAGTGCACCGCTTCGTTTATTTTATTTTCGTGAGTTGAATTTTTATTGTTATTGGGCACTATAACAGAAATGTCATCAGCAAACAGTACACTATTGTAGTTTATTAATTCGGGTAAATCGTTAATGTAAAATAAGAATAACAATGGACCTAAAACGCTTCCTTGTGGTACGCCACATTTATTTAGTTTATAAGCGGACCTATAAACAGTGGACTCAAGATTTTTATTTAAATTAGTCACTTCAACACATTGTTGACGACCTGTTAGAAAGCTCTTTATCCAATCTAGAGCGACACCACGGATACCATATTTTTCACATTTGTTTAATAATGTGCTATGATCCACAAAGTCAAATGCCTTACTCATATCAAAAAACACTACTACAACCGGAATTTTTTCGTCTAGATATTCTGTGATTTTTTTAATTAGGGTGAATGCTGCTAAAGATGTTGATTTATTATGTTGAAAACCGTTTTGTTCCTGTTTTAGAATACTATGCTTGTTTAAAAAGCTTTCAAGTCGGTTGTAAAATATTTTTTCAAAAATTTTTGATAGCACAGGGACAAGTGTGATTGGGCGATAGTTGTTTGGCTCTTTTCGATCCCCTTTTTTGAATAAAGGCTTAACTACGGAATGCTTTAGATTCTCGGGAAATATTCCTTGTGTCAATGAATTTTGTATTATATGGTTAAGAATAGGAGCTAACACGTGAGCACTTGCCTTAATTATCTGTGTGGAGATGGAATCATATCCTAGCCTAGCCTTGGTGTTATTTAATGATTTTATTGTATTAATGATTTCTTGTTCTGTAGTTGGTCTGACAAAAATTGATTCATTATTTATCTGGGTTTGAGTTTGACGTTGTTTATTCGAAACGCTAGGGCTGTGATTATTGGCAATATCGATGAAGAATTCATTGAACGTTGATGCTATTTTAGTAGGTTCTTGAATCTGTTCACCGTTTTTTTGTAGTGATGTTATACTATTTACTGCCCTAATACTATTATTTTTATCTTTTATTATGCTCCAAGTAGCTTTGCCTTTGTTATTTGCCTGGTTAATCAATTTTTTATTAATATTCTTCTTTGACCACACAATGCATTTTTTAAGTATTTTTTCATAATTATTATATTTTTTATGTGTCTCTTTTGTTTTATGCCTGTAATATGAAAATCTTAAATGCCTTCCATTTGCACTAGATTTTCTTAGTCCTTTAGTAAGCCATTTTGGTGATTGTAAATTGGAAGTCATTTTAACTCTGTAATAAGGAAAACATAGTTTGTAGAATAGTATGAGTTCTTGATGAAAAAGGTTGAATGATTTATTAACATCAGGTTCAGTATAAACGTCTTGCCATGATAGTTGTGATATGTAATATATAAACTTTTCTATGTTTTCATCACTAAAATCTTGTTTATGACAGTACCAATGTTGTTCAATTTTCTTATAGTTTTCTGGAAGAACTAACATTTGAGCAGTATCATGGTCAGAAAGATATAGTGGGTGAACTGAGCCAATAGCGTCAATATGGTTGCTCGCTATAAGGTCTATGCAGTTGTTTTGACGTGTAGGTTCATTTATGTGTAATGTTAAATTAAAATTAGATAGTATATTTTTTAAGTTTGTCGTGTTATTGTTGTTTACTAATGTATTAATGTTGAAATCACCAGTTAAAATTATTTTTTTGTTTGAAATTTTGTATAATAATTTATGTAATAGTATTTCCAATTTGTTGAAGAATGAAATTAAGCTAGATGAAGGAATCCTGTATAAACAGATAACAATAGTGTTCATACTAGGAATTTCTATTCCGCAACATTCAAAACTATTATCGCAAGAGTATTCCTTGCAAATTTCTATTGGCTTAGAATCTATTCCATTGTAAGTTAAAATGCAAGTACCACCACGTTTTTGCTTCTTTCTTGAGTAGTGGCTACCTACTTTATATCCTTTAATGTTAATATTTGACTCATCTCCTGCTTTGATAAAAGTCTCACTAAAGCATAAGATCTGTATTGGACATTTGTCATTTTCAAGTGCATTTAGGCATAATTCAATAGAATCTATTTTATTTAATAACCCTGCAATATTTTGGTGGAGTAATCTTATTTTTGTCTTATTAACTTCGTTTAATTTTGGTATAAAAAAGATTCATTGTTATATAGCGTATTGGGTAGAATTCGTTTTTCTACAAGAAAGTAGTAGGGTATAGTACCTTTTTTAGGCGTGTTCGTCTTGCCATTTTGACTTAATCCACAAAGCGTTTCATCGCTTTTTGGATTAAGTCAAAATGGCACGCGCCCGTTTACAATATGTGCAATGCTAGATTTTATGTATGTATGTACCTACATACTTACATATAACTGTACAATGCTGTAACTTGAAGTTACAAATAATTAAATAAACTAGGACCATCGACGCAAAATCAATAAAGAAATTCCCTATCAACATTCAATTAATGGCATTTTTTGTTCTCAGCTGGATCTAAGCAGCGCAGTAAAGCGTATACGCAGGGACGATGAAGATGTGGGTACCACAACCAGCCCCACTGAAGAAACCGCCACCACACCCACAGTGCCCGCTGATGATGACCATAGAGTGCGACCTGTCTGCTTGCCCACCGCTGGACTGTCTTATACCCGCGAGTGCGGCGTTGTGATTGGCTGGGGTGTTACTGATGAAGGAGGATCCGTCTCCAACACGTTACAGGAGGTATGAAATTGTTCAAGATCTGTCCGCATTTCACCCCCCTGACCCTTGCTCGAGCCAGCCCGCGTTGCCACTGAGCCAGTAGTTTTAAATACCCCCGATCAAGCTGTCCCTTGCTGTCCTCCCCCAGCGACGCCCTAAGCCGAGGTCCGTACCCCACAGGGGGCGCCCTTAGCGTGGAGTCGCTTAGTTTGTAAATTATTTTAAGGCCTGGCTGAAGGCTACAATTCCTTTGTGGCATCCACAGGCAAGTCCGGTTAAGCAGTAGACAACCCTATGGTTGAACTGCGAGATGCCAATGTCAAAATAAATACGCATGTCGCATTCCGTTAAAATCTCTGTGATAACTTTGGTGAAGTGAGCTTGAAGTGAGTTGTCATTCCACGTGATGTTAAGGTATGGCACTATTGACAGTTCGCCTTCCAATTTCACTTCACCTAAGTTTGCACGGTGAGATGTTTACAGAATAGATTGGCTGTACTTAATATAGCTGATGAAATCGCACTGAAGATTTCATAAGTATATTGTTGGAGTGATTTTTTCTAGATAATCATTGTTTGTAACACACTGCACGTAGAGAGATAAAAACGGATTATGCAAACATAAATGAACTTATCTTGAAACTTATTCATGACTTTAGCGATAATACGTAAGTACCGAAATGTCTTCTAGTAAGGTCGTTAAAAAAAAATTGCTGTATATGGATGGCCCATAAAGGTACAGCGTATTTTATATAAGCCATTTCTTCGGTATCCATCAATTACCGGGCACCCTTAGTATGAATTACCCGCATATCTTTATGAAGGACAAATTATTGATTTCTGCCTTGCACTTGTTAAACCTACTGAAAATCTGACAGCCAGTCTTACCAAGGGGTATCGTAATGCCCAGTTACAGGGTTGTGGAGGTCAGATAGGCAGTCGCTCCATGTAAAATACTGGTATTCAGCTGCATCCGGCTAGACTGGAAGCCGACCCCAACATAGTTGGGAAAAGGCTAGGCAGATGATGACTTGTTAAACCTACTATTAACAAGCTACCTATCTTCTTGGATCAATCTTTAGATTTCCCTCATAATAACCGCACCGGTCCAGGGCAGTAACGGCCCGGCAGTGCCTCGAAATTATCCATCCAAAAGGTAGTCAGCAAGACAAACGCTCTCTGAGCTCCGAATAATAGAGAATACTAGATCAGCCCTGTAAAAATCTCATAAATTTATTTCCAGGTGAAAGTGCCAATTGTATCAAACTCGGAGTGTAAGGACCGGTCTTACGGCAGACGAATCACAGACAACATGATGTGTGCTGGTGAGCCTGACGGTGGTCGGGACGCCTGCCAGGGTGATTCTGGCGGACCACTGCATGTGTTCAACGAGACCACCGAGAAGTACCAAGAAGTTGGTAAGTAGATAGAAGTATCTATCTTGTCTATGCCTATGGAACATACTGTCATCGTTACTGTCCGAATGAAGGTGGGCCATCAAACGATCATATCATAAAAATATAGCTTTGTTACGTAGTAGTCTTATTATATTACTCTTTGGTAGTAGTGTAAGTGTTTAGACGTGATTCGTCCTGATTGCGTGGTTATTTCGCTGACCTAGGCCAACACGATAAATGTCATTGTCAAGTTTGATAATAGTCAATAATTCCCTTTGTAAGATATATAAAACAGATAAAAAGTTTTATTACACTTTCGGATGGAGGGATCTTGAGTGCCATTTTTCTTAGGTCAGATCAAACTACACTTTACAATATTATATACCTACCTATCAGTAGTAGGTAACCTGGTTCATTTCCATAAATTAAGTCTTTACTTTCGACTGTTGTCAATGTGTTTGAATAATTCATTTCCAACATGAGGTTAAAAATCGTTCGCACTTCGCATGCATCGACATCACGTCACGTCACGCTATAATGCGCCAATAAATCATGTGTTTCAGGTGTGGTGTCCTGGGGTGAGGGTTGTGCGAGACCAGACAAGTACGGAGTGTACTCCAGGGTCAACCGATACCTGACGTGGATCAAGAGTAACACGGCAGACGCTTGCTACTGCGACTGAGCAATGTACAATCACACGTAAAAGTGACGCGACAAAGTTATGACCAAAATGGCTAAGTTATTAAGAACTAACAAATTGATGTTGGGCTTATGTATAGATGATGCAATACTAAATTTCGGTTTGAAATGGTTGCTTATATATACAAGACAACAGAACTAACGAATTTCATTTAACATTGAAAATATGATTGAACAATTTCTTTTAAAAATAAATTATTATATTTCTTAAAATAATCTTTAACCTTTTGACCGCCACAGTCGTGTATAGACGACAAACCAAAATGTGCCCAGCACGCCACGGTCGCGACTGGGTGACAAAATTAAAGGATGAATTCGGAGCTTGGCGCTGAGGCCACGCTTTTTCATTTTTGACGTGGCGGTCAAAAGGTTAAACTACATGATCATTGCCAATTTGTTATGCTGATTTTCGAAATGGTGACTTATCCCCTTCCTAATAAACATATTATATCAGGTGAATAGTTACACAGCAATTTCTCTCTTTCTGTTGACAGAAATTTGACTTTTGAAAGAAGAAGACAAATCATTGTGTAACTATACAGACGCTATAATATATTATAATGTACAAGGGGTTAGGGTTTTACTCTGTATAAGATTTACTAAATTTAGAACAGTATGATCTGTAATATTTTTGTAACTTTGTCACTTGACTTTTGCATAATCTAATTAAGATAAAACTATACTATTTATTTAATAAATTATTAGGAATTGATATTTTGGTTGTTTATTTCATATTTCAAAATATTAACTAAGGATAACATCGTGAGGAAACCAGCATGTCTGAGAGATATTTCTCAGCAGCTTATGAAGCTAAATCAGAAGCCCATGGGCAGCATAAAACTCTGATAACAGTTAGTTACTAACCACACGAAAAGAAGAAGAAGAATACTAACTACAAAACCTACAAAGATGATATAATTAATCTTGATCTGCCATTACCATAACTTTCAATAAAATTATGTTGTAATGGTAAGGTCAATGTATACTTGACACAGCTGACCCCCTTGGAAAAATACTATATTTTTTTATAATTTTTGGAGATAAGAAAACACTGGTTTTATTATGTATAATATTATAATTTATAAGTAAGTTGACATTTATTTGATCAATATTATTAATAACAGTAAATACTACCCAGAATCTACAGATTATGAAAGAAATAATTGTAATAGTATCCAGGTCCAATATAATCAAGCCTACAAGTAAAGGACTATATTAAAACTTTTGTAGTTGACAGTACATTGAGAATCTAGAATAAATTTTTAGCTATAGTTAAACATCTATATTTCTGCAATATCATATGCAAATTTTATAAATAGTTGTAGCTATCGATTTCAATTTACTTCTGCAAGAGAGAGAAAATATTATAATTGTTGTCTTAGTCTAATATTTTCACAAAATGTTCTACAACATACACAACTACAGAAATGGGTTAATATTAACGATTCAAGTTAAAATGTTTAAATAAAGAGGAAAGTTCAGAAAGGACATTTTGGTAAATATAGCCGGGACTTGATAATTGATCCAAACCTGGAGTATTTGGCAGCATCCGGGTGTCAGTTCCCGTGGAGGTAGATGTGACGGTCTCTTCAATCACCTCATTGCCTTTTTTCACTATTCGCCTGGTCTCCACAGATCCATCTGACTTGGTTACACTGGTTGTGATGATGGTCTGACAGAATGAGCGACCTGGCACCAGCGCTCCATTGAAGGGTGTGAAAGGAGGAGTGTCTTTTTTCTTTTTAAACAATCCTGATAAATCATTAGATGTTATTTTTCCATCCAAATCTTTGTCTTCTTTTAAATGTTCCTGTGGACGTTTTTGGTAACCTGGTTTTAGGTAATAGTCTCTTATATTATCTCCGTTGATGCGTTCCTGGTCACCGTGTTCCGGAGGAAGAGGGTGGATGGTTGTGAGGGAGTCGAACGGGCTGTCGTTAACGAATGATTTCACGTCTCCAAACATAGAACCGAAAGATCGGAGAATATCGAACATCTGTCTTGAGAATTCTTCATGCATGTCAATGGCCTCATGAAACTCTTCCATTTCGTGTCTAGTGTAGAGTTCATCACCGTCGTCTTCATCGTCAGAACTCCAAATCGGATTTCTAAAATCATTTTGAGGCGGGTTCTGTCTTAAACCAAAAAATATCCGTAATTTATCCATGAAATAATTGTTTTCCATGATGAGTTGAACTTGATGATTTTTACGGTGATGTTAACTGCTAATCGGGTTGTTTTTGCTTGTAAATGTTGATTATTTTATTCTAATGCGCAACAAACAAAATTATTCGACAGCTGACAGCTGTTTTCTTATTTCAATTCAGTCCGAGGTAGTAGCATAACGTAGCATAGCTGTACATCGGTCATCTCTGTTGTTTTCGTTGTGCTAAGCTGGCTCTGGTGGAAGCGATTTGGAAAAAGCAATGCTAAACATTCTTTATTTAATAATGGGAACGTTTTGCGCTCAGGGTCAGTAATGTCAGTTTCTGATATTCATTTCCATCCGTTCGTAGAAAGTACTAGAAATGAAAGATAATTTATATTACATAATGGTTTCAGGTTTTCAGGTCAAGGTAAAACGAAGGTGAATTTGTAATGCGAAAATGTACGTGATACAATAAAATTATCACGGTATCGGCAAAAAGTGAAACAATTCAACAGTTCCAACAATATATTCAAACAGTTTCTGAACGCAAAAAAATACCAAAAAAAAAAGAAATTGTCCAGAGAGTACCCCCTTTATAAATTTTATAAATTTTAGTACCACCTGTCACCACTACAAACTCTTTTTTGCCAAGCTGTACTCTGTGGAGTACCCGATGACCCGACGGAAACATGCTCTAGGACGGAAACGCCTTGCTGTAAGGGCGGGCGAATTTTCCAATCTGTGTTTGACTTGAGAAAGTCTGAGATCCGATAGTAAGACTAAGAATGAGTATTTTAGTTTAGTTCTTGATTATTTTACAATAATAAGCGTACCGTATTAACGGTACTTACTTAGGGGTACTCGCGTTGTTGGACTTTGGGCCTAACAAATTAAAAAAATGTAGGTATTATTTTTGCCGTCGTCACGCAAAGAAAAAGAGTTTCACAATTAGCTTTAGATAGAAAAAGACGAATACAAAATATGCAACAGAGGAGTAGGAATTTGGATAAATTTTGAAAAAAAATCGTTATAACATAGACATAATTATGCAGCTCTAACTAACTTTCATAAAAATACAGAAAATCAGAAAATCTAAAATCAAAGTACTCTGTTACACGTACACGATTTGTTTTAATTAAATTGACAAATTTTGTCTCTTTCTTTCTTATCTCATAGGCGACTCCCTATCCTGCTGTCATTTCTGACATCGATTTATCTGATTCGTAAACAATGGTGGAACAGAGTGCTAGCAAATAGTAGTTGGCTTGGCGGTGTGGTGCATTTCATCTGTAATGTGGTGGATGATTGTCTAAGTTATTTATTTCTCCAATTTAATAATTCACAAAGACGATACATATATCCGGCAGTTCACAGGCAGCGAATGAATTATTTTTCAAATACAATTGGAACATGACACCGACACTCCGGTAGAGAAGTTCGATTCGTATAAATATTAAAAGGTATGGTCTAAATTATTATTTTATTCATCATTTTAGTATAGTCTTCGTTTATATTATTTTGTAAATCGTTATTTAATTTAATTATCTTGAGTGTAGTAATCAGTACTAGAGGGGAGACTAGGTAAAAAACTCAAAACTTAAGTTACCGTACGGAGAATACCCATGCGACGCATTTGTTCACAGTATAATGCATCAATTCGCATCGCTACACGCTATTTCATTTATTTGATAATATCATTTATTTCTCAAATTGATTTCAAGGTTTGTTTGCTATGTCAACTGGAATAAATATTTAGATTTGTGGTATTTTTAGCTGTGTGAAGGCTTGGACGGTGGATGTTTTAAAACCGGTTTGATAACCGCGCGTTATATTCCAGTTGTGTTAAAGCTGTTGACTAGTTAATACAATGCAAAGTGATAATTATGGAGCACTACTTCAGAGCAATGGTTAGAAATTAATTTTACATAGCAAAAAATAATCTCTTATTTATGTTGTAGAATAATAGACATTCTTCATAAAACTTAGAAGTAAAGAAATAACATTAAATAAGCAGGCAAATTCCTTGAAGGCACCACCAAAAAGGCTGCCAGTAATTAAAAAAAAATGGCTTGCTCTGTAAAGTTAAAAAAAAATTAAAAGATTCTGCACCTACTTAATAAAGTGAGACCTCATTTGTGTTAATTAACATCTATCCATGAGCAATATATTGTGAAAAGAAGGTTTAATTATTCTTCAATGTGAGAAAAATCTAAAATATCTTTTGTTTGCAAGTAACATGATGTAAAAACTGTTCATAGCTAGATACTAAATCTTAGTGAATCTAATTTTGCAAAAAAATTAAGTGCATGTTATATATGTTGCCTCAAGGTGATGATATTATTATCTGTGTAAGTAAACAGGTATTTATGTGGGTGGACAACTGCTAATTTTTTAAATTGGGTGGTTGGCATTTTCAGACAGTCCTAAAACACATTTTTTTACTTACCTAGAATTTTTAGAGGCTGCTTTTAGTTTGTTAACATTTAGCAATGGGTTAAGAATGTCTTATTGGAAAGCCAAATTCTGGTCATAGCATATTTATAATTATACAAATAGAATCATTGATATTAATGTCACAACTAAGTAATGTGTTTCATATAGCTTTCTTAGCTACATGAAATAAAATATGCTTGATAAAGTGAAGTCCGACCATGGGCACAGTTGATTTATACAATAATATTATAAAAATGAAAGATTTGTATGTAAGTATGTTTGTAGTGAATAAACTCAGTACCTACTTAACGGATCTGGATGAAACTTGGCACATAGATTATATTATAGTCTGGAATAGCATATAAGCTACCTCAGAAAAATGTGCGGTTCCCGTGGGATAATTTCCTACATACACACAGGCGAAGCCGCTGGCAAAAGCTTACATATAATATATTTACTGTGCCATGGTCATGGTCATGGCCACATTTTGTGCTTGCTGAAAAGTACATGTAAAATTATTAATTTGATGAAACATTTATCCTACATAAAATATTATATTTTGAGAAAGTAGAGTCAAAATCTGCACATGAACCAACTTTTTCTTAATCTAATAAAATTAATACATACAATCAAGTATTATGTTCATAAAGGACTTCATATCGCAATTACATTATGTACCTGAAAGATGTTACAAACAAATAGCTTCTATAAACATTTTTAATTTTCTTTATATTGGCATTCACGGTAGTTCTCCATCTCGTCCCGCCCGTCATCGTCCTTTTTATTAGGAGTCATTAATGGTCGTTACTCGGTTATGTCATGAAAATTCATGCAGCCAGACGCTTTTGTCTTGTATCTACATGAAAATACACAATTCGTAATTTGTAATCGTTTTACTACGCTTATAAAAGTGTGTTGGCTGGCTCTTTGCTTTTATCACCTGACACGGTAAAAATTTGCTGCGGTATATAAGGTAGTGTTTTGTTTTCCTGATTTTCTATCAGGAAAACAAAACACTGCTTCCAAACGCGACAGCTTTTTTTTTTTTTTTTTTTTTTTTTTAAGGCTGGGAAATCATCCAATGACTGCTCCCGCTCTGGGTGGAGCGGAAGGGAGTGTCAGACTCTTACTGACTAAAACCCATCCATGTTCCTTCCGTAGCCCTTTATGTTCCGGGGTAGCGGTAACCCTTTCGGACAATCCCGCTTAAAACGCGACAGCTAAGCTAAACTTTTCAGTCCGGATTCGCATTTTCCTTCCCTTTCTCTGGTTTTCGAGCGACACAACGTAAGCTCACACTATGTATTATATCTGTTACAGTAATTTGATAATCTAAAAGCCTTCTAAATGGCACCATCAGATCAGATAATTCTAGCTATTGACAAGTTTTAATTTTACGTGTAGACAATTTATTTGCCTAACTCTAATAACCATCAATATTATTTGTAGTGTTTAGGAACTTACAGTACGGCCGACGCATCTTGGCGATCCTGAAGTTAGTCGCTCAGCTGTGTAGTAGATAATTTAATTCTTATAAGATCCATTGCGCAGCCAAACAGCTAACTTCAGGACGGCCAAGATACGTCATCCTTACATCTGCTGTCTGTCGCTTTGTCTGCCGCCTCTTTCTGACACTTTCAATACCTACTTCTAGACACAGAACAAGAGCCTTATCAAATAATCCATCGCTTCTATTGCATATTAGGTATCTGCCAACATTTTAAAGTACACTTGTTGATCAAAACAGATTGCCATCGCATGTTAAAAGCTACAGATTATTCATTGCTGTCTAGCTTTTTTTTTTTTTTTTTAAGGCTGGGAAATCATCTAATGACTGCTCCCGCTCTGGGTGGAGCGGAAGGGAGTGTCAGACTCTTACTGACTAAAACCCATCCATGTTCCTTCCGTAGCCCTTTATGTTCCGGGGTAGCGGTAACCCTTTCGGACAATCCCGCTTACCCGGCAGGCTTGGCCCTGAGGGGCCCCTTCATATTGCTGTCTAGCTAAGGCGTCATTCCTTTGACATCCGCGTCATAAATCAACCACCCTTACTGTTGTGCCTTTTTTCTTACTCGGTTTCTCTAGATGAGGCATATAGGACTATGACGCACGGCATACAGACGCACCGCAGCCAATGTAGTCACGGAAAGAAAAGTATTTAATTTATGATAGTTATATGTACCAAACCACAGGACAGGATGTGACTTGTTTATAAATGGGCTGACTCAAATATTATCATACAAGTTTAAACAAATAAACATTCTTGTATTGTTGTGTAAATTAGTAACGACATAATTCGTGGCTAAGAGTTTGAAAGTATTGTGTCCTTCTTTTCGTGTGACTAACCTGGTGTCACAGTTTTTATGCTGCCCATGGGCTTCTGACTTAGCTTCACATGCTTTTGAGAAATGTCTCTCAGGCATGCCGGTTTCCTCACGATGTTTTCCTTCACCGATTTTTAAGCAAGTCATAATTATACAATACGCACATGAATCCGTAAAATCAGAGGTGCGTGACTTGGGTTCGAACTAGAGACCTATGACTTGGCAGTCCGACGGTCACACCACTAGGCTATCACTGCGACATACAGTACAGTTCATACAGTTTTTTTCTTAAGCTTGGTTAAAACAGTAAAAGAAGACATCAAACACACCAGCATCATATCGGGAAAGAAAGCACTTACCTAATGACTTACAAAAATGTTGGGAAGCCACTGAATGTTATCAAAATTCTTGGAATCTCATTTACTTATAATGTCAAGCCAACGGTATTGTTTTTAGCACCAAGTTGAAATTTAAAAGCTATTATTATAATGAAGGCTTTGATGTTTGTTGGTTTTCTTATAAATTGGTTTTCGGTTACGGACCAAATATCTAAGAATACTTAAAGCCTTGGTCTACCGAATTCCTAAATTGATTTATAGAATTCTTTCGAGATCTTAACAGGGTAGGTAAATGGTTGCGTACTAATTCTTTTAAATAGGTATAGATGAAAATTATTTTGGAAATAGTTAATAGATGAAAACTCGGAATGTTGTTCAAGAAATGCTCTATTCGCGTCCAAAACCAGATTGACTTCGTTACAAGACTACACGAGTCCATAAATAATTGTCTCTTACATTCTAACATGGTCCTGCACAAAACGGCCCTCGCTTCTACAAATGACTCCATTGTTGTTGTGGCTGTCCATTGTCATTCGTCTTAGCCGTCATTAAAGTTAACAGCCCGTAGAAGTCCACTCCTGGACTTTGGACAGGACTCCCCTCCCTGGCTATAACTCAAACCTGTTAAAAATCTTTTTATAGGTTCTTCATCTACATTTCCTCTATGACTCGTTGGTATTGTGTTCTGTTTTCCATCGAATGAGTGAAGATTGAATAGTATTCTTCTTCTTAGCGTGTCGATGGCAATCTAAATTGATCCAAACCAGAACTTAGCTATGTATTTAACGGTATCAGTAGCGTCGTCCCAGTGACGTGGAAGTCACAGGACACGCAGGACATGGTCAAGTGTCCCAACTATGCAGAACAGTACCTATGTCATTATCGGGTTCAATTAAATCCAAACATTCGCATTTTACTGATGTGGTGTACCTTTATCGCCGTCTCCGTAGGCGAACCTAATGCCTTATATCGGGTACAAATCCATAAATAAATGTCAGTAGGCTAATGTTGTAGGTCAATCGTTAAGCATTACTCAGGTAGGCAGGCGTTTTATTGTCCTCCCTCACGAAGAATTAGGTCACAGTAGGTATTGCAGGAATTTATTGGAATTCCACGTCCCACCGTCCGTTATATCGAGCAGTTCGTGACTTATTTCATAAAGATTCATGCACTTCAAGTAAGTGATAACAAATATATAAATATTTGTGTGTTATTGTTCGTACAGTTTGTTTTGGTTCTAGGAACTGACACTTTTTTTTAATTTTCATGCTCGTTGGTTGGTAAGTTTTCATTCCAGCGTACAACTGGAATTTAGCAATAGCTAACCTGTTATGGGTATATGTATAGGAACCTTGAACCAATGCTTGGGAAACATCCGCTAAAATAAGAGAATCTTTGGACCAAAATATTCAAGACGACTCGAACGAGTTTCGTTCGTCTACTGTAGGTATGCTGTCATTATCATATCATTATGTTACATTTAAGCTCATTTACATGAACAATAATATTATATATGTAAATGAGCATGTATAATAAAATAATGTTACATAGAAACTATTGATTTAGGTATACCTACTTGACAGAAATAAAATTTTCTTTCATGAGCCGTTACACGTCAATGCGTGAATAATGTACAAGCTGTTTTCCTCTGAACCGCAACTCGTTTGCATGTTGAATAATATTCATTCAATATATTATATTATATATCAACAGGAAACTTTTGTTTTTTTCGCTTGTTTTGAACCGGAATATACTATCTATCCTGATACCTATATATTAACAGTTAATAGATAGGTATCCGACCGGAATGAAATATTTGAATTTATTTGTGACTAGCTTTTTCCAGCGGCTTCGCCTGCATGTATGTAGGAAATTAAATTAATTATATTTAAAAAAAAAATCCAGACTATAATCTATCTTCATGCCAAGATTCATCCAGATCCGTTAAGTAGTTTTTGAGTTTATTCGTTTCAAACATACATCTAAATCTTTTCTCTTTATAATATTAGTATAGATACCCTGCACGGTGGATCGGACCAGAAAAGAGAAATGTAAAATAAAACTGATTCCCCAGGGAATCAGATTAGGGGATCTGGCCGGAATGACTCGAAAAAACGGTTTAAGACGTGATATTGAATTTCTTGAGTTGTCTGTCAAGATCCCTTCGAGGCTTTGTCTATTGATCGTCATCCATGTCCAAGGCATCCCAACTATCCTTCTGTATCAAAAAGTCATCAACACTAAACATACAAGTAGATCTGAGTGTGGAAGCCGACAAATAGTTTGATAATAATTCAACGTACAGAGGCCAGCAGATCAAGTTTCTCGGGCGAGGCGGCAAGCCTCCTTGCCGGACTGCCGCCGTGGGATCTGGAGGCGATAGTCCTCGCGCGCCTGTACGAGCGGCGCGCGGAGGTACTTAGCCGGGGGGAAACTCCGTTTCCGCAGCAAATTGCGGCGGAGCGGACGGACCTCCGGCGCGATCTCATGGCGGCCTGGAATCAGCGACTGTCGCAACCCAGCGCAGGGCACGCCACGATAGTGGCGGTAAGGCCCCTCTTTGAGGAGTGGCTAGAGAGGCGTCACGGCGCCCTCACCTACCGCCTGACGCAGGTCCTCACCGGACATGGATGTTTCGGGAGGTTCCTGCACATCATCAGGCGGGAGGAAACGCCCGGGTGTCACCACTGCGAGGATCGCCCAGAGGACACGGTAGAGCACACGGTGCAAACCTGCCCCGCTTGGGCGGAGCACCGCCGTGTCCTCGTAGAGGCGATCGGCGGCGGCGACCTCTCGCGCCCGGCCCTGGTGCAAGCCATGGTCCGGGGCGAGAGGGAGTGGGAGGCAGTCACCTCCTTCTGCGAAAAAGTCATGCTCGCGAAGGAGGTGGCGGGATGGGAGAGAGAAAGGTCCTCCCGTCCCAGCCGCCGCAGGAGACGCCCCGGGCGTCGGGAGCCACGTGACGACTCCCGGCCACCGTAGGCGCGGGCCTGCGGACGGTGAGTAATGGGTGACTCACCGTCCGATCAGCACCAGACCCGTGCCGTACGGCGCGTATATGTTCCACGCGCGCCTCAAAGAGATGTCAGCATATGAAGGGGCCCCTCAGGGCCAAGCCTGCCGGGTAAGCGGGATTGTCCGAAAGGGTTACCGCTACCCCGGAACATAAAGGGCTACGGAAGGAACATGGATGGGTTTTAGTCAGTAAGAGTCTGACACTCCCTTCCGCTCCACCCAGAGCGGGAGCAGTCATTGGATGATTTCCCAGCCTTAAAAAAAAAAAAAGCACATCAAGTTACCACAATCTGTCAAATTTCTTTGATACTATTTCAACTTTATTGCAAAGACATAAGGTTCATTTTTAATTGAGAAAATTTGACAGTTAGGGATAGCTTGATGTGCTGGCGTCTGTACCATGCAAAATCTCCATAGTCAGTATCAGTTAGTCGATTCTGAAAAAATTTCACGGTGAAAACTTAAGTGAAGTGAGCTGTCGTTCCATCTAATTGCAAGGGATTGACACTATTGACAGCTCACTTTAAACTCTATTCACCTACGTTTTAAACCTTTTTCCCTAAAGGATAGCACTACAGTAATATCAATTATCTCTGAAATATTTTAAATCTAAACTTCACGAATGGCTTATAGATAATACTTTTTATAGTTTAAAGGATTTTTTTGATAAAAAAATAAGTGACAAATATTGCTACAATAAACTAGTTATAGAAATAAATTGTAAAACATTTAAATTACCATTTTGTAAGAGTTGGGTAATGCTACGTAATTATTAAGTTGTTTTCTGTAAAATATTTGTATGCCAGTCACTGGCGAGACATGTAGAACATAACCTTAAGTTATTATTAACACCATTACTGTACCATGTTTCAACGCAAATAAAAATATTGTATTCTATTCTATCATTTTCCCATTAATGCAGGAGGAATATGGCCCGAGTGATGGTCCAAGCTGTGTTGTAAAATTCTGCTGACGATATTGACAAAAATGGCTAGCTTCATTTAAATCGAAATACTAATTTCCATGCAAGCGGTCCGTATAGACTCACCATATCATATTGGTTAAATTCTTTGACAAAAATGGCTAGCTTCATTTAAATCGAAATACTAATTTCCATGCAAGCGGTCCGTAAGACTCACCATATCATATTGGTTAAATTCTAAGCACGTCTCGTCCCGGTATGTGGCGATTACATAAATGACGTAGTGACTTCTGCCGCCGCCGCCGGCGCCGACCAGACTTTCTCTGAAGTGTTGGATCGTGTTCACACTTTTACTTACACCGTGGTATTTGTATTTTTATCGGGTCTATTTTGGGTCATAGAGAACTATTGTTGAGAAATGCTTTAAAGTACGGTGGTAAAGAGGCCAGCACATCAAGCTACCACAATCAATAAAATTTCTTTGATAGATTTTCAACCTTTATGGCAAAGGAATAATGTTCATGTTCAATTGGAAATATTTGACAGTATGGAATAGCTTGAGGTGCTGGCCTCTGTACAGAAATTGGCATTCGAAAACATTATATACTAAATACTAGTTTCTACCTAGGACTCCGTTCGTCTGTTTTTTTGTTTAATATTAAATATATCGTTTCGTATGGCAAAAGCTACTGTAGCTTTCCATAAGTGAGTCAATTTTCGGCATCGTAATTCATAGTAGTAGTTCATATTCATATATTTAATTGCATTCCATAATGGGTGAAGATCTTACAAGTTTGGAAGATTACTCCCTCCCTACATAAAACTTACGGCTTTTACCTTCTTATGATATTAGTTAGTATAGATTGATTTCTTATGCTAACTTACGCCTTCGTGGATTAGGGTCTAAAAAGATAATTAAACTAGCTTCTACCCGCGGCTCCGGCCGCGTGGATGACGGAAATTGCATGTTATTATACATATAAACCTTACTCTTGAATCACTCTATCTATCTATCTCTATATAACTGCATTGAAATCCGTTGTGTAGTTTTAAAAATCTAAGCATACATACAGACATAAGGACAGACGCGGGAAGCGACTTTTCTTTATACTATGTAGTGATGTACGGATTCAAATGAACCCATTTTAATGAAAGTGTTATACAACAGATTTCAATCTACGCTGTATTTATGTTAGTTAAATATTCATAGTCTTTGACACTAGGGATGCTAGATAATTGGAAAACTTTATGTATATCAGGCTGCATAATAATTGTGTTACTTTGGCTGTGTCGTCCTTAGCTTTCAGTTTCATCAATGAGGTTTATGCCAGTCGATTTTTTTATTTTTGGAAATTCACCCCGATGGTTGCTTTCTTATAAATAACTTACAAATGAACCAGATTTATTATTATTATACGCAGAAGTACAATTCAATATTTTCTGTGATTTGCTGCAATTTCCATCCCAATTTTATTGACAATCAATTAAAGAGCCAATCATTGAGCCGACTTGTAAATAAACAAACCCAAAACTGCTCAATAGTAAATAAATAAAAGTTTCCTGACAAATGACCTGACTCATACAGTATATTGCGGTGAGAATTGCGGCTTAGCACGCGCGTTGTGGGGTTACGAATAGCGGGGAAACCCATGAGAAATACGCCTGTAGCTTGAGGGGGCTGGGTGGGTAAATGCAAATTACGCAATTATTGATCTTTTGCTACTTACCGATAATAAGTGCAGGTTTGTAGTAGGTACGACAACGACATTACTTTGACATTACCAATTGTCTGTATGAGTAGTCTGAAAATGTCGTTGCATGTTGGTTCGTGGATGGGTGACCATCGATTACGACAGCTGGCTGTCATTTGTAGATCTTTAACAGACGTTGAGGGTAGTCAGAAGCCAAAAGTATCCAGTACTGGGTTTTGGAAATCAGGTAGGCACTCCATCCGTTTAGACTGAAAGCCAACCTCAACATAGTTAGGAAAAAACTACGCAGATTGATTTAAGTCGACTGAAAATTATATCTTTATTTTAACGCAGATCATTTAAAATAAGTCGGCCATAGTATACGAAATTACGGAACGCATTAGGGATACCCTTAGGACGATGTAATTGCCAGATAGGAAACAGCGACCCCGTCTAGTTTTAAAAATATAATTGACTTGCCGTGTTTGTACAAACTTACTTCCATACAGAAATGAAATTATTTCAAAAGCCGGGCTTACAAAGTATTTAATGTCGCATGCTAGGCTTTTTAATCACCATAGCTTCCTGAACTTAGCTTCTTAATGAATCATAGCAAATACTAAGTAAGCATGGATAGTAGAGAACGGATATTAATATACATTGTAATGAAATGAGGTATTATTTTGCGACCGACGACGTCCGAAGAATTTTAATATGTATCATATTATGTAAACAAGGAAAGATCCTTGTTTACATAGGGTTATGTAAGTCTATAGTTACAAGATCTTTGTTTACATTATGATTCTTATTTCATATTATAATTCTTTTGCAGTGTGCTGTTTAGAAACTTTTTATTGGTGTTTCCAGACTTTGAATTTGGAGAAGTTTAACGTCACCGGCAGGGGATATAATTCTTCCATAGTTTTAGTCACCCAATCGATTATGACCACCCAAACCCATAGCCCAAAATGTTTTATTTCCAAGTTCTGCAATAGTCCTGCTCCAACCAGAGGTTATCCTTGGGAGCACTTTTATAGTGCATACAGGGATAATCGTCTGTTGAGACCTCCTCAACATTTAAAATGGTCTAAGGGGCCTTTGCGAGTTGGCTTTGGTCCCTCCTACGCCTTCCAAAGGGTCCCGATATATTAAGCGGGATTGTCCGAAAGGGTTACCGCTACCCCGGAACATAAAGGGCTAAGGAAGGAACATGGATGGGTTTTAGTCAGTAAGAGTCTGACACTCCCTTCCGCTCCACCCAGAGCGGGAGAAGTCATTGGATGATTACACACCCTCAAAAAAAAAAACAAGGGTCCCGAGATATGTCAAAGAGTATAATTCTAATTAATCATCATCGTCATTTTAATGATTATAATTTTCTACTAGTGTCTGGAAAGATCCTTTCACACATTCCTAACCGAAAAACTCTGTTTTACCGTAAAACCGCTGAAGGAATTACCGCCGGGTTCACAGACTTGGCAACGAAGTTAATCAAAAAGAAAATTATGGACGGATTGAAAATCAATTTCAATTTCCTCTTATTTCGGGTCTATTTCCCCATTCATATATCAATCCGCCAATTTCTTTCCGCCCACAGAAATGACGGAGAGATAAAGTATTTATTTTCGGAAATAAAACATCGTTAGTAAGGTTGAATGGATGTGGTTACTATGATTAAGCCCATTCATACAACCTGATTGAGCGTAGGAAAAATTACTAAAAATGAATGAATGAAATGAAAATGAAGGTATAGTGCGTTGGTTATATCTGCGTCATATTCTCTTGCTGTGAATATTTTTTGGAACACCATACTGATAATAGAATATTTTACTTTCTTTCTTTACTAAAAACTTAATCAGTTTTTGGGTCTCACTGTTTTACCATCTAAAAAAACGGGTTAATACTCTTATTTTTTTTTAAGTCTGTTAAAAATGGCGGTTTGACATATTTTTTAGGCAAAAAATTGTTCCTCAAATAAAACTTATTATCTAAAGATCAGCCCTAAGTGTAAAAGAACAGACATAGGTAATATTCGAGTGTAACCCAATTTTGTATTCAAAATTACATTTGAGTAAGGGCAGTAGGGTTGCCAGATTCTCAAATCCTAGGGGTAACTGCTCAATTAGGCAAAAAAAATAGGTTTTCAAATTTTTCCCCAGGACAAATGAAAATCCTAATAATAAATCAAAAAACTAATAAGGATTTGAACAAGTCTGTTGGAAGGACGTTTAAAGTCATATCTGAAATACGAGACGTCACCGTCGACATCGCTAATGCTTAGGTAGACAGGCATCACTGCCTCGATGATATGCAAAAAGTGTGAAGTAAAACAGTCATATATTATCATTATGTTTAAATAGTGTCTTCCTTCATGTCATTGTGAATAGGTGACTACAAGTGAATAGGTGCTAGTTAGTAAGATAAGGCCTTGTTAACATACTTCTAGTCTATCATTATTGGTCGTGGTGATTTTTCTTATTACCCAGAGCTATGATTACCTTAATGCGAACGTCTCTGTGATTACGAAGATATTAAATAACCTGTTTTCGTATGAAGGTATTTAAGCATCTTCTAGGCATATTGCATCTGTTTTCATATTCTTATGTAATAATTTTATGGTTATAAATTGATTAATTAACATTTATTTCAGAATCACTTATATATTTGTTGGTAACAAACTTATAAACTAGTGTTAGTAAGATTTAGTCTATTATTATACTTATAGCTATCAGTTTGTATTATTTTATATTGATCGTCCAGTTATTTAAAGCGGAAACTCAAAGCGCTTTCTTTTAAACATTTTTGAGTGTATTTGCCATAAATATTTTACAATTAATGAACAGTAGATCAAAGTAGCCTTAATTATATCCAAATTTTGTAGGGTCTGAATGTCTGATACTTATTTATAATTCTTAGATGGCAATGGAATGAAACTTTTAATAATAGTGTAATTAACTTGTAATAGCTATTGTTTAAAATTACCAGAACGATACGATTTACCAATAAAAGTCAGTTAATGAAAATGATAAGATTAGAGTAACCAACGCATTTATTGTGGTGTAAGACATAGCTGTGTGTAGTTGTATTTTATGTTGACACGGATGGCAATTTTTATAGTTTAAGTCATTTCAACAATGTACTGGCATGGGTCTTCATACAGGAAGACTTTATTTATTTTAACTTTTCGCACACAATAAAGGTACAAAGGCGTACCTAATGCCTTAGGCATACTTTACCAGTCAACCAAGGGTGGTGAAGAGATTAGATGGCGGGTGCTTTTGTAATGTGTAGGAAGACTTAATAATTAATAAGGGTGATTAGCCATAGGAGAACTGGAGAACCCACAACCTTTGTCGTTGACGTAACAGGAGTGAAGACTGCGAGTCGGCAAACGTAGTTCAACATTAGAGTACATTTATGTGGTAAAGCTATAAATAACAATTGCAACTGTCCCATAATTAATAAAGTTTCGGAAACAAAATATTTAGGCGTAATAATTGACCAAAAATTATCATGGTACTCCCATATTGAACACGTTACTGGACGCATAAGGAAACTTGGGTGGATTTTTAAAACACTGAGACATATTACGCCAGTAAAGTTAACAAAGAAATCAGGTTCTCACAGAAATTTGCTAAATGAAATATACATCTCTATAGCACAATCTGTGATAGCCTACTGTATCCCAATATGGGGCGGCGCTGCAAAATCACAGTTCATACATGTTGAACGAGGACAACGTGCCATAATAAAAATAATGTACTTCAAAAGGATCTCATACCCCACTCAAAGTCTCTATCAGGATAATGGGTTGCTCTCTGTTAGAAAATTATACATCTTGAACACAGTTCTAAAAAAACATAAGAATCTACCCTATGATAAAAATAAACTAACAAGAAGACGGTAAAGATCTTATAGCACAGGTTCCGCAAACTAAAACTAAATTTGCTGCTATTCAGTACAGTAAACTATCATGTCAAATTTATAACCGGATTAATAAGAAGATATATATACACAATAAACAATTACACGAGTGTAAAAAAATTCTAATAAATTGGTTAAAGACACTAAACTACGGTGATACTGAGGAATTACTGCAACATACAAAATGATACATGCACACACCCATACATGCACGCACATACACACGCACGCACATACACACATACACACGCACGCACGCACACACCCACACACACATGCGCACACACACGCATGCGCACACACACACATACACACACTCATGCACGCGAAAGCAAACACACACGCACTCACACACTGACACACTGTTTATATCTAAGGTACTGAAAAAACTTGTATACTGCTGTGGAAGAGCGGAGTCTCCTAACACAGGCATTACTTGCTTAACAGGAGGCTCCAATCACCAACTAATGTAAAACTTTTTGGTTCAAAAATAAATTTGATTTGATTTGATTTGATTTGAAGTGTTCGTAGGTTAGCTAGACATCTGCAGCGGCGATCTTCGCTTGAGTCCCTGGTAGTAGTTGAATGAATGATGAATGAAATGGCGTGCCATAAGCAGGGCCCATATTCGATAGTGGAAAGCTATAGGCTGATAAATGATAATGATGATGAATATTGGTCAGACTTGGATCAACTGCTACTCCGCTAGTGTTCTAAAAGTAAAAAAAAAACCAATTCGGTTGTCAAGCAATTGTTTAATCACATTGCTGCATGGTATACAGTGGCACATCACTCATTTCGATAATGCTATCCACTGTTTATGTTCTGTCAAAGAATATTTCATTAAAGTAATGATAATATGGTTTATCACTTCAGCGTCAACTTGTGTTCTGTAACCTTGGCATTCATAACAATGCCGCAGGTGGTTCGTGAGACTTAATGTAAATTATATACTAGTACCTACTGCACCTAGTTTGTTGTTTAGGTACTTTAGAAAAGCGTAGGAATGAAAAATGCCTTTAGTATTTAAAGGCATTATTTAAAAAATGATAAATGATTTTTAACCGACTTCTAAAAAAGGAGGAGGTTCTTAATTCGACTGCATATATATATATTTTTTTTATGTTTGTTCGCGCATAACTCCGGTGCTTGACAACCGATTTGAAAAATTCTTTTTTTGTTGGAAAGGGTATACTTCCCAAATGGTCCCATAAAATTTTTATCGAAATCGGATAAGCGGTTTTTGTAAAATCAGCAAAAATCTAAAAAAAATCCTTAATGTATGTGGACGATGTTCTAATAAGTTCCTGTCACTGTAATTTACATACCAGGTAGTGGTATTAAAATTTGGGGGGTGGGGGGGTTGTGTAGGTACCACAACTAAAAAGTGAGAAAATAAAAACTTTTTTACAAAAAATAAAACCGACTTCCAATAAAAACACTACAAAGTGAAAAATAATTTTGATTTCGGAAGTCGGTGGCAAAAAATGAAAATACAAAACCAAAGACACCGACTTCCGAAATCAAAATTATTTTTCACTTTGTAGTGTTTTTATTGGAAGTCGGTTTTATTTTTTTTATTTTTGTAAATAGATTTTCACTAACACATTCACAACAATATTTTTAAACTAGATGAGGTCGTTTCCTATCTGACTACTCCGAGAAGAGAGGCCGAAACAAAGTATATAATTGTTCAACTAGTTTCGATAATTTGGCTTGGGATAATTTGAGTGACAGATTTTTCTGGCTTATTGTTAGATTCTCACGAATAAGTAGTTGTCGAATCGCCCACAAATAATTTAATTTAGTGAGTCGCCTACAGAAAAAAATTATATTATTTAAAATTGTCGATTCGCTCGTTTCGGCTGAGTAAATTTGCGAACCAATCAATAATCCATTTTCCCGTCTTCAGTGATTCAATATTCAAATACACCTACTACCATACCACCTACAACAATATGCGTATTAGATCTACTTTCGGTGACAAAGTACTGTATTTCGTATAATTAATCGATCAAGAATGAATTGGCTCACACCATTTGGGTCGTTTCCTAATTATTCTTAAGTCAATTACTTAAGAATAATTAGGAACCGTTTGGTTTCTACTGCTAATAAAAACTAGAATTACCTTTAAGCTTATCGTTAAATACATTAGTTTCGCAGTTTCAACAAATGTATCGATAGGATCGTGTCGTATTTTTGTGATTGGCCGTCACGCATGGTGACTTCAGTAATGCACCAAGCATCGTTTTTTATGGTATGTTTGTTCAAATGCTTCACAGCACTATACTCAACTGAATCCATTAGTGTCTCGTCTTTTATAAAAAACAAGCCCGCCAACATCCGCATTAGTTCACTAGCTCTCAATAACAATGTTTATTAAATCTACAATGACACATATATATTAAGTAGTCACTATATCTTGATATTTATTACAGCAATCTACCACGTGGAGCGTTAAGCATAATTTGAATATCTCAATGCAAGTCTGTCTATAGGTTCAATATGTTCTCAGCTTTACGACGGCTGTCCCACCGTTGTGTACGACCTTTACTGCAGCCAGTGCGTTTTGCTCCGTCGCCTTCACTACACTGTTTTCACCATCAGCGGCGTTAGCGTCTTGCTGTTTATTCGTAGTGTCTATAATACTGTTTTTATTAAAGTGCCCATTTGGAATTCTATTTGATTTGGTGAGTTGTCTTTTTTGTTATACAATTGTAACTACTTTAATGAGTTGTTTTCGAACAGAAAGTGTCTTGTCACCTACTTTAACAGACCTTGTATCTCCGGTCAACCTTGTTGGAATATTAAAGTTACGGGTACCTTATGTGAGACTAAAAATAAAACTTGGAACTTTAATATCCAGTTAAGTTAACGGTTCGTGTGCGATAATATTTGTACATGTACATGTTTTTTTTTTTGAAGGTGGTAAATCATCAAATGACTCCTCCCGCTCTGGGAGGAGCGGGAGTGTCAGACTCTTACTGACTAAAGCCCATCCATGTTCCTTCCTTAGCCCTTTTCCGGGGTAGCGGTAACCGTTTCGGACATTCCCGCTAACCATAAAATATGATTTAATCGATTTTTTTATGTGTTTGGAAAAACAAGTCATTTTAAGCTTCGCGTCTGTCGTTTCAGTTTTCATACAGTGTGATTCATTTGGTTTCGTTAAGGTGCAAAATATTTATTCATGCCACTAAATATTTACACACATTGATACAGAACGTAATATTTACTGTTCAGCAAAGAATTCATCATACTACAAATAGATTTGGATATTTTTGCTTGTTTATATTATCAATTCCATCGCAGTATTTCATAAAGCTTCAGGCTACTTTTGTCATGCCTGGTCCCTTTTGGGAAGTATTATTGTTGGAACACAAGATCGCATGTGTTTCATACTTCAGAGATCCGACGTTGTCATTTATCTTGTCATGGCTGGGCATCAATCTGGGAGAAGCCGGTGAGATGTAACATGATCTTTTAAGAAAATCTTTTGGAGTATTTCTTACAAAAGCCTAAGGTATCATTTAATACACGTTCGTTTATTCCACATCCCATTCTTATCCACTTCGTCTAGCGGAACTAATTCCTTGTTTTGTTTAGCATTGTCGTTTTCTTGTTCGTTATATTGAAGTGTTTCAACAATTTTGGAAACTATTTAAAATATCGTCGATTGCTTCAGATCTATTGTTTGACGATAATAAAAATGCAACTACTTTGCAAAAAGTAGTTTCTTTACCGTAAAATCTGTGTTGCAATTCGTTTTCGTGATTGTAGTAAAAAACGATAAAAATCTTGTACTTTGTTATTAGTTTAGCCGACTAATTGGCAATACAAGTTCCTTTGGTTTAATAATAAGTATAACTACCATTTTTGGCTAAATTGTATGAGATTACGTAGTATCCATTGACGATATTTTTATTTATTGTATGAACTTTTATACACTTTCTAAAATGGTGGTAATTTTACTTTCCTGATAAATTAAACACAAACTAAGCGACTACACGCTAAGAGCACCCCCTGTGGGGTACGGAGCTACGCTTAGGGCGTCCCGACGCTGACCTCTCGTCAGCAAGGGGCAGGCTGGATCGGATTAAAGCTGTTTACGTTATGATGAGTACTACCTGCATGTTTATTAAGGAAACTTCTCAAGTGAAACGTGAAGAAATGGTGATTTTATTTAAGGGCAGCCAACTTGACCAAAATTGGTGGTCTATAATGTATCTCGAAATTTTATGCTATACATTTTCTCCAATTAAGTTCTTAAATAAAATAACTTATCACTAATGTTTTTAATGGATTTGTCTTTAATCAACCATCCTGCGTATTACAGCTTCCATAGCGTGGGTTTTCTAGAGGTCATATAATACTTAACATTTTTATTGTCCCATTGTTTCATATAGTGTGCGAACTAAATTATTTATTGAGCCATATATTTTCTCTAACGGAACAGTATTACGATTTATTTTAACATGTTTCCATACTTAAAAGGAAGGATCTGATAGTTACCGTCGAACTCAACGTAAATACAAAAACTATTTCATTTCTTCTTAACATACAATTTCATTATTGTGGAAAGTTATTAGCCTAAATAGGTATTTTCGGTAAAATAATACATAAAAGTGCCATGCCAGTCCATTTTAATCATGAAATAGTGAAATTATTTCGTTAACCAAATAATTGGGTAGATCTTCAATTGTTTACATAGTCAGCTTAAAGAATGGGCTTCTGATGTTTAGTCTTTTTTTTAGTGTAATCTAGAATAGAATAGAATAGAATGTAATGCTCTTTATTATGTACACAATAAAAATACAGATATAAATATATGGAACATTTTACAAGGTCTGAATAAACATCTTAGCGCTAAAAGCGATCAATATAGTATGGGACTCTACTTTCGTTATCTTTCTTACTAGACTTCAGAGCATCATTCAATATGACTGTAAACAATGTCAAACAACCGGAGCGCATAGATTTCTTAAGGAATATATCCTATTAACCTTTTGAACGCCAGTGTCACGTATATGTGACAAGCAAGCGCATGCCCTGTACGCCAACGACACAAATATGTGACAATGCGTTTTCACTATAACACGAAATAAACAATAAAATCATTACTTTTGTGTGTGTTTTTAAAGGTATCTTAAAAATTTAAGCTCTCGTACGTATTTAATGACATGAAACAAATTAAAAGACACCATGGATATTGAGAAATTCATGATAACAAGAAGAAATAAATTTGTAGCTTGGCGCGGAGGGCACGCGCGTGCGTTTATGCTCTGGCGTTCAAAAGGTAAAATCTATACGTGTTTGTTGGTATCCCCGATCCCTAGTAACATGGTTATCGTGACATCAAGATAGGAAGCTTAAATAATATTATTTGGAATGGTAGACATCATTTACTTGTTCTTTATCTTACGCTTTATCTCAAACGTTGATCAGATTTCTTATCTTTAATCTTTAATGATTGATAAAGTTAATATTTCGGTGACAAAACTATAACTATTTAGTATCTCGACACGACTCAACGTATCCCGCAATGAAATCTTCCGGTAAGCTAAATTCAATTTTCTTGATGGGAGAATTTATTTTTTTATTCTCTCAAAGTGATGGAATAATAATCAAAGTAAAGAGCAGTATCATAGAGCTCATAACAAATAGACTGGAGCAAATTGCGTGTATAAAATGTTCTCACGTAGACTTTGGACGAGAAAATACAATGTAGCAGAAATAATCGTTTGATTGTTGTGAAAGTGTATAACTGTATCAAAGCCCATCTGGGCACAAGCTACCGTGGCCTACTTGGAAAACCTTAGGCAGACTTCGCACGTAGTACGGAGGCCCCATAAGTGGGGGTTCATAGACGGTTCAGATCTCCGATGTGTATGCGGCGTCTCCCCACAGACAATGGCTCATCTCCCATCTTGCACCGCATGCCCTGTCACATGCACACGTGAGGACCTAATGGCTGCGTCAGCGAACGGTATTCGCGTTGCTGAATTTTGGGCCAAACCAATTTAAAACATAAATTTATATGTAGGTATTATTTTTGCTATCGACACGCTAAGAAGACAGTTTTCCGTGAGTTTATAATAGACTTCTTGTTACAAATTGTCTTTCTAAATGTGTGTCACTTATGTTGAGATTTAAGAGAATGGCAAACATTGTAAAGCTATGGATCTGTCTGGGAGTTCTTCTGTAATGTTTTTATAAGCCACGGGCCCAACCACCACCTCGAAGAGCAGTATTATTTTAATATTGATTTATTTTGGGAAAGAGATGGAACTTTAACTCCTGTATTACTTCATCTCTTTCTCGCACTGAAGTAATTTTAAAATAATACTGCTCCTTGAGATGGTAAGTATAAGGATGGGTAACGGCTTTGGCGTCGTGTTAAAAAAAATATTTTACCAAACAACTCCTTGCGAATGTAGCAGGATGTTTTGTGTTTTGTATCATGCTTGACATGCTTTTTACAAACATTCGTGTGAACATAAAAAAACGACTTAGATATATTTTTAAAATGTCAAACGCGTGAACGTCATGTTTTGTCGTCTGTCGAATACTGGTTTTTTCAAGTAGGTACACAAAGAAATAAAAAACAACAAGAACTTGCATGTGACTACAATTGTACTTTATTTGCATAATGATTGGTATACATGTTGATGAAACAGGTTTTCTCAGAACAACCTAGATAGATAGGACCGTTACATAAGAATGCGAATTTCGTTTGATTTACAAGATTGGATGCAGTTTTATCTTTTACCAAAATGTTACACATTCTCTTGCCACTGATCAGTTAACACCATGAATCTGATAAGATAATAATTCGACTGTTTGTACGAGTAACAGATATTCAGGGTATTTGTTAATGTAATTTCAGAATCTTCGAAGCCGAAGATGGCGGAGGGTGGCGTGACGGGCGCGCTCCTGTTCGCAGTGGGGGCGGCCGTGCTGGGCATGCTGCAGTTCGGCTTCAACACCGGCGTCATCAACGCGCCTCGCCCCTTCATCGAGAACTTCATCAGGGACCAGTATGATGCCAGCCCCAGCCTCATATTCAGCATCATCGTCAGTATCTTCGCCGTCGGAGGTATGATCGGATGCCCTTTCGCCAGCTGGATGCTAGAAAAATACGGCCGCAAAGTAGCCCTTCTCATTAACTCGATGATCGGTATTCTCGGCGCTGTGTTGATGGGCTTCAGCAAATTGGGTAACTCTGTCGAAATGATCATTATTGGTAGATTCATAATAGGCGTAAACTGCGGTTTTGCGACGACTGCGTCACCCACATACGTATCTGAAGTAGCGCCCGTGAGGTTGCGAGGTGCGTTCGGAACAGTCAACCAGCTGGCGGTAGCATTCGGACTGGTTGGAGCACAGATTTTGGGTATCGATATGATACTGGGAAGTAATGACGGCTGGGCGTGGCTGCTTGGACTTGCGGTTATACCGTCAGCCCTTCAGTTTGTGATGGTTATTTTTACTCCCGAAAGTCCACGTTATTTGCTACTGGTCGCTCGCGATGAAGAGAGGTCACGGGCAGAGCTTGCTAAAATCCGCGGCACGAGCGAAATTGACGACGAGATCAATGACATGCACGTGGAGGACCGAGCGGCCCGACAGGAAGAGAAGTTTACGATTCGGGACTTATTTGTGATCAGGGCACTCCGAATGCCTCTCATTATTGGTGTTGTGATGCATCTGTCTCAGCAGCTGGGAGGTATTAACGCGGTTCTGTACTACTCCACGACGATATTCGAGAGTGCTGGGCTGACGCAGGAGAATGCGAGGTTGTCCTCAATCGGTGTCGGTAGCATGCTGTTCATAATGGCTCTGGTGTCAATTCCTCTGATGGATCGTCTGGGTAGGCGTACGCTGCAACTGGGTGGCCTCGCCGGTATGGCGGTATTTTCTGTGCTCATGACTGTCGCCTTCTTCACGTATGAGAACAACACGACTATGAGCATATTCGCCGTGATCTTCACGTTCATGTACGTGGCGTTCTTCGGCGTGGGTCCAAGCTCGATCCCGTGGATGTTGCTGTCGGAGCTGTTCGGGCAGGGGGCCCGCAGCGCCGCGGTCAGCGTTGGCGCGCTCGTCAATTGGTTTGCTAATTTCATCGTAGGCCTAACTTTCATTCCCATGTCAGAGGCATTCGGCAACTACGTATTCTTGCCTTACACTGTCCTCCTGATCTTGTTCTTCATCTTCACCTATCTCAAGCTGCCAGAGACAAAGAACAGAACGATCGAAGAGGTCACAGCTCTCTTTAAAAAGTAATTAGGACTAGACTTAAGCGACATTCCTTAGTCCTAAGAATATTTATTGCATCACTGCAATACGTTTACACAGCATTATTGTGATAGAACTATATGAAATTCGATTTACTAGAATAATATAGATGAGCGAATGTTATCTATGTCCTTTCAACCAGATTTGTATAAAAATGGAAAGACTGAACACCACACTTATATTAAATGGAGTCGTTTAAAGATTCTTCATACTTGATATACCTTTAAATAATGTACTTATTTAACAATAAAATAAATACTGTATAAATATTTTAGAGGACAATTATGCATTAATTCCAATATTTATTTAATATTATGAATCACTATTTAGAAATCATGATATATTACACATTGTAGTAAAGTATATTAATATAAAGGATCATAAAGTTTCTCTGAAGTAGCTATTGTACGTGAAAGAGCCGTAATATACGATAATGTCAACAACATTTTATTATTAATTTATTGATGAATGCGTTACACATTGTTTTGATATTATTGTTGTATTTCCAAAGGTTTGAGGACCAAAAGTTTATTGTATGTATTTTTATTGTTATTAAGATATTGTTTATGATTACGTTTGTTATGTGCAGTAAATTTACATCGACGCACTTTAGTTTTTTATAAGTATTTTTGGAGCTTTCTTACAATTTTTTCTATGGTCTATTCTAGTGCCTTAACTTTTGTTTTACAGTGAAATGGAGAGAGTTAGCGCAGTGTTAAATGCCTAATTTTCCGTGTCCATACCTCCATTCGTATGAGCTCAATCAAAGTAGGTAGCAAATAGGTACTTAGTTCGCACCAGCGCGGGAGTAGGGTAGAGGTACAAGAAACGAAAGGGCTCGAAACTTTTCTCTGGCTTGGGTTCGATACTATGTTTTCAGTCCCTTGGGCTCGAAATTATAATCCACCATTGGGGTTGAAACCCTTCTTTCCTTAAAAGAAAAACGAAGAAAAAATCTAACCTCACCGCGCTGCGTAGGTACTTCGTGTCTCAATTATACCAATACAGGCCATTACGTATAGGTACTCATTGTATGTCAAATCATTATTCTCAGTGAAGCATATATTTCCATATGATATTATTATATTATAATAACGTGTTAGTGAATTGTATACAATCTAAATATTTACACTTTCTATCACATAGGTAAACGCCGCTTCACAGGCGATTAGGAAAGTAGATTTAAAAAAGAACCCGTTATTGGACGTTTTGCGATGTAATACTATGTTTAAAGTCCAGTCCTCCCAGATCCATATTATCAGCTATGGATCCACGTAAGTAAATGCGACAGCGAACGTTGGAACGTTTAATTAGTTAAGGCTAAACATGCGATACCTCAATAGTTGATAACGTATAAAAATGCACTTTTTCTAATATTTTAATCGTTAGAAAAACTACTTTAATGTAAAATTTAATGTAAAAATGCATTTGTTAAATCCTTGATAAAAATTAAGTCATTGACTGCCACACAGCAGACACAATAGAAAAACTATTGATTGTCGGACACACGGTGACCGCGTTGGCGTTCAACGTGTTAATGGAATATAAAAAGAAAATATTACATAAACCAGTTAAACCAGTTGCGTTTTTAGTAGAACAATTTTGTTGAACTACTAACTAATGTTTTGTTACTAATTGGTGCGTTTACACTACTTGTTTTTTTAAATTAGTACGTAAAGTTGTAAACTGTAGTCGTGGGAATTGTCAAGATCTAACCGTCCCAGTGTACCTTAGTGCCAACTACGAGTTTGTAGTACAAACACATCTATAGTCTGTTTGCTATAACATTAGAAAAAAATAACGGTCATCACCTGTCGTTATTTCTAAATAGACGTATATTAAACTCCGTAATTTCTCGTTACATACGAAGCAATGTTATTTATTAACCATTTCCATAAAAAAACAACTTTAAAATGCAGTTATGTCAACAATATTACTTAAAGTTATTTAGACGTTATTTGTCTAATGCCATAGTAAACGGAGTATAGTATCCTAACAATGTGTTTGTATCAGAAACTCATTCTTAATTAGAAAGAATGTAAAATTGACGCTGCATAAAATAATTTGAAAATAGTATTATTTAATAAGGAAAAACTCAAGCTCAATCTTGACAGTATTTTAACTTCCTATATGTATATTCTTGCCTGTATATATTTTTTAAAACGAAAGGTGTTTTAAAATAGCAACTCCACCATTTGCCTCTTGCTCTTTGATCATGTTTGCGAGCGAGAGAAAACATAAACGATAGTGGTGTTGCCATTTCTATTTCCTTTTTATATAAACATGCTGTATGTATTTTAGCTACGTGTTAAGTTTGTGTATTAAAATATAATGCTCGATGTCAGAATTACCGCAGAATGGGATTATTTAAAAACCACAGAACTGGTTAAAAATTAGAAAAGACAACGGTGAATTGTGGCATAATATAAACAGTTTTTTTCTTTGTGTGATTGTGTGACATTTTGATGTGATTCCAATTTGGAGTTGATCAATTAAATGAAAGAAAACTTTTCCAGATTATGATTTATTATATTTTAAAATGAGAAGTCAGCAAAAAAAAACCACATTTATTTAATACTACTTGTAATTAGCAAAGATACGTCAATACGTACTATTTAATTGGTAAGTATACTTTAACAAAACTATCTTACATACATTATCTACATACATAAAAGTCGGAACTGTACTGCCGAAAGTGTATTCCATATTTCAATATTGTACTGTGTTATTCTATATTTGCACCTTTTTCCTGTAGATTCAATCAAGCACAACAACAATAAATAAAATTTAACAATATTTTTCTGATCATGTAGGTATTACTTCCTTTATTTTCTACACTTTTATTGTGATCATTATAATTATTGAATTTTAAATAATTAAACTATTATTAGTAATTATCGCTATCGGATCAAGGTACATGTAAGATGGGATCTTTTGGAATTGAGCTATTAGGAATATATTGTCGTTCTGTTTGATCGACCAATCAAAGGTCCACTCAGTTCCAAAACGTTGCATTTCATTGTTGCCTCAACCGATAGTTGATATTATGTAGCCTAGTAATAAGACACAATATTGTACCTAATTGAAACAAATTATAAAAAAGCAACAAAAAATAATACGAATTTAATTCGTCTGTTGATAATAAATTATTACTATATTAGCAAAATGTGTTTTTTTTTATTACTTATTTTTACAGTGAAACAGACACACACACTGGAACAGAGGCCAACATATCAAGCTATCCCAACCTGTCAAATGTCTTTGATAGATTTTCAACTTTGATGCAAACGATGAAGGTGCATGTTCAATTGGTTTAGGATAGCTTGATGTGATGGCGTCTGTATTAAAAAAAACATGTTGGTTTCAGAAACAGAGCCTGTTATGAGTCAACTGAAAAAAAATCATTTTTTAACAAAGTACCAAACAGTACACAAACAAATACGTACCTACAAGCCGTGTAAAATAATCAAGAACAAAATCTTTAACGTTTTTACGTCATACAATCACATAAGTACACGCTATCCGTTCTATACCTAACTGATAAAATTAAAATATGTAATCAGTATTGACAATCAATTGCTTTCGAAGCTACCATAAAGATAAGGAGTAATAGATTAATCGGAGACATTGTTTACGATAATAAAGTCAATTATTCTAATTCATTCCGATTACGGTACGCTGTCATTGATAAGTTTGTTTCGGAGATTAATTTTGTCATTATCTACCTACCTAATACCAAGCCTGTCCAGGCCAGACTAGAAGCTGCCTATTTTCTGTGACTTAATGATTTTAGTACCTAAGTAGGTAGGTACATTTAAGTAGCATACCAAGAGGAGCCCGTGGCTAAGTACTAATAGCCGCACAGGTCGATCCATGAGGTTAAGTTACGCTTGTCGGGGTTGGCCGTGGATGGGTTGTACCCAGACCATCTTTACATACCGAGACTCCTCCGTGCCTCGGAAAGCACGCTAAGCTGTTGGTCCCGGCTGTCATTTGTGCATCTTTGGCAGTCATAACGGGTAGTCAGTAGCCCGAAAATCTGACAGCCAATCTTACTAAAGGGCATCGTATTGCCTGCATCCGGTTAGACTGGAAGCCGACCTCAATATAGTTTGGAAAAAGCTAGGTAGATGAACCAAGGGAATAGACATAATTTCCTTAAAGTAAAACAACTGCGGGTTACCCGTGAAGACTAAAGTGAAGTTGTAGCATTTCACCTGATTAGACACTATTGACACCTCACTTCACTTAAGTTTTCACAACGAGATTTTAACAATGGATCAGCTGAAGCTGGATCTAGATAAATCAATCATGTTGTTTAGATATAATGTTCAATTATCCCCGCACAATACGGAGAACAGTTGTAATGCTTCATTTTGCTCTTCTTCCTCCACCTCGCCCTCCAACCAGAACGTTTCCATAGTTCCTTTGCCCTGCGAAAATGGAACAATGAAAACATTACACCATAACTAGATGATTCCACCGACAAGGTGGCAAACATATCCAACTACTCTTGAAGCCGTAACCGTCACACTGCAACGAAATGGGTATGGATGTACCTCGTAGGTACAGAGGCCAGCACATCAAGTTACCTAATGTGTTAATTTTTTCTGACAGATTCTCAAATTTATTACAAATGAATAAGGTTCATGTTCATTGGGAATATTTGACAGTTTGGAATAGCTTGATGTGTTGGCGTCTGTACCTATTTCTCTAAAAAGGTTTACAACGATCCTACCTATGTTCCTACCTACATGTTTCTGTGCTATGACTAGGATTCACCTTGACTTTGATGAGTCCTCTCGACCTGAGCCGGAACCTTCCCGCTGGTAACTGAGCTGCCGCGACAGCTGATATTTGGACACGACCAGGCTGAAAAAGAACGAGAGAGACATTTTTGACGAAATGCAAAGTTTCAGAACATGATATGTAGATGGCACTTTTTGAGGGTTTAACTATAGAATCAAGGATCAGTCTACAAAATAATTGATAATTAGTAGGTTGGATTCCATATTGGTAGATACCCACGTGTAAATATCAGACATGGCCCTTCAATCTATACGGTCACAAAACAACATGTAGGTATCAGAAACATCCAGTCGAGGGGTGCGGCGAATGTACCTCCACATACCAGCTCAACTTATTCCAAACTGTCAAATATTCCCATTTGAACATTAACCCTATGGTATTGCAATAAAGTTGAAAATATATCAAAGAAATTTGATAGATTTTCAACTTTACCCAGAGGGAGAGTATCCATGACGATTTGCCCACGAAAAAGAATAAAGAACTTCATTTCAAAACACGGTTATCAGAAACGTGACTTGACCATGCACTGTATTTAAATCGTTACAAGAACAAGTTTACAACATCAATCTACTCATGCCATACAGCCAAAATTGAATTCACGGTATTGTACTCATCATTATGAACAACTTTCACTACGGAAACAAATCTGAAGTCATGAAAAAAAAATCTGCGGTTTTATACATTACTACTTTCACTATGGGAACAAATCTGAAATCTTAATTATAGGAAACAGCTGATTTTTTTTCGCAATTTCAGATTTGTTCCCATAGTGAAAGTTTTTCATAATGATGAGTTACTTAACCCCTTAAAATAATGCCCATCAGTTCAATTTCATCCTGTAGATATCTACATAAATAAAACACATACTTCAGAAGATGTCTGCATTCTGCTCGCAGTGTTCACGGTGTCTCCCACGAGGCAGTACCGCGGCAAGCGTAACCCAAGCACGCCAGCCACGACTGGACCAGTGTGGATGCCTGTTGAGTTGGAATACGAAAATATATTTAACCTTTTGAACGCCATTGTCAACATACAATACGGGGCAAGCAAGCGCATTTCCTGTAGGTACGCTAACGACACAAAGATGTGACAATGTACATATGTACACTATAGCACGAAAGAAACAATTAAATCATTACTTTTGTGTGTGTTTACAAAGATATCTTAAAAACTGAAGCTTTCGTATGTATTTAATGACGTGAAACTAATTAAGATTCATGATAACAAGAAAATATAAATTTGTAGCTTAGCGTGGAGGGCACGCGTGTGCGTTTATGCTCGGGCATGAAAAGGTTAAAAGTCCGGATAACATCAACTCATAACAATGAAAAGGTGTTAGTTTATTCCAATACTTTACCTATAGTAAGTGCAGGGATGGCTCGCGATATCGCGAGAGCAGCACTGGCTGCAGAGCCTGCGTGCGCGCGTCTGCGTTCAGGCGCTCCCGACACCAGCATGTACACCGTGCCTACAGTCTCCACCTGAAGATTAAGACGTAGCATTTGTTTTACAATTAACCTTTTGAACGCCATTGTCACATCTACGTGATAAGCAAGCGCATGCCCTGTACGCCAACGACACAAATATGTGACAATGGGAAATTCATGATAACTAGAAGAAATAAATTTGTAGTTTGGCGTGGAGCCCGCGCGTCCGTTTATTCTCTGGCGTTCAAAAGGTTAAAAGATTCCATTTCTTGTGATTTGTCATGAGTTTATTTACAGACATCCCATAATACAAGCAACCAGGCTCAGAATAAGTACGTCATAATTGTTCTGCGCGGGGTTCAAACCTGTGACACGTAGGGCAGAGCATCGAACAGCCACTGCGCCAATGGTGCAGCCTACATCAATAACGAGTACCTAACGGACTTAATAGCTTAAGTTGCTGTGACTAGAGAGTAAGTAGAAAAAGAGTGACTTTTCCCACCTTATAAACACGATGAGTATCAAGAAGCCTGTCGATCCTGGAGTACACGTCGTTCATGTAGGCGACCACCTGCATGACATCAGCTCGAGTGCCTGCCTCCGCCAGTTGTACGGCGCAGAATATTATTGTAACGTTTTCAAACGCCTGAAACATAATACAAGTAATTGTTATACGAGCTACAAGTTATAAGAAATGACACAGGCTCTTAGAACTATAAATAGGTAGGTACAGGTTTGCCGCATTCTTTACAATTCAAAATGAATAGAAACTAAAACCATAAAGTATAAACTAAAACGAACGAACTATTTATGTACAGTCAACAGCAAAAGTAGATGATCAAAATCAGAAAAACATTACTAAAGAACGGAGTTCGCGTCAGACCTGTGTGGCAGCCACGTGACGACTCCCGGCCACCGTAGGCGCGGGCCTGCGGGCGGTGAGTAATGGGTGACTCACCGTCCGATCAGCACCAGACCCGTGCCGTACGGCGCGTATATGTTCCACGCGCGCCTCAAAGAGATGTCAGCATATGAAGGGGCACCTCAGGGCCAAGCCTGCCGGGTAAGCGGGATTGTCCGAAAGGGTTACCGCTACCCCGGAACATAAAGGGCTACGGAAGGAACATGGATGGGTTTTAGTCAGTAAGAGTCTGACACTCCCTTCCGCTCCACCCAGAGCGGGAGCAGTCATTGGATGATTTCCCAGCCTTAAAAAAAAAAAAAAAAGACCTGTGTGGCGTCAGAGTGATTCAAAAGTTTGTGATTGGAAATTATACCAAACATTTACTACTAGTACAGCTGCCCTATATTCGTGAACTCCGTTCATTAGTATTGAATTTCTGATTTTGATCATCTACTTTTGCTGTTGACTGTACAAATAGTAGGTACAAAGCTTACTATACAAATACATAACATAAATATTTGTTTATTGCGTGCTGCATGCCCGATAAGCCAAATCAAGAGATACTTCTTCAATATTCAAGCATTCGGCAAATTGTAGTACATTCATGATCACTGGATCCACGCGTAGCGTTTTCGTAGCGAGTTCGTAGCGTTTAGTAACAAGTTCTGAGCGTGTCGTAGCGAGTTCGTAGCGTGTGGTAGCGTTGTCGTAGAGAGTTCGTAGTGTGTCGTAGCGAATTCGTAGCGTGTCTTAGGGAGTTCGTATTGTGACGTAGCGAGTTCGGAGCGTTTCGTAGCTTTTGTACAGTAGCAGTTATTTTATTCTACGATGTTTATGTAGATAGTTCAGTAGTCCTTAATGTAATATTTGACATGATTCTTTACCTGACAAGCAGCCATAGGATCCTTCCCCGCTCTCAAATGATCAGCAATTCCTTTTGGTATCATAGAATACAGCAGCTGATCCCCCCTCTTCTTCCACTGATCCAGAAGTCTGCAGGACTTTTCTAACGATAGACTCCTGCTCTCTGCCTTCTCGAAAAGCAGTTCCAACCGGGAGAGGTGCTGCCAGCCTTGCAGAAGCATTTCTTTGGAGAGACCGTGTCCGTTCATGTCGGCCAGAGAAAGTCCGGCTTGACGGAGCTCATCCAGGTCATTGAAACTGAAATTCATGAAAGTTAAGAGTTGTTATTACGAAATCAAGAGTGCGTAATAAGATATTTTTACGATGTTCAATTAATGATTAATTATTGATTTTAGCCTATTCTAGTGGTTTTAATAGCTCAATCATTGATCCTCTTCAAGTCTTCGTTGAAAATATTGGATGAGAAACATCAATATCATTTCGTTGCATGGTAGGTTTAAAATTCTAGTCTCGTTGCTGTGAACGCAACTTGACGAAAGCCAATTACTAAAAATTTATGACTAACATTGGACTGCAGAGAAATATAAGCGCATCGATCTCCTCCAGCAGATATATTGGTCCTCGCAGCAGGATGGAGCGAGCGCCCTGCGAGCCTCGCCTGACCTCAGAACCACAACGGGCGCCACGGTACCGCAGAAGTTCCAGATCAAAGATCATGGTCTGCATGCACACCACCTGAATTGTTAAAAAAAGGTAGTAAAATTTGTGCAAGAGCTACAAATGCTAGTCAGTTTTAGGCGATTAACACACGGCAGTTTCCGGTAGAAACGAGCACCGCTCGACCGCGCGATCGTGTGTGCGCGGCGGTGTACGTGTGTTAGGCATCAACGGATTTCTTAAGTGGGTTATAGACGTGTGAAGTTTAAGTACGCGGTTTTTAAGATCGCGAACTTACTCGGCTCGACGTCGTCGGTGACACACGAGAAGCTGGGTCACACTGTATTACCATTTCATCGACGGAAGAAGCTTTGTGTTATTAAGGAATTGTATCTTTATCCCGCCTCGTGCATCTGCATGAATTGACGAAAAAAAATTGGCGGCTCGCGGCTCGCAGTGCTGCCACACGTACGAGCCGAGACGAGCTATGAGTAAGATTTCAAACCGGTTGGATCGCCGGCGAACTTGCGCGGCAATTTTAAAGTACGCGTTTTTAAGGTCGTCCGCGTACTTACTCGCACGTCTATCACCCACTTTAGACACCAATGCGACATGAGATCCGCTACACCGCCTACCCGCCTACCGGGAGCGCGGTGCCGTGTGTAAATCGCCTTAGCTAGGACAAGACGCTACACCGAACGATATGAGGAAACTTTGGCAATTGTCCTGTTTAAAGGCGTTGATTGTACCTAATCAGAAGTTGTGGTTTATGAAGATAGTTGACACTGACAGCTTTAGAACGCGGTTTAAAAGTGCTGGTCGTGTTCAAATTCATTAGTGGTTACGGGCTATTAGTATTCCTCTCTTGACTAAGATATGAATGAGATGCGTACGGTTGAATATGTAATAGGATTTAGATCAGCGGTTCCGAACCCCCTGGGGGTTACCCCCGCGGGGGTAAATCAGCTTTTTATGGGGGTAACGAAGACCCTAATAATTAAAGCCTAATATCTAATAAAATTATAGATCACCACGGAGTAAGTACTGTAGAGCCTTAGAGTAAAACCTTATGTTGTACAAGGCTGGTAATTATCTGACGGCATTCGAACCTTTCAAATGTTTTAAGAATAGATTAGGATTTTATACATTCTGGACTTGACGTCCGGCGGCGAAGCTAAACAGATGTATTCGTTATAACAAAGTGAAAATATAATACATGTGTGTCCATCTGTGTTTCTCTTCATAGTATAGAAGTCCTATACACACATTACACGCTCTACCACTGAGCCCCCTTAGTAGAGGATCTTCCATCCTCTACATTTTGGTGGAGGCGCCGGGTGGGGGGAGGTGGGGTTAAGGAAGTAGTATCGGATAGAGGTTCGAATGTAAATTATGTTATTAGATTGAATAGAAGGAGCAAAGACATTGTACATGTAAATAGATTAAAACCTTTTTATGTTAGGATTTAATTGGCAATACTTAGATGTCATCTGTCGACATGTCAGTCATGACAATGTCATGTAGTTGTAAACAAACATGCTGGACTCATTATTTTAGCTTGGTTTTAAGATATAGTTTATTGATGCATATCTCTTTGTGTTTATTGCATATGGTGATCAAAAATGAATGAGACGCTGCCGGATGAGCGTGTGGGAGACACACCTCACCGCGTTAAAGCGTCAGAGGGAGCGACACTTCGTCTTCATATTTCTATAGTGCTAGAGTTTAGCATGATCGTGCTCCAGAGCATTTTATCGGGTTCATCTTGAGAGAAGGGGTGACACTCGTCCTGAGTTGAGGCCTACTTTGCTAACGGGGCGTAGCCTTGCAAAGTGTGTCAGGTTGACATAATTGGTCTAACTGAGGATGGGGTACCTATATCTTGGTACCCATATTGTGGTTTCATATCTGGAGTATGGGCATGAAACGTTTTTTCGCAAGCCTCTACGTCTGGATCGTACTCTCCCTCTGACTCAATAGCGTACGACGGGGTATAGGATACTGATGTTCAGCCTTCTTTGCAGTCAACCCCATCAGGGTCGATATGAACTTTCATATCATTGTTTGTTTTCGGAGGCTGGCTGCACCCTTTGCCCCGGGTTTTGGTGCAGTGGGGTTCAAACTGGCCTAGCGTTAGTTTGTGTGCACATTGGCACACATTAATGCATTCATGGACTCTTGTGATGTCGTAAGATTCGCTTTGCCGTTGTTAAGCCTGCCTTTGCAAAGGCCAGACCTCACATGTAGATTCTCCTGGGGTTAGGTAATTTTTATATTAGGCTAGGTAGGGGTAGGATTAGATAGATTCGGATGCCAAGAGTAAAAGGGCTTAGTTATTTTAAAACTAAGTGTTCCCTTTTACTCAAGGGGGGCGTAGCTGATGTAGAGCCTTAGAATAAAACCTTATGTTGTACAAGGCTGGAAATTATCTGACGGCATTCGAACCTTTCAAATGTTTTAAGAATAGATTAGGATTTTATACATTCTGGACTTGACGTCCGGCGGCGAAGCTTAACAGATGTATTCGTTATAACAAAGTGAAAATATAATACATGTGTGTCCATCTGTGTTTCTCTTCATAGTATAGAAGTCCTATACACACATTACACGCTCTACCACTGAGCCCCCTTAGTAGAGGATCTTCCATCCTCTACAGTACCGCGCTCGTGGCAATTGTTTCTAGCTGCCGTCGCGTCATCGTCATCTAAATTGATGTGCAATTTGTAATTAATAAAGATATTTGGATGCTTATATTGTTTGTATTGGTAACATTTTAAGATCGGGGTAAAATCAGTTTTTCTAATAGGTCATAGAGGTAACAATATTAAAAAGGTTAGGACCCGCTGATCTAGATACTGTCAGTAGGTACTTACCTTGTCCCAAGTAAAAGCTACTTTAGGTTTCCTCAGCCGTAATATTTCAGCGATAGCAGATTTTTCAATGCGGTTGAGAGGTCCACCCCATGCTGCTACCAACTGCAAATAACAGATACGACATTTAAAGACCAGCCCATCATGCTATCCCAAACTGTCTAATTTTCCCAATAGAAAATTAACCTTAAGTTTTTACAATAAAGTTGAAAATCTATCAAAGAAATTTGACAGATTTGGGGTAGCTTGATGTGCTGGCCTCTGTACATTGTCGTTTGTTGTATTTTCGTCTTCTTTTTTTTGTTCAAAAACATAGACACAAGTTTTTCTGTCGGATACAAATATGAGTTTCACTTTGCAAGTTATGCCTGTAAAGTGTTGTCAGACTAAAGCTTAGACTAAAGCCACCGACACATTACTAAATAGGTGTTATAGATACTGAAAATTGTTATGTTTGTTATAGTTGTTTTGTTATTTTATAGTTCTTAGAACATATTATTTTATTGTTTTGTTGTACCTACCTAGTATTAATGTACCTACTTAAAACTAATGTGCATGTCCTAAACAGGCAAAATATGGATTGTGCATAAACCACCAACTTTATCAACTGGTAAAACCTGTGTTTTACCTGCAAATAAATTATTCTTATCCTTATTCTATGTCGGGTTTTGTCCTGACGCAAGATGACATGTATCATTCTGTGAATAAGGTATGTCTTCTATCTATCTATCTATAGATAGAAGGTATCTATAATAATATTCTAAAGAGGAAAGTTTTGTTTTTTGTTTGTTTGTTTGAAATGAATAGGCTCCGAAACTACTGGACCGATTTAAAAAATTCTTTCATCGTTGGAAAGCTTAGTTTTCTAGGAGTAACATAGGCTAACTTTTTATCCCGGGAAAAATAACGGGTCCCACGGGAATGACCACGGGAGCGAAGCCGCGGTCATAGTGCTAGTGTCTTATAATGCTTACTCTTTCGCCAGCCTTCAGGATCTTCATTCTCCTGTCGAGGAGTACCCCGAAGGGGAACAGCTGCAGTAACAAAGAGGCTGGTACTGCTGGTAGCGGGCATGGTAGACTCTTGCGCAGCATTAGCGATTGGACCTAAGAATGAAAATAGTTAACATTGTTTGCTTTAATGTTGATGAAGATTTTTTTAAATGTAACTGTCAGTTATCAACGATTTTTTGGCGCTGTCTTTTGTTTTTATGTTCAACTCTACTGGACATTATCTAAGTACAGTCGACAGCGCATCAAATTATACCAAACTGACAAACTTTTACTTTTAATTTCAAAATCGATTGAGATTTTTTTTTTTTAATAAGTACACCAACAGCATAATAGTACGTTAAATATTACGTTATATACAGGTTCTTATAAATATAACAATTACAGGTGTACACGACATTCTTATAAAACAAAGCAACTTTCGTAAACTATATAAAATTTAAATAAAAATGAAAAACAAAACGAAATAAAGCGGACAGCTTACACCTAAGACTAAAAAAAAAATTTCAGTTTATGGTAACTTGATGTGCTGGCGACAGTACATACAAACATTGAGTAGGTACTTCGGGTCTCATCCTGTTTAGAATTGTTTTAGTACATAGATAAAATAGATAAGTAACTCCACGTGACTTATCTATCTAACTGATGCTCGTGTAAGATATTCGTGTCATTACCTAATTTTAATATTATTATCAAGATCATGGCTGCTCATTGTTGTCATCATGATTTTGGGAAATTAGTTGGGTATTTCTAAACGGAACCTTATCTATTTCACTCTTAGTTTAGTTTTTCCATTAAATAAATTGTACAAATTAAAAACAAATCTTAAAACTAAAAAATATGTCTATTACGTACGTCTATATGAAAATTCATCTCAATCGCAGCCAGAGGGAAATGTGCCCAAAAGGCTGGCAGCGTTGCCATGTCGGATGGCCATGCTGATTCTCCGGCCTAAAAATTTACCAGCCCTCTTGGTCACGTGTAGAGTCGACCAACTGCTGGGCGATATCCCGAAATCAGGGCCGGATTTAAATGTAATGCCGCCCCTGGGCACCGGAAAAAAATCCGCCCCAATACTGGAATTTTACTTAAACTTATACACTGCTGGAAGAAATTAAGGGATTAAAAAAATATTCAAATTTTTGGTTGAGTTTTAGAAGTTGTGATTAGAACTTTAAAATTTTGTAGCGTCAGCGATTTTTGAGCAAACTTAGAAAAACCAGCAACAAAAAAATCAAGCCAATCGCCTCTACGAGGACACGGTGGTGCTCCGCCCAAGCGGGGCATGTTTCCACCGTATGCTCCACCGTGTCATCTGGGTGATCCTCGTAGTGGTGACACCCGGGCGTTTCCTCCCGCCTGATTATGTGCAGGAACCTCCCGAAACATCCATGTCCGGTGAGGACCTGTGTCAGGCGGTAGGTGAGGGCACCGTGACACCTGTCTAGCAACTCCTCAAAGAGGGGCCTTACCGCCACTATCGTGTCGTGCCCTGCGCTGGGTTGCGACAGTCGCTGTTTCCAGGCCACCATGAGATCGCATACAGGCGCGCGAGGACTATCGCCTCCAGATCCCACGGCGGCAGTCCGGCAAGGAGGCTTGCCGCCTTGACCGAGATCGTGCGGTACCCCCGGATCAGCCTAATGGGGACTAGCCTTGCTGCATCGAAAATATTAAGAAAACCAATAATGTTAAGTGTGCCTTTAACAGTTCAATATGTCCACATAAACTCTGCAAAGAGCCAAATTAGCCAGTTGTTTTTTTTGTTTCACTCAATCGAATTTTTGAAAAATTAAAGGATCACGTTTATTGCTCTGAAAAGCTCATAATTATTTTTTAATGAGAAATAAATCTGAGCTTTTTCCACATTTTCGTTGCAGAGACTCAGCGAGTGCTTAAATTAAAAAAAAAGGTCTTGACACCTTTAACTTTCTATGCGATCATTGAATCTCTATATCCATAATCAAATACGATAAGAGGAGTTTTCAAATAATTCGAGTGTCTACTTTAATTTTCCAGACTCTATAAATTTTTACTAAAAGTGCCAAAATTATAATTCACAAATAATGTATGAATTGAATTTATTGAATTATCAATAAAACAGATAATTATTATATATATATAATAATTTAATTTATATTGAGCAATCTTGATAAGACATAACACGGGTCAGTGGCGGATTTATCAGCAGGCTGAGTAGGCTGGAGCCTAGGGCGGCAAATTTAGTTCATAATGTTTTTATTTCGATTTGTAAATTTAAAAAAATATAATATAGACAAAAAAGTATTATAATGCTTTTATAATTTAAATAAAATTATAAAAGATATAATTAAGAAAAGATATATTTATTTAGGGCACGCCACGTTAGTGATCGTAAGACCTCTCTTTGAGGTGTAGCTAGAGAGGATCTAACACAGTACCATAGTTCACAATGATACGGGAAAAGTTGATGTAACGAGGATGATGGAGCACAAATCATAAAGTTGGAATTTTATTGATAGAAAACTGATATTTGATTGTGGACTATGGTATCAAAATTTGTAGGCACAACTGAATAGCCTACGGGCGGCAAATCTGTAAATCCGCCACTGACACGGGTTATTGCAATCTTGACATATTTGTCATGTAAAAACGCGTTTAATAAAACTCAACATATTGACAACTGTCACAATAATCAAAATAATTTCAAAAAAGTATTAATAAATAGAATTTTTTAATTTATATTGAGGTATCTTGATAAGACTAAAACAATTTTTTTCACTACCGAAATTTTGCCGCCCTAAAAAATTGCCGCCCTGGGCACTCGCCCCGACTGCCCCTAGGGTAAATCCAGCGCTGCACGTGACTCAGACACACAGTCACGTGTTTCGAACACACAGCCACGTGCTTCGAACACACAGTCATGTGTTTCGGACCCTCAGTCACGTGCCTCAGACACACAGTCACGTGGTTCGGACACACAGTCAATTGCTTGAGACACACGATCACGTGCCTCAGTCACACAGTCACGTGTTTCGGACACACAATCACGTGACACAATCACGTGACACAGTGACAAAGTCACGTGCCTCAAACACACTGTCACGTGCCTCAGACACACAGTCACGTGACACAGACTCACAGTCATGTGACACAGACACACAGTCACGTGCCTCAGACACACAGTCACGTGCCTCAGACACACAGTCACGTGGTTCGGACACACAGTCAATTGCTTGAGACACGATCACGTGCCTCAGTCACACAGTCACGTGTTTCGGACACACAATCACGTGACACAGTGACAAAGTCACGTGACTCAGACACACTGTCACGTGCCTCAGTAACACAGACACGTAACTCATAAACAAAGTCACGTGATAAAGATACGCAGTCTCGTGCCTCGAACACACGGTCAAGTGCCTCAGTCACACAGTCACGTGACTCAGACACACTGTCACGTGCCACAGTCACGTGCCTCAGACACACAGTCACGTGTCTCTGTCACACAGTCACGTGTTTCGAACACACAATCACGTGACAGTGACAAAGTCACGTGACTCGGACACACTGTGACGTGCCTCAGTCACACAGTCACGTGACTCAGACACACAGTCATGTGCCTCAGACACACAGTCACGTGACTCAGACACACTGTCACGTGCCTCAGTCACACAGACACGTGACTCAGAAACAAAGTCACGTGATAAAGACACGCAGTCTCGTGCCTCGAACACACGGTCAAGTGCCTCAGTCACACAGTCACGTGACTCAGACACACTGTCACGTGCCACAGTCACGTGCCTCAGACACACAGTCACGTGTCTCTGTCACACAGTCACGTGTTTCCAACACACGTGACAGTGGCAAAGTCACGTGACTCGGACACACTGTGACGTGCCTCAGTCACACAGTCACGTGACTCAGACACACAGTCATGTGCCTCAGACACACAGTCACGTGACTCAGACACACTGTCACGTGCCTCAGTCACACAGACACGTGACTCAGAAACAAAGACACGTGACTCAGACACACAGTCACGTTTCTCAGACACACAGTCACGTGGCTCGGAAACACAATCACGTGACACAGACACAAAGTCACGTGCCTCAGACACACTGTCACGTGCCACAGTCACGTGCCTCAGACACACAGTCACGTGCCTCGGACACACGATCACGTGTCTCTGTCACACAGTCACGTGTTTCGAACACACAATCACGTGACAGTGACAAATTCACGTGACTCGGACACACTGTGACATGCCTCAGTTACACAGTCACGTGACTCAGACACACAGTCACGTGCCTCAGACACACAGTCACGTGGCTCAGACACACAAGCACGTGACTCAGAGACACAGTCACGTGACACAGTGATAAAGTCACGTGACTCAGACGCGCTGTCACGTGCCTCAGTCACACAGACACGTGACTCGGAAACAAAGTCACGTGATAAAGACACACAGTCTCGTGCCTCGAACACACGATCACGTGCCTCAGTCACACAGTCACGTGACTCAGACACACTGTCACGTGCCACAGTCACGTGCCTCAGACACACAAACACGTGGCTCGGACACACAATCACGTGACACAGACGCAAAGTCACGTGCCTGTGTCTAAGTCACGTGACTTTGTGTCTAAGGCACGTGACTTTGTGTCTGTAACACGTGATTGTGTGTCCGAGCCACGTGTTGGTGTGTCTGAGGCTGTGTTACAGAGGCACGTCACTCAGACACACAGTCTCGTGCCTCGGACACACGGTCACGTGCGTCAGTCACACAGTCACGTGCCATAGTCACGTGCCTCAGTCACACAGTCACGTGACTCAGACACACAGTCTCGTGTCTCGGACACACGGTCACGTGCCTCAGTCACATAGTCACGTGACTCAGACACACGATCACGTGTCTCTGTCAGACAGTCACGTGTTTCGAACACACAATCACGTGACAGTGACAAAGTCACGTAACTCGGACACACTGTGACGTGCCTCAGTCACACAGTCACGTGACTCAGACACACAGTCACGTGTCTCAGACACACAGTCACGTGGCTCAGACACACAGTCACGTGCCTCAAACACACTGTCACGTGCCTCAGACACACAGTCACGTGACTCAGACACGCAAGCACGTGACTCAGACACACTGTCACGTGCCACAGTCACGTTACTCAGAAACAAAGTCACGTGACTCAGACACACAGACACGTGACACAGACACACAGTCACCTGACACAGACACACAGTCACGTGCCTTACACACACAGTCACGTGCCTCAAACACACTGTCACGTACCTCAGACACACAGTTACGTGACTCAGACACAGAAGCACGTGACTCAGACACAAAGTCACGTGCCATAGACACAGTCACGTGGCTCGGACACACAATCACGTGACACAGTCACACAGTCACGTGACTCGGAAACAAAGTCACGTAACTCAGACACACGGTCACGTGCCTCAGTCACACCGTCATGTGACTCAGACACACTGTCACGTGCCACAGTCACGTGACTCTGACACACAGTCACGTTCTTCGAACACACAGTTACGTGTTTCGGACCCCCAGTCACGTGCATCAGACACGCAAACACGTGCCTCAGACACACAGTCACGTGGCTCGGACACACAATCACGTGACACAGTCACACAGTCACGTGACTCGGAAACAAAGTCACGTGACTCAGACACACAGTCACGTGCCTCAGACTCACAGTCACGTGGCTCGGACACACAATCACGTGACACAGTGACAAAGTCACGTGACTCAGACACACTGTCACGTGCCTCAGACACAGTCACGTAGCTCAGACACACAGTCACGTGCTTCGAACACACAGTCACGTGCTTCGAACACACAGTCACGTGCTTCAAACACAGTCACGTGCTTCGAACACACAGTCAAGTGCTTCAAACACACAGTCACATGTTTCGGACACACAATCACGTGACAGAGATAAAGTCACGTGACTCAGACACACTGTTATGTGCCTCAGTCACAAAGACACGTGACTCAGACACACAGTCACGTGACACAGACACACAGTCACTTGCCTTACACACACAGTCACGTGCCTCAGACACACAGTCACGTGCCTCAAACACACTGTCACGTGCCTCAGACACAGTCACTTGACACAGACACACAGTCACGTGACACAGACATACAGTCTCGTGCCTTAGACACACAGTCACGTGCCTCGGACACATAGTCACGTGCCTCGGACACACGATGACTTGCCTCTGTTACACAGTCACGTATTTCGGTCACACAATCACGTGACAGTGACAAAGTTACGTGACTATAATTTTTTTATTTCGATTTGTAAATTTAAAAAAAATATATTATACACAAAAAAGTATTATAATGCTTTTATAATTTAACTAAAATTATAATACTAACAAATAGTGATCGTAAGACCTCTCTTTGAGGTGTAGCTAGAGAGGATCTAACACAGTACCATATTTCACAATGATACGGGAAAAGTTGATGTAACGAGGATGATGGAGCACAAATCATAAAGTTGGAATTTTATTGATAGAAAACTGATATTTGATTGTGGACTATGGTATCAAAATTTGAAGGCGGCACAACGGAATGGCCTACGGGCGGCAAATCTGTAAATCCGCCACTGACACGGGTTATTGCAATCTTGACATATTTGTCATGTAAAAACGCGTTTAATAAAACTCGACATAATGACAACTGTCACAATAATCAAAATAATTTCAAAAAAGTATTAATTCATAGAATTTTTTAATTTATATTGAGGTATCTTGATAAGACTAAAACAATTTTTTTCACTATCGAAATTTTGCCGCCCTACAAAATTTGCCGCCCTGGGCACTCGCCCCGACTGCCCCTAGGGTAAATCCAGCGCTGCCCGAAATACTCGATGAGCACTCGGACCCCAAACGGCTCGAACATATAACTCCCAATAAGGATGTTATATGTACCTACTTGCGCCGTTTGTGGTTTTCCGCACCTGCAGCAGCCCGCCGTGCAAGGAAGATAGGATGCCTGGATTATAATTTCATAAATTATAATTTTGACTCTTCAATATTTTGCAAGTGGTTTTCAAATATTTATGTACAGAGGCCAGCACATCAAGTTACCACAATCTGTCAAATTTCTTTGATAGTATTTCAACTTTATTGCAAAGCTATAAGGTTCATTTTTAATTGAGAAAATTTGACAGTTAGGGACAGAGGTCTGTACATAATTTCTACGCAATATGTATTCAAGCGAGAAAACATCTCTTATATTATTCAGGGTTCAACCTTGAGTTCGGTAAAGTAAACAGCCCGCTCGGAGAGTAGATTCATGTTGCTACATTTACGTGGTTCGTTTATGTGTATGCTAGTGGATAGCGTAGTAAAACTCTACTAGCATGTGAATAGTGTAGAAGTGCTACCGTCTAAGGGCTTCTAGTTTTAGGTTTACAGACTAAGGGCGAATTTCACCAATGAAGCTGAACCCGTTCAGCATATTATCTAATCCGAGTTCAACAGCTGACAGTGTCAAAATTGTTATGCAATATTGACACTGACAGTTCTTAACCCATTAGACGTTCGCCTATTAGAAGGCGTTTGCCTGTAAGAGCTAAACGATTTATACGGTTATTCGGTGTTTGGCAGGGGATAGCAAATGTCATAAGTTTCTGGCAATTGATGACGACATTTCTGAAGCTATCCCGAAGAAAAATTAAAAAAAAAATGAGCTTTATACTTTAACGAATTGAAAGTACTATTTGATACACCTTTACTATTTGTTACCTGCCCAAGTAACCATAAACCAAACTCTATAGTCGCTGGTCGCTTTTACAAAATAACGAAAGTCTGGTCGTCGTGGGCTCGTTTTATTAATATTATTGAGAGAATTTTTCCTATGAACCTATGGGGTTTATACGACATTTGAAGTGGAGCTAAGTCAGAGGCCCATGGGCAGCATACAAACTCTGACACCGGGTTAGTTGTGAGTGGTTGTTTGTGTTCGTATGTTTGTCTCGTCTTCACGCTCAAACTGCTGAACCGATCAGGATGAAACTTGGCACAGAGGTGGTTTGCCTAAATTACCAGTATTTTATTCCGGTAGTACGTTTCCTTGGGATAATTTCTGACATCCTAGCGGGCGAAGGCGTTGCTAGCAGATAGTAATTAATATTAAAGAGACTTAACAGGTACCTATAGTGGCAAACGGTCCCAAACGAGGTGTCTAGTAGATGGGTTTCTCGTTAATTAACTGCGTAAATGAGAAAACAGTACAGTCAACAGCAAAAGTAGATGATCAAAATCAGAAATTCAATACTAATGAACGGAGTTCACGAATATATGGCAGCTGTAATAGTAGTAATAGGTTGGTGTAATTTTAAATCACAAACTTTTGAATCACTCTGACGCCACACAGGTCTGACGTGAACTCCGTTCTTTAGTATTCAATTTCTGATTTTGATCATCTACTTTTGCTGTTGACTGTACCTAGTTCGTGACTGGAATAAGCGATTGCTTCGGTAACAACATACATATAATGTAATTCTTAAGTAATTGCCCATTTAAGTAAGACCCATACCAATGTTTATTAGCTACATCAACTAACTTTCAATAGCCTATATATTATAATTTCTAAAGCCGAGAAGCCAAGGGTCCACGGTCCCTTTTATACATTTATTAAAACCGTAGCGACGTCAAAACTGTACCTTTTATATGAAAAAAAGTAATTGCAACGAGGTATAAGAATGGCTTATTCAACGATGGGCACGAATTTACTCGTCCGAAGCGGACGAGACGACATATTGTATTGTAGACGACTCTCACGAAGTTATTTTATTTGAGTGCGAACCTACAATTCCAGAAATAGGTGCGTATGAGGCAATTGGAATTGCAAAAAATGTTAGAAAAATTGAATTTCGCGAGCTCTTATTTGCTTAAAAGTAGATACTTCTCACTTCAATCGATAAAAGCAATTCGGTGAATTTGCAATTGCTCCACTGCCCCTACCCGCAGGGACCGACCGGTTGGAAAAATAAATGGGTAGGTACTAAAATTCCAAACCATTGGTTCCGTCGGATTGACCTTTGGGACCAAAATCAATCAATGTCAGGAGTCCGGGATCATCACGAAACCTCGCTTCGTTCGCGTTTGAAATTTGACAATCAATTCGGGTAGCACTCTGCTTGTTGTTTGACCGTTGCAGTCATTGGGTCGAACGGAGCATACACGTGGCGCCATCTATTATCACAAGACCGTTGTTGTAGTTTTCCTCGGGAAAAGTCCTCTTTTTCGGAATGAAAGCTACCCTGGTCCCTGTGTCCGTGTCTGTGTCAGGTACACAGACACGTATATGCAATGTATATGCATTGTGCAATGTAAATTTCAGGATGATTGGTTCAGTAGTTTCAGCGTTAAAAGGTAACAAACAAACTTATTTTCGCATTGTTAGGATTATACAACTGCAGCTGTCTCAAGCAAAGAAATCTTGTTCGATTCCTGGTTAAACTACGTTTCCTGTATTTAATTTTCTGTCTTCCCAAATCGAAGATCAATCTGCCTAGCCTTTTCCCAACTATGTTGGGGTCGGCTTCCAGTCTAACCAGATGCATCTGAATATCAAATCGAAGATACGATCTTGATAACCGTGATTTTATTATAGGTGCTGACATAAAGGACAAGGTCCTTACCAGTCTCAGACAATGGACAAGTCAACAATAGTCCGTCAATGCGACTGTTTTGGCGCAAGCGATTCTGATCAACACTCTTGCTCCTAATATGGTGTGTTAATTGTTTGCAGTAAATTAGAACTGTATTTTATTACATCGGATGCAAGCCGTGTGGTCTCCGTACATCACGTTATTATTATGATATTATTCTATCTTATCATTTTAATTCTGTCAATAGAGTAGGTCGTTATGAAATGTCTTTTCGGAAAAAAAATATGGCATGTAAGACAAAACCGTACAGTCAAACGGGGTGAATGGGGACATACGGGTGAATCGGGACAAAACTTTATAATTAATTTTAACATTGAAATAATATAGTTTGTGGCCAAAATGTGTTTACTAAATTATAATTGACAATTAAAGGTCCTTGTTGGCCACAAACTATATTATTTCAATGTTAAAATCCCTTATAAAGTTACTAAGTTTGACGGAACTTAATCCAGCTGAAGTTGAACTAATGCTTAATAATAGGACTGAGAACGCAGCGAGCAGTCATCTGTGAACTAATGTCACACGATCAATGTCAACTAAGCGTGTAAGCCATGCCATTATCTGCTGTACAAGTGTACACCGTATAGCATTACGTATCTATTCTTATTCAGAAACGGTTTGTTGTTTCACGTTCACGATCTTGGCTTCTAAATTCGAAATATCGAATGGGCAGCGGTGAAGGACTATCATCATCGTCTTCATCATCATTGTCATCATCATCCACAGCCCGAATTAGGTATTTGAAAGGGTAGTCAATAACGTTACTTTTTATGAACTGTCAAAACGCGGAATTTGTACTTGTTTTGTACGAAAAATAACAATATGACGTCACAGATTTTTAGAATCAAATGGAATACTTATTAGCATTAAATGCAATTTTACAATTATATCTTCGCATTATATTTAATTTCTGTACGGTGATGGAAGTTTGTTTGACGAGCGGTCTTTTTTCCATGTGATTTCATATTTATTTTTGACCGATTCAAATAGTCAAATGGGCAAGTAGTAAAATTCCGATAAAATTAGAGACTGATGGTAACGGAATAGGGAACGGAAGAAGATAAAGGAACGTTATGTTTAACCACATACCTATTAGATACAACACAACACATGACATTACCGCTACACAACGACGAATACAACACAACTTATCATACCACGACCACTTTACTGTACTTTTCTACTCTTACCACCTTTTTTACATCAAATTGAATCATGATGAATGACGGTATCAATTTGTATCCATATTAAAGAGAGTTCCCAACAATGAATTGTCACTTCGCACGTTTAAATAAGGATCATAAACCCTGATTTTACGTCTGCATACATCGAAATTGGGGCAATGTTTCATTACAAGAGCCATTATTTTAGTACTGCAAGTGGCAATTTTACGATCCGTTCATGTTTCAGCTATTTTGTTAGAAATATCTTTTGATTAGTTTCAATTAGTTTCGTTTCTTTGTTATTTAGCTGATAGTCTCGTAATTTAATAAACTTGGGTACATATTGAGTCGGTCACCAACCCGCAGAATTCTCAGCATCTCAGATTACCGGTTGTCAGTTTTACGATCAGACAGATTCCTAATTGTTGAAGCACAATTGACTATTTGAAACGGTCAAAAATAAAATATGAAATCATACAGAAAAAAGACCACTCGTCTTAAAACTTCCATCACCGCGCTACAGTTATAAATACCTATTATGCGAATACATAATTGTGAAATTGCATTTAATTTTAATAAGTATTTTCCATTTGATTCTAAAAATGTGTGACGTCACATATTTATATTTCATAATCACGTACATATTCCACCTTTTGACCGTTTATAAAAAGTATGAATACTGGTTGAAAAAATGTAAGAAATGCTGGCTTTTATAAGGCTTGGTGTTTTTCTTGACATATCTAATTTTAGTTCACGACGTTATGGATTAGTTTCTAATATATTGCAAGTCATCTTGTTTTCTTTATTGAATATGGTGATTTAATTTACGTAAAACGCAAGCAGTAATCTAATTTGACAGGTCAATAGCAATTTCGGGAACCCGTGAAAGCTACTGTTATTTATTCATGAGCCTTGTGTCGTAACGTAGAGAGGCTTACTAAAGTGTCGTAACAGGTGGAGGACAATAGCCTATTCTGTTTAGCTGTTTACCGTTAATACCACTTGTTTCAACGAGATTGTTTCATTATCGAGAGAAGTATGGGCGATTTATTTTGTTTTCTTTTCTTATTTAGCCCTTTGTAGCTCTATTCAATTGTTTGATTTAATTTAAGCGTTGTTGTAGAACATTTCTTTGAGACTTAAGATCGTTGTGTTTGAGGGATTACTCGATGGAAGTAATTTGTTTGTTTGTAGTTACGTTTTATCACATTTCTGCTTTCTTTGCTAAGGAGTTGTTTATCGCAATATCGTTTGTTGTTATGGCAACTTCTACTCATAAATGACGACGTGACGTATGAAGGGGTGAATGAACTATCGTAACAGTCTTTAGACGATTAGGGGCTGTCATGTAGGGTGGATTATGATGACGGATTTGTCGGCAACGTACGTGTTTAATCCTCATATATTTTTGGTGTTAATGCTCGTAAAGATAAGGAAGTAAGCACGGTTTAAGGTCGTCCATGTTATTATCCTATTCATTCTGTTGAGAAATTGTAATCAATAGGTAGCAACTTCTTTCTTTTTGGTGTGGTTAGTGACTAACCTGTTGTCAGAGTTTTTATGCATGGGCCTCTGACTTAGCTTCACATACTGTTGAGATATATCTCTCAAGCATGTTGGTTTCTTCACAATGTTTTTCTTCACCGATTTTTAAGCAAGTGATAATTATACTTAGGTATTATTATAGGTAGTAACTAAGCAGTATTGTCGAGAAAAGTTCTCTTGAATACTTTCAAATTTTAAAACATTGACGAATCTCGGGTATCCCACTCACCCGGGCACAAAATGTAATTAAAATGTCAATATCATGTTTTATTACCGAATTATACGTCCCACATAACTGCCCTTAATTATGTGTGAAGCCGGTAATATAATACTGCAATTAATTTGAAAAAGACAGCTATAAAATAGGCGACACGCGTAAGATACACTTGCTTTTAATTAGCCAGATATCTATTCATTCAGCTTTCGGAGCTGAAGGAAGATATAATGATAATAAAGACAGTCGTAAAGTCGATAATAAACTTGGTTATCACTGGTATCGATTTATGAATCCATACTTATATTATAAAGCTGAAGAGTTTGTTTGTTGGAACGCGGTAATCTCTGGAACTACTGGTCTGAATTGAAAAATTATTTTTGTGTTGGATAGTCCATTTATCGAGGAAGGCCAATAGGAGACCAATAGGAGCCGAGCAGCGGGTGAAACCGCGTGGCAACGGCTAGTATAAGATAATAATGTAATGAAAATTAAATTTTCAAAGGTCAGCCATATTTAATCGTTCTTTAAATAAACTTGTCATTTATTATATAACTTTTAACAAATAAAAGGTTTCATGCTATCGTTATTTCGATATAAACGTATAATATAAACTCTGTTATTTTACGATAATTACAAAGGAATGCAATATATTTACCTACATTAATACATGCTGTTATTAAGTCGTTGTTTGTAATGCTAAAATAAGCGGAGTATATATAACATAATATGTTCTTGTGACTTATGATAATTATGTGGACTTACCTACTGAAGTTATTATGAAAATCCCAATTCAAAATCTCGTAAACAAAGCAACCAAAAATATTTTAGGTTCGAAGTCATAGGATGACAGTAAGTAACACTAGTAATAGGGATGTGTGGATATATAAATGTACTACGTGTATCTAAAAGTAAATCTTAAATGGATCTAGTATTGGACCCCTTTTTTTTTAAGGCTGGTAAATCATCCGATGACTTCTCCGGCTCTGGGTGGAACGGAAGGAAGTGTCAGACTCTTACTGACTAAAACCCATCCATGTTCCTTCCTCAGCCCTTTATGTTTTAGGGACAACCCCTTTCGGAATATCCCGCTTACCCAGCAAGCAACGGGCCCCCCCTTGCTGACATCTCTTTGAGGCGCGCGTGGAACACGTACGCGCCCGTGGGGCACGGGCCTGGTCCTGATCGGACTGTGAGCTACCCTACTATTGGACCCTGAGGAACACTTCTCGGTTTACGACACACTCCTTCCCAGTTGTGTTTGAAATAACAAAGATGTACAAAATACTTACATAATCGCTGTTATCAAACTCCAGCCTCAGCACCGCCACGTAGTAGTTCCCTTCCATGCTTTCTTTCACTACGGACACTTTCAGTTTTAGTGAAAATATGTCTTCTGCTATCTCATACAACTGCCCTGAAACGTGAAGATACTTTATTTGGTAGACTTGTAACAAAATGGGCTATGGAAGACCAATATGGATTGTATTGTGTAATCGTCTCCTTGTGCCAATTTCACTGATCATGAACGCGATCAGCACATCTAAACCGTGTTTAAGATCTGTCAAAGTCAGTATCCATAGAAAACAATGACACCGACTCCGACAGCTCTTAAACGAGGTTTATGTGCTATGAAACCTGCTTAGTAAGAAAAAACGCAATCTTTCCACTAATGGCAGGAGTCTAGTTTTCGCAAATCCTCGCGTATACCTTCTGTGTAGATAAGGTGGAGTGAAATGATATTATGTATAAGTAAAAAGTGGTAGATACGTCAATACTTGGCTAATAGTTACAGATCTTCTTGTCTCTTTTTTGCTCCCGACAGTTAAATTTTTCCTGAGTTTAATTTTGTACCGTCTTTGGAGAACTAATGTTTTTACCATTTTTACTTTATTATTGAAAGATAAGGTAATGTGACATGCGCATGACCAAAACCACACAGTGGTCGTTCCGAGTACATGTGTAGAGGCACATGTGCCTTTTCTCAAGCCAAATTGCTAGGACAGCGAGAGAGAATTCTTTACAGATGCTTGGTAACTTCTTATCACCAAGTCTGCTTGATAATATCCCTTTGTAAACTACCATACAGTTGATATTTTCGGGGCGAGAATCCTTACCTTCACGGCAAGGTAAGGATTCTAGCCCGAGAAAGAATCTCTTCCAGGAGATTACTTGTGATAAGCACGGAAGGTAATTAACCTTATTTGTATACTGCCAATTAGTTTATTTTTGTTTTTTTTTAAATAGATCTATCATCAGTTTTATTGTTAAAACAAAAACGCATCCTTCTAGCGTATGAAATGACTACTTACCTACTCAATTCAAGAATGTTCCTGTAATCTTGTTATAAGTACTTATTTTGATTAATACTTAACCTTAAGGTGTGGTGTTGAAACACTTACGATGGAATTAAATAAATGAAAGGGCTTTTGTTTTTTCAATATCTTCGCTTTCATACTAACCCATAAGATAATGCGTGTACCCAGTCCTGCCGCTGCTGTACACGAGCTCAGCGCCGTGCCTGTGCGCACGAGTGAGTTGCATGCTCGGGGAGCGCATGCGCGGGAATGTGAAGCGCATACGCTGGTGGATGTTGTCTACGGACTGCAGGAACGTGCAGAAGTAGCGGCCCGTCGCGCGGATCATCGTGTCGTAGCTGTGGGCAAGGGGAGCTATGTAGAGATAGAGTAATAAATGTTATTAATTCTGTATTTCTTTTTTTTTGTCAAATAAATGTCGTTCTACAAAACTGCTACCAAGAGAGGGAAGACAGAGTTGTTTGAAACAAGAAGTTACTGCTAGGTATGTAATGAGTCCCATGTCAACAAATTCAGATTAATGAAATAAAAACCAAATAAGTAACACTTAGGGGTCAAACCGCTTACTGCCTCGCAATTGTCACTGTCAGTATAACCTTTACAAAGCAACTCAACTTCTCAAAGCGTCCAAATTAAGATTAATAACCACGGTTAAAATGGGCCAAGACCAGAGATAGATATTTTGAGTCGAAACTAAGTCTTTTTCTTTCTTTTTTCGTGTCAGAGTTTTTATGCTGCCTATAGGTTTCCGACTTAGCTTCACATGCTATTGAGAAATATTTCTCAGGCATGGCCGGTTTTCCTCACGATGTATTCCTTCACCGTTTTTTAAGTATGTGATAATTATACAATACGCATACGAATTTAAAAAAATAGAGGTGCTTCGCTTTGGGTTCGATCACGAGACCTATGACTTGGCAGTCCGACGGACCACTAGGCTATCGTTGCTTCAGGTAACTACACAAGTCATATCAGCCTATTCATTTGCCAAGTTTCGGATGGATACAACTACTAGAATTGGGTGAAATTCTAGTATTTCTTTGAAAACCTTTATCTGAATATATCGAACCCCTATTTAAAAAAGACAGATCCATAGCCATGCTATGGGCATTATAAGTATGTGTGAATAGGACTCTTTGCTTATTTAAATCGGGAATCGGTATAGGGTCTTATCGACCAGGCATGATTTGGAACCTTGTGCCTCTAACCACATGAATGACAGCTTGATATTGGCGAGGCCTTACATATTGGTTTTGAGACTTATATAATGGTACTATATGTTACGAAATAGATTTTGCGGGAGAATGCGATAGGAATATTGCTTTTAACCCTGGGATAAGGCTTTATCCGTCTATCCCTAAGTAAAAACGACGTAAAGATAACTTATGAAACTTCTATTATCGAATAAATACGGCCCTCTAGACGAAAATCCGTAATTTTTATCTCAGAAGTTTCCATGTGCCAAACTTTTATCTAATAGCATCGGTTCTTAGCGAAAATCCCACAAAGTAGATAGCTATTTACTGGAACACTTACCCGTAATTACTGAAGAACTTCACGAAACATCTGCCGAAGAAATGCATCACCTTCTCGGGTGTTCCGAACTTCTCCTTCATGTAGTTGAGCTTGTCTCCACTGACCAGGCCGATGCTATTCATCCTCTGCCGAGCGGGAATGATGGACCCTCGACGTTTGTACACGTCCAGAGCAATCGTGCAGCTAGTCTTACGTGCTGCTGTCGGCTTCAGTATAGAGTTTCTTTTCACAGCTTCAGCCTCTGGGGAAACTGGTTCGGAAGCTGGAATCAACTTCTCCGGAGCAGCAGCCTCTTCAGCAACTTGGCTCTGAGCTGGTTCCTCTACTTGGCTCGTTTCAGGGATAGGCTCTTCAACTGTTTCTTTAACCTTATGGTTCTCGAACTTGAAACCAAGACTCCTCCTGTGGAACTCTCGGGCAACCATTTCAGCTTCCTCCCTGATTCTGGTTTCATTGATCCTGCCCGTAGACGCTGCTACTGATGACCGTATCTCTTCTGACGAATTGTATGCTTCGATTTCTTTCCTGGTGACGTTTTTTAAGGCGTTTGTGGCCGTGAAGGGGCATTTGTAGCTTTGGGATCGGTTGTCAGTGTGGACTGAAGCGCTTCGCCAGGTTGGTTTGACTTTTACTGATTGTTTTCTGGGTGCCGGGCTGCTTGGCCTAGATGGTGCGGGGCTGTTCGGATCTTTGGTGATCAATCGAGCGAGAGCGCTCGCGAGTCGCAGCATCAAGGCATCTGGATATTGCTAAACCACGAAGAAAAAGTAGATAGAGTAGTAAGAGTGATTAGATACATACTTTACATGCCAGTAGGTCCGGTCAGGAACAAAAGCCGATTAACAGAGTTCAGTTTTTTTAAATCTTAATTCTTGATTAAATTGATTAAATAACTAAAACAGATATAAAAAAATTATGTAATATCTATAAGTGAACACTTTTTTTTTATTTAAAAAACTTAAATGTTAATCGACTTTTGTTGCTGACCGTACATCATAAAGATTATAGGTTACCTGAGTGGCACTGAAGACAGTGTTCCTCGCGCCCGACTCCCGAAGAATCGTCTCCCATATTTCCTCTCCGCATTCATCCTATAAAATACAACAATTCAATTTCCGTATCCGTGATAAACAGTTCGAAACTTTACCAATACATTGACGTGTCGTAATAGCTGTACCATATTATCATGGCGGTATAAAAATAATAATTAATAGCTCAGTATTTAATACACGTATTCCGATAGACAGTTGGTATTCATTTCGTAATAGGGCGCGTGACGTCGGACCTCGCGACTTTTATTTGCAACCGCAATGTTATCAACTTGTTTGCAATACTGATGGGTGTCCGGCTGTGAATAATGCTTGTTGTTCACAACCAACATTATTCGTATCATTCGCGGAAAATTTGGTGTATTTCCCGTTATACCATATGAAGTGAAATATAGGTAGACACAGTCGAACAAGCTATGGGCCAATTACTGGGTTGTGGAGGTCAGATAGGAAGTCGCTCCATGTAAAATACTGGTATTCAGCTGCATCCGGTTAGACTGCAAGTTGACCCCAACATACTTGGGAAAAGGCTAGGCAGATGATGACAGTCGAACAAGCTAATTGGTTTATAGGCTTACTGGCATCTACTTTTAAACAATGCTGAGAGTTTGCTTTTTTCATTGAAGATAAAAGAAGAAGTATTAGCAGTATGAAGACTGAAACTAAGACACGCCACACACCTAGTCAATTTCTTTATACAGAAGGTATATTTTGGTTTCAAAACTTCAGTAGTACCAACAGCAATAACATAGGTACCCTTGTGTTCCTACTGGTAGAACAAAATAGTAGGATCCCGAGAAAACACTCGTTTTTTTTGTCTGTATAGCTTGTTAGACTTTGATATTCATTCCTACATATTCACTGCTACAGGCATAATACCAAACATATTGTAGCTGGATTTCAAGAATTTCCTTAGAGAAAATCCCAGTGACTAGGATTACTACCAGTAGGATTTCTAACAACGTGATCCGTCCTTTCGTGATCCTACGTTATTTCCTGCAAATTGCCAAGGACAACAATACAAGAGAAAAAGGAATCTAACATTAAAACTAAAAAATATATACCTAAATATATAAAACTTATTACCTGACTAAAATTAAAATTAAAAAAAAATGTACAGAGGCCAGCACATCAAGTTACCACAATCTGTCAAATTCTTTTGATAGTATTTCAACTTTATTGCAAAGACATAAGGTTCATTTTTAATTGAGAAAATTTGACAGTTAGGGATAGCTTGATGTGCTGGCGTCTGTACCCAAGATACTGGTGGCATTGCCACGTTGTATAGCAATGCTTAGCCTCTGGCCAAGTTAAAAGTCAGCCTTTCGGTAACGGGAAGTGACAACCAGCCGTTTGGAGATTTAGACTTGCCTGTTCCACTTTAGCTATTTTAAGATCTGCCTTTCGCTATTTCGTTTACATAATCTATACTAATATTATAAAGAGGAAAACTTTGTTTGTTTGTTTGTTTGGTTGTAATGAATAGGCTAAAAAACTACTGGACCGATTTTAAAAATTCTTTCACCGTTGGAAAGCTTAGTTTTCTATGAGTAACATAGGCTACTTTTTATCCCGGGAAAAATAACGGGTCCCACGGGAAAGACCACGGGAGCGAAGCCGCGGGCAAAGTGCTATAATTAATAAACTGGAGCTAAATATTGGGATCTTTAGAAAATCACATCAAAAATATAATTTAGGATTTATCGAGTTAGACAATAACATATTTCGTAGTTAATGTAAGACGAAGTGTGTTTCGTATAAATTACGGAACACCATTTTTAAAAAACTTTATTGCAAAATTTTCGCCATTACCAAACCAAATCCTATTAATAAAGAATCCAAATCTGAACTTGGCGTTGAAAGTGTTCAAGACAAAGACAAAGTTTGGGAGCTATTCCATTTGTCTTGTAGAACGTGTTCTTGGCATTTTATTTGATAAATCTTTAGACGCAATTGCAACTGAGTTTTGGAATTATTTCACAAATTAAAAATCTCCTAATTTATTTAGCTTTCATGTTTCCAAGTACCTTTTTGGCTTTTCAAGGAAGGAGAGAATTGTAATCAAGAGAAAATTGTAATTATATAAAGAAATTGAATAAAGCCGTTATTATTACGTTTTCGTACATCATCACGTGTTTCTCGAAAAGAACAGAAACCTGAAATACTATTAAATTGATAGATAGGCTACGTTTATTTGTGCATTTATGTTCATACAGACATACTCGTACTCCATTGGCATTAAGTCCGCCTCTGTACATTTCTGTGCTTAAAGTATTAAATAAATAAATACTCTAGCTGCCGCTGTCATGTACCTACGTAAGGGAAATATTTTTTTATCATTAACTAGCTCTTGTGACCGGCGTCGTCCGCTTATTGAGATTTTCATACAAAAGTACCATCCAAATTCACTGTTCTGGTGGATTATCTAAAAAAAACTCTCATAAAAACCTTTTCCTACTAAAACTAAATCGGTCGAGCCATTTTCAAGTGTTATTCCGTAATACATAGATATTTTTGGCATAGAGCTTTAAAATGGTCCCTAGTCTAGGGAGTTTAATGGAAAGCCCCTCTGTCGTATCAACTCTGAATAAGTGTAATTCTATATAGGTTTAAGGCGGATAAGGGCTTCCGCGCCCGTATTTGTGAGAGCAATTAATTAATTGCCACCTTATTGCCACCCTTACGATAACGACCAAGATATCGATAAATTAATTGCCTTTGTTTACGTCCACACGTATCAGTTGCAAGTTAAGGAAAAATACAGTATTGTTGTGTTAATATTATACCAGCGTATAATAATACGCCTCTTTCTTTCAGTGGGACAAAAGTCCGACTGAAAGACAGAGGCCTCTACTCAGTTCTCATGCGGAGAAAGAAAGAATTGATCCACACGCTTGCTCTGCAGATTGGCGATCCCTGACTTATAATTAACGGAGTATAACTTGATAGGTCCGTCTAGCTACGGGGCGTCCCACACTACGCTTGCCGATACGCGGTCTCCACTCCAGGACTCGTCTGCTCCACTGGCCATCGGTCCTTCGACAAACGTGGCCAGCCCGTTGCCCCTTCAGTTTGCTTAATCTGCAAGATATGTCGGTACTCCGGCTAGGGGGACCGATGACCTTAACAAGGTGACTGGGACAGATTGGATGCGGAAGGCTGAGGACAGGGTGTTGTGGCGCAGCCTGGGAGAGGCCTCTGTCCAGCAATGGACTGCGATAGGCTGAATTGAAGTTGTTAGGTTAAATGAGGGACATAATTTTTTGGGGTATAGTACTCTTGAAAATGAACAGCTTTGACTATGGGATCAACTCTCAAATATGAAAAAAAATATCAGCTGTTCATTTTGACAAATGCGAACAGCAGATTTTTTTTCCATAGCAAAGTTGTTGAAAGTATGTCCTTCTTTTAACCTAACATACTTTTATTCAATTTCATATTTTACCTAACGTTTACCTGACATACTTTTATTTAATTCATTCGAAAAGAAAGTTCTTGTTGAAAAACCCTTTATAAACATCATAACTTTTTCTTAATATCGGTCTTCGTTGTTACCTAAGCTATTTGATACGACCTACCGAGTCTCATATCTCAGAAAATGCGGACTACACTGAGCCTGGAGTCATAATATTCGGCTTACAAGCTAAGAAGACGTGTTATGGCTGCTTAGTTCAGATTTTTGAGTTATGAGCGGATAACGACGACGTAACTCATCTCCGTATAGTACTGTTCATTACTTACGTAGGTACTGTGTACGTGGAGTACAAAGTTAGGTATAGAATTGCCTTAACCTCGAAAGAAAAGCTACACGGAACGAAATTACCTAGTGAAACATCGTTGCGGTATTCTGATGCTATTAAAAGGGATTTATATCAAGGGAGTGAAGAAAGAATAAAAGAGTTTTAATATTCTTTTTATTATTGTTTAGTTTCTTCAAAAAGGCGAAATGATCTAAAGAGCCATCCTACAACTGTTTATCTTATGAGAGCCGCAGAATAGAAAAACAAAGTATTGTGTAGAAATAAGCCGAAAATAGGATTTGTAGAAAATTATATATCATCTATATATACACGGTTAAATTTAAGTCGTTTTAATCCCCTTAAGGGGTTATTGTACTCATTATAACGAGCAACTTTTACTACGGGACCGAACCTGAAATCGCGAAAAAAAAATCAGCTGTTCAGTACATTTTGACGAGTTAGGCGAACATAAATGTACTGAACAGCTGTTTTTTTTCGCGATTTCAGGTTCGGTCCCATAGTAAAAGTTGCTCGTTATAATGAGTACAATAACCCCTTAAGGGGATTAAAACGACTTAAATTTAACCGTGTATAAAAATGAAACCCGTTTTCCTTGGTCACGGCATCACGCGTGAATGGCTGGACCGATTTCACAAATTCTTTTTTTGTTGTATTTGTTATTATTAGGAGAAGGTTCTTACGGAAATTTTTTTTAAGAAAATCTCTCAGAAATATTGAAAAATATACATTTAATTTTGCATATTTAAAAAAACGCGCGTAACGAATGTCAATGTCATTCACAGCCATAGACTATATTGAAAGAGCATTGTTTGTTCGGAAACGTGGTTACTTAATTTATTTTTTTATTTTTTGGTAGGGTAGGTAGGTAGGTAGGTAGGGTAGGGTAGGGTAGGTAGGTAGGTAGGGTAGGTAGGTAGGTAGGTAGGTAGGTAGGTAGGTAGGTAGGGTAGGTAGGTAGGTAGGGTAGGTAGGTAGGTCGGTAGGGTAGGTAGGGTGGGTAGGTAGGGTAGGTAGGTAGGGTAAGTAGGGTGGGTAGGTAGGGTAGGTAGGGTAGGTAGGGTAGGTAGGGTAGGTAGCTAGGTAGGTAGGGCAGGTAGGCAGGTAGGTAGGTAGGTAGGGTAGATATCACAGTTAAGACAGGACAACGTCTGTTGGGTCAGCTAGTTATATATAAAAAGCCGGGATTTTTTATTTGCTTTTCTTAAAGACAGGACTAATCTCTTTGGTGTTCAGCATGTTCCTATAGAACTACGTTCAAAGATTTCCGTTTTCCGAAAGCCCTAGTAACAGATAGCTCATACAATGAAGCAGATTATTGCACTTCAGTTAAGTCTTGGATTGTCCGAAAGGGTTACCGCTACCCCGGAACATAAAGGGCTATCGAAGGAACATGGATGGGTTTTAGTCAGTAAGAGTCTGACACTATCTTCCGCTCCACCCAGAGCGAGATGAGTCATTTGATGATCCCACCCACAAAAAAAAGGTCTCAGGCAGATTCTATGTGAATATTAACTATGAAATAGGGATAACCACAAATAAATAAAATAAGTTGGTAAACGGGGCAGGTATGTATTGATGTAGGTATATGTACAACTTTGACGAATAAAATTACCTGTTGCGGGTTCAAAACAAACATAGGTAACTTTATTATTAGATATTTTTTTATACTGGTCACATATCACGCGACTCATACACAGACGTTATTAAACTGAAGTAGCATAATTAGTAATTAACTAATTTTCTTCCTTTTTTCAATTTTCCACTATTCATCAATTATGTTACGTACCTATCAGATAAAACGTTAGCGCTTCAAGACGACTAACATCGACGCATGCTTAGCATGCAGTTCATGAAAAATTAGTCAGTAAACGTAACACAGAATAAGACCTAGTAAAAGATTTCAAATCAGCCGGACTGTCCAAAAGAGTTACCGCTACCCCGGAATATAAAGGGCTAAGGAAGGAACATGGATGAGTCAGTAAGAGTCTAACATTTCCTTCCGCTCCATCCAGAGCGGGAGTGATCATTTGATGATTTCACACTCCCTTTGGGAACTTATCCTGTTGACAGCGATGTAGACGAATTTTTTGATGCTCTTTGATTATTATACATATTATTTTTGGAAAAGATTAAAAAAAAATACAAGTTTAGTTAGTAGCTAGTAGAATAATTTCAGTAAACTTACCACTATGAAGTGCTGGACACTCTCCAATAACCATCCATACATCTTGGAGATGAAAATTAATTTTTATTTTTCAATGAAAAAACTCGCTGACGTAGGAAATTTCGGAGATAAATAACGTATGAAGGCCTTCAGTAGAACTAACAAATCGAATAGTAATGATTTTTAATCAAGTACAATTTTAGTGTTTTTTCTATCATGGATTAAATAGATACCTAATCCGTTAACGTGTAGGTACTTATCGATACTGAAACGCTGCTGTACAAAGAAACCCTTAATAAAAAAAAAACACTTATAAAGTTTAATTTAATCTGTCCGCAACCTAGACAATCCCGAAATCGTCACTAGGCCACAGCCTAATTTTCCGTCAACTAATGACACTGATAAACGACCAGTGTACAAATTTTGATAACCAGACTTTTGCTTACGTCCTTCGCAACCTTTAGTCGCGTTTACCCGGTAAGGCTTTCGCGGGACTACTGAACAGATAAGGGAGCGAACTGATACTTAATATTCTAAAGCCAGTCTTTAATGTGCGATGTGTGAAGAAATCTTTGGTAACTTATTTAGTGTTCCTTGACTATCTAATTGAAATAAAACCGGCCAAGTGTGAGTCGGACTCGTGTACGAATGGTTCCGTACCACCGTAAAATATTAAGTAGTCTTTAGTAAATTGGAGCAAAAAACGACGAAAAGTAAGTTTGTTGTATGGGGATCCTCTTGAGTAAAAGTTTCAACATAACTTTATTTAAGTCGCATGTAACAGGATCGAGCCTATTGCCATCCGTCGCCGCGTCGGGCACAAATATGTCTCACTAGACGGACAGCGGAGCGTCAATGTGTCTCATAATTGACGCGGCTTTTACACACAACTTATCTGTCTCGTTGTTCCAGTGGACGCAAGCGCGGCTGTAGAGCATGGAGTCCTGGGTTCAATACTTACCTAGCTATAGTGCAAAGTAACGTGACATTGAGTTTTTCAATTGGCAATTGTTACAATGAATTCAATTTCGCTCGAAAATCGAATTAAAATAATTAAATCCCACTATAAAAATAGTGGATCGGTTTAAGTTACATTTCGTAAAATTCTTGATATTTTCGGACAACATTATCGTCGTCACTGTATGGTGCGCTATGTGGTCTGGAGGCGTGATTGGGCCGTTTTTTTTTGAAGATGAGGCTGGAAATGCGGTAACGGTCAATGATGTTAACAACTAAATTTTGGCCTATTATTGATTACGTGGATATCACTGACATGTGGTTTCAAAAGGACGGTGCCACATGTCACACTGTTAATGAAACGATAAATTTATTGCAAAACAAATTCGCATAATTTCGCTAAATTCGGCTGTTAAGTGGTCAGCCAGATTGTGTGGTTTAACACCACTGGATTATTTTTTGTAGAGTCTATACGGAGCCAATCAAATCGATTGCAGCCTTAAAACACAATATCCGTGATGTGATTAACGAAATAGACCCGCCATTTTACCAAAAAGTGATTAAAAACTTTGATGAAAGAATTAACACCTGTCAGCGTGGTCGTGGTGGACATTTGCCAGATATCATTTTTCATTCATAATTTCCAAACATTTATCTTCGCAATACAACAAAAATTTTAACCATCTTTATCTAAATTCTTTCTTTTATTTTGTTTTAGAAAAAAAGTTCTTGTTGGAAATCCCTTTTCTTATAGATATTGTATAGCTCCGCTTCATATGTGTTAATCCAGGTCTAAAACTACCTTTGTGCCAAACATCCAGATTCGTTTAGCCGTTTTAGCGTGAAGGGAGGACAAACATACAAACACACACACTCATTCACTAACTTTCGCTTTTACAATATTAGTGTGATAATGAGGTGGTGTTTTAGGTCTATATTATGTTAAGGTAAATTAATAAAAAGCTGAACCTAAATTGGAATGTACCCATTCATGTAATGACGTCATGAATGCGATTGATCAATCAGCAAGTTGATAGTGAACTGAATTGGTTCGTTTCGGCGAAGCGCATTAAGGGCAATTGTCTGTTATGTCGCCCTTCGAAGGACGCGTGCCTCGGACATTCATTTACCGTTTATCTTTATCAACTATTTGTAATAATTATACTGTGGGGATATTTTTAGTTCACTGGCTGTGGGGCAATGTTTAATTGATTATCATTAACGCCATCATTTTACATCAAAAGTAAAAGTGTGCTTTCACGTTTTTAGCAAATCATGTTGGTAAACGGGATGGTCCGAAAGGGTCCCGCTACCCTGGAACATAAAGGGCTAAGAAAGGAACATGGATGAGTTTTAGTCAGTAAAAGTCTGACACTCCTTTCCGATCCACCCAGATTGTCATTGAATGATTTCCCACTCTCAAAAAAAACAAACCAAAACATATTGATCAATGTAAGATCAAATAAAATATCTTATCTTATCGGGAAGAATACCTTCCCGATGATATGTGAACCCTTTTATGCATTTTATAATGTTTTTTTTTTCTTAGATATTTAAGCGGTAGTTTCATAGTTTATAGGTCGTTTTAGGTACCTAACAGATTGGGGTAACTTGATGACCTATCTGGAGTATCTCCAGCTTGGCCACATTAAGTCTCAAAAACTAGGGCACCTAGCGAATCTGTGTTCTCCCATGTTTTGTCGGGATCAGTCACCAAATATCAGAATCTATCGGTGGTTACTGAGACAAGAACAGAAAAATACTTACTTAAAAGTAGTTTCTAGATATTAGTCTAGAAACTACTTTTAAGTATTTTGTACTTGCTTGGTATAGTAATAGAGTACCTAAGTACTTTACCAACAATAATAGTGACAGTGACGGTATTTCATTTTTTTATTCTTAAAAACATAACATGATCAGCCTATAATCCTATAATCCTCTGGGGAAACAGTACAGATGTACTAACACTCTTTACCCTACAAAAGAAGTTAATTCGTATCTTGGCTAACATTGATCAAACCGACAGCTGCAAACCCTATTTTCTAAAATATAACATTCTAACCCTCCCCAGTATATACATTCTAGAAATATGTAAATTTGTCCGTAAGCATCAGGAGTTCTACACAAAACGTGAAGATATCCAATCACAGTACACACTTAGACACCGATCTAGACTAAACATACCAACATCCAAGCTAAAAATGCATTCTACAAGTCCCTACGTAATGTCTATAAAAATTTACAATAAACTCCCTGACACAATAAAGAAAGAAGAAAAATTTAATATATTTATAGGAAAACTTAAAAAATTACTTATTAACAAATGCTACTACTCTTTAGATGAATATTTAAACGATAAACATAAATAATAGGAACAATAAAAGTATTATAATTAACCACGCAATTTATAGGAATATTTAAAATATATTAATGACACGGAAATAATGGATGAATAATATAATTTAAAAAAATAATAATTAAATAAAAAAACAATAATACTAAATTTAATATTTTGACTATAAGAATTACCCAAAGAATAACAATGTATATAAATAAATAAACAAAATTATAAGATAATATAATAAAAATATTTAGGTATATTTAGCAATAAAAAAAAACAATACATAAACCATAGATAGACGAAATGTTAGTATTCAATTCACAATCTCCTAACTTTGATTATATTTATTTAACTAAAACTTGCTCCCACAAAAGCAACTTAGTATCTCCTAAAACAGGGCTTCCTCTCTTCTATCCTTTTGCTGTGCCCTACAGGGTCCATAATGATCTAAATTATATGTATACCACCTAAGTACACATTATGGTAAAGCAATAAAGATATTGAGATTGAGATTGAGATTAATGTACTGTTGGGACACAGGCCTCCTCCCTAATAGAGGGAGTGGGCCATAATCTACCACGCGGGCCCAGTGCGGGTTGACAATATGTCTTCGATTTTTTCCGTTTTAGGGTTGCCGGTTTCCTCACGATGTTTAGATGAAATTAAATACACAAAGAAAAGCGCCTGCTTGGGTTCGAACTTACGACCTACAACTCTTAAGTCGAGGCAGATACCACTGAGCCACCACTTGTTTTCTTCATTCGTAGGAATTTATTCAAAAATGATTAGCGCCAGATTAACCATACATTTTAACGTCTCTTAACTTTAAGCAAACACTAGGGCCATGGGGTCCGAGTGCCCACTACGTTTTTCGAGATATCGCCAAGCGGTTGATTGACTCTTCACGTGACCAGAGGGCTGGCCTATATTTTGGTCAAAGAATCAGCATTGCCATACAACGCGGCAATGCAGCCAGCCTTTTGGGAACTTTTCCTGTTGACAGCGATGTGGACGAATTTTTTGATGCTCTTTGATTATTATACATATTATTTCTGTACATATTATTATGAATATTTAGATTTAAAATGTAAATATGTAATTTAGCTTGTTATTATGTAAGTATAGCTCTCTAGATTCCAAAAATAAAATACTTTATGCAGCATTTGCAAATAAATGGGATAATGTTTACGTGAGAACAACATTGTAGAAGAACTCAGATACATACTCACATTATAATTATATCGTATCTAAATGTTGTAACTGTGTCTACATACATGACTAAGAATGACTTAACTTGCGAAATGTAGTTGTACTAACATACACCTACAGGCATCATTAATTTATTAATTAGGCTATTTTACCTTTAAATATAGGTAGGTACCTATATTTAATTAAACACTTATCGTTTTGCGGCTCAAAATTCCCTAAATAATATGTCAGCGAGTTACATACTTGCGGTTACTAGACCTGATAAGTACTATGCCTAACAAAAATATTCAGTATATAAGAGCCCGAGACAACTATTCAAACATACTCGTACACAGTGCATACTTCAAGTTGGTAAGTAGCTTTGTTTTTGATACATTAGTAATTTGTAAGGATCTTCTCTTATATTACTTCATTGTATATTTATTTTTTTATTGTTTTTGGTTGTCTATTATTGGGCTACAGCCAAATAGCCCCGGGACGATGAAATAAACCAAGGATATATCTCCCTGATTCGTTTTATAATGTAGGGTTTCTATTCCCAGAATCTTTTTTCACTATTCTTATAGATGTTTATTTTTCATTGTTTATAGATTAATCCTCCGAACTTCGAAATGCATTCGATTACCGTTTGGAAGACTGCCAATCGGCCAAACTACGCCACCCATACCGACAAGCAGTTTCCATACTCCGAGGTTCCCTATGTCGGAGAGTACGATTTGGTGAAGATACCTGCCACCAGCGGCGATGTGATTGAACATGTTGACTACTGGGGCGAAGGTAGGGTAGCAACCGCAGACTGCATTCGAGGCTTCTCTAACTGCTACAATGTCAATGATCAGTACCAACTGGTCAGCAGCGGCCAGGACCTGGACTGCAAGATACCGAACAGGATCCCCGTACTCAGTAACACCAACTGCGACACCAGCGGCTATATCAGAGACGCCACCGTCCTCACCGTGACCGTCGTGGGATCAAACTTGACCAGCAGCTCTGCTAAGGACATCGCTCGCATCGTCAACGTACAACATGGCAAGGTGGTAGTGTACGGAGTGCAGGGCGACTCTCAAGAGCTTCCGGAGCTCGCCCTTGAATTGGGGAAAAAGGGCTTGACCCCTTGTCCCAATGCAACCCTGCCGAGCGAACTTCAAGGATTGACATACAATAGTCACGTGGCTTTTTTAAATACTGGCGCTCTTAAGGAGGAATGGTACATTAATGTCGTTAACGGCAACTATGACATCGCTGTGAATATGGCCAAAAGCTTTGGAACTACTGGTGCTGAATTCATCAACGAAATTGTAACGAGGCTTATCAGCTCTGCCCCACGAAACGTCATGTCCCTCGCGTATAAACTGTGGTACGGTGATGTTAAAGATATTGTTCGCAATTATTTCCCCAAGCCGTTCCAACACATCTTCAACGCGGACGCTGTGACAATAGTCAATAAGCAATACCAGCAGCCTCTGAAACTCGATGTGAACACTGACTCTTACAATGACAGACTCGCTTGGGGTGACCATAACCAATGTCTAATAACCAGTGAGAGAGTGAGCTGGAAGCTCCTCCCCGAGTGGAACACAGATGGGGTCACATTCAAACTGTACAACATTCATCGCGATATGTACTTGAAATTGGACGTTAATGTGGACAATATCGGAGATAGACAGGCTTGGGGCTCCACTCAGTCTGAGGAAATCAGACACAAATATTATTTGGAGCCTCTTGTTAAAACTGATGCTCTGACATTCTTCATAATAAATTGTCAGTATAGCCAGGGACTCAAGTTGGCTGTAAATACGGATAATATTGGAGACAGACTACTTTGGGGCCATAATGGTAGCGTATACACTGAGGAAGAACGCTTCAGGTGGGTTATAACAGCTTTTTAACCTTGCCGGAGATGGCGATGCCACTTCAGCAACTGTATGAGCTGATGAAGCATCAAAAAAAATTTTTGTTTCACCCTATGAACAATGGGTAATGATTTTTATATTCATAATTTTGACATATTCTCAATAATCTATGTTACTGTTTCTATGTATGCATGTATACAATGTGGAGACTACAATACGATCATAAATTAAACTCCGTATATCTAATGACTGCATCAGATAGCCTGCACACGAAAATTCAATCAAATATATCCAATAGTTTAATCACTATAGCTAGTGAACGATTGGCAAACCTCATAGTCGGCCCGTCACTATTATTTAGTTTGTTTGAAAAAAACACTTTTTAAATTTCGGTGTTAGGATTTATTTGATAGTTCCAAAATACTCTTAGTCATCAGTATTTTCCGTGTTTTCATTTATGGTCGTATTATTTTCTCCACATTGTCTAACGTTGCGAATAAAATACTTCTGCCAATCTTTTCCATAAACTCTTGAAATTTTGTTTATTTTTTGTAAATCAAACGCTTTATCCGGTATTATAATTATTATGATTGTATCCTTATGTTGTAACTTTTACTTGAAAATAAAGTATTCAAAACGTAAATACTGTATTTGATTTAAAATACTGAATATTAGGAATGAAGCTAATGATTAGAAAAACTAATTGGCAGTTTGAAAATTGTCTTAATTTGTTATAAATGGTGACTTCGAACTTAAGGCATTGACTGCCACGCAGCAGACACAATAGAATACCTATTGTTCGCGGTCACCGGTGACCGCGTTGGCGCTCAACGTGTTACCTAATGATAATCTTACAATGGGTGCAAGTACTAGTATTTTAATTGGAGCGACTGCCTATCTGACCTCCACAGCCCAGTAAACTCAACTCAAACTCAAACTCAAAGCATTTATTTCAAATAAACCAATTACAGGCACTTTTGAATTGTCAAGGGGTCGGTCAGTCAGAAAGATGAAGCTAGTTGCCCATTCCAAAGCAGTAGGTACCTATGGAGAAGAACGGGCAAGAAACTCCATGGACACTCTTTTAAATCAAAATATGTTTACAAAAACTGTGTTACATCATTCATGTTGAAATCACACGTGAGAACGATGCAGAACTTAATAAAAGCGTCCATAATTACAAGTTTAAAAAAAACAATTCAAAATTATTTTAATTTTAAAACAGCCGTGGCAGCTAAGAGGTGACCAGTCCCTACTGACGGCGCTCGTTCATGAACATGATACATGGATTAGGACCATTCAGCTCAACCATTTTGATGGGAGCTAAATGATCCAACATACGCATCACCATCAGTGAGACATTACAGGGAGCATGACATGCTCTCAGCCGCCAGGGCACATTCAGGTCAATGTAAGACGTACTCAGTAAATGGTAGCTTTATAGTAGGTACATAGTACTCACAAACGTGCTATGGAATTATACATTGCTAAGAGGTTGAAGTTATATAATGCAAAAAGTTTTTGTGAATCTTCAGCAGCTCCAGGAGTAATCTCAGATGCTAATCAACTAGTTTAGGATATAAAAAAGAAGAGAAAGAATATTCAATATGTAAACAATTGGAGCAGCTCAATCCCAAGCCCTTTTGTCTTCAATAAAGTCTTTGACAGTATGACAGTAACTGGGTAACACGATACCCCTTGGTAAGACTGGCTGTCAGACTTTCGGGCTTCTGACTACCCGTAACGACTGTCAAAGATCCACGAATGACAGCCGGGACCAACGGCTTAGCGTGCTTTCCGTTAAGCGGGATTGTCCGAAAGGGTTACCGCTACCCTGGAACATAAAGGGCTACGGAAGGAACATGGATGGGTTTTAGTCAGTAAGAGTCTGACACTCCCTTCCGCTCCACCCAGAGCGGGAGCAGTCATTGGATGATTTCCCAGCCTTAAAAAAAAAAAAAAAAAAGCGTGCTTTCCGAGGCACGGAGGAGTCTCGATATCTTACTCACTCACTCACTCAAATTTGGCCTATTACTGTTAATAATAATAATAATTATCCAGGGTGTCTACAGATCCAGGGGAATGATGAGCCTATATGGATTAAACGGGGCATATTTCAGGGCGACAGTTTGAGTCCGCTTTGGTTCTGCTTAGCTCTGAATCCTCTTAGCACTCTGCTGGAGGATTCAGGTCTAGGTTATCGGTTGAAGAGAGGTGGTCAGGTTATATATATCTCACCTCTTCTACATGGATGATTTAAAACTCTTTGCCCCCAACAAATTGCGACTGATGGAGTTACTGAAGGTAACTGAAACTTTTAGTAGCGCTATCAGGATGTAATTTGGTGCGGATAAATGTGCAGTCATGCATGTAAAGCGAGGGGAGATTGTGGAATCCGAGGGAATCCAACTCTCGGATTCCAAACACCTTAGATCCCTCTCCTCATCCGCAAGCTATAAGTATTTGGGTATGTCGAAAGCGTTGGATATCAATGTTACTGACATGAAGCAATAGTTGAAGGAGCGCTTCTATGGTCGCCTGAAAAAAGTTTTGATTAGTCTTCTTTCAGGCGGAAACAAGGTGCGCGCCTTTAATGGGTGGGTCATGCCGGTTTTGATGTACTCTTTCGGCATACTCAAATGGACTCAGACTGAACTTGACGCCTTGGATAGTAGGGTCCGTACAATGCTGACCGCAAACCGGATGCATGACCCACGATCATCGGTGATGAGACTGTATATCCCGCGGAAGTGCGGGGGTCGAGGCTTTTTAAATGCAAAGACCCTCCACAATCGCGAGATTTGCAGTCTCAGGGATTATTTTTTAAAAGCCGAAGTGGGTATGCACCGTGATGTGGTGGCAGTGGACCTCACTCCGCTTTTCATGGGTAAAGAGAACTGGCGCAAACCTGCAGTACTGACTACCGATGACCGCAAGGAGATTTTTCAAGGCAAGGAGCTTCACGGGCGCTTCTATCGGGTTCTTCATGAGCCCGGTGTAGATTTCTTAGCGTCCGTGTTCTGGTTACGTTTTGCGTGACCTTTTTGGGGAAACTGAAGGTTTCGTCTGTGCAATTATGGACGAAGTTATCTTGACGAATAACTATCGGAGACATATTATGAATCATCATCGGCGGACCACTAATTGTTATATTTTTAAATGTTTTTTTTTGTTTTTTATAAAAATATATTAGATAAAAATAGATTTTTGAATATAGGTCGACACGAGTCATCCGGTTGTAGTCCATCATACATAGTCCTAATGCACTTTTTTTTACCACAAATGCTCTACTCAGATCGACACTATTACCTCACATTACAATGCCATAGCGTAGCAATGATTTCACGCACGCATGGTACAATGTTATTGCAGTTTTTATGTAAGTAACATTTTTAAGTTGTTTGAGCGCATATACAAACTTGTTAAGCCAATTCAGTAGTGTCTCTATTGTGTTACTAATTTCAAGCTCATGATCTGCAGTGGTATTTTTCTTTTTATTTGAAGTCACTATGGTGGATATATCGTCGGCAAATAATAATAATTTATGTTTGGTTATGTTTATGATGTCATTTATGTATATAAGAAATAATATTGGGCCTAAAACGCTTCCTTGCGGAACGCCATATTTATTATGTCTCTATCATATCTTTATTTTTATTAATTTTATTGATAACGACACATTGTTGCCTATTATTCAAATATGATTCTATTCACTGAAGAGCAGGTCCTCTAATCCCGATTGACTCTAATTTACCCATTAATATGTCATGTGATACTACATCAAAGGCTTTTGATAAGTCAAAGAAAAGTCCAGTAGTCAGATTATTATTGTTGATATTTGTAAGTATTAACTCTAAGAGAGAGAAGACGGCCAATGAAGTGGATTTGTTTTTCTGGAATCCAAATTGTTCGTTACTTATTATAATAAATTTCTTGCAGAAATCAATAAGTCTTTTATACATGCATTTTTCATATATTTTACACAAGATCGGTATTAAGGTAATAGGCCTGTAATTAGTGACTTCACACTTATCTCCCTTTTTGAATATAGGCTTTATGATCGATAGCTTTAGATTCTCAGGAAAAGTGCCAGCTGAGAATGACATATTAATTAGGTGAGTAAAAATAACACTCACTCAGTTCATAACAACAGGCTTTTATGATTTTGGTGCTTATTTCATCATAACCCTCCGAGCTGGTATTGGACAGAGACATTGTTTCCTGGCAAACCTCACTTTCTAGCATTGGTTTGAGGAAAATCGAGTTGACACACGTATTTTTCTCAAAACTTTGTCCAGGGCTTAGTCCGAGTCGCGTAGGTATATGCGTTGAATTTACTTAATGGTTGTTGAATACAGAAGCCATTTCTGCAGGATCAGTAATTACACTATCATTTAATTTTATGATTTCTATGTTGTCTTTGAGGCTTCTATTATTTGTTTTGTTTTTAATGACAGTCCGAGTGGCTTTACATTTGTTATCATGTGCATTTATATATTTTATGTTCGCGTTCTTTTTTGAATCATAAATACATTTTTTTAAGAAGATAGGAATTATTAGTATATGTAGTTCTATTAAATGAATTCTTATTTTGGTAATATTGGTAGCGTAGTTCCCTTTTGGTTTTACAACTTCGTCTAAGTCCTTTGCTTATCCACTTTTGCCTGTTTGCTTAATTAGAGTTTATCTTTACTAAGAGTAAAGATTCTTTGGGGAAGCAGAGGTTGGAGAATAGGCACAAGAGGTCATGAAACTTATTGAATGCGGAATTTGCATCGAAGAACGCGTGTCTCGGACATTCATTTACCGTTTATCTTTATCAACTATTTGTAGTAACTATACTGTGGGGATATTTTTAGTTCACTGTCTGTGGGGCAATGGCTAATTGATTATCATTAACGCCAAAATTTTACATCGAAAGTAAAAGTGTGCCTTCATGTTTCACGTTTTAAGCAAAACATTTTGATAACCGGGATTGTCCAAAAGGGTTACCGCTACCCCGGAACATAAAAGGCTCAGGAAGGAACATGGATGGGTTTTAGTCAGTAAAAGTCTGACATCCCTTTCCGCTCCACCCAGAGCGGGAGCAGTCATTGGATGATTTCACACCCTCAAAAAAGGCTCAGGAAGGAACATGGATGGGTTTTAGTCAGTAAAAGTCTGACATCCCTTTCCGCTCCACCCAGAGCGGGAGCAGTCATTGGATGATTTCACACCCTCAAAAAAAAACAAACCAAAACATATTGATCAATGTAATATCCTAAATAACATCTTGTATTCCATGTTTTAAGCAAATAAAATATCTTACCTTATCGGGAAGATAACCTTCCCGATGATGAACCCTTTTATGCATTTTATAATAATGATTTTTTTTTCTTAGATATTTAAGCGGTAGTTTCATAGTAATGTAAGAATATTAAGCGCTCCGTCGAGGGTATACGGGAGCTGTGCAGCTTTGCAGATATAATAGCCTTGCAAGAGACGTGGTTGCTGCCGGATGAGATGCCATACTTAGCTGACGTGCACAGTGAGTTTGGGAGTACTGGGACGTCGGCGGTGGACACGGCGGCCGGTATTCTAAGAGGTCGGCCTTTCGGTGGAGTGGCGCTGCTGTGGCGTAAGGCGCTTTTCCCGTGCGTCTCTGTGGTCTCGTGTGTGAATCCGCGAATTGCAGCGATACGGGTGATGACGAATGATCGGCCAGTGCTAGTGTTTAGTGTTTACATGCCCACGGACTGCGCGGAAAATGTGCCGGAATTCACAGACTGTTTAAGTGCGGTGAGTGCCTTAATTGATGATAGTGATATTGAGTCCGTAATCATGCTAGGGGATTTCAACGCACATCCAGGTGAGCGTTTTTATCGTGAGCTTTTAACATTCTCCCTGGAACAAGACTGGACATGTGTGGACACTAGTAGGTTACAGCTAACATCTGAGACGTTTACATTTATTAGTGAGGCACATGGTTGCAAACGCTGGCTGGACCATTGCATGGTTACAAGCGCAGCTTTAGGTTGTATTACCAATGTATATGTTAAATACGACGTCTATTGGTCTGATCATCTCCCATTAGTCATCAACTGCAATCTAGATGTGATTAAGCAAAAGGCATTGCCAATAAACCCTGCTTGTAACGGAATTAAATGGGGAGACAGGAATGCAAGTCAATGTTTAGCTTACGAAAGCTTATGTAACTCTAAACTTAGGCTCATTGATTTGCATACTGAGTTACAACACTGCTGTGGCAAATATTGTAATATTACCTCTCATAGAGAGGTCATAGATAGTGTTTATAAAGATATAGTAAATATCCTATGTACGAACGCTGTCCTTACTTACGAGCAAAAGGCTCCTAAACGACGGAAACTTTTGGCGGGGTGGAACAGATATGTGAGCGAGGCTCATAGAAATGCCAGGCTGGGTTTCTTTACATGGTGCGACTACGGAAAGCCCTCATCGGGTCCCGTTTATGACTCAATGGTGAAATCGCGGAAAATTTTCAAAGGCAAAGTTAAGTGGTGCCAAAACCACCAGGAACAGTTGAGGATGGATTTACTGGCAAAGCACTATGCCAATTCAGACTTTAAAAGTTTCTGGAAAGGTACTAATAAGCTAAATCCTAGGCCTGGTATTCCTGTGAGTGTCGATGGGATTGCCAACCCAAAAGATATTGCTGAGATGTTCAAAACCCAGTTTACCACACAGTCGTCCCTCGGGCCACCGTGCGGGGAGCTCGATGCTCTTCCCAAAGGTGAGGAGGTACCAACGATAGTCTTGGCGAAAGAGATCAGGGCCATAATTAAGAATATGGTTAGAGGGAAATCCCCAGGACACGATGGGCTAAGCATCGAGCACCTACAGCACACACACACACACACTTACCACGAGCACTAGCACTATTATTTAACTTGTGTCTGTCTCATTCGTACTTGCCCTCGGACATGATGCGGACTCTGGTGGTACCAGTAGTCAAGAACAATACTGCAGACGTTTCGGACGGGTCAAACTACAGGCCAATTTCACTAGCCACCGTCATAGCCAAGGTACTTGACAGCGTGCTCAACTCGCATCTAAATAGGCATGTCAAGATTCATGATGCCCAGTTCGGTTTTCGGGCAGGGTTGTCAACGGAAACGGCCATTCTTAGTCTGAAGCACGCTGTTAAGTATTACACGGATAGACAGACACCAGTTTACGCGGTTTTCCTGGATCTATCCAAGGCTTTTGACCTAGTCTCCTACGGTTTACTCTGGCAGAAGCTAGGAGATACAACACTGCCGCCAGAGCTCGCATCTCTCCTCAAATACTGGTACCTTCACCAAGAGACTCGGGTGAGATGGGTGGGGGAGCTCTCGGAGCCATGTAGGCCGGAGTGTGGGGTGAGACAGGGGGGACTGTCCTCACCCTTGCTCTTCGGTCTTTATGTGAATGCCTTGGTCGAGCGACTCAGCAGCATGCGCGTCGGCTGCTATGTGGATGGTGTTTGTTTTAATAATCTGAGCTATGCGGACGACATGGTGCTGCTGGCTCCTTCGATCAATGGTCTCCGAAAGTTACTGGCTGTGTGTGAGTCGTACGCGGAGTCTCATGGGTTGATATACAACACCAAAAAGACCGAGTATATCGTCTTCAGGTCTGGTGCCAGATGTCCATTCACGGTCCCTCCTCTGTTCCTTAAAGGTCACCCAGTAAACAGGGTGTATAAATTTAAATATTTGGGCCATCTGGTAACAGATACCCTGAAAGACGATTCAGATTTGGAGAGGGAGCGCAGAGCGTTGTCAGTCCGGGCGAACATGCTGGCCCGCAGGTTCTCTCGATGTACAGTCACAGTTAAAATAGCCCTTTTTAAGGCATATTGCACATCACTGTACTCGGGGGCCCTGTGGTTCAGATATACCCAAAGGGCTTACAACGCTCTGCGAATCCAATATAACAATGCGTTCAGGGTGCTTTTGCGACTGCCACGTTTCTGCAGTGCGTCGGCGATGTTTGCCGACGCACGCGCTGACAGTTTTGACGCAGTATGGCGAAAGAAATCAGCCTCGTTACTTCGGAGGTTGCGGGACAGTCCCAACAGCATTCTGCACGCCATCGCTGCTCGGGCAGATAGTCCGTTGGTGTGGGCGTTAGTTGAGCGAACCAGATCTGTTTTAGTAATTAAGTACTAACATAGGCTAAGTAAGATTGTTACTAACACAATGGACCGCATTTTGTAGTCTGAAGAAATAAATGATAATAATAATAATAATAGTAATAGAGTACCTAAGTACAGGTCTCCAAAAGTGATAATGCGCATAGAAATCTTCGCCACTGTTCGGCAACGGTCGTATTTCCCGAGCGTCGGAAGACGATATGTATATAGAGTGGTTAAGTGCATTTTCTTCATGCATAATTTAGTGTGATTATGTGTTTTGTCCTAAAAGAGATAAATATTGATTTATCAGTAACGAAATTTGATTCAATATTTCCATGTAAGTAAATAGCGAGCTATAATTCATATAAGCCTAAATCTGATTTTTAATATGCTTTTTCTAGTACTTAATATGTATTTTACGTTGGTATTTTTAATTTTTTAGTATTGAAAAAACGTGAAAAATGTTAGTATATTTATATATTTTACAAAATTAACTATTTCAATTTGAATAAGATAATTAAAGTTGAAATTAAATTCACCTTTAAAACAAAACCAAGAAAGGTGTGTAATAGTAGCTCTATATAATTCCAGACAAAGAGAACACGTGCAGTCACCACCAATATGACAAGACGACTGACGGACCTTTGACTGACCGCCGCCGACCGCCCGAATTGTTTTCGATTGTGTACACATGAAATTGACTCCTATTTCTTTCGAACAAGGTGCAAAATGCAAGGGACTCGAACGATTCAATGATTCGGGTGTTTCCGGGAATACGACAATTAGCGAAGATCTGCATGTGCATTATTAATTTGGGAGTACTGTACTTTACCAACAATAATAGTGACAGTCACGTTATTTCAATGTTGTATTAAAAAAAACATAACATACTCGTCCTATAATGTTCCCACTGCTGGGACACATGCCTCCTCTCTAATAGAGGGAGTGGGCCATAATCCACCACGCGGGCCCAGTGCGGGTTGGTGGATGTCACATGTCTTCGAAGTTTTGGTTGTAGGACATGCTGGTTTTCACGATGTTTTCCTTCACCGTTTTGAGAGCAATGGTGATGAAATTAAATACACAAAGTAAAGCGCCTGCTTGGGTTCGAACTCACAACCTACAACTCGTAAGTCGAGGCAGATACCACTGAGCCACCACTTGCTTTTTTCATTTGTAGGAGTTTATTCAAAAATGATTAGTGCCAGATTAACCATACATTTTTTAAGTTTAAACGTCTCTTAACTTGTAGCAGCGTTTGTAAATAAAGGGGATAATGTTTACGTGAGAACAACATTGTAGAAGAACTCAGATACATACTCACATTACAATTATATCGTATCTAAATCTTACCGTGTCTACATAAATGACTAATAATGACATAACTTGGGAAATGTCATTGTACTAACCTACACCTACAGGCATCATTAATTTACTAATTAGGCTATTTTACCTTTAAATATAGGTAGGTACCTATATTTAATTAAACACTCATCGTTTTGTGGCTCAAATTTCCCTAAATAACATGTCTGCAAGTTACATACTTGCGGTTACCAGACCTGATAAGTACTGTGCCTAACAAAAATATTCAGTATATAAGAGCCTGAGACAACTATTCAAACATACTTGTACACAGTGCATACTTCAAGTTGGTAAGTAGATTTGTTTTTGATACATTAGTAATTTGTTAGGATCTTCTCTTATGTTACTTCATTGTATATTTTTTTTTATTGTCTTTTGGTTGTCTATTATTGGGTTACAGCCAAATAGCCCCGGGACGATAAAATAAACCAAGGATATCTCCCTGGTTCGTTTCATAATGTAGGGTTTCGATTCCCAGAATCTTTTTTCACTATTCTTATAGATGTTTATTTTTCATTGTTTATAGATTAATCCTCCGAACTTCGAAATGCATTCGATTACCGTTTGGAAGACTGCCAATCGGCCAAACTACGCCACCCATATCGACAAGCAGTTTCCATACTCCGAGGTTCCCTATGTCGGAGAGTACGATTTGGTGAAGATACCTGCCACCAGCGGCGATGTGATTGAACATGTTGACTACTGGGGTGAAGGTAGGGTAGCAACCGCAGACTGCATTCGAGGCTTCTTTAACTGCTACAATGTCAATGATCAGTACCAACTGGTCAGCAGCGGCCAGGACCTGGACTGCAAGATACCGAACAGGATCCCCGTTCTCAGTAACACCAACTGCGACACCAGCGGCTATATCAGAGACGCCACCGTCCTCACCGTGACCGTCGTGGGATCAAACTTGACCAGCAGCTGTGCTAAGGACATCGCTCGCATCGTCAACGTACAACATGGCAAGGTGGTAGTGTACGGAGTGCAGGGCGACTCTCAAGAGCTTCCGGAGCTCGCCCTTGAATTGGGGAAAAAGGGCTTGACCCCTTGTCCCAATGCAACCCTGCCTAGCGAACTTCAAGGATTGACACACAATGGTCACGTGGCTTTTTTAAATACTGGCGCTCTTAAGGAAGAATGGTACATTAATGTCGTTAACGGCAACTATGACATCGCTGTGAATATGGCCAAAAGCTTTGGTACTACTGGTGCTGAATTCATCAACGAAATTGTAACGAGGCTTATCAGCTCTGCCCCACGAAACGTCATGTCCCTCGCGTATAAACTGTGGTACGGTGATGCTAAAGATATTGTTCGCAATTATTTCCCCAAGCCGTTCCAACACATCTTCAACGAGGACGCTGTGACAATAGTCAATAAGCAATACCAACAGGCTTTGAAACTCGATGTGAACACTGACTCTAACAATGACAGACTCGCTTGGGGTGACCATAACCAATGTCTAATAACCAGTGAGAGAGTGAGCTGGAAGCTCCTCCCCGAGTGGAACACAGATGGGGTCACATTCAAACTGTACAACATTAATTGCGTTATGTACTTGAAATTGGACGTTAATGTGGACAATATCGGAGATAGACAGGCTTGGGGCTCCACTCAGTCTGACGAAATCAGACACAAATATTATTTGGAGCCTCTTGTTAAAACTGATGCTCTGACATTCTTCATAATAAATTGTCAGTATAGTCAGGGACTGAAGTTGGCTGTAAATACGGATAATATTGGAGACAGACTACTTTGGGGCCATAATGGTAGCGTATACACTGAGGAAGAACGCTTCAGGTGGGTTATAACAGCTTTTTAACCTTGCCGGAGATGGCGATGCCACTTCAGCCACTGTATGAGCTGATGAAGCATCAAAAATTTTTTTTGTTTGACCCTATGAACTGAAATGGGTAATGATTTTTATATTCATAATTTTGACATATTCTCAATAATCTATGTTACTGTTTCCATGTATGCATGTATACAAACTGGAGACTACAATACGATCATAAATTAAACTGCTAATGACTGCTGTTCAATGTTACTTTGGACATTGACTCAGCATTCGGCCCGGCTGACGCACGGCCCAGTTAAGATATTGTTTGGTTGCATCTTACACGCATAGAACACAAATAAAATGTATATTAGTGTGTATCACGAAATAGTAGTATATAAGCTGTAACTTGTTGTAAATAAATCAGATTTGAATTTTATATTCTTATCTCATTTCCCTCACTGTGGCCAAGACACCCTTCGCCATCTCTGATCAGTCTCGAGAGTCTGCGTGACTGGCAGTGAGTAGACCCCTTCCGCACCTGGACATCCTTTCCCCTATCCGTCTGTTACCTTAGGTCGCATGGTGCAGACATCCCGTACTTATCTATATATTTATTTATTACGTGCTAGGTATATGGTAGGTTAGGGCTGTAGGGCTGTAGGGCTTGTAGGGCTGGTAGGTCTTAGGAACTGTTAGGCTGTTAGGACAGAGTAGGCCCTTTAACTTATCATATATTCTCATGTACAACCACACCCTTAACATTACTGCGACCTCACGTGACGTGTGTTAGGGTGGGTGTACATTTTGGTCCTTCGAGCAAAGCATTTGAATCACGCGGTCCTCTTGCCCACCGTAGGAATTGACAGACTGACACTGCAGAGAATTGGGACTGGCATCAGCTTTCAGTAACCTGCAGCACGTTACACAAGGTATTCTGATAGGGAACCTATCGTTGCTGGACTCCCACAAGCGGGTTTAACCAGTGAGTTAGGAAGCCGCACAAAGCAAACAAGAGGACAGATACCGTTAGTACAAACTATTACCGGGTAGGGCCGTTAGGGAAGAAGAAAAGAAGAGCACTATGGAGATACAGGAAGTTAACGAACTAATCAGGAGCCAGGAAGCGGACTACAACGAAATCAAGAGAGTGATGTCAAACATAAAAAAGGACTCACCTGCAAGGAAGACAGAGAAATACATCAACGAAAGGAAGAAGACATTGGATCAAGTTTTCCAAAGAGTTCAAGAGAACCACTTGCGACTGCAGGAACAAGAAATCTTATCAACTCACAAGTATATTACTACAAACTACTTTGGCAACATAAAGAAGCTATATGACGAAGCAATCAACTACCTTGGGAAGTGCGAAGAAAGGCGGCAGCTTGTGCAGAGTGTCTACGAACCAAGACTTTTTGATGAAGATGAAGACAAGGATGCTGTCAGTAGCCCCAAACTATTTATACAGCTATTCCGAATGTCCCAGATATCGAAGAAAATATCTCAGGCTAAGGAATCCATTACTCAAGACAAGCCAATATGGCACTTACAAACGCTTTTACAAGCTTTACAGAAACAATGGCAAGAAATCGAAGACACTCACATTGGACTATTGATGGACGAAAGTACATTGGACAATAGCTACTTCAAAGATAAATGTTTCGAAAAAACACAGAAAGACTATGACATTACAATGGAATTATTGGAAGAAAGAATCTTTCAAACCTCGGATGAAAAAAATATTTCGTCAAAATCATCAGGAAAATTACCACGGATAAATATTCCCATATTTGCGGGAGACTATGACTCATGGAATACATTTCAAGATTTATTTAGGAAAATTATTCACGAAGACAAAACAATTTCATCGACAGAAAAAATGCAGTATCTTAAAACACACGTAAAAGGCGACGCAGCAAGATTGATACGTCACCTAACAATAAGCGAAGTGAATTATGAAGCAGCTTGGAAATTGCTTACGCAGAGATATGAAGACGAGCGTATGATTGCAACTAAATTTATTGACAAACTATTAGATTTACCAAAAATGCAAAGAGCGAATGCTGCACAATTACGAGATATGCATGACACTGTGAATGAGTGTCTTGAAGCACTAAAAAATCAACGCATAAACACATCGTCTTGGGGCCCACTATTGATAAGAATAATCAGTAGAAAATGGGACGAAGAAACAAATACAAAGTATGAAGATCAACTTCAAAATAGAAACAAACTGCAATCCTTCGATGAGATGATGAAATTCATGGAAAACCGTTTCAATTGCCTAAAATCTTTTAACGGAACCACATCATATGCTAACAGTCAACGATCACGTGATAAGCAAACAACGGAAAAATACAAACGCTGTTGGTATTGTCAAAAGAACGATCATATGATTCATTATTGCCCTAGTTTCAAGGCGTTAAGCGTCGACGATCGGTACAAGGCCGTTGTGGAAAAAAGAATGTGCAAACGTTGCTTGAATCATGACGATCAAAAACAATGCATTAGTGCAGTTTATAAACAATGTGAAATTTGTCAACATAAGGGACACAACGCGTTACTTCATCAATCTAGGCCATTTCAACATAGCAATTACGGAAAAAAGAACATATCAAGAAATACAGGGACAGAGAAGACGCAACAAATAGCAACATCAAACCTGTCTGCAACGAATTCCGACGCTAAAAATACAACTTTACTAGCTACTGCCATAGTAAGAACAACTTCATACGATGGAATGCCGCAGTTATTGAGAGTATTATGTGATCAAGGATCAGAAGCATCATTTTGTACTGAGGAAGTAGCACAATTGTTGTCTTACCCACGACAGAAAATCCAAGCCGAAATAAAAGGTATTGGAGACGAAAAACCAAAAACATCAAATTACAAAATCAACATTACTTTACAACCAAGATATTCTAGCGATTACAAGTTACCAGTAACGCTAATAGTACTACCAAAACTAATAAGCTCATTACCAAGGAATGATTTACAACAATTACAAGAAAAATGTTTGGATAACGCACTCATGGCAGACCCAACCTACTACAAAAAGGGACCAATTGACATAATATTAGGTGCCCAAGAGTACAGCAAAATATTACTGCAAGGTTTCGAAAGACTACGGGATGGGATAATCGCACAAAACACAGAATTAGGGTGGATTTTATCCGGATTTTATCCCAATGACACAAATAATGAAGTAAAAATATTGAGTATGGTTGTTTGCACCGAAGAGATACGACAACTTACAAAATTTTGGGAACTAGAAGAAATACCACAAAACTACTACTTAACACAGGATGACCAAACCTGTGAAAACTACTACAAAGAAACAACCAAAAGAAACCCAGACGGGACTTACACAGTACGACTTCCCTTTAAGGAGTCAAACGTAAACTTAAACTTAAACGGTGAATCACGCAGGAAAGCCGCTGCACGACTATTGCAACTAGAACGGCAGTTTGCAAAAAACGAGGATTTACGACAACAATACATTGAATTCATGAATGAATACTTACAGATGGGTCATATGAGAAAAGTAGATACATCGAAATACAACCAAGGAAAATACTACATACCACATCAGGCGGTAATTAAAGAAGACTCACTGACTACAAAATTACGCGTGGTTTTTGATGCAAGCAGTAAAGGCAGCACAAGAATAAGCCTTAATGACAATATGTATAAAGGTCCACGCCTACAACAAGACTTATCTACTATACTTTTACGATGGCGAAGACATAAGTTCGCTTTTATGGCCGATATCATGAAAATGTATCGTTTCATAAAAGTCAATGAATTAGACGTTGCACACCAAAGGATACTATGGAGATCCTCTCCGAAACACACAATTAGTGAATATGAACTCACAACGGTGACCTATGGTACAACTAGCGCCCCGTATCTTGCCGTACGAACATTGCAACAGCTTGCAATAGACGAACAAAATAATTACCCAATTGCAAGTCAAGCCACACTCCGAGATTTTTACGTGGATGATATTTTGTCCGGAGATTCACAGGAAAATGCAGCCAAGGAGCTGCAAAGGCAGTTAATATCCATGTTGAACAAGGGTGGCTTTAAACTTCGAAAGTGGTCGTCAAATAGTTCAGAACTACTGGAAAACATTCCCGCAGAAGACAAAGACGATCAGATGCTCAAACTACCGTTAGACGAGACCAGGAAGTCGTTGGGCATAACATGGTCGCCACGTGAAGACAGTTTTTACTTCCAAATAACTATAACGGAAAATAAAAAACCAACAAAAAGGTTTATTATGTCAGAAGTTGCGAAAATTTTCAACCCACTGGGTTGGTTGGCACCAATTATAATTATAATGAAGCTGCTTATACAAGAACTCTGGACAAACGACATAGGATGGGATCAACCTGTCGATGATGCACTCCACAAAAAATGGACTGAACTACAAAAACAATTGAAAAGCATAGAAAGAATTAAAGTGCCACGATGGTGCTACATAACAGACAGCACAGAGATCGAGTTATTTGGGTTCAGCGATGCTTCAGAAAAAGCCTATGGAGCAGTAGTGTACAGCCGTGTCAAAATCGACAACACCTACCACATAACGTTGTTACAAGCAAAATCGAAAGTGGCACCAAAGAAACAAAAAACTACACTACCACGACTTGAGCTATGTGCCGCACTGCTACTAGCTAGTTTGATGGAAAAAGTAACAGAAGCGCTGAATTGCAATAATGTTACAATATCTTGTTGGACGGACTCTATGATCACCTTAGGCTGGATAAGAGGAGAGCCTGTACGGTGGCAAGCGTTCGTAGCCAATAGAGTATCACAAATTAAACAACTGTTACCAAACGCAAAATGGAACCACGTCGTTTCCGGCGACAATCCAGCTGATATCATATCAAGAGGTATAGACCCGGAAAAACTTATCAACTATTCCTTATGGTGGAATGGTCCACAATGGCTAAGAACTGACCAGATTCCTATGACAAGAAGTATGCCGCAACCAAATGAAGAAATCAAATTGTGTCATACAACTGCAACCGAAATTGAGAAGAACGATCTCTGGAATAGATTTTCCAGTTTAGATAAAATGATAAGAATTTTATCGTACTGCTACAGGTTTGCAAACAAAGAAAAAATAAATAAACCAATATCGTGCATGGAACTTAGAAAAACGACGAAACGAATATTTTTAAAAATACAACAAGAGGAATTCGAAGATGAACTAAAAACTATTCAAAGTGGACAAACATTGAAGAAAAACAAAAAACTGTCCACTTTAGACCCATTTATCGACGAGGATGGACTACTAAGAGTCGGAGGCAGACTACAAAATTCGGAATTACCCTACAATCAGAAACATCCAATACTTTTACCATATGACCATCATGTAACGTCATTAATTATACAGGACGCACATTTAAAAACGTTGCATGGAGGCAACAAATTGACACTAGCTTATGTTCGGCAAACATACTGGATCATTAGCGGGAAAAGAAAAGTGAAGAATATAATCAAAAAATGTGTGAAGTGCATAAGATATAAAGCAGAAACCAATTCTCAAAAGATGGGAATATTACCAAAGCCACGAGTGACGCAATCCTACCCGTTCAGTTATACTGGAGTGGATTATGCGGGACCCATACAAACAAGAACTATGAAAGGAAGAGGTCACAAATCCTATAAATCATACATTGCGGTTTTTGTATGTTTAGCGACAAAAGCTATACACCTAGAATTGGTGGGAGATTTAACAACAGAAACATTTATCGCAGCGCTACGCAGGTTCATGGCACGAAGAGGTCACGTTGCACACATATACAGTGACAATGCAACAAACTTCGTAGGAGCAGCTAACTTTTTACATCAGGAAATATTACAAATCACGCAATCGACGCAATTTCAACACGCAATAACAAATATAGGGACGCAGTGGCACTTTATTCCTCCGTCATCACCACATTTCGGTGGCATCTGGGAAGCGGGCGTAAAATCAGTGAAACATCATTTACGTCGAGTAATCGGAGATTCCACACTAACATACGAGGAAATGACCACTTTTCTCCACCAGATTGAAGCGTGTTTGAATTCAAGACCATTGTGTGCGCAAACCGAGGATGTTAATGACAACACAGTATTAACTCCAAGCCATTTTCTTATTGGCCGTGAAGCAGTAGGAATACCAGATCCGATAGACAACATTAATACCGACCTCGTAAACAGATGGAAACAGATTCAAAAGATGAAAAAAGACTTTTGGAACAGCTGGACAAAAGAGTATTTACACCAACTACAGCAAAGATACAAATGGAAACAAGCGAATGAGAATGCAAAAGTTGGGACGGTTGTACTAATAAAAGATGACAATATAAGTCCAAGCAAATGGCCTTTGGCAAAAATCAAAGAAGTTCACCCAGGAGATGACGGGGTAGTGAGAGTCGTCACTCTTCAAAAATCAACAGGCGCTTGTCAGAAAAGATCCATTCATACGCTTATTCCGCTTCCTGTAAACGAAAACAAAGAGATTGGTACAACTAGCCATAACAAACACACGTCTACGCCTACACAATGCAACATATCGACTGCCAAAATAAACAAAGAAAGTGCAAGAACGAGAAAAACAAATACTTGGATACAAACGTTACTATTACAAATGATAATCATCCTATTAATTGGCTCTGTGACGGGTACAACCACATTCACACTAAAAAGACTAAATCCAGGACTATATGTGGAAAAAATAGGAACATCAACAATTAACCGAGGAACCTTCAGATTAGAAACAGATTTCGAGAGAGGAAGTTTGGAACGAGACCGGAAAAATATTGAAAAAATAACTTCACAATTTCAACGACTTTGCAAGGATACTCAAGACATAATGAAAGAGACACATTGCGATGAATTTTATCACCATTTAAACGAAGAAAAAACGAAGTTTGAGATAACAAAGGAATACCTAACAGAGATAAGGAGTACAAGAAAGAAACGAGGTATCTTGGGAGAACTCTTAACATCGGTGTTTGGAGTTAACGATGAAGTTTACAGAGACATAGATACACTAAACAACAACCAACAGAAGCTAATAGACGCTGCCAATCATCAAACAAAGATAATGATATCTACTATCGCAGGAGTAAACCAAACAGAAGAGCAAATCCAGAAAAAACTAGAGAAGTTCCAAGCAAAACTAAACGAAGCAATATCGTTTATAAATGGGAATAATGTTTGGTACAAAGCAATTGACAGAAATCATATTAAGATACAAGTAATGCAAGCATACGAGTTAGCAAACAATTACATAACTGAAATTTTGGACTACTATACAGGGTTACTGGAAATTTATTTACAAAAAGCAACTGTATACAGTATTTCAACACCAAGACAAATCACCAATATAATCAAAGAAGCTAATCAAAAGCTACCATCAAACTTAAAAATTATTCAGGATCAAATAATACAGACAGAAATGAATGTAAACGATACCCACATAAGAGTGTACGCATACTTTGCAATACACGACATAACCAAATATACTCTGGTACACATTACGCCTATTCCAGAAAGGAAAACAGATGGATCATTCGAGTGCCTGACTATTCAGCAGACATTCATGGGTTTCGATTACAACACCGAGCTATACTTTGAACTAAGTCAAGAAGAATTTAAAGACTGTCTAAATAGTAGAACAGAGTTTGTCTGCTATCCTGTGGCTGTCAAGAACATGCAATTAAATAAAAATTGCATAGTTGAACAACTATTTAAAACTGAAAACAACACACAAACTCAATGCACGTCGACGTCTTACAAATTATCGACAGACGTTGTATGGAAGCAACTGTACATGCAAAACAGTTGGCTTTTCACTACTACGAAAACAGTTACCGTGTCAATTGTGTGTGACGGGCAAAGAAAAGAAGTGACAATTCAAGATGTCGGAGTTCTACATATCTCCGAGAATTGCGTCATTAAAACACGTAGTAACATGCTTGCGGCAAAAAGAACAACAACGATGACAGTGTTAGCTTCTTATTCCAAAACAACGAACTTCTCTCTTAACACGCAGATTGTACCAAAAACTATAAAAGATATACCCAAAGAAGAAATAGTGTTGGACAGGTCAAAAGGCATCTTTGACCATTTAATCGCATCCGAAACCAACGTACAGACGGAGCTCGACAACACGATTTGGAAACAACTTCAGTCTCATACATACATAGCTAGCATCGGTACTTCACTACTCTTTATAACTTTAGCAGAAATTATAATTTACTTCGGTCCACAGGTATTGAACCAACTTCGAGCCTGCATTACAGCAAGAAGAAACACTGCACCACCTGTACAGCAACCAGCGACTACCACTCGACAACGACCGCCACAGCCGTACGGCATACCACGCAGCGCTCCCGCTCAGCCACAACCATACGAGACCATCGAGCTGTACCAAATGGGGTCCTGTTCCTGAGAGTCGCCAGAATGTTCAATGTTACTTTGGACATTGACTCAGCATTCGGCCCGGCTGACGCACGGCCCAGTTAAGATATTGTTTGGTTGCATCTTACACGCATAGAACACAAATAAAATGTATATTAGTGTGTATCACGAAATAGTAGTATATAAGCTGTAACTTGTTGTAAATAAATCAGATTTGAATTTTATATTCTTATCTCATTTCCCTCACTGTGGCCAAGACACCCTTCGCCATCTCTGATCAGTCTCGAGAGTCTGCGTGACTGGCAGTGAGTAGACCCCTTCCGCACCTGGACATCCTTTCCCCTATCCGTCTGTTACCTTAGGTCGCATGGTGCAGACATCCCGTACTTATCTATATATTTATTTATTACGTGCTAGGTATATGGTAGGTTAGGGCTGTAGGGCTGTAGGGCTTGTAGGGCTGGTAGGTCTTAGGAACTGTTAGGCTGTTAGGACAGAGTAGGCCCTTTAACTTATCATATATTCTCATGTACAACCACACCCTTAACATTACTGCGACCTCACGTGACGTGTGTTAGGGTGGGTGTACATTAGATAGCCCGCACACGAAAATTCAATGAAATGTATACAATAGTTTAGTCACTATAGCTAGTGAAAGATTGGCAAACCTCATAGTCGGCCCGTCACTATTATTTAGTTTGTTTGAAAAAACCACTTTTAAATTTCGGTGTTAGGATTTATTTGATAGTTCAATACTACTATTCATCAGTATTGTCCGTGTTTTCATTTATTGTCGTATTGTTTTCTCCACATTGTGTAACGTTACGAATAAAATACTTCTGCAAATCTTTTCCATAAACTTTTGAAATTATGCTTATTTTTTTGTAAATCAAATGCTTTATCCGGTATTATAATTATTATGATTGTATCCTTATGTTGTAACTTTTACTTGAAAATAAAGTGTTCAAAACGTAAATACTGTATTTCCTTTTAATACTGAATATTATGAATGAAGCTAATGATTAGAAAAACTAATTGGCAGTTTGAAAATTGTCTTAATTTGTTGTGTGCATCAAAATGAAGGGACCAAACCTCCAATGCCTGTCATACATATCTATAAAAATAATACCATTAATCTACTATTTCCTACCTTTGCTATAATTTTAGCTACCTTATCATATATATAATATTTTAACAAAATGTTTGGTCCCTCCATCATGATATCAATATACCTAAGCCTAATACCTTAATTCTACCCTAATATTCTTGATTGTGGCTGCCCGAAACATATAGGTATCGTTTTTAAGATATCGATTATATAAGTTGGTCCCTCACTATTGACGATTCAATTGTTTAGTGCAACAGCTAAATGGGCGGTTTATTTTCGATCTTCGAAGGATATATATTTAATACCTATTTACTACCTTTTAATAGTGCAAAAATTCTTACGTTAAAGCTTATTTTAACTAGCCAAAAGAAATTAAAGAAATAAGTAGTTACAACGTACAAATTTTAATCGTAGTAGCATTAGAGTTGTCAAAAAATAAGAGGCCCGTTTTGACATTTGTCATCGCGACGTAACTAGTGAAGTAACCATACGACTCGGTACTCGATACACACGATAAATCGATTCAAATTTGTATGAGTATTTGATAGATTTGATGATGTATTGAATAGTGCATTGGATTAAAGTTCTGATTAGAAAATTTAACTTAAACTTTAATTTTGTAGGTATTTTGAAATGATACAGTGGTACGAAAGGTCAATTTGGTCAGTTTCGCGTGGACGCTAAGTCACGTGCCGCTTAGTCAGAGACAAGCCATTCTATAGAAAGATGATGAAAGAAAAAAATGATGAAAGATGTCACCTAATTATAATAAAGTTAGATTAAGTATATTATGTGTGATTTAGTTAATTGCAATAAATACAGGGTGGAATTTTGTAATGCCACCTGAAGGGAAAGTTCTTAATACTGTAGATAGCAAATTTTACTCAAAGAAAACTTTCCTTTATTTTTGAATAGAAAGAAATCTGCATTCAAAGATTTTCAAAAATTCGCTTGCCACACCCGGGAATCGAACCAACTAAAATCTGTAAAATTGACATCCTGTACTTTTATAGCATTGATCGTTAGGATCAATTACAAGGATGAAATCTTTCAAAGAAACTTGATAAATTAAATGAAAGGAAAACAATGAAATCTGGACTTACAAATTCAATGAGTCAAGTTAAAGCTCTATGTCAAAGATCCATCTGTTTACTTATGTTAGTAATTAATAATTATCATTGACGTGATTTATCCATTAAAAAGGCGAGTTGCTATTTGGATAAGACGATTGAAGATTGGTACAAACGGTACAATCAGATGGCCTACAAGATCACCAGATCTCGACCCCTTTACATTTTTTTGTGGGGATATGTGAAAAATCAATTTTCATTAAATCTTATGCGAAAATAACGAGTTGAGAGTTGAAGCTCAGAATACGATTTATAATATTCCCTACAACACGTTATAAAAGGTTGGTAAAATGGTAAACTAACGAATTAGTAGCTCGAAATTAGTTAGTTTACCATTTTTTGTAAATAATTTTAGATTTCATGGTTTTCCTATCATTTAATTTATCAAGTTTGTTCGAAAGATTTCATCCTGATAATTGATCCTAACGATCAATGTAATAAAAGTACAGGATATACTTCTTGCAGATTTTAGTCGGTTTCATTCCCGGGTGAGGCAAGCGAATTTTTCGAAATCTTTGAATGCAGTTCTCTTTCTATTCAAAAATAATGGAATGTTTTCTTGAGTAAAATTTTCTATCTACAGTATTAAGAGTACTTTCCCTCCAGGTGGCATTACAAAATTTCAACCTGTATATGCTTTTCAATAGATCATCAAATTGATCAAATACTCATACAAATTTGAATCGATTTATCGTGTGTATCGAGTACCGAGTCGTATGGTTACTTCACTAGTTACGTCGCGATGACAAATGTCAAAGCGGGCCTCTTATTTTTTGACAACTCTACTGCTACTACGATTAAACACTTCAATTCCTCGCTTTTACAGTACATTCCCTTTATATCCCTCGCCCTATCCGTCATACACTTCGCCCTCGGCATCGTCCTTTATTTTCAGTGCCTCAAACCGGTCCCAATTCCCTTAAGACTAGTCCACTGTATGTAGCCCTCACCCTCATTAACAACATTTTACTATTTGACGATACATTAGATATCTTTGCAACTGCTGAGCTGAGATTTCTGGACACTGCTACTCGTTACCTGGAGTCCATTGCTACCCCTAGCACTATCACTCTGCACTAATGTTACTTATTTTTACTATTTAATTTTATATAATTGTTAATTAATTATTATTTTATATTTCTCATTTCAATTGTTTTTTATTTCTATTTAAATTGATATCTTTTTATTATTTAAGGTTAATTTCATTATATTATTTCAAATATTGGTAATTGTTTTTGGCTAGTTAAAATAAGCTTTAACGTAAGAATTTTTGCACGATTAAAAGGTAGTAAATAGGTATTAAATATATAATATATCCTTCGAAGATCGAAAATAAACCGCCCATTTAGCTGTTGCACTAAACAATTGAATCGTCAATTTGGAGGGACCAACTTATATAAACGATATCTTTAAAACGATATATTATGTTTCGGACAGCCAAAATCAATAATATTAAGGTAGAATTAAGGTATTATAACACTAAGTAGGTAAAACATGCCAGGGAGTAGTCTATCAGTTTGGTCCCTTCATCATTTTGTTAAAATATTATGTATATGATGAAGTAGCTAAAATTATAGCAAAGGTAGGAAATAGTAGCTTAATGGTATTATTTTTTTAGATATGTACTAGCTGACCCGACACACGTTGTTCTGTCTACCTACCTACCTACCTGCCTACCTACCCTACCTACCCTACCTACCCTACCTACCTACCTACCTGCCTACCTGCCTACCTACCCTACCTACCTAGCTACCTACCTAGCTACCTACCCTACCTACCCTACCTACCCTACCTACCTACCTACCTACCTACCTACCCTCCCTACCTAGCTACCTACCTAGCTACCTACCCTACCTACCCTACCTACCCTACCTACCCTACCTACCCTACCTACCCTACCTACCCTACCTACCCTACCTACCCTACCTACCCTACCTACCCTACCTACCCTACCTACCCTACCTACCCTACCTACCCTACCTACCCTACCTACCCTACCTACCCTACCTACCCTACCTACCCTACCTACCCTACCTACCCTACCTACCCTACCTACCCTACCTACCCTACCTACCCTACCTACCCTACCTACCCTACCTACCCTACCTACCCTACCTACCCTACCTACCCTACCTACCCTACCTACCCTACCTACCCTACCTACCCTACCTACCCTACCTACCCTACCTACCCTACCTACCCTACCTACCCTACCTACCCTACCTACCCTACCTACCCTACCTACCCTACCTACCCTACCTACCCTACCTACCCTACCTACCCTACCTACCCTACCTACCCTACCTACCCTACCTACCCTACCTACCCTACCTACCCTACCTACCCTACCTACCCTACCTACCCTACCTACCCTACCTACCCTACCTACCCTACCTACCCTACCTACCCTACCTACCCTACCTACCCTACCTACCCTACCTACCCTACCTACCCTACCTACCCTACCTACCCTACCTACCCTACCTACCCTACCTACCCTACCTACCCTACCTACCCTACCTACCCTACCTACCCTACCTACCCTACCTACCCTACCTACCCTACCTACCCTACCTACCCTACCTACCCTACCTACCCTACCTACCCTACCTACCCTACCTACCCTACCTACCCTACCTACCCTACCTACCTACCCTACCTATCTACCTACTCTACCTACCTACCCTACCTACCTACCCTACCTACCCATCCTACCTACCCTACCTACCTACCTACCTACCCTACCTATCTACCCTACATACCTACCCTACCCTACCTACCTACCTACCTACCCTACCTAAAAAAAAAAAAAAATGTATTCTGCTATTCAGGGCGGAGACAAATCCAACGAAACAAATACCATGAAAATTGGTCCAGCAGATCTCGAGTTATAACGAAGGGAACAAACCCGTCTTTCTTTTATATATATAGATATGACAGACATTGGAGGTTTGGTCCCTTCATTTTGATGCACCCAATTTGTTATACATGGTGACTTCGAACTTAATGATAATCTTACAATGGGTGCAAGTACCAGTATTTTAATTTGAGCGACTGCCTATCTGACCTCCACAACCCAGTAACTGGGTAACACGATACCCCTTGGTAAGACTGGCTGTCAGACTTTCGGGCTTCTGACTACCCGTAACGACTGCCAAAGATCCACGAATGACAGCTGGGACCAACGGCTTAGCGTGCTTTCCGAGGCACGGAGGAGTCTCGATATCTTAAGATGGTCACCCATCCACAGACCAACCCCGGCAAGCGTACCTTAGCCTGAAGGATCAATCCGTGCGGCTGTTAGCCTATTGCCATCCGTCGGGCACAAATATGTCTCACTAGACGGACAGCGGAGCGTCAATGTGTCTCATAATTGATGCGGCTTCTACACACAACTTATCTGTCTCGTTAGTCCAGTGGACGCAAGCGCGGCTGTAGAGCATGGAGTCCTGGGTTTAATACTTAGCTAGAAGCAAAGTAACGTGTCAGTGAGTTTTACTATCAGCATTAGTTTGGCATGGCATATGGGTGGCCCCTAAGGCAAAGCCTACCCCTTCGAGGTGTTCAGGTGCGATATTCCTCTAGATAGGTACAGTACCCCCGGTAAGTTAGTTGACATTTTCCCACTTCAGCTGTCTGATGGCTTATTATGATTTTAAATTAAAAAATAATCGGATATTCGAAATATTTTTTTTATAACAAGTCATGGGTAGATGAGAGAAGTGGTGGGCTTCGACTTATGAGTTGTAGGTAGGTCATGACTGTACCTTGTCAATATATCTATGAAAATATCATGTACGCAAGGAAAAATCTACATCTTTTTAGTAAAAGAGGTGAAAGACACAATTATTTTACTATAAATAGGGACCAATTAGTTCAACCAGGTTTCAGGCTGGCTAGTAGATTCATCTTTCATGGGGTACCTACTGTTTAAAATTTTACAATAAAATACCTCCCCACATTCTTGAACTTAATGAAACAAAATTTAAATGTTGTATAAAACGCACACTATGCATATTATAAATTGGGAGATTACAATGCTGATAAAAATGCTTGGGTCAATGCTAGTCCAGCTCCACAACGACGCATCAACTAATTGATTAGATTACTAAAAACTGTTGGAGTTGCGGAAGATCAACAACAAAAAAAAAACATATTGGCATTGTATAAATTCAATCTCTTAATATTGTATAATTGTTTAGCACATATGTGAGTACTATACCTAGATACTATAAAGCGACCATTTACTGGGTACGTCTTTCGTTGACTTTATTATATTATATTGAGTGTATGCCATGCTCACTTTAATGTCTCGCTGATTGTGGCGTGTGTGTTGGATCATTTAGCTCCCTTCAAAATGGTTGAGCTGTATGGTGCTAATATATGCGTCATGTTCGTGAACGGGCGCTGTCAGTAGGGACTGGTCATCTCTTAGCGACTAAGGCTTGTTTTAATTTAATTATTGATTAGTTTTTACATATTTTATATCTGATGCTTTTAACTTTCTGCATCGTTCTCACATGTATAATATTAATATGAAATATGTAACCAATATTTTGTAACCGTATTTTGTTTAAAAGAGTGTCCATGGAGTTTCTTGCCCGTTCTTCTCCATAGGTACCTGCTGCTTTGGAATGGGCAACTAGCTTCATCTCTCTGACTGACCGACACCGTGACAATTCAAAAGTGCCTGTAATTGGTTTATTTGAAATAAATACTTTGAGTTTGAGTTTAGGTCCTAAGTTCGAACTCAAGCAGGCGCTTTACTCCGTGTATTTAATTTCATCACCACTGCTCTCAAAACGTTGAAAGAAACCGGCAATCATATAACGAAAATGTCGAAGACATGTGTCATCTGCCGCACCGGGGCCACGTGGTGGATTACTGCCCACTCCCTCTCTTAGAGAGGAGGCCTGTGTCTGAGCCGTCAGCCGTGGGAACATTATAAGTAGATTATGTGCATGGGTGCTACTAACATTTTTATTATTAACTAGCTGATCCGACAGACGTTGTCCTGTCTTAATTATGATACCTACCCTACCTACCCTACCTACCCTACCTACCCTACCTACCCTACCTACCCTACCTACCCTACCTACCCTACCTACCCTACCTACCCTACCTACCCTACCTACCCTACCTACCCTACCTACCCTACCTACCCTACCTACCCTACCTACCCTACCTACCCTACCTACCCTACCTACCCTACCTACCCTACCTGCCCTACCTACCCTACCTGCCCTACCTACCCTACCTGCCCTACCTACCCTACCTGCCCTACCTACCCTACCTGCCCTACCTACCCTACCTGCCCTACCTACCCTACCTACCCTACCTACCCTACCTACCCTACCTACCCTACCTACCCTACCTACCCTACCTACCCTACCTACCCTACCTACCCTACCTACCCTACCTACCCTACCTACCCTACCTACCCTACCTACCCTACCTACCCTACCTACCCTACCTACCCTACCTACCCTACCTACCCTACCTACCCTACCTACCCTACCTACCCTACCTACCCTACCTACCCTACCTACCCTACCTACCCTACCTACCCTACCTAATTTTGTTTGCTACAAACCTCACGGAGCCCGACCCCTTTCCAACGAATGCAAAACCGTGGAAATCGGTTCGTACGTTCTGGAGTTATAGCGTCAGGAAGGAAAACCCGACTTATTTTTATATAATAGATTATATTTGTATATTTTATAATCTATGTAAAGGGTTTTTCAACAAGAAAGTTTTTCAATTGGGGGAATACCAACAACGTGACAGTTTTGACATTTAGTTTTTGACGTACTTATTCGTAGTAGATGTTGGGGTCGGCTTCCTTTTCCCAACTATGTTGGGGTCGGCTTCCAGTCTAACCGGATGTAGCTGTCAATTGTCAATTGTTACAATGAATTCAATTTCGCTCGAAAATCGAATTAAAATAATTAAATTCCACTACGAAAATGGTAGTTTTGTTAAAATAACATTTCGTGAAATTCGTGATAATCAACGTGTCACTGTATCGTGCGCTATGTGGTCCGGAGGCGTTATTGGGCCGTTTTTTTATTCGAAGATGAGGCCGGAAATGCGGTATCGGTCAATGGATCACGCTATCGCGAGATGTTAACATCTAAATTTTGGCCTATTATTGATGACGTGGATAACACTGACATGTGGTTTAAACAGGACGGTGCCACATGTCACACAGTTAATGAAACGATCAAATGATTGCACACCAAATTACCCGGTCGCATAATTTCACGAAATTCAGCTGTTAAGTGGTCAGCCAGATCGTGTGGTTTAACACTACTGGATTATTTTTTGTGGGGTTATGTTAAGGACAGAGTCTATACGGAGCCAATCGAATCGATTGCAGCCTTAAAACTCAAAATCCATGATGTAATTAACGAAATAGACCATTTTGCCAAAAAGTGATTAAAAACTTTGATGAAAGAGTTGTCACCTGTTAGCGTGGTCGGTGGCCATTTGCTAGATATCATTTTTCATTCATAATTTCCAAAAGTTTATCTTCGTAATACACTAAAAATTGGAATCATCTTTGTGTAAATTCTTTGTTTTATTTTGTTTTAGAAAACAAAGTTATTGTTGAAAATCTATTTAGGTACTTATACATTCAGTCAAAAAAGTATCGGGAATGGATGATTTGTTTATGGTTCCAAATTCAAATTTTTGTTTTTTTGTAGTTGTTAGATTGGCACAACTGTTTTCCATTTTGGCGCGGAGTTTGAGTTGCATCTGTTATTTATATTAAATACAGTGCTGGTTTTAGTAATATCATATATAGTGTGTATTGCGAATTTCATAATGGACAAAAATATCGAACAAAGAGTTTGTCTTAAATTTTGCATCGCCAATGGAATTTCGTGTTCGGAGTCACTGAAAATGTTACAGAAGGCTTACGGTGAATCGCAAACCGGATGCATCAAACTCAAACTCAAAGCATTTATTTCAAATAAACCAATTACAGGCACTTTTGAATTGTCAAGGGGTCGGTCAGTCAGAAAGATGAAGCTAGTTGCCCATTCCAAAGCAGTAGGTACCTATGGAGAAGAACGGGCAAGAAACTCCATGGACACTCTTTTAAATCAAAATATGTTTACAAAAACAGTGTTACATCATTCATGTTGAAATTACACGTGAGAACGATGCAGAACTTAATAAAAGCGTCCATAATTACAAGTTTTAAAAAAACAATTCAAAATTATTTTAATTTTAAAACAGCCGTGGCAGCTAAGAGGTGACCAGTCCCTACTGACGGCGATCGTTCATGAACATGACACATGGATTAGCACCATTCAGCTCAACCATTTTGATGGGAGCTAAATGATCCAACATACGCATCACCATCAGTGAGACATTACAGGGAGCATGACATGCTCTCAGCCGCCAGGGCACATTCAGGTCAATGTAAGACGTACTCAGTAAATGGTAGCTTTATAGTAGGTACATAGTACTCACAAACGTGCTATGGAATTATACATTGCTAAGAGGTTAAAGTAAGAGAAAAAAGAAGAGAAAGAATATTCAATATGTAAACAATTGGAGCAGCTCAATCCCAAGCCCTTTTGTCTTCAATAAAGTCTTTGACAGTATAATAAGCATTCTGGCACAACTTGCGTTTAACGAACGATTTGAATTTATTAAGGCTTAGATCTTGAACGTGGCTTGGAAGTTTATTATAAAAGCGTATACATTGACATCTGAACGAGCCTCCTATTTTTTTGAGCCTTGTAGTGGGTACAACAAATTTGTGTTTGTTCCTAGTATTCTTATCATGGATATCACTATATTTTTTAAACAATTTTATATTTTTATGGGCATACAAAAGATTTTCAAAAATAAACTGTGAAGGTACAGGCATTACATTTATTTCTTTAAATTTCTCTTTGAGAGAGTGTCTCGGACTTAATTTATAAATTGATCGAACAGCTCTTTTCTGCAAAACAAAGATAGTCTGAATATCGGCGGCATTTCCCCACAACAAAATACCGTACGACATTACACTATGAAAATAGCTAAAGTACACTAAGCGGGCTGTCTCTGTGTCAGTTAAAGAACGAATTTTTCTAACAGCGTATGCTGCGGAGCTTAGTTTTTTTGACAATTTATCTATGTGGGCCCCACTGAAGCTTAGCATCCAAAGTTAAGCCCAAAAATACTGTGGTATCTTTAGGATTCAATTCTTCGCCCTTTATCAACACTTTGGTTTTCACCTGTCTAACGTGGGGTAGCGTAAACTTAATACATTTGGTTTTTTTTTCATTAAGATGTAAGTTATTAACATTAAACCAATGAACTACCGTTGCGATCGCGCTATTTACATCGTCAGTAACCAGCTGCTGACGTTTAAGTTTAAACAAAAGTGAAGTGTCATCTGCAAATAACACTATATCATGACTATTTTTTATGAGGTAAGGCAAATCGTTAATATAAATAAGAAACAAAAAAGGGCCAAGAATCGAGCCCTGTGGGACTCCCATTGTTACTATAGATCCGGGAGATCTTTTTCCATTAACGTCAACGCTCTGAATTCTATTACTCAAGTACGAAGTAAGAAGATTCAGAGCGGTGCTTCGGATCCCGTAATCACCCACGATCATCGGTGATGAGACTGTATATCCCGCGGAAGTGCGGGGGTCGAGGCTTTTTAAATGCAAAGACCCTCCACAATCGCGAGATTTGCAGTCTCAGGGATTATTTTTTAAAAGCCGAAGTAGGTATGCACCGTGATGTGGTGGCAGTGGATCTCACCCCGCTTTTCATGGGTAAAGAGAACTGGCGCAAACCTGCAGTACTGACAACCGATGACCGCAAGGAGATTTTTCATGGCAAGGAGCTTCACGGGCGCTTCTATCGGGTTCTTCATGAGCCCGGTGTAGATTTCTTAGCGTCCGTGTCCTGGTAACGTTTTGCGTGACCTTTTTGAGGAAACTGAAGGTTTCGTCTGTGCAATTATGGACGAAGTTATCTTGACGAATAACTATCGGAGACATATTATGAAGGACGGGACGGTTGACGTGTGTCGGGCATGCCACCGTCCAGGTGAGTCCATCAGACATATTATCTCTGGTTGTTCTCGTTTAGCTAACGGCGAGTACTTGCTCATTATTCACCAGCATCTTGCTTTGAAATATAAACTTATAGACTCTGAGGTACCGGTATTACAAGTATGTGCCCGAGCCAGTTCTTGAGAATGACCATGTCACGTTGTACTGGGATCGGTCTATCATTACTGACAGAACTATTGTCGCCAATAAGCCTGATATAGTGGTGATAGATCGATTAGCGCGCCGGGCAATGATTGTCGATGTTACCATTCCACATGACGAGAACCTCGTGAAAGCTGAGAAAGAGAAACAAATAAAAAATATCTCGACTTAGCACACGAGGTTGTTGACATGTGGAATGTGAGCTCGGCTATCATGGTACCGATTGTCGTAACAGCCAATGGCCTGATAGCCAAAAGCCTCGACCAACATCTTTCGAGGCTCTCGTTAGGCGGTTGGATCAAGAGCCAGATTCAGAAGGCAGTACTCCTCGATACGTCTCGCATTGTGAGGAGGTTCTTGTCTCTTCAGCCCTAACCACCGGTGCCGTGGACCCTGTTCCGACATCGGCGGACCACTAATTGTTATATTTTTAAATGTTTTTTTATAAAAATATATTAGATAAGAAATGAAATAAATAAACGAATAATAATAAATCATTTATTTGCGTAAAACATGGTATAAAATGGTGTTTATAAAATAAAAGTACATGTTTTGCTATGTTATAGCATGCAAAAATTTTTGGTAAACAATGTGTATACTTAATAACGAAACTTATCAACATTTTGTATCCATATACTCTTTCAAATTATAATAACTACGTTCACTTAACCACTTACAGAATTTAAGCTTTAGCAACCTTATATTTAGAGACTTAAAGTGGCTTGGCATGTGGTTGTAAATATGCAAACACATTGCTAGGCAGTTTTTATTGTACAGACGCCAGCACATCAAGCTATCCCTAACTGTCAAATTGGCTTGCCTGAAAAAAAGCCTGCTTGGGTTCGAACTCACGACCTACAACTCGTAATGCGTAACGCAAAAATGATTAGCGCCAGATTAACCATACATTTTTTAAGTTTAAACGTCTCTTAACTTTAAGCAGCGTTTGTAAATAAAGGGGATAATGTTTACGTGAGAACAACATTGTAGAAAAACTCAGATACATACTCACATTACAATTATATCGTATCTAAATCTTACTGTGTCTACATAAATGACTAAGAATAACATAACTTGGGAAATGTAGTTGTACTAACCTACACCTACGGGCATCATTAATTTACTAATTAGGCTATTTTACCTTTAAATATAGGTAGGTACCTATATTTAATTAAACACTCATCGTTTTGTGGCTCAAATTTCCCTAAATAACATGTCTGCAAGTTACATACTTGCGGTTACCAGACCTGATAAGTACTATGCCTAACAAAAATATTCAGTATATAAGAGCCTGAGACAACTATTCCAACATACTCGTACACAGTGCATACTTCAAGTTGGTAAGTAGCTTTGTTTTTGATACATTAGTAATTTGTTAGGATCTTCTCTTATATTACTTCATTGTATATTTATTTTTTTATTGTCTTTTGGTTGTCTATTATTGGGTTACAGCCAAATAGCCCCGGGACGATGAAATAAACCAAGGATATCTCCCTGGTTCGTTTCATAATGTAGGGTTTCAATTCCCAGAATCTTTTTTCACTATTCTTATAGATGTTTATTTTTCATTGTTTATAGATTAATCCTCCGAACTTCGAAATGCATTCGATTACCGTTTGGAAGACTGCCAATCGGCCAAACTACGCCACCCATACCGACAAGCAGTTTCCATACTCCGAGGTTCCCTATGTCGGAGAGTACGATTTGGTGAAGATACCTGCCACCAGCGGCGATGTGATTGAACATGTTGACTACTGGGGTGAAGGTAGGGTAGCAACCGCAGACTGCATTCGAGGCTTCTTTAACTGCTACAATGTCAATAATCAGTACCAACTGGTCAGCAGCGGCCAGGACCTGGACTGCAAGATACCGAACAGGATCCCCGTTCTCAGTAACACCAACTGCGACACCAGCGGCTATATCAGAGACGCCACCGTCCTCACCGTGACCGTCGTGGGATCAAACTTGACCAGCAGCTGTGCTAAGGACATCGCTCGCATCGTCAACGTACAACATGGCAAGGTGGTAGTGTACGGAGTGCAGGGCGACTCTCAAGAGCTTCCGGAGCTCGCCCTTGAATTGGGGAAAAAGGGCTTGACCCCTTGTCCCAATGCAACCCTGCCTAGCGAACTTCAAGGATTGACATACAATAGTCACGTGGCTTTTTTAAATACTGGCGCTCTTAAGGAGGAATGGTACATTAATGTCGTTAACGGCAACTATGACATCGCTGTGAATATGGCCAAAAGCTTTGGAACTACTGGTGCTGAATTCATCAACGAAATTGTAACGAGGCTTATCAGCTCTGCCCCACGAAACGTCATGTCCCTCGCGTATAAACTGTGGTACGGTGATGCTAAAGATATTGTTCGCAATTATTTCCCCAAGCCGTTCCAACACATCTTCAACGAGGACGCTGTGACAATAGTCAATAAGCAATACCAACAGCCTCTGAAACTCGATGTGAACACTGACTCTAACAATGACAGACTCGCTTGGGGTGACCATAACCAATGTCTAATAACCAGTGAGAGAGTGAGCTGGAAGCTCCTCCCCGAGTGGAACACAGATGGGGTCACATTCAAACTGTACAACATTAATTGCGTTATGTACTTGAAATTGGACGTTAATGTGGACAATATCGGAGATAGGCAGGCTTCCGGCTCCACTCAGTCTGACGAAATCAGACACAAATATTATTTGGAGCCTCTTATTAAAACTGATGCTCTGTCATTCTTCATAATAAATTGTCAGTATAGCCAGGGACTCAAGTTGGCTGTAAATACGGATAATATTGGAGACAGACTACTTTGGGGCCATAATGGTAGCGTGTACACTGAGGAAGAACGCTTCAGGTGGGTTATAACAGCTTTTTAACCTTGCCGGAGATGGCGATGCCACTTCAGCCACCGTATGAGCTGATGAAGCATCACAAATGATTTGTTTGACCCGATGAACAATGGGTAATGATTTTTATATTCATAATTTTTACATATTCTCAATAATCTATGTTACTGTTTCCATGTATGCATGTATACAATGTGTAGACTACAATACGATCATAAATTAAACTGCTAATGACTGCATTAGATAGCATGCACACGAAAATTCAATGAAATGTATACAATAGTTTTGTCACTATAGCTAGTGAAAGATTGGCAAACCTCATAGTCGGCCCGTCACTATTATTTAGTTTGTTTAAAAAAACCACTTTTAAATTTAGGTGTTAGGATTTATTTGATAGTTCAATACTACTATTCATCAGTATTGTCCGTGTTTTCATTTATTGTCGTATTGTTTTCTCCACATTTTGTAACGTTACGAATAAAATACTTCTGCAAATCTTTTCCATAAACTTTTGAAATTATGCTTATTTTTTGTAAATCAAATGCTTTATCCGGTATAATAATTATTATGATTGTATCCTTATGTTGTAACTTTTACTTGAAAATAAAGTGTTCAAAACGTAAATACTGTATTTGCTTTTAATACTGAATATTATGAATGAAGCTAATGATAAGAAAAACTTATTGGCAGTTTTAAAATTGTCTTAATTTGTTGTGTGCATCAAAATGAAGGGACCAAACCTCCAATGCCTGTCATACATAACTATAAAAATAATACCATTAATCTACTATTTCCTACGTTTGCTATAATTTTAGCTACCTCATCATATTCATAATATTTTAACAAAATGTTTGGTCCCTCCATCATGATATCAAGATGGAGGGACCAAACTGATAGACTACTCCCTGGCATGTTTTACCTAATTAGTGTTATAATACCTTAATTCTACCTTAATATTATTGATTTTGGCTGCCCGAAACATAATATATCGTTTTAAAGATATCGATTATACAGGGTGGAATTTTGTAATGCCTCCTGGAGGGAAAGTACCCTTAATACTGTAGATAGCAAAATTTACTCAAAGAAAACATTCCTTTATTTTTGAATAGAAAGAAAACTGCATTCAAAGATTTTCATAAATTCGCTTGCCACACCCGGGAATCGAACCAACTAAAATCTGTAAAAAGTACACCCTGTACTTTTATTGCATCGATCGTTAGGATCACTTATAAGGATGAAATCTCTCGAACAAACTTGATAAATTAAATGATAGGAAAACCATGAAATCTCAAATTATTTACAAAAAATTGTAAACTAACTAATTAGTTGCTCGACGAAATGGGCTCCATTTTCTTGGATACACAAATGTATTCTTGTAAAACTCAAACTCAAACTCAAAGTATTTATTTCAAATAAACCAATTACAGGCACTTTTTAATTGTCGAGGGGGTCGGTCAGTCAGAAAGATGAAGCTAGTTGCCCATTCCAAAGCAGTTGGTACCTATGGAGAAGAACGGGCAAGAAACTCCATGGACACTCTTTTAAACAAAATATGGTTACAAAATATTGGTTACATAATTCATATTCAATTCTAGTAACCTTTAATATCGTGTTGTGGTGAATATTATAAATCGTGATTCTGAACTTCAACTCTCAACTCGTTTATTTTCGCATAAAATTTAATGAAAATTTGATTTTTCTATGATGTGCTTAGCCTTTGCCGAACTATGTCGGGGTAGGCTTCTTGATTTTTCACATATTCCCACAAAAAAATCTCAACGGGTGAGATCTGGTGATCTCGTAGGCCATTTCATTGTACCGTTTGTACCAATCTTCAATCGTCTTATCTAAATAGTAACTCGTCATTTTCATGGATAAATGACGTCAATGATAAAATTATTTATTACTAACATAAATAAATAGATGGATTTTTAACTTAAAGAGCTTTAACTTGATTCATTAAATTTATAAGTTCAGATTTCATGGTTTTTCTTTCATTTAATTTATCAAGTTTCTTAGAAAAAAATTATCCTTATAATTGATCCTAACGATAAATGCAATAAAAGTACAGGTTGTCATTTTTACCGATTTTAGTCGGTTCGATTCCCGGGCGTGGCAAGCGAATTTTTGAAAATCTTTGAATGCAGTTTTCTTTCTATTAAAAAATAAAGGAATGTTTTCTTTGAGTAAAATTTACTATCTACAGTATTAAGGGTACTTTCCCTCCAGGGGGCATTACAAAATTCCACCCTGTATAAGTTGGTCCCTCAAAATTGACGATTCAATTGTTTAGTGCAACAGCTAAATGGGCGGTTTATTTTCGATCTTCGAAGGATATATATTTAATACCTATTTACTACCTTTTAATAGTGCAAAAATTCTTACGTTAAAGCTTATTTCAACTAGCCAAAAGAAATTAAAGAATTATGTCCACAACCCAGTAACTGGGTAACACGATACCCCTTGGTAAGACTGGCTGTCAGACTTTCTGGCTTCTGACTACCCGTAACGAATGACAGCTGGGACCAACGGCTTAGCGTGCTTTCCGAGGCACGGAGGAGTCTCGATATCTGGTCACTCATTCACAGACCAACCCCGGCAAGCGTACCTTAGCCTGAAGGATCAATCCGTGCGGCTGTTAGCCTATTGCCATCCGTCGGGCACAAATATGTCTCACTAGACGGACAGCGGAGCGTCAATGTGTCTCATAATTGATGCGGCTTCTACACACAACTTATCTGTCTCGTTAGTCCAGTGGACGCAAGCGCGGCTGTAGAGCATGGAGTCCTGGGTTCAATACTTAGCTAGAAGCAAAGTAACGTGTCATTGAGTTTTACTATCAGCATTAGTTTGGCATGGCATATGGGTGGCCCCTAAGGCAAAGCCTACCCCTCCGAGGTGTTCAGGTGCGATATTCCTCTAGATAGGTACAGTACCCCCGGTAAGTTAGTTGACATTTTCCCACTTCAGCTGTCTGATGGCTTATTATGATTTTAAATTAAAAAATAATCGGATATTCGAAATATTTTTTTTATAACAAGTCATGGGTAGATGAGAGCAGTGGTGGGCTTCGACTTATGAGTTGTAGGTAGGTCATGACTGTACCTTGTCAATATATCTATGAAAATATCATGCACGCAAGGAAAAATCTACATCTTTTTAGTAAAAGAGGTGAAAGACACAATTATTTTACTATAAATAGGGACCAATTAGTTCAACCAGGTTTCAGGCTGGCTAGTAGATTCATCTTTCATGGGGTACCTACTGTTTAAAATGTTACAATAAAATACCTCCCCACATTCTTGAACTTAATGAAACAAAATTTAAATGTTGTATAAAACGCACACTATGCATATTATAAATTGGGAGATTACAATGCTGATAAAAATGCTTGGGCCAATGCTAGTCCAGCTCCACAAGGGCGCATCAACTAATTGATTAAATTACTAAAAACTGTTGGAGCTGCGGAAGATCAACAACAAAAAAAAACATCCTTGCATTGTATAAATACAATCTCTTAATATTGTATAATTGTTTAGCACATATGTGAGTACTATGTACAGAGGCCAGCACATCAAGTTACCACAGTCTGTCAAATTTCTTTGATAGTATTTCAACTTTACTGCAAAGCCATAAGGTTCATTTTGAATTGAGAAAATTTGACAGTTAGGGATAGCTTGATGTGCTGGCGTCTGTACCTACTATAAAGCGACCATCTACTGGGTACGTCTTTCATTGACTTGAATGTGCCCTGGCGGCTGAGAGTATGCCATGCTCACTTTAATGTCTCGCTGATGGTGGCGTATGTGTTGGATCATTTAGCTCGCTTCAAAATGGTTGAGCTGTATGGTGCTAATATATGCGTCATGTTCGTGAACGGGCGCTGTCAGTAGGGACTGGTCCTCTCTTAGCGACTAAGGCTTGTTTTAATTTAATTATTGAATAGTTTTTACATATTTAATATCTGATGCTTTAACGTTCTGCATCGTTCTCACATGTATAATATTCATAATTATGAAATATGCAACCAATATTTTGTAACCATATTTTGTTGAAAAGAGTGTCCATGGAGTTTCTTGCCCGTTCTTCTCCATAGGTACCTACTGCTTTGAAATGGGCAACTTTTTTTTTTTTTTTAAGGCTGGGAATTCATCCAATGACTGCTCCCGCTCTATCCATGGTACAACCTGCCCTCGTCTGTACATAAGGTCCTCATTCATGGTTCGGAAGTAATTGACCACTCGTTAATGTCAATAGGTGACCTTTCGGAAGAAGCCGCCGAATCTTGCAATAAGTTAGTTAAACAGTTTAGGCGTGACAACACGAGGAAAATGTCCCGGGTTGTCACAAACACCGACTTGATACATAGACTTCTTCTTAATTCGGATCCTTATATTTCTGGTTTAAGAAGGTTACCACTGAAGAAGAAGTCTATTCCATCTAAAGGGATGTTGAATTTGTTGTCGGTATAGAATAAAATGTATCTATTATAGGTAAGTATAATAAAAACTAGATTTACATTATTTTAGATACAGCTCCTATTATGTAACTATTAACATGTAAATAATATATTTTTTGTCCATTTATGTGTTTGTTAGGTAATAATTATGTATTTACTTTATTTTTATTATAAAAATGTATATATTTAAGTTTATTAGTTATTAAGTCTCAATTCTTTTATTGCTTTTTAGTGTGTATTTCGTCAAGTATAATAATTGCATTATTTATTTTAATAAAATAAGTTTTCTAACATTAATTCGGTTTTTTCATTTTATTATAACATAAAGTATTACAAAAAAGCATAATGATAATATTTAGTATTGATAACGACAGTCATTACCTTCGCGAAACCCTATGACCGCCTCTCTTAAGGCGCGGAACCACTGTGCAATAGTGATGAAATTTAATACACAAAGAAAAGCCTGCTTGGGTTCGAACTCACGACCACTCTTAAGTCGAGCTAGATACCACTGAGCCACACCTTGCTTTTTTATTCGTAGGAGTTTATTCAAAAATGATTAGCGCCAGATTAACCATACATTTTTTAAGTTTAAACGTCTCTTAACTTGTAGCAGCGTTTGTAAATAAAGGGGATAATGTTTACGTGAGAACAACATTGTAGAAGAACTCAGATACATACTAACATTACAATTTTATCGTATCTAAATCTTACTGTGTCTACATAAATGACTAAGAATGACATAACTTGGGAAATGTAGTTGTACTAACCTACACCTACGGGCCTCATTAATTTATTAATTAGGCTATTTTACCTTTAAATATAGGTAGGTACCTATATTTAATTAAACACTCATCGTTTTGCGGCTCAAATTTCCCTAAATAACATGTCTGTGAGTTACATACTTGGGGTTACCAGACCTGATAAGTACTATGCCTAACAAAAATATTCAGAATATAAGAGCCTGAGACAACTATTCAAATATACTCGTACACATTGCATACTTCAAGTTGGTAAGTAGCTTTGTTTTTAATACATTAGTAATTTGTTAGGATCTTCTCTTATATTACTTCATTGTATATTTATTTTTTTGTTGTCTTTTGGTTGACTATTATTGGGCTACAGCCGAATAGCCCCGGGACGATGAAATAAACCAAGGATATCTCCCTGATTCGTTTCATAATGTAGGGTTTCTATTCCCAGAATCTTTTTTCATTATTCTTATAGATGTTTTTTTTTCATTGTTTATAGATTAATCCTCCGAACTTCAAAATGCATTCGAATACCGTTTGGAAGACTGCCAATCGGCCAAACTACGCCACCCATATCGACAAGCAGTTTCCATACTCCGAGGTTCCCTATGTCGGAGAGTACGATTTGGTGAAGATACCTGCCACCAGCGGCGATGTCATTGAACATGTTGACTACTGGGGTGAAGGTAGAGTAGCAACCGAAGACTGCATTCGAGGCTTCTCTAACTGCTACAATGTCAATGATCAGTACCAACTGGTCAGCAGCGGCCAGGACCTGGACTGCAAGATACCGAACAGGATCCCCGTACTCAGTAACACCAACTGCGACACCAGCGGCTATATCAGAGACGCCACCGTCCTCACCGTGACCGTCGTGGGATCCAACTTGACCAGCAGCTGTGCTAAGGACATCGCTCGCATCGTCAACGTACAACATGGCAAGGTGGTAGTGTACGGAGTGCAGGGCGACTCTCAAGAGCTTCCGGAGCTCGCCCTTGAATTGGGGAAAAAGGGCTTGATCCCTTGTCCCAATGCAACCCTGCCTAGCGAGCTTCAAGGATTGACATACAATAGTTACGTCGCTTTTTTAAATACTGGTGCTCTTAAGGAGGAATGGTACATTAATGTCGTTAACGGCAACTATGACATCGCTGTGAATATGGCCAAAAGCTTTGGAACTACTGGTGCTGAATTCATCAACGAAATTGTAACGAGGCTTATCAGCTCTGCCCCACGAAACGTCATGTCCCTCGCGTATAAACTGTGGTACGGTGATGCTAAAGATATTGTTCGCAATTATTTCCCCAAGCCGTTCCAACACATCTTCAACGAGGACGCTGTGACAATAGTCAATAAGCAATACCAACAGGCTCTGAAACTCGGTGTGAACACTGACTCTAACAATGACAGACTCGCTTGGGGTGACCATAACCAATGTCTAATAACCAGTGAGAGAGTGAGCTGGAAGCTCCTCCCCGAGTGGAACACAGATGGGGTCACATTCAAACTGTACAACATTAATTGCGTTATGTACTTGAAATTGGACGTTAATGTGGACAATATCGGAGATAGGCAGGCTTCGGGCTCCACTCAGTCTGACGAAATCAGGCACAAATATTATTTGGAGCCTCTTGTTAAAAATGATGCTCTGACATTCTTCATAATAAATTGTCAGTATAGTCAGGGACTGAAGTTGGCTGTAAATACGGATAATATTGGAGACAGACTACTTTGGGGCCATAATGGTAGCGTGTACACTGAGGAAGAACGCTTCAGGTGGGTTATAACAGCTTTTTAACCTTGCCGGAGATGGCTATGCCACTTCAGCCCCTGTATCAGCTGATGAACCATCACAAATGATTTGTTTGACCCAATGAACAATGGGTAATGATTTTTATATTCATAATTTTTACATATTCTCAATAATCTATGTTACTGTTTCCATGTATGCATGTATACAATGTGGAGACTACAATACGATCATAAACTAAACTGCTAATGACTGCATTAGATAGCCTGCACACGAAAATTTAATGAAATGTATACAATAGTTTAGTCACTATAGCTAGTGAAAGATTGGCAAACCTCATAGTCGGCCCGTCACTATTATTTAGTTTATTTGAAAAAACCACTTTTTTAATTTCGGTGTTAGGATTTATTTGATAGTTTAATACTACTATTCATCAGTATTGTCCGTGTTTTCATTTATTGTCGTATTGTTTTCTCCACATTGTTTAACGTTACGAATAAAATACTTCTGCAAATCTTTTCCATAAACTTTTGAAATTATGCTTATTTTTTTGTAAATCAAATGCTTTATCCGGTATTATAATTATTATGATTGTATCCTTATGTTGTAACTTTTACTTGAAAATAAAGTGTTCAAAACGTAAATACTGTATTTGCTTTTAATACTGAATATTATGAATGAAGCTAATGATTAGAAAAACTAATTGGCAGTTTGAAAATTGTCTTAATTTGTTGTGTGCATCAAAATGAAGGGACCAAACCTCCAATGCCTGTCATACATATCTATAAAAATAATACCATTAATCTACTATTTCCTACCTTTGCTATAATTTTAGCTACCTCATCATATACATAATAATTTAACAAAATGTGAAGTAGTATCGAGTACCGAGTCGTATGGTTACTTCACTAGTTACGTCGCGATGACAAATGTCAAAGCGGGCCTCTTATTTTTTGACAACTCTACTGCTACTACGATTAAACACTTCAATTCCTCGCTTTTACAGTACATTCCCTTTAACATCCCTAGCCCTATCCGTCATACACTTCGCCCTCGGCATCGTCCGTTATTTTCAGTGCCTCAAACCGGTCCCAATTCCCTTAAGACTAGTCCACTGTATGTAGCCCTCACCCTCATTAACAACATTTTACTATTTGACGATACATTAGATATCTTTGCAACTGTTGAGCTGAGATTTCTGGACACTGCTACTCGTTACCTGGAGTCCATTGCTACCCCTAGCACTATCACTCTGCACTAATGTTACTTATTTTGACTATTTAATTTTATATAATTGTTAACTAATTATTATTTCACCTCACTGGCTCGGAAAGAGTCTGTTTGTCATTCGAAATCTGAGCCGAAAATCGATTTTTGCTCTCTAGCGTGGAAAGAGTTTTTAAAATTCGAACCTTTCTATTTAATATTTTTCTATACTGCCAGTCCACTGAAAATGCATGACACGGTCTAAAATAAAATATAAAATAATACCGCTCACCTTAAAAACTTCCATCACAGTACAGAAATTAAATATTTTGCGAGGATATAATTGTAAAATTGGAATTAATGTTAATAAGTATTCCATTTGATTAAAAAAATCTGTGACGTCATATTTGAATATGCCATAAATATACTACCCTGTCAAATACCCAATTGTGTAGTAATTTAAGTTTAATTTTTTAAATAAAATAAATACTAATATAATATGTTATTTAATCCTTTGCTTGGCAAAAATAAATATGTATTAAATTAAATTAGTTAGTTATTTATTAAATTAGTTTTTTCTTTCATTCTCGTTAGAGGACAAGTAGGATATAGAACAAAATACAGGGTATTTAATTTTGGAGATATTCTATGTAACTCATAAGATACATTGCCAAATATCCGTTATTTTCTTCACATATGTATTTGAGACGCTCGAACAAAATAAAACTCAACAACACCTGTTTTCTTGCACCTAGCAGTTTCCTCGCTGTAGTGAGGTGAAAAATTGTGTGTTGCGCTCGGCAGCAAAGCTTTTCTGCGTCTCGTACCTTTGAAACCTTCGTTACGCTCAGGATTCTATATTTGAACCACTCGCTTCGCTCATGGTTCAACCCTAGAATCCTTCGCTTACTCAGGTTTCAATAGAAGTACTCGCGCCAAAAATCAACTTTCCAGCCTTGCATAACAAATAACTATTTTATATTTCTCATTTCAATTGTTTTTTATTTCTATTTAAATTGATATCTTTTTACTATTTAAGGTTAATTTCATTATATTTCAAATATTGTTAATTGTTTTTGGCTAGTTAAAATAAGCTTTAACGTAAGAATTTTTGCACGATTAAAAGGTAGTAAATAGGTATTAAATATATATCCTTCGAAGATCGAAAATAAACCGCCCATTTAGCTGTTGCACTAAACAATTGAATCGTCAATTTGGAGGGACCAACTTATTTAAACGATATCTTTAAAACGATATATTATGTTTCGGGCAGCCAAAATCAATAATATTAAGGTAGAATTAAGGTATTATAACACTAATTAGGTAAAACATGCCAGGGAGTAGTCTATCAGTTTGGTCCCTCCATCATTTTGTTAAAATATTATGTAAATGATGAAGTAGCTAAAATTATAGCAAAGGTAGGAAATAGTAGCTTAATGGTATTATTTTTTTAGATATGTATGACAGACATTGGAGGTTTGGTCCCTTCATTTTGATGCACCCAATTTGTTATACATGGTGACTTCGAACTTAATGATAATCTTACAATGGGTGCAAGTACCAGTATTTTAATTTGAGCGACTGCCTATCTGACCTCCACAACCCAGTAACTGGGTAACACGATACCCTTTGGTAAGACTGGCTGTCAGACTTTCGGGCAAAGATCCACGAATGACAGCTGGGACCAACGGCTTAGCGTGCTTTCCGAGGCACGGAGGAGTCTCGATATCTTAAGATGGTCACCCATCCACAGACCAACCCCGGCAAGCGTACCTTAGCCTGAAGGATCAATCCGCGCGGCTGTTAGCCTATTGCCATCCGTCGGGCACAAATATGTCTCACTAGACGGACAGCGGAGCGTCAATGTGTCTCATAATTGATGCGGCTTCTACACACAACTTAACTGTCTCGTTGGTCTAGTGGACGCAAGCGCGGCTGTAGAGCATGGAGTCCTGGGTTCAATACTTAGCTAGAAGCAAAGTAACGTGTCAGTGAGTTTTACTATCAGCATTAGTTTGGCATGGCATATGGGTGGCCCCTAAGGCAAAGCCTACCCCTTCGAGGTGTTCAGGTGCGATATTCCTCTAGATAGGTACAGTACCCCCGGTAAGTTAGTTGACATTTTCCCACTTCAGCTGTCTGATGGCTTATTATGATTTTAAATTAAAAAATAATCGGATATTCGAAATATTTTTTTTATAACAAGTCATGGGTAGATGAGAGCTGTGGTGGGCTTCGACTTATGAGTTGTAGGTAGGTCATGACTGTACCTTGTCAATATATCTATGAAAATATCATGTACGCAAGGAAACATCTACATCTTTTTAGTAAAAGAGGTGAAAGACACAATTATTTTACTATAACTAGGGACCAATTAGTTCAACCAGGTTTCAGGCTGGCTAGTAGATTCATCTTTCATGGGGTACCTACTGTTTAAAATGTTACAATAAAATAAACATTCTTGAACTTAATGAAACAAAATTTAAATGTTGTATAAAACGCACACTATGCATATTATAAATTGGGAGATTACAATGCTGATAAAAATGCTTGCCAGCTCCACAACGGCGCATCAACTAATTGATTAGATTACTAAAAACTGTTGGAGTTGCGGAAGATGAACAACAAAAAAAAAACATCTTGGCATTGTATAAATTTAATCTCTTAATATTGTATAATTGTTTAGCACATATGTGAGTACTATACCTAGATACTATAAAGCGATCATTTACTGGGTACGTCTTTCATTTACTTTACGAGTATTATATTATATTGAGTGTATGCCATGCTCACTTTAATGTCTCGCTGATGGTGGCGTGTGTCAAAATCATTTAGCTCACTTCAAAATGGTTGAGCTGTATGGTGCTAATATATGCGTCATGTTCGTGAACGGGCGCTGTCAGTAGGGACTGGTCCTCTCTTAGCGACTAAGGCTTGTTTTAATTTACTTATTGAATAGTTTTTACATATTTTATATCTGATGCTTTTAACGTTCTGCATCGTTCTCACATGTGTAATATTAATCACTACATAGTATAAAACAAAGTCGCTATTTTTGTCTGTTTGTTTGTCTGTATGCTTAAATCTTTAAAATTACGCAACGGATTTTGATGCGGTTTTTTGTAATAGGTAGAGTGATTCAAGAGGAAGGTTTATGTGTATAATTTGTCGACACATTTTGCGGGCGAAGCCGCGGGCGGAAGCTAGTATGAAATATGTAACCAATATTTTGTAACCATATTTTGTTGAAAAGAGTGTCCATGGAGTTTCTTGCCCGTTCTTCTCCATAGGTACCTACTGCTTTGGAATGGGCAACTTTTTTTTTTTTTTAAGGCTGGGAACAGCCCTGGATATTTTACCCTAGGGGCAGTCGGGGCGAGTGCCCAGGGCGGCAAATTTTTTAGGGCGGCAAAATTTTTAAAGTGCAAAAACTTTTTTTTGTCTTATCGATTGCTCAATATAAATTAATTAATTTTATGAATTAATAATTTTCTGTTTAATTGATAATTCAAGAAATTCAATTCATCTATTATTTGTGAATTATAATTTTGGCACTTTTAGGTGGGATTCAAGAACATATAATTTTTTGAAAATTTAAACACTCTTGCAACAAAAATGTAGAAAAAGCTCTGATTTTTTTTTAAATTATGGGCTTTGCAAAAAAGCGTGATCCTTTAATTTTTTTTTGGAATTCGATCGAATGAAACAAAAAAAGTCTGCCTGGATTAATTTGGCTCCTAGGGTATTTGTGGATTCCGGCCCATAGTGCTGCTCGACGAGGTTGGCAAACTCTTCGAGAGAATTATTGCGGGCCGTCTCGTCGGGCACCTTGGAAGGACGGGGCCGGACCTTGCGGACTGCCAGTTTGGCTTCCGCAAGGGGCGCTCGACGATGGACGCCATCATGCGCGTTAGAGCCCTCACGACGGGGGACGCGGTGTCCCAGGGTAGGGTCGTCGTGGCGGTGTCACTCGACATCGCCAACGCTTTCAACACCCTGTCCTGGAGTTGCATTGGGGAATGGAACCGGCGAGAGATGTCGCGCGGTGTCCCACAGGGATCGGTTCTGGGGCCGCTCATGTGGGACATCGGTTATGACTGGGTGCTGCGAGCCGACCTCCCTGACGGCATCAGCGTAATTTGCTACGCTGACGACACGCTGGTCCTTTCGCAGGGGAGGTCGCATCAGGCGGCGGCCGACGCGATGACACGCTGGGTTGCGACAGTTATTGAGAGGATCCGGCAGTTGGGTCTCGAGGTGGCATTGCACAAATCCGAGGCCATGTCCTTTCATGGGCCTCGGAATAGGCCACCATCGGGATCCCAACTTACGGTAGGAGGGGTTCACATCGGCGTCGAGACCACGATGAAATACCTGGGTCTGGTCCTCGACAGCCGATGGAATTTCGTGGAGCATTTCCGACGTTTGGCCCCCAAGCTGGAACGGACTGGGGCCGCCTTCAAGCGGCTTTTGCCCAATTTGAGGGGGCCAAACGCCTCCTGCCGGAGGCTTTACGCGGGAGTCGTGCGGTCCATGGCCCTATACGGGGCCCCGGTGTGGGCGCGTTCACTGCGGCGGCGAGCCGCAAAAGGTGGTAGCCATTCGGCTTATCCGGGGGTACCGCACAATCTCGGGCGAGGCGGCAAGCCTCCTTGCTGGACTGCTGCCGTGGGATCTGGAGGCGATAGTCCTCGCGCGCCTGTACGAGTGGCGCGCGGAGGTACTAAGCCGGAAGAGAAAAGAAAAGAAAGGCTGGGAAATCATCCAATGACTGCTTCATTGGATGATTGCCCAGCCTTAAAAAAAAAAGGGTCTTTGTGGATATATTGAACTATAAAAGGCACACTTAATATTATTGGTTGCCTTAATATTTTCGATGCAGCGCTTTATTTTCTAAAAAACCACCAAAAGCCCTTTTTTGTTATGTGACAAAAAGAACATTTTTTTTCGAAAAAGCAATGGCTATGGTCTTTAAATAAATTCATTCAAGTTCTTAAAACCCACCTTTAACTTTCTGCGTGATCATTGGTGGCTGAGATATCGATAATCAAAGACAAAAGGTTCCTTTTGCATTTGAAGATCGATATCTCAGCGAGAGGTGGACGTATCAAGGTGTATAAAAAAAACCAAATAAACAAAGTATCCGAACCTTATAGTGGTTCAGAAAAAAAATACCACGCCCGAAAAAATTTAAAAAAGTGTTTTTTTTTTGTTTCTAAGATTATTCAAAAACCGCTGACGCTACAAAATTTTAAGTTATTCAAAAGTTGTTAGACTTTTCCTGTACGACCATTTATCTCGTAGTTAAGGCCTGTTGAAAATTGCCCAAAAATTCGGATTTTTTTTCGATCCCTTAATTTTTTCCAGTAGTGTATAAGTTTAAGTAAAATTCCAGTATTGGGGCGGATTTTTTTCCGGTGCCCAGGGGCGGCATTAAGGTTAAATCCGGCCCTGGCTGGGAAATCATCCAATGACTGCTCCCACTCTATCCATGGTACAACCTGCCCTCGTCTGTACATAAGGTCCTCATTCATGGTTCGGAAGTAATTGACCACTCGTTTATGTCAATAGGTGAGCTTTCGGAAAAAGCAATCTTGCAATAAGTTAGTTAAACAGTTTAGGCGTGACAACACGAGGAAAATGTCCCGGGTTGTCACAAACACCGACTTGATACATAGACTTCTTCTTAATTCGGATCCTTATATTTCTGGTTTAAGAAGGTTACCACTGAAGAAGAAGTCTATTCTATCTAAAGAGATGTTGAATTTGTTGTCGGTATAGAATAAAATGTATATAGTTATATAATAAACACTAGATTTACATTATTTTAGATACAGCTCCTATTATGTAACTATTAACATGTAAATAATATATTTTTTGTCCATTTATGTGTTTGTTAGGTAATAATTATGTATTTACTTTATTTTTATTATAAAAATGTATATATTTAAGTTTATTAGTTATTAAGTCTCAATTCTTTTATTGCTTTTTAGTGTGTATTTCGTCAAGTATAATAATTGCATTATTTATTTTAATAAAATAAGTTTTCTAACATTAATTCGGTTTTTTCATTTTATTATAACATAAAATATTACAAAAAAGCATAATGATAATATTTAGTATTGGTAACGACAGTCATTACCTTCGCGAAACCCTATGACCGCCTCTCCTAAGGCGCGGAACCACTGTGCAATAGTGATGAAATTAAATACACAAAGAAAAGCCTGCTTGGGTTCGAACTCACGACCACTCTTAAGTCGAGGTAGATACCACTGAGCCACACCTTGCTTTTTTATTCGTAGGAGTTTATTCAAAAATGATTAGCGCCAGATTAACCATACATTTTTTAAGTTTAAACGTCTCTTAACTTTAAGCAGCGTTTGTAAATAAAGGGGATAATGTTTACGTGAGAATAACATTGTAGAAGAACTCAGATGCATACTCACACTATAATTATATCGTATCTAAATCTTACTGTGTCTACTTAAATGACTAAGAATGACATAACTTGGGAAATGTAGTTGTACTAACCTACTCCTACATGCATCATTAATTTATTAATTAGGCTATTTTACCTTTAAATATAGGTAGGTACCTATATTTAATTAAACACTCATCGTTTTGTGGCTCAACTTTCCCTAAATAACATGTCTGCAAGTTACATACTTGCGGTTACCAGACCTGATAAGTACTATGCCTAACAAAAATATTCAGTATATAAGAGCCTTTTTTTTTTTTTTTTTTTTTTTTTTTTTTTTTTTTTTTTTTAAGGCTGGGAAATCATCCAATGACTGCTCCCGCTCTGGGTGGAGCGGAAGGGAGTGTCAGACTCTTACTGACTAAAACCCATCCATGTTCCTTCCGTAGCCCTATATGTTCCGGGGTAGCGGTAACCCTTTCGGACAATCCCGCTTACCCGGCAGGCTTGGCCCTGAGGGGCCCCTTCATATGCTGACATCTCTTTGAGGCGCGCGTGGAACATATACGCGCCGTACGGCACGGGTCTGTTGCTGATCGGACGGTGAGTCACCCATTACTCACCGTCCGCAGGCCCGCGCCTACGGTGGCCGGGAGTCGTCACGTGGCTCCCGACGCCCGGGGCGTCTCCTGCGGCGGCTGGGACGGGAGGACCTTTCTCTCTCCCATCCCGCCACCTCCTTCGCGAGCATAACTTTTTCGCAGAAGGAGGTGACTGCCTCCCACTCCCTCTCACCCCGGACCATGGCTTGCACCAGAGCCGGGCGCGAGAGGTCGCCGCCGCCGATCGCCTCTACGAGGACACGGCGGTGCTCTGCCCATGCGGGGCAGGTTTGCACCGTGTGCTCTACCGTGTCCTCTGGGCGATCCTCGCAGTGGTGACACCCGGGCGTTTCCTCCCGCCTGATGATGTGCAGGAACCTCCCGAAACATCCATGTCCGGTGAGGACCTGCGTCAGGCGGTAGGTGAGGGCGCCGTGACGCCTCTCTAGCCACTCCTCAAAGAGGGGCCTTACCGCCACTATCGTGGCGTGCCCTGCGCTGGGTTGCGACAGTCGCTGATTCCAGGCCGCCATGAGATCGCGCCGGAGGTCCGTCCGCTCCGCCGCAATTTGCTGCGGAAACGGAGTTTCCCCCCGGCTTAGTACCTCCGCGCGCCACTCGTACAGGCGCGCGAGGACTATCGCCTCCAGATCCCACGGCGGCAGTCCGGCAAGGAGGCTTGCCGCCTCGGGTATATAAGAGCCTGAGACAACTATTCAAACATACTTGTACAGAGTGCATACTTCAAGTTGGTAAGTAGCTTTGTTTTTGATACATTAGTAATTTGTTAGGATCTTCTCTTATATTACTTCATTGTATATTTATTTTTTTATTGTCTTTTGGTTGTCTATTATTGGGTTACAGCCAAATAGCCCCTGGACGATGAAATAAACCAAGGATATCTCCCTGGTTCGTTTCATAATGTAGGGTTTCGATTCCCAGAATCTTTTTTCACTATTCTTATAGATGTTTATTTTTCATTGTTTATAGATTAATCCTCCGAACTTCGAAATGCATTCGATTACCGTTTGGAAGACTGCCAATCGGCCAAACTACGCCACCCATACCGACAAGCAGTTTCCATACTCCGAGGTTCCCTATGTCGGAGAGCACGATTTGGTGAAGATACCTGCTACCAGCGGCGATGTGATTGAACATGTTGACTACTGGGGCGAGGGTAAGGTAGCAACCGCAGACTGCATTCGAGGCTTCTCTAACTGCTACAATGTCAATAATCAGTTCCAACTGGTCAGCAGCGGCCAGGACCTGGACTGCAAGATACCGAACCGAATCCCCGTTCTCAGTAACACCAACTGCGACACCAGCGGCTATATCAGAGACGCCACCGTCCTCACCGTGACCGTCATGGGATCAAACTTGACCAGCAGCTGTGCTAAGGACATCGCTCGCATCGTCAACGTACAACATGGCAAGGTGGTAGTGTACGGAGTGCAGGGCGACTCTCAAGAGCTTCCGGAGCTCGCCCTTGAATTGAGGAAAAAGGGCTTGACCCCTTGTCCCAATGCAACCCTGCCTAGCGAACTTCAAGGATTGACATACAATAGTCACGTGGCTTTTGTAAATACTGACACTCTTAAGGCGGAATGGTACAATAATGTCTTTAACGGCAACTATGACATCGCTGTGAATATGGCCAAAAGCTTTGGAACTACTGGTGCTGATTTCATCAACGAAATTGTAACGAGGCTTATCAGCTCTGCCCCACGAAACGTCATGTCCCTCGCGTATAAACTGTGGCACGGTGATGCTAAAGATATTGTTCGCAATTATTTCCCCAAGCCGTTCCAGCACATCTTCAACGAGGACGCTGTGACAATAGTCAATAAGCAATACCAACAGCCTCTGAAACTCGATGTGAACACTGACTCTAACAATGACAGACTCGCTTGGGGTGACCATAACCAATGTCTAATAACCAGTGAGAGAGTGAGCTGGAAGCTCCTCCCCGAGTGGAACACAGATGGGGTCACATTCAAACTGTACAACATTCATCGCGATATGTACTTGAAATTGGACGTTAATGTGGTCAATATCGCAGATAGACAGGCTTGGGGCTCCACTCAGTCTGACGAAATCAGGCACAAATATTATTTGGAGCCTCTTATTAAAAATGATGCTCTGACATTCTTCATAAAAAATTGTCAGTATAGTCAGGGACTCAAGTTGACTGTAAAGACGGATAATATTGGAGACAGACTACTTTGGGGCGATAATGGTAACGTATACACTGAGGATGAACGCTTCAGGTGGGTTATAACAGCTTTTTAACCTTGCAGGAGATGGCGATGCTACTTCAGCAACTGTATCAGCTGATGAACCATCACAAATGATTTGTTTGACCCTATGAACAATGGATAATGATTTTTATATTCATAATTTTCACATATTCTTAATAATCTAAGGTATGTCTAAGGACAGCATTAGATAGCCTGCACACGAAAATTCAATCAAATATATCCAATAGTTTAGTGTTCACTATAGCTAGTGAAATATTGGCAAACCCCATAGTCGGCCCTTCACTATTATTTAGTTTGTTTGAAAAAACCACTTTTAAAATATCGGTGTTTGGATTTATTTGATAGTTCCAAAATACTACTTTTCTTCAGTATTGTCCGTGTTTTTATTTATGGTCGTATTATTTTCTCCACATTGTATAACGTTACGAATAAAATACTTCTGCAAATCATTTCCATAAGCTCTTGAAATTTTGCTTATTTTTTGTAAATCAAATGCTTTATCCGGTATTATAATTATTATGATTGTATCCTTATGTTGTAACTTTTACTTGAAAATAAAGTGTTCAAAACGTAAATACTGTATTTGCTTTTAATACTGAATATTATGAATGAAGCTAATGATTAGAAAAACTAATTGACAGTTTGAAAATTGTCTTAATTTGTTATACATGGTGACTTCGAACTTAATAATAATCTTACAATGGGTGCAAGTATCTACTCCTGCCGATAACCACTATAACTATAAACATAATCTTTGACAAATACTGAAATCTGATTATTTTTTCAATATTTTGATTTTTAACTGTATCTCTAACCCACCGTAGGTACCCCATACATCGTGTTCTAATGTCTCAGCTTTTACACAAGAGCGCCGGTCGCCAATCTAATGGCGCTTAGCAATAAAAATCGGCGCGCGCGCCGTTGACCTGTACAATTAAAAAGCGGTCGTTTGCTTTTAGTATTGGTGCGTTAGTGATCACGACAGTATACACCACACTAAATACACATTACTTCGCGGCCTAGTTATTTACTGAAAATAGGGGCCCGCAACATTTTGAAATGGTGATGAAAATATATTCTTTTTTGGTTATTTAATACCTAATCTACGGTATGGTAATGATAAGTCATAATGTTAGATTAGAATTGACAAGTCTGACAGCCAGTCTTACCAAGAAGTATCGTATTACCCAGTTACTGACTGGGTTGTGGAGGTCAGATAGGCAGTCACCCCATGTAAAATACTGGTATTCAGCTGCATCCGGTTAGACTGGAAGCCGACCCCAACATAGTTGGGAAAAGGCTAGGCAGATTGATTGATTAGAATTCGAGGGATGAAGAAATATTATACTGTCTGTGCCTTGTAAATTGCTCATTCTTCTTCTTCTTAGCGTGTCGATGGCAAACGAACCATAATGTGTAAGGTACACATTACAATGGAGTTGAAAGTAGAATCAATTTCTTCCCACTGAGCTGACGTCCTGCGCTGCGCATAATCTCTTCTGGGCCGTTGGTCAATATTGTGGGAAATAAATTGATTTGTTAAAAATCATGTTTTACAATAAAATGAGATCGCTTTCTTGTGCTTCATTATTAGGCTGAAGAACAAACATAACCTACAAGCAACATATTGGAAAGAAATACCTAAACCATTTCAACGACAAAGCTCGAGTAATGTTTCGTTATTATTGACTTTTGAGAATAAGCTCATACCGCGCGTGACTATCATGCTCAACGAAAGATTTGCTTTGATCTAAGAGTATGTATTTCCTCTCTATTACTAGAGAATAAAAATAAAAGAAAGATGTATTTTCGAAATACAGTAGGTACCAACACCAATTTGAAGATCTATCGTAATCTAAGTATTGGTTAATTACTTCTAGTAACGGGTTTAGAAAACTGTCATAAATAAAAATAAATAAAATAATTTATTGCTTCAAGAATAACAGATATATAACCATTACGTAGAGGTATTACAGAGTAATCTTATAAACAATTGGTGAATTGGTAGGGCTTGCGTAGGTTAGAAAAATCTGTATACAAAACTGATAAACCCTGCCTCTTAAACTAGGGTATCCTGTATCTTAAGAGACAGTGTTCGACTAAAGATCAGAAAGCTGTCAATTGCTCATGTGTCTCTTATAATATATGGTCAAGTGTTTTTTATTTAAATTTATCCCCACTGTCCTTACACACCTAATACAATAGTGGGTTGCCACACATCACAGAAAAAAGAAATCAACTAATAATACTTTAAAATCGACTGAAACTAAGTTATAATAAAATCTTAACCTAAACTAAAAAACATACAAAACAGAATATACACGTCAACATATATGATCTAAGGATCTAAGGTATATCATACCACGTAGTTTCTATTTCTATTTAATATTCCAAATTAAGTACCTACCTACCTGTTTCTTAAAATTTCACCCATCTCGTTCCAGTCTTTTACTTGTCGGTGTATTGGTATCAACCTTCACACAACACACACCTTCGCAAAATCTTTAAGCTGTTTGCAAGATATACCTTTACTTTTTTTCTTCTGGTAGTTAGGTACAGACGCCAGCACATCAAGCTATCCCTAACTGTCAAATTTTCTCAATTAAAAACGAACCTTATGTCTTTGCAATAAAGTTGAAATACTATCAAAGAAATTTGACAGATTGTGGTAACTTGATGTGCTGACCTCTGTACTTCCTTCCCGGTATGCATTTTTTCTCCGTCTAATACTAGTGATAAACCAGTTTTCTCTTTAAATCCCATCAATGTTCAAAATCAGCTACATCAACCAATGGTTGTCGCCCCCTGTGCTCCTAGATGGCGGTGCTAACGGGTCATGCGTAGGCGCATATTTATTGGTATCCCCGCGGGAGGCAGCGCATTCGTGGAGGCGCGGGCGGGCCGCGCAACCCCTATCTATCTCAAGAACCACATAGGTATGTTGTTACACTGTTTTTTGCATTTTTTTTTGGGTAAAAATTGTTGTTAATTGTTCAGTTTTAGTTGTGAATTTTACTGTAGCTGTGTAGGGTCAATTTTCCAAGTGTCGAAGGCCCCGAGACCCCTTGACTCGCTATATCTTATAGTTTCCGATTTGGATCGCGCTTACTTGGAAAATTCTACCTGTTGCTGGTAAAAAAACGGTTTCTATCTAACTTTGTTCCGTTGTTACAACTCACAAACCTTTAACTGAAAATTATTTATTAAACGATGGTGGTCACTTTATGCTTCGGAGGACGTTCTTGTACTTGTACTTAGATCGCTATAAAGGTGTCGTGTACCTAAGTAGATTCGTCTGGCTACATAACTACGTAACACTAGCTGTTCCCGCACGGTTTCCCTCGGTACTCGACTCCTATTGGTCGTAGCGTGTTAGATAGCCTATAGCCTTCCTCGATAAATGGACTATCCAACACAAAAATAATTTTTCGACGGACCAGTAGTTCCAGAGATTAGCGCGTTCAAACAAACAAACTCTTCAGCTTTATAATATTAGTATAGATAACGGCACTTCAACAGAAGGAACTATCAACGGGGTCGATTCTTTGGTAGATTAGCATTTAATCAGGTTGAAATAGTGGTTTGATGCCCGATTCAGATTATAGCCACCAGTGTCAACACCTGAAAAATGATTCATCAGGTTTCTCTGCAAAATTTATTACTCTGCTGATTTATTAAATAATACAAATCATCATCGTAGGTTATTTGAATCAGCGTGACTGTCCGAAAGGGTTACCGCAACCCCGGAACATTAAGGGCTAAGGAAGCAACATGGATGGGTTTTAATCAGTAAGGGTCTGACACTCCCTTCCGCTTCACCCAGAGCAGGGGGAGTCATTTGATAATTTCCCACCCTCAAAAGGTTATTAAGAAAAAGTTGGATTTATGTAAATCATCATCATCATCACTAGTCTGTGCAAGTTTCTTAATTCTAACGGCTAACTGTTTCACCAAAATTAACAAAAGATTGTCTGACCGTTCGTATCGTCGTCCTTCGGTGGGGTATCGTATTACCCAGTTACTGACTGATTTGTGGGGGTCAGATAGGCAGTCGCTCCATGTAAAATACTGGTATACGGTTGCATCCGGTTAGACTGGAAGCCGACCCCACGTAGTTAGGAAAAGGCTAGGCAGATTTTTTTTGTCTGCGGTTCGAAAATCAATGCGGCAAAAAAAGTCTTTTCTTTGATAAATATTTACTAAAATAGTGAAAATATCGCACTGGGATCGTACGACAAACTTATCACATAGGTAAAAATGCCGTGTGTACAAACGAATCCTTTAAATAAACCATACATATAAGCACATACCCTGTGGCTTACTATGTACCTACTATTACACAGATATCGCACTTCGGTGCGCTTGCAAAGCTTGCCGTCGCACCCGTTGCATAAACTAACATTGTTATGTGGCCCAATCATTTAGATTTTACGTAATAGTAGCGACCCACCTCGGCTTCGCACGGTGCAATGTAGGTACTCTCACGCAGAGCCGCGGGCGAAGTTATTAGACTATACGTATAAACCGTTGTCTTGAATCACCCTATTTTTTATGAAAACCGCATCAAAATCCGTTGCGTAGTTTAAAAGATCTAAGCGTATCTACTGAAGGACAGACTGGGGAGTGACTTTGCTTTAATATAATGTCGAGAAGCTCATTTGCTATAAAAGTAATATTCAGTAGAAAATTGCATGTATTTCAGTCTTTCTATCTACATTATGCCCCTTGTCATGGGTAGGGTAAAAGTTTCTTGAAATGGTTCCTGTAAAAAAACAAATGACTTATTTGTAACAGAGTCTGGCTACTACTTTTAATTTGAAGTTTTGGGAAAAAGGGAAGAAAAATTGAGTCCTTGTTTATTTTGTGGCTGAGAACTTTTTGCGTAGACCATATTCAATACTGAGAGATTCATCAAAAAATAGTTGGCAGCAAAAATAAATAAGCTGATAGTAAAAATCATTTGGATTTCAAATCATTTCAATAACACCAATAAACCAATGCGGCCTGTAATGACGGGGATGAAAAATCCTCTTATAGTCTGCCAGACTCTTACTGACTGAAAACTACACCGGTGCGGTGTTCCATCTCAATAGGTGTGAGATGGGCGTCGCGGGAACGTAGAATCATTCCGCAACCCCGACGGGTCATAAAGTGACCCTAAGGCAACCTCGGTCAGCGACAAAACGCACATTTACGCTAGCACATACCTTTTCTGTAAAACAATTCCCAATCTTCCGTCGTAAGCTACATGAAACTCTAAGAAAACAACAGAGATATCAATCACATAGCCTTACCCAGTGCAATATTACCATAGTATTTTAAGAATTATAATAGTTCTCGGTGACTGTTTAACTATTCTGTATGCTACGTGGACAGTGAATGTGTCTATGGAACGTGATAACCATCATTCTTCAAGTAGTTCGGTTACATAATGGGACGATAGAAAGTTCCTACAAATAATATTTATGTTCAAATTGCACATAGTTATTAGTAATACTACCCAAAAAGACGTCGCCAAGCCTACTTGCCTAACTAGCTTACTTGGTCCTCTATCCTTTATCTGGCGCCACTGCACACGTGTGAAACGACACTTTGACCCTAGCGATTCTTTAAATAATTAAGCTGTTAATTCAAGCGTCAAAATCTGAATAAACGAAAGTGGAACCATTTAAAGAAAATAATCATGGACTGTTCTGTTTAATAAACAAATTGGTTCAGACACGGAGTCCGTTGCTAAAATTAATTATTATAGTTGCCAATTGCGGGTTGTCATCTCCATATAGACATATGTGTTTGTTAGAAAGGTTACTGGAGCGCCCGCTATTTGTTCATGACATCTTTAGACGACTTGATTGAAGAATAGGCCAACTGGCAGAGTCGTCGCCCTGGTTTGATAGCCTTGGACGATCTGTGACGCTAATGTATCATCAACATTGATTTATATTGCCGTTTATGAAGATCTACTGTTTGAATATTTTAATGTACGCACTACTTACAAAATTTTCGAGATGGTGTTGTTGATTGGTAGGAATTCCGAGTTAATGGTGTCCAATAAATATTTATTGGCTATTCTGAATTTTGTTTCTTGGATTGACTGCACTGGTTTGTAAATGCTCTGAAGGTAACAGGTACTTAAATGTATTCATGGATAGTTAACACATTAGATGTTCGCCTATTAGAAGCCGTTTGCTTATAAGAACTCAACGATTTTTATGGTTTAATTTATTTTCGTTTCGAGAGATTTTTTCTTATGAACCTATACGACATTAGAAGGGTTAATTTGGTCTGGATTCAATTTAGATTTTCATAGAAACGCCATTTAATCGAAAACTGTCGAGGCACAAAATATATAGACGACACGGTTGGTGCAGCGGTTGAGCGATTGACTGTTGCGCAGCATGTCGCGGGTTCGATTCCCGCACGGAACAAATATTTGTACGACTTGCAAGTATTTGTTACGGGTCTGGGTGTTTTTCTATCTATATAGTGTATGTATTTACAAAAAAAAATGTATATAAGTAGTTTATCAGCCATCTCGTTACCATAACACAAGCATTAGGTTGCTTAGCTTGGGACGAACCGGCGTTGTGTGAAATGTCCAAGGATATTATTATTATTATATCTTATTTATTTTCTTTGGGTACATACGAAAGTATGGCTTTATGAAGAGATAGCCTCACACGTTTAATGCTTCTAGACTCATCAATACATAACCCGTAGTTTACCATAGTCCTGTTATACGAATCAAATTTGCCTAGCCTTTTCCCAACTATGTTGGTGTAGGCTACCATTTCCCAGCCTTCAAAAAAAACAAGTCTAACCGAATGCAGCTGAATACCAGTATTTTACATGGAGCGACTGCCTATCTGACGTCCACAACCAAGTCAGTAACTGGGTAATACCACAGTCCTGTTATATCTCTAGAAATTTTAACTTCTTCTTCAGATAGCAATGCGGTGGTTGAAGGCCACCTGGTTGGCGCTGCTGGTGCTGCCAGCTGCCTGCAAGGAGCTCTCCGAGGGTCCTCTCCGCGAGGAGATCATACAGGAGCTGCCACAAGCTCAGGACCCGGATACCTATGACGACTACAATCCCTTTGGAGAGGACGAAAATGGTATATACGTTTTTCTGGATTTGTGTTTGAAATTATTATCTGGGGTTTAATTGATTGGAACTTGAAAAAATCCTATTAACTAGACTAAGTATAAGATAAAAATTTATTACAGACATGAATATTGTAATTAAATTAACTTTGACATTCCTGTAAGCTTATTTTAAACAATGTAATTCTTTTTATTTATAGCATTAGTGTTTTTTTGAGTTTGACATTTGTAATATTTATTTTGACATTTGTATTTAAATTTATTGACTTTTTCCCATCGTGACATAATTCAATTAGGTATTATTTAATTCGTAAAATTATGGCACAATCTAAATTTGCATGCTGAATTTAGTAGGCGGAATATGAAGTAGGTACTATATATTGTGTTATGAGATCTGTGAGCACCATATTTCATGCAAATAAATGATATTATTATATTATTATAAACATTTTAAAATTACATGTTCTTGTCAGTTTTATATCTTTGAGAGTAGGTACACTAAAATCTATCTGTATTTATTAAAGTATTTATGAATAGGTTACGAGAGAGCGCTACTATTAATTTTAAGCCTACTTATAGCTGGTTTCACCAATGAAACTGCTCACGATCAACACATCTAAACTGCGTTCAAGACGTGTCAGTGTCAATATACATACCATAACAATAATGTCACTGGCAGCTCTTGAACTCGGTTCAGATGTGGTGATCGTGTTCAGTTTCATTAGTGGAATTCGCCCTTAATTGTAGCTTAGAAAGTTTTAGTAATGTCGTTTGAGAGTTCGGGAGTTAGTCTTTTAGAAACTTGTGTATTAACATTATTCGGTGAAACATCTTAATTTATCTTGTTCCAGCGGTAATAGCTGAGAGGGATTTCCGCGAATCCACCAGCAGTGAGTTTATTACTTAGCTTGTGACTTTGCTTAGTAACGAAGTTTCTTTATTTCTATAATAAAGTTTTTCTTGTTTGTTTATTATTTTGTGGTGATATTGAGCTTTGTTACAGGCACACCGACTTACCGAAGACCTACGCCTAGAGGTAAATAATTTTCTAATACTTTTGCCTACTAGAAAAAATAAAGGTATTAATTAATTCGTCCAGGATTTTTTTTATGAAAGTGTGAAGATATTTAGCCCAATATAACAATTATTCCAAAAATTATGAAGTCTTTTTGGATTTTATTCGATGTAGCAATTTAAAAGCTAATTTTCTAGTTAAAATATTAATAATTATATGTTCAGTCGCCAGTGCATCAAGAAATACAAAACTGTCTTTCTCCAAATGATTTAAAACCATAACCAGTTAGTTAACAATACTGTACAAGAATATAAAATAGAGGGGAAATAATCATTGGGTATCAAAGAATAAATGTAGCAACTGAATGCTCGCTATATGTTATGGGGCTTTGTCAATAATTTTCTATTTAATTATCTTCAGTACCAGCCAGCCCCAAGTGTGTGGACATCGGTCGCACGTGGTCGGAGGGAGAGAACTGGAAGAGAGACAACTGTACTCTCTGCCACTGCCACGACGGGCGAGTCAACTGCTCCATAGTGCCTGGTTGCCTTACTACTGGTACGACTTGTTTAATATATCATAACAATAATGTCACTGACAGATCCTGAACTCGGTTCAGATGTGCTGATCGCGTTCAGTTTCATTGGTGAAATTCGCCCTTAATCGTAGCTTGAAAAATTTTAGCAGTGTCGTTTGAGAGTTCGGGGGTTTGTCTGTATTTTAGAAACTGTGTTTATGCATCTAATAAAGTCTTCATCTTGAAGTTTAAATTATCGTTCCGCAGTTTAGTTATATGTTGATTTTATTGTATTGATATGGCGTGTTAGTATCATCTACAAGCAGTCCTATATCAGAGTGATAAGGTTTTCGTAGAAAAACGGCAGCCGCCACATAACGACCGCAGTGTCGTCCGTCATGAAAATCATAACAGAGGGGTGGGGTATTAAATAGTACCAACTAATTCCATTTCCCATACCATTATTTTTAAAACAGTAACCGTGGAGTTTATTGCTTGCTGTTCTCTATGGGACCAAACCATGTGTGCATGCTTATGACGTGTATGCGCACGTAGGTTTAAATCAAATAAAATATTCATTCATATTTCATGATTTTATGTTTTACTTATTTTATTTTGAAGACAGTGAGAGATTTATCTACTTTACAAATAACACAATAATTAAAAGAGGGCTTTTAAGGGTACGATTGCCCATCATAAATGTCAAACAATTATAAGTGGTAGTCATTTAAATGTCGTAAGTATTCATATTAATAGTAGGTACTTGATCTATCTTGTTTCTATAGCTCCAAGTCGGCCAGTATTCGTCGGCGTGTCCCCGCAGGCGCAAACTCCGGTGCGCGGGTACGCTGGCGTGGCAGGAGATGATGGCCCGCCTGGTCCCCCTGGAACACCCGGAGTAAACGGGGTTCCTGGGGCCCCTGGTATACCTGGACTCGCTGGTCAGGTGCCTGATGTAAGCGTTATTTGTAGATTTAGACTAGACTGGAGAAATAAAACTGTTTAAGTATTAAATAATGAATTAAGTAAAAATAAACTCTAGAAAGACAAGATTTTATAAGTAAAAAAAAAAACAATTTTGATTAAAGCATAAGACAATAACTAAGTTCACTTTATAATTGCAAAAACTGCAAGACCGTGATCTGAAAAATCTGCAAATAAAATTAGTCAGATATACCAAGTCTAAACAAGTTAGACTTCTTAAATGCACCTTAATTTTTCGTCCTACTCAAATAATTGTTCTTGTTTAGGTGAACGCATACTTGGCTCAACTGGCCGCTACAGCTGGAGGTGACAAGGGTCCACCATTCGACCCGTACCAGTACATGCAAGCTTCTGTCGGCTCTCCAGGCATTAGAGGAATACCCGGTTAGACCCTATGTCTTAATGTCAAAAATCTATCTATAAAAATTGCTTGGTTTCCGAAACACTTGTTTCTGTGACATCTAAATGCGTCTATAAATTTTTAAATTAAAATCAAAGTAGTAGTTAGTAGTCCCGGCGCCCATTGGCGGCACGGCACGGTAAGGGGTTTTTGTAACACAGATGAGTTTGAATCTTATTTAACACTGTTAACATTCACATTTAATCGATACGTCACAGCCTACAGCCGGTATTTTCGGCATGTTCCTGCATTCCTTGGCATCCCGAAATGTGAACGCTAAGCACGTTAAAACAAGATCTAAAATCATTTGGCGCTTACTAAAATCCCTTGCCGTACCGAGCCGCCAGTGGGTGCCGGGCCTAATCTGTCCAAAAATGGCAAAGCGAACAAACAATGACATAAGCTTTGGATTTCATCTAATAGGACCGCAAGGGCCACCCGGCCCGCAAGGCTTCCAAGGACAAAGGGGTGAGCCAGGAGAACCAGGGTTGCCAGGACAGCAAGGACCTCCAGGCGAAAGAGGGCCCCAAGGACTCCCAGGAAAGGATGTAAGAATAAAATCAAGATAAACGTTTTGAGTAGATGCAAAAGTTTGTTCCGGAAAAGTCCTGAATGAAAGTAACATCATCATTCTCCTGCCCTTATCCCAAATTATTTGTGGTCGGCGCAACATGTCTTTTTCATCCATACTTCTCAATTAGTCGTCATCTCGGTAGTCACTCCCTGTCTAGCCATATCATCTATCACACAATCCATCCATCGTTTCTTTGGTCTTCCTCTACTAGTATAGCCATCCACATTCACATATTCAAAACTTTCCTGACAAAATTTTCCTCATTCCTCTGTCTCAATGAAAGTAACATATAAAACCAAAAAATTACTTTCATGGGTGTATTAAGGTACACCTGTACCAACCCTTCGGGAAATACAGGAATCATGTTATGTAAGGGAACTTAAGTAAATAAATATTGTGATTATCCATTAAGGGCTCTCCCGGAGAAGATGGTGAACCTGGTCCTTCGGGTGCAATAGGCCAGACTGGACCTCGTGGAACCCCAGGCGTACCCGGTATCCAAGGACTTAAAGGGCATCGAGGTTTCGATGGCAAGGATGGTGCTAAGGGTGAACAAGGATTATCAGGAGAAAAAGGACCAAGTGGAATGCCAGGACCAATGGGACCGACTGGACCTGCGGTAAGTCGTTGAAAATATTGTTGATCTATTTATCTTTGTGTGGTGTAAAATTGGTTTTACTTTTTCAAAAATCATCCTCATAAAGCAAATAGCAATAATTGTGAAATTCTAATCAGGTTTATGATTATAATTAGATACACAATTCATACTTTTATTAACTGACTTCATTATTGTTCTTGTTGATCAGGGTCCCGTTGGCGCTAGAGGCGAGAGGGGTCGTGAAGGTCCTCCCGGGCCCCCGGGAGTCCGAGGAGTTGATGGAGCACCAGGACCACAAGGATTAATGGTACGAGTGGTTTTACATGGACTTGACTACAACTTTTTTCTTATAAGCCTCAGATTCACGAAAATAGTTCTTAAAATAGATTTTTTTGTATGTTCATATTAAAGGAATAACTGTTTATTGTTAGGGTAACGTCGGCAAACCAGGCTCCCCAGGATTTCCAGGAGCTCCAGGCTTAAAAGGTGAACAGGGTCTTTATGGTCCGAAAGGTAGCCAAGGAATGCAAGGACCTCGAGGAGAAGCAGGTCGTCCGGGACAACCTGGTGAAATAGGAGCCGCTGGTATTCCTGGCCGTGACGGAATCCCGGGCGAAAAAGGAGTGCATGGACAGCCGGGAGCGTCTGGCCCTCAGGGATTCCCTGGACCTAGAGGACTGCCGGGTGTGGCAGGAGATTCAGGTCTGCCTGGTTCTAAAGGAATGCCGGTAAGATAACAACTTATTTGCTATACTATACACAATTAATTTTACTAAGTTAAAAGTTGAATACTATGCTTGCCGCGTATCAAGTCATCATCGCCGCTGAAGGTCTGAGTGTGGTATCCGCGAACGTAATTTTTCGGAGGATGTTGAGTTGCCATTTTAAACCAACTTCAAGAATAGTATTTTCTAACATTTATAACCACTGAACTTTATAATTTATGAACCGATTTTCATTATTCTTTTTGTTTGGTTTGAAAGGTGGTCCAAACGTGGTTCCATATTAATTTGGTCAAGTTTTGACGAGCGGTTTTTGAGTATATTTTCCACATGGTGATATTGATGATGTTAAAATAACTAATAACTGTTGGACCAGGGTCCAACAGTGACAGGAAGTTATTTTAAAAGTAATTACTCAAAATATGATACTTTAAATATTTGCTGGTAGCAAAAATTCTTCCTGTATGTTTGTTAAGGAATATCTAAACATTGGACCATGTTTTAACTATTATCATTTTTAAAGGGTCAACCTGGTGAAAGAGGCCAAAAAGGTGATGGCGGAATCAGGGGAGAATCCGGTGCTCCAGGACCGCGTGGATTGCCCGGTAACATGGGCCCAGAGGGAAAACGTGGAAAGAGAGGGCTAAGGGGACCCGCTGGCAATGTGGGACCACAGGGCGAAAGAGGTTTAATGGGTATGCGAGGTCTTCCCGGAGCAGATGGACCCATGGGTTCTAAAGGCCAGGCTGGAGAGAGAGGTGGTGTTGGATTACCCGGGTCTAAGGGAAGCTCAGGAGACCCTGGTAGGCCAGGACCGCAAGGTCTTCAAGGACCACGAGGATCTATCGGCAGGCCTGGAATGCCAGGAAAAACTGGACCGCAAGGTGAGAGGGGGATACCGGGAGCTGATGGCAGACCTGGTGAGCAAGGATCTCAGGGAATACAAGGACCACCTGGTTTAATGGGAGGACCTGGAGAACGGGGATTGCAAGTAAGTAAACTGTCTTAATTTTTTAATAAAAAAATATTCTTAAATCAGTTTAAAATCAAATAGCTAATTATTTGTTGTCGTATTCAATAGGGTGAACCAGGAAAAGACGGTGATCCAGGCCAGGCTGGACCTCAGGGGCCTAAAGGTGATGCTGGGCGAGATGGTGCAACTGGTATTCAGGGACCTCAGGGTATCGCTGGACCAGCGGGTGAAAGAGGTCCGTCAGGCCCTGCGGGTCCTACTGGATTCCCTGTAAGTATTTCCCCACGATAATAATTATGCCTCAACATAAAAAACTTATTATATATCCAATTCATCTAATAAAAGAACTGATATTAGAGCACACACCATTGATATATAAAATATATACATATAAACATAAAAAATATACATACCTATATATATACCTTTTGTAGAAAATTACATTTCACCGGGTTTAATTTCAAATTAACTTCACGTAATCGTTCAAATATATCAATTAAATTTCTATTATGCTCTGCCAGGCTTCGGCCGAAAACTATCAGATCATCTTGATAACACAAGCATTTTTCGTAACAAAGACCAGACATAGCCATAGTCATCATGCGCGAAAAGGAACTGGGGCTTGTCTTAAGCCCCATCGGCATTCTGGTCATTTGAAACTGTCCCGAACAAAAAGCTGTATACTTCCTGCTATCCGGCTCAAGTTCGACGTTATAAAATCCCTGATTGAGGTCTAAATGCGAAAAATAAATACATCCGGATAAAGAATCTAATATTTCACTGATATTAGGCAATGGAAATTTATCATCCTGTATACAGTTATTTAATTTGCGATAGTCTATGACCAAACGCCATTTTTTCAATCCATTTATATCTGCTTTCTTAGGCACCAAAAGAACGGGACTCGACCACTCACTGTTACATGGTTCTATGATACCTTGTTCGAGCATATTATCTATTTGTTTCCTTATTTCCCCTTTTTGTGAATGTGGGAGTCTATAAGGCTTAGAATACAATGGCGTGGTTTGTGGCTTTAAATTTATCGAGTGTTTGTATATTTTTGTGGCAGTTAATTTATCCCCTTTAAGATAGAAAAGATCGTTATATTTTGCACATATGTTTTTAATACTGTCGCGTTCTTCCGTTTTCAAGTGGTTTAAATTGAGTAATGGGAAAAGAGGTTTTACCCTTTCCGCATATTTTGTCGTGGGTTCGGCAAATTCACAAACAGTATAATCATTAGCTAAGAGTATCGAGGGTTTAAAATCTTTTAAATCAATATCTTTTCCCGTAGTATTTAAAAATCGTACTGGTATTCGCCCATTAATCGGTTTTGATAAAGTACTTGCTAAATATAATCCTTCCTTTACTTCAGTAGCGCAAACTACGCATTCCTGCCGAATTTCAGTTTTGATAAGATGAACTGATTCAGATCTAGCGGGTATAGTTAATAAATTGTTCTCCGAAGTGATAGGTAAATCTATTTGTATGGTCTCATTCCATAGTTGTATAGAATTGTTACCCAAGTTTAAAACCGATTTATATTTGCGTAGAAAATCTTGGCCTAATATGCCACTAGCCTTACATGGTAACGATTTAAATACGAAGAATTTATTGCTAACAGTGTGATCACCCGAATATAGATTAATATAAACATATCCGATTGCTTGTACTTTGCCTCCGATACCATCAACAACAAGTGTCTCTTTTTGGATAGGAATATTATTCTCGATCACGTGTTCATATTTTATGGCTGAAATAGAAGCCCCGGTATCAATAAGCCAACTATGTAAGTCCCCACAAGGATTAATGTTCAAATTAATATGGCATACATTATTACAGGACAATATTACATTTTTATTCACGAGAAACTTATCGTGTTCTGACTCTTTTGACTCTTTGTTTTCTTGTGAACCTGAGTCTGTCAAAATATGCATTTCTTGTTCGTCTCCCTCTGCATTTCTAGAGCGACTGTAAAATATCTTACCTCTATTGCCTCGAGATGACCTTGGTGCAGCTCGTCATCTGAATTGACCACCTGTCCAGCTGCTGTCTTCTGCCTGAGATTGAATACCCTGATCTGGCACCTGTCCGCGCCCTGGTGTATGCTGACCTCTATTCCTGAACCGACCCCTAAAATTCCTGTTTTGATAAAAGTTATTTCTGTTATTATAACGCATAGCCAAAATATCACCTGATGTCGATGGGGATGTCATTTGTTCATCTATAGCAGCTTGAACAGCATCACTCAAAGACGAATAATTCCTAGCTGCGATTATGGTGCTCAACCGCCGGTTTCTCAAACCATCTGCAAAACTTTTTATAGCTTGTTTTTCATTTATTGGGTTCAACACACTAAAACTGGTCTCATTGCCTTCGGATTGAGAGATGGTTAAATCTACAAATAAATCTGAAATTTGTTTACCATACTCGTCTATAGAAAGATCGTTTTGTCGAAGATTAAATAATTTATGTTGAAGCGCCGTTGCCGACTTTTTGGGCAACAAATGAGTTTTCATAGCCTTAATCAGATCGTCTACTGATTCATATTTATTGTCTAGTTTTAGTTTAGCCGCTTGTGACAAACGACTTTTCAAAATAAAGTTAACTAATTTATTTTGGCCTTCCTGGTCGAGCTCGGATTGATAGTATTCTACACCGTCAATGAGCTGCTTGGTACTAGCCTCATCATCTTTCAAAACTGGTAATAAATTCAATGCAACCTTCAGATCGAATTTAGCCATATTTTCTGCCTTACTAGTATATTTCTCTACAGATGAATTACTGCATAAGTCTAATATGCTGTCGTATAAAGTACTAGCTTCTTTTAATTTTTTCCAAAAAAAATTTCACCTTTACGCCTACCTTGCCGATTTTCACCAAATATGTTTTTACTTACCTTGCCGATTTTCACCAAATATGTTTTTACTTTATTAAGCTCAGTACTTAAATTAATTAAGTGTTCATACATTACGGTCCATTATAAAACAGATATAGATGATTATTCACATAGATTTCTACATATACACCGATTCACTGTATAGCACTTTGACACATTTTTATTACGCAATCACACAAAATCTTCTAGCCGTAGTCATCTGGTTCCCGTTTTGGATAGGCCTTTCCACTCGTTACTTTACTGGAGACTTTCCCTTGCAGGAATTGGTAGCTCTGCAATTACAATCTTAGCATATAACTGGTACTCCTGGACTCCGATAATGCCTGGTTCGATCAGAACGCCTCAGGACATGACGCGTTAATTGGTCTCTCATCCAAGTTTGATGGCATTTTTTATATAGCCTGTAGCCAATATACAAAAATCCGAGGAACAATATTGTTCATATAACCATCAGCACTATGCTTATTGCTGACAGATGAAATTTAAATTCTTCCACTGTGGCTGAATTTTTTCCTCCACTGGCACTGTTTTGGTTTAAAAAGATTTCTTCACTTTGCACTTTAGATTGGCACATGATGATGATTGTCTTTTATAAAGTACGTAACTAGACGACTTTTACACAGATTGACACAACACACAACCCGGACTAATCGCTGCCATGATTAAGTTGATCCAAGATCAAATGTCACGGTCGCCATATAAGGACGGGACTTAGACACAATGAAACATCTGGTAATGCTGATTGAATACTGAGTATATTTGGTTCAATAGATATTATTATAAGCACGCACACAAGCATACATACGTCAAATACATACTACATCACAATATAATCAACCTATAATGTTCCCACTCCTGGGACACAGGCCTCCTCTCTAAGAGAGGGAGTGGGCCGTAATCCACCGCCCAGTGCGGGTTGGCGGATGTCACATGTCTCCGAACTTTTGGTTCTAGGAAATGCCGGTTTCCTCACGATGTTTTCCTTCACCGTTTTGAGAGCGTCTATTTTTCTAGATAGACGCAGAAAATGTAAAAAGCGTGTACTTTGCTTTGTTGCACTTGTTAAATAAGTAAACAGAAGATATTTGTTGTTAGTCATTGATTTTTTGTACATTTGAAGCTAGATGAGCAGTCCCAACTTACAGTGTTCAAGATCCGAAGCGTTACAACCTATTTTTCTTTTATCCAGGGTATGCCAGGAGCAGCTGGCTTACCAGGTTCGCCAGGAAAAGAAGGAGAACCAGGTATGGCGGGACCTGCCGGGCCCCCAGGACCATCAGGACCTCGTGGAGAGAGAGGCTTCACTGGAGATCGAGGACAGCCTGGCCAGCCTGGTAGCACTGGAGAGAAGGGAGAATCTGGCGCTCAAGGGCCTGATGGACCACCGGTAAGATGATCAGTCTTATTATTTTACTCTTTGGGTAAGATCCAATAAAATAAAATTCTCTCAGTGTCACATTTTCAATTCTGACTATGATGTACTACAGAAGTTGATTGAACGTCAGTCTGTGGTATTCGCAAAACGAATGTAAAATGCTGAGTCAGTAAAACTGATTCTATCGTGTAATGAGCAGACAAGAATATACTTTATGGTGACGAACATTTATTTTGAAGTGACTGTGCTTAATAAAAGTACTTACGGAAAAAAATATGTAATCAAAAACACCAGAATTTCTTGCTCTCATCTTCGTTGTTTACTTTTCACAGCTTGTTTTTAATTAATTTTGTTATTATATTTTAATTTCGTAGGGTCCCGAAGGACTCCGTGGAGGTAAAGGTCATCCAGGATCCCCGGGAGCGATGGGCATGCCTGGACAACGAGGACTTACTGGAGCACCAGGGGAGAAGGGCGAGAGAGGCTCTTCAGGACCACCTGGCAATGATGGATCACCAGGTCATTTTTTTTGTACAATAATTTTACCACCTTCATTTTAATATCTAAGAATCACTTGACCAAAGGCGCAGGTCGTATAAGTAAATCCATTGTTTATTTAGCAAGCAATTCTATTCATCAACTACCACGTATCCAGACTCTGAGCGCTACTGTGTAAAATAAGTATTTAAATAATAAGTAAAAATTAGAAAATACACATAAAATCACGCTTTTTTTCCCATGTGGGTAGGCAAACGCTACCTGCTATGACCATCAATTTTGTCAACCTTACTACTTTTGCTTTTTTTACGTTTACATTCATTCATCAGGTCATAAGCACCTCTTTGAATAACACCACCATTCATTCAATAAAAATACTAAATAAAAAAATGCTAATACAAATATGTTATTTCCACAGGACGCCAAGGAGAACAAGGTCCTCAGGGTCCAATTGGACCCGTCGGTCCAGCTGGAGAACCTGCTGAGAGAGGAGAACCTGGTTCACCTGGTATTCCTGGAGAATTAGGAGCCCCAGGTTCTCCAGGTGAACGAGGCCAGCCTGGACCTCAGGGTTCACCTGGTCTTTCTGGCCCACCCGGCCTTACTGGCATGCCAGGTCTGAAGGGTGAACGAGGCTACGGTGGTTCAAAGGGACAACAAGGCAATACGGGAAGCCCAGGTAATTCAAAGTTACTTGCTTTTCTGGCATTAGAAGTAGAAGTTTGTGATTTTGTAATACAAATAGCGGGTGCTAATATTTTACGTATTTTTGGTAAGGTGTGCCCGGTGAATCTGGCCCACGCGGTCTGCCAGGATTAGTTGGAGCCAAAGGTGGTCGTGGTGATCATGGACCGAAAGGAGAAACAGGACATGCTGGTTTGCCCGGAAGACCTGGAGATTTAGGACCACCTGTAAGTACATTATATATTGAGCATGATACGTAACTTAGTCTTTTCTGTAAATAATTATTTTTAATCCCTTTTTATCTGAGGATGGGAAATCATCAAATGAGGGGTCATTTGATGATTTTCCATTCTCACCTTTCTCGCTCTGGGTGGAATGGAAGGGAATGTCAACCTCTTACTGACTAAAACCCATCCATGTTCCTTTCTTAGCCCTTCATGTTATGGGGTAGCGGTAACCTTTCGGACAATCCCGCTGATGTGATCCCTGCCTCCATAAAAATTACAAAAATAAATGTAGAAATAATGATGTCTTTGTGCTTAGGGCCCACAAGGAAGCACAGGCCCAGCAGGAGCCCCGGGTATCCCCGGTGCTAAAGGATCTACAGGTGACTCCGGCAGGCCAGGTTCTCCTGGTCCAATGGGCCTCACTGGTCCTCAGGGATCTGAGGGACCAAAGGGTGAAAGAGGCAGCGAAGGTGAAGCAGGCTTGCAAGGTCCCAGTGGTCCTCCAGGTGCTGCTGGTGAGAGAGGCCCAGTTGGATTACCTGGCATTGCAGGCCCACCTGGACCACAAGGACTCCGAGGAGCTCAGGTATGTTTATTTTACAAATTTATGAAAATAAAAATTCTACAGTTACAATTGCTCTTCTAATAGAAGAGTATTTATTACCTGTTGATACTGTTGATTGTTCTCTTCATGTTTTACTCAATCTTTTACTTTAAAAAAATTAAAACCACTTATATATTTGTAGGGTGAAAGTGGTGCACCAGGCAAAGCAGGAGCCGACGGTGCTCCAGGTCAATCTGGTACTCCGGGTCTGCAAGGCCCACAAGGACCAATGGGCGAGCCGGGGCCAGAAGGGCGTCCGGGCAAGCAAGGCCAACCGGGTATCTCTGGAAGACCGGGTGATAAGGGACCGCTTGGTCCACCAGGTCCATCGGGACCAGGTGGACCGCCAGGATTACAGGTAATTAAACACACAGGTCACATATTAAATAAAAACAGCAAAAATATCAATTTGTAAAAGCTTATATAGCTGTTACTCAGTAAGTAATATTAGTTATATGCCTATAGGTACAAATTGTACGATTTTCCTCCTTTTGATTTGAGGTGCCAACATGCCATAAGCGCGAAAGCGCTCCAAAGATGAATTATATTTCGAGAATAGCTAAGTTCCTAGCAGTAAACGATATTTAAACGATCTCTAGATTTGTCTACGACCGAGTCGAGGCTTTAACTATAGAATCCCATCATGAAACGAAGTTCTATAAATGGTAGCATTACTAAAATACATTAAAAAATAATAATTATACTTTTTTGATAAATCGTTAAAATTCAAATCAAAATGCATTTATTTATCAGAATTTAGGTTTACAAGGTATGTTCTTGAATCTATGACGGCCCCTTTAAATACATACTATTCTACCATTAAATATGATGTGCAAATATTTAATTTTAACTCATTGTTATTAGGGACCACCAGGTCCATCAGGACCTTCCGGACCCACTGGCGAACGTGGACCTAGAGGTGAAAGTGGACCACCCGGAGTGGATGGCCCACAGGGACCTCCAGGCAAAATGGGACCTTCTGGTCTTGACGGAACCAAGGGAGAGCGAGGCGAGGCTGGCGCAGATGGAGCGAAGGGCCACGCTGGCTTGCCTGGTCTACCTGGAATGCTTGGCGCCCCAGGAAGAACAGGAGAACGAGGAATACCAGGACAAATGGGACCACCTGGAAAGGATGGAGATGTCGGATCACGGGGTAAACTTTATTTATATACCTATCAAATCGCTTATTAGAAGAAAATACACAAAGATTTGTGATCTTTGTGTATTTTTTTAGGACAACTTTGGTACATATCAAAACAATTTAAATTTTGTGCAATTATTATACTAAATAGTTTAATAATTCATAAAATCTATAGAGTAAAACTAGAAATATAAAAATTATAGAAAAAGAATAAAACTTTACCTGTTAGGTAAAGTTTTATATGATGCTTTGTTTCAATCTGTTGAACTTAATAAAGGTTCTAAAGTATGTTAAAGACGACAATGAACATTGACACCTAGAAAATCTTTTTCTAAAGGAACCCCTGGCCGTGACGGAAGCCCCGGCTTGCAAGGACCACCAGGAGTGCCTGGAGGCCGTGGACCTCCCGGAGAAGCTGGTAGACACGGAACTCCTGGACCTGCGGGTCCACCTGGACCTCCCGGTCCGCCTGGAGAGGGCCTGGCCTATGACGCTGCTGCCTTAGCTGCCATGTTACAACAAGGTCAATAGCAATATGATTATTACTTTTTTTGCAGTCAGTCGTATTCAATCTTGAAAAAGGGAACATGACTAGATTTTTTTTAGTCCGTAAGCTAGATTTACATAAAATATTGGACTCGTATTTTTTCTTTTTTTTCGTAATCCAAACATTATGCTGATACATTGAGTTGAAATGTGGCATGACGTCATGAGTATGTAGTTTTTATACTTACTTGTGACGTAGCGAGCCCTCACTCCCTAACTTTAATGCGTTTTATCTCAGTCAATTTTTGTTAATATGATATAGCAAAAAATACGTGACTAATATTTTTGTATTATCTGATTGACGAACTTAATATAATTTCTATTTTTTTTACCCAGGCTTCATCCACATTACAGACATTTCAGAAAATAACTAATTTTGTTTGTAACAGGTTCAGTAAAAGGCCCAGATCCACTGGGCGACGACCCGAATTCGCTTCCTCCTCGATTCTTCAAAGATGATATGACAGCAGCTGAACGCAAGGAGGTTGTGATGAAGGCTTACGAACGCCTCAAGGTGTCTCTGGACAAGTTCCTCAAACCAGACGGTTCCAAGGAAGCGCCAGCTAAGACCTGCGGGGATATCAAGTATCACCATCCTGAGTTTGAAAGCGGTAGGAGACCTTCTTTAATAAGTCTTAACGCACTTTATTCAAGGTTTTGTGAACGATACCCATACTTTGACGTCATACAACGTTTTGAATATCCCATACTACTAGGGTTAAATTCTTATTAGAGTTATTTCTTCTTAAAAAATAATACAAAAAGTAAGCGGAGTAATCAGAATCAGAACTTTATTTGCTTTGAATGTATAATCTATAAAATATAAAAATAATATAAATATCAATCTGTGCCTAGCCTTTTCCCAACTGTGTTGAGGTACATGGAGCGATAGTTTTACATGGAGCGACTACCTATCTGACCTCCACAACCCAGTAACTGGGTATTACGATACCCCTTGGAAAGACTGGATGTCAGATTTTTGGGCTTCAGACCCGTAACGACTGTCAAAGACATATAGTTTCGAAGATATCATCAATGTAGGGAAAATGCGACGTTGTTATATGTCACGTAAGGATGTTTTCTTTTTCGAACCATTTTGTATGAAAAATTAAAACAAAAAAAAAAGTAACTGAAAAATAATTCATAAAAAATATTACTGAAAAACAATTCATACTTACGCCAGTTGATTCTTTGATATGGTCTCATTCATACAGTAATGGAATGGGAAAAACACGTTGTGTACCTAAAATACCTCTAGATTCTCCATAACAAAGTCTGAACGCTCGACCGGATTGCCTTTAGTATAATTATTATTTGAAACTGGGAGTGATAATGAAGAGCGGAAAACCCCTACGGTTTACCTCATAGATTGCTCGGGGTTTCATTGACTGGTGTCATAACTAAATTAATTTCGTAGAACTTCAATCAATTTTGATCAGAACCTATTCCCCAGGACAATACTGGATCGACCCGAACGGCGGCGACATCAACGACGCTATTGTGGTGCACTGCGACCTGGAGACCGGCAGCAGCTGCGTGTTCCCGAAGCCGATGACGTCACAGGACATTGCGTATGATGGTGATGAGCACGAGCCCTGGCTGAGTGAGATGGATAACGGATTTACGGTGAGTTTAAATTTTTCCTTATTTTATTATTAACTAGCTTCCACCCGCGGCTTCGCCCGCATAATATGTCGATAAATTATACACATGAAACTTCCTCTTCAATCACTTTATCTATTACTAGCACTTTGCCCGCGGCTTCGCTCCCGTGGTCTTTCCCGTGGGACCCGTTATTTTTCCCGGGATAAAAAGTAGCCTATGTTACTCCTAGAAAACTAAGCTTTCCAACGGTGAAAGAATTTTTAAAATCGGTCCAGTAGTTTTTGAGCCTATTCATTACAACCAAACAAACAAACAAAGTTTACCTCTTTATAATATTAGTATAGAAAAAAAACCGCATCAAAATGCGTTGCGTACTTTTAAAGATTTAAGCATACATAGGGACAGAGAAAGCGACTTTGTTTTATACTATGTAGTGATGGTTTATTAGAAAATTAGAATGCTGTACAAATAGCAGCATGGACGGCAGAGTTGCATAACATTTTTATTTTGCTCTGCTATTGGGTTCCTGTTTGATATTTTGAAACATGATAATTTCTTTGATCATTGATCAGACGAGCATCCTTTAGGAGTCTCGGGTTTCTCTCCGCATTTGACAGTCGGCAAAATATCGTGAATGATAGCTGAACTGACTGCGTGAAAGATGATAAGGCTAGAAAGGAAGTGACTACTAAGATGGCGACTAAAAGAGAATTGTAGAAGAAAAAGACATGTTGTGCCACTACAAATAAATTGAGTTGAATGATGATGATGTTGATGATAGTAGCTCTATAGTGATTAGTTGACAAAACATGTATAAAAACCAATTATTGCCTTTTGAACCTTACGTGATAAAATGGATTAATCTGGGGCTCTGGTTACCGACCACCACCATAATAACCTCCTGTTTTAATTGGTATATTGGCGTGTGTTGGCTGACATGTGGCAAATGATTGATTTTAATATGATGTGTTTCGTAATGTTAATTACTTTTCATACGATAAATGTGTAGAGTCAAATTATTCCAACTGTCTGTTTAACAGCTGTGCTGCTGGGGAGTTTGTTGCGCCACTTCTTCTTCCCAGCTAAAGCACTAGGAAGTGGTGAAGGGTGGGCGTTTTTGGAGGACTGTTTTATGTAACTTTGACCCTCAAAAAGTGCTGATTTGCAGCATAGTTTTAATAAATGACTTTTAATTTTAATTTTGAATATGTTTTATCAAATGTGCTGTTCTCACTCCTCTCATCATCTCCTAGATCACATACAAGGCAGACCACACACAACTCACATACCTGCAGCTGATGTCTTCAAAGGCTGTCCAGAACGTGACCTTCCACTGCCGCAACACCATTGGCTACTACGACCCGACCACTAACAACTACAGACGAGGCCTCAAGTTGCTGGCCTACAACGACGCGGAGGTCCTGCCCAAAGCCAACAACAGGTTGCGGTACAAGGCGGTGTTGGATGAATGTCAGGTGAGTCGATAGACACTATGACGAATTTTATTTAATTACTAGCTGTGCCTGCGATTTCGTCCGCGTGGAATAGTGACTTTTCGGGCAGCATACCTTAACAAAAATGTTCGCCGTGATTCTTTAAATTGATATAACTTTTTTATTTATGAACCGATTGACATGAAATAAACACTAAATGTTAAGTGACTACTACTACAATATATTAGTGAAAACCGCATCTGAATCGAATAAGCTGTTTCTGATATTAGCGTGCACAAACACACAGACAAACAGACACACCGACAAACAGACAAAAAAAAATTAATCACAATTTCGTGTTCGGCATCGATAAAATAACAACCCCTGCTACTTTTTCTTATATATTTCCATTGTACAGACACCACTTTTCTACAATTTTATTATATGTATACCTAGTTTTTACACAAAAGATAACAGAAGTAAGAATTTTTTTTGAAATTCAACCCTCAAGGTGTTAAGAGGGGGCTCTCGTCTCGAGGAATTTGAAAAATAGGTATTTGGATGTACTCCCCCCGTAAAGTGCGAAAGGGACAACTGCAAATCAGGCTGCTGATTTTACCTACAGAAACTTTGACCAAAATACGTTTTGTATTCCGCTGTTCTTCTTAAAAACTAGACTGATGTAAAAAATTCTTATTTAAGAGAAAAAGTATACCTACGCTTCTATTATTTTATTTTCTGTTAAAAACTTATCAAATTTCTTTTTCTAATTTAGTCGTCTGAACATGGCGGTATAACCGGGCTATTTTTCGGGATTTCGAATTGTCACAATTCTAAGGAAATGATAGGGGCACGTACCAAATCATTGCTCTAGAGGCATCCACGAAGGAAACGGCGGAATGCGTTTCCGAAAGGTCCCATAGAGTTCCCTCTTAAGAGTTGGAATGGAATTTACATTTTCGCCGATGAGAATTTTTATAAGCTACGTACAGACCAAGGAATACATTATAGGGAAGATGTTCCACTCTTTTTTAAGGTGAAAGCGCATAGATGACCGGCAAAATTCAAATTTTCTTACATTTAAAAAAAAAATCCGGCCAGTATTAGGTTCGATGGTCATAAAGTTTCTCTGCTCAACAACGTAATTAACATAATGAGCTGACAAAATGAAAGCCTATTGTCATGTGTGTTAATTACCCCACCGCGTACTGTAGGTACCTACTTCACAGTCTATGCGCTTTCGCTTATAGGTCCCGTAGACAGGTGTGACGTAACAGCACGCGACGTGACTCCTTGAAAACTCCTTGGAAATTGTTCTACTAGAATCGCGCCGCGCCTGCCTACGATAGCCTTATATCGCTCATAAACCCAATGAACTGTGCAAAACTGATAGCCGAACACCCGAAAAAATGACCTTATCCTATCATCATTAATCCACTTCAGACTTTTGACAGTTTCGCCGACACACTAATCAAGAATTGACATCAATATTGATGATAACTTTGTTCACAGTACAAGAGTTCGAGCTGGGCACGCACCATTGTTAAGTTCGAGACTGACAAGCCAGGGCGACTGCCACTACTCGACGTGGCTGTTCGGGATGTTGGCAGACCAAACCAGATGTTCAGGGTTGAACTCGGGTTGGCTTGCTTTAGCTAAACGAAACATACGAAAGTAAACTGCGACCGCATTCGAAAAAAATGGCAACACCGGCTCAAGTATGATGGAATTCTAAAATGACACACTGCATCAGCAATTTATCAACCGAAAGTTTATTCAATTTCATCAGTAAATTAGCTGTTAAAACTCTTGTTAGCTGTTGATCGAAATAGCAACAGATAATCAAAGAAGTTAACACAAGATAATAATGACAATCTGATTGCAATCTAATTGAGTAGGCTTTCAGTATCTACCTTTATGGGGGAAAATTTACCCCGGAAACAAAAGCAATGAATTAATTTCCAGTTTATCTTTACTGCCCCTTGCATTTATATACCTACTAGAAGTTTATTGTTAACGTATAGGATCTCAGAATCATCGCAATTTAATCATTTTAAGAACACAATATTTGCTTTTTGTAAAATAATATTAATTTTGTGCGATTTAGTTAAGATAACTGCCAAAACGAGCATGTATACCCACGTAAAGCCAAAATGTACCTATGAAAATAGAATAGAAAGTTAAACACATTTTAATATAAAAAAAAATGTAATAAGTACTTTATTAATTATAATCTTTCCTATAATGTGATTCACTACTATTAAGTATTTTTATACAATTAAGTACTTAAACGTAAGTATTATTAGGTCGTCACAACATAGTTTATTAATAATAATAATTTAATTTACAAAGGTCCTCTTAGGCTGTGTACGTGTACATAATGTAAATATCCTTATTTTTAAGTAAATGTCATGTGATTCCTTTATACGTGTAAGTATATAAGGTAGATCTAAGTTTATAAAATAATTACTTATTTACAATATAAATAATGTTCTTACCAATAAGCAATTTATAAATGAATAAAATAAAATTATGATGATATATATTTTATGACAATTTGTTTTCTACGAAAATACCTAAATTGCCCCCGAGTGCCTCAAGACTCGGCTTCATGCGATTTGTTTACTAAATGATTTTACGTATAATTGCTTTAATATAAATTGATTAAATATATAGATACAAGTTTAATTTAAACATCTCAACAATTAAAACAACTTTTTAACATCAACTGCTCTCCATTTTTTTATTTAAGGTGAAAGCAACACGGGCTACCCGCCCGTGAAAATATAAAAAATCTTACGTGTTTTTTGTAATTTGCAGATCAGTGTCACGTTCTCTAGACAAAATATGATTCGCAACTGTAGCAAATATGTAGTTATAGAATAATAATCATAAGAATCATCAATACAACTTGTTAGAATTGTCCGAAAATGACACGATTTCATGATATCGTCATTCTTTAGGGTAGATAATTAATATGAAATTAGAAGAGTGTATTGACATATGAGTTCACTAACATATGAATAAAATCCCGTAAATACGTACTTGCTACGGTCGCAAATCCTATTTTGATCAACATACAACCTGATACTGGCCTGCACATTGAAAAAACGTAAGGAAATTTGAATATCGCGAGTTACCCTTGGATTAACACCCCTCAAATGCCGTATGAACCCCATAGTTCATAAGAAATTCCCTCGGAAGAAGACAATAAATATAACCGTATAATTCGTTGAGCTCTTATAAGCAAACGGCTTCTAATAGGCGAACATCTAATGAGTTAACTAACTACACAATTTACACACATATCTTATATCCAAATTTCTCATCTTCCCCAATTCCACCATCTTTCCTAAAGCCTCCATTTCAGCATCCCTTTAATTTCTTAATAAGCCGTTACTGTACTGTAGAGTCACAAGTGTTCTTCCTCATGCAGGTCACGAAGGGTGGCACGTTGCAGGTGCACTTGGTACAGTTGTCATCGACGGTGACCTCATCACCGACGATCAGCGTCGTGTTGCCGAAGACACACGAAGCCGTCAGGTTACGGATGTTCAGACCACGGACTACTTTCGTCTTTGTAGTCGCTGAAGAGAATACATTATTAGAATATGTTTAAGCAGTGATAGCCTAGCGGTGTGACCGTCGGACTGCCATGTCATAGGTCTTGAGTTCGAACCCAAAGCACCTCTGATTTTACGGATTCATGTGCGTCTTGTATAATTATCACTTGCTTAAAATCGGTGAAGGAAAACATCGTGAGGAAACCAGCATGTCTGAGAGATATTTCTCAACAGCATGTGAAGCTAAGTCAGAAGCCCATGGGCAGCATAAAAACTCTGACACCAGGTTAGTCTCATTTGTGTTTTATTTTACTGGCGTCACCAATTTCACCAATGAAACTGAATACGATCAGCGCATCTAAAACACAAGAGCTGTCTGCGTCAATATGCCATAGAAAGTAATGACACTGACTTTACCTAGTTTATGAGCTGGTCGCGGTCAGTTTCATCGGAGAAATCTACCCTGACTTTGTGAATAGCGATATCATGTCATCAAGGTCAAAGGTGTAAAAATTACTTTTTACAAGGTCAAAGTCATTCCGGAACCTTTATGAGCTCGGAGGGTTGTATTAATGATTTTGATGATTATAATTCTGTAACTACATACGTCTTACAGCCGCGAATCAAATGTTCATCAACATACAACCTATGACTGGCCTGCAAATTGCAAAAAACTTAAGAAAATTTGAATTTCGCGGGCTGGTTGGAGGATTCACCTTAAACGAGAACATATGCAACAGCCAAATGAGGAACACCTAGGTACCTTTTAGTATATTTTTGTTTTCAATGTTAATTTTGTTACTGTAGAATACATTTCCTGTGTAGGTCTCAAATAAAATATTTAACTGAAGACAGTTATACATTTTATTTGGAACACACACAGGAAATACACATTTTACGGAATATTACTCTCATCCATAGATAAATAAAGATAATTATCTATGGATGGGAGTAATATTCCGGTCGAGCACATTCATAAGGATCTCAAGTACTACAAAAACTTTACGTGTGGATTGGAAAACCATTTTTTTTTGAGGTTGTGAAATCATCAAATTACCCCTCCTGCTCTGGGTGGTGCAGAAGGTAGTGTCAGATTCTGATTGACTAAAACCCATCTATGTTCCTTCCTTAGCCCTTTATGTTCCGGGGCAGCGGTAACCCTTTCGGACAACCTGCTTACCCGGCAGGCAGGAGAACCGTCTTGAGGGAAGATTAAGACTATGGCTGTATGATGCACTGCACATTAACCTATCTCCCTAACATAGGTCGTATGGTATCTTATGGTAAAAAAAGAGTTAAAACTTACGGCACTCAAATCCAATAGGACAGCCGCGCATATTTCCCGGGAACACCGGCGCACAGTTCCGCAACAAATCGTTCTGGTAGTGGATCTCGATGCCACAGTTGATGTCCCGGCAGTAGGCAGCATTGTCGGTCGCGTTGAAGTCCTTGGTACAGACACACGATTTGCGCGTGTTCTTCGGCTGATAGGTCTGACCCTCGCGGTACGTCTGACCGTCAACTTCGCAGGTAGCTAACTGGGCTATTGCGTCTTTGCCTGGAAAATAATGGTTAATTGGCAATCTAGTAAAATTTATTCGGCAATCTATACTAATATTATATGTAATGAGGAAAGATTTGTATGTATGTTTGTAACGAATAATCTAAAAAACTTCTTAACGGATCTAGATGAAACTTGGCACAAAGATAGATTATAGTCTGGAATAGCACATAAGCTACTTTTTATGCCGGAAAACGAACGGTTCCCGTGAGATAATTTTCTACATACACGCGGGTGAAGCCGCTGGCAAAAGCTAGTCTTGGATAAAGACTACTTGATGAAAAATACAACACTAATCAACTTCTACAACATTCATGCATTTATTTCTTATAATAAGGTGAAAACAGAAGTTACAAGTACGCGCTTCTAATGACGATCGCAGAATGCTAAAAATACAAGACAAGTATGAAATTCCAAGTTGCAAAAAAATTCACAAAGTTGAGGCCATAATATTCGCACATGGCCAAAGAAGTTGCAATTTATTTAGCCGAGTTTATTTCGCAAACAAAAGGCAATCCTTTCAATGTTTTTAAATAAATATTATGTAAACAATAAATATTTATATAAAGAACACACGACTTTGCAAGTCACGACCTAAGTCAAGGTGAACCTCTTGGTAAAGCTGCCATCATCATTATTGTAGTCCTTATTAAGATGATAATTGATAACGTTTTATCATCTGATGTTGCAATGATAAAAAAGATGATCAAAGAGGTTTTATTTTGCAATAATCGAAGACCCTGCGGGGCCGGGTGGTGGATTTCAGCCTGATCCCTGTGAGAGAGAGCAAGCCTGTATCCAAGAAGTGGGAACGTTATGGCCTGATTATGCACTTATTTATCAAAGACTAACTAAGATGAAATAGCTGGCTGGTAAGCTAACACAGCTGGCTTTATATCTGTATGAACGAAAAATCACAAAATTCGTATTTAAGTGGCCCCAGTTTATAAATCCATCAATAGACATCCAGACAGAAAGTCTTTGCTTTTTTAGGGTTGCTACAGTCAACTAGGACCCTTTATATAGTTATCAGTTCGTCTGTCTCTCTGTCTGCGACTTTGCTCAGAGACATGGAATAATAAAATAAAAAATTATGTTACCATCCCTACACATAACGCTGGGAGATTTTTTATTTCTCGTCAATTCCAAGGTATGGGTGTGTCGTTGGATAGGTTGTTCAAAATTAAGGGTGAGTGAAAACCATATTTTTCGTTTAAAGATCCGTTTGCGAGATTTTAAGCTTTAAAGTGCTAATGTTCGGTAGTCAAGTCCCCTCGCCAGCTTAACGGTTGTTTTTGGATGTATGTGAGCGAGCAAGTAATAATACAAGAATGTATGGAAGGAAGCTCATATTTAAATTCATCCCAACTACGGATCCCTTCATCCGGCACAATTCACGTATACGCACGCTACACCGGTTTAATAAAATGTAAAGAAAAAAGCAATGTAATTTTTTTTTAATACGTGTATTGTATCTTTTTAATAGCACCAGATACCTGGAAGTGGATTCCATCGTCATTATAAGTTGACAATAGATCGTTGGCAGTAATCCTGCCATTGCGCCGATCTTAACGATCGCTTATTATGGAGACCGCTATTGTTTTCCATAGTGTAAAAGCCATTAAAGAGTATGTCATCTAAAAATAAGGCTGATTAGCAAGCCATTGATTTGTTTTGACAGAACAGGTGCATAGTTAACGTTTATTGAAATCTAATTGCTTTTGATCACATATAATGTAATGGTTTGATGAACTCATAATTTAATGTGTTCATGGTTGTTGATCGTTTTCCTTTCGTACAGGCCATAGATTCATTGGTAATGGGTTGTTTGGTCTTAATGGGAAGCGGATGTTTTGATTATATTTAGATAGAGATGAACAATATAAGTAGTGACGTCATTTTTTGAGCAGTCATAATTTTCCCTTGTGAGATTTGAATTTTTTGAAGCATTCACGTTTACCAAATGCTATTGTACTGCTGTTTATGTATCTGTACAAGTTGAATAATTTTATGAAAAATAATAATTAAAATAAACTAACTTAGTAGTCTATCAAACTAAAGGCCTAAAGCGACTCATTTGTTATCTAACCCTTTTAAAATTTCAGTCACATCTGCATCCATTACTTAAAGCGATAAATAGACGACATTAAAAACACAAGAACACTTACCACAAACGGTTCCAGTGCTACAACACGAGTCTACCTCATAAGTGTTGATACATTGCTGCTCCATATCGTTGTCAAAGATCTCAACGCAGTCGACGGCCGCGCAACTGAACTGTGGCTCTCCGGAAAACACGCTGCAACTGCAGGCTTGAGAACACGGGTTGCTGATCAGCGACTGTGGTATCGGGGATCTGTCGCCGTAGGATACGCCTCTGGAATGGACAATTACGTTGGTTATTTAGATGGGAATGCTACGTGATGAAATTTTTAAGTCTAGACTGGATTATTTAGTGGTTTGACTTTATTTGAATATTGGAAATTAAGCCAGGTTCTCGAGAGTTAGCGAAAGCTCTCACAAATAAGGTTATCGGCTTATAGAATTTTATGGAAAGCTCTTAGAAAAAAGTAAGATACTTAAGTTGGACATGCTATAATAGTACTTATAGGAGATTTCTAGTCCCAAGTACTTCCTGGCTGCTCTAACACATATTTAAAAACACAAATTAGAATGACAATATCCGAACATCGTAAAACAAATTCGTAATACTTTCTTAATAATTAACAAAATTTAAGAGCCGTATAATTGTGTGATAACTTTGAATTTAGTGTTAAAAGCAAAAAGATGTTAATTGCGACTTCTCGTAAATTTTATCGTGGTCATATTTTTTACTCACAGATAGCTCGGAGGATACAAAAGAAACTGAACTGTTATTATTATACAATGAATCTTTCACTGGCACTGTACTGTGAGCCTGTAAAGTACTTAATGTTATCGTCTCCGGGTGGTAGAGCCTATATAACAAGCATTGGTCCTTATATCTGTAGAAATTTTACATGAAGCAACGCAAAAGCTAGACCCCAGTCCATATCATCATTCTCCTGTCTCCTGTCCTCTTGTCATTATTCCAATTTATTTAGGTTCGCCACAGCAAGTGTTCTTCCATACTCCTCTATTAGTCGTCATCTCAGCATTCACTACCTTTCTAGCCCTATCATTTTTCACACAGTCCAATCCATCGTTTCTTTGGTCTTCTCCTTCTTTTAAAGCCTTCCTGACAACATGTTCCTCATTTCTCCGCATCACATGCCCATACATTGACAACCGATGTCTACACAATTAGTTAAATTCTGGACTGGATGGATAGAAAGGCGAATTCTTTGATAATAAGTGAGATCCCTGATAATATTGTTAAAATAAAATACATACACAAACCCTCAATATGAATAACATTAAATTAAGCCAACATTTACCCGAAAAACACTCTAAACTTCTAACAATAAAGTTGTTTAATTAACAGGCCCATAAAGTTGTTCGATCGTTTTAACACAGAGTTAATTAGAAGTTAAGGCGTGTAATTTGGGTATTCGACACACAACTTTATTCATTACGGATGTTATTGAAAATTATAAATCTATGTTTTCTTATGGAAATGTTAATTGGCTCATAAAATGAGTTTCTGACATAATAAACCCTACGCACTTTCCTCCTATCGGAAGTTATAAATTGGTCGCCTGAAATTATTTAAAAATAAAAGTTTGACAAAATGAACATTATTTCAATTAGATGAATTAACTTGGGGCCAACTACCATCTCAAAGAGCAGCATTATTTTAATATTACAAGGACTTTAGTGTGAGAAAGAGATAGCCCTATACAGGAGGTATAGCTCCATCTTTTTCACTACATTATGTAAGAGCTGGTGCTTGGCCCCTGATTTACTATTTCATAATGACGGCCCATGAAAAAGGTCTTCGTAGCTTAGATTTGAATTTTATGACAAAACTTAACCCAAAACGATGATTAGTTAAATTCAATTTCAGTGCCCAGTACACTTAGCTTACGTCGTTTTTAATTAGCTCATATTGGAAACAGATTTTTAATTATTTCATTCACTTTCTTAGTGTCAAGTCCTAGAGATGTCAGCATATGAAGGGGCCCGTTAGGGCCGAGCCTGCCGGGTAAGCGGGATTGTCCGAAAAGGTTTTAGTCAGTAAAAGTCTGAAACTCCCTTCCGCTCCACCCAGAGCGGGAGAAGTCATTGGATGATTTCCCAACCTCAAAAAAAAAGTCATGTTCCTGAATGAGCCCGTCAGTATAGGGACTGGTCGTCTCTAAGTGGCAACAGCAATTTTTTTTTTATAAATATGACCCATTTTTCATAACCATGTTTTGAAAAAAGAAGAACGCCCTTGGAGTTGCTCGCCCGGTCTTATCCATAGGTACCTACTAAAAGGCTCTAACAAGCGATACACATTAATCCTACCAGTGTTCTTATAAGAATATTTATCTATGATTTATATCAGCATAGCTAAACTGTCATCAGATCAAGCGCAAGGTCGCAGTATTTCCCTGCGCAGGCGACGACCGACGGTCGCACCAGAGGTCACCGTCTTTTTGTTCATTTCAACTACTAGGTGCTTCTGGGTATTCCGCGAGGTCAATATGGATGTAAAAGTGGTATTGTTGGAATTGTTTAAGGTCTTAAGGCTGTTTTGTTCTGATGAGTCAAACCAAACGTATGTTTATTTATAATGTGAACAACAATTTAAATTTTTTCTCGTCTTGATCATTATTTTTATATCATGTTGCTTTATCTATACTAATATTATAAAGCTGAAGAGTTTGTTTGTTTGAACGCGCTAATCTCTAGAACTACTGGTCAAAATGAAAAAATATTTTTGTGTTGGATAGTCCATTTATCGAGGCATCACGCTACAACCAAAAGCAGCCGAGCAGCGGGTAAAACTATGCGAGAGCCGCTAGTGGGTACTAAATGCAAAATTATGAATGTATTGGTCAAGTCTACAAAACCCTTAGAAGGTTTATAGAAATTGAAATGAATCGAACTTTCGTTAGGATTTGGTTGACTCAATCAAAAACTATCTATACTTACTTATAGTAACACATGGTAGGGTCAGGATGTAGATCAGGGCAGGTGAAGGCGTCCGGACACAACGCCCCATCTTCCCGAGCCACTGGCGTGCATCCCAGCTCGGTGTAGAAGCTGGCCATGTCACACTCGCCCGCCATGTCTGTTGACACCGCGCCCAGCACTGGAAACAAGGAAGTCACCGTCATAACTAATACTTTCTATGTATACTAATATTATCAAGAGGAAAGATTTGTATGTATGTGTAACGAATAAACTCAAAAACTACTTAACGGATCTGGATGAAACTTGGAAAACAGAATATAGTCTGGAATAGCATATAAGCAATTTTTTATCCCGGTAAAATGTACGGTTCCCGTGGGATAATTACCTACATACACGCGGGCGAAGCCGCTGGCAAAAGCTAGTATTATATAATTACGAGATATGACTATGTTACCGCATTCATTTATTTAGGATCTCCAAGAAAATAACACACCTACGTGACACATTTAAATAATGAGCAATACCTGATACCTGTATCAACAGCCTGTGCAGTATGTAGTCATAGTAGGAATAATTTCCACAGTAATATTATAAAAACGAAAGTTTGTGAGTACTTTTTAACCCAGTGGACGTTTTCGTGGAACAATTTCGGACATCCACTCGGGTAAATCCGCTGGCAGAAGCTAATAACCAATAAATGAGGCAAAGATTTGACTTTGTAAATATGCGGGAGGGCTGGGTGAGAGCCAATCTATGGAAATGACCTTCTTTTTGGCGAAGATGTGAAGCCTGTAGTCATTGAAAATTGTATGATAATGTGAAGCCTGGATTGCATTGATAGTAGAGAACTTCAATCCAAACGCGATGACTGAACAGACTGCTGTGCTGCTGGGGAGTTTGTTGCGCCACTTCTTTTTCCCAGCTAAAGCACTAGGAAGTGGTGAAGGGCGGGTGTTTTGTCGTTCAAAAGTGCCTTTCTTGTGTCTATTTGAAATAAATGATTTGACTTTGACTGACTTATGTAATTTTGACCATTAAAAAGTGCTGATTTTCGGCCTAGATTGAATAAACGACTTTTGATTTTGATTGTGAGATTAAGGTTTTCTTAATAGTAACGGATAGGATTAACCCACATTATTTTTATAGTCAGCAACAACGCCAACAACGAATCGAATTTGCGTGAAACTGACATAAATTAATTAGAACGCATCGAATCAAATGCATACAGCATACATAATGTGTGACAGGTTCAGTAAATTTATATGTATTACGTAAATCCAAAAACGTAGCGATTTTTACACGATTTTTATAAGAACGAGATTGTATGTTCGTCTGTATGTATTTTATTTGTATGATCATCGATATTTTTGGCAATTGTGAACCAATTTTGATCATTCTTTATCATTTCGTAGAAAAAGCTTGGGCGGTGATCTCATATACATTTTATTAAATTTGCTTGGGAAGTTTTTGAGTTAGCTTAAATCTATACTAATATTATAAAGAGGAAAACTTTGTTTGTTTGTTTGTTTGGTTGTAATGAATAGGCTCAAAAACTACTGGACCGATTTTAAAAATTCTTTCACCGTTGGAAAGCTTAGTTTTCTAGGAGTAACATAGGCTACTTTTTATCCCGGGAAAAATAACGGGTCCCACTGGAAAGACCACGGGAGCGAAGCCGCGGGCAAAGTGCTAGTATTATATATTATCTTATTTAGACTATGTTGAATGTGGAACATTTTATCATATTTTTATCTTCCTTTCACTGTTATTTTATAGCGTGTTAGTGAATTAGTGTGGGGTAGGTACCAAAACTAAAAAACCGGCTTTCACAAAGAAAATAACCAGCTTCCGAAAAAAAACACAAAAAATTTAAAAACAAACATTTGTTTGTTAAGTCGCTGGTTAAAAGCGAAATTACAAAACCTAAGACACCGACTTCCAAAATTATTTATTTTTCACTTTGTAGTGTTTTTTTGCTTCTTGAATACGTTTGAACCAAATTATGAAATTACCTATGTTTACCAGGGTAGGCTTTTGTTTGTCTTCGTTCTCATTGTAATTTTCATTTTACTAACGCATGAATAGAAATTCTGCTGGTACCTATGTAAACTAAACACGTGATTAATGTGATAATTAAACAGTCTGCATTTGTTATTAGATCAGTAACATAACTAGGTATGAAACAAAGCTGATAATTATTTGCCTCACCACTGCTCAATAGAGAATGTGTATTGGTAAAACCGGGAACGATGCTCTCAGGGTTGATGGATCGTCGTTTTCGTAGGGATGTTATTAACAGCTAGAATTAGCCGGATGAGAAAAGCTTTTTTTGAGGTTGGGAAACCATCAAACGGATACTCCCGCTCTAGGACGAGTGGCAGGGAGTGTCAGACTGTTACTGACTAAAACCCAACCATGTCCTTCCTTAGCCCTTCGTGTTCTGGGGCAGCGGTAACCCTTTTGGACAATCCCAGTGGCATGAGGAAAGTCTGGGATCGGACTCAGGACTTCCGTAAGGTAATGAGAGTTACTATACCATCTGTTATCAAGTTGTGCCAATTATGAACGTCAAAATGAACAAGAAATAGAATTGATTCTAGTCACCCCTTCCAAAATGTCAAAAGATAGTTTCGTATGGAAAAGGATGGGCAAGAAACTCCACCGTTACTCTTTCAAAATGTTTTGTATACATGAATAATAAAATTATACGTAATAGCTTAACTGAAGTAACTACATAATGTTGAAGTTCCCAAACCACACGCATTTGATCTCATTGTGGTCACAATATCAGTTTGTGGTCGCATTTAAGAAATGGATAGCTGCTTCTCAAATGCCTTAAAATTGTCTCTTTTTTTCTGAGGGTGAAAAATCATCAAATGCCTCCCCCCGCTCTGGATAAAGCGGAAGGGCGTGTCGGACTCTTACTGACTAAAAGCCATCCATGTTCCTTCCTTAGCCCTTTATGTTAAGCGGGATTGTCCGAAAGGGTTACCGCTACCCCGGGACACAAATGGCTAAGGAAGGAACATGGATGGGTTTCAGTCAGTAAGAGTCTGACACTCCCTTCCGCTCCACCCAGAGCGGGAGAAGTCATTGGATAAATTCTCAGCCTTAAAAAAAAAGCCCTTTATGTTCCGGGGTAGCGTTTACCCTTTCGGTCAATCCCGCTTACCAACAACGAACACTTGGAATAAAGATTAATGGCTATAAAGAAATTAAGTTATTGTTCATGGATTAACTAATTTATAACAGAGGTAAGCATCTTTAAGTCTGCTAGTTGAAAGTATTATTACCCCAAGATGGACGATCTAAAGGGAAAGGACTCGTCGTTTGAAGGCTTATTCAATAAGGTACATAGTAAGGAAGTTAAGAATATTGTACTTACTAACTAAAATAAAAACAAAACTTACTGAGCATCACAAAACCGATGACAGCCTTCATGGTTGATTGGTGTTTCGGAATAAAAACAATCTGTTAAAAACTGCACTTTTTGTTTACAATGTTTACCGACACAAATTCGTTGGTAAACAAAATACATGCGCGGCTTTGACGGTGGCTGATGACGGAATGAGCCGCGCAACCGCAGCATGCAAATCGGTCGGCGTGCGCGCATATCGGTTGTCCCACTATTATGATTCATTGTATCTATCATTCATGTGATTATGGATATCTCATACTGGGTTGCCTTGCGAGCCAAATCATTTGCATCTGCATTTTAACTAGAAGTTATGTTTATAAAATATTTTACTTTAAATGGAGTCCTGGAACCGTCAGTCTGATATTGACGATTTCGGAAAGTTCTTTTAGGAACTCTATTTTGTTTTGTAGTATATGCTTAATTTCAGGAGGCAGAGAATGGTCCATTCAGTCTTAAATTGTACGTAGTTCAGTTTTCTTACGCCCTGAAAAACATGTATTTTCCTAAGAAAATGTAAATCCCTACTGTAACCATCGAAGTAAAACCTAACATCAAATAAAAGTAGTAAAGTAAGTAAGTAGGGTGGAGACACTCAAACTCGGCATTTTTTGTCTGTATCTATACTTAGTTCATCTTTCGTTTTCAGGTGCGATTGGTCATAGTAATAGCAATAGTTGTTAAGCTATAATATTTTACGTTAGAAATGGCCTCATTCAAACCTTGCCTGATATGATATTGAGCCATTTTTTGTAATCGATAGCGTTTAGTGTGTCAACTGAGATATCCTCAGAAATCGGCTATATCGTTGATATGACATAATGTGCATTGGTTTTGTTTGTTTGTATTTTGATGTTATATATTTTTTCTTATGTTATCTAACTAGTAGAATCTGACAGAAACTTAACATGAATTCTTGTCAAATTATTTAATGTACAGACGCCAGCACATCAAGCTATCCCTAGCGGTATTTTTTTTTCAATTGAACCTTATGTTTTTGTAATAAAGTAGTAAAACTATCAAAGAAATTTGATATATTGGGGTAACTAGGTGTGCTGGCCTCTGTACTCGTATACTTGCAAATAAATTGGATTTCGTATTCAGGATTGATGTTTTTAATACATATTTACGAGAAACATAACTTCTAGATCAGACTAGTTAGTTTGTTGCCAGATAAAAACCTCTCTATTGGAAATATTTCTGACGGCCGAATTGATGGAAAGTGTGCAACAATAATTACCTGCGCCCAAGCACTTAGGTACGCGCATCAAATCGGCATAACATTACCAAAACTAAAAACTTGTATTTTCAAGGTTTCCTCGGTTATTACCCTAATCTTCTATTTGGTAATAAATAAAGATATTGTATCCACACAATCTATTATTGTGAAGTGAATCACAGTCATGATAAGATAGATCGCTTTATCAATACTGCTCCACTTGAAACTAGAGGTTTGACTCACACATATAATTGTGTATGTATAAGGATACTTATTAAGGAAAATGATAAATTAAAATTAACTTTTAATACCGTATCTGTTGACATGAAAAGAAGAATAAAAATAGATACTGATTGATTGATTGACTTTTGGCTTTCAAGCTAGGTTTCATTAATTTTTTTTAGATCAAGCAAAAGGTCTGACATCCATTACCAAGGGGTATCGCACTACCCAGTCACTGGGTTGTGAAGGTCAGATAGGCAGTCGCTCCATGTAAAATACTGGTATTTAGCTTCCTCCGGTTAGACTGGAAGACGACTCCAAAATAGTTGGGATAAGGATTGACTGATTGAGATCAAGCAAAAGGTCTCTTTTGTTTCGGGTAATGATGTAAGCCTGATGAATCTAATTTATATAGGGTAAAACATTTGTTCCCGACATTTGACAGTGTGAAGTCTTTTAGATGGATTTAATAATAACTGAGCAGAAAACAACCCTGAAACCACACAGATAAATAAACCACCTACGTTTTGCAATGACTTTCAAAATTACTGAAAATGTTGATACACGTCAGTTTTCGACTTTGTTGACGATAAATGGTCATTAAATGCAAAATGTAAATTTGTTAAAATACACTCCGAACTATTTCAACGTCTTGGAGGCACTGCCAAGTTCAACACGTGATATACTGACATACTAATTATTCTTCCAAAGAAATGCCACCACATAAATCCCAGAAGTTGCTTTCAAATGGATATAAGAATATTTTTATCCATTTATAATTTTAACACAGTGTTATTCAAATAGCTTACATAAAAATCATTATATTCTGTGTAAATGAGTATTTACAAAATCATTCTTATTTTATGATTTAAGTATTGTATTGAATTCATGTAATCAATAATTTTGTATGCTAGTTTTAGCGAATTGTTTTATAAATCATTAGAAAACCCGACCATCTGCAATGACCCACTATTACAATTCCTGTAAGTAATTTTCATTTCATTTAATTCCACGAAAATAGTTAAATTGAAAAAAACTATCAGAAGAGTCGAGTCAAAACAAAATAAAAAGGTAAAAAACCAAAGAAAGAAAACCTTGGTAACTGTTAGAAAAAATAATGTACGGAAATGTCTCCGATAGACTGTTTATTTACTTAATTCACGTTACAAAAAATGTATCTAGTTAGTAAAAATGTATCTACGTATTATGAACTTAGTCTAAAAACTCATTGGAAATAATCATTTAAAAAAAACTTCATTACTTACTTTAAATCATTTTAAACACATGAACAAAACTCTTTCTAAATGGTGATTTTCAAATAAAATAATATGCTATTGTAGTATTACAAAACGTATTAATACCATGTCACCAAATACACCAAAAGACACACGCAAAGAAGGTTGAATGGCAAGGTTTATACAATTATCTAATCCATAAATATTGTTTATTTATTATATTTTTTATGTTACAGTATAAATAGGTAATTTTAGTGTTGTTTCACATGAGGACAAGGACTTCGTATTCGGCTGAGCTCCTTTCTTCACCATCGAAGGGGTAGTAGCAGGTGCCGTGGCTGGGCTGGATCTGTAATTGAGGACAAACTTATTATAATTTGGTGCTTTTTTAAGATGAAGGACTTATTTCCATGCGCTCCAAATCTCTGTTCTCTGGAAAATAGTTTTTCATACATTTATCCCAAAAAGCTCTAAAATTTTAGCGCGTGGGAATAAGCCAGATGAAGCCTGATTGGATGTGGATGATCATCGATTAAAATTGTCAGCTTGGTTCTTCTGGCTATGCTTTCCGATTAGCAGTTATTAGGTACTTATTATTACTAAATTTCAGTAAGTTTATCGAATTGGAGAAATTGGTGATATGATGACTTTATACAGTGTGTTAGGAAAAAAAATCAGCTGTTTCTTACATTTTGACGAGGTATGCGAACATAAATGTAAGTACTGAACAGCTGATTTTTGACTGAACATATGTTTTTTATTTCAGAGTTGGTGCTATAGTCAAAATTGTGAATTTTCATGAGTGCTATACTATACCCCCTGAAATATGTCCCTCGTTTAACCTAACACACTGTACAGCTCCGGACCTAAAATATTGTGTTAAGGATTACTAGATAGTATTATTATTATTATATATTTATTATTAGCCAGTATTGTTCCATTTCAAGGCGGCTTTTCTATTCTCTTTCCACTCTTTTCAATGTCAGGCGACTAAGAAACAGTATTTGTTGAATTATTCCTACTTAATATGCAATAGTCGGTTTAAACGAAAAAATAGAAAAGTATTATCATTTTAATTTTAATGCGCCACGAAATAAGCACTTTATGCCTCCATCACTTCCTTGTTATTCATGCTAAAAAGAAGTAGCGCAAGAAACTTTTCAGTCTCAACAAACCTTTTGTAACAAAATATCGTAAATCTACTTTGGTAGATTTACGATATAATTATAATTTCTCTATCTCCATACCTTGCCGGGCGTGGTGCATCCGTCGTGTGTGACCCTTCCAAAGTACAGCTTCTCTCCATCAGCGGTGACTCCTGCAGCAACTGCACCAGGGGGAACTGCGCCTTCTGTCGAGAACTGCCACGAGAACATGGCGGGGACTAGGACCTGGAACCAAGGTCAGTCAGTTTACTAAGACTGTTTCATAATCAATACTCAATTATTTTATTTGTCAATACTCAATTTCATCGCGTTCTTAAAGATATAACGCTAATTGTTGACTGTTGACAGCTAAAAAAGTCGATCCAAAGTCAGAACAGGAACAAAACTGAAAACTTTTATTCGACACAATCACAAGACCAAAATGGTGGTGATGTGCAAAAACCGATCACTACCGCTATTCAAGTGATTTTCCGGCTACTAATGCACAGCATGAAAACGCTGCAAACATTTAGTTTTTGTTATTTGTAAAAACTTTTCAGTTTTAAATAATTCCGACAATTACCTCGAACTGGTCCTTGACGATCTCCTCGCCACCCCAGCAGACGTAGCAGGCGTTCTTGTTGGGGATGACCTTGGCGGGCAGGATGTCGCCCTCATGAGGGGCCCTGCCGGCGTAGATCTCATCACCGTCGGCATCGGTACCCACGCGCAGCGCGCCGGGTGGGATCGAGCGCTGGCTCAAGCATGCCGGGACCCAACGGTATGTACCTGGAGTAGGATGACAAAGGGTTAATCGTTTGTTTTTGCTCCGTCTTTTGGGTATGACAGTGATTATTATACGATGTAAAGTGCTATTTACTGTTGTGGAGAAGATCCCAGTGAAGCCAAAAAGGTGCCCAATGAAGACGAGTTGGAATAAAACCTTGGTCGAAAATTATATGAAAAACCACACGGTAATTGCAAACAAACAAGTCAAGGACACCGTCTATATCAGCAATAAAATTTAGGCCAGATATGAGACTTCAGATTGGGAGTGAAACCCAAAGTGCAAAGATTACCAATGATTAATAAAAATTCAATAATCAAGTCGGTTGAATGGCAGTAGGTATCTTGCACCAATCTTGAAAAGAAACGACAGCAAAGATGATTATCTAATGAGAAAATGGTAATGGAAATAACACAAAAGACAGATATTCACCCAAATTGTGCAACAGAAATCAAAAGAACCCAGAAAGAAGAACACATGATGATGGTGAATGACTTTCCACAAAATATTTACAACACAGAAGCTACGGCCAAAACTCTAAATGGATGAAGACTTCTAATTCCAAACACTAACGAGCTAATTATACAATGACATGGTGAGACGTAAGTCTGGATTGGACAGTCACCATAAAGAGGATTGGCCCAAACCTGGCGTACGATACAATCAAGCTTTTACTCAGAGTTAACACCTTCAGTAAATTCCTACATTCGACGGGAGTGTGAGTAAGTTATAAGGAAAATAAATGCGTGCAAGTAATCTTTATCGATTCAGTTCTAATAAAAATGTACATTGTTCGTTTCCACCGATTTATTGCGAAATTATTTTTATCACGCGTTTTTATCGGTAAGACTAAAATGTCCCGGATTAGATTAATGATTATTGATGCGAAAGTGTTTCTGTGTAAGAATTATGTGTAAGTATTGATTAAAAATGAATTCCATGTTAATACTGTGATTATAATTGTTTTTTTTTAATGAGCTACGATAAATATCTAAAATGCAACTTGAAATGAAGTAGTCTCGTAATAGAACAGGCATTTTTAGCTTCCTACCATTATGAAAAAGAAGGTGCTATCTCCGGGAACCCAATCCAGACTTACTCCACGGCAACTCGACAGTTTCTCCGGGCAATTCCGGCTCTGCGTTATCGACCACTGTGACTTCTCCGCCATCAGGGGGGGGCGGTACCTGTCCTCCCGGGTAGGGATAGAAGTACGCAGGGTGCATCGGGTAGAAGACTACCCCGGGAGGGCCGGGGTACATATGCCCGGGGGGTCCGGGGTGACCGGGAGGGGGGGGGAAATGAGGCGGTGGTGCGCCCCAACCATGGTACGGCCGATCTGCACAATGATGCTTTGGTACATTCTCAAATTTACAAAATAGTTATGTTACAAATAACACTCATTACATTAATTGGCAATAATTGTCCAGTTGCAACTGCTGCTATGCGCCACGTCTACACTTGGTGCTATTATAATGAGGATTTAAATATCTACGTCATTATTGACAAAGCTAGAATTTCCGTTAAATATCTCATTAGAGAAGAAAATATTGATGGTTTTGATCATTCTGTGATAACTATTTACTGACTCATTAAAGAACTATGTAATAACGTGTAATTATTTGGACCGGCCCAGTAGTCACGGTGATTATTACGTGGCCAATAAAAGTGCTATTGATTCGACATGAGTCGTTGCTTCTATTGTAGTTTTGCACTGGTTTGATAAACCAAACTGTACCTCAGGAACGTTTAATCAAGTACCTAGTAATAAGAAAACATCTAAAAACAAGCCCTAATCAACCATCATAGATAACAGACTATAATTAGGATCTATGATAGTTGTGTTTATTTTTGGTCGCGCTTTTAACTAATTTGTTTTTGGCAATTTTATTTCCATTATTCAAATTCAAATATTCTTATTTGAAAGTCAACCACATAAACTGTAGGTACCCGTGCATTTTATTGTAACATTCTCTTCTTATTTACAAATAAAATTTTCTAGTTGCGATATTTCATACGCAGTATTGAAATCCCTTTATGTGCAAACATATGTACATCTCAACAACAAAGTCAAGTGCATCATCATCAGCCTATTATTTACTGTAGAACATAAGTTACAGTTACATTTGCTAAAGGTACTTTGTCATATTGTGGCACCTTATGTCTATATGTCACTTTATTGTTTATCGATGAAAAGCACCTTGGTTTCATAGATTAGATACCGGCATTGAAAAAGTACTCGATATATCCTCAATATACACATTGTTTATCTACTTATGTAGTAATTACGTTGTATTAATCACTTTAGTTGGTATTTGGTATATGACATACCTTGTTACTTATCTAAATATTGAGATTTTCCTTATTAACAAGGATTATGCCTACTTTTTTTGTCCGTCAGCAAAATTATTAAAAAAATGGGACACGTATGTTTTCTTTCTCTGAGTTAAAATTTGGCAGACATCACGGGTAAGTAGAATTAGACTTACTAGTCATGTAGTGAGCAACCAGCGGTTTATCTAAGCCTTTTAATATTATTTATGATAAAGCCAAAAATACGTGTCTAGTATTTTTTTTATTATCAGACTGATGGAATAAATATAATTCATTTTTTAATGTCCAGGCATCAATCCTATTTACATATGAAAATTATTGGGCCAGTTATCGTTCCTTGCGGCACTAATATTGACATTAGTCGATATGTTTGTTCAAGGTTTATGTGATTAGATTAGGGCTTTAAAAATTTTGTTAATAGGCACTTATCAGTGTCTACGGGAAGTCCTATATGAAATACAACAGTGCAAAGGTAAGTAATTACAGTAAATGCTCAGAAAAGGGTCTCAATGGCGTTACACAGGCCATCAATTTCACAACAGTGACGGGCTACTTTCAGTAAATAAATAGATCTCTGTCTTTTAAATGATATTTTCATAGAAATAATGACTAATAAGTAAACAGAAGTGGGTCAATAATCGTCTTAGTCTACATCGCAGTCTTTAGCTGCATTGTTTCAGCTGAAAACAAATGAAGCGCTGCGCGTGAAGTATTTACATGACAATGACAACAGCGCGGGCGCAGACCAAATAATATCATCTAGAACCTTCTGTTTAAATAATAAATATTATAAATATGATATTGCTTAGGTATCTATTGAAATTATTAAAATGTTTTCCTAAATTTCAGCCAGTATCATTATGATGAGTGTTTTAAAAATTAAATCTAGGTATGAATGGATGCCTGTTTCGAAATTAGATCTTTACAACCGAATTGCTGACACAAATAAGTGTTTCTAGTATTCTCTATACTAACAAAAGAGGATATTATTAGTAACGCATTTCCCAATTACATATCTTAAAACAAGTTTAACAACAACTGCACGTTTGACAAAATTACAAACGCTGACAATTTGTCACATTACGTAAAACAACAAAAATAATGTCACGAGAAATTAAGGAAAATGTACAATTATTTAAGAAGAGTGGCTACGTTCTAGCAACTATTGTTATCACATATCTTATCACGTGTTATCTTGTGAACTCACCTGCCATGTTTTCAGTGCTCTCGTTCGCAAGTGACTGGCTTGCCTTCGCGACTTGCTGTTATTTTATTACAAATGTGACTCATTACGCCAACGCGTTGATAACGAAGCGGGCCTTCTTGTGGTCTGATAACTGCATCGATTAATTAGCGAAAGAAAGTGTGATTACCTTATTGCAAATTTTTTTTTAAGAAGTAGTTCCGAATCACAGTCCAAATGTCTCTTCACATACAAAGACAGGCAATAGCAATGATTACCACGCTGTTCACGATGTGTTGGCTATTTTAGACGAATTTTCTCTTTGACTGCAGATTGTATTTGCTACGTAGGCTAACACAACCCTTATTTGCACAGATGGATACATTTTATGAATGACTAATGGCGATGATCAATTGGAGGTATTCTGGATGTTGCTTAATAATTATAATTATGTCGGATTTTAACTAGTACAAGCTCATTTCACTACGCTTTGAAATGTTGTATGGTTCTCTGTTTGTTGTGATGATGTTTCAGTATCTGAACTGACCTATATTATTATTCGGTCCGTAGGTATACCTTATTCTTCTTCTTCGTTTGAGTTCAAGTTTTTAGTTTTTATGATGCCCATGAGCTTCTGACTTAGCCTTATAACCTTATAAATAGTATAGATTAATTCCTATCACACAGTATACTATAAATATAGGTAATAAATATTAACTCAAGGTACGGATACTGAAGTATAAAAAAAACATTTCACATTCATACCCAAAACTTTCCTAACCACATTTTCCTCATTCCTCCACATAACATGGCCCATACCGTGACAACCGATTTCCACACAAGTTTTCAGTCACCGGTGTCACTTTCAGACTTCCTCTTATATATTCATTCCTCATACTATCCATTTGCGTAACACCACACATCCGTCTAAGCATTCGGAACGGAACGGATTTGGATGAAAGGGATAGACCAAGACCTGGACTAGGATATAGGATACTTTATATCTTATAATCTTATATATTAAGCTAGTTATATTATAATATTACATATAAGGAATATTATATTAAAAAATATTAAGTAATAAACAAGGATAATTGCCCATCTATGTACAGAGGCCAGCACATTAAGTTGCCACAATCTGTCAAATTTCTTTGATAGTATTTCAACTTTATTGCAAAGATATAAGGTTCATTTTTAATTGAGAAAATTTTACAGTTAGGGATAGCTTGATGTGCTGGCGTCTGTACCTTTATTTTAATTAAGTGTACAATTACTGTGTGCGAAAAGTTTAATAGTATATAAATGTGACTGTGTGTTTTTCGATAAACTGAATGTTGCATCATTTAATAATGATGCAACGTGGCTTACTCTAAGTAGGTACTACATACAAAAAGGTAGGTAAATAAAACGCAAGGTAAATCATCAATAGTTTTAATTAGTACAAGACTTTAGCGTTTGCATAACTAGATTAGCTATGCCTTTAAATTCTTTCAGTGCATACTCAGAGTTGGATCTCCTGTAGTCCTCCATAGCAGCGAATGCCGCTACGAGGTCTTGAAGGAGACGGTGGACTACTTCAACCAGTACTTTATGAGTAGTCCTTTGACTAGTCTCCGCGACGATCAAGGCTGCCGTTACCTGGAAGTTGTCATCAACATTGCCCTACCTATAACTGCCTCGTTGGTTGAGTGGTCGGTAGCGCTGAGCATGAAGTCCTGGGTTCGATTTCCGTGTCGAGCAAACTGTTATTGGGTTTTCCCATCTGGGCGTACTCGGAGTCTGGATTCGTGCTCAGTTGATGGCAATAGGCTCGCCCCCTATTACATGAGACTTAAACAGGACTTCCATAGTAGGTTCACCTCTGCACTCGTCGGGGAATGCAGAAGTAATGTTATGTTATGAGTTTATGACACAAAAATGCCTATACTCTGAAAGTTATACCATACTTTTAAGCAAAATTTACCTTAGCTTTCCAAGATTCAATGACTTCTCCCATAAGTGTACCCTTGTGCTTCGCTCCAATGTTTTCTAGACTATGACGTAACATCACTAAGTGGTGTCCTCGACAAATTTCTGCAAAATACACGCTTACTGATGAGTTGGACTGAACACCACTACACTTCAAAGCTATTTATTGCTCCTTTCTTACCTTTTGAACAATTCTCTTCGTCTTCTTCTTTAGGACAATGTTTTATTCCGTCACAAATTGATTTAATAGGTATAGTAAGGTTCTTAACATCATTACACGAAAATTTGGTAAGCCAGGGTTCCGCTAAACAAGCCTGGATACAATGCTTGGTACACCTGCGTAAAGCACATAATCCACCTCTGCAGTAACACCCGTCCGGTGATATTAAATTTTCGTTGCCCGTGTGAGAACTTTTAAGGGCAGTAACCAATTTTTCATTAATTGTCAGTAGTATGAGATAGTGATCATCTAATTCGTCGAGGTTTGCCGTTTCTAACAAATCATCATAAATTGAGACGAGCAGGTTAAACGCGTTATCTCTAAGGGACTTTATTATGTGACTGTCAGTATTTGTTCTAACAGTTTGCTTCTGCAACCTGCGAACTAAACCATGCAAAGCAAGCAACTTATTATGGCTTGTCTTGAATTCGTGTGATTTAGACTTAGTTTCCAGTAAATCTAGTAAATTGCTGTATGATTTTGCTGCTTCAAACTTAGCGGCAGTAACATCTAAAACAATTAATTATTCATTATTTTGTGGTTTCGTTAATGCGCCAAGAAATAATTGAATACAATACGTACTAAAAATACCAATCACACAAAAGTTCTCATCAGTTTCATCAAAACAGTCCAGTTTCCCATCACAAACGACATTCAGAGAGACCGCGGTAGCACCATTGATGGCCTGACATCCCCAGTGGTTTAAACTGTATCTCTGCCAGCATACACGTTTACACGCAGCCGGACATGTCGGCGGGTCACTGCAAAATTGTCCTGCGCAAACGCATGATTTCGGAGACCAACCGGGTTGTTTTGGTGCTTGATCAATTTCATCAAATAAATCATCTATGTCGTTAAATTTGCGAAAGTCGCCTAGGTGCTCTGTATTCGAAATCCGTGCACAGAGCGCCCCGTCCAGGGCGTACGATAACGTACTCAATATCTTAGTTACATCATTTACGGTCGCTATTATAAAATCCCTATCAAGGTCTTCAAATTGGCCTTCTATTCCTTTAAATGGTGATTTTAGATGTTTCTCCAAGAAATTAATTTGAGTCTGTAATACATCCCGTAAAACTTGATTTTGTGACATCAGAAGGTTCTCTTCAGTTAATGCGAAACATTTACGGTTTAAAGATGCTTCAACTTCTGACATAGCTCTCGTAGCTGTTCGCACCTGTTCGATTGCTGTAATTTTAATAAAAAAAAACGTTGCATATTAAAGTTAGTTAGGTGTTGAGTATTGTTATAAACATTTACAATAAGACGCATAAAATCCAAAACTGGCAAATAAGAGGTATTCCAATATTTCAATTTGGTCGGGCAATATTTAGTTAAGAGGTATGAAAAGAAATTCGAAATGCTCTTGGTACAGCGACACTTGATATGACTTGACCAAATGACATCTGCAGCTATGTGCAAGCCTCATCAGTCATGGAGGGCTCCTTTAACCTGTACTACGTTGTACGTATTTAGATTCTTAGTTCTAACCACTTTTTACCTTGAGCAGCACAGTTTTTTTCATCAGCACCATTCAAGCAGTCAGAGACATTGTTGCAAAGACTTTCAACGGGTATAACTCGACCCTCGTCACATGGTACTTGATTAATTTTTTTTACACTAAGACATGTGTTTTCCACAGTTTCATCACAGCGTGGATTTACAGATGTACCATTCAATGAATGTGAAATAAGGTCCTTGTATCTATTAATTTCTTCAAGATCCATTATGACCATGGTTTTCTTTAAAACGTCTTCTTCCATTTTCGTTGACTTTTCCGACTTATGATCCTTTACTTCAATGAGTTGTTCTGAAACTGGTTGTGGTAATACCTGGCTGTCCATGCGTCTTCCAACTGCTTCCTTTTCTAACATTTTTCGCATGGATACTTCAATTCCTTGTGCTATGAGACCGCTATAAAATTTAAGCTCCGAGTGTTTGTTGTGAAGCTGTACGTGCTTTTGTTTAGTGGAATCCATAATTCTTTTCTTAATTTTTTCTAATATCTGCTGCTTATTTTCAATTGTTTTAGCTTTTTTCATAAATCCTTTTGCAAGATTCTCAATTTTATTTGCTATTTCATTTATAATTTCTTTTTTTGTTTCAGTATCGATTGCCTCCCGAGCCTTTGTACCTTGATTTGTACCTTCTTCCTTCGTTCTACGAACAAGACTTTTTTTTTTTGCTTCTTCATGATCTTCAATGTTTTCCGTTTCCTTTACGGGAAAAGAATCGTTCATCTTCGCTTTAAACTGTTCCATAATTAAACTAATATATTTGTCTGCTTCGGGACCAATCATTTCTGCAGATTTCCTTAATTTATTTTCAATTTTCTTTAAAATCGTTCCTTTAGTTTCGTGAGGTGCTTTAGATAAGACACCTAATGTTAAATTGGATACTTTTTTCATAATTTCCTGGATAATCAGAGATTTTTTAGCGTTTTTACTGGACTCTCTTTCTGCTGAAATTTAAATAATAGTGATTGTAATATAAGCTTGTTACTGTCGTTGAAATTATACAACTACTGTTATTGTACTGTAGGTATAGTAGGTACACTCAGCTTCAACAAATAGGTATCTACACAAGTAAAAGACATAAGTTCAAATCTTATGTTCAAATCCGAAATAGCTGCATAACATGTTTTTGTACCTATTTTTAAAAACCTTTTTACACATAGGTAGGTAGTTAAGTAAGTAGTAGGTAATAATAATAAACATAATAGTATGTAGGATATTTTACAGTAGGTAAGATCGGAGGTTTTATTATCGTTTGAAGCGGATACTTTTCTTTCTTTTCTTTTCATTACTGCAATATTTATAGCTAAATATCCACAAAAAGACAACTCACTTTCAAATTTTCTCAATCGTATTTGAGCTTAACAATCAATATTGCTGTCACAAATGTAATGAGACACAAGTAGGTTTTTTTTCTATTTTTTTCAATCAATATTTGATACCTTTTTCAACAGTTGATCGGGTGTTAATGTTTAAAATAATTTGGAGAAATCTGACAGTTTGATGCCCTGGCGACCGTACCTACGGACATATATGTAGGTATACCGGAGACTATAACTTGAGTGTCAGACTCTTACTGACTAAAACCCACCCATGTTCCTTCCTTAGCTCTTTATGTTCCGGTAACCCTTTCGGACAATCCTGCTGAAGGGTTTGTTATACTAGGTTCTTCTTTTTGCCAGCCCAAAATTGGGGCTTTATTAGCATAATGACGTTCAAATTTACTAATTCTTAGACTTAACTGCTTTTTATTTTGGATTGGTGAAACGAAGCAATATCAATACAGACCAGAAACACACTTTACTTAGGTTAAAAATTCTGATAGTTCTATTTTTGGTTCAAACCCAGTACCTAAGTATAAAATAAATAAAAGTTAGTAGCATATTTACCATGTGTACAGCAAGCAAATTTAAATGAAAACACAAAAACTAAATAAAGCGTCGTGAAGGTTATTCCTTTACGTAAATCCATTGCTATTTTCTTACTGATTTATTCAAAGAAGCATAAAACATCCGTAAAATTGTCGTTAAACAACACGTAACCGATGAGGATATGAAAATAATTAGGATTTTTATTAGGAATTTTAGAACGCTTGATAAAGATAATTAAACTATGCAAACGTGTAGGCATATCTACTAAACAATACCTACCTATGTAGGTGATTAACCATACGTATGCCTATGCATAAGAACAGTGCGAATGATCTTGATTGTGCAAGTTATTAAATGGCTTAGCTTAGTATACCCAATTTTTCACCATATCGGACCTTTTTAAAGGAAAGTAAAAGTTTTTGACATTCATGAGCAACTTTTAAAATTATTAGATATTGTTATACATTACCAATATCGAAAAGTAACCAACTAACTAGTAGTTAGTAGTAGATATGGGTGCTGGTACAGGCAACACATGAGACATTTCAGCTATGTCTTTCGGTTGGCAACGCTTCTGGCAGTTATCCATAGGCAGCGTTGGTCGTCCCGTCAGATTGTTTACCATCCAATAACAGAACACAATTTTCTACTACAACTGAGTATTCTTATACTATACAGAATAAAAGTTCTTAACTGAATTATGGATGACATTGAAAATAATTTTGTATCCTGTATCCGTATGTACACGGTATTCTTTGTGGTTATTCTTAGAAATAACAAAACGCATGATTGCCTGTCAATGTCATGCATGTCGTATTGACACTTTCGCAATTTAACCTCAATGTTTCGTTTGTATCGTATGAAATACTAAATATTTTGGATTAACCAAATAGAAGAATTACAGAAAAAGCAATTATGAATTCTTCTATAATAAAACTAGTCCAGGTAAATATGATTTTAGTTTTACTATGCTTATGTAACTTCACACTGATTGATTTTTAATCTTGGTTTTTATGTTTATAGTCTAGCGTCGCTACGACTGGCGTTCTAGCGCAATATTCGCCTGTACTAGCGTCTCTACTTCACACGTCTGCTCCGCTATGTAGAGTAGTATCAGGGAAATACAGGATCACGAAGAAACGTGACAGACCGCTAACATACGAGATGGCAAACCCTCCACATTACATTGCTCATCGCAAATCATGGAACTCGTGGAATACTTGTAAGTTGAAAGGAAACACTGATTTTTTTCGTCATTACGTGTTATGAGTAGTTAGTTACTCAGCAGGTCAAGCATTTTACTTACTAGCTACTCCCGCGCGGTTTCACCCGCTACTCGGCTCCTATTGGTCGTAGCGTGATGTTACATAGCCGTAGCCTTCCTCGATAAATGGACTATCCAACACAAAAATAATTTTTCTATTCGTACCAGTAGTTCCAGAGATTAGCGCATTCAAACAAACAAACTCTTCAGCTTTATAATATTATTATAGACTAGCTGTGCCTGCGACTTCGTCCGCGTGGAATAGTGACTTTTCGGGCAGCAAACCTTAACAAATGTTCGCCGTGATTCTTCAAATTGACATAACTTTTTTATTTATGAACCGATTGACATGAAATAAACACTAAATGTTAAGTGAAGCGTACTACAATATATTAGTTAAAACCGCATCTAAATCGAATAAGCCGTTTCTTATATTAGCGTGCACAAACACACAGACAAACAGACAAAAAAAAAAATAATTACAATTTCGGGTTCGGCATCGATAAAATAACAACCCCTGCTACTTTTTTTTAATATATTTCCATTGTACAGACACCACTTTGCTACAATTTTATTATATGTATAGATTTCTAAACATAGAAGCAGTTAATATTCCATTACTAGTAATGCCAGCTGTTAAACCTGAGGCTCACTTGACATTGCTTTGAAGGTCTATTGTCTATTGTCAATACACATCTCTGCTACCTTCCTAGACATAATCTGGCACTGGCATGACTTATACTTCATCAACATGGGATATTCAAATTGAACCCATAAATTGTTGTTCATATTCTTACATTACCCATCATCTGCCTAGCCTTTTCCAAACTATGCTGGGCTTGTTTTAAAAATAAATAAAAAATAATCTCTCATTAAATAATACCATTATTTTACATAGAGTGATTGCCTATCTGACTTCCACAATCCAGTTACAGGGTAATTCAATATGTACTGTCAAATCATCTCATTTTGTGTATTTCAGCAACCATGAAAGATGGTCTCAGACGCTCGGAGACGGCTTTAGAAGATGAATTTATTAGGAGGTTTATGACTGGCACGTGGCATGGACTTGTTTGCAGTGAGGTAAGGATGCATGCCATATTCACATAGACTTTTAAAGATTAAGACTGTTCTTTATGTACATCCCAATGTATCCATAAGGCCTTTTCATTAACAAAAAAAAAAAGTCTAGAAACTATATGAACAAAGCAAATTTTTTATTTCCATCTAAATCAGCCTTTCCAAAAGTGAGCGATAACGTCTCCTTGTGGGCGCCGCAGGCCTAAAGGGGGTCAGGAAGAGACCCAGAAAAGGGGGGTTGTGTAGAGGCTTAGATGGCGATTTGTAATTTCATCTAGATAGTGGTTTTTTGAGTAAATGATAAAATTGGGGTGCTAAAAAATAATTTATTCTCAAAGGGGGCAGTAGACAAAATAAGTTTGGAAACCCCTGATCTAAATGTTAATTTCAAACAAATGTTGTCCATGTAATAAAAAATGTCTTTTTTCCATTAGGTTATTATCAAGCGTCAGTTCAACCACATTAGAGTAGCAGCGATCATCAGACGTGCTGTGTCACCCACTAAAATGTATTTCCTCCTTGGCTACACTGAAGAACTATTAGCTAACTGGCTGCAGTGTCCTGTCACTTTGGAGTTACAGACTGTTGACAGTTTCAAAGATGTTGTGTTCAAGTATATTTAATTATATAGTCTTATTTGTAGTGAAATAGTGTAATATATTAGGTTTATTAATAAAAATGTGTATATAAAATTCATTTTCAGCTTATATTATTTTTGTAGGTATGATTTTAAGACCCTGCATTTGTTGCTATTGAAGAATATTACTTGTAACGCAAACTGTCACTATTTTTTGTACTAATGCTCTAAGCTCTGTGCCTTCAACACACATATTCATGACGGCGTATGGGTTAATAAAGCTGCAACAACCAGCAACTATTCAGTACCTACAAAATTAAATTATTTTTGCAAGTTGTAGGTGTAGTAGGCCCTTTATACACACGTTTTTCTTCTAAAATAGAGTATTATGGTGTCATTAGAAACACCTGTGCTCTATGTTGAGCCTCAGCAGACTATTTAAACTATAGGACGGTAAACTGTTCACGCATTTCGCCGCCTTATGACAGTAAGGTGTCTTAGGGAATGAGCACAGTACTATGCTAAAGACATGATTGTTCCAGTGTAAGAACGAGATGGAGCCATACATGACGAAAATCTCCATCCCTTTTTTATAACGGTGGATTTACACGTCAACGGCCCCAGTGATAGGTAACAGACGTATTAGTTTGTAAAAATGAAACTCGAGTAATAAAATTCATCTTATAATTTTTGATTCCTTCAAATATACATAATGTATCAACAAACAGAACAGCGAGACGCGGGCCGCGCGGCCGCACACTAACTGCCGCAGCCGGCACATACAAGCACACACCTTGCGCACGCACATTACCGCTCGAACACAATATCGAGCCGCGACCGAACTTCTGCACATACGCTTTGTACTTCATAGATCTTTCTATTACACTTATACGAGAAACAAACACCGATTGTTCCTGTGACTGTGTGTATGTTTGTCGAGTTGTAAGAATGAAAATTAAAGTGTTTTGCTGATACGGCGTCGTCGTCGATTGTCACAAATCCAAGCGGTGTCCGTTTCTACATCTGAGAGTATTTTGTTACATTCCATTTTCCATATGACAATTCCTCTAAATTTCTCGTAAATGCCTATGGTGTCTCTCTCAGGTAAATTTGTATTGTCTATCACAGTGTCGTAAAGCATTTGTCCTTACATACTAGTGAGTTAAACATTGCGATCTTATCATTAAATCACCATAAAACACATTTTGTAAACTCGTTAAGGTGCTTCAGAAAATATTTTTAATTATCATGATATCCTTTTGTTATAAGTCTCAAACAGTCTTTCATATTGAGCTAATTCGGTGCCTGTGGAATGTCTGACGTGCATCGTGATAGACACACGTGTCTAAGTGGAGGCTAAGTGTTCCGTAGCTGTGTCTTGGTTGTGTGCGCAGAAGTCCAAACGGCTGACAATATGCGACGGCTCGCTCGTTGTTTAGCATTAATTGTTATCGAAATTACATATTTACAAATAAAATATACACACAACATGAAGGCTTCTCGTGGTTAATTCGAATCACTATCCAAAACTTAGTAGCATCGTTGAAGCCTCCCGTTGGAATAAGTAACAGGATTGTACAAACACAAGTCTGAATATTTACACTAAAGACATGAAGATAATATGATACAAATATGTACAAATAAAAATGATTCCAAAAGGAATAATTAATAGCACGATATTGAAATATGTAGTTATAAAGACGATTCAATAATGATTAAGCGCGGAGAGGTTTCAACGACGCGAACAAAAAGTGCTTTTCACAATTTTGGATGGCATCAGTTTTAGTAAATCAATAAATATTCTTACAGTGGAATATAACAATTGTTATGTGCGATATAAATTCCTATTTCAACGCTACACACTGCTACAACTATTAAGTAAAAATGTCCATCAAAATTCTATTAAAAATAAGAGATCATAATTATATTTTCTACAAATAAGATAAACTTGTTGCAATAAAGCTCTAGAATATTCATAAGCGATACTTACGCATCGTGCTTGTGTTCAAAATGTATGGTACACACGTTATCTTGCATATATTATGAATTCCAAATTCCCATCGTGAAAACTTAAGTGAAGTGAGCTGTCATTTCAACTGGCTGGCTGGCTGGGTTTGACAGTCCACTTCAAGCTCACTACACCATCAGTTTCACGGTGAGATGGTTACAGAATTGATCGGTAGGTTTATGAGCGTTTCCGGCACTTTTGCATATTTCTTCATTCAAGTGAAGAGTTTTATGATTTCCCAATCGCAAACTCTTCATGCGAATTTTGGTATTAAGTCAGACACAAGACCATCTTAGAAATATGTACATACAAGTGTAAACCGTGCACACTCACAAACATGATTCGTCGGTTCGATGTACAGTCAGCGCATCAAGTTATACCAAACTGTCAAGTTTTCTCAATTGGTTTTGAACTTAACCTTCATGTTTTCAGGTTTACAATCATTTGGAGAAATTTGTGTTTCGTATAACTTGGTGCGCTTGCGACCGTGCAAGCGAGATGCACACTACTGTAGCTTGATTGTTGTCCCGCGTAAGTATAGCTCAGAATTCAGAATCGTGTAAAGCCAAATCTTAGCAGATAATTATTGTTGCCCTATTGTATTGTGTTCCGAGGTCGACTGTACGTAGCCCTATAGTTATTATGCTTCATAAGATATTGTATCATATAATTACTGACAACACGGTAAATGCAAAAATACTCACTACTATTTTAAAAATCTATATGTGGATATTTTTAAAGAGAAAACATTGGATCGTTTCGAATACTCATGTCAACTTAAATTTAACATTTGAAATTGTGGCTAGCGTGGAAGGCAAATTGGAAAATCTACGTTAAAACCGTCCCGCCGCTAATGTAAATAGATATTAATATACACTAGACTTAGGTAACGACTCCCCATACTTTGTGCTCAGACGCAGCGGAACAGTTCCAACGTGTGAGGTCACAAGTCTTACAAACCTACATTAATTTACACGAGTACTAGAACAGGATCACCATGATATGATTTAAAATCTACTGTACTTAGAAAATTATACAGCGTCAGTAGTAAAATTTGATTCGTATAAAACTTCATTTTAACTCCATTTATCCTAAAAGTAATAATTCAATATACCCTTTTTATGATTTGGCTTAATTTTTCTTCACAATACATCAGATAGATTACAAGAGAGACGTATCCCTATCACAATCACATTAGTAACATTACAAATTAAATACAACAGCACCTGTCGTTTGATATACATAATAATATAATATACTGAATAATAAAAATATTCAAAATCAATTATTCGATATAAATAATTCCGATGGAGATGACAAAAAATAAGCGTAGATACAACTATGCAGTGGTCCAAATAGTTTTTTTTTATAATATAGATAGGTGATTTAATTATTTTTTTTGTAAATATCACTACTTATTCCAATGAAACAACTAACGCTTCACAACGAGAACATTGCGCAAGAGATCGATCGATCGTAAACGGCTGGCTAGAACGACGCGGTTTTGAATGTTATTAGAGGATGGTTTCAAAATCGTTCGCTCTGCAGCGAGTCGGATGCGATTCATCAACCTGCGCCGATGACTAGGTAATATGCATAGCGCCCTGACCGACGCCGTGCCCGCGACACGACGGAAGATGACCAGTAACGAATGTTACAAGACCTTCATGTTCAGGACCGTCCAACCCTGAGTGGAAGCAATCAGAGTGCCCAATCCGAAACACGACAACGTCGCTAACGTGTGTCTCGGGTTAAGGTACACGCCGACCGATCAGCTGCTCCAAGACACGTGACGCAATAACCATGCTTACTATACTACCGACACTCACACAAACATTTGTACTACGCCAGTATGCTATACCCGCTATTACTAAACGTGGAGCGGTTCACCGTCGGACGCCTCCGGAACATCAATTAAAAAACTTACTAAAACTAAAAAATAAAATGCATCTAACATCGTTTCGCAATTTTTGATCGGACCTCTCGTGAGTCGACACGAATACTGAACATGTTTCGAAAGAACCAAATGAAACACCTTAAGAACTAACGATAGTTACTTTGTGAATAGTAACAAAATGATGCGTGATTGAAAAATGGGGGAAGGGTCTCGGTCGTCATATAACATAACCTACTTACAGCTAGGGGGGGCGCCCGGCCGCGACATACCGCCGCAGGAGACCATTCGTATAAAACTCAAGACTTACACTAAGCTACACAACTCTCCACTTACATACGCAGACACGTCACAACTCACGCGGGAGGGGAAGGGGGGGGGGAGAGAAAGGGGAGGGTATACAAGTCTCGCTGAGCAGTTTGTTGGTACACTCGATGCCACAACTAACCTAACTCCGACCAAGCGGCCGCCACTCTACTTTTGTTCAACGCCGACACCGCACGACTGTACCGCGACAACCGAACCGAACGTCATCGAGTCTACTATACCGATAGAAATGCCGTCTAATACCTAAACCACTTAATAACACTTACCGATCAGTGAGACAGTCTTCACGACCAAGAAGTTTACGTAACACTGGACTTTTGCAAATAACACGACGAACTAATGGATAAACTAAGTTCTGGGAAGCATGTATCATCTCTTAAGAGACGAGGAGGCGTTGACAAAAAATCCTGCCTAAGTAAACGGATGCAAGTGTTGGTGTGGAGACAACGGCTCAGCACCTCACTACGAAAGGCACTCAGCAGACATTACATCTTTACAATGTCTTAAACAATCATCGTTACTATTATAACTATTGCTTCGATTGCTTCAGTTTTACATCAAACTTCTTGTTAACGACTGTGCATTGGACACGCAACGACCTATTCAGATAAAATAGAATGAACCTAACCACCACTATGTGTACATCGTTCCGTAGTACTCCATGGAAGCCTGTTACAACTAGTTGTTTGTCCCAACACAACGATCGTAGCAGATTATATATTTATGAAACAACACTATATCACCTCACATTATCACTTAAGATATTTAAAATTTATTGCACACACGTGATGTCACTTCGTAGGCGGTGTTAGATTTAACAATGGTCTCTATATAAAACTTTATAATAGTTAATTAAGTATCAAAAATAATTCAAATATTCTATTACATTATTAAAGATTTATGATAGCTATCTTACAACCCGGCCCTGAACGTACCAACTATATCGCACTATGTATATGTATAACAAGTACGTAAGTACGAGACGTGCGCGCACGCTGCTCTCGTCGCGTCACACGTCGGGCCGGATACGCGGAGTAACTAACAAATGGAATGCTAATTCGTTCGTTTCTCCGTAGAATTAAAGTAATCCTGATTATTAAGTACAGAGAGATAAGACAAAAAATATAGCTATGAACGAGTCTGAAATAAGTGACTGTCACAACTACAGGCGTATCTATCAGTAACTCTCTGAAGGATATGAGCATTCCATTTCGTAGTTACTCCGTGTAAACTTCCCAATACGTGTCAACATCTGTAACGTTGAAACTCAAAGCGTACAAGCTTAGAACACTAGTCTCACTGATCCCACGACGAGTAGTATCGGTCGACCCGCAAGGGACCCAAGTGACCCGCGAGGGACCCAAGTGCCCCGCGAGGGTCCAAGTGCCCCTTGCGACTCGATCGCCCCACAGACGTACATTGCATTAACATCCCATTATTATTATCTAGATAATATACAGTGGAGGAATTTAGATCACTAATTAGTAAATGGACGTTTAAAACACTCACACGTTATGAAGAATTGAAATGAATATTAAATTTTAAATCGATTGTGATAAACGGGAGCTAATTAAAAAATTGGAAATCATCAAGGACGCCGGAAAATTGAATATGCTAGTTCGAAAAGAGAAACTTCTAATATGGCGTCCGCTACTACCAGCACCTTGATAGAATATTATACTATCAATCACAATCTGAATCATTTTGAAATATATTGCAATTACATTGCTTCATATTTTCGAAACATTTTCTGCTCAGCAACGTATACAGAGTTGATATGACAGAAGGGCATTAAATTACACTACGTATACTATACGTGTTTAGTATTAATTCGATACGGTATAAAAATAAAAAGCACCAAAAATGAGTTTTTTTTTTCCAAACAAAGTAAATAGCTAACAAATCAGAGAAAAACGCAACCACCCTTTGTAAATAAAACTGAACTTGTATCAACGCATCGAATAACCTATGCGTATAAACATAATCAGCTGTTAGGAAAGATACATCGTGTTCAAACGGGACAAAAACTAAAAAAAGCATTTGCGACTAAACTACTGCTCCTATTAAATTTTTGGTACAGAGCTTGAAAATGGTTCCTAGTATAGGCAGTTTAAAGGAAAGCCCCTCTGTCGTATCAACTCTGTATAACGCAATTAATGTTGTTGAACTGTCAAAATTAAAGCCATTGCTAGTGTTAGTGTATTACGCAATCTGGGTGCAAGTTTTTTTTTTCTTCGCAGATAACAATAATATAGCTGTATTTAATTGTATTCCTCAACTGTATAATATAATACATCGAAGAACTAAGCGTACAATTGCCGTCGTAATCGACTGAAAAAATACGTATCTTCACCATTCTTCCATACAATATTGACACAATAAGCGTAGGTATCATTTAGTTCATTCATATTTTATTGAATCAATATTTAAAATTACAACTACATAATTTTATTCAGATTCGTTATAAACATTTGCACTGTCATTCGTCGCGCACTAAAACTAACTTACAATCACTCCTAAAAATTTGAAAGGCTTCATGTATAAATTTCCATGCTTCTAACTAATATAATACTAGTCTACGGCCCGTTATCTGTTCACTGAAACGTAGAAGTTGAACTAGTTGTAACAACGCGCCCGAGCGCACATGCTCTGTACTGACGAGCGAACCGCTTCATTCTGTACTCTCCGAGGTATTGGCAGTGCTACGATATTGCCTACAAGTCATTTACAAAAATATATCATGTTACGACACCTCTTAAGCACGAAATTCAGCGGTATTAAACAAATATAATTGATTATAATATAATATTTCTCTAAAATATTTCGTTCATTTAACTATAGTAAAATCTAATTCGCTTTAACTAATCAACTTTACAAGCTCTCTACTAAACATGGTTATGTTAACATCTAAATATTGAGCAAAATAAAATTTCGAGACAGTATCGAGTACGATTCAAATTTAATGGCTGCTCGGAACACGAGGCGAGTGACTGCGCAGTAACAAACTCACGTGTGAAGGGTGCGGTACTGCGCAGAGCAGAGCTCACTTCAGAGCGGTCATAAAGTTTGACGCGTACTATCCTAAGTGGTTACGAGTTAATAAGTACTACAGTACTAATATGAATACTAATAGTCCAGTGAAGAGAAAACGTCGTTCGGTATCAACTGTAACGGTATACAAAAACACATTTGAAATTACTAACTAAAGTAACATCGAGTCCGAAGACGGAAGTGTCCAAACCATGCGATATAACAAAAACAACGCAGAGTATACTATGAGATGATTTTAAGTAAGTACTTAAGACTAAGTTATTTGTACATAAACGATTCATAAGCTAGTTACTGATATTTGTAAATATTATTTTAGAGTGAACTTTGATATAAGTTGTTATAGTTTGAAATATTCGACCGCTGTATTGCGGACTGAAACAGGAAGTAATTAGAGAATTTTTAACAGGGCATAGTAAAAGCTAAATTTATTTGAAACTATGAGCACTGCCTGGATCTTCGATTAGTTTAGTGTAGCGTGCATGAAACGTTTGTTCTTGAGAAATAGTGGCGGCATGTTATATGCGCACACTGGAAGTTAATGTCACGCGAAGTTCGGGCAATGTTTAATGTTTCAAGACGCGTACAAGATATACGGCGGGTTGGGAAAAGTAGCAACGACACTTTTTTCGTTGATCCCGTCATCGGATACTACTCTTTCCAAAACGCATTCACATCCTACGTCATTTACAAAAGTTATAGTTTTCTATTTTTAATATACTTATAGACAATCGCTTTATTGTTAGACTATAGAACCTCTAGTATATCTTGACAGAGGACGAGGCGTAGAACCGAATTGGTCATTTTATTGCTGTTCGTACGCTTTCAACTGTCACGGTGTACTGTCGGACTGCAGGGTCAAATTAAATTAGGTAGCAAAACTCCACAAACGTGATGAGTATCTATATCAATTTTTTTTATTGCTTAACCGCTAAGTCTGTGAAGTTTACACGAGAAAAAGAATTAAACTAATGTTTCAAGTAACAATACTACCAAAGACGTTGATTTCGAAAAAAATCAACTAAACTAGTTATTTATTTCGATAAGTTTATATTCATTACACATCACGTCTGCGGTGTTTCGCTTATTTAATTTGATCCTAGAATAGTTTAAGCATCGTCGTTACAAGCTGTAAAGTTCGGTTCCTATTTCAAAACTAGCAAACACTGAGCGTGTTTTGTTTGTCGGGAGTGTTCGGGTGGCGTCGGTTCACTTCGGGCGGTCGCGCGGCGGCGCGGCGGGCTACGCGTGGTGGTGTCGCTTGGCGCGGCGCGGCGCGCGCGGGGACGCGTGCTACCTGCGCCCGATCAGACCGTTGGAGTTCGCGTTGGCGGTCGGGGACATCTCCAGCTCCACCAGCAGCGGGAAGTGGTCTGCAATACATCATCCAACATTTCAGAAATTAAATTGCCATGACTACCCTTATTGGGTAGTAGAATACATGGCAATTTAATTTCTCAGCTTTAAATAAAATGTTTATCGTACAATGTAATTAAATTTAGTAGATTTAAACATGCAAAATGAAATTTGAATTTCACCTGTAACTACCGATATGAGAATTTAATCATGGAAAATCATGGTCAATTAGTAAGAAACTGCTCGAAACTTAAATGTATCATTTAGAAACCACTTACGCAATGGTGACCAAGACATGAACGTGGGCTAAGTTACGAAGGTTGCAACATCGTATGAACGTTAACAAGGCAAACGGAGTGTGTTAGGATCGTAGCAGGGGGTATTCTTTAGTCTCTGCCTACCTCATGGGAAGAAGGCGTGAGCTTATGTATTTAATTACGATGGTAATGATAAAAAGTCCAAAACCGATTTCGAGCGTAGGTAAGCGAAAATCAAAATGTACGTCCCACAACGTAATAACACTTAAACTACAAAAACCGTATTTATAACCACGGAATAAAGGCGCTGTCAATGTCAAACTATTACCATGATACGTGTGTTTGACAATAAAGACTACTTTCGTTTGCAGTAACTCACCTGAAGGTATGTGCGGATGCGGACATCCCACCACCTTGTGCTCTCGGAACCAGTCTTGCGACAGTGGTCCCAAGAGCCCGAGTGGCGTCATTGATTGCTTGCTATAGAATATGTAGTCGATTATACCCTTGAAGTCAAACCTGGAAAGTAGAAAATAAATATTTAATCAGATAGTATTACAATTTTATGACGATATTTATCAGATGACAAAACTCAAAATATACCCAAGATTCCCTCAGACAATACTACGGCTAAGTGTCGATTTGTAATTCCCGGGAGGTTACTTTTATACTACTCTGTCAAGAAAGTACCGGGAAAAGATCAATAATACACAAAATGTCTGTTATTCATCCAAATTTATTTTATCACCTTCAAAGTATGCTCCTTTAGAAACGATACACTTGCGCCAACGAATAATCCATTCATCAAAACATTTTTTAAACGCTGCTTCCGGAATTGAGTTCAGTTCTCGCCGCGAATTCTCCTTTATGTCTTCTATCGATTGAAAACGGGTGCCACGAAGTGGTAATTTGAGTTTAGGAAAAAGAAAAAAGTCAGCAGGAGCCATATCTGGTGAATATGGTGGTTGCTGGATGGTATTTGTTGAGTGTTTGGTCAAAAATTCGTTCACAATGATAGCCTTGTGCGAAGGCGCATTGTCGTGGTGCAAAATCCAAGAATTTTCTTTCCACAAATCTGGCCTTTTTCGTCGAATTTGCTCTCTTAAACGCCGCATAACGCTCAAATAATATTCTTTATTTACCGTTAGACCTTCCGGTAAGAATTCAGAGTGTACAACACCGCGATAGTCAAAGAAAACAGTCAACATGACTTTGACTTTTGATCGACTTTGGCGTGGTTTTTTCGGTTTCGGTTCAGTTAGAAGGCGCCACTCCGAAGCTTGTAGACTAGTTTGCATGAAAACTCGTAAACCCACGTCTCGTCACCAGTAACAATGCGTTTCATGAATGTTGGGTCCGAACTGACTCGTTCTAGCATGTCCTCAGCGACTTTCATGGGATTGAGTTTTTGGAGAAAATTCAGATCTTTTGGGACTAGCCGAGCAGCAACATGTTTCATACCCAAATGATTAGTTAAAATGGTACGGATCGACTCGTGAGATACAGAAAGTTCGGCGGCTATCTCTCTCAGAGTTGAATGGGGATTTTCAGTCACTATTTTCTTCACTTTTGCGATGTTAACTTCAGTTGCAGACGTTGACGGCCTACCAGAGCGAGGCAAATCTTCCATCACATCTCGACCGCTTTTGAACGCTTTGAACCACTCATAAGCACGAGTTTTTGATAAAGTCGATTCACCGTAAGCCTTCTGTAACATTTTCAGTGACTCCGAACACGAAATTCCATTGGCGATGCAAAATTTAAGACAAACTCTTTGTTCGATATTTTTGTCCATTATGAAATTCGCAATACACACTATATATGATATTACTAAAACCAGCACTATATTTAATATAAATAACAGATGCAACTCAAACTCCGCGCCAAAATGGAAAACAGTTGTGCCAATCTAACAACTACAAAAAAACTAAAATTTGAATTTGGAACCATAAACAAATCATCCATTCCCGATACTTTTTTGACTGAATGTATGTTAAAATATCCCTGAACCTGTCGTCCGTCTCACTAACTCGTAATTCGATGGCAGTCAGGGTAGACATGTTCTTGAGTAGAAACCGCAAAGCGGCAAACGGAAGGTAGGACGCTTTCAGGCTAGGTGGTGGGACAGTCTTCGCGAAATGTCTGGTAGCAGCTGGATGCGTGATGCGTCCCAAGAATCGAGTTAAATGGTTTGCAATTGGGTATTTCAAAGGGACGTCAATAACGTTACTTTTAGTGAATTGTCAAAACGCGGAATTTCTACGTGATTTGCTCGAAATATAACAATGTGACGTCACAGATATTTAGAATCAAATGGAATACCTATTAGCATTAAATACAACTTTACAATTATTTCGTCGCATAATATTTAATTTCTGTGCGGTGATGGGAAGTTTTTAAGACGAGCGGTTTTTTATCTATGTTATTTCATATTTTATTTTTGACCGTTTTTAATTGTCAATTTCAAATAGAGGCCTATGTCCGGCAATGGACGTTGTGTAACAATACTCACGTGTAGTTAGTATAGGGCATAATATCTTCGCTGTAAGCGGAGGCTAGCTTGAAGTTGTGCGTGAATTCGTGCTCTGAACCGGGCATGCGACGCAGTGAGCCTGCGTATCCGAGCTCTTTGAAGTCGCGATGTTCTGAGGATACGCGACCCGCTGATAGGAACTCTATCACGCCTGGAATTTTACACATAAAGAATTTATTAATGGTTATTACAGGGTGTCACTCATGTGCGGGATTGTCCGAAAGGGTTACCGCTACCCCGGAACATAAAGGGCTAAGGAAGGAACATGGATATGGGTTTTAGTCAGTAAGAGTCTGACACTCCCTTCCGCTCCACCCAGAGCGGGAGAAGCCATTGGATGATTTCCCACACTCAAAAAAAAAGGGGTGTCTCTCATTTTATCCGTTAGGAAATCTGCATCGATATTCTCCATCTAGGGAGAACGCAGTGCTACGGCAGGCTACTACCGACCGATTAAAATCCCACTGTTCTTTTTACTACCATGTGTAGGGGCAACCCGGCAGATACATTCACCACAAAAAATTCCAACTGAATTGATTGATACTATATTCCTCCACAATAAGCTTGGCAGGTCATGACCGGTTTATCTAAATAATTTATAAAGACAAATAATAATCTATTTCATACACTAAAATCGAGAAGATATATATGTCAAAAATATCTAGTGTACCACATAAAACGGCTCTTTTTAACAAAAGCTTCTTTGGCATGGCATCAAAAATATACAACAAAATACCTATTGACATTCTGAGCACTAAGGAACTTCCCAAATTTTAAAATAAATTACGTAGATTTTTAATTGAGAAAGCATACTATACGATCCAAAATTTCTTGAATCATTGATTGACTTGTTGACCATTTTACTGTATATTGATGTTTTGACATTTATAATAACTAGACATGTAAAATAATTTTAAATGTAATGCCACCACATAATTATTGTATGCCTATTAGGCAGGACATATTGGAACTTTAATTTATTGTTTATACCTGTAAACCTGTACTAACATAATTATGCCCACAATAAAATATTTGAATTTGAGAGTATGTGATTGTAGAGTATGTGGTTATTAAATTGTAGCTTGTCAAAGTTGCACAAAAGATAACATATAATACAAATACCTTTATCTTCTAAGGTTCTTGACCCACAAAACCCAGCAATAAAATTACATTTATCATAGATCTTAGGCCGACGAAAACAAAGTAGAAAATCGAGCAATTGATTAATAGGTCTACAAACCGCATAAACCCAGCCATATATTGTGCCCAATCTAGTAATCGATGGCTTAGCAAATGTCGTAAACTCCATATCGGGCCCATCTTTGTTTTGGGTACACTCGTAAATGACAAACATTCGAATAAAGTGGCTAAATTACTAGCGTACCTACCTACTGTGAGAAAACAGATCGATATATCTGTCTACTTTGTTTGTACGAATTAGTTAGTATCTTTTTGGATTTTGGTAAACATAATAACGTGAAAGATTTTGAACTCAGGTAAACATTGCTTGCTTCTTGTATTATTTCGGTAGTGTCTTTAAGATTAGGAATCAAAGATCACCAAGAGGCATTACTGGGATACCGCGTCTCAAGCATCTTTAAAGAGGTTTTAACTTTTTTGTTCAGACATCGTACCATAAAGCCCAACGTATTGGCACCTGACCAATTGCAGGGCAGTTTCAGCACAGGGTATGTCAAGAAGACAGTAATAGCTGCACCGCATATGGTTCAAAATCGCTTAACATTGTTTTTTGAAAACAAGTCAGTAGATTTCAGCGAAATTGTCCGAAAGGGTTACTGCTACCCCAAAACATAAAGGGCTAAGGAACAAACAAGAATAGGTTTAAGTCAGTAAGAGTCTGACACTCACTTCCGCTCCACCCAGAGCGGGAGGGTTGACTAGCTGATTTACCACCCTCAAAAAAAAGTCAGTAGATTACACTTACCACTATCAGGCAGCGAGTTGAAGTCCCCGCACAGCAGTAGCTGCACGTTATCCCTCTGGCCTGCCAGACGCAGCGTCCGCGCAGAGTCTTCGTGAATCGTGCGTAGTTCGTTGCTAAGCATCATAGTCTGAATGAGCTTTACGTCGCAGAACTCCGGGTCCCAGTGGATGTGAGCGGTACACACTAAGATAGGCTGGCCTATCATTGATGAGTCTGTTGGTAGTCCTGGAATGGGGAAAGAAACATCCTCACTATTATGATAAATGCGAAAGTGAGGATAATATAATATAAATAATGTAATATCCTTGGACATTTCACACAACGCCATATAGACCCAAGCTAAGCAACCTAATGCTTGTGTTATGGTAACGAGATGGATAATTTTTTTTTGTAAGTACATACTCGTACATATTATAGATAGAAAAACACCCAGACCCGGAACAAATACTTGCAGGTCTGTTTGTTTGTTACGCTTTCATGCTAAAACGGATGAACGGATTTGGATGATATTTGCCACCTGGAAGACCATGACTTGGGTTAGGATAAGGGATACTTTTTTTTACGGTAGTATATTTCTGTGGGATAATTTCCGATAGTCATTGAGTTTAAATTATAGAAACAAAACATTTAGAGGAAATTAACTACTTTATGGTGAGCATTCCACAAATTCGCGCAACTTATTTAATTATAATTGCAATCCCAGCTTAATAAGAGATCAAAATTGCGTACAAGTAGCTACATGGGTACTTAAAACATACCAAGTAATTTACCTACACGTGTTCACTATCACACAACTTCGTGGAACATCTTGTAACGTGTAAATTATAACATAACTGTAGAGATTATTCACTAAGATAATATATTTATTTATATATTTAGCCATAAATGCACACACATATAAACAAACAAGAAATATAATAGTATCGTTTAAGTGCAGACTCGTGAATTTTTCATACAACTAAATATCGAAGGACGGTACTTCGATTCGACCTTTATACCTCAATAGCTCTTGGATCGCCAAGAGCTATTGGTTCAAGATGATAGGCAATGTCACATCGTCCTTCGTAAAGACATCAATCATCTGCCTAGCCTTTTCCCAACTATGTTTGGGTCAGCCTCTAGTCTAACCGGATGCAGCTGAATACCAGTATTTTACATGGAGCGACTGCCTATCTGACCTCCACAACCAAGTAACTGGGCAATACGATACCCCTTGGTAAGACTGGCTCAGATTTTCGGGCTTCTGACGACCCGTTACGAATGTCAAAGATGCACAAATGACAGCCGGGACCCGTTGGTCCCGGCTGTCATTTGTGCATCTTGACGAACGAAACGGGTGGTAACGAGACCCCTCCGTTAAGCCGTTGCCGAAAGCACGTTAGGCAACGGCTTAACGTGCTTTCGGCAACGGCTTAACGGAGGGGTCTCGTTATTTAAAAATGGTCACCCATCCGCGGCCAACCCCGGCAACCGTAGCTTAACCTGATAGATCGACCTGTGCCGCTGTTAGTACTTAGCCACGAGCTTCCTTCGTAAAGACAGGACGTTCAATAAAATTCATCCCTGTCCTCTCTTATGAAGCGATAACTAAGGAGCGCCGAAGGCATCACAGCTCAGGCAGGCGGCGTCGGTAATCATGCACTTTAGAACGCACTTTACTTAATAGCAAATATCTTACTTCCATGTTTAACTGGGAGTAAAAGTAAATGTACTGTCTAATGGCGGTTCTAGCCTACCTAGACTTGTAATGTAAAGTGTAGTGGTGCGGGCACACTGGTATCACTACATAGTATAAAACAAAAGTCGCTTTCTCTGTCCCGTAGTTTTAAAGATCTAAGCATACATAGGGTATATCCCTATGTATGCTTAGATCTTTAAAACTACGCAACGGATTTTGATGCAGTTTTTTTTAATAGATAGAGTGATTGAAGAGGAAGGTTTATATGTATAATTTGTCGACATATTATGCGGGCGAAGCCGCGGGTGGAAGCTAGTATGACTATATACCAGTGTGAAGGCCGACTGGCCTATAATGTTCCCACTGCTGGGACACAGACAGGCCTCCTCCTTGTGAGACGTATTGGGTCGGCGCCGGCGCGGTGGATTGTCCACGCGGGCCCGTTGTGGGTTGGTAGATATCACATGTCTTCGAATGCCTCGAATTCGAATTTCCTCTCTATGTTTGCCTTCACCGTTTTGAGAGCGAAATGAAATTATTTACTCGTTATAATTTACTTTTATAATTTTTAAAAGTCTCGATTCGTACCTATAGACCCCCAGAACTCGTAACTCGTCACCACTGGGTCACCACTGCTATCAACTGCACACTGGCATATGTGGACGTTCTTCTTCTTTAAGTGTGGTTAGTAATTAACCTGTTGTTATGCTGCCCATGGGCCTCTGACTTAGCTTCACATGCTGTTGAGAAATATCTCTCAGACAAGCTGGTTTCCTCACGATGTTTTCCTTCACCGATTTTTAAGCAAGTAATAATTCTATAATACGCACATGAATCCGTAAAATCAGAGGTGCGTGGCTTGGGTTCGAACTCGATACCTATGACTGAACCGATATGTATGTGGACGGTAATTATCATGAATTTAGACTGAACACAACACGCGAGTGACAGAAATAAATCACATTAGGTACTGTATATTGAACCCGCATATTTCATCACACTATTGTAAACCAGCCCAACTATTTAGAAAACTACTCATTACGTCATGAAATTGTGCAGAGCAGCAAATCATACTTAAATATCAAGGCAAACCCAAATAAAATGATGGTAATATTTTCTTGGTAATTTTTTAAAACGGTTGTGTGTAAGTGGGGTTTCCCTATTTGGAAAGAAATGACTTCATAATGTGGCACAACACTACTGTCTACTGTCTGTCTCAACTGTCTACACTATCCATAACGTTAGCTGCTTATCATCGTTCTCAAGTAATAGTCTATGGAAGGTAAGTACTAATGTCGGCACACTAGATAGGCGACCTGTCCACTTAGTACATTTTATCTATTACTTTTAACATTCCGTATGTGTGTTAAATGTGTGGAAAGCATTTTTATTATTTACGGTTGTTGCAGAGATTAAATTGTCTGAAAATCATGTATTTTGTCTCGATTTGGCTTCGTTTGGGGATTTTAAGTGTTTGTTTGTAATATCGAAATAGCAGCTTCTTATTAAATGCATATAAAAGTATATACAGTACCTTATAAGTTTAACACATAACACTTTTTTAACCGTTTGTCTTTTTGTCTGTTCCAGCTAATCTACGAAACGGGTGGGCCGATTTTGACAGGACTTTCACTAACAGATAGCTGATGTTATAAGGAGAAACTTAGACTATGTTTATTTTAAATTACTTCGATAAAGAATAAGAGTCCAAGCAGAGTAAGCCACGGGCAGCAGCTGGTCTTAGATAAAAATGTATAAAATTCTCTAAGAATCAAAATGCAAGCAAAGGAGACCAAGAGAGAATAAGTAGTCACCACAAAAAAAAATACATGAAGATGATACATACATATTTTTTGTTCCTACGTTATTTCCCGATGATAATTTCTTTCATAAACACATACAACTCGCAGTTTTATTGTTCCTGGCCACTGCACGTGTCTCGCGTACAGAGAAAGTACTAAGAAATCGATTGCACAGTTTTTAGGTTAATAGCCACCTGATAATTACGAGACAGAGTGACGGAAAAAACAGACACGCTTTTTATCGAATACTTTTAGAAATTCGCGTCGGTCGGTGCTTCTACAAATATTTTTTGCTAAAACTAAATTAAGCTGTAAAATTTTATTTTTTTGGTCAATGTGGTCTGAATTTGTCTGCATAGTTCTTGGGGCTATAGAACAAACGATGACGAGGACGTACGGAAAAGGAAGTAGGTACCAACATAATGCGATGACGTTGAAATTTCGCCCGTTACTTAAGTTTTTTGTTGGTCCGCTTCCGCAGGGCAGTGCCGCAGTGGCAATGGCGTTATAAATTTATGAGGATGAGTGGCGAAAGAGGCCTCATAAATTCATATTTAAATTACAACGTTTGCGTTAGCGGCTCAATTAAGGGCTAAGAGCGTAAGCGTCCGCTCATACTTAATTTAATGTTAAGAATTTTGGAATTAGGTGGGTGCTTCATCCTTTCAATTTTGAATGGCAATGGTTTACTATATTATTTATTACTTTAAACTTGAATTTAAACGAGTCGTTATTAATTTGGGTCTCATGTAAATTGCAGTTACAGCCGCACGGATCAGGTTAAGCCACGTTTGCCTAGGTTGGTTCATGAGTGGGTGACCATCATTATAATACCAAGAGCCTTCCTACACATTTGTTAGGGGGCATCAGAAACCCGAAAGTCTAAAAGCCAGTCTTTTCAAGGGGATGAGTTGATATTCAGCTTGATTCGCTTAGACTGGAAGCCGACCCCCACATAGTAAAGAAAAGACAAGGCAGTGATGTATGGTACTATAAAGATCCTGCCATGAGAAAATCTTCTGAACAATTCGCTAAACTTGATTTTCTAAACGCCTGTATTTAATAAAAAAGAAGCTACCGTATAGTATCTTTAATCCAAACGCAGCATCAATTCGTCACCACTACTTTCAGCGCCACACGCAATAAACTGCATGCTATAACTGAACATGCTACAACATTTTTTACAAAATCCTAGAATTCAAACTTTTTCTTTTATTTTTATTTCTATTTTTAAGTATGTCTCAACATTGTAAATAGTAAACCCTTGGAAAGTTGCGTGGTAACCCCATCACAAGTATATATCTTTATAACTTACCGGGGAGGATCCATTTCATGCTGTAGAACAATTATATTAATCAATCTGCATAGCCTTTTCCCAACTATGTTCGAGTCGGCTTCCAGTCTAACCGGATCCAGCTGAATACCAGTATTTTACATGGAGCGACTGCCTATCTGACCTTCACAACCCAGTAACTAGGTAACACGATACCCCTTGGTAGGACTGGCTGTCAGACTTTCTGCTTCTGACTACCCGTAACGACTGTCAAAGATCCACGAAGGACAGCCAGGACCAACGGCTTAACGTGCTTTCCGAGGCACGGAGGTGTCTCGATATCTAAAGACGGTCACCCATCCACAGACCAACCCCGGTAAGCGTAGCTTAACCTGAAGGATCAATCCATGCGGCTATTATTACTTTACCACGAGCTCCTCAAAAGTAAAAACCTTTTTTTTTAATAACTTTGTACTCACCATTCTCCCATGCCGCCTCTTTCGTCTTGATAAGGGCGGCCAACCCTATATTGTCCTTCGGCATGACTCGATTTAACATGTTATCTGAGCCCTCACTGTTGGCCATTGCCAGTTGGTTGAACTCTATAAGGTGCTCCTTCACTAAGGCAAACCTGGAAACAAATGTTGAAATTAACACACATAGGCAGTCTTTGGAACCGGCGACAGAAGTAAAACCTTACAATGATGACAATTTTTTTTTATTATATTCAAATTACTTAATTGTAGAAGGTATCAAAAATTTGCTTTTCATAATTTTTGAAATAAAAGGATTAGTTCTACATACCCTATCTACCTACTTATCTATCTTCTTTAAACCTCCCATTACGCCTTCTGACTGATTCTGCTACCTTAGTACCAAAACTCAGTGCCGCAACATGCTGGCTCGAACATTGCAACTCAATAGGGAACCAAAGGAGGTTTGAGACCCATAAACGCTTTTTTGCTTATCTGTGCAGTTTTTCCCTAATAAGAATCTTCCCCGAACTTCACGGAATTAAAAAAAAAATCAAATTAGTCCAGCCGTTATCGAGTTTTGCGCTTAACAAATTATTTAACCATTCTTTTTTATTTATGTATGTTATATAAACGACACGATGAAATGAAGTCATATGCTTTTATTTTATTTTTTCATGGAGTGTAAAGAGTCTGTTGACTTATAACCTATGCGTAAGGTAAGCGATGCGGTGTGGGGGCGTATCGACATCGTCGCTGTTATGAAGATAAATCTAAGAGCTTATGGACATTATTTTCTTTTATCTTGAAGTTTTTTATTATTTACTTGATGTAACAGGCAAACACAACAAGGAAAGAGCTTTCGATTAACATGCATTTAAAAACCTAGGTACGTGTTCACTACGGGATAATAAAATTACTTAGTGACTTGCAAGTAACTTTAATGAGAGAGAATCCGAAAACGTTTAAAAAACCACTACGAAGTGAAAAATAACTTTTAATTTCGGAAATCTGTGGCAAGAAACGAAAATACAAAACCAAATACACCGACTGCCGAAATTAAAGCTATTTTTCCCTTTATCACTGCAATTTTTTTTTAAAACGTAATTATTTTTAACTTTTTAGTTGTAGTAAAACAAATAAATTCGTATGCGGATATATGTATAGCTACTTGCAATGTAAATAATAGGGACAGGATGTTATTATAACCTCATCAACATAACTAAGGGGAAAAAATATTATGGATTTAACTCAAAAACCAATGATCAGAACAATGTTTTTTGTTTTGGCCACGGTGTTCCACAGGTATCAAAGCTACTGCCTTTTAGCCGAACAAGTAGCCAGCAATAAAACGGCACATACTTAGCAGATCTGAAGAAGATGGCGCACCCGTCGACGTACTTCCTCTCGGACTCGCCCATGGTCTTGGCGCGCGACTTGGGCGAGAAGATACCGTCGTACCCATCCTGCTTCAGCTCGGGCAGGAAGAAGTTGTAGAACTGGTCTGTTTCCACTTCCTGTATGACAGAGCAAGCTGTCAGTCTACTAGCACAGTCATCAACGAAAGGAGAGGTTTATAAATTAAAGTTAATGTTCTTAAATCTGAACAGATTGCACAATTATACAACATTAGCAGCCTAATCTACCTAAAACCAATCATAATCTTCACATCAAATAACGATTTACATGGATCTGATACGGAGCAGACCATAAAAGGTGACATCTCCTATTATCAGGGCTTTTCGAGGGCTTGAATCTGCAAGATTGAACTAATACTGATCTATAATGGTTTCCAACTAAATTTTAGCTCCGCTGCTGGACAGTCCTCTCACAAACATCACCAGAACGATCAGCCATGCGCTTACTGCGAGTAGCGGCTCCTCCTTATCCCACTTTTAAAAACGTGAAGGTACTAGCCTGTAAGCTGATGATGTCTGCGGAGTAATGTCTGATCTCGTCGAGGATGCCCTTCTTCCGGTAGTCCCATTCGAGCGCCCAGCTGGGACAGTAGCCGTACATCTGTCGCGTCGCGTACTTGTCACATAACACGTTATAACACATTACTGTGAATATACCTGTAAATAAAACAGAGCTAATTATTTGCGTGTGTGTTTGTAGACTTCTTCGTGTACTGTCAACAACTGTCAAGTAATAATTGACTGCCATCTCTTGAAGTGAAAGGGTCTAATTTTTCCGATACCAAAGATTAGTGGAGCAGTCGCCAGTTGCATGTTAAAAATATAATCCTCATAATTCAAATAATAGGTACTGGGTGTGACGGCTTGACGACTGGCTGGTTGTCACGCTTCGCGACATGTGTGAAGAACGAGACGACCGTAATTATTGAAAGCATTAATGATATATCATTTAAAGCAGTACGGCTATATCCAGCCTGAATTCTGGAACAGATTCACGCTTATCTTCTTTAGTTACTGATTTAACAGAGAACTGTCCTAATTTTGGACTCGAACCATGTATCGCGTCACTTTGATGATGCTTAGGTACCATCACATAAACACGGAACGTGAAGACGCATCTGAATAAGTTGTAATTCTTTCAACGTCGGTGTTGCCGCGTCGTTTATCTCACGACACCATGTTGGGTGAGCATCACCGCCAATTAGCAGCCTCCGACACTTTGTTACCAGTGTCCGCACAACTCGCGTGACAGATAAAAAATGTTCCAATTAAAATGAGACTCTTATTACGCTCCACATGCGGCAGGCACGCGACACAATGGCTTTGCTTTTTCTAATCATATCTCACAGGAGGCCGCAGCGGTCGATGCTCCGACACTTGATTATTCTTTACGCTTGTTGTTTTAGGTCGCAGAATGAAATAGCCAACAGTTTACAGATTTTGTAGAATTTTGTGATTTTTGACGTACCTGCGATCTTGCATACGACAAATTGAACTATAACACTCATACGTATGTGATGAAGCCATTCTATACGATGGAGACATTTTATGTAAAATGGAAATGTTCTCATTCAGTCTGGTTGGAAGGTTGGAACAAGGAAATTGGGAGTCATAAGCGTTCCGCGAGGTAGCAACGATGGATTCATTGCAACGTATCCACTTATTACGTAAACTAAGGTGGCACGACCGTGCTCTCTCACGCTCCACACCATTATCTCAGATTTATGCGGACGCGGCGCGCTCGCACCCGTCTCATTACGCGAATCAAAAGGCGCACTGCGCAGGACGATGAGAGTCGCTCGTCTAAATGTCAACTTCGTGGAAGACCTTGGCGATGCAATTATCTAGATTTAATCGAGCCGGTCTCAGTCAATCAACGGACAAAGAACCGGGAGTGGAGGTTGTAAGACAAAGCGGCGCTGACGGGCACACGACAGCTGGAAGGACAAGACAATGCGTGGAGATCGTCCGCAAAGCCGTAGTCCGGACAAATTGATAAGGATCGCGCAATGCGCTCGCGCTCATGCTAATCGACACACAAAGTCAAAGTCACCTGGCGACACTCGGCGACGATCAATACGGCCGCAGCACGTGCTTCAAATACGTCCATTGTATGCCCGATGCGAGCGCGCGAGACGCGGCGCACATGCCAAATGTCGCGAAACAATACACGCATCGATAATCGCTCGTTGTTTAAGGAACTATGGGCGAAACGAAAGCTCCACACCAACACAATAATAAATGGTAATGTTGTCGAACATGTGGACGCGTGTCTTCATTTCAAATAAATCGACGACGATGATGAAATAGTACGTGTACGAAGCACAAACAATGGGAGAAGGTGACACTAACTGCGTGTGGTTACAATATTCCTGATAGCTACGACCATTGTGCGCTGTACGTTATGGTTTTAGCGCCGAAGCGTGGGCATATCAAAGATGTCATGTATGTATATTGTAAAGTAAACTTACTAGTGCGTGTAGTAAAAGTATAAAAGCAAAAAGGAAAAGGCGTGGCGACGGAAGTCGGCCGACTAGTGAGGCATGTCACGACGATCCGCTGGGTATTTGCACCGCTCGCGTAGCCCCGCAACACTTCGCTTTTACACGTTTATCCTGAACAACGTAATGTTTATCGTGTAGCGTGTGAATGCCTACACGAGCACACAGATCATACATTATTGTAATCGGCGTCCAGCAGTCAAACCTTTGGAGGCAATGGTTACCGTTAGCGTGGTCGGTTATAGTCACGCTCGCGTAATGATTTCTAATATCAATACCATTCGTGAGAGATCAACACAAGCCTTTTTTGCGCAGTGAACACAGCTCATTAAAACCGATTTAAGTATGCAAAGATTTCCATTTGGATTGGCGTTGTAAAGAACTCATTAGATCACGTTCGGTCAGAGCCCGGTGTGATCGACAATATGACGTAAGAAGTCTCAATAGGTGCTAACAAGATGTTGTTAGTGGGAGTCGAGACGTAACATCGGCACTTGTTGCCGACCGTACTGCTTCATGGATTTCACCTTCAGCTAATGGGTGCGAATCATGCAATTTCGCTCAAATTTTAATTTAATTTCAACTAGCAACTAATGGTAAAGATTGTGATTATCAGTAGTTTGTATGTTTAGATTTAGTATAAGCCAAGTCCTTCATGACATACGAATGAGGGAATTTAAAATGATAAGTCATTTTAAATTTTCTCATGAGAATTGAGTTCACAGTAATTTGGATATGAAAGTGTGCAATTGCGTCGAGTCGTTGTATTACTTGTATCGACCATAGCATTATCGAACCATCGACATCTGGCGTCGAAGCCATGGGAGAGTCCTTCTGTTGCACTCTTTTCCACAAAAGCAATTGCAACTTTCCGAGGATTAAAGGCAGTTTGATAATGACTCAATATTATTGAATAGACTATTCCATACTTTGATTAAACAATGAAGGTAGTAAACAAAGCTAATGATAACTGCACAATGAATGACAGCGCTAATTAGTTCTATTTACTGTTATTGCTGACTAGCTTCTGCCCGCGACTTCGTCCGCGGAAAATTGCGATATACTGTAACTGTTTAGGCAGCGCATGCAAATAATTCTGTTTTCGGAGGTATTTTTTTCCGACTTGCTAGACAAAAATTGCGTTAGCTCGGCTCATATGTATGATATAAATATAATTTATAGCCTATAGCACTCAGGAATAATGTAGCTTTCTATCAGTGAAAAAAATATTGAAATTGGATCATTAGTTCCGGAGATTACCCCCTACATACAAACTTACAAACTTACAAACATACAAACTTACAAATTTTACCTCTTTATAATATTAGTATAGATATAGACGATTAGAACATTCTAGAACATTATACTAGTGAAAATGACAAATTGCCTGTAGGTCTCTAAGTTGAGATAGACGCCATGCATCAAATCGAATGAGTTGAGAGTCAGATATTTCTCTTAGAATTGCTGACAGGTGTAGAGAGCAAAGATGCATTCGCTAAATCATGAACACACATTAATCAAACAAGTAGGGGCAATGGCTGGGTCTCGAAGTCTGAGAAACGTGCATGATTTAAGAACATGGAGATGGTGCGAACAGTTATTACGTTGCAAGATTGTGTCGATCAGAACATCTCACTCCAGTGTTTATGTCAGTAACAAAAAAAAAGAAAAACCAGTTAGCTATCGCGTCTCATCTGAATATAATGGGGGGAGGCGTACAGCCGTCTGTTTATTGGCGATGCCATTACGTGGGTATTTTGTATCACGACAGACAGGAATTATTTATTCAAGTGTTGTAAACGTTCATTGTTTCATGAATTTTTACATGAACTGACTTAGAAAGGTCATCTATCAGGAATTTAAGAAAACAAGTGTTGGAAACATAAAGGTCGAAAGTATGGTCTCAAGAGACCTTACTTTGTGCATATCGTAAACAAGCTATATTGGAATTTATTCTGTCACGCAATCTTGGAACAATATACCTCGCAGCCATCAATTGATTTTAATACGTAGCATTTATGAGAACGAAGGAGTCTCAAGGTTTGTCGGCTGTCATCTGCGACTTGTTTACGTCTCCATGTGATTTATTCACTGTCTGAAGAGAGTAAGTTATCCAGTTTCAATATAAATTTTTGCTGGATCCGCGGGTTCACGGATGCGAGGAGGTCGCAGCCAATGTCTCTCATTGTGCATTGTTTATCCGCGAATGGCGAGACGAAGGGCATTTCCTCTCTTCCCGTGTAATCTGACCATGAGTGCGATCGACTGGATCGGTTTCTAGGTGTATTGTAGATCGCTTCCTAGTAACGGTCGATTGATTCTTAAGTAAATACGAGTGCAAGATAGCCGCCATGTAACAAGAAGGTCGAACGCGTAATGTCGTTGTATAAGTGTCGAGCTACATGGATGGCTGACCTGATTTACGCAATGAGGCAAAAGTCTATATCCATGCAGTTGATGCAAGTATTTTAACAAATGAGGAATGTGGCATGTGCAACGATATTAATTATTTGCCAATAGGTGTAAGGTGTTCGAGTGCCTGCCAGGCTCGAGCGTCCGCTTTGATTTATGTAAATTGGGTACGCGCATCGTGCGTCGGGAAGCGGCATGGGTGCCGGTCAAGAACGCGTGACGGGATCTAAACTCCGCCGGCACACTCTCCACGATTACTTGTTACTTAGAACTGCAAGCTAAAATAAATTTCAGAGAACTCCATAAAGTGCTTTTGCGAGGAAACGTAAGACAATCTATGCTTTACAGGTGCATTGAATAAAGATATTCTACTAAGTGTGTTTATCTTTTTCCTCGACGGATCATCTTGATATAATCGTATTGTATCTTTCTTAGTACACGGGTAATGCTGTTGTACAAGTAGGAATAGATGTTAATAACAAGATATACCTTGAGTACAAACGTTTTTTTTATAGGGACGTGTATTCTTCGCAATTAATAAAATTGTTACAACACTCAATTTATGATCTCCAGATATAAGTAGAGATAGCAAAGTTAAAACATTACAGCAATATGGAAGGGCCTTGAGGTCGCAATTTGATTAGTGAAATGGTAAGATAAGTCTATCGTAGACGAGAAAGCTCCTCCTCTCGGAATTATTCAAATGTCATACAACGTTAACTATGTAACGGTATCGGATGAAAGACTACAAGGTAGAACCGAACCAGGACCAAACTAGTATCCCTGGGGTCTCCCACGGGTGGAAACATTACCGTTGCAATGGTAGGGCGGGCTCTGGTTGATTATTTATGAGACGGGCCGCGTGCGCCGCGCCCATACGTGCCACTATGACACTTTATTAATGACGAACTTGTTGCTAAGCTTTTTGTTATCGCTATTAAATAATCTTGCGCTTCTTGGCTATGAATCGTATTACTACAACGAATAAAAAGGCACAAATGCGATGGTATCGTTTAAATTAATGTTCGAACGCGCAGCAACTGCACACTCATGTTATTGTAAATATTTGTTTTGGGCAACTAATTATGTGGTAAATATGGTACATAAGTACTTACAAGTCGGACGAGTCCTGTTCGGTCGGGTCAATGGTATCCAAGGCCTCTGTGGTGGTAAAGTGGCAGAAACTGAAACAAAATAAAAAGAATGAGTTAATATCAGTGAACACTAGGAGACGAGATGTCTGGCAGTCGCAGATCGCACTGACTCGATATTAGATTTTGATTTGCAAAAAATGTGGAACTGATGTGCAACTGATTGTGGATGAAATAAATCATTTGTATGCAATCGCAAAAAGTTTGCGATATCATTTCAAATTGTAGATCGTGCATGTATATTCATTACTGGAAGCTATCAACAGTGGTAGAAACCTCTTAATATTTCACGAAGGCGAGAACAAAAAGTCCCCACTTTATTTGTATCGTTGGTTAACATCTTCTATCTACATTGCTGTACGAACAAAGACACGTAAAAACTTGTTCTATTGTACTGTTCAGTATACGCAACGAAACATAAATTCGAGCGAAAAATCAACAAGCGTACGGTGGTCTCTAGCACAACGGTATCGGAACCGCATTTGCAAATACTGGTCCGAGCAAAAACTTAATGACTCGCCTCGGAAAATCTATGAAAATAAAGCAAACGTGCTGAAACCTATGCTATAGAACAATCAACGGAACTTCTTAATGAGATCAAAATGCTGTGGGAAATGCTGGTGCATACCGAAGAAAAAAAACTCAAGATATAAATTTTCCCTCTAAATTAAAAACTTAAGCTGTCATTGGAACCGGTTCAATAATTTCATTAACATATTGATACAGTTGACAGAAATTAATTACAGCCGTCGGGACGTGTCATGTAAGATTTAACTTGTCCAGGTGATCGAAGTATTGCATACCGTTCAATGGAGATTAATAGAACAGAATTTTGTATGTCCATCACTTACGATATGACGACACTTGGTTAAGAAAAAAAGATGTCGATTTACATAACTTGATGTATGGTTTTAGCTCGTTCAAATTGCTCTCAGACGGGCGATAGTTATCTTACTTTGTTTTTGATTGATTGTTCAATGGAATATTGATGACAATTTATGTTTGCTCGCTGCGTGTACGTTAAACTTTAAGTCTTGATTACCATAAATTTTGCATAAAAAAACGATGGTCCAAAAGAAATGGCTGACGAAAATCGTTTCAGATTAGTTCAACATTCGGATGCAAAATTAAGTGGAATGGTATTGCTGAGTGTTTTTGCCAAAGCTGAGCCGTAGCAACGGACAGCAGCCACTCGTGCGTAAATCATAATATGAAAACGCCCGTCGCTCTGTAATTATGTAATGGGTTATACCTCTACCAGTGTGCTCGGTTTTTGATGCTCAGATAGCAATCTATTGAATGTTGTAATGAAAATATTAATTCGAATATGGGTTAGGTACGTGATCTTGTAACTGATGTTTGTGATCCGATTCTAGATAAGATAAGGATGGGATGGGTATAAATAGTCTTTCTTTAAGTGTTTATAGATTTTTTTATACAGTCGTGAAATGTTTACTTCTTTACGTGCTCGAATCGTCATTTACTTTTGCTAAGTGTGTAAACATTTTATATCCTGGGGTTTTATGCATGCGTTGCGTTTATTGCGTGTTTATACCCTTTACCCTTACATTAATGTATGAAACACAGTTATTTGTTTGCGGTGGTTTTATGTCTTTTCTGTTCTCGAGTTTTATTTCTGTTAGCTATTTAAAAGTCCTTAATATATTATGGAGAAATGTAAGAATATTAAACTAGAAGAGGCGTGAGCGGTATTGTCACCTCAACAAGTTAGTTATTGTCTGTCGGCGGGCGTCAGAGTGGAGTCGCGGGCGGACGCGAGCGCGGGCGTCGTCGTCGCCTCATTACACTTTGTAATTAGGCCCGTGGGCTGCGTACGCGCCACGGCCCTGCACTAAATCACGTCAGGCTCGCTTTAACATGCGCGACCGACGCAACCGGCGTCCCCCAACACCCATAATCCATACCGACACAATGGACGTTTATGGATGTGTTATTGAATATTAAACGCTAAAAAAGCTGTTCCGTCTGCCGCTGGAGTGACGCACTTTACATATTTTGAGGTAAACAATGTTGTACTTATCTCGAGTTGCCTGTGTATCGCTGAGGCAAAAAAAAAAAACTTCGTGCTGAAACAACTTTCACGAGAAGTCATCGATTCTCCTCACCTCGTCACAATTTTCATCAACACTAACAAGACACGGCAGCGTGGCGGCGGCGCGAGTGAAAGTCGAATGCACTACAGCCACTAGATAGGCTGGCTGTGATAAGCATCGACACGCTCTTCACATTGTTCGCACTCCGATACATGAGATAAGGCTTTCTCTGTTCTTCTCTCAAGAGCTACCGTGAGAACGCCCCTTGTATGATACGACTTGACATTTGCAAAACAGGAGCATTCTTTATCTGATTGCATATTAGCATAACAACTATCTGTCATATCAGCATTTTAGAATATGGAATGTTCCCGTGCGGGCCACGGACGACCGTGTATATGGCGAAGTTATTTTTCAAGACAGCAAACAAGGCTGTAAAGCTCATAAACATGGCTGGATGAAAATAAGAAGAAAAAAGAAGTGTGAACATGCTAGTATAACTCTCAAGAAAATAAAACATTTTATCATTAAAAGGTATAACAAAAAGATAGGAGTTGATATTAAACGCGCCGAGGCCACGGGGTTAATCAATTCCATGCAAAACATTTTCAGTCCATTGACTATCGTATCTTTGCTAGACGCCAAGGAGCCGGCTGATCGAGCAAAAACCGGTATCCCCCTGTTGCATCACATTCTAGAGCAAATATTATATTAGAGCCTCCTTTAGCTGTGAAAAGCTTAATACAATATTTTGATATGAAAAACTATATAAATGATTTTCAATATTTTGCGCACGCTCCGTATAAAGGATCTCTTAAGCACATACGTGACCGAACCGTTTACTCATCGGCATTGTCTCTCGACGTTATTTTATAAGCGAAATACAGAAATACAGTCCTCGAGCATATCATGTCGTCTGCGTGATCTGACTCCACAACTCCGGTAAGTGCTGTCACTCTGGACATTTATATGATGCTGTTGCATTTATCCACTTTCGTAATGTGACATTAATGAATAATATGTTTTGTGCATTCAATAGGCGCGTACGACATTTCATGCAGGACAAATTCTCCACTAATCCATCGAGCGTACGTCGAACAACTGGAAATATATAGCTATGTATTCTCATAGCTTTACGATGCATTTGCAAGTCTACATGCCATTTACTTTTAGGCCAGGCAGCAAAACAAATAAAGTGATATAAATAAAGAGCTGCTTTTGCTGGACGAGAATTACATTGGAATAGTCTATTGACATTGTTGCGAGCTCGGATATGTTCGGGTAAAGCTTTCATCAAATGATTTTACGAGTATGTTCGTGGATCGTGGTCTGGTCGGAATCACTTACGTTTCATGTATTTGTGCTGTAGAACCAGTAGAACAAATACTAAACAATTCTTGAGCTTATTGTTGATGAGGAATAAGGCTATGCTGCAATAATTACGAGGTGACTGTGGGCAGTCATACTCAATACTCAATACTCAAATCTATCCCACTTGAAATTTTCACGTGAACTGTGTATCGTTTTAACGATCGGTGCGATGACCTCGCCGGTGATTTTATCGCAACGCCACGACGACATCGTAAAATACATATTTTCGCGAAAAGCGCGTGATGTCCCTTTTAAAAAAATTTACCGTCACATATTCAATAAAATTCCAACATTCAATGAAGATAAACTGAGATAATATGATGATGATATCTAAAAAGATACTTAGTGTAAGGAAATGGAGCTTCCTTGCAAAAATGAACCATCTTGCGTGTAGTACGCATTAGTTCACTTCAAAGAGCGTACACTTGTGCAGTGCGAGTAACAGATAACTGTTTATTGCACACATATTGTAAATAATTGCATGTGGGGGGTGAACAGGCGAGTTACGTAACTGAAGGAGTAAGCAAATGTGTGTTTATGAGCACGCCAGCGGATGCGCTATTGTCGAATGGGTCGGCTGGCGCACGCCGACAACGATGGGCGGACCTAACGACCTGCCTAACCTACCGATTATTACAATTGACCCAAATGGACCCTGTTGAACTGTGAGGTGCTAATCTGACCACTTTTAATAGATCCAACAACGTTGGTGTACTCGTTATTACATCTAACTTTAAAGAATTGAATGTTATAGAATTGTCTTCTCCACCAGTTTTTATCAAGCTTAATTTATTTAAACATTTGTAAGGTATCATACACATGAATCATGCATATATGACGTTACTGTTTATTATTGTAGACGCAGCCATCAATTACTCGTAGCTGTTACATGCACAGCAGGGGGCGGCAGACTTATTTTTGTTATAGGTACTCAACCAACACATTATTCTAATGGTAAATTAATTTCTTCGAATAACTAAGTACACAAAAACTGAATGAATCACGCGTACATGTTTATTTTTAAATAGGTTTATTATTCTAACTTCGTCTAAAGATGTGGTATTTTAATTTAATATGGATAGTTTTTGTGCGATGTCAAGTAAAACATTTCGTGGTATGGACACAATGAGTTTTTTGCTGCGTTGATTCAAAATTCTGCGGTACGCTGTGTAGCCACCGTATTTGCCCACGCGCAAGTGTGTCCTCCTGCGCGACCGTTCACGGCCAAGGCCAAACAGATAATAAACGCGTAATGACGAACGATGTGCTACCAAGCAAAAAAGCAGCGTGCGCGCTTGCCCACGTGGGGAGTCTTTATAATTCTCTTATAAGATTTAATGACTTGGAAAATTACGGAGACTAATAAACCTATTACAAATGAAAACTGTCGCGTGACACAAGCTTTTATAAAGTCACATTAAACGAAGGAAGGAAACATTTTTAAAATGATTTGTGCGGTCGTGTCATCCACCCGAGAATTCAAATCACCATCAGATAAATGTTAGCTCGAAGTGGCCGGCTACTGTATGAGAGTTTCATACAAGGCGAATACAAGAATCACTCAAGGAGATACAAGGAGCCATCAAGGAGGGCGATGGTCGTCGTAAATCACCGCTCGCTCACCTCTGTCATTAATGGACTGCTGTCAACTAGAGAATCGTACAACACAATTATTGTTAAGTAAATTGAACACTGACCAAGAGTACCTACCTGAAAGTTTTACTACTCCCAAGAAGGGAACTATTAAATCTCTCTAAGATCACTATCCGATTATTGGATTACTGTCTGAATTAGATGATCTGTGTTCTATGTCAAAAACAATCAACTCTCCCGGACTGGTATTTGTGCTCTTTATTATAGTTTGATGGCCCACTGTGAATACTTTGTTATAAAACTGATTACACGGCCTTGTTACGGGAAAATTCAATTTGTCCGCACCGTTTCACGAGGGTGTGGCAGCGTTCTCGGGAGGTTTTTACGTACTGATATAATCTACACTGGAAAGATAAATCGCTGGTGTATTCGTATCACGCGCTCTCATTCCTCCAACCTAGTGCATCGTACTTGGAAATGTGCATAGTAGTGCGTGTGGGTCGCCACCGACGCTAAAATAATGCACGCTTGGACCTTGAAAGGCGAGGTGAACGAACCGACTGACTAATAGGTGAACATTATGTTGATTGATTACCAAATACGACTAATGGTGTTGGTGAAGTGAAAAGTTACTTTGTCCAACGCACCAAGATCATATTTCATCTGTTGAAGTGATCTGACCGTTGTGAACGCTTCATTTGCTATTCCTTTCGTAGAAACAATACAGAATGGAGTAATGACCGAAACGGTGCGTACTTAAGATGTACGCATAGGATAAGTTGTATAAATACACGCAGGTTTCTAGAAGGTGGCCCATAGACGTTCGTATGTAAACAGAACAATCTACCATCAAAATGTCACAAATGGCGACGTCAATGTATCCGTGTCCGTAGGGCCAGCTCGAAAACGGCTCTGTCATGTCATTCCAGTTGCGATGGCACGGCCGACTGTGTATTACCCACTTTGTCGGACCTCCCCAGAGTTAGGAATCTAGCCATCTACATGTGCTCGGGTGACTAATATTCTGAACATTTACAAACGAGGGACATTTAGAACTGCATACATTCACGTGCAGCACGCATGAGCGAATTCTTATCTTCGTATTCGTAAAAGGATTTGAATAACAGTTATGGACAAGTTATTTCAAGATTAGCATAAAAGAAACTTTCGGGCCTTACATGAGCTTTACATTAAGTTGCTCAAGTAGGTATCGTTTATCCGAAAACGATAAACTTTATGAAAGCGGGAGCCCTTAATTAAAATAACGAGCTTAACGATGGACAAAGCGAAGGGAACGCAAAATATAACTCGCGGATTATACTGATGGTCGGAATCGCGGGGTTTAAAACGATCATCATAATATTTAGTGACAGATGGGCGAGCACTTATCATGATATCGGGTATAATTGCCAGGCGGTAGGTGGCACAGGTGTGCATAAAATAAATCGTCACCAACAAATTGCCGCCTCCAATCGAGCTGGTATCAACATACCGTAGTATCGGGTGCGTCGCCGGCACGACAAACAAGGCAATTGCTCGCTCGTTCAGTCAGATCGCTATCGCACACGCCACGGCGAACAGCCGTCGACCAAATATCGCCTGCGTACCTCGCGTTATCTGGGGGCCAATATGTCCACGTTGAAGCCATCCATTCAATTTGTATACTCTTATTTGCATATCGCTACACATTTAAAATGAAACATCTTTGTGTCCTTATGCTCATTTTGTGAGATGTTATCGGTTCTCTAATGTAAGCGCGTCGTCTGGGTTTTCGTTGTATATTATAATATTATATTAATTTTAAATGTTATGATTATAGTATGTGCATCTGGATAACAACATTTAAAATGCAATATAGACCAGTAATGACACATAAAAATGCAATAAAACCGTGACCAACTTAGGTATTAAGTTCAGCGGTTGAAACCGAAAACTAGCGCAGTAGTACTAAAACGTGCATTTTAGAGAACATTAACTCTCATACAAAATTCGTGTCTAATGCGTAGTTTCGCTAATGTCTTCGTGAAGTACTCGAAAATAGTTTGTACTTTATAGGAGACAGCAAATATTGAAACAATCATCTCAGCGCTTTCCGTTACTATTTCGACCTCCAATCAAATTTTATGTCGGCGATACGTTATAACGATTCGGTAGAAAGTAACAATGGGGCATTAGTATGTATTTGCAACTTTTACTTCATAAGTCTCGTTAGCTATTGTTGAAATATTGTATGAACGGTAATAAAATGAGTTGTAAATGACAGTTTGAGTAATGATGACGGGTGGAAAGTGGTGTGAACAATTGTATGCCGTTTCGCGTAGTTGTTTGTATTATTGATTTTACTCAGAAGAGGTGTATTAACGGTGCAATACTTTATTACTGTGCAATTGTAGTTAGAATTCGATGAAATGCAACTGAACTCATTATTATGCAGAATTGTAAGCAACTACTGACAGCGTTTTAAGAATTATATGGAATAAGTGTATTGAATGCATTTTGTTTAATACGCCCACGTGTTTTATTTTCGAAGAGATTTTATTTTGATCCTGCGTTTCAGCAGTGATAGCTACCTATAAAATTGCTGATGATGTAGTGATGAAAAAACCCTTCAAGCTATTCTACCTATGAATACAACAGACACTTCAGTGTACATAAGTCAAGTCCGCTGCAACAACTCACACTTGAGGTTATTTAAAAGGCACATAAATCGAAATACATAAAGCATGTTCTCGAGAGTTACAGGTGAAACCACATGACTCATGTTATTGCTAACCAATTTTGCAACAGATCAAAAGATCACCGAAGATAACTCGATATGAAAGTTGTTGCAGATCTGACATGCAACTAATCACGCCAGTAAACGGTGAAATAGGCGGTGAAAATAGATAGTATTTTGAGTGTAAATGCTCTGGGCGGTTAGAAGGGATCCCCATCATCCAAGAAACTGACAAGAAAAACCTTAATATGAAGAGAAATCTTGAACAACTCCACCACAGCAATGTGCGAAGGTAAACGTTGTTAAAGCAGTCAGTAACTTACTATCGCTCATGATTGCAAGGTAATTAGTATCTAGATAAGCAGTAATGACCAAATGAGTCGCAAGTTTATACTGCATAGAGACATTGTCCCACTTCTCCGAACATTACCGTGAATATAATTACTAATATTTAGTCGGTCGACCATTAACAAGTGTGACATGGCAAAGGCCAACTATCAAGTGAGAGTAGTAGCAATGATATTTATGTAAAGGTCAATTGAAAACTTTCCCGTATCGTTTGAATACCAGTGGCTAAGGAGTCTGTGACGATCGTGAACTATGGCCGGTCGTGACCAAGAAAGGCGAAAGTGAACGGGTGAGGTGTATCGTATCAGTGAGCTAATATGCTCGTACCACGTGAAAGTGCCTAGTGATCGATTTTCCATTCTCGTGTACGAAGTAAAAACTTACGCATGTCATCGTTCGTGTATTTGTAAATAAGATGATGATAAATGGTAACAGACACAACCGTATCTACATTTCAAATGACAACAAACGTTACTTAATTCATAGAAAAGTTGCAAAAAAAATTACACGTGTCTGGATTTAACTTTTAAAACGATTTATATTTCTGCGTAGCTATGCTCGCTAATACTGTGTCATAGCAATTTCAGTAGTAGCTACACAGAAAAACAAACTATTTTCAAGCGTATAACGGAAGCCTAGACAAGCGGGCTGGTGTAGTTTTTATTGCATAAAGCATATCACCGTGTGTTATCTGAACTTGTTACACGCGTTGTTGTAAATGTGGTCTACGACTCTTTTTTCTGCCTATTTGAAGCGATAATGCGAACGGAAGCCCGCTTAACACATTACTGGGATGTTTATAGGCTGTTACTAGTATTCTTGTTTTTACAAAGCTTTTAACTTAATTACTCCAGGGATGACAGATATGTAGCAGGTCTATGCCATCTGGCCAACGTCTTCCTTATCTGAATTTGATAGAAAACCCATTACGCCCTTTGCTGGACGTCAATATGACGTCAAAAAAGCCTGTGCGTTGAATCATACGCACTTAATTATGCAGAAGTAAAAGTGTAACCTAAAATGGGAGGGCTTAAAATACGCGACGCTGCGGGACTTTGATGTCTGCCTAAAATAGAACCCTGTCGTAATCACCGCCTATCTGTCGTGTGTCTCGCTAATGAGCACGAAGCTTCCAGGACACAGAGGATGCTAGTTAGCAACAATTTAACAGGCGATGAGGTGATAATAACTAGTGAACTTTAACCCTTCAACACTGTAACCTTTCACCGTGGCCCGCCCGACGATAGGCGATGCTTAATCAACCGAACACGCTCGGTTTCTGCATCGATCACTAATAAAGAACTAGATACACAATCAGCGTCAAAAAATGTCCTCACCGAATGACCACCCAATTGAACATTTGGGTGGTCTTTTCATCTAGTAGCATTCGAACGCTCCGACGGTAAACATGTCTCAGTGCTCGTTTAAAAACTGCAAAAATCACACGTCTAGGACGCTAAAAAAGGATGGAGTTTCTTATTTTTGCTAAGTATTAATATTATCATTATATTATTGTTAACATTGTATTGTAAATACTAATATTTTTTCAAGAAATCATCGTAAAATCTTTATTTTAAATTAAGTCGTAACAAATAGCAGGCGATATAATGCAGCTCAATTGTAAAGACTCTTACTAAACGTATTAATCATATTTACGCATGTCCACTTAAATTGTTTGGGTTATCCGCGTTGACTCTGTTCCATTTGTTGGAGACGCTATTATAGTTCTTATTTTTTTTAATGCGAGATTTGATTTTTGTTTTCATTTACCTGACTGCGCGATGCAAGGGAGGGTTATGTGTTTATTAGCCTATGTATGAAGAATTGACCTAAAATAACTGCCACTAACTGCATAAGACTACTTGAAAAGTGACTTGTTTGGAACTTGTTAGTTGTTTTTTATCAGTCGGGTTTTTTGATATTCCCAATATTTTTTTGTGGTTGTTTAGTCGGGACTTTGAAAATATTCAATTATTTTTAGCTTTCCTCGTGATCCAGTGAGGTGTGGAGAATGGATATCAGTTACAGCACGTCAAAGATCCGAAGAATTCTTCGATCCGAAGTATTTCTTTTTATCGACATTTGTAATTTATTATGAACAATATGTCAAAAAATTGGGACAATAATATTCTTTGATTTTTGTATATTCTTCCTCACTAATTTATATTTTCTGAATGTAAAGTTCTGATTTATCTAAAAATACCAAAATCGCTAATTGTATGCCTTTAATATTTAAGGCGTTGCCTAAATTCCTAGTAGATTCCATCATCAGAACGAGGATTAGATGTAAACAGGACAAACTTGGGAACAAACCTAATGTAATGAATCATCTCAATCGGTCGATTCGTCTTCGACTTATGGGTGGTGTGCAACATAAAAATAAAAAATAAATTATAAATACGCGACGCATTGAGTAACCTCCTCCTTTTTTTGAAGTATGTTAAAATACCATACATAATAATTTACAGTACAAACAAAAAATATTGTTCTGGTTCGTCTCCACTCGTTCCTTGTGCTAGTGGCGAGCCTCGGTTGTAAAATTTTATTACTTTTTTTTGACACTTAGTAATTGTTACTTTAAAGCATGCGTATAAGGTTGAAATTGTTTTGATGTATGTTGAGCAGCGAGTACCGGTCGTAAAATTTTATTGCTTTTTGCAATAGCTTTGTGAATACGGCTTTAAACCTTGCAGGTAAGGTTGAAATTACATTAATATAGATTTATTTTACCTAAACACAATTGGCGACATTTTTAAGAGAACTTTTGTATGAGATTGTGTATCTAGTTCTTTATTAGTGATCGATGGGTTTCTGTTACTAATTCATGTACCTATGTTTAATTATTGTGTTTTACTTTGGTTTTATTCTTGTTTAAATAAGACTGACTACTCATTCTGTATCGAATACTTTATTTGCCGTGAAGAAGCGTGTTAAATTTCCGCTCTAACTATTTTTTCCGCACTAGGGCATCGTGTCAATACCGGAGCAGTCTCCATAGCGACTGTTTTGTTCTTGAAGTTGTGTCTGCTTACGGCAAATGTTCGAAGGAGAAAGTGCAAGAGTCAGAGGATATTGATACTTGAGTAGCAGAATTAACCATAAACTTTGATAATGCGAGGCGAGGGTTCAGAAACGTCTAATTTTCAACATTGTTTGATATAAAGCAAAGGTTAACTAATCTTAACTAAGAATATAAATGAGAAAGTAAGTTTGTTTATTTGCTACATTTTCACGCCTCAACCACTGACCCGATCATCATGAAATTTTGCTTATACTTTGTCAGGTGTAGGTACCAGAAACCGACATAGGGTACCTTTCATCCCGAAAAAAAGTTCTGGTCCCGAGAAAAACGACAATAACGTTCTTATGATAATAGATGGCGCCACGTGTCTACCGAATTGATTGACAAAATGAACGCGAGCGAAGCCGCGGGCATTAGCTAGTAATAAATAAGTAGGTATTACCACATTGACTGATGATTGTTGCAGGCGCACAAAGTTTTGCCAGTCTGCTACTCTATCAATACAATTAGGTAATAAGTACGTGGATTGAGGACGTTATAACATAAAACTCAATTTATGTAAGTACTTTTTTTGTACTTAATAATATGTTTAGTGAATGTTACTATATACCTAGTGCTGATGCAATATTTACATCTTCAAGTACCATTTGGCCTAAAAGAGTTTGTGGTTGAACAATTGTATACAAACTCTTTATGTCATTGAAAGAATTTGTAGAAATACGCTTTATCCCTTTAACGACGACCTAGGTATTTGCTCCAATTTAAAAAAAGCTAATCCCATCACAGTTCATTCTTAGCACTACATGATTTCACATAATGCTGACACATTTACGCTAAACGTTCCAGGTAAGAGAGTAGGAAAAGCATAACTCCACGGAGATGCAGCTATCATAAGAAACGTGGCAATTACTTAGTTCGCGTCATAGAGCTCATAGATAACGTTAGTGCGTCGAACCTCCTCGTAGATAGGGCTACCAGCAGATGAAAAATTAAAAAGTCCTGACAAAAAACTTTATTATCATAGTCGTAGTAGGTTTTGTTCCAAACGTCGCTATGTGTGTATTAACTATTTGTGCAATTGATTCAAAATCTAAACACGAAACTGGATTGTTTTTTTTTTCATAATTGTGTTGATGTTAATTACGTTGAGTATAAAGTAAATAAGATTAAAGTTTTTGTTTTTGTTGATTGTATAAAACAACCTCTAAAAAAAAACTGAAATAAAGATATCAGGAGCTTCATTTCTCTTTTGAAGTCGGTGTGGTTCTTGTTTTCGAGTCGATGTTACTCGTAATAGACGTAACTACATATTTAAGAATCATCAAATAAATCGTCAAATAAATAAATAAAATAAAATTATGTAAAATGAATTGGGACCAGAAAGTGCCCAATCGCGCATCAGTAGCGTTTTAGGTCCTCAGAAGTGCAGGTGTATGATATTATGGTAACCCTACATGTGAAAGGCCCTGGGCCGTACAGGCGTAGAATATTCCGCAGTGCAACAGTTCACCACCCCGCGTGCAGAGGTCGCTCCGTGCGGCGGGAAAGTGTCGGATGCGTCAACTTTGCTTATGCAATTTGATTTACGGGCAGTTAAACGGCTAATTGGTTACTTGGTTTCATGTATGACTTGTTTTGAAATATGTTAAGAATTAAGAAGCGCCGCAGGTCTTTATAGGTCTTTTAACTTTCATTTCTAATTAAGTCTGATATTTTTGCGTGAAGGTCATTCCTCATTAAAATCAATATTGGCTCGTTACTAAGAACTCAATATTAAATTCTTAAGCACTTTTTTTTATTCGTTTAATTATATGAAAGCATTAACGATGAAAATGGGAATGTAGGTACATGACTTCTCATTATGTATTGCTTTAATTAAGTTCAGCCTACTAATACCATTTAAATGGCAGATAAGGCGTAGATATTGTTTAGTTTAATTCTAATAGCAATACGGATACGGGGTAACTAGTGAAATTATCTTTAGAAGTTCGATTAGGTTCTATTCTCATAACATTGCGAGGAACAAGCAAGCAAACCAGTAATGCGAAATTGTAAGAGCTAGCGCGCACGAGATCCATTTGTCAACGTGACTGTTTTGTCACTCTTATCGAGTCTTTGGATATGATTGTATGGAGATGCGTGGACGCTACACGTGACAACCTGGTGACTTCGTCCGCCGACCCGCGAACACGTGACAGAAGCTTTTTGTCACGGTAACAAAGTCAGTCGTACCTGCTAGCTTTAATTGTACAGAAAGCTAGCTAGCTGTAGCTTAGCGCAAATAATCAGATGAAATAAGACAGCTTAGTAAGAACTAACGTTCTAAAATCCGTAACCTTGTCGCTACGCGGTTACGAATTTCGTAGCAACTTCGTAGGCTCAAAATAATCCACGATCTAAAACTTCTTCAAACCATTTGGTTTCTTTAAAGTACAGAACAATAATTTGATAAAAACTAGTATAATTAACAAACACAATTGCACCAGCACTAGCACTAGTTACAAGATATTTTGCTAACAAAATGGACTATATTGTTGTCTGAATTTGGTAAATAAATAATAATTATATGTTAATCGTCCATAAATAGCATTAAAGACAGGCCTGAAACCACGTGGGGATAATCTGCTAAGTTTAAACATCCCCTCACTTTGGTTCTTCGACATATTAATATAAAAATATGATACTCATCTACCAAACTAATGACGCTACAAAAGCCGAGATCAAATTACTTGCACGAGGGGTTAAACTCCCATTAGATGTGGGTAGTGTTTAGTCTACGTAATGGTAATTAGAACGCCGAATATAGACGCAATATCGTCTATTGTGTACCCACGCTCGATTCAATTATTATTTTAACAAGATACTGCAGATAATTGGCTGTAAACAATGGTAGGCCAATAACCTTTTAATATTACCTAGTGTAATATAGAACGTATCGTTAAGATTCATATTAAGATAGTTATTATTGTAAAGGAGAAATGTTAAGTTGTCGTTCTGTATAAGACGACCTCTTAAATAATAATATATAATATAATATCCTTGGACATTTCACACAGCGCCATATCGTCCCAAGCTAAGCAACCTAATGCTTGTGTTATGGTAACGAGATGGCTGATATACTACTTATATACATTTTTTTTGTAAATACATACATATTATAGATAGAAAAACACCCAGACTCGTAACAAATACTTGCAGATCGTACAAATATTTGTTCCGTGCGGGAATCGAACCCGCGACATAGTGCGCAGCAGTCAATCGCTCAACCACTGCGCCAACCGTGTCGTCAATGTTGTACCACTTTTGACAACAATTATTCCAAGTGACCAGAAACTTCACGAAGGTTGAAACTGTCTTACTGTCATTTAGACTTTGTCGTGTTGTGACGTGCCAGTGAAATTCTACCCTAGGGTAATAAAACAATTACGAGGTGGACTATAACAAATTAGTAGGTACTATTATTTATTCTAAAACTGGTACAGAAGTGGAATTGGCTCAGAATTTGTCGGTGACAGTAAACTGTTGTCAGTTCCCGTTTGACATAGAAAGTAGAAACAATGGGACCAGACTGATGGATTATTCTAAGATATAAGTTTTTGAGTGACCTGCTATTGTTTAACTTAGTCACACAATACGTTAAAATAAAAAGCTCTGAAAGTCACTGATGTCCTACATTCCACAAAACACAAGTTTTAGCTAGAACCATAAACATCAGACACAAAGCCTTATATTCAGCAGACAGAAATAAATGCTTACTTCAACACGTTTCAGGCAAATTCTTTAGATAGCGTATATCACAAAAAAGGAGTAAAATGGAGTCCCTTGATACGAAGTAAGTACAAAGTACGCAATGTATTTTTTAAACATGACAGTCGAGATTGATAGTTTGCTAGTGAAAGTGAAGTCGTGAGACGACTGCAAATAAGCGATAGGCTTTTGAACAAATCCGGAGGTCGGAACTAAGGGCAGCTAAGGGCGTTATCACACTGACGATTTGTCAGCGTGTTACCAGCGTGGCGATTTTTAACGTGCTCTTCGCGGGTGCAAAGCAATCTAGCCGCGACTACGCGACGAGTTCTTCGCGTTTTTCAAAATTATACACTAGCTTGTCTCACTGTCTCTTGTCACGGCAATAGCTCTCGTTAAGCCAATGCGGCGAACACGTTACTCACACTCGGCGTAGTCGATTCGCATACACGCAGTAATCGCCTCGCTGAAAACACGCTCTCTAATCGCCAGTGTGATAAGACCCTCAACCGAACGTTTTTGTTACTACACTTTACATTTTCGTCGGAACTATGTAAGTTTGGTACCCGAATTTGTTATTCAAACGAATGAATTTTCTTTTTCTTGTCGTATTCAAAAAGATGTTTATTTGCTCGCCTTTTTTCTGAGGAAGGATCGTTGACCGCGTTTAATGAATTATGAAGATTCTGTTCAGTCGTATTAAAATAACCTACGTTGCCAGCGTTCAAGATCTCCACAGTAAAAACTGTAGTTTTTGAACGTTCTGAAATGAATTAAAAGGATGACGTGAAATAATGTTCAATCCTTTTAAAGATACGCTATGTAGGTACATGAACGTTAAGTGATAATTTTGATCGTATTTATAAAGGTTTTTCCCGCAATCAATCACGATAAAGTGTAAAGCCGTATGGCAAGTTTTACGGATATCAAAAGTACACAAAGCTCACCTTGTACATAAAGTTACAGCTGTCTTTTTAGTCATAATATTACTTTGAAAGGTGCACCGCCGGTCGGTAATATAAAGAGTCTTAGTTCGTGATAGCTCATGAGTAGGATTCTTGAACCCTGCGTGCGGTGTCCGATAATAAATAACTAAATCATTAATTATTCCTACGCCGCAGCGCGAGCGGCGATGTGAAATATTTAGAAAACGTCCTCCTACGCCCAATTTGCGTGAGAAAGCTGCTAAAGAGCGGCGCTAAATTAACTTTTGCAATTAATGTGGATATTCGAGATTACACAAACGCCCTACACGCATTTGTGCCGTAGGCGGTTCACGTTAATTTCACTTTTAATTAAATCCTTAAGAAGTAAGAAAAAGAGGCTGAACCTTTAAGATATCAGCTAATAGCCTCCGACATTTATAACGTACAGGAGTAACCTTTCACACATTTGTAAAGCTGAATATCTTGTTTCTGCTACATCATTCTCTTGACTGGCAAGAACCAATCATCATTTATTACGACTGTCGTGTGGTTTTCTTGTTTTATAAGTCTAAAATTACCAACAGTCGTCTGTTAGTATCAGTGGGATCTGAACCACATCATGTCGTAGCAATAAATCTCCTACTTTGAATATTTATACGTTGGATCGAGCTTGCCAACGAATGTTGCCCTCCTTGCCTTAACCGTTGAGCGTGTATCAACGTTTTCCACTCGTAAATATATCGGAGCGTTCACAAAGCAATAGTCCGTGAACTGTTCGCGAACTGTATATGTACTTTGTACTTTTGGCTTTCAAATTAGGCGCAGTGCAAAACATAGGTACTCATTGTATTTTGTAATGCGATGCTCTGACTACAACGAGCCTCGTGTAAGGTGAACAACCTAAAGTTGTCGTTATCTCGACAAGTAGACACACTACATTAGACATGTGACATCATTATTGTGACAGCACGGTAAATGTTTGTCCTGTTTGTTGTGTATTTCGTTTATCAGTTTGGATATAACAAAATCTTGCTTTTGCTCTTTGTGTGAACACGTGTGGTGTATCAATTGAAATTTTGTCACTTATAGATTTCCGACAATAAAACAAAGACGTCCATTAAAGTGCCACATTTAAAACATTTAAACTGCCTACAAACAAACACTTAAACGCCATATTGTTGAATCAATTAGTGCGTAATGTTAATGTTGATAATATACGATGCAAACACGAACATCAAGAAGTCAATAGACCTATCAGCATAAAATATGGATCTCACGAAGTAATTTCTCTACAATGAAACCGCCAGTGGGTGTAATGTAATCAACTGTCACGATTACCGCCCATTAAGAATCGATAAGACGGCCAACTGGCCAGTGAAACTCGCTCCTCCTAATGAAGCTGTTTGAAGGGTTTTGGCAAATGTTGGTGGCAGTAAAGACGTCGGTATTACCACTATGTCGTGCAAGATTTGACGAGGGTTCAATGTCATAGCCAACTCTCCCAAGAAAATTCCACAGTGCGTTGACTTGAACAGTTGAGCTTCAGTTCAAACTGATGTCTAGTGCTAACTTGTCTCAGCAACGAGAACAGTTCGTTGGTAAAGCGATTTGAACTTTGATCCCAACAAAACGTATTTGAAATGAATGGGAGGTAACGTTCTGGTGTGGGACGTTCACATTTATTTTAGAACATGTTCATTGTTCAGTGTTATTTCAAAAAACAAACAGTATGCATTCAGGGTTTTGATTTTGAAATATTTTATTAGCCGTTCTATACGCTGTTCTGCTATAAATCATCAGGTAAATCAGACCGAATCTATTAAAATCGAACAACAGGCAAGCTTTACAAATCTTTACAATTTTATTGGCATAATAAAACTTCAATTACTGACAACTCATATAATATAAGAAAAATATGGTTCTCTGAACGCTTTTCTTTGATCCAAATGCATGTGTTCGGAAATCGAACAAAAGGACATGCCAGCAAAAAAATAATCTATTGAGGAAGCTAAGCCGACGTTTTTGCGGCTTGCTATTAATCGTGAGGCATTGATTGCGGGCGACGACGCGTCGCGTCGGCTGCCCAGGAATGACCATTGGCGCAGGTGTAGGCAGGAAATAACGCCATTTATGGGCAAGGCAGCCGCTCTAGAAAAAAAACGTGGCGGTACACACTGACTAAACTCGTGATGAAAGAAAAACTGACGGCAATAGTTCGAGGAGGGAAAAAGAAGTATTAAACATGCAAAATCGCTGGCAATTCAAATTGAAAGGCGAGTTGAAAGCTTATGATTAAATAAAATTTTTGGCGAACGGTGTATGGTTTTTATGATGTAACAAAAAACGTGACGACTTCAATCTATAAACGTAAGCATTTCACAAAAAAAACTTGCGAGTCGATTCTATGGGAATTTGTTTATGGGTTCTGATGATTTTAATGAATGCTCGAGCGTTTTTTGGCAGTAAAATTTAATCCAGTAAGCCAGTTAGACAGCGCAATCAGATAGCAGTTAAGTGTGCTTAGCAGCAATCTACTTGTTACCGTGTTACGTTTTTTGCTGCTATCAAGATTATCTCTCTTCATATTATATTTTATGAATTCCTTGATCTTAGTACAAATGACTCTCTATGTATTCACGTGTAATAGTTTTATTTACGTATAATAAAGCATAGATAAAGCCAGCGGTGTGTTGTATGGTCTTAACAGTCGTAAGATGCGGCTTGAGATTATAGCAGGAAAATGCCAGCATGTACCATCACCATACGCAGATCACCAATTCCCAGGATTAGGTCTTTGTAGCGGTTTATGAGAATGTGTCATTTTATAAATGGTCATTTGCTTCCTCAAAAATTCTATAAAAAATTACAAAACTACGGAAGATTTTTAATGCATCTGCAGACTCCTAAAAGACTAGATGTTATATAAAAATTTCAAATACATTTAAATCGTGTATGTACCCACTTATCATAGCGCGTTGTAACCTCTTAATTTTGGCAGCCGCACACTTTACAATGACTATAATCACCGCGAGAGTCGCCTCGTAAATCTTAGTCTAAATTACAGGTTAGCATTTCACGTCACGAGCGAGTCGTCGTTACCGATGACTCAGTTCACATCTAAAGCTGCGTTTAGATAAGACGAACGGAGCTAAGTACAGAGCTAGAACATCTGATAAATTCTATCTTTTCCGTATTTAGGTACTATGTTTAGAATATTCTCTCTTAATAGTCCGATCTCTCGAGACTTAAGATCTCCGAGACTTAAGGCTAAGTTAAACCAATTCTTCGGAGTCTCAATATTTTGCTTCGAAAGTTCTCAGAATTCCGAGATTAGAAGCTGTAAACGTCCTTGCTTTATATTCCTTTATTCTAAACACACCTTAAGGCTTTTACGACTTGCCTACTTATACGAATTAATTAAGTTCATACTGAGAAAATAAAGCTCTTTCATAAATTCAGCAACCGTAATTTGTACAAAAATTAGTATGACTTATGAGTCCTTATCGCGTTAAAAGTTTATTTAAAGTGTTTAATTGTTATGAATCGTTTTTTTTTGTACTTAACTCGGCCGAATTCTCAAACGTAATTCAATGTTCAGTCGTAGATAAGACTCAATTAGTGACTGTCACTGCAGGCTAGTTTAGAGACTGAAAAACTATTCAGAACGTCTTAAAATTAAGTATTATTTGAATTTGAGGTTAAATGAACCTGTCACCTTTTGATGAGATGCTGTATTTGCAGAAATACACGCTCTGTTGTAGAATGAACAGTTTTCCACATAACGACAAATACGTAGTAATAAAAGCCCTAGATTCATAGATGTCGTACAGAATGGACTATCAAATTTTCCACAATAATAATGGCAATGCATGTCTATCACGACACGACATAGCAACATTGCGGTAGGGACATGGATGCAAGTAGCAATATACAATTTCATGTCTACATAATAGACTCATCAAGAGAGAATGTTATTTTACAGCGAAACAGCGGTATTGTGCCAAATACCAGATAATAAACGTACCTTTCCAGCCGCTTTGCCATCTAGGCCTTTTAAGTAACGGGCTAGGTGAATTCGCTAATATTGTAATGAATATACCGCTCTAAGCGCTTTTCGGATTGGAAATGTAGTTGGTAAGAATTGAGCTTATGAGCAATGAGCTTAAACGTATGCGAACTTGTTACCTGATGTCATAAAATGTGATAAGCTACTACTTTGTAGAAAACGTTATACCCTGGTAAATGTGCATTTTTAAGGTAAACAATATTCAATTTTGTTGATATTCCAATTCAATTATTCCATTAGGTATATTTTTGATTAAACTGTGACGAGAAGGGAAAGCCCAAAGACAGCTTTTACATAATGGTTTATGAATATTCATTTAATTAACGACCTTTTTGGTATCTAAAGTCGGCTTGACCTTTTTTAACGAGGAAAAGAATTAAAGTAAAAACTTGAGTTTATAAGTTAATTAGTGAGTGTGTCAAAGAGGCCCCGGATTCGATGCAGACGAGCTCCGAGTGCGGAAACGAGGCTGCACCGACAATCGTCACCGCGAATTCGATTCGGGTCGTCTTTGGGTCACGATTGTGATGCAACGACAAATTCGATTTAAAATTCTGCGTTTAATTTAACTATACGCTACTTTCCTTGACTAACGAACTGAAAAGATCTGAAAACTAAAAGATAAAACGGAAACAGTGTATTTTTTTTCATTCGTAAATTAATCCGGTGTGAAGAGTCCCATATTCTAAGCCCAACGCTTCCACGTTAATAAATTATTTCGTAGAACGTCTAATCCAGAAATAGAGGCATAAACAAAACAGCACGATGGGCTCTTCGAAGATAGGTCGTCGACCCACAACAGCTGTGCATCGAAAATACTATTCGAGAGTAGTTGACGTGCATCAAGCACCACACACTCACACTCGTTGCCTACTTTCGAAGCAGCAGTTACAGGCCAGACGTGCCAGCGAGCAGCCAGCCAGCCGATGGAAGATAATTAACAACGAAATTGTCCGGAGACAGCTAGACGCCTTACTTCTGTGGCCCGCGTTGCATTACGCTCCGCAATAATAACACACCGCTCAGCCGACACAAGGCAATTAAAAAAAGTTGGAACGCCCATTTCCCACACATTACTGGGTGAATGCTGCGACTATATTGCAATATGAGCACTTAATGCTACAGGCCACAGAAGGACCCGCGGATTCTGAGCCAGGGGAAATTGTTTGAATTGAGGTGAAAGCAGCCGCGGTGAATCCGGCAATTACCGGATAGTAATGACTGTAATGACAACAATATTGCAGAAACTGAGTGCAGGCTGCAAAACGGCGAGTCGATTAGGCAGTTTCCAAACAACTTTATAGTGTAGGCGCCGACTGACTACTAGGCTCACGCTCTGATTTGCATATCGCCAACGAAAGTGTAGCGTTGAGTTAGATCGACCTACATACCCGCACCGAAGCACACGCCGCGCCGGTAGCGGTTGCTAATTTTATACATGCATACTTTTAAATACTTAAATTAAACGGTTTTGGTGTCTTACATTGGCGAATTAAATGTAGATAATCGTATATTTCAAGGTTAGATTATAAATGAACTAGAAAACTAGAAGTACATGCTGAACGGCGTCGGTTCAAGCAACAGGTATTAGATGATCGAAAACCGGTCCATTTGAATATTAGTCGCTCTAGTTGTAGCGTCTCGCTCCCGATTGTCGTGCGAAAAGATCGCATGAATTCCCGACGCGAATCGGCAGCTCTCTAATGGACCCTCGAGACAGCGTGGAAATCAACTTTTATGGATAAATGCGTTGCTAATCGGTAGCAAACAAATTATAGATTGGTAAATCCAACAGCGCGCAGCGGGGTAAAGTGGGCCGGTGAAAAAGTGAAGTTTCGTCAAATGCACCACTTACCTAATTTACGAGAGCGGAACCGAAGCCAACGGAAGCATTGTGTCGGAGCGCTCAGCACTGATCTATTGTGGGAAGTGTATTAGATAACGTGCTCGCGAGAGCGCGCACAAGACAATCACAACGATTTCGCGTTCGAATTTGAAGAGTGAGAGCGATTTCTCGCTGGAAAACTGGGCAACGAACAGAATCAAACAGTGTATTCATCATCACAAATATCATTGGAGTATTCCATAATTCGTTAGTCGAGTCCTATGTAGAAGAGTAGTCGAAGCATATAGTCGACATAAATCTTATTCAGGTGACGAATTTAGGACTCCATGCTCAGGCGCTTGCAACAACAAGACCGACTCGTTTCAGTTTATTATGATTTTCATAATATTTTCCATTAGACACGTAAAGATCAATGATTAGGGGAGGTCGGAACTCGGAACGCGAAGTAAGATAAGATCAGGTGCGCGTGAGACCGATACATCGCTGGTAGTCTTCTTAGAGCATATCAGGGTTCACACGGTCTTGAGACTTCGTGTTCTGTCACACACCTACGCAAGTCTAATGTTTTGACATGAATCATAGCCTGGAATGCCTTGAACATTACTAGTTTTAAAATCAGTTTGTTTTCTATTATCATAACTAGATCGTAAGCAAAATTATTTGTCTATAAATCATCAGCGCATTCAGGTAAACGTTTGATCGTACGGCTCATAGGTAATCCTGTCAGTGGTCCATTAGGCCCGCGCGCAGCGCCCGGCGTGGGTGCCACAATACCACTAACGAGAGGCCCGATATCATCTGACAGACAGGGGGACATTAGTTAATGCCCAAGAACCAACACAAAGCGGGATAGATAAGAAAAACCGTACAAAAAGTTCAACTGTGGTCTACAATGAAAGAATGATGAGTTCTGGCGTGGCATATACAAAAGATTGTGAAACGTCATGCGCTGCACAATGGAGAGAGCGACACGAAGAGCGAGCATCATGCATTACTAATCATGGTAGCATGCGTCTCATAACAATCTGAGCCAGCTTCAATGCACTGGCTGTGCGATAAGCACGACACGACACTAGGAGGCGACTGGCCACACAATTTACAATTTGTATAATTTATTTATTTGATACCAATTTTTATTCAATTCGTTAGCACTTCTTCTATTGCATTCTACGTGATTCTAACGTCTTCTGATCAGTTAGAGTATGTCAAATCATTCCTCGCAAACTCCATCAAATGCAAAACTTGCTCATATCTGTTTTAAAAGCAGTTACGACATACTTTGAGGCAACTCAATAGATTGCACTAAATGAGTTTCATTCATTAGCATAGTTATGTGGAACAGGAATTCGGATTATTCAGAATAGAATCTAGTCTTGTATTACTACGGTCTACGTAGCCTTAGGCGTGGTTAAGCTTTAATTGGAATTGTCGGTGCAGACAAATAACTAAGATGGAACTTACATGAACATCTTTCAACATAAATTCACTGGACACAAGGCGTTATTAAGATTAAAACTTGCTTCTTCATTCTAACGTACCGGAGCACTAACTAAATTACTTACCACGGAGCGACGATAATCACATACAAATGGGACATTGTCGCAGAGTACAGTGGACAAAATGCAATTTGTTGCAACATAATCTACATTTAATTCATATTCATGGGGTATTATACACAAGTTGAGCGTTTAGCGCACGCGCCTGAAAATGATAGCATTCGTAAAAGCGTTTGTAGCGGCTATTACGACACATTTCATAGTCGCTTTCGACAATACAATGTCTAATGTAAAACAGAGTGATTCTGAATTGTCTTGGAAGAACGTTTCATCTGCAAGATTGCTGTTAGGAAACAAAAATTATTATGTGTAGGGAAATGTTTTGAATGAAATAGAACATTGATAGGTAGTGGAGTGTTATTTTGCGGTATTAATATTGGATATCTTCTTTGTATCTCGTATATAATCAAAAAAAAAATGAAAATTGCTCAATAATAAAAAGAAACCATGACATCGATAAAAGCCTCCAAATGAACATCAACTTGGCAAGTTTAATGCGCGGATATTTCAAATGGTGATGCAATCATCATCATCATTTCAGCCCAAACACGTCCACAGCTGGAGATAGGCCTCCCCCAAGCCAACAGCTGACCAACGGCTTCCTGTGGCCTTTTCAAGGTCATCGGCCCACCTCAGGGGAGTTTTGCAACACTACATCTTCCGGTACGCGGTCTCAGCCCAGAACCTTTCGGGTCTATCGGCCATCTTGTCTGAGAGCAATGTGCTGCCACACTGCCCAATTAAGGTTTCAAAGAAGAATTGCTTCATCGGCTATGCGATTACCTTAGTTCTCCTCCAGATCACGTCGGAAAATTCAACATGCAACCATTAGAGATGCTAAAATATATCTGTTTCGCCACACTTCATCTGCGAGAAGGATGCTTTACTGTTATGGAGGTCGCATCGCAACGCATCGATTGCGGTACAATTACATGACTCGACACTGCTATAATTTACTATCATTATTCCGCACTGTACATATTTATGTGTCGCATACATTTCGAAAGCCGTGCTCCGGGATGATTTAAGACAAATCTGGGCGTATTTCGATCGGAAACAACGCAATAACAATTAATCGATGTCAGCGCCCGGATACTGAATGCTGCTGGAAAACTAAGATTAATGTAGTAGGTAAACACGAAATATCTCGATACGATTAAACTAATGACCGTCTTCGTTATAAATAACGTCTATATAAAATAGTTTTACAAGTCATTAAGGAATCTACTTACTATAAAACGATTCAGTTGTATACTCGTTTAGGTTGTCGAAGATAATAAACATGGTAGATTTAATGTGAAATCAATTAACTGGAAAAGAAATCAGCTAGAAAACGAACAGCACAACATACGAAATTAATTTCTTCCTATATTTAATTATTGTTATACCCGTGAGATTCTCAGTTATTAATTTGGGATGTGAAATAAGTCTGACGCCTTCTAACCATGGGGATAGGCATTGAACACCAACTTCTATAGTGTATTTTTTTCCGTCGATATTTCAGCTCATAAACGCACATGATTGTGTGAAGCAGTGATAGCCTAGTGTTACGACCGTCGGACTGCCAAGTATTAGGTCTCGAGTTCGAACCCAAGGCACGCACCTCTGACTTTTCAGATTCATGTGCGTATTGTATAATTATCACTTGCTTAACAATCGGTGAAGGAAAACTTCGTGAGGAAACCGGCATGCCTGAGAGATGTTTCTCAACAGTATGTGATGCTAAGTCAGAGGCCCATGGCCAGCATTAAAACTCTGACACCAGGTTAGTCACTAACCACACGAAAAGAAGAAGAACGCACATGGTTTCGAGAACTACGCACCTGACCTTACTGAAGAACACCTACAATAAGGTTAAATTCCTAGTTCATCCCATACCGGCGTTGCCACTCACATCTGCCATGTTCAGGAGTGACATTTTCGGGTCGGTATAAGATAGGATATGATATGTTAATATGTGCAGTCCAGTTGAGGTCGGTTGTACGTCGGTGCACACAGCACAAACAACGACCCACCACTGCGCTCTAGATACATTATCCGCGAGCCTCGTTTACTTTTTCATCTCCTCTCGTTATAGTTTAAATCGTGACTGTATTATAATTTAACTGCGACATACACGGAGTTACCAAGTCTAGCCTAGATTTGATGTGGACTTGAATATTAATAGGATTAGACGTTAATGGATACTATGAAGTATCTCGTAAATACTGAGATCGAATCCGGACACAATCATTTGCAGTTATCCAAGGACAATAATTACTAGAAAGTGGCGAAAATTGAGAATAGTGTAAGGCTTGCAAAGCAAGGTCAGTTTAATAACGAAGTAATAAATCTGAAAAGCGCAATATATGGTAGGTTTTATAGACAGTCGGAGTTGCGGTGTGCAAGCGCATTCGCCTCACTTTCACACTTTCACTGGGGCGACGCCCCCGCGAGGCGCACGCGCTCCGCACCAACAATGCGACCGAACGTTGCAAAACTGATTATTCAACACACACGCCAACAAAAATCAATGAAACGGGACCGCAATCAGCTATCGATATGTTATCCGATAAAAAGATCCCGGACCTCGAAATGCATCACTAAACGATTTTTTCAAAAACTCAGCGTGAAATGGTGAAATCGTTGAGCTGAGTCACGACCTTTCTTATAACAAGAGTGAATAAGACTATAATCCAATTTAGATAACTGCGGATTGAATTTTTGGAGATGCTCTTAATGCGCGTGCAGGAAATAAATATTGCGACCGAATTGTTGACTTGTTACTAGTTGATATAACAGTACATGCTCGTGATGGCCGAGATAAGTATCATTTGGAATTACACAAAAACAACGAGTTCGACAAAAGGTATAAGCACTGAGTAGACAATAAGGTTTTACAGAGAATGGGACCATTGAGCAATCAACGGTAAAAATAAGCGAGTAACGCAACGCAGAACAGATTGAACGGTAACAGGGGCAAATAAAAATAATTTGAATCCTTTGTCTTGAGTACGCGGAGCGCGCATCTTGCGTATGGTAGCAATTACATTGTAAAACGAACCGTATTTTAATGTAATTAAAATCAGCATTTATACGGCGAAATCACGAGTACCGCACAAACAGAAACGCACATGGCGCGCATATTACAGATAATCGCGATGCATTCGAGTGAACGTCGAATCACGGCGTGTCTGAATCATGCCCCCTATCCGTATGTAACCTTGTTTAGTTCGAAGGCTTTTTGTGTACCTATTTATTTTTACTTCATGTCGGCTGCGGTCGGCCGACGCGGCGTTGCTTCAAGGCCCACTTGTCCCTTCAGTTCTGAATACTGACCCGGTTCACCTCCAAAGATACAAGTTTTCAATGCACTACAGTAGCTCTTTTGTGCATGATTGTACAAAAAAGGACCACGCTATGAGGAAGGGCGCGCTGTGAGAGGTTCTCAGGGGTATAATTGCATCCAGTTTCAGAGTTCAAGCTAAGATTACCGAGATGCAGTTGTAAAAATGTTGAGATCTACAATACAACTTGGTATTTCGAACTGCATTTAGTCGAAGGTGAGCAATTTAGCTGCGGTATTTCCTTGCAAGGAATTTCGTCATGCTTGCCTAAATGCAATTAATTACTTATTAATTAATTATTATTGTAAATATAGACAAAGTTAATAAATGAGAAACGGTCTTAGAAAGTACAGCTATTATTTTATCTCAACTCTTGTTACGCGCAGCAAACGCTTTCGTTGCACCTGAATTGGAATCGACTTTCAATTACTACGTAAATTGCTGTTGCCTTAGACTTTCCACTTCTCCATATTGTAGCATTATTTTTTTGTTTAGACTCTGCTGGTCTTTTGTTACGACATTGTTCGATTTTCTTTCAGTTCGATTCTATTCAGACCGCCCGTCGAAATGGACCAGCTTTACTTGCTTTGTCAACATCATTTTTTTTGAAGGAACTAAATCATGTTTTAATGTGCGGCTTGCATTAGTCATTCTTACATAATTCTTTCTTCGAACTATAACCGCCAGCCATTTCATTCTGCTTATCGATCCTTGCAGTTGTGAATTCAGCCACATGCTATTTTCCAGTAATACGTTCTTGTGGTGCAAAACATAATTTGCAGTCCGTCCGTCTGTTAGAAAATACACGTACATTTCGATCTTAATTAGATGGTGCAAGATAAGTACATTATGCAAACAGGTCTTTTGTGTACAGCCGTGGCACAAGGACAATAGTGGTATGAATTGGTTAAATACAGATCATTGTGCTGGCACCGGCATCAAAAGGATCTCTTTGTATACGGAAAACAATAACACACGTCTGTTTTGGACCACATGAATGCTAAACAGATGACTTTAATAAATAATCTTAATAGTTCATCGTGTAACAGAATTTCTAGTGTATACTATCGGATCTATCAGTTCTCATTCCGGTATCTATTATAAGTTAGTTAGCATCAACATCCCGTTCGACATTGACTACAAAAACTCGATTGTTTTGCAATAGTTTCGATACTTGTGGGAAATCGATTTTGACAATAGACTTGGGGCATGCAATAACGTGAATTGTATGTAGCCGCTTTGTCAAAGAATATTGCGGATATTTATCGTTCAAAGTTCGTCGTTCCGTTAACATGTTTATGTGACAACCTGTCTTTTTCACACATACCGTAAAAACCGGTTCATATTATGAAATGTTTGGTTTTCCCTTAACCCTTAGGGGGTTGCTGGGGTCCAATAGCTTCATATAAAACCAGAAGTTTGCGGGCTCATTAACAAGCGCTCGAACTTTATCCTTAAACAAGGAGTAATCACGCAGGATGTAACGCGAATGTGGGAAAGCCTTTACCATTTACCCATGCCTCCGGAGTTCGGACGTGTCATTTTGACAGAGCATGTAGGGTACACAAAAAAGGGACAAAACAACTAAAATCGGATCAGAAAAAAACTGTTCTCATTTCAAAAATTGGACGCGCCTGTTCTGTTAATGGTTTAGCCGGACGTTGCTAATTGCGTAAGAGGCGTACGTAACGAGGTCTTAATTGGAATGCGCCCCAATTAATGTGGACTACGTTCGTTCCGTGCGAGTCCATTTTGGAAATTGGAACGTATGTTTACGCGCTGGTTCCCGGGTGAATGGCCGGCGGTGAAAGTCGGGACGCGGATATGGGTCAGATGGTCATTTACCCTCAGGTAACAGCCGATGTCGCGTCTTTTATAAATACTCCACTAAAGTCATGGAATGGTGTCACATTATACCAGCCCTGGGTTCGAGGTAAAACTTGTGCCTCGTCACAGTTTACATGCGTGTTTCAATCGTGCTTTTCAACTTATAATTTTTGGGGTCGGCTAATACCTTAAACTACTTGAGCATCTTTTTATAATTTGGACAAAGGATGACAACTGACTGCCAGTAATGTATTATCAGTTCCATTTAGCAGTGAACAACTGTTGGAAACTGATAATAAACCACACAATAGTAATATAGTGTTAGTACTCGCATTACTGCATTTAGTCCGACTTTACGGACCGTATCGTTGGCCGACACTAAAGCTTTTTGTAACAGTAAACAAGAAAAACGGTAGATATTACCATTTATTTGATTTTCTGAAATCGACCCTATTAAATATACGAAATTGTCCTGATTTGAAGTCAAGTGACCGTAATACGAAAACCGCGCTAAAACCGTGTGGCAAAGAAAAAGCAACTTGGCCGTTCTTTTCTCATTTGATAACGTTTTAAAGCATCAAATGCGACAGCTGTGCATAATTTATCGTATTTAGAAACCAGTTTTGAAAAAACTATTAAATGGGTTGCCTCAAATTTCGAGTGCAGCTCCAACTTTGGCCCCATGCGGCGTCGTTAAAAGAATTGATTAACATAATAGTGATAGTAATTATTCTTTCTGTCTGTTTTTGGATCCCTCGACCATGAAGGTGTATGTATGGTAAGGCCTTGATGCAAGGTATACACGTAAAGCTACTAATGTTTTTTTAATGCTCTGGTCACTGTCTATTGTGCTGCTTTATTCTTTAGCTAAGAACTCCCAAAACGGAATCTATTCTTTCGATTAACAAGGTAAGAAGTGCCATAAAAACTAGATACTGTTCCCGCACCGAGTTTCTAATTTACATTAGGGACTCAAGGACAAGCCGTCCGACTTTCACCTCCCACGGAGCTACAAGAGAAAGCCCGCTTTTTCGGAGCAAGTTTTTTCATCCTCTGACCTCTTTCACAATGCGAGATGCGTACGCGACCCGACGCGTCAAGGACACTAACAAAATGAGTTACTGACAAAATTGAGTTATCGCTGCAAGGATATATTAAACTGAGACACGAAATAAAGCAATGTCCTACCTTTGAATAGCGATTGATCAAAGGATAGATAAAAAGCGGATTCCGCGTGAAGGATCGAAAGGATTTGAAACCACTCGTGCGTGCGGCGATCGCTGTAGATTTCGGATAAGGATACATTCAATACATCGAATGATGTTTATCGTCAGCCGTAGCGTTTTAATGAGCACGATGACTGATAGTAAAAAATCTGGTCTCGTATGTACGCTCTCTGTACAATACAATCAGATCACTACGGATTTAGTTTTTTCAAGGCCGTCAACAAACGGAACCGCATTGAATGCGGACGCTTCATTTGACCAGTTGATTTTAGTGCGGATTGCCACCGTATTCGGGCGGAACAGCGATTTTATTGTGGACATAACGCCTTCCCTATTGCAGTCACGTATTACCCGTATTACGACTCGAGTCAAACATAGGGTCACCGTTTTATGTATTTTCCTCTTTGATTATTTTTACAGCGTCATGATCGTTTTGTAATTTTGTTTTTGTTCTAAAGATTTCGTTTATCAGGAAGATCTGAAAAACGATTTAATCGGATACTTATCATTTAATGTCAATGAGGAAGTGACGCGCAATACAACACCTGTATCTACTAAACTAAGAATCCAGCTAAAACAAATCGCTAAGCAAACAAAACAACTTAGCAACATAATATTCGCAAAGTAAATAATAGAAATAAATGAATACTCCTCAATGAGTTGGTTTCGGCCCCTATGCCTTTCAAAGGTCCGGGACCACAAGGTCCTGAGAAATGTCAAAAGACTAAACAATAATAATAAATTAGCAGCAAATCGAAGACGAAGATGAAGAAGACCGGAAGCGTTCTAAAACCAGAAATAGCAAATACAATTGCATGAACTAAAGCAGGAAAGAGATTCTAGGAAAACCTAAAACACGGTAGATAATGCAACTTCGGAAAACGATTCAAAACTTTGTTAAAGCAAACAAATGAGACAATTTGTTGGAAAGTTAATAGTAAATAATCGACTGTTTGGCACCAAGAGTTAGAAAGCGTGTTTCCAACCGCAGGCATGAAATGATTCCTTCTCAGTTAATGAACAGTAATATAAAATAGAATTAAGTAATATGCGAAGCCAGTCCAATAGAAAAGCCAGCCCACAGATAATACGGCTGAGTATTACGTATGCGATGCACAGGTGCCATTTGTATGCGACGACAAAAACGTAATTACCAGTAGGCACCTAGGAAGGCTTGTCTTAGAAGAAATAAACGACAGTAATAAAAATACAATCACTTTCGAATAGCATACCGCTCGAGTTGAATGTCACTTTTTATATGCAAATGAAAAAAATCAACGTACGATAAACAACCTGTTTAAAATACGAAGAATTGATACAGAGGTAGTTTCATACAATGAAATGAAGACGTTACTTTTAAAAATAAATATTCCCCGAACGTCCAGCGCAGGTAACTACATAACAAATAATGGGTTGAAAAAAAAGAGAAAAAAAAGGGTCGGACTATAATAATCTATAACGTGGCGCCTTATTTTGTTGTAAATGATAGGTTTGTATGAAGTTGTGCTTACCGAGTCCGAAAACTCGCGTCTCCCGGGCTTACCTGCAACAAAATAGGGATTATGTAATAAAAATGTTAAATCTATAATCAGATACGTCGGAATTATGAATGGGTATTGGATTCTAGAAGATAAAAAGATATAAACGAATTAACACGGTGAGTATACAAAGTCACACTCACAGCCCTACGTTGAATGTTAGAGGCAGCGTGGGAACTTTTATCAATATCACTGTGATAGGTCATTATTGTGATACAAATATTTTATATGAACCAGATATATAAGTAAGCAACTCACGCTCCGATTGATTTATGCAATATAAAACTCACGCGCTTATTGGTTTAGTGTGTCAAGTCACGATGCTGCAATGTTACCACTACTACGGATGGCGGAAACGAGAGTCGAAAACTAGATACCTACTAATAAATCACTTTTTTATCTAAAGAATTTTGGAGATTAAATCTAAAAGTTTAACCCAAACTCAAATGTAGAATAGTAAAACAACGAAGAGGCAGTAGAAACAGGTCACATTCGTAAAAAAAAGTTGTTGAAACAAGTCAAAACTATATGCACAAGTTTGAAATGAAAGCAGCTTTTCCGATTTAATAAGTAAAATTTAACATTCCCAGCCAGCATGAACTCCAAGAGGCAAAGCAAACAAAACAATAATTCATAGTAGCTGTTCGGACATAACAATAACTTGGTCAACACTCAACAACGCCAACGTCCGCTTTCGGAAGAGTTCGGCTTAAATCAACGTCACAGCGTCCACCGACAAGAATAATGGTGACCATTAACTTTCATCACTTCACACACACGCGAATATTTCAATAAACCCGGATTCGGATGGGACAATGGTTGAAACATTGCTTTATTGCTTTTCGAACGTTGGAATAGCGGCCTTCGCAAGTTAACTTGTGTGTGATACGCTTTAATCATACTGATAGGTGGAAGTACATGAATTTATCATTTATAGAACAGACCTACATGGTTGTGAATTCGTAATATGTTGTTTATTGTTTCTATCTGCGTGCTTATGAGACATAGATGTCCAAATGAAGCCAATGAGAATCAAAGTCAAACTTACAGAGTTTGACTTTGATTACTACGAACGACAGTCTGTAAACATCGTTATTTTTTGTGGGTTTCATGTAAATGGACAGCCGTATTTAATAGAAAATTAAGTGAGTTAACGGTGGTAATTTTAAAAGAATAACTTCGTGAGCTGGCCGAATGAATATTCATGGAACGGAACCATTTGCATGAGTAATTGATAGAAGTAAAACATTACTGTGACAGGTTAATCGTACTAATTGATCTGGGCGACATTATCTTGGACCAAGAAAATGTTGTATGCACGCATAGCGTTAAATGGAAATGTATTAACGGTATTATAATGTTTCACTTATCTCGAAATGGACACTTGAGATTTTTTTTTTGTAATTAATTGTCAGCTACGGCGGAGGTAAAAAGATTAAGAAACGTCGCTACTCGCCGTTATTTCATTAGCAGATCGATCAATAGTTGGCCATTATCATAAATTATGTTCTTTTTATCATCGGATTCTGCCTTCTGGTCCTTGAATAGCCCACCTCATTTTTTTTCAGCATATATCTAACACAGAATACTGTAAGTTATCAAATTCAAATTCAAAGTCTTTATTGCGAAGACTGAATTTGAATTTGATAACTTACAGTATTCTGTGCACAATTTGATGATAATGTGATAGAACAAGTCGTTATGGGTAGTCAGAAGCCCGAAACTCTGACAGCCAGTCTTACTAAGGGGTATCGTATTACCCAGTGAATGCCTTGCCTTGCCATACCTTGGGAATGTAGACATCAGATTGCTATGTTGATAGCATATAATATTAATGAGGTTATAGCTAATATAACAAACTCTAGTATTAGGGACGACTCTGTGTTGCCTAGTTATACTAACAACATAGGGATTAATTATTTTTCATCATGTTGTACGAAGGAGGATCTACCTATAGTACCAACAACCTTGGAGGCCATGAACACTCAGGTCGAGCATTCTCTTCCTGCTAGAACTCAAATGGACATTCTAGACTCTTCGGTTGTAGTTGTGGAGGATACTCTGGATAGTTCTTTAAACTAGTCAGTAGGACAACAGAAGTTACCACTTTTAATAACCAGTTATTATTACTACAAAATAATAAAAAGGTATCTTCTGGCAATATAACTCTCAAAAATAATAAACTGAATGGAGTGCAACATACATTAAAATTATTAAATCAAAATATTCAAGGTTGCTCTTCCAAGTTACTGGAAATAGAATTGTTTTTGGAAAATACCAAGTTTGATGTCATTTGTTTAACAGAACATTGGTTAAAAGATCATCAAGTAGTATCAATTAATTATGAAAATTATTGTGTAGTTAGCCATTTCAGCCGAAAACTAATGATACATGGTGGGTCATTAATATTAGTTAAAAATTCAATAAAATCCAAAGAACGAAAAGATATCATCACACTGTCTGTTGAACACACCATTGAATTGTCCTGTGTTGAGCTAGATAAGCATGTTATAGTATGTGTGTACAGACCTCCAAATTACCAGAATCTATCTGTGTTTGATTCTGTATTGGAAGATGTGTTAAAGAAACTTAGTACTAGTAGCAAGTCAATAATCATATGTGGAGATTTTAATATTAATTTACTAGAAAATAACTCGAATACTGTCAGATTATTAAGTCTTTTTAGGTCATTTGATTTATCCAATGTTTTTATGGAACCAACCCGAGTCACTGCTTCTTCTGCCACTTGTATAGATAATATTTTTTGTAACTGTGAATACTTACACAAAGACATTTTAAATAAGTTGCCATCTGACCACAGTGGACAAACAATAACATTTTGTTCCTATATACCTTTACAAAAAATTCAAATAAGATTTAGGCCAATTACATGTACAAATTTAAACAAATTCAATAACTCTTTGGCCAGTAATTTAGGTGTTCACAATTTTAATAACATATCTGACCCAAGTGAGTTCTACACCGAGTTCTTTTTACTATTAAATAAGCAATTTAATGACTCTTTTCCACTACGAACTAAAAGTATTTTCACAAAGTTTTTATTTAGCGATTGGGCTACTCCAGGTATTCGCAAAAGCAGGGCAAAACTTTTTGAACTTTATGGCCTCAAGCAACATATGAATCATACAAATTTTCATCAGTATGTTGCAAAATATTCTAAAACTTTTAAAAGTGTGTGCAAATTAGCTAAATCTCTTTATATAAGCAACAAAATAAAATCAGCTGATGATAGAATAAAAACTACCTGGCAAATAATAAATAATGAAACAGGTAGGAAAAAGCAGCGTAATACTGAGTTTAATTTAGAGACTGCTCATGGCTGCATCAACTCAGATATAGAAATAGCTCAGGAATTTGAAAACTTTTTTGCTAATATTCCTCTTAAAACTACTGCATCTTTAAATTCCTCAGCAGCGCTTTCTGCTGCTTTACTTAGAAAAAATGTAAAGGCATGTCCTATGGAATTTACATTTCAGCATACAAACCCCCAGGCTGTCATAAAAGCTTTTAAAGATCTTAAAATTAAATCAACAGAGGATCTCTGGGGAATGTCTGTTAAAGTCTGTAGTTCTATCATCGAAACCATTGCGCCCTATTTAGCTTTCATATTTAATACTAGTGTGGACCAAGGAGTCTTTCCGGATCTTATGAAACACAGTAAAGTAGTGCCATTGTTCAAATCCGGTGATAGTAAAGAACCCAACAATTATAGGCCTGTGTCAATTCTGCCAGTTCTCAGTAAAGTGTTTGAAAAGTTGATGCTCAATCAAATGTTACGTCACTTTAATAAAAATTCCATCTTGCATGAACAACAGTTTGGTTTCACCAAAGGGCGTTGTACTACTGACGCTGGTGTCACCCTAATAAAGAACATTTTTAACGCCTGGGAAGAAGCACAAGATGCCATTGGAATCTTTTGCGATCTCTCTAAGGCGTTCGATTGCGTAGAACATGAGACGCTTCTGCTGAAACTAGAGCACTATGGGATTAGAAATACAGCCCTTGATTTACTTAGATCGTACCTGAAAGATAGAAAGGTTAAAGTTCAAGTAAATGGTGTGAACTCGCTGGGGTCGGAAATGACAATGGGCGTTCCTCAGGGTTCGATATTGGGTCCATTCCTATTTTTAGTTTACATTAACGATTTACCCCAATTACTTCAAAATCAACCGAAGATGGTGTTATTTGCAGATGACACGTCATTAATTTTTAAAATTGATCGACGCTCACAAAATCTTGACGACGTGAATAACTCTATTCTTCAGGTCCAAGATTGGTTTACGGTAAATAATTTGGTACTAAATGAAAAAAAAAACCAAATGCATTAGATTTAAATTACCTAATGTTAAAAGTAGCGATTGTGACATCATATTGAACGGAGAAAAGCTAGAATTTACTAAGCAGACGGTTTTCCTGGGAATCACGCTAGACGACAAGTTACAATGGGGTCCCCACATAACAACTCTTGCGGGACGGCTAAGCTCGGCCGCTTATGCTGTTAGAAAGATAAGGCAGTTGACAGACGTAGAAACCGCGCGCTTGGTCTACTTTAGTTACTTCCACAGCATTATGTCGTATGGCATTTTACTGTGGGGTCGGGCTGCTGACATTGAATCCATTTTTATTCTGCAAAAGCGAGCTATCAGAGCTATTTACAATCTACGTCGCCGCGAATCGCTTAGGGAACTATTTAAAAGTATTAATATTATGACGGTACCATGCCAATTCATTTATGAAAACATTATGTATGTAAGAAAAAATCGACATCTTTTTAACAAAATAAGTGATAGGCATAACTTTAATACTAGAAATAAAGATAAAATAGATCAACCCTTTTTTAGATTATCAAAAGTACATACATCTTTTATGGGGTTCTGTGTTAAATGTTACAACAAAATACCTTGTGACATTCTGCAATTAAATGAAAGAAAATTTAAAACTCACATTAAAAATACACTTTGTAAACAAGCATATTACAAATTAGAGGATTATATAAAGGATAAGGATGCTTGGAAACATGCTGGTCCTGCTCCACAGGGCAATCTAGTGTCTAGACAAAATCAAACTGGTTGCTAAGTAAATTAGGTAATAATTTATTATTTATAAAATACTATTTTAACATGTTGAAATAACTTCTCACACATTGATTGATTTATTATATATTAACTTTTAGAATGTTTGTAAATATGTGAGCACCATGTACTTTTGACATACTTAAGTTACCTACCATTACTATTATGTGCTTTTCTTCTCACCTTTTGTGGTGTAGTGTTTTTATTCTGGGTGCATCGTCTTCACATATAATGTTATAATTCATGTATACAAAACATTGTAAAACATTTTAAAAGAGTAACGGTGGAGTTTCTTGCCCATTCTTCTCCTTTTGGAACGCGAAACTACCTTTTGGAAGGGGCGACTAGAATCAATTCTATTTCTTGTTCATTTTGACGTTCAAAAGTGCCTTACTTGTGCCTATTTGAAATAAATGATTTGACTTTGACTTTGACTTTGACCAGTTACTCACTGGGTTGTGATTTTGTGAAGGTCAGATAGGCATTAGTTCTATGTCTTCTTCTTCTTCGTGTGGTTAGTGACTAACCTGGTGTCAGAGTTTCAATGCTGCCCATGGGCCTCTGACTTAGCATCACATGCTGTTGAGAAATATCTCTCAGGCATGCCGGTTTCCTCACGAATCACGATGTTTTCCTTCACCGATTTTAAGCAAGTGACAATTATACAATACGCACATGAATCCGAAAAATCAGAGGTGCGTGCCTTGGGTTCGAACTCGAGACCTATGACTTGGCAGTCCGCCGGTCACACCACTAGGCTATCACTGCTTATATTTCTATGTAAAATACTGTTATTCAGCTGCATTCGGTTAGACTGGAAGCTGATCCCAACATAGTTGGGAAAAGGCTCGGCAGTATTTTTTTGTAATAGAACAATTTCTCAGCCTACCACACATATAGTGCGTTATTTGCAACTTAAACTCGAGGACTTTTTAAATGGAAGCTTTTCATCCACATTGGCTTTCTATCATAACTTGACCCAATGTCAGATCTGAAATTTAAAGTTGGTAAAGATATTTTAGAAGGAGCAATGAGCCTTATGATATTACTTATATCGAGAGACGATTATGTAAGTTCATAGTAACACTAGACCCAGATATTATTACGGTTATTGACTGACATCCGAATGAACGCCATGCTTTATGACGAGGTATTATTTTAGAAAATAATAATAAAGCAGTCAATCTATAATATGTATGTATACATATACAAAAAAAAATGTATATAAGTAGTTTATCAGCCATCTCGTTAGCATAACACAAGCATTAGGTTGCTTAGCTTGGGACGATATGGCGTTGTGTGAAATGTCCAAGGATATTATTATATTAAGTACATCATGCCTCCTCTCCAAATAATATTTTAAATACTTCAAGTTAAAATGTATGGTCATTCTCCGTTTTAATTTAATACGTAAGACAGACATAACTCACGGCTGTCTTGTTGCGTTGCTAGGATGCATAGAACACAATGAAGCAAGCGTTCTCATGAGTTTACATAATATAAGAGGTTGTGGAGACATAACAACTGCTAGATAGGAAACAACGTCAACGACAGATATATCCTTCCAAGGAAAACTTATATAAAGCCGGTACGTTTATTGTTAGCTATTATCTTTCGTATATCTGTGTTCGACGCGTGTGAACGACAACATAGGAGTGCATCGCATGACTAATCTACCCTCTTAGCATTCACACAGCGAGCTGAACTTTACCGATAACATGAATGGCATGCATCGCGGTACAAATGACAGACAACCGGCGCTGCCGCTGCTGCATAAGACTCGTATTTTCATGTCTTTATCTAAACTGCTATCTAACAATCGATCATCTGGACGTAGCATTCACGCATTGGCATCCAGAGATACTTATACTTATAACCTAATAACAGACAGGTGAAGTAACTTTGAAATGCATGTGAATGCGTTTTGAAGGCTTTACTTAAATTTGGTCCACAATCTGAGCTAGACTAAGCATTGAAAGTGTCATTTTTACGAGCTGTAAGCTGTAGAGTGCTGACCTCACTCGACTACCTATCCACCTACGCACTGAGCATGTTGCTAAATTGTTACCGAGTACAAACAACATGCAATGCTCTTATTCCAACAATGACTTCCTTACGGGTCTAGGAATTTATCATTTGTATTGTAAGCGGTTAGGATCAACTAAATCTCGTAGCGTAAACAGGAAGTTGCAGAGTCTGAGCTGACACGCGTTGGATAAATCCTGTTCAAACAGAGTATTACCTACAGATACGGCAAGCTACATTCTAGTTGTTCTGTCCGTAATTTTATTTATAGTCTCTATCAAAAGGTTGGTTTATTGTTAGTAACCAAGGAGCCGGCGCCACCAGTTCAAAACACCAAAACATTGACAGGTAAATATGTATTTAAATGTTGAACTTTCAGAAATAAATCACATCATTTATCATAAAGCGTCCGCCATTTGTCAATGATGCGCGTCACGCAAATATCGAGCAGGCCAGCGAACAACAATACGAACGAATCTTGTTTTATACAACACATGTTCACCCTTACACGCACTCACACAGATCCGCTACAGTATCAGTACGTTGACCGCCACTATATTATAGTAAATAACTACTTATAATTAACACGTGGAACAGCGATAAACATATCTGACACACTCACACTTTACCACTGACACGTACCGTGCGAAAGAGACGGCTGTTCGACCGGATATCTGCTGGTTACTGCAACGCGTCTAAGCGACGTCACATCGCAGGAGCGCGTGTTCAGCCGGCGGCCGCCATTTTGTACCCAGTGTAGCGTTCGCACGAACCTGAATCGACGCGTGTCTTGTTGCAAGTTTAAAAATATGGCGACAGCAATAACGGACGAATGGACTGAAGAAAAATGTATACAGCTAATACGAGAATTTAGAACAAGACCTATTCTGTGGGACCCAAAGGATCCGTACTTTTTTAAAAAGACTATGAAACCTAAAGCTTGGCAGGAGATAGGGGACAAACTTAATATTTCACCGGATAAATGCAAACACAAGATGATAATATTAATGTCTTCCTTTAGAAGAGAAAAAGCCAAAATTATGCACAGCATCAGGGATACAGAAGGTAACATAATAATTTACTGTATGTTTTTTTTTTTTTTCAATGGAGAATGAATAATGGTAATATGTTTACTTACGATTATGTTTTTATTTACAGATCCATCCCTAGCCTATAAGAGCACGTGGTTCGCATTTAAAGATTTGGCCTTCTTGATGGATAAAGAAAGTGAAAGAAAACGACGATTAAATGTAAGAATATTTTTCAATTTTTTTAAGTTATCAGTAGGAATATAGATAACACCCGTCTGTAATACCATTCATCGGCTTTATCTACAATGCATTTTTGTTATTAGCTAGGTACCGTATTGATTAGCTCAGTTGTTATTTCATTTTTAGGGTTCCGTAAATCAAATGAAATTGCTGTCCGTCCGTCTGTCTGTCAATACTTTTTATCTCGGGAATGCGTGGAGTATCGAGTTGAAATTAAAACTATAAGCTAGTCACAATCAGGTCTACAGTCCCTTAACCCATTAGATGTTTACCTATTAGAAGCTGTTAGGTTATAAGAGCTCAACGATGTATACGGTTATATTTATTGTCGTTTCGTTTTTTTTTTTTCTAACCTATGGGGTTCATACGACATTTTTGTGGGGCTAAAGCTGTGAAACACACGTCAAACTTCTAAGTTAACGTAAAAAAAGATACTTACGGCCGTTTATGCCGGAAAAAAGTTATATTTCGACACTCTCAAGGGAATCAAATTTATAAGTAAACTATCCGTTATACTATTTCCGGGTACTTTCCGTTGACCAATTTCAAAGTTGTACCTACTATGAAATTTGGTAAGTAATGTCGTCATAAAAATAATAGAAGTACAAAGAAAAATCTGACTCTAAAATGTTTTAATTTAATCAAAAATATAGTCTTTATTTAAAGTACAGAGGCCAGCACATCAAGTTACCACAATCTGTCAAATTTCTTTGATAGTATTTCAACTTTATTGCAAAGACATAAGGTTCATTTTTAATTGAGAAAATTTGACAGTTAGGGATAGCTTGATGTGCTGGCGTCTGTACGTAATCAATACCAACAAGTTTGTACGGAACCATCGGTGGGCAAGTCTGACTCGCACTTGTCCGGTTTTTTTATGTTTCAAACAAACTGCGTATTACATTAATTTGGCAGTCAATATTCTACATTAGCATTACCATATGCATATGATAGTAGTAGTAGTTGTAGTATATAGATTTATTATTTAATTCCAGTGTACAGAAGACGACGAAGATAGTGATCCTTTTGATTATTTACAAAACACGCTATTGAGAAACCATATCGGCACACCTGTACCAATGAAAAGATTCTGTCGGGAACCATATGGCGTCAAGAGAGAAGTCATCCGAAAGGTAGTAGAAGCAGCACAAGAAGAGGATGATAATACATCTATGACGTCACAATCGCATCCTACACCGGGTCCCAGCCAAACGGCTGCAGAGAGAGACGAGGAAATCAAATCGTTCACATCGTTCATAGGAAATAAAATGAAGAAATACTCAGACGAGACCAAAAATGCCGTGCAACAAGCTATTTGTGAGGTAATATTCAAAGCCGATCAGAATTACTACGAACCTCATTGCTTTGAAAAGTTTACTATCATAGACGAGGATGACCCTCTAAACAGAGCAATATATGACGCTGAAACCGGCACAGTTATTAAAGTACAACATGATTCTGATGACAGTGAATAGTTATAGAAATAGGCTAGAATACATAGTCGATTAAGTTTTCTTACAGCTGTGAATAAAGTATTATATTGTATACGAGCGTGTTTTTATTCCCCTAAGGTTAATCTACATAACATGCGTGTATATTCTGGTGCCAACGTTAACATGCAACACAGAATGCCTTTAGGCTGTGGTAAATTTGTAGGGCAAGGGACGGGCACATTGCGGCCAAGGATATCACGTATTGAAGAGGGGAATCTATTTAAATTTACTAATACACAACGTTTTTGCCTTGCTTTTTTTACTGCGTTCCCAAGTCACTTTTCGAGGCTTGGCTTTTATAATATGTTTTCGGTAAATATATGAGGAGTCATTAATATTACTTAACAATGAGCATTTACATCCTATTCGAGTAATTCAATATTCATTGTAGCGGATCTTTTATGAGTAATATATCAATGACAGATTATCTTGTGATCATCAATAATAATGTTAAATATGCGTACAGACCGTTTCAATGGAACTATTAAACACAATGGCATCTTGTATAGAATAGGTTAATCGTGATTTGATCTGGTGACTTCTGAGTACAGCCGCATGTCAGGTTTAAAGCGTTAGTGACAATTTATTAGCTTCCTTCATCATACTATTACGTGGTACCAATTTCACCAATGAAACTGAACACCTTCAGCACATCAAACCGTGTTTAAGGCCCGAATGCCACCAAAGCGGAGACGAGACAAGCGGAAAGATGTTTTTTAAACCACCAATATAATTTTGTTATTTACACATCTCTTCTCCGCTCCGCTCAGCTTCACTTTATTGGTTGTTGAAACATCTCTCCGCTCATCTCGTCTCCGCTTTGGTGGAGTCCGGGTCTAAGGGGCTATCTCCACGAGCGAGAGAATCGCGACGGATCCGCGCTTCTATCGTCGGGTCGTCTCCACGAACAAGCGATTATTACGCCAGCGTATCGTCGCGACTGGTAACGGAATCGCCGCAAGCCCGTGACGACTCGTAACGGAATCGCCGTGTTTCCGCGACGAGACGTTGTGCAATTGTTTTGTTGAAAGAGTTCAGTAGAGTAGTTTTTTAGGTGCCAGACGAGAGCGAAATATGAATAATAAATAAATGACGCTGCGTTTGACAGCGCGCCCGCCGCGCGCTCGCTGCGAGAGCGCCACGTTCTGCGGCGAGCGCGCGGCGCGGCGGGCGCGCCACCAGTCGCGACGATACCGCGGCGATACGACGACGTTACGCGCGCACATTGCCACTCGTCGCATCGCCGCGATAATATCGCCGTGTGGAGACGCGTTCATAGACAGTGTATAGCAATACGTGGCACGACGATATTATCGCCGCGATTCTCTCGCTCGTGGAGATAGCCCCTTAGACCTGTCAGTGACAATATTCCAAAGAAACTAATGACACTAACAGTTCGGGGTTTATAATGCTGATCGCGGTCAATTACATTGGTGAAATTCGCCCGTAGTTTAATAAGTACGAGCTCGTTCGTAAAGGCTTCGAGTAAATTAAATACATTTAATCCGATTAATTTAAACCCAACAGCACTAACAGATTAGTTAATAGTTTCTTAGCTACATAAAGTGAAGGCATAGAACATTCATGAGAAGTGGGTTCCCTGGGGTTTGCCAGTGATTCATATTTTACTAGCTTTTGCTCGCGGCTTCGCCTGCGTGAATGTCGGAAAAATATCCCTCGGGAACGAACAACTGGGACTAACAGTACCCTATGTGTTAAAATAGGTATTCTAGGTAAACAATGTGTTCATTCCATAAAATATTTTGTTTTCATATAACTCTATTACGCGGCGTTTCTTTTCAACGTCTTCAAATATCATCGTCATATTTCAGCCAATTAACACAAAAACTTTATCAATATCCTTCTACATGAATCAACTCCTCAAACCATATGATCCGTGCTCTAGTATTTCGAGTTTATCTAGCTTCTGCTTAAATTTTCTTGTCTCCTGAACTTCACCCTGTTGCATCGCATCGCCTGTCCGCGGTCTTACTTCGTCTTCGCTTCGCGTTATTTAAGACTATTATCTTTTTGGTCAGCTCTAAGGGTCGTAGCGTGATTATATGATGACGTCATTCTCAGTAAATGGGCTTTCAAATGCAAAAGTTTTTTTTTTAATTAGATTGGTAGTTCCAGAGATTAGCGTGTTCAAACTAAAAATAAACTCTTCAGTTCTATTATTGTATGTTAGTATTCATTAGGTATTATCTATGCCTTTGGAAATTCACTACAACGTTTTCTCTATTATGTTTCAAAGGCGGGTGACAGATTCTTAGCTTTTTGAACTTGAATACAGAGTTATGAAGATTCGATACTCACAAAATACAAAGAAGTTTGAAATAGGTAGAATAAAACTTGCTCCACTTCCAAGCATGAGTCGTTTTGAAAATGTCTTCGCCTTTATGAAAAATTGCTATTATTAACATAGGTATAATTATAAATGTAAAATCGCGTTATTTTTATATCTGTTGGTAATAAGCTGATTAGATATCTGGTACTCATTATAGTAATTGAGGAATTCCAAATACAACTTTCGTTCGCGACGTGTCTACAATTTTATAGCACGATGACCTTACTGAACGATAAAGATGGGGTTAATCGATTTTTAATTAGCATAAGTTTTTGATAAATGAAATGATTAAAATGAAATATCGAATTGGGTCCTCAGTGTGAACAACCTCGTTTCGGGTTACGTACCTAAAGGGTGCCATAATTGTTAAGGAGGTGACGGCAGGGTAGCCCGCGAAATTCAATTTTTTATAGGTTTTTTGCACATTGCAGGTCAGTGTCAGGTCGTATGTTGATCAAAATTTGATTCGCGACCGTAGCAAGTATGTATTTACAGAATGATAATCATTAGAAGTATCAGTATAACTCTCTAAGTTAAAACTGTCCTCGAATGTCATGATTTCAAGCAATAGGCATAGGGTTACATGAAATAGGGCTGTATCGGTTTTAATCATAACAGTTCTATAAATACGTATTTCCTACAGCCGCGGATCATATTTTGATCAACATAAAACACGAAAATTTGAATTACACGGGCTATAGCCTGGCGCTTCCCCCTTAAGTTAGCCCAGGTTCACACGTGGGATGTTTTATCGCGCACTGGATTTTCACCTCTCGGTGTTTAGTCGAGTATTGAATATCCAACGAAGTGCATCTCAGCGCGTCAAATAATACACTGTTGAATTTTCAACTCTCTACGCTGTGCATTAAGTTCTAAATCCAGTGTGCGATGAAAAAAATCACCCGGTTATACGCGGGCTTACCGGAGTACCATAATTATGATTTACTTTAGCGTGTCACTCATGGCAAATTAAATGAATAATAAAATAGAAGTCGACCGATCATTTTAACATTTGTTCACATAGTCGTAATTTCGCTGTTAATTACAAAAGCCGTAAAGCTAAAGCTGTAATTAATTCATAGTCACTTGGCGTTTACGACAGCTAATAAATATTACGATGATGTTTCTTTCAACGCACCAGGATCCGTGCAAATTATTATTGATCTTTCTCTGTTAAACGTTAAGTTTAATGTCACGGTAAATGAGCGTTCATTAAAAAGATGGGTCGCAGTAATGTTAATGACCGCATACAGTACACCTTATAATTAAATGTTTATGTAGTTGCATATATTTCCAACCTAGATTTCTATCTCTATAGATTTCTAGTGGTTCTAGTTAGTCTTATTCAATATGGTTTGTTGGAGGGAAGATAGGAATGAAAAGAGGGTCAATGATAATAAGACTACCAATAGGGGAGAGATAGCAGAGAAAAACAAGTTGACCTCAAAAAATTGTACAGGGCAGGCAAAAGCAGACAAATCAGGTTAGTCATATTTAGGACCGACGACGGAGAAATTGCGTAACGCACTAACAGTAGCGATGGGTTTTATTTTGACAGTTCATCAACGTTCATTGCGTTATTTACGTCACTTGGAGACAAACTTTTCTATCTTATGAAGCAATGGATTAGCCATATCCTCCAAAATCATGACTGTTAAGTGTGCTTCGTAATTAGAGTGCAAGTCAAGACCCGAATCCTCAACCAGTGGATTATTCTGTAAAAACCACACCATGAAAACTGTAGTGTAGTGAGCTTTAAGTGAGCTGTCAATAGTGTCAATCCCTACTACTTCAAGTCCGATTCTTCAATATTTTCACCTTGGATTTTTACAGAATCAACCGACAGGGATTGACACAATTGATAGTTCACTTGAAGCTCACTTCATCAAAGTTTTCACGACGAGATTTTTACAGAATACATCAGCTGTTTAAGTACCGAACTCACTGAATGATCACTTATTGCCTACGATGCTTTTGTTACCAATCGTTCTGAAAGTGGAACATCCAATCGAAAGCCCCCAAGTGAGTTAGTTGGGAGCATTCTACCTCCCCTTCATTACTTAGCAGTCCCGCATTCAAGTTACGCGGGTCATTAAACAATTTCAATAGGACTTTGAAACGCGGTTTCCCACCCATCTAATGTTCCTGGATGGGCCACGTTATGTTTAAATATTTATAAGGTGTGCGTTTGAAATTTTAAATGTTCAAGTTAGTTGGATTACTACGTGGTTCACGCTCATCTCATAGTACTCAGGTACAATAAATCAGATGATATAATAGCACATGCTATGGTCAAAATAACATCTTAATAAATAAACAAGAAAATTAAGCTTAGATTGAATTGAAGATTAACATTTCTTGTAGCGTTCAGTGATTTAAATTTGAAACTTTTTAGATTCTAATTCAATATAATCTCATGAAAAGGTTTAATCGAAACCACTTAGCCTGAGGACACGAACAGAAGGGTGTTCCAACTTTTAGCGAACACAATTTTAAAATATTCAAGGTATTAAACCGGACGCCACCCAGACACAAAAAGTTCCTAATCCGATTTTGAAATATTCCGAATAAGTATCAGATACTCCTTCCAGAAATGTTATGTATTTTATATCTTTCGGAGTACCTCCAACATTTTCTGTTATATTGAACCCAATGAAAAGGCATCGGAAGATAAAGGCAGCGTTCCAGAAACTAAGATGTGCTTCAAATTCAGAATGTGACGTCACGTATTTAAAGCTTATTGATAGCATGGAGGTTTTGTGAATTAATTTATAAAGAAACGCTGTGTTTACGGGTAGTGTTTATTAATTAAAGATCACACCATCAATTTGGCGTCACTTTAATTTGATAACCTTACTTATATTAATGGAAATGTAGCTGATCCGGATTGATTAATATTTCAACTATTTATTTATTTATTATTAGGCTCTACAACAATGATTTCACTGTTAATTTATAATTTGTACATCGCAAACTTAGGTCTAAGCGCCTCATTACTTATACAAGACCACAACATGCTCACTACATTATGCGCAGATATTAACAACATAAATTAGTGAATCTCAAATAAGAGGCTCACAAACAATACAGGAATTTTAAATGGCCGGATAAACGAATGTATCCCGATTGATGGGCAGCATCCATCAAACCGAAAAAAAAACGTTATAAGTTTTGACCTCTATCAAATGACACCTCATTGGTAATAATAATACATAATAAAATTCTATACATCATACACACCTAAACAGTCCTTCGAGGTGTCCAGGTGTCTGTTATATAATATCAGTATAAGCCCAAAAATACCTGTTCATTAAATTGTACTGAATAAACTTTATATGTATGTTCGAACATATGGTAGGTAAACATTAATATATTCGATGAGATGAGGACGACGCCCTTCGTCTCAGCAGCTACGCATCATATAGAGAGTTGTCGTGAGCTTTTACAGAAACGAGGTTACATTTATTTTCGTTCAAGACTAAACAGGTGGCCAGCGACATAGCTGTCAATTACGAGTCAGTGATGTTGACACTAGTTTTAATCCCCTGAGCTTCAACAAAGACTTCAAATTCATTAGGCCAATTATATCTAACGACATAATAACAATAACAGTGTCCACTAATAAGCTCCGTTTTTTATTAGACAAGCCAATTTACTATCATCATTCTTACAACTACAGAGTGTATGGGACCGTAATAGGCTATTACTTTAGCGAAACAAGACCAATTACGAGCTAATAAAGAGAATTACCTCTACAGAGAAAAATTCCTTTCTTTAAATGTCAGAGCGGTCAGGTCGGTCGCATAATATTTCCGCAGGGAGTCGTATCTCGTCAAAAATCTACAACAATCCAGTTACCAGCAGGACACGCCCAGTCTCGAATATGAGCTGGCGACGTGCACGATCTTCATTACACGCACAAATAACCCCAACTCATAAAGGTCACGAAGTAAACGAGTAATGAAAACAGACTTGAGATCTAACAAATGTAACTTATCGTGACATCGCCCACGCATGATAGCATCGCGCCGGCGACAATGGGCTCAAGGAATTGGGCCTTCGGGGACACGTATTCTACTCGGAAACAATTTGTGTATGGGTTTTTATCTCAACCGCGATGCAATCTTAAAACCATTTGAATAATGTACCTATTGTTAGAACCGGCTTGCCCCAAAGGTCTAGGTTATGGGGAAAACGTTAAATACATGTCATCCATAGAGCTAGCTGCCTACAGTGCAAATGATGAAGTGCTTTATAATTGAAAGTGTTTTATGGGTACAAAAGCACTCCCTGAAGAATTAATCGTACCATTACGCCGTGTTCTGATATCCCAGACGTCAAGTTATAATAATGGTATAATTTGTTGTCATTATTTTATGACGCAGTATCAAGGGCGGAGTCGAGTCGGTCATCTATCATAATTTATGAGTCAGCAAAACAATGCGCGAACTGTTTACATGTTAGACAGTAGGTAATAACGATTGTCTTATTGGTCATAAGCTACGTGTTAGGCGTCTTGACGACGCATTTATTACACAGCTTTATTCTCAGTGAATCAATAAGTCATTCCTGATGAATCAGCGAAACTTGTCATCAGGGGCGATGGCGAATCTAATCTTTGTGCACGTTTCTAAATATACCAATAAAGTCAATCTGCCTAGCCTTTTCCGAACTATGTCGGGGTCGGCTTCCAGTCTAACTAGGTGCCGCTGAATACCAGTATTTTACATAGAGCGACTGCCTATCTGACCTCCAAAACCCAGTCAATAACTAGGTAATACGATACTCCTTGGTAAGAAGGGCTGTCAAACTTTCTGGCTTCTGATTACCCATAACGACTGTGAAAGATCCACGAATGACAGCCGGGACCAACGGCTTAGCGTGCTTTCCGAGACATGGAGGAGTCTCGATATATAAAGATGGTCATCCACGGACCAACCCCGGCAAGCGTAGCTTAACTAGGTGGATCGATCCGTGCGACTGTTATTACTTAGCCACGAGCTCCTCTTACCTACAAATTATTCATACAAAAAGATTGTTAGAAAACTCAGTTGAGCCGAGACAGAAGCAGAATTGAGGTCCAAGTGGGATTACGTTAACGAGCTCATAATAGGATTACGTACGGCGATGTGTCCCAGTTTCGACGGCGCACCGTTACCAGTCAACCCACACCCGTCGGCAGTCTGTGACAATATAATGATTGTGTGTTTATCGGTACAACACATGATGAGTGCAATAGAGAACTACAACCTAGCAGTTCTAGTCAAAGTCGAGAGATCAAGTCGGTAAACCAATGGTTTCAATACGATCATCTCCGTTGTAAAGCGATGTCGATCGTGTTCTAATCGTTGTTGCGATGGTCAATATTTTGATAGAAGGTGAAAGCTCGAGAATCTGTTGTGAACCGACGACAAATTTGAGCCGGGAGTTTTCAATTCACATCACGCAGCGTAATTGAATGAACGGGCGGCGCGATCATGGACCGCGTGCCATTTCACTCGGCCGTGACTCACGAATTAGAGCTAAGTCGAGATCGTAATTATGCTAGAGTTATTTCGTGCACACCCACTCACCCAGACACGGCTAGATAACAAACGCATCATAAAACACGGTATTTTAATCAGTCCTAAAATTAAGGTCAATAATGAAGAGTCCAATGTCGAGTCTAAAGTCCGCAATAATGCTGAGCGCGCATCTGAACAAGCAAAATGCATTTATTTACGCACTGTATAAAATTTGAGTAAATCAGCTATAAATATTGGTAAACAAGCCAACACGCAAATGCCCGAGATAAAATCTTAGGTTATTTATTTGAAATTTAAATAAAATATAAGACTAGACGATGAAACGTAGAGTTACTGCACAGTAACTAAAGTCAGCAAGAAATAAATTTTAAACTGAATACATGACTGCCAATCAAAAAGTACTTAAGGTGAGTATGACACGGCTTAAGCGTTAGAGGCTTAAAAGCTCAGGGGCCCTACGTCATTAAAACTAGATATGAAGTAGAGATTAGTTTAGAAAGTGTCGTGTCTCGAACAATGGGCAAAAGTGGAGCAGACAGCGACAGTGTTGCTCTCCAATTAACAAGATAAAGCGAATTGAGAGAAACAGCTGCCGAGAACAAAGATCAAACTAGTAATGAGGTGTTAGAGAGCCAACAATTGCTCGATGCCATCTTTGATATGTGACGCGTAGGATGATCAGGCAGACTTTACCATGAGCACTTCAAGAGTCATAATATCAGATAAATCCCAAAGATTCTATGTGGGCAGCAGTAGTTATCTATGACGGAGCATCGACATTTGAAAGAAGAATTGAATTCTGTTTTATGTTTATCGTCTTCACCATTTATTTAGATAATGTCAAAATGTCAAGACAACATGGAATAAAAACGACCAAATAAGGAAGAAAAGCTATCATTAGCTCAATATAATTTCTTTATCACTACTATAAAGCTGCATTATTATACAAGCCTTTGTTTGTTCTGTTATGGTCACAGTAGAAGTGAAACGACCTTTCTCGATATACAGTTCATCTAACTTGAAAAATCATAAATAATGTGTATCCTCTTCAACAAAAACGGTTCACAATTTATGGCTGTTAAATGAAATCATTACAGTCGGGTATTTCACTTTATAAACAGCATATTGTTATACAGTTGGGTGACCGTTGCGCTCGCGCATTTTAGAGGTGCGCCGTCACCGCGCGGCACGCCCGCGCTGCCTGCGCCTCGCTGCACCGCCCTAATTATTTTCGGTGCATGACTGCCTGACTTTGAACGTTCCACCCCGTATTGTCTGGCCGGATATTTGTATCGGTATTCATATACGTCAGCAAGCAATGCGACACAAGGTACACGACCTGATACAATCCTTTAAAACATTGTAAATATTTATGTTTGACAAACCCGTAAAAGATTTTTTTATGCATCCTGTCCGAAATTGTACTGAGACCTCAGCCAGAGATGTCACAAAGTATTACGCAAAATGTTGCCCAATAAACTAAGCTTGTCTTTATTACAGCTATAAAAAGGATCCCTGCTATTGAGTACTTTCGTAATATAAATTACCCATTTCGTAATATAAATCGGATTTTGTCTTCCTTGTGGCAAGACATTGTAAATCTTATTCTGACCGGAAATCACATAAAAAAAAGAACATAAAAAAAACAATGTGAAGATGCTAGTGCCTCATTTAAATAGGTCACTGAACTAGTTTAACAGGCTATTTTAAGAGACAGTTCAAAAATCTCACAACCCACGCTTATTTTAATTTGGAACAACAACTTGGACGAAGTCAAAGAAACGTGTAATCCTAATAAGTAGTCGTAATTAACTGCCATCATGAGCATAATCTCTTGGCACGAAGCCCGATGTTTTAACATTTTTTACACAAAGAGTTGAACTACGTGTCACACGAGGATTTATTGTAATTGTTCGCATATTAAGCAAGCTTTTAATTTGTATAAAGTTTTTACAAAACCTTTCATGTGAATGGTTCTCTACATCGTAACGATAATGTGGAAGGAAATGAGCGATTGAATAATAGCCGTAATTATTACGATATTAGGTAAGGCTGGCTGAGATGATTATACAAAATTGATTTAGTCAATAATAATCGGTTAGGGAACAACAAGTAATTTTAATTCATAGAGAACAATATCCTCGATAGTGGGCGACTTTATCATATCTAACGCAAAACGTCGGGCTGAGGACCAACAAAATGAACATGATGTCACACGCAATTTATAACGACCTTCCGTTGTGGTCACGCCCTTCTAAAAACCTTCACGTAGCGGACAACATTAAAGTATAATTTGTTTTATACTCTTAATCAAATTCAAAATTCATTCGACGATGCAGAAAACACATCATTTTCCATCATAATGTCGGGATGGCAGGTAGGAGAGTAAATTTGTTCGTTGCCGGAGAGTAAACGGAAATTAATCAATCTGTTTTCAGTGCAAGCGCCAGCGCTCGGCCAGACGTGAGGCGAAAATTCATTAGGTTTTATAACAATGACTAAAACATACGATGGAAACATGTTAATACCAATTATGGGACACAACTGCACCGCTTTATAAATGGGCGTGTATTTGTTTTTAGACTACAGTTAAACCATGCAAATAACGTGAATGCATTTAAGTTATGTGGATGGGCATGTCACAGGATATGCGCTCCGTTGCGCCTGCCTCATCAGATGTCCCCATTGAAAGTCCAACCAAACGAATACCAATTTCACCGCTGCCAACTGGCGCGTACTATGAAATACTGCGAGTACGCTTCAAAGGCTGAAATGTTTGATAAAACGTGACATGAGTTGATGACTTCTCGTTCTTATACACCGCTCTGGGTGTTTCATAAGCGACGAACACTTTCACTATGCGGCTTCATAAATCCAGCAACCCGAATGGCTACGCAAAAACCTCATGGCGCATCGAGATGCTTAGGAAATCGAGCACAACTGAAACTGGTTGGGTAATCGTGCCCCTGTGAACAGGCACACGGCCCGGCTCAGCACATCGGGTTGCACAATGTGAACGATGATACAGAGACAGGAGCTTTGTCACGATTCGTGACACAAAGACTGTGAAATATAATACAAGTGGGTTATTTAGAACGTGACCACACCGCGATACATTACCAGCCATGCTGTGTGGCTATGCGCCCATTTTAGGATAGAAATGGATATAAAAACCAAATAGATAGATGCCAATATTGGCATGAAAAATCTCCAATATTGTTAGTCATACGGAAGAACTACAGGAAACGAGATGAATGAAATCAATTTAGTTCAGAATAATTCGATAAAGCTCGGAATAATTTAATTTGCGCCGTTTCGAGAGGTCCAGTGCGAATTCATGAAATTCCATTTGAGAGGACAAACTGGATTGGGCCTCGTGTAAATGCGTAAAGGTATTTAGGTGCTTCTAGTTTTACGCCAAAAGCCAAATAACCTGAACATTAACACATAAAACATTTAAATAGCCGTTTTGACTAAACATGTTTAAGTTGAGTAAGGATATCATAACAGGTAAATTATTCAGATGCATCTTTAGTTGTTTTTTGGCAACAAAACTGCAATCCTTACTACGAATATGGCGAACAAGCCAATGCCAGTAAATAATTTGTTGAGATGTAGTAGATAACCTTATACGCAGCCAAAGAAGGAAATAAGCCATCGTGATAGGAGGTAGGATTTACATAATAAGTGCGCTGACATCGGTTTCACCTTGACTGCTCAACGAATAAAAAATACATTTTCATTCACGATTTAGAACTTACGTAGTCTATTATAAAGTTGTCATGTATTATTGAGCGATCAAAAGCGGCGATTGATACTTTTATGGCACATTTATTAGTGTCAATAGTAATTTGTTTATATTAATAAATATTAGGTACATCTCTACAGACAACAAAAACAGGATTGTTAAGCAAAGTACTTGAACAGAAACATCAAATTGTTATTTTATTAAATATCGTCTGAGAACTAGCCAGCCTTTCATGACGCTATAAAGCGCTGCGAGTAAAGTAGAACAAGCAAAGGTGCCGCGTTGAGATACAGATCTATTTAAAACAGGAACGCGCACAGGTGCCGCAGTCGCACCTCACCTTTCAAGCAACTCCCGGCAATCATGCGTGCTCAAATCAATAAAATAACGAAACAACTGTCCATAATTGCGTATTTGAAAGGATAGTCAATAACGCTACTTTTTATGAATATTGTCAAAACGCGGAATTTGCACGTGATTTGTATGAAACATAACAATGTGACGTCACAGATTTTTAGAATCTAATGGAATACGTATTAGCATTTAATGTAATTTCACAACTATATCATCGCATAATATTTAAATTCTGTACGGTGAAGAAAGTTTTTAAGACGAGCGGTCTTTTATCTATGTCATTTCATATTTTATTTTTGACCGTTTCAAATAGTCCATTGTATAATTATAGTCAGTCCCTGGTGCCGATTATTATTGTATTCACATTCAAAGCCCACGAAAAGCGGTGGAATGTTACTCAACGTCCCTTCTCCAGTGCGATATCCTTGGCCGAAGCGACCCGGCCCATGCCCTACAGAACTATTAGCATATACCCACCAGCTAATGCGCTACTGGTTGCATAACTTAATACTGTATATTATGCAACCTATATTATTGTGCCTGTATTTGTAAGGATGCTTGAGATATTAGATAGGTAGGTAGTATGGTTCTATGAACGCAAGAAACTTTCATTTTAGTGTGAATATCTCAACGTCTAGGAATGGCAAAGGGGTCTGTCGAACACCTATCGACTTAAACCCCAAGGCAGGCAGGCGCCCCTCAGCCCACACATAGAGGGGGTCTGGGACCGGGATCTACAGAGTAACGACATCGTATGACTAGAAATACATATGGCAGACCTGTTCTTCATCTACAACAAAATTCAATGGATATTGTTGAACTGTCAAATTGAGGTGATTGGTCCGGCCTTACGCATTTAGTCAGTCCTAATAAAAATAAGGCAAGGTGAATAGAAATTTAGGAGAGCTTTCAGATTATATTACGCTCCATTTCAAATGGGTTCGTTTTAATTAGTTTCCTATTGTGTAAACAGTCATAATTCGTTATGTCTATGCTAACCACACTGCGCAGACGTGTCTATGAAGTATTTATTACGTAATACCATAGTGGGATAGGCATAAGCAAAGGTGCTCGAGCCTTAAGACTAATGTAATATACATTTTTATTTATTGTACTACAACGAGTTATTTTATAGTTATTGGGTATTTATCTTATCGTAATATGTCGTTATAAAGCCATTCCACACTGCTACCAGTAAGAAAAGGTATGCCTATAAATCCATGATATTTTGACACTACAGTGTCTTCGTAAATCTTGATGTTCTCCGACATCAGGATGTTGACATTAGATAGTTCTACGGTGATAATATTTTTAATACACATGGCTTTAATTACAAATCAATCATTTGAATAAGGTAACGTGATTATCTTGAGTCTTTTTACTTCCTTACAAAGCTTCTGTGGCCTTTTATTTTCCATTAGAAGTATCGAGACACGCAACTACAAACGCACACTTTGCCACTAAAACTTGCTAATTTAAAGAGCTAAGTCGGCAACTTTGATTTGTTTTCCTACTTGCCGTAATCTTCCACTACGGTAGTATATACACTCGGTATCTCATCAGACTTCTCAGACACATTTGATTATTGTGGCGTCCGTAATCCCACCGTGTTAGCCAATTTGATGTGCTTTCCAATAGATCTGTGTGTCAGATTGGGTGTCTCGTCGGTGTCTCGTTCGTTTAACTAACGAGTATTCTCTGAACACTATAAAATCTACTGCGAAGTAAGCACGTCGCTTTCAGCCTCTCCTAATACTATTTAACTTGTCTACCCAAGCACTTCTCATATTAATTAACCAAGTTCGCCATAATAGCGGTACCAAGTGTGTTATAGTTTTACTCAAGTTGGTAATTACCCTAATTGACATAGAGAACGACCTAGTTGTGGCACGGATCATCTCAATTTATTTTACATCTGGGGCATTTAATGGTGTCCTTAGTATTTTCATAAGATTTTATTGTCTCTACCACGACGCCACGAGAGGTCGTGTCTATCTCTAGGTGTACTTTCATCAAGCAGGTTTTATGTTTTCATATCATGTTCGCCTAGAGAGTCACTAGTCGCATTAGAGGTCATTATTGTTTAATTGATTGTTATGACAATTTTTTTTTTTTTGAGTGTGGGAAATCATCCAAAGACTTCTCCCGCTCTGGGTGGAGCGGAAGGGAGTGTCAGACTCTTACTGACTAAAACCCATCCACGTTCCTTCCTTTGCCCTTTATGTTCCGGGGTAACGGTAACCCTTTCGGACAATCCCGCTTAATGACAGCAAGACTGTCCTTTTCATTTTGATTTCGTACAGAGTATTTGGCGAGTTGCCATCGTATGCAAGGACCACCATGACATACAGAAGTGCATAAAATATTTCTGTAGAAAATAAACTCTAAACATATTCAGTGAGTGCCTTTTATGGGCATTTAGGATAATGCACTCGTTTACGTTGCAATGTTTTGTTACAGTATAACGGTTAACTCTTGCAAACAGCAAAGCGTGGGCCCCGCTGAGCGGAATTCGTGAATTTAAGTATACCGACCGATATTTGAATGTTTATATTTATAGAAATAGAATCATGTTTTCAGTATAACGATTCAGTTATAAAATGAGGAATATCTTTGTGGAATAATCGGTTTATTCACATACGAGCATTCCGAAACAAACGATAACCTTCTAGAGAATATTGAATCAAATCGATTCTCGATAATATGAACGTGTAAGTGTTCCTAGTATTGCACAGGACTCTACATGCCGAGGTAATGGAAACTAGAGTTATAAAACTAAACCTATTGCTTACCATTATGGTGACCAGGAAGGTTAGATTTAAAGCTCGTATAAGCCGACTGTAAAATGAAGTTTAGAATGTTTCCTTGTAACACAACTCCATCCTTCTATAGGTTTTTATGTGTTTCATCCGTTTAGATAACGAGAAAGTGCAGAATCGATTAGATTTGTCGCACATTTGATGGCCAATATATTTTGTTTATGACTGCCCTATGTAAATTGTGTTGAATACATTTAGACCGTCCACAAAACTGTTGTAGAGACGACAATTGTTTGAAACAATAAGTATGTTTTTGCCAAGTAAATAAGCGGATGATAATCACACACAGATGATCTCTGGACTACTCTGAAAGTACATAAGTAATAGATAGATCACATATATAAAATCATGTTAGGCAATTTAAAGCAAGGAAGTACATCGTACTAAGATAGTGTTGCAGTCCGAAGGAACAATAACAGCTTGTTAATGCCCGCTCCTGAGTAATGAGCTTCCTCGTTATAAAGCCAGGCAATTGGTTTTATCGCCACGCAACCACAAAGCAACTTCTCATGGTACCAAATTAAAGGTGTGTAAATTATATGCGTATGATTGTAATTTTCATATAATAGGAACAAGTTTAGTTGCTAAACCCTGAAGGTGGATAATAATTGGCTTGGGTTAGCAAGCTAAAATTATATCAATGTCAAAAGAATAAGATCGCTTCAATGCTACACGGAATCTTAACACTCAGTACTTAGTCTGAGAGATAAACAAGGTTAAATGCCAGTCAAATAGGGAAGGTCTGTCTGTGTTAGCCCTCAATAAACAAACTTTCGCTCCGTAACATAAGAAGATATGATTACACACAAAGAAAGGGCTGTCTTGTATATCGCAGGCCTGCTAACAAAACAAACAGAGTTGAGAAATGAGGCCACACGAAGGGCCATACAGTCGAGTACGAAAGTGAATTTACACGGCCCAAGGCTGACCGGTCTCTCCTCAAACCAAGTGACCTTTACCACTCCAATGATATCCTCGTTCCCGCGACGCCATACTGTATTGAAATACCAAATGTGTTGACAACCACTGAAACTACTTGTAAAGTATCTTGAGCTTTATTGTTGAATGCAATAAAAGTTTGCTCAACCGCAAAATTAAGTTGGTGGTTTACAAAATTATATTCAGCGTAAGTATAAGCATTTTTTATAGTTTCGAATTTTATTATTAATAGATGTTCTGAAGGACCTCCTCAGATCATTAAAATAACCATTACTTTAATACTGGCCAGCAAGATTATATTTAAAGATCAAAAACTAAAAATCATTTAACATATAAATATGTCATCAGCCTAAGACGCTTCATTGCCAAACAATACACAAAATTAACTGGAGAACGCAAGAGTATTATATATCTAAACAAAAAATGACAGATATGAAAATATTAATTATAGTTATGAAGAAACATGGCCGTCACAGTTTGTCAGTCAAAATGTGTAACTTAATAATGATCGTGCACAAAAACTGAATGATCTTGTATGAAAAAATCCGCTTGAAGCTATCAAAATAAATCGACTTTTTATTGCAGAATGATTATTTGAAAAATCAATAGGTAATTCAATTGAACTCTATGATGAAAAACAAGATGAAGAGTTTGCCATGATTGATTAAATGTTTGACCACAAGAATGGTATACATTCAGTACTATTTGAATCTTTAGCTGTAAAACGAAAATGCCACAATAACTTGTTCCTCGCCATCTAACAAAAAGAGTAGGTATAAAAAGTTAATAAACACATGGTTATTATCTAAACAATGGTCACAATGACGATTGGGTTTTTATTAGACATTTTCTTCTACCTGTTTACGCATACGAAATACGAATCGTGACAAGTGAGAAAAAGCTTACGGTTGGAATTGACGATGGTCATTGAACCGTAACGACCCCTGCTTACTCTTATCAACCTTATAAAACCCAGTGATGTACAACGAAGGGATTGTAGTAATCTTTAGTATTAAAACATGAAATAATAGTTTTCCCAGGAAAACAAATTTTATTAAATAGGTCAGCAAACCGGTACGAAAAAGAAAATTGTTCTATGAAAATATTATGTTTACGCTGAAAAGAAATAGCGGCAAGGCAACACGTCATTCCCAAGAAACAGAGTTGAAACGAGCGGCGGGAATTCCGTTGCATTACTAATAAAACGAGCCTACACACGAACAGACACGCAGCGCTTTCACGATACAAGTCCCTAAGGTAAACAAAGCTTTTTGGAACTTTCACGTAAACCATTCAAAATAGAAGGTACTCTTTCTTGCTTCATTATGTATGACAATTATTTTTATGCTGGATGACAATGTTATTCAATCAGGCGCTTCATATAAAATACAGTTATTTTAGCTGCATCTGTTGAAACTTGAAGCCGAGCCCAACATAGTCGAGAAAAGAGTTTACGATAACAAAGACATTGGCAATAGATTACATACAAACAATTATCTTATATATTAGCAGTTTACATCAGCCTATTTTCTTTTTTTTTAATCTGCGTATAAAAACGTGACCTGCTTCTGATAGCTTGAACTATGACTACTCCTAGCGATGATAAACAAAAAAGTTTCTAGAAAGGAATTTGAAGCACTTATTATGATGACAAAATAAGCTTTGTTTACGGTCACTGTACTCTTAAATCAGCACAACCATTTAGCAGTAATGTGTTAAATTCTATGATAGATATTTAAGTTCTGTTAGAACAATGCAATCTATACAAGTAGGGGAAGACCGAGATAGTCGAACCATGTGATTGATGATGACATAGCTGGAAAGTGAAGAAGGAGTATGACGACTAATTGAGAAGTATAGTAAGTGGTAGAACTGTAGAAGATTTCATGTTGCAGCGACCTCAAATAATTTGGGATAAAAATGAGAATGAAGATTAAGTTAGAACGATAAAAGCAGCGTAGACGCTACTGTCCGTCCACGCTGCTTACTGCAAGTAGTTACTTTTTCTCGCATATGGCACGAAATAACAACGGTAACGTGATTAATTATTTATAAAAGATTAACTTCTGTCCACGACTTCGTTCGCGTAGAATGGCGGATGCCTACGTGAAAATAACTATCTGTAAGCAAAATTTCAGCCCAATACGTTCAGTGGTTTGAGTTATGTGTTAATAAATCAGTTTGTCACGGTTTGCTATTATATGTACAGATGTGACTACACCCAATAAGATCATGTTGTTTATAATACAGCTCTGTCAATATTTATTCGATTTCTGGAGCAATAAAAGGGTCTCCACTTTACAAACATAAGGCGCTGAGCTGATGACGAACAATTTGAAAGCTGACGGATTGTCCGCGACGATAGAACGTATTGGTAAACTATGCGAAAAAGCAAACGTTGAGGCGGATACAGACATTGCGAGGCATGCGCCGCGCACGCCTCGCAACGCATGCCTCGATATAAATTTGCAACATACCTACAATTAATATCTCACCACGAATATGAACGTCCACACATTGCGAAGCATGCGATGAGTGCCGTGTTCTGAGCATGGCTACGAGCCATTAGAGAATACAATCCCGAGCATGTTTTTCGATCCCGAGATTAGGTACGCATCAAGATTCCCATAGAAGGGGGGAATTCCCGGGGCTATCCCGGGGATTAGAATGTGGTTCCCAATTGGTCTCAGATATAGAATAAATGAGTAATTTCTTAAAACATATTTTTAATTTATTGCACAACACAAATCACAACAGGTTAAAAAAAAAAAAAAAACATTTATTTCGGATAACTAATTGATCCATAATTAATTAAGTACAATACATTTACAATTAAAATAAAATAAATAAATAAAATAAAATTAAAAATTAATATGAATTGAATTAAGTGTTATAAAAAATAAATAAATAAATAAGTATTATAAATTGTTAATAATTGTTAATTGTTATTGTTTATTTATTTTACATGCCTACTGCAGCACTTCCTAATATAAGGGCAGTCCAATCGCCCAGCAATCATCACTAGGACAGCAGTATATGGAGTAGGTACTTATCGTACGCGTATGAACGGGTTGGCCATATGTAATAAATTCAATATTATATAATCTAGGCAAACTCAGGACGCAACGGACTACGGAGTACAAACTAGACCTGTTTGTAGCAATCACGAAAATCCCGAGATTAGCCAAGTACATTCCCGGGATTTTCGGGGTCAGAAAACGGCCGGGATCTCTGTATTCTCTACTCGCAACGTCTGTATCCACGTTAGGACAAATGTACTCCACGGATTCCCAATAAGAATTCAAATTGACCGCGGACAAATTGTCCTGCGCCTGCCCAGCGCTACAGACGGTTCAGAAATGTAAACGGCGTACGTTAGCTCAAATAGAAATGTTATTTATTCATTGGAAGCAGATATCCCGACGCATCGGTTAACCAAATATGCCTTCAGCAGTCCCGTTTGTTTTCGAATATAAAATTGTAAACTCAAGTTAGTTTTGAATTTAAAATTACTTTATTCTGAATAAATCATTGCAAATGTCATGAAGGAAAACTTTGTATTGTATATAATGTATTCTAGAATAGTTACGTAAAGCAATTACCCACGCCGGTACATAAATAAAGAAGATGCTTAGATTTAATATTTATGATTTGTGTATTAAAATAATCGTTTATGTTTACGATTATTGTACATATTAAATGATTATAAAATTATATTTAAGCTTTTATGTTTACTGTTTAATAGTAGCAATTAAGAAGCACTTTCCGATGTAATAGTAAGCCATCTAATGAGTTACCTTTCCCAAGAGCGCCAGAAAACGTTATCCGATAGCAACGAATTTCAGCTAATAAATTGAGAACCGACTCGTCAAACGTAACCTTGTTAATGGCAGCATGGTAAAACACTCCCGGATACTTGAATCGAGCCACACTGCATATTTTTGAAAAAAAAAAATATGGTTTTGAAACCAGTAATCATTTATCATCATTTCAGACGAAAAATGTCCACTGCTGGACATAAGTTTCTTTTAAGTACTTCGACAAGTTCTATGCTGCCCTCACAATTTTGTTTTCATCCGTAAAAAAGAACCTGGCTTCATGGACGTTGAGGTTAAGGTATTTTTACCCACAAAACGGACTATAATATAGACATAAAAATACACGGTGGCTCGATTTAGGAGCCCGGCAGTATATCGGTATATTTCCGCCGGAACACCAATAATACAATTAGTTAAGCAGAGAAGCCGTTTTATTTATCATATCGAAATAGGTTAACCAAACCAAAACCAGACTTAAACCGGCACGAAACACAGCAACGGGGTCTGAGATAAAACATTGATAATATAAATAAAAATATTCCTAAAGCATGAAATAATAATAGTGTTTCGGTAAATGCTCTGATAAACTAGTCACAGTAGTCACCTAGTTTTATTGAGCGCGTATCAAAACAATTCCGCGTTCTGAATAATTTGTTCGTGTTTTTTGTCAAAGATTTATCTTTCCTCGTCTTTATCCTGTAGTACGTTGATAATACTGTTAAGTGGAACATGGCTGAGCTGGTAATAACAAAACAAACGATACATATTCGATCAGGCTGTTTGCTTCCCTAACCTATGTCCATATCATGTTTTGAAGAGAAATGGTAATGCATCTATCATCATAATGGAACGTAACTGTCCGCTTTAGTGGTGAATATTTCCCTTTCAATAGGCCACGATACCTAGTGTGGTAAGTACGCGTTATATTATTGTACCCTTCGGTTTTTTGAGGGGAAATCATCAAATTACTCCTCCCGCTCTGGGTGGAGCGGAAGGAGTCATGAGTCAGGAGTGTCAGACTTTTAATGATGGGTTTTACACATCCATATTCCTTCCTAGCCCTTGTATGTTAAACAGCATTGTCTGAAAGGATTACTGCTACCCCGATACATAAAGGGCTAAGGAAGGGACATGGAAGGGTTTTAGTCAGTAAAAGTCTGACACTTCTTTCCCCTCCACCTAGAGCGGGGGGGGAGCCATTTGATGATTTCCCACCCTCAAAAAAAAAAGCCCTTTATGTTCCGGAGTAGCCTTGAGTAGCTAAATTCTTATTCAATGATAGCTTTGATGCTATCAGTACGCAAGTGGACGTTAATTCCTGGTCTTATGATCGGCAAACCACACCTCCGGATGCGGCGGGTGGTCTTTTCTTAGTTAAGACCACACGGATATATATTTAATCAATCGCTCGTAACCCAGAAGCGGGTTACACCCATTACTTATCTACTAACCTGAAATCAATAACGGGAAGGCATCAGCGCTACATAAACTACTTCGCAAATTATAATCACATAAAATCACGTGTATGAATCAGTTTCGCGGAATAACCGGGTCTATTCAATAACGTTTTTCAGGTAACACGTAGGTCTTGATTACTCGTAGTGCGGACACCATAAGGAAACTAGCGTGGTTAACGTGCGTGTTTTCCTTCTTGTTTGCGCACGCTAGAAAAACTATGGCGAGGGGACAAAGCTATTACATTATGTATTTAAAGTTGCATTGGGAGGAAGGGTGAATGTGAGAATGTAACCCTGTTTGCCTAATATTAAATATTCAGTTAAAGCACCACAGTGTGAGGACAAGAAATTTTGAAAGGCAACTCAAGTTTTCCGTAGGCTTTTTATTTTTATTGAAGCAGTAATATTGTTACTTCCCTCCAACACCAAAACTTTTTATCTGCTAACTACTATAATATGATCGCTCCTGAAAATATACCTGTAAGGCTTTTCATTTTTAAAAACTACAACAAATGAAATTACTAATCATCTGCCTAGCCATTTTCCAACATGTTGAGGTCGGCTTCCATTCTAACCAAATACAGCTGAAGTATTTACATGGAGCGACTGCCTGTCTAACCTCCGTAACCCAGTTACTGAGTAATACGGAACCCCATGGTAAGATTAGTAGTGCCTGACCACTAGTCTTGGGCCATTTCGGACTTCTGACGACCGGTAACGACTGTCAAAGATCCACGAACGACAACTGGAACCAACAGCTTACGTGTTTCGAGACACGGAGGGGTATTGATATTTAAAGATTGTCACCAATCCACAGACCAAAAATGATAAGCGTAGGTTAACCTGATCGTTCGAATTGTGCGGCTGTTATTTAAGTCACAAGCCCCTCCAACTCCAAGTGCTCAATAAACCTGTTTTATGAAAATGCTATCAGGTTGGTAACGTAACCAACAACCATTATTATGTAAGTTTTCTTCGGCTTAGGTAGCGACTTGGATTTTTTGCCATAAACTCGTGCGAAATAAACGTGAACTCATTATTATGCAAGCGAGGCGTGTCTCAGACGGTGAAAATAGTTACGTCATACAGTCACGAGAGCATGCGAATGAGTGACGATGTATAAAGAAATTTAACACACTTCTTGTCAATTTGAAAGCCGTTGTTGCGAAGAAAAGTGTGTTTACTAATCCGACCTCAAATAGAAATCTGTAGTTTAGAAATTGAAACTATAATCCAACCTCAGTTATCCCAAGGGAGGCAATCTACATGAATTGTTCTTTTAACATACATTTTTGAACAGAAATTAACACCAAATTAGAAACTAACTAAAGTTCCAAGTTTAATTTTCGACATCGTAGTCTTTGTGCCAAAATTGGAACTAGTTCGGGGACTGAATTTTGAAACAAGTTTCAATACACCTTCAACGTCCCAATTCGAAACTTTTATCAAGATAAAGAGAGAATTTAGTCATAAAATTATTCAGAACACATTTCTAACACATTTTGTGATGACTAGCTGAGTGAAGTTATATTACAAAACTACCTTTAACGTATCTAAACTTGATATTTTAATCTGATAAGAGTCGCGACTACAACTTCGGGCATATTAACATGTACCACGAAGGTTACACTACGATATAATTTTTAAACTGACATTTTAATTACTGGTGAATCCCTTAAATGCTTTGTGTAATTGAATCTCAATGCGTTAAGACCAGCCATTGAATTATTGCAATGGTAATTAAGCACGTCTGAAGTATATCTTACAGTTTCAATTTGAAATTGAGCCCATACATCGTGCGTGTGGTGGGCTCGTAATAAATAGTTAACTAGCAATAGTGCGATAAAAATGGTGTCTGAGAGATATAGGATAACTGTCAAACCGTCAGTTTGATTGAATGTTTATACTTTGTTACTGTGGATTTCAATTGAAAACTAGAAATAGAACGACTCACATCTGGATTTCTTTGCATGCAAATTGCTTTTAGGTTACAATTTGTATTTTTTAATCATAAGGATTACTTTAATAATCATAGCTTGTTATAACTTGTATAGTAACGTAAATCTTTCAAACAAGGTATCCAGAAAACTATATTGCGTATAACACAGAATTGTAAAGCTTTTAAAATGTGCGTAAGTGATACAAGTATTTAAATTACAAATGTCCATTAGTTACTTTGCCATGTTATAAAAAATAAGAGCAGTTGCTATGATTTTTTTATACTTGCATACATTTATGTTTTAGATCGAATTGAGACATAAAAAGAACCTGGCTCCATTGATGTCTGAGTCTTATGCAAATGTTCGCGTGTAAACTGTAGGCGCGCCATTCAGTGAGCTCACATCAGTTTGGGCCCATTGGCTGGCTTATGAGGTTTCAGGCCACGTCCTGAGGCTTCTAACAGTTTTAGTTGGGTAAGGCTATTAGAGATTTGCATTTTTTAATTAGGTACTTATATGTTATTATTTATGTAAGTACATTTCATTTTAATTCAACTCATTCATGAAGACAGGTTTTAGAAGAAAACATTTCTAGTGAAAACGAAATGACTATTTTAAACTTAAAACAGAAGTACTCGCCTAGGTACTGGAGTAATAAACTTCTAATATTGTTGTGCCGGTTGTACTGCGGGTTGTATAAATTTTCTACGTTGTAGGTTATGCATCGAATACCATAAAGGCCGCCTACCTACGGTACGCTCTCCGGAAAATTCCGACGTTTCAGGCTTTTCAATGCTCACGAATACAAAAGCTAGAAATAATAAAAGAAAACGTGTAGACATAAAAGCTTCAGAAAAGTTCCAGATGAACACGTTTAGTGAAATCATATTTTATGTATATGTACAGGCACTTAATAGTATCCTCTGCAATATCCAGCAGGACTCAAACCTTCTGCCGTCGTTGAAGACATCAGCGACGGTGAATTCAGGGTAAGTGTAAGTGCTGCAAGTTTCTTGCCAACTTCCTGTTTTATGGTATGACACTTTCGTCGTCCTATTCGCATCGCATTAGCAAGTTCATATAATACATACTTTTTTAAACCCCGCATTCCCATATAGACTACATTTAAAACCAGAACCCTGCGTGGGATATTCGCTGTCAATTTTATATATCCACCCAATAGTGGTGTTAGGCGCCACCATTCTTTTTTGGTATAATATTAATTTGGCACATTGAAATCACGACCGCTAACTCCACAATGGATTTTAATGTGGTAAAGTAAAACGGGGTGAATAGGGATGCAGGGGTGAATCGGAACGAAACTTATAAATTGATTTAAGCATTGAAATAATATAGTTTGTTGACAACAAAAACAATTGATCATTAATTATTATACAGTGAACAAATTACGAGTCCTTTTTAGCCACAAACTACACACATCAAAAGTGTCTAGGGATCAACATATATTTTTGCAATAACTTTTCTCTTGATTGATATTAATTTAAATTTTCTTTAAGGATTCATCAAATAAAGTGTTTTCGTTTGTCACAGTAACGATAAACCAAGTCACCTTTGCATTAATAAAGAAATTTGCCATTTTCCTAATAAAGGGATTTTTGACATTTGAACCACTAACATTAAAGTTCGAAAAAAAGACTGAAATAACAGTTTTCTTTAAAATTTTATTGGGTAACTTAAACAATTAATAGTCCGTGTTTCTACCGCGAACACTAACAACACAAGAACATCGGTTTGGCATACTCAAAATGAGTTCATCCAAATCACGCTGTGGAATGGCCGCCCATGTTCGTTGCAACAACAAAAAAAGGTCTTCTTGCAACTGGATACCCTCCATATTCGGCAGAGCTCTTCTCTGTAGCATATCCCATGCATGCTCAATCGGGTTCAAGTCTGGCGACTGAGCAGGCCAGGGCAGGACATTGATGTTAGCTGCGGCGAGAGTCTGTCTTACAACTCTTGCGGTGTGCGGTCGTGCATTATCATGCATTAACTGAAATAAGGGACCGATTTGCACTTGTAGAGGAACGATGACGTCAGATACAATCGTCTCAGCATAAATTTGAGCGTTGAGGTTGCCTCTGATCCAAATCAACTCAGTTCTTCCGCCGATCCAAATACCCGCCCATACCATGATGGTTCCACCACTATAAGGATGGACTTCCTGGCAGGATTTTAATCGCTGTTGGCGTCCAGGGGTTCTCCAGTGTCGTATACGTCTTGTATCCGGTCTCATACCAAAACGAGACTCATCAGAAAAGCACACGAAACGCCATTGTTCTTCTGCCCAATTTCTGTGTTCAAGAGCCCATTGATATCGAATCCTACGATTGTGCATTGCTATAGGTGGTACCCGTAGCGGTCTTCGGGAATGAAGGTTCACTTCATGCAAGCGGTTTCTGACTGTTTGGTCGCTAATTAAGTTCCCTGAAGAGTGATGAAGCCTCACGGCTAACATCATGGCGGTTATTGTTGGAGCTCTTCGAGTTAAGATTTGAATGTATCGGTCTTGTCTCCGTGTGGTGCAGCGATACCGTCCTTCATGGCGCTCAGCCACGGTACCAGTGCTTCGGTAACGTGTCCAAAGTCGACTGATAACACCTTTTTTTGTTGTTGCAACGAACATGGGCGGCCATTCCACAGCGTGATTTGGATGAACTCATTTTGAGTATGCCAAACCGATGTTCTTGTGTTGTTAGTGTTCGCGGTAGAAACACGGATTATTAATTGTTTAAGTTACCCAATAAAATTTTAAAGAAAACTGTTATTTCAGTCTTTTTTTCGAACTTTAATGTTAGTGGTTCAAATGTCAAAAATCCCTTTATTAGGAAAATGGCAAATTTCTTTATTAATGCAAAGGTGACTTGGTTTATCGTTACTGTGACAAACGAAAACACTTTATTTGATGAATCCTTAAAGAAAATTTAAATTAATATCAATCAAGAGAAAAGTTATTGCAAAAATATATGTTGATCCCTAGACACTTTTGATGTGTGTATATTATTTAATGCTTAAATCGGTTTAAAAGTTTCGTTCCGATTCCCTGCATTCCTATTCACCCCGTTTTACGGTATTTGAAGTTGTAAATCTATCCAAAAAAAAATTGACGGATTACCCTCTGACATTTGTCAGATTGATGTACTGGCCTCTGTACATTCATATTACATTTAAATAAAATAAAGTAATCTTGATTTTTTGCCAAGTCAAAAAAACAGTGCCGAGCAGGGGCAATCGCTAGTTATATACATAATCCAAAGTCGTTTCATAACAGATTATAACAATTACTTATTTATAATTGAAGCGGTAAGATCATTATTTCTACATTTATATCTGTAATATTTGTTGTGTACGTCATAATCCCTATCTATCTAAGAGATCTTTTGACAAATGCCTTTAAGCATTTCGCAAGGACATCGCGTGATATCCCAGCGATGCTTAATGTATTAAGACGTCTAATAATTAGTTCGCACATCATAATATAAGGCTGCTCGCAACTTACATGCGATGTTAACATTAACCTCCAAGGGCGAGATGTCTGTCAATGTAATCTTACTGCTTTGACTGTAATCAAGACTTGGTGCCGCAGGTTAGCCCAGACGTAGGTTGTAATTTTGTATTTATTAAATGGCATTAAAGATATCTGATTCTTTAGAGCCCACACAGATGGAAGTAGGTTTTGTTGTTGCATTGGCGAACCTGGTGGAAAAACGACAGAACAGCTTACAGGATTAATGTAATAAAGTATGGATCAATTTCAACGTATTCAAGTGGATTTACGCCGCGTCAACAGTAAATCAATTTGTGGGTCCCTATTGAAATAAGCGTTTTTGTACAGGTAAATATTCTTACCTGAACTTATAAGATATTTGCTGACCGTATCAGCGTATCGTTATAAGAGGTAGGCTGAGGTCAAACACAAGTTATCTAATAATAAAAAAAAACCTCCTGATATGTCTTCCTACTGTTGTTTAATTTAATTTTATGTATTTGTATACATAAGCCCGTCAGCTAAGCTCACACTTCATCATAGTCATTTCAGCTGAAGGACGTCCACTGCTGGACAAAGGTTTCCCCCAAGCGTCACCACTTCGACTGGTTCAGTGGTTCCCGGATCCAGCGGATTCCTGAGTCCTTTGCAAGGTCATCGGTCCACACACAGGAATACCGCATTCTCAAACTATATTACAATCAAAGAAACCCATATCCCCAAAATTACACACGCGGCTTTAATATTAAAATTTTTCTTTTCTTACAGATTATCCTCGTGTTTATATTTTAAAACATATTCTAAAAGTTTAACCGGACGTTCATGACGATTCATCTTATAAGTATTGTAACAGTTACAGAAAAAAACTTCACCTCACGACTGATAGCGATACCGTTTAAATATGGAAATAATTATTTAACAACGTTCGTGAAACAAATAAACGAATATAAAATTAACATTTGAGCTTTTGAGAGAAGAAGTCCAGTGGTAACTGCCGCGACTTACAAATTGTAAGTCGTAGGTTCGGTTCGAACCTAGAGACAGGCGCTTTACTTTGTGTCAATAGTTTCATCACCACTGCTCTTAAAACTGTGAAGGAAAACATCGCGAGGGAACCGGTAAGTCCTAGAACCAAAAATTTGAAGACGTGACGTCTACCGACCCAAGTGTGAAGCGTGTGTCCCAGCAGTGGAAACCTTTTAGGCTAATTATGATGAAATTATCATTTTAGAGCGAATCCATAACACCAAATTGATAATATTATTCATGGATAATCAATCAAAACGTCTAATTATGAATAAGTAGGTGCTGCACTACACTTCGTACATTTTATATATCAATTAAAGTACACGTCAATCAATAAATAAAACTGGTAACTTTAAAACGAAATAGTAGACGTAAATGTAAGCAGTGACTGACATTATCAACGAAGATAGAGACACGCGAAAGTAATATTATGTCTCTTTTATTCCACGTGGGCTGTAGGACAAGGACTACCTCCACAATGGGAAAGTTCTTGGACGGCTCAGATTAACGGTGTGTTTATGGCGACACTCCATAGACAATGGCTCATCTCCCAACTTGCATCGCATGTCCTATCACCTGCGCATGTGAGGACCAAATGGCTAAGTCAGGGAACGGTGTTCGCGTTGCCGAATTTTGAGCCAATTTTACGAAAACTAAATTATTTATTCAATGGACACATATTTATCAATGGACGTAATCTGCAGTGGCCTATATGGAAAGCTCTCAATCGACTGCGTACCTATAGTGTATTTCTTTTACAGTGTCCAATTTGGTAACCAACACGGGACGAAAATTCTGATTTTTCGTATCAATCAAACACTTTGAGTTAAGCATAAACGTCTTGAACTTTGAATAATACACTTAAGGCATGAATTATTTAAAAAAAATGCTTCAGAGACACATACATTACCTAGAAATCTTAATATTAGTCGCGATATTTGTTTACCAAATGAAACAACTAAAGAAAAATACACTATAAGTAGGCCGCTGCAGGCACAACCCTGTCGAAGTGGGGATTTACTGATCCACTCAACACCCAGTGCGATTGCGGAGCTTCTAACCAGACCATGGCCCACCTGCTGGAGTGTCCTAAGTGCCCGTTCACCTGCACCTAGGATGACCTAAAGAATGCCACTGATGCCGCAATAAATGTGGCAACCTACTGGGCGCATTCAATTTAATTAAATAAAAAAATACCATCGACACGAACAGAAGAAGAATGAACACCCTAAGAAACAGTATTATTATATTTTATGTAGATAAAGGTTCAACTCTACCATTAACTGAGTGTTCTCAACTAGTTAATATTTCTACTTTAACAATTTATATAATGTAAATACAACCTATTGAATAAGTTTAATAATAACATCTTCATCGTAGCATCAACTTTCTGCGAACTGAGATTATACACAGTTAAAGTGGAAAGGTCGGTAGAAACCTTGCTACAGAATCGAGTAAGCACTGAGTTCCAAGAAAACAATTGCCAATTATCCGGGCGTATATTCCCAAGCGCTAGGTTTTTGCAAGAGCTCATACAACATGTCACTCTTGGGCAACGAGCGAACAAATGAAGGGGGGTAAACAATAAACAATGTCAATCGTAGTCCACAGATGTCCTTGGCTCAGTGGTTGTGACACCAGCGCTGGTGGATTCGTTGACGAAGGTCGTTTCTGGACGCTGACAAACCGACATGCAGGTATTGTTACCAGAAATTGCTATTCTTTTCTTTGGTTGCTAATGAGTTCCATCAAACGAGCACAGTGAAATCTTGATTTTAGAAATAAAATCAGTCAGCAGCTAAAGAGTCTGAGAATGACATTATTCTCAGTGTCATTGATGAATTGTGTATTTATTCAAAAGACGTTTACTCTAGCACCGTTGGTTAAAGCTTCAATGGTATTTTGCCTCTAGGCGTGACCTCTAAGCCCTATTTACCTTCGATTAATAGTGTTATTTGTATTTCAACGACGACTTTAATGATATTAACACTCGAGTACGTTCTACGTAATCTACAATTCTGTTTTAGCCACGATGAGATCATTAAAATCAGCATGTGTTGTGTATCAGTCTTCAGTAAATACGACATAAGTTGTAGTCAAACCCAAATCAAACTTGAAGAGTTTACATTAGTCGACATTGAGTTCGAAGGAATCGGTACAGGTTTGCAATCAGGGAACAGTCCATTGACTTTCATACCAGCAGCGACCGCCATTATTAAAACGGTTAGTGTACATACCCGGCTCCAATTAACCGTACGCAGTTGTCCGATGGTACGTACCTGAAATGAAAAAGAACCCGTTTAGTTATCGATTCCCAGTACAATTAGAAGGCTTCGATTACAAGTCAATTACAGAATGCATAAAAAACCATGACAATGTTGATATAATAACGCATTGGAATATTGAATATCGATCGACAGAAGATTGCGTTAACGATATCCCGATTTTCATGTTTAATAAAGCTGACATTTGGAATTCTTGAAAACTATATGTGTCGATTTCTGATTGTGCAATATCGTAATCGTAATATTTCGTTGCGAAATCCCAAGCGAGCGGTACGATACTCTTCGGTGTTGCGGCACAGAACCGCGCCCGACTTCGTGAGAGGTTAGATTGGTTCGAACTTGCTACTCGGCAGATTCAATTATATTTAATCGTCTCGAGATGACAAAACTCCTATTACTACGGCATCGCACTCTAATATTTTATCGATATCGATGACGTTTTCTATTATCGTTTGTCTATTCAGACATGTAATTCGACTGCGTATTAATACAAATTATTGAAGCCGCATGAATAAAATGTTAGGAATATGCGTCGATATCTAAAGGTTTGCAGTTGTTATGACGATTCGTTGTGGTCATTACATTTGCATAAATTAGCCAATAACCGGTAATTTGATGCGGCATCCGACAACTTATTATCCGATACTCGGCATTAAACCGAGTATCGAGATGTAGAAATCGACAGGTGCGTAGGGACGTCACTACCGGTCGGCGGCTGATAAGCGAATGTGTGCCGGCCGTTCACCTGCGCCCACTGACACACTGTTTCATCTCTCTCGCTCTCGTTTGTTACGATGCACAATAAAAAGAGACACAAGTATACATGCACGTTCCAGTGAAGAACAAAGAACTGCATGAAACAATCCAAACAAAACGTCATGCTACATTTTCAATTTGTGCAGAAAATTCCTGTATTGTAGTAATTAAAGTGACGTTATCCCACGGTACAACAATGTATTCTGTGACATAGTGCGAGTTTAATTCGGTATTGTACTCAGTGGAATCTCATTTACAGTTTCTAATGGACATACGTAAAAATAACCAGAATATACATATCGAATAATCAATTCTATTGTTAGACGTCGGCACTAATTAGAAGCTGTATTGTTTTATAATCAATGGTCTATATAAAATAAGAATGCTATACACCCAACATGATATTTTGAGAGACACATACCAATAATAAATAAAAAGTAATTAAATTATTGTTTTGTTGCAAGTAAATGAACCAGATTGTGTTGGGTCCTCCTGGGCCCCAGGGAAGTAATAGTGCTCTTCCTGGGAAGTGTAGGGTTTTAGGGTTAAATGGTGTATGTAATTATTAGCCCACAATACAGGTATGGAGAATGGCATTCTAATACAATTTTCCAAGTCTAAGTCTTTAGGGGTTTATAACATTAGTATAACAATGTACATTAATATTGTATGTTTCGAGGAATGGATCGTAATTGAGCGATTGTTATGCAGTACTGCTATAAATTATCATATTACTGTGGCATACAAAACTAAAACCTAACAAGCTGCCAGAGAAGCCCTACACGTGCAGTTTACCATAATGGGCTAACAGCCCGTCCATATTCACGTAAAATTACAATGTTTGAACTCAATATCTGTTTTGCTGCATGCCAGAGTAAAAACGTGTAAGATACATCTACACGTATTACATAAAATATCGTAAGTATTACACGAGGCAAAGAAACCGAATACTAATATAAAAAAATACAAAAGACATGATACTCGATTCACGAACTAGAACGAACACAGCAAAGGCGCTTACGCAAGTTATCTGGCACCTAGACTCTGAGTTATTTATATCGCAGCCGAAATAGGAAGTGAATTAACAATATCAACTAGTTTAATTACTCATGTTTTACTATGGAATTGATTGTAGCTGATCAACCTCGCAAATTGATTAAATGCATAAAGGAATTATGATCGCTTGAATGATTATGACTGCGATATAATTAGGCAATGAAGAATCAATCGAAATCATTAAGTAGATACGTGACTATTAAGATGCCCACCGCAAAGTTTGAACAGTGAGTATTATTTTATCTTTGGTAATGATTGGTTAACAAAGGAGGCTGTTACTCTTTGCCTCGTTAAAGTATAACTGTAAAAATCTCAACTTGAAAACATAGGTGAATTGAACCCGAAGTGACAGCTCAATTCACTTCACTCCCTATGGACCGTAACCGTGACAGTAGGGTGACATTAACACCTAGCATCAATCGGTCTACCCTGTACAAATCACACCGTAAAAATTTATGGGAAGGGAACTTGAAGTGAGCTCTCATTCCACCTGATGCTAGGAATTGACACCATTGGCTCATTTTAAGCTCTCTTCACCTAAGTTAGATTTTTACTAAATAGCGCTACAGGTTGAATGACATCTCACTTAAAACTCACTTCAGCTAAGTCATCACGGTGAGATTTTTACAGAATAAACCGGCATGAAAGTTGTAAATGAAATAATAATGACATTATCGGATTCTGTTAACGATTAAACGGTTTTATGCATTCGGCTTCGTCAAGAAGCAATTATGCCGTATATTATTGCAGGCTACGTGAATACAAGAAGCCATTATAGGCCGTCGTTTAATCCTACACGCGTTGAAAAGATCCGTGATTGCATACTAAGCTTTAGCGGCATCATCTGTTCGTCACACATCCGTAAGCTGAAGAAAGCTCTGTAGCACAGATTGCTCAATAATTACTTTGTAGCTCAAAGGCTAAGGCTTAACACTCGTTTCTCTACGTGGGTATACATAGTTCAGGACATAAAAAGCTTAAACTCAAGGTTTAATATAATCACATTTGCGTTGGATTTCAGCCCGTGGTTTCATGTTGAAACTTGGCTAGAGTTCAACTGAGTAAAGGAAACCCGGATACAGTGTTAAGTTGTTTTTTATGTGTACGTACAGTCGCGGACTAAAAATGTTTTTCGGTTTTTAAATTAGATTCTTTATCACTCTGTGTTCTGTAAAGTTTCTCGATGGAGATGGCCTGAATATTAATATCAAAGAACCCAGTATACCCCGTGATATAATATTTTAGATTCACCGTCATAGCAAAGAAAGGCAAAACATATTGATCAGAAGCAATTCATGACCGCCGATACTAACTACCTTTCAAATCACGTTCGATATGGTTCGTTTAAGAGCACGGCTTCACACCAACTAGACATTACCTATGTTGCGAGTCCTAAGACAGTTCGACGAGCTTAGCACCGAACGAGGCTACTCTACAGACATCATGATATTAAAGTGGAAATCAAACCTCAACACAAAACTGAACGATTTCATTTTGCGCGACAATATGTTGATTTTGACTGGTCGATTGTTATATTTACGAACGAAAGAAGTTTTAAATCAAGTCATATCAGTTTTGGTATTACGTATATTAATTGCCCTCTTTACAAAGTTCATACCGTGCCTCAAAATGAGTCTAGTCGCATAACAATCAAATTATGTGGGTGGATGAGCCACGAGGAAGTCGAAGAACTGATGTAGTTAGAAATTAGGGCTTCTGCG